>CM076998.1:56802204-58124770 GCA_039090855.1 Macrothele yani | reverse complement strand
ATTTGTGAATGTGTTAGTACAATGTGTGTGGTTTTTGGGTAGCAAAAATACAGGCAATATTGATTTAAAACTGAAAATAGGAAACAGGGAGTACAATGGTACCTCAAAAGTGCAAATAACATAAAATATTTATGAAAACTGGCACAAACGATTATGAAATGACAATTGGAAAAAAATTACGGAATAATACAAAAGAAAGGGACTAGCAACATTTTGTAATAACAACTTGCATTTGATTTTTGCGTGATAGGTGGTGTTTTTTTTTTGTTTTTTTTTAAGAATGTGACCTCTGATTCATGATGAATGTACAGTCAGTATGTCCATGTATAAATTGCCAGTTATTCCTATTGCATCAACCATATATATGAGAGGTTAGTATTGAACAAATATCACTCACGTAAATCAATCTTTCTTTGAATTGAACAAGTTGTGCCTGTATTTCTCTAAAATACAAATCAGACGCACTTGTATTTCCAGCAAAACTGCTGAAGGAACGCACAAAATAACAACACAAAACATAAACATTTGCTCGCCAAACTTTTTGCACATCATGAATGCAAATCAGTGGTTGTTAATTTCTCACTTCATATTAATAAGAGGCTGTTCCCTTAAAATTGAAACAAAAAAAAAAACTATGTGCAGTACATCTTAACAATTGCCAAAATGTGTACAAATATCAGGTGAAAACTACAAAATTTCAGCTTTGGGACAACAAAAAACTAGGCTTCTTAAAAAAAGGTAAAATATGAAAGTGCAAATAAAAAATATTAAATACTTAATACTGAAACAAAAAAAATACAATTTTTTGTCCGATAAAAAAATTAAAGTCCATAATCTGAATTTTTTGGTCACTCAGCCCAGAGCTTGAAAAATATCTAAAATAATACATGCCCAGAGAAAATTTACCTGCCCAGATATTAAAAGCAGGATGTGTAGAAAGATTTTTCTTTTGATACCAAAAAAAGACATGCAAAGAATGCAGACAACTCAAAGAATATATATATACAGAGAGAGAGAGAGAGTGAAACCACTGAAATGGCAATGGGCTGGACATGTTGCCAGAAAAACAGACCACCGATGGACGACTGAAATTTTGAACTGGTTTTCGAGGGACAGAAGACTCATGGGAGATGGGTGGATGGAATTCGAAAGCATGCCGAAGTAATATGGAGGAGACAGGCTCAAGACAGACAATTGTGGAAGAAACTTGGGGAGACCTTCATTCAGCAGTGGATTGATAATGGTATATATATATATCATCATTGTCAACCATATATATATATATATATATATATATATATATGGTTGACAATGATTATGCTATATATATATGGTTGACAATGATGATATATATATATATCATCATCATTGACAACTGTTATCATTACAATATATGTATACTGTATATAATCAATATATATATATATCATTATCATCATTGTTAACCATTATCAATCCACTACTGGATGAAGGTCTCCCCAAGTTTCTTCCGCAATCGTATGTCTTGAGCCTATCTCCTCCATGTTACTCCGACATGCTTTCGAATTTCATCCACCCATCTCCCATGGGATCTTCTGGGGTTTTTTCGGTAACACCTAAGCTATGATTTAACTTCGGGGCTCCAGATGTCTTTCCCTGAAGAGTGGTTTGGGGTTCCTGAGTTGTTTTATTCCATGTCATTTTTGTTTAGAACCATGAAAGTGGGTTACTTCTGATTAATTCTATGTTTATTTCTACTACGTCTGATTCCTGCAGCAAGGTGCAGTGTTGACGTGGTCTAATTACTACATGAGTGTGCTTTTTTACTTATTTTTACTGATAAATGTATAACATCAACCATTATCAATCCACTGCTGGATGAAGGCTTCCCCAAGTTTCTTCCACAGTTGTCTGTCTTGAGCCTGTCTCCTTCGTGTCACTCCTGCATGATTTCGAATTTCATCCATTCATCTCCCATGGGGTATTCTTCTGGGTCTTATATATACATAGAGAGAGAGAGAGAGAGTGAGAATTATATTGTGTGAAGTATTTAGTGTATGTGCTGGGAGATACCTTTATTACGGTCAAGTTACCACAATTGCCTTGCCTACCCACGAATAAGGCTTACAGATCTGTGTTGTCGAATGTCAAGGCTAACAAACAGATTAGAAACATGCCCAATGCTAAGGACTTTTAATTTTTATTAAATAAAAACCAGTTAAGTAGTAGTTTTCTTCTGATTATATAAGATAGGGGCAGTTGGTAAAAGTATTTTAATATTGGTACCTCTTGGCTGTGTAAACTCATTGTTTGTTTTCCGTTTTTCTTCGAACTTTTTTTTTCATTTAAAACTCTCATAAAATATTTGGCGTCTATGTATTTGGAGTGATAAGCTGTGGGATGATTCAGCATTCTCATGGTGATGACCCACGAATATCTAAAATTTTTACCGAAATTGCGGATTGACTGCAACTGTATTTTTTATTTTTGTATTTCTTTTTTTTTCCATTTACTCTATTACCGCTGACTTATATTTCACTGAAAATTTGCTCCAAAAAATTTGTGAAATGTCAAAAAATTACGGCATGATATTTTATTCAACGACAGCAAGCTGCATCCATTAAAATATCATTTTTTTTAAAAACACTATTGCCGTCAACTAACAATGAAAAGCGTTATTTGATACGTTAAAGTTTTAGTATCACCCCCTAGGTGTTTATAACAACATTTCTGAGTTATATCCTTATTTAACATCAAACCATATATTACGAAAACTCCCTTGCTTAACACGGAACGGAAATCGTTCTGTACCTCATCAAACATGGCTGCCACTTGTTTCCGGTGGCTTCACCCGTTCCCCGACGTAAGCGCTCTACGTATTTCTATCTCGTTGATTCCAAGTTATAATATGAAGTTATTTTAATCGATTTTCAAATTTTCATCCTTGGGAACACACTAATTGTGAAGGAAATGTGTACGAAAGTTTTTCCATTGGAAGTATAGGAAGCAAAATTACTTGACGTCCACCTTAACGGTTTAGCATAACGGTTTAGGGAAATGCTTTTTGGACCGCTTTTGTTTTCCTTAGTGGTAAATTTAGTAAGTGCTGTAAGTTCAAACGACAAAAGTCCGACCTTCCAGAAATTAACAACATTAAAGCAAACTCTGAAATTTCAGAATAACAAGCCTTATTTGCTTAGACATGCAATAAAAATTGAAATTTATATGAATTTTCCAGTTTTTATTTCATGTGATATACTTGGAGATCGGGCTGCAGGGCCCGAAGGCTACTGTGGAAACGAGCATAGCGAGCCTAGAGGCGTAGCCCCTAGTGGTTTTAAATATTAAAAAAATGTTGTTTGGAGTTGTTTTTAGCTAAGTTTTAAGTTTATACATTCTATAACGAAGTGAATTTCTCCGTCATTTTTATCCGCGCCGGGGTTCGAACCCGGGTCCACTCATTCCGGAATAAGTTGCTCTACCAATTAAGCTACGCGGACGTTTTATTCTGATTCCTATCTGCCTTTATGTCGTGTGCGTCCTGCTGGCAGGTACGTCACATCTCCTGGTACGTTACATCATCTCCCCCTTATTTCTTTTTTTTTTTTTTTTTTTTTCTTCGAAGTGCTGGAGAAGGGATTCTCTTATTTTTCCTATCTCGCGGTGTGGAAATAACATCACACCAATACGAGATTTTGAACGGTCGGGTCATCCGGATAGTTCTGGCGCCATTATAACGAAGTAAATTTCTCCGTCATTTCTGTCCACGCCAGGATTCGAACCCGGATCCCCTCATTCCGGAATAAGTCGCTCTACCAATTGAGCTACGCGGACATTTGTTCTGATTCCTATCTGCCTTTATGTCGTGTGCGTCCTTCTGGCAGGTACGTCACATCTCCTGGTACGTTACAATTCACGAAAAATTTATGGCCAAATTTCTAAATTTGAAATATTGAGATTTATTTTTAGTTTCAAGTTTTTAAAAGGGAATCAATATACAGTTTTTTGTTGGGTTTTTTACGTGTCGATACAGGTGATATCATCAACAGTTAGACATTCTGAATGTGCAGACACAAGTCTTTACCTGTTTGTCCATGATTTGGTCAGCTACAAGTTATTTTTACCATATCAGTTGTTGCGTGTGAGATACATATCAGTTGTTGCGTTAAAATTAAAACAAGATCCGGACAATTTAACTCACTGGGAAGCGAAAATGCTTCCATTCGTTTTCAAGGGCTTGAATTTCTGCTTCGCACTCCATGTTAGCTATACAGTATGCGGTAATGCAGCTACTAGCAACTAAATGTACGGATATGCTTTTCTGGATTAAGGTTCAGTGCGAGTGTAGGACTTAGCAGATTTTGCTAAGATTACACTGGGTCATTGAAATTGTACCTTTTGAGAAAAGAAGATGGTTCTGTAACAAGAAATAGAGGCGAAATTTTTACAAGAGTGAAAGATTTCTACTCCAAATTATATGAAAGGGATGATAAATGTACTCCAGACATCATGAAAGGTACCAGTACCAGAGTTCTTCCAGTCCTCCCAGCAGAAGTTGAACATGCAATCAAGAACATGAAGTGGGGAAAAGTTCCAGGAGAAGATGGAATTACTGTAGACATCATACAAGAAGCAAGTGGAGAAATCGAAACAGTACTCGCCCAAATTTTCACTCGATGCCTTAATGAAGTGAAGATTCCTGAGGATTGGAACAACGCTACAATGATCCTGCTACATAAAAAAGGCGACATTGAGGATATCAGGAACTGCAGACCTATCAGCCTCCTATCAGTGGCTTATAAAATCTTCACTAAAGTTCTTTCGCACCGTTTGAAGGTAACACTGGACATGGCTCAACCGAGAGAACAAGCTGGATTCAGGAGTGGCTACAGCACAATAGATCATATCCATGTACTGAGAGAATTAATTGAAAGAGCGAGGGAATATGAACTTCCATTGTGCATGGCTTTTATCGATTATGAAAAAGCCTTTGATTCGGTGAAACCATCAGCAGTTACAATGGCTCTGAAATCCTGCGGTATTGAAGATAGATACATTAATATTATTAATAACATCTATGAAAATGCAAGTGCAAAGATTCGGCTGTTTGAAAATACAACACACATAAAAATTGGAAAGGGAGTGAGACAAGGTGACACCATATCTCCGAAGCTCTTTAATGCTACATTGGAAAATGTCTTTCAATCACTGAACTGGGAAAACAAAGGGATAAAGATTAATGGAAATTATCTAACCCACCTTCGTTTTGCTGATGACGTAGTCATTTTTACAACTACCCCATCAGAGCTGCAGAGTATGATCCAGGAACTTGATGCCAACAGTAAAGAAGTGGGATTAAAAATGAACTTTCAGAAGACAAACGTGATGTTCAATACTTTTACAAGAAATGAAGATGTATCGATTGATGGAGAAAATCTGGAGATAACATACACGTACGTTTATCTTGGACAGCAGATATCAAGTGAGGGTCACATTGATGAAAAAATTAATCGGTGTACAAAACTTGCCTGGAGAGTTTTTGGAAGAAACAGCATAATTTTCAAGAGCAATATGCCATTATGTCTTAAAAGAAAAGTGTTTGATGAATGTATCCTTCCAGTGCTTACGTATGGTGCAGAGACGTGGACCTTAACTAAAAGAGACATACAAAGGCTGCAGACAACTCAAAAAAGCATGGAGAGGTGCATGCTTGGTGTAACCAAGAGAGATAAAAAGAGGAACTCGTGGATCCGAAAAATGACAAGAGTAGAAGACATCATGATCAGAGTTAAATCCCTGAAATGGCAATGGGCTGGGAATACTGCCAGAAGGACAGACCATCGATGGACAACCGAAATTTTAGATTGGATTCCAAGGGACAGGAAAAGACCCAGAAGAAGACCTCATGGGAGATGGGTGGATGAAATTCGAAAGTATGCAGGGGTGACATGGAGGAGACTGGCACAAGACAGACCGTTGTGGAGGAAACTTGGGGAGACCCTCGTCCAGCAGTGGATTGATAATGGTTGACAATGATGATGATGATGATTCATCACAAGACAAGCAGCCTTTAAAAATTGTTGGTACCAAGAAGGTCCCTAGCTACCGGGAGGACAGGGGTCGGTTGCCCTCCCAGAATGGTCCTTTCGGGGACATAAATTCATGCTCTGAGGGGAATAAAAAGAAATGCACAGCATGTGAATAATAGATTTACGGAAAATTGTAACTCAAAAAGAAAGCTATACCCTTTGGTATTTTCTTCTTTAAAGACTTTAGTTTGCGGCTTACAGTGTTTCGTGCAGCCTACCAAAGCAGAGAGTATCATACTTTGTGAAATGTGGGCCTCTTGTATGCATGAAAAGAATTGTCCGAAACCCTGAGAGTCGTACAGAAAAACAATATGCGGATAGGCCCAACCTCCGTGACCTTTCGGAATACGTGGTAGGGATGAAGAGCTAATTAGTCATCTGTGCTCTGTTGCAGGAAGCTCTTCTGAGTGTATAACCTTGAATGGAATTTTTCCAAGCCCTAGCCTCAAAGCATATTCTTAATATTACACTCTCTGTTACTTATTCATTCTATGCTGGTTCATTTTTAATTCTGCATTTCTGTGGCGTGTGTGCTGTTGGCGTTCAGATTGCTGTTACGTTGTTACATGATATTTACAAATGTTGGATCTTGGGTATTTATCATTTTCATATTTTCGGTGAAATTATGTCAAAATCTGGAAGTGCGATTTTTGAACGATTATAATGCTTCTCTGTAATAGAGATGCGAAAAATACTACTGTTTGAATGGAAGTGAGAAACTTTTGTACTCAAAGGGGCGTAATTTCAAGTTTAGGCCCTCCAGGTAAGGAAAGCTTGCTCTTACTTTGACACCAAGTAAGAAAACCTGTTTTTATATCCTCTATTGCTGTAACATCGCCCGTTTTTGTTTCTGTTTTTAAACTTCTCCATCTTCAGATTTTTTCTTTTCGAGAAAGTTAAACATATTCAAGCTTGTGGTCTGCATTACATAACCACCTTCTGAGAAAATAAAAGGATTTCCGTGTTCGTGACACACATTTTTCTATATAAATTCGAAATAACGACATTTTCCGACTGAAAATATTGGTTCAACATGGCGAACTTGGGATAGGATCTACTGAAAAAACAAGTAGCGAAGTTTAATGAAAAGAAATTTCAAATGTTGATATATATGTGTTTAAGCAGCTAACAATTTTTCATGAAGTTATAATATATACGTCTGTAAAAAACGTTTTCAGTGCATCCTATTGCCCTAACACTCTATCAACAATGGCATGTGGAGACAATCATCTAGTTTGGGAAAGATATAACATCTTGTGAGTTTCCAAATCTAAAAACTCTGAAATTACTTCAGATGATTTTGTCTCTTCGCACTCGTAGAAAAAAAGCAACAACTAAATATTGCGAGAAAGATCTTCGCAATGTCTAGGCAAGACTTTACAGGCTTCACTTGCATGGAAAGACTAGACATTTTATAATCATTATACCTGGGCACAGAGTTTAAAAAGAAAAATCGTCAATGCATGCATGTATTAACCCCGTATTTACTTATGGAAGTGAAGCGTGGGGTATCGCAGAACGACAATGTAAAAAAATAAGAAATCGGTAAGAAAGTTAGAGAGAAGAGTGTTCGAAATGACAAGAAGAGACAGAGTTAGAAATGAACTTATAGAAAAAGAACAGGAATAATAGATATTATAATAAAAGAATCAAAGTGGAGATGGGCTGGACATGTTGGAAAGATGAAAGATGGACATGATTAATAACAGAATGGCAACTGAGAGATAGAAAGAGACGAAGGGGGTACCAGAGAACGAGATGGAGAGATAACCTTCAGAAATTTAGAGGTGCTAAAGGGTGGACTAATGATCGAGGATGTTGAAAAAGACTAGGGGAGGTCTATAGGCAAGACTTTACAGGCTTCACCTGCATGGAAAGACTGTGGGTGCCAACAGGCTAAGAAGATACCTGGCACACGACCTGAACCTGCTAGCAATCCAATTATGCTGCACCATCGTAACATTGCATCTGTCTGCAACAAAGGCAATAATAATTTGAGCGGGAATGTTGTATTCAGTGAACGACGAGATAATGGCTGAAAACAAGTTTTCAGCTGCGGGATATCATGAAAGTTCTGTGAATTTATGTCAGTCATGAATTTGTACAAGATCTCAGAATAAAACTTTAATTTCACTGGAATTTGGGTTGTGCATTCTGATGACTACATACAATTTCATTACACAGGAAATATTTGTTGATTCGTGCACCGGAGTAGTAAATTTTTGAGAACGCGGAGATTTTGCTAGGTCATTCTTGTGGCTTGCAGCAGTTACTTTCTTCACAAATGCCATTTATTTGAAGCTTTGCTCTTTTAATTTCAACTACTTACAAAAGCTTTTGAATCAGGAAAGGAGTTCTTAAAAAAATCAACCAACTAAAATCGAAATATTATGTTCACCAAGGAGTGCAGCCAACTTTATTTCTACCTTATTCACATCACAATTTTATTCGACTTTTGAACGCCTATTCAGAAATGTTTTAATATTTGCAGCTTGCTTTGCTGCCCTACCGCCAACTCAAATTTGTTTATAATTGATGTATTTTTCATGTGACTTTATAACGTAAAGCTTCGCTGTCACAGATACATCAAAAACTCGACATTGCGTCTTATATTCAATATCGTCAACCATTATCAGTCCACTGCTGGATGAAGGTTTTCCCAAGTTTCCTCCACAACTGTCTACCTAGAACGGTTTTTTTTTTCTGAAACTACTTTTTCACTACTTTAGCATGATGACAGGTAGTATTGTCATCTTGAAAACTAAAATTGCCATCATGAAGTCTTCTAGATGATGGTAGCATCTTTTTCTTTTATATCCAGATGTATTTTGGGGCATTTACCGTACCATCGCCATAGGGAGAGTTGTACATCGTAAAAAAAACGAAATAAAGGATCATATTCGCATATTTCAAGCTTCTCAATGCAAAAAGAATTTTTCAAATCGGACTAATAATTGCGGAGATATCGTGGGTACAGGCGGACGGACGGATGGACAAACCGGTAACATAAGCACGATCTTTTTTTTACAAAATGCGTGCTAAAAATAGTTAATTGTGAATGAATAAACTTTTTGATTTGAACTATACTTATTACCACCGCTATTCTGGACGAAGAACGGCGCATTCATAATTTCTGGGATGTCACGTTCTGAAAATCTCGTTTGTACCTTAATTTCCGAAACGCAAAGAAACGGGGGAGGGGTTGAAAATTAGAGGATCCTTCCGGATAACAAGAGACCATCTTGATTTAATATCAGCCCTGTAAAAACAAAGGTGCGAAAATCGTACTTCTTGCAAACTTCGGACAAATCCAGCAGAAACTTGAGACAGCTCATCGCTCCATCCCCGTGTGGCAAAGTTTCCTACCCTTATTCCTATCCTTGGAGCAAACGTAACCTGATTATGGGGTGGAAGCTGAAAAGACATTTCACCGAAAAGATCTCATTGTTACTCAATGTTTCTCAGCACTAATGAGGCGCAGTATGTCACTACGGCGGGAGGGAGTGCCATCATGAATACTATATACTAGGGGCAAACTTAACCTGACAATGGGTTGGAAGCTGATAAGGTATTTTTACCGAAAAAATACCATGGTTTCTCAGTATTTGTCCACACTTATAAGGGAGGAAGTGCCATCATGAAGGCTACCTATACTTGGAGCAAACTTAACCTAGCTATGGGGTGTAAGCTGAAAAAGTATTTTAACTGAAAAGATCTCGTAGTTTCTCAATACTTCTCTGCACTAATGACATGCAGTATGCCACTTTGTCGGGATGGAGTGCCATCATGAAGACTACCCATACTCGGGGCAAACTTAACCTAACTATGGGATGGAAGCTAAAAAGATATTTTCACTGAGATCTCATGATTTTTTGAATATTTAGCCTCACTAATGAGGTGCAGGATGCCACTATGGCGGTAGGTAGTACCATCATGAAGATTATATGTACCAGGCAAACGTAACCTGACTATGGGGTGGAAGCTGAAAAGGCATTTTCACTTAAAAGATCTGGTGGTTTCTCCGCACTAATGAGGTACAGTACGCCACTATGGCGGGAGTAAGTGCAAAAATTAAGACTATACTGGGGGTAAACTTAACCCGGCTATTGGATGGAAGCTGCAATGACATTTTCACTGAAAAGATCTCGTGGTTTCTCAATATTTCTCTGCACTAATGCGGCGCAGTATGCCACTATGGCGGGAGTAAGTGCTATCATGTAAACTATACTAAGGCGGGAGTGAGTGCCATCATGAAGACTATACTCAATGCTAACTTAACCTCAATGTGGGATGGAAGCTGAAAAGGCATTTTCACTTAAAAGATCTCGAGGTTTCTCCGCACTAATGAGGTACAGTATGCCACTATGGCGGGAGTAAGTGCTATCATGTAAACTATACTAAGGCCGGAGTGAGTGCCATCATGAAGACTATACTCAATGCTAACTTAACCTCAATGTGGGATGGAAGCTGAAAAGGCATTTTCACTTAAAAGATCTCGTGGTTTCTCCGCACTAATGAGGTACAGTATGCCACTATTGCGGGAGTAAGTGCTATCATGTAAACTATACTAAGGCGGGAGTGAGTGCCATCATGAAGACTATACTCAATGCTAACTTAACCTCAATGTGGGATGGAAGCTGAAAAGACATTTTCACTTAAAAGATCTCGTGGTTTCTCCGCACTAATGAGGTACAGTATGCCACTATGGCGGGAGTAAGTGCTATCATGTAAACTATACTAAGGCGGGAGTGAGTGCCATCATGAAGACTATACTCAATGCTAACTTAACCTCAATGTGGGATGGAAGCTGAAAAGGCATTTTCACTTAAAAGATCTCGTGGTTTCTCCGCACTAATGAGGTACAGTATGCCACTATGGCGGGAGTAAGTGCTATCATGTAAACTATACTAAGGCGGGAGTGAGTGCCATCATGAAGACTATACTCAATGCTAACTTAACCTCAATGTAGGATGGAAGCTGAAAAGGCATTTTCACTTAAAAGATCTCGTGGTTTCTCCGCACTAATGAGGTACAGTATGCCACTATTGCGGGAGTAAGTGCTATCATGTAAACTATACTAAGGCGGGAGTGAGTGCCATCATGAAGACTATACTCAAGGCCAACTTAACCTCAATGTGGGATGGAAGCTGAAAAGGCATTTTCACTTAAAAGATCTCGTGGTTTCTCCGCACTAATGAGGTACAGTATGCCACTATGGCGGGAGTAAGTGCTATCATGTGAACTATACTAAGGCGGGAGTGAGTGCCATCATGAAGACTATACTCAATGCTAACTTAACCTCAATGTGGGATGGAAGCTGAAAAGGCATTTTCACTTAAAAGATCTCGTGGTTTCTCCGCACTAATGAGGTACAGTATGCCACTATGGCGGGAGTAAGTGCTATCATGTAAACTATACTAAGGCGGGAGTGAGTGCCATCATGAAGACTATACTCAATGCTAACTTAACCTCAATGTGGGATGGAAGCTGAAAAGGCATTTTCACTTAAAAGATCTCGTGGTTTCCCCGCACTAATGAGGTGCAGTATGCCACTATGGCGGGAGTAAGTGCTATCATGTAAACTATACTAAGGCGGGAGTGAGTGCCATCCTGAAGACTATACTCAAGGCTAACTTAACCTCAATGTGGGATGAAAGCTGAAAAGGCATTTTCACTTAAAAGATCTCGTGGTTTCTCCGCACTAATGAGGTACAGTATGCCACTATGGCGGGAGTAAGTGCTTTCATGGAAACTATACTAAGGCGGGAGTGAGTGCCATCATGAAGACTATACTCAAGGCTAACTTAACCTCAATGTGGGATGGAAGCTGAAAAGGCATTTTCACTTAAAAGATCTCGTGGTTTCTCCGCACTAATGAGGTACAGTATGCCACTATGACGGGAGTAAGTGCTATCATGTAAACTATACTAAGGCGGGAGTGAGTGCCATCATGAAGACTATACTCAATGCTAACTTAACCTCAATGTGGGATGGAAGCTGAAAAGGCATTTTCACTTAAAAGATCTCGTGGTTTCTCCGCACTAATGAGGTACATTATGCCACCATGGCGGGAGTAAGTGCTATCATGTAAACTATACTAAGGCGGGAGTGAGTGCCATCATGAAGACTATAATCAATGCTAACTTAACCTCAATGTGGGATGGAAGCTGAAAAGGCATTTTCACTTAAAAGATCTCGTGGTTTCTCCGCACTAATGAGGTACAGTATGCCACTATGGCGGGAGTAAGTGCTATCATGTAAACTATACTAAGGCGGGAGTGAGTGCCATCATGAAGACTATACTCAAGGCTAACTTAACCTCAATGTGGGATGGAAGCTGAAAAGGCATTTTCACTTAAAAGATCTCGTGGTTTCTCCGCACTAATGAGGTACAGTATGCCACTATGGCGGGAGTAAGTGCTATCATGTAAACTATACTAAGGCGGGAGTGAGTGCCATCGTGAAGACTATACTCAAGGCTAACTTAACCTCAATGTGGGATGGAAGCTGAAAAGGCATTTTCACTTAAAAGATCTCGTGGTTACTCCGCACTAATGAGGTACAGTATGCCACTATGGCGGGAGTAAGTGCTATCATGTAAACTATACTAAGGCGGGAGTGAGTGCCATCATGAAGACTATACTCAAGGCTAACTTAACCTCAATGTGGGATGGAAGCTGAAAAGGCATTTTCACTTAAAAGATCTCGTGGTTTCTCCGCACTAATGAGGTACAGTATGCCACTATGGCGGGAGGGAGTGCCATCATGAAGACTATACTCGGGACAAATTTAACCTGACTATGGGATGGAAGCTGAAAAGGCAGTGTCATTGAAAAGATCTCATGGTTTCTCAGTATTTCTCTGCAATAATGAGGTGCAGTATGTCATTATGGCGGGAGTAAGTGCCATCATGTAAACTATACTATGGCGGGACTGAGTGCCATCATGAAGACTATACTCAAGGCTAACTAAACCTCACTGTGGGATGGAAGCTGAAATGGCATTTTCACTGAAAACATTTCATGGTTTCTCAATGTTTCTGAGCACTAATGAAATGCAATGTGCCACTACGGTGGGAGGGAGTGCCATCATGAAGTCTACCTATACTCGCGGCAAACTTAACCTGGCTATTGGGTGGAAGCTAAAAAGGCATTTTCACCTAAAATATCTCAATATTTTGGTTTCTAAATATTTGTCCACACATATAAGGAGCAGTATGCCACTATGGCGGGAGGTAGTGCCATCATGAAGGCTACCTATACTCGAGACAAACTTAAACTGACTACAGGATGGAAGCTGAAAAAGTATCTTCACTGAACAAATTTTATGGTTTCTCAGTATTTGTCCACACTAAAAATGTACAGTATGCCACTATGGCGGGAGGCAGTGCCATCATGAAGACTATACTCGGGGCAAACTTAACCTGACTATGAGATGGAAGCTGAAAAAACATTTTCACTGAAAAGATCTCGTGGTTTCTCAATATTTCTCTGCATTAATGAGGTGCAGTATGCCATTGGAGGGATGGGGTGCCATCATAAAGACTATGTATACTCAGGGAAAACTTAACCTGACTACAGGGCGGAAGCTGAAAAGATCTCGTGGTTTTATTAATATTTCGCCGCGCTAATGAGGTGAAGTATGTCAAGATGGCGGGAGGGAGTGCCATCATGAAGACTATATACTCAGGGCAAACTTAACCTGACTATGGGGTTGAAGCTGAAATGGCATTTTCACTGAAAAGATCTCATGGTTTCCCAGTATTTCCTTGCCCTAATGAGGTGTAGTATGCCACTATGGCGGGAGTAAGCGCCGTCATGTAACTATACTATGGCGGAAGTAAGGGCCATCATGTAAACTATACTATGGCGTGAGTGCCATCATGAAGACTATACTCGGGGCAAACTTAACCTGACGATGGAGTGGGTGCTTAAAATGTAGTTTCACTGAAAAGATTTCATTGTCTCAATATTTTTCCGCTCTAATGAGGTGCAGTATGCTACTATGCCGTGAGGTAGTGCCATCATGAAGACAGTTTAGTCTTCTGACTATGGGGTGAAAGCTGAAAAGGTATTTTCACCAAAAAATATGGTTTCTCAGTATTTGTCCACACGAAAAAGGTGCAATATGCAACTATGGCGGTAGGGAGTGCCATCCTGAAAACTGTACTCGAAGCAAACTTAACCTGACTATGGGATGAAATCTGAAATTGCATTTTCACTGAAAAGATCTCATGGTTTTTCAATGTTTCTCCACACTAATGAGGTGCAGTATGCCACTATAATGGCAGGGTGTGCCATCATGAAGACTATACTTGGGGCAAACTTAATCTTACTATTGGGTGGAAGATGAAAAGGCAGTTTCACTGAAAAGATCTCATGGTTTCTCAGTATTTCTCTGCACTAATGAGGTGCAGTATGACACTATAGCGGAAGTAACTGCCATCATGTAAACTAAACTATGGCGGGAGTCAGTGCCATCATGTAGAGTATAATATGGCGAGAGTGAGGGCCATCATGAAGACTATACTCGGGGCAAACTTAACCTGAACATGGGGTGGAAGCTGAAAACGTAGTTTCACTTAAAAGATCTGATGGTCTCTCAATATTTTTCCGCTCTAATAAGGTGCAGTATGCCACTATGGCGGGAGGGAGTGCCATCATGAAGGCTACCTATACTCGGAGCAAACTGAACCTGACTATGGGGTGGAAGCTGAAAAAGCATTTTCACTGAAAACATCTAATGGTTTCTCAATATTTGTCCACACATATAAGGAGCACTATGCCACTATAGCGGGAGTGAGTGCCATCATGAAGGCTACCTATACTCGGAGCAAACTGAGCCTGACTATGGGGTGGAAGCTGAAAAAGCATTTTCACTGAAAACATCTAATGGTTTCTCAATATTTGTCCACACATATAAGGAGCAGTATGCCACTATGGCGGGAGGGAGTGCCATCATGAAGGCTACCCATACTCGGAGCAAACTGAACCTGACTATGGGGTAAAAGCTGAAAAAGCATTTTCACAGAAAAAATCTGATGGTTTCTCAATATTTGTCCACACATATAAGGAGCAGTATGCCACTATGGCGGGAGGGAGTGCCATCATGAAGGCTACCTATACTCGGAGCAAACTGAACCTGACTATGGGGTGGAAGCTGAAAAAGCATTTTCACTAAAAACATCTAATGGTTTCTCAATATTTGTCCACACATATAAGGAGCAGTATGCCACTATGGCGGGAGGGAGTGCCATCATGAAGGCTACCCATACTCGGAGCAAACTGAACCTGACTATGGGGTGGAAGCTGAAAAAGCATTTTCACTAAAAACAACTAATGGTTTCTCAATATTTGTCCACACATATAAGGAGCAGTATGCCACTATGGCGGAAGGGAGTGCCATCATGAAGGCTACCCATACTCGGAGCAAACTGAACCTGACTATGGGGTGGAAGCTGAAAAAGCATTTTCACTGAAAAAATCTAATGGTTTCTCAATATTTGTCCACACATATAAGGAACAGTATGCTACTATGGCGGGAGGGAGTGCCATCATGAAGGCTACCCATACTTGGAGCAAACTGAACCTGACTATGGGGTGGAAGCTGAAAAAGCATTTTCACTGAAAACATCTAATGGTTTCTCAATATTTGTCCACGCATATAAGGAGCACTATGCCACTATAGCGGGAGGGAGTGCCATCATGAAGGCTACCTATACTCGGAGCAAACTGAGCCTGACTATGGGGTGGAAGCTGAAAAAGCATTTTCACTGAAAACATCTAATGGTTTCTCAATATTTGTCCACACATATAAGGAGCAGTATGCCACTATGGCGGGAGGGAGTGCCATCATGAAGGCTACCCATACTCGGAGCAAACTGAACCTGACTATGGGGTGGAAGCTGAAAAATCATTTTCACTGAAAAAATCTAATGGTTTCTCAATATTTCTCCACACATATAAGGAGCAGTATGCCACTATGGTGGGAGGGAGTGCCATCATGAAGGCTACCTATTCTCGGAGCAAACTGAACCTGACTGTGGGGTGGAAGCTGAAAAAGCATTTTCACTGAAAACATCTAATGGTTTCTCAATATTTGTCCACACATATAAGGCGCAGTATGCCACTATGGCGGGAGGGAGTGCCATCATGAAGGCTAACCATACTCGGAGCAAACTG
This sequence comes from Macrothele yani, assembly GCA_039090855.1. NCBI lineage: Eukaryota > Metazoa > Arthropoda > Arachnida > Araneae > Macrothelidae > Macrothele > Macrothele yani. Next base: position 58,108,521 of record CM076998.1, on the reverse strand, counting down.
AACCTGACTATGGGGTGGAAGCTGAAAAAGCATTTTCACTGAAAAAATCTAATGGTTTCTCAATACTTGTCCACACATATAAGGAGCAGTATGCCACTATGGCGGGAGGGAGTGCCATCATGAAGGCTACCCATACTCGGAGCAAACTGAACCTGACTATGGGGTGGAAGCTGAAAAATCATTTTCACTGAAAAAATCTAATGGTTTCTCAATATTTCTCCACACATATAAGGAGCAGTATGCCACTATGGTGGGAGGGAGTGCCATCATGAAGGCTACCTATTCTCGGAGCAAACTGAACCTGACTATGGGGTGGAAGCTGAAAAAGCATTTTCACTGAAAACATCTAATGGTTTCTCAATATTTGTCCACACATATAAGGCGCAGTATGCCACTATGGCGGGAGGGAGTGTCATCATGAAGGCTAACCATACTCGGAGCAAACTGAACCTGACTATGGGGTGGAAGCTGAAAAAGCATTTTCACTGAAAAAATCTAATGGTTTCTCAATATTTGTCCGCACATATAAGGAACAGTATGCCACTATGGCGGGAGGGAGTGCCATCATGAAGGCTACCCATACTTGGAGCAAACTGAACCTGACTATGGGGTGGAAGCTGAAAAAGCATTTTCACTGAAAACATCTAATGGTTTCTCAATATTTGTCCACACATATATGGAGCAGTATGCCACTATGGCGGGAGGGAGTGCCATCATGAAGGCTACCCATACTCGGAGCAAACTGAACCTGACTATGGGGTGGAAGCTGAAAAAGCATTTTCACTGAAAAAATCTAATGGTTTCTCAATATTTGTCCACACATATAAGGAACAGTATGCCACTATGGCGGGAGGGAGTGCCATCATGAAGGCTACCCATACTCGGAGCAAACTGAACCTGACTATGGGGTGGAAGCTGAAAAAGCATTTTCACTGAAAAAATCTAATGGTTTCTCAACATTTGTCCACACATATAAGGAGCAGTATGCCACTATGGCGGGAGGGACTGCCATCATGAAGGCGACCCATACTCGGAGCAAACTGAACCTGACTATGGGGTGGACGCTGAAAAAGCATTTTAACTGAAAAAATCTAATGGCTTCTCAATATTTGTCCACACATATAAGGAACAGTATGCCACGATGGCGGGAGGGAGTGCGATCATGAAGACTGTACTCCGGGCAAACTGAACCTGACTATGGTATGGAAGATGAAAAGTAATTTTCACTGAAATGATGTCGTGGTTTCTCAATATTTCTCTGCACTAATGAGATGCAGCATGGCACTATCGCGGGATGGAGTGCCATCATGAAGACTATCTGTACTCAGAGCAAACTTAACCTGACTATGGGGTGGAAGCTGAAAAGATATTTTCACTGAAAAGGTGTCATGGTTTTTTGAATATTTCGCCGCACTAATGGTGAAGTATGTCACTATGGCGTTAGGGAGTGCCATCATGAAAATTATAGTCTATGCAAACTTAACCTGACTATGTGGTGGAATCTGAAAAGGCATTTTCACTCAGAAGATCTCATGGTTTCTCAATGTTTCTCTGTACTAATGAGTTGCAGTATGTCACTATGGCGTTAGGGAGTGCTATCATGAAGACTATACTCGGGGCAAACTTAACCTGACTATGGGGTGGAAGCTGAAAAGACATTTTCACTGAAACGATCTCATGGTTTCTCAAAGTTTCTCCGCACTAATTAGGTACAATATGTCACTATGGAAGGAGGGTCTGCCGTCATGAAGACTGTACTGGAGGCAGACTTCACCTGACTATGGGGTGAAAGCTGAAAAGGCATTTTCACCGAAAAGGTCTCATGGTTTCTCAATATTTCTCTGCACTGATGAGGTACAGTATGCCACTTTGGCGGGAGGGAGTGCCAACATGATGACTGTAATCGGGGCAAACTCAACCTGACTATGGGGTAAAAGTTGTAAAGGAATTTTCACTAAAAGATCTCATGGTTTCTCAGTATTTCTGCGCGCTTATGAGGTGTGTCACCCTTGTATTTCATAAACGGGAGCGAAAATGAAATAGCTGAATACCCCAGAAAAGAATCGGTGAGGGGGGGGAGCTATCTTTTAGGCTGTTTCTGGAACATGGCCGCTATCTTGAAATCCGCCAATTGGATCAAGGTCAAAATTTTCAAATGGAAAGTGGGCATGTTGCATATCAAACAAGACCAGAATTTTCTCAGAAATTGTTGCCGTAATCTTGGACATATGTGTTGTGGTACGCAAGTTATCAGCATAGAAATCTGAAATAACCAGTGTTGCAGGTAACTGAAAAAGCATTGACGAAAGAGGTGAGGATTGAGGTGATCCTATTGTCTGGGGAACGCAGCTGCCGTATCATAGCCGCAGACTTCAACAACCGCTTCCCAGAAAGACCACCAATTTCACACAGCACTGTCGCATACCTGATATCCAAATTCCGAGAAACTGGGACTGTGGACGACAAACCACGTAGTGGTCGGCCGGAAACTGCTACCAACGAGATAACCTCATCAATTGTTTTGGCATGCTTTGCAAAGAATATACAACGTAGCACACGACGTTTCGCAGCAGAATGGCCTAAACTTAGCTCGAAAGCCTAAGATCCTTCTTAAATGAGGATTATCAATGAAATCGAAATTACCAGTAATTGTGTGCTTATGAAAGTTATCATAAAAACAGTACCCTGATAGGCAATACAATTACAGCTAAGATTAGCTAAATTAGTAAGAGTAGAAGGATATTTGTAATTCTTAACATAAGAATAACATATGTGTAACTTACTACTGTTTGGTGATAAGGAATAGGGAAGCTGCCAGTACAATTACAGAACAATTTTCTAATTATGAGTGAATCATAGCATTTATTGAGGAATCTAATAGTAATGTAGTTTTGGGAAACTGACTTGGTTAAGATTTTATCTTTGAGAATAAACTTCAGAACATCTGAAACAAGAGTGAACGCATGCGAATCTATATTACCAGCTTGAGAATTCCAGTATTTAAAAAAAGCTTTTAGCACTGTGTGCTTAAAAGTTTTAAGAAGGGATACAGAATTTTTAACAAAATCGTGTTTATTTTTGTACTCAAGAAGAGTCTGATTTAATTCAGTGAAATTAACAATATTGGATGACCTAACCAGCCTCTTCTCTCTATTGCCTCTGCTACGAGCCTGTTGTGGAAACAAGGAGAAAAGTTCTTTAATTGCCACCTTAAACCGAGAATGTTTATTATCTGCAATGGTAGAATTCAATCCATAAGGGTAAAAGGCCTGCTGTTTAAGAATTTCAACTGATTTTGTTGCCAGCCTGTCTTTCAGATTTGGGATAATGTGCAGCACCTCAGTTTGCACATTATCAAAACCGTGAAGACGGAAGTGTTTCAAGTTCATGAGTGGAAAGCCCTAAGGAACTGTGCTGCCCACCGTCGTTGCCAGGCTGAAACTTGCTGACCATCGACTTGTGCCCATTAATTCTAAGGTGCAGAGGGTTCTTGGATTGCCCTATGTAAATCAAACCACAAATGGTACAAGTAAGTTTATAGATGGAGTTAAATACCTCTCAGAACTTATTGTCTTGTGCTTGTATAATATTCCCATATAGCTTAGGATTTGCGGACTTGCAAGTGAGACAGTGTTTATCTTTCCATAAAACTAGATCCTTTTTGCCAGCATTTGAATACACATAGGGTTAGAGAGCTAGCCTAACCAAGTGGGAGTAAATAAGTTATCTGACTCGGACTCTACTCCTATCATTGTCCAAAAAACACCACTGCTTTCTGCCAGCTAAGAGCCCACCAAACGATCAAACCCCCACACTCTCCCAATAAAACTAAAAATAGAAAAAAACTGCAACGCAGAGAGAATACAAAAAAAAAATTAATTAACCAATAAAAAAAAAAAGAAAAAGAAAAGAAAAACAACCAAACCCGAGGCAGACTTGCAAAGCAAGTTTTCAACTAAAATCGCGCAAAGCTGAAAATTATAAATTGAAAACACATAGCTGAAAAACCTACAAAAGCACCAAACAAAAACCACATTAAAGTTCTAAAGCGACAAAAGGCTGCACAAAAGAAAGATCAAACCAAAATACATGAAGATAAGTATATACACTGCTGGCCACCCAAAATGCAACACCAAGAAGGACACGAGATAGCAAAGCCAGATTTGCTGGACACATAACAACAGACACAAAGATGAAACGATTGAGCTTACATGCGCGTGTGACTTGCGGAGCACGCAGACATCAATAGTTCGTGTGGCCCCCATGGCTGGCAATAACGGCCGCGTCATCGAACGAAAGAGGCTTTGGATGTGGGCTTGGGGTATGTCGGTCCAGGCTACTTCCACACGTTGCCACAGTTCATCAGGCATAGCCGCGGGTGGTGCTTGCCGGGTCACTCGGTTGCCGATCAGAGACCAGACGTATTCGATGGGCGACATATCGGGAGAACATGCGGGCCACGGTAGCAGTGACACCTGGTGGGCCGTGAAGAATTGTTGAACGATGCGTGCCACGTGCGGGCGCGCATTGTTCTGTTGAAACGTGGCCGCTGGCAGGTCCTGCAAGTAAGGGAGTACTACAGGCTCCAAAACGTCGGAGATGGTGCGGTGGCTGTTGAGTGTACCGGCGATGCGTACTAGAAGGGTGCGGGTGTCATATACAATTGCGCCTCGAACCATAACGCCAGGCGACGGACCGGTATGGCGATGCATAATGCAGGCGTCATACAATCTCTCGCCGTGGTGCCGTCACACGCGGATCCGACCATCGTGGCGTTGCAAGCAGAATCGGGATTCGTCGGAGATGACAATGTCGTGCCATTCCATAGTCCAGGTGCGGCGTTCAACGGCCCACTGCCATCGCACTCGCCGGTGGTGCAACGTCAATGGTAATCGAAGCAATGGGTGCCATGCGACTAGTCCCCGCTCCTGCATACGACTTCGAACGGTATGTGCTGACACGGGTTGTTGCGCAACACACCCTAATTCCTGCGCTAACGTTCGTGATGTGGCGGTGCGAACCGTCAATGTCCGCCGCACAACATACCGGTCCTCTCGTTCGGTTGGGTGCCGCTACTGCGGCAATCGCTCATGTCGGTCCGTCCGTCCCACCACCCACCGAATCCATACTCACCTCACTGTGGCTGGATGTCGTCCGACACGGGCGCCGATGTCTCGGTACGATAAACCGCTGTCGCGATAAGCCACTATTCGTCCTCTGTCAAACTCCGAAACGTGCTGGAATGACTGCCGTATTCTGCGACGAGGCATCAGTCAACTTCCCACGCACAGGTCCGGCAGCACAACACACTTCTACTTCTTACACCCCGCCTTCTGTGCACCCTTCTTATAGTGCTCTCGGTGGCGTGCCGGGCGCACATGATTTGCATATGCCCTGCAATGCTAATCGTTTGCAAGTCCTCTAGCGGGCATGCTGCAAATTTCAGACCAATCGGATGCCCCCTTCTTGGTGTTGCATTTTGGGTGGCTAGCAGTGTAGTTAAAACTAACTTAGCCTACAATATGCCAACCGCGGCCTTTGCTGAATGAAAATGTAATATTATTCAAGAATTTAAAGCGAATTTATCAGATCAAAATATTTTTTACAATAACAGCAATAACTCTTTCCCCTGAGTTGAAAAATTCCCTTTCCAAATTACAAGAATTTATTTTTACCACTACACATAAAACCAATAATAATTTTGCCATTATTTGTAAGAAATTGTATTATGAATTAATTTCTCAAGAGCTGCACAATAAAGTTACATATAGGCCAACTTCTGTTTCCAGTAAAGAACTTGCCAACAAATTTAAAGCATTTCACAGACAGCTAGGGCTTAGAATGGCTAATAATTATGAACCTGAGTTTCCTTATCTTTTTGCCACTGCAAAATTTCATAAGGAACCGGTGAAATTCAGTTTCATAGTTAGAGGGACTAAAAGTCATAAGAAAGTAACAGACCAGTATTTTGAATCTGTTTTGAAGAAGGTTTTAAACCTAATTAAATCCAAAGTAAACTCAACATCTAAGGACTTCTGGATTATTAAAAGCAATGTCGAGGTCATTTCTGATATTCTTGATATTAAGCCTGCAGAGGAAAATAGCTATGACTTTGAAAACTTGTACACCAGCCTCCCATTCGAGGACATTATCAGTACCCTCAAGTTACTCTTTGAAGAATTTAAAATCTCTAGCATCATTTCGGAAAACTCTTGGCATACACTTCTAAATTGCTGTATTAAAAATAATTTTCTTCTCTGCAATAATAAGTTTTACAAACAGCTTAATGGTATCCCTATGAGGTGTTCACATTCCACAAGTGTATGCAATTTATTTTTGTTCTTCAAAGAATATAAATTCTTGAAGTCAAATTCTTCCAATCAGGATAGTTACTTACATACTTACAGATACATTGATGACCTTCTTTGCTTAAATAATTCAGGAATTCTCGAACAAGATTTTGCAGCTATTTATCCCAAATGCCTTAAACTAAATAAAACTAATGACAATAACCAAGTACTTGATTTTTTATATTTAACTATTAATCTTAATTCAGGCAACCCTGTCATCAGCCTTTATGATAAGAGAAATAAATTTAATTTTAAAACAGTCAAATATAGTATGTGGTGGAGCAGTATTTTCAATAAGGTAATCGAAAACGTATTTATTTCGCAAGTCCTAAGGCTAACTAGAATATGTAGCTTAAATTCTGAACTAGAGAAACTTTTTAAAGTTTTAATCAATGAGTTTATTGATAACCAAGTAGTGCTTAAAAACTTCTTAAAAGTTGCATTAAGAAAACTAGTTCTCAAACATAAAGTAAGGATGGAAGACTTAATTTAAATCTTGGTGACCAAATGAAGTGTCTAAATTAAAGCTATTTCTAGAGGTTTAGATGCAACTACATTTTTAGGAACCTATAACACACTATTTTTTCCCTCTCCTTTGATTCAAAAAAAGTTTATAATTTAAAAATATACAAAAAAATACATAAAACTCTTACGTAAAGATATATATATATATCATCATCATCATTGTCAACCATTATCAATCCACTGCTGGACGAAGGTCTCCCCAAGTTTCCTCCACAACGGTCTGTCTTGTGCCAGTCTCCTCCATGTCACCCCTGCATACTTTCGAATTTCATCCACCCATCTCCCATGTGGTCTTCTTCTGGGTCTTTTCCTGTCCCTTGGAATCCAATCTAAAATTTCGGCTGTCCATCTATGGTCTGTCCTTCTGGCAGTATGTCCAGCCCATTGCCATTTCAGGGATTTAACTCTGATCATGATGTCTTCCACTCTCGTCATTTTTCGGATCCACGAGTTCCTCTTCTTATCTCTCCTGGTTATACCAAGAATGCACCTCTCCATGCTTCTTTGAGTTGTCTGCAGCCTTTGTATGTCTCTTTTAGTTAAGGTCCACGTCTCTGCACCATACGTAAGCACTGGAAGGATGCATTGATCAAACACTTTTCTTTTAAGACATAATGGCATATTGCTCTTGAAAATTATGCTGTTTCTTCCAAAAGCTCTCCAGGCAAGTTTTGTACGCCGATTAATTTCTTCATCAATGTGACCCTCACTTGATATCTGCTGTCCAAGATAAACATACGTATCTGTTATCTCCAGTTTTTCTCCATCAATCGATAAATCTTCATTTCTTGTAAAAGCATTGAACATCACTTTTGTCTTCTGAAAGTTCATTTTTAATCCCACTTCTTTACTCTTGTCAGCAAGTTCCTGGATCATACTCTGCAGCTCTGATGGGGTAGTTGCAAAAATGACTACGTCATCAGCAAAACGAAGGTGGGTTAGATAATCTCCATTAATCTTTATCCCTTTGTTTTCCCAGTTCAGTGATTGAAAGACATTTTCCAATGTGGCATTAAAGAGCTTCGGAGATATGGTGTCACCTTGTCTCACTCCCTTTCCAATTTTTATGTGTGTTGTATTTTCAAACAGCCGAATCTTTGCACTTGCATTTTCATAGATGTTATTAATAATATTAATGTATGCATCTTCAATACCGCAGGATTTCAGAGCCGTGGTAACTGCTGATGGTTTCACCGAATCAAAGGCTTTTTCATAATCGATAAAAGCCATGCACAATGGAAGTTCATATTCCCTCGCTCTTTCAATTAGTTCTCTCAGTACGTGGATATGATCTATTGTGCTGTAGCCACTCCTGAATCCAGCTTGTTCTCTCGGTTGAGCCATGTCCAGTGTTACCTTCAAGCGGTGTGAAAGAACTTTAGTGAAGATTTTATAAACCACTGATAGGAGGCTGATAGGTCTGTAGTTCCTGAGATCCTCAATGTCACCTTTTTTATGTAGCAGGATCATTGTAGCATTGTTCCAATCCTCAGGAATCTTCCCTTCATTAAGGCATCGAGTGAAAATTTGGGCGAGTACTGTTTCAATTTCTCCACTTGCTTCTTGTATGATGTCTATAGTAATTCCATCTTCTCCTGGAGCTTTCCCCCGCTTCATGTTCTTGATTGCATGAGCAACTTCTGCTGGGAGGACTGGAAGAACTCTGGTACCTTTCATGATGTCTGGAGTACATGTATCATCCCTTTCATATAATTTGGAGTAGAAATCTTTCACTCTTGTCAAAATTTCGCCTCTATTTCTTGTTATAGAACCATCTTCTTTTCTCAGAGCCATAATCTGTTTTCTTCCCTTACTGAGATGTCCCTTTGCTATCTTTAGGCTTTGGTTGTTTTCAATTGCTTTCCTCACTAGCTCACAGTTGAATTTCCTTACGTCTTCAGTGATACTTTTTCGTACTGTCTTGCATAGCTCTATATATTCCACTTTGGAAGTCACATCTTCTTTAGTTGTCCTCATCTCTCTTCTTTTTTGCATCAACATTTTGGTTTTTCCTGATAATTTGTTTACATGCAACTTGTTCTTAGACCCAGCTAATTTTGTTGCTGTTTCCATAAGAGCTTTGGTTACTTTTCTGTTAACTTCCGAAATATCCACTTCTTCCGATGTTAGGCCTTCTAAAGCAGAGAATCTGTTCTTCAGTTCCAACTTGAAAGTATTATGGTGTTTTTTAAGGTTGGTTATGTCAATACATTTTGTTTGTCTTATGAGCTTGCCACGTTCCAGTTTAGTGTTGAGGTGCATCTTACATCTCACCAATCTATGGTCACTACCTGTGTTGAACTTGTTCAGCACACTGCAGTCTTCGATGACGAATTTTTTGTTACACATAATAAAATCAATTTCACTTGTCGTCCCAATTGGATGTCTCCATGTCCATTTCCTGTGTGGCTTTTTCTTGAAAAAGTAGTTCAAGATGAAAAACCCTTCTGCCTCTGCAAACTCAACGAGAGTATTTCCACGCTGGTTTCTGTTGCCGTGACCGAATTTACCTACTGAAGTTTCATTCTGTTGCCGTTGCCCTATTTTTGCATTGAAATCTCCCATAATTATCTTAAAGTGCTGCTGACCTTTATTATTTAGGTTACGAATTTTCTCATAAAATTCTTCAATTTCTTCTTCAGGATGACTTGTGGTGGGTGCATAAGTTTGAATAATCTGATCCTGGTATCTTCTCGAGAGTTGGATAACGAGTCGTGCAGTTCTGTCAGAGGAACTTTCAACTTCTACCACTTTATCCTTCAGTTTCTTGTTTATTATAAATCCAACACCACTAGTTCTGCCAGTATCTGTCCCACGATAATAGAAGAGATGTCCACTTTTCAGTTCAATGAGATCTTCTCCTTTTCTCCTTACCTCACTTAGCCCGACGATGTCCCACTTGATCCTTTGTAGTTCCTCTTCCAATTCAAGAAGCCTTGAATCAGAAGATAGGGAGCGTCCGTTGTAGGTAGCCAAGGTCAGCATCAAATGGCAGCCTAGTCCGGTCCTCCGGGGATTCTTAGCACCCTCTGCCTTCATGTCGCACTGGCCGCTGCCTTGGCCAGGTACATTCCAGCTGCCGGAGACTGAGGGCCAAGATTTAAGTTGTTGAGTCATTTTGGAGGTGTTTGGCCATAACTCACCACGCTGGCCAAGCGGGTTGGTGAGTGTGGGATAGCATTTCCTCTGATCCCGATGGTATAGTTATACCGCTATTTGCGGTCGTCAGAGCCCCTTTAGTGGGAACAGGATGCACCACGAGAAGGCGGGGTTGACATTTGTCAAGGAGAGGCTGTGATGTTACGCATCACCTGACCTTACATCCCATATATATATAAAAGCAAGTAAAAATAGTAACATTTAATTATCGAAGGTTTGGGTAGGATATTGCTATTTGGGTTATTGAAATATTTTTAAAACTTTTGGGAACAGAGATATAAATTACTCTACTCCCAGGAAGTGTTTACTGGTATCCTGGGTTGCTCAGAAATTTCATTGCGGTTTTTGCAGCATAATATTGGGTTATCGGAAAAGTCATGACGTATTTTAGCCATGTTTTTCAAAGGTCTTTTATTGATAGAAAGAACAAAGATCAATAAATGATATAATGCCCGTTTTGTTCGATGACCTTTTGCCATCTGTTAGTGAGCTGCAGAATGCCTCGTTCATACAAGGGCCTGTCTTTCGTGGCGAAAAACTGTACAAGGTGCTGATTTATAGCCTCATCTGAATTGAACGTTATACCACGCAAGGACTATTGATGAGAGCGAAACAAGTGGAAGTCTGACGGCGCAAGGTCAGACGAGTATGCTGGGTGTGGTAACACATCCCATCCAAGCTCCAATAATTTTTGGCAGGTGATCAAACTTGTGTGTGGTCTCGCGTTGTCGTGATGGAACACATCTTTACGATGAACGAGCTCTGGACGTTTCTGAATGATGGATTCGTTCAAACTGTCCATTGCTGACAGTACACATTCGAATTGATTGTTTGGTTCCGTGGTAGGAGCTCGAAAAATACGACACGTTTAAAATCCCACCACGCTGAGACCAGAACCTTCCGCTGATGAATGTCTGCTTTGAATGTCGTTTAAGGCGAAGCAGCACGTCGGGACCCAGACTGTTTGCGCAGCCATTATTGTACACAATCCACTTTTTGTCACCAGTTATCAGTCGCTTCAAAAAAGGATCGTTTTCCTCACGTTTAATGAGCATATCGCAGATGTTTATACGTGCCGTCAATTGAGCTTCTTTGAGTTCATGAGGAACACACACATTGAGCTTGCTTACGTATCCCAGCTTCTTTAGGTGGTCGTGACTGCTTGAATGATGGATGTGCAATGCGTCTGCAATCTCTCGTGTCGTGCAACGTGGGTTTGACTGGATCAATGCCACGATTTGGTCGTCCTCAAACTCGGTGGGCCTCCCCGACCGAGGAGCATCGTTGAGGTCAAAATCACCAGCACGGAATTTTGCGAACCACCGCTGGCACTGACGTTCTTGTAGAGCATTATCGCCATATACACTTTACGCAGCTTTTCACAAGCTTGACGCGCGTTTTTCCCTTTACGGAAGTAAAACAGTAAAATTTTGCGAAAATGCACAGTTTGGTCTTCCATCTTCAACTTGATGTCAAATCTCTGCAAATCAACCAAATCGCTCACTATTCCTTTTGGACTGCATCTAGAATTGGCACCTGTTGAATGCCATAGCGATAACAGAGCTGTGCGTACCTGTAGTACTTCCAAAAGCGCCCAACCGCCATCGGTTGCCGAAATACGTCATGGCTTTTCCGACAACCCAATACTTCTGGAGTGTTGGTGGATTTCCATTTAGAACCATCTTACTTTTAACTTCCCAGGAAGGTTCTATAGTTGGCCGCTAGATGGCGCTGCAACAGGAATGCCCTTTCGTTTGCATTTATCTTTACTGGAGTGTAGAGGTGGCTCTTTTTGCTGCAATAGTTTGGTAAGTTGTAATTTTATTCTGCATTTTTTAGTTTTGAATTTTCTTTACTTGAGTTCTTCAATAGCTTCTTTAGAAGTTGAATTTCATTTAGGGAGTGCTTTTAGTTTTACCACACGTCGCCAGTCTGTGGCGTTCCACGTCGCTCTGGCCTGGCACCACTACAAACGGAGCCGGCGATGTTCCAGTGTTAATATCAGCACACGTTAGGGGTGCTGGGATCGCAGATTCGCTTCCGCGAGGCGACGGGAAATGGTTCTTGGGCACACAGGAGCCGCTACATCTGCCTGTATAGTGGACCGGGTCCCCGTGGAATCCGTTGGTGCCTGGCGCACGATCCGTCGATTCTCTCTACCAGTGGTCGTCCGGAGCCGCTCCGCCGTATGGCAGTGCCGTCACGTGTTCACTGCTCCCAACACAGTCGGAGGTATGGTCAGAACGATCCTCGTGAAGGGGCTATACGGCGCGCCGACCACCCTGAGGTTTTCAGTCCGATGATCAGGCGTCTCTCAAAGTCCTTAAGTTGCGTAAATCGACTACTCTGGCGTCTGTCTACCCGGCATTCTTGTCACTCTATACTCTTGCTAGCGTCGGCCTGTGCTTTTTGCTTTCATGGAACACAGGTTTATAAGGCTGACGGTTCGTGATCGCCGCGCCACCAGAGTGTGCGGTCATGCGCAATCGCATTAAACGTGGATCATTTGCACATAACAGCACGCACTCTAGCTATTTGGAAAGTTTTCCGGTTGTAGCATGTTTCTTCTAGGCGCAAATTTTATTGTCCGTGACTGTATATACACTGCTGGCCACCCAAAATGCAACACCAAGAAGGAAGCATCCGATTGGCCTGAAATTCGCAGCATGCGTCGCACACGAGAGGACATGCAAACGATTAGCATTGCAGTGCATATGCAAATCATGTGCGCCCGGCACGCCACCGAAAAGCACTATAAGAAGGGTGCACAGAAGGCGGGGTGTAAGTAGTGAAAGTGTGTTGTGCTGCCAGACCTGTGCGTGGGAAGCTTCCTGATGCCTCGTCGCAGAATACGGCAGTAATTCCACCACGTTTCGGAGTTCAACAGAGGACGAATAGTGGCTTATCGCGACAGCGGTTTATCGTACCGAGACACCGGCGCCCGTGTTGGACGACATCCAGCCACAGTGAGGCGAGTATGGATTCGGTGGGTGCACGAGAGCCGGACGGACCGACGTGAGCGATTGCCGAAGACGAGAGGACCGGCATGTTGTGCGGCGGACATTGACGGCTCGCACCGCCACATCACGAACGCTAGCGCAGGTATTAGGGTGTGTTGCGCAACAACCTGTGTTAGCACGTACCGTTCGACGTCGTCTGCAGGAGCGGGGACTTGTCGCACTGCGCCCATTGCTCCGATTACCATTGACGTTACCCCACCGGCGAGTACTGCGGCAGTGGGCCGTTTAACGCCGCACCTGGACCACGGAATGGCACGACATTGTTTTCTCCGATGAATCCCGCTTCTGCCTGCAACACCACGATAGTCGGATCCGCGTGTGGCGGCACTGCGAGGAGAGACTGTATGACGCCTGCATTGTGCATCGCCATACCGGTCCGTCGCCTGGCGTTATGGTTTGGGGCGCAATTGGATATGACACCCGAACCCCTCTGGTACGCATCGCCGGTACACTCAACAGCCACCGCTACATCCCCGACTTTTTGGAGCCTGTAGTCCTCCCTTACCTGCAGGACCTGCCAGCGGACACGTTTCAACAGGACAATGCGCGCCCGCACCTGGCACGCATCGTGCAACAATTCTCCACGGCCCACCAGGTGTCACTGCTACCGTGGCCCGCCTGTTCTCCCGATATGTCGCCCATCGAATACGTCTGGTCTCTGATCGGCAACCGAGTGACCCGGCAAGCACCACCCGCGGCTATGCCTGATGAACTGTGGCAACGTGTGGAAGTAGCCTGGACTGACATACCCCAAGCCCACATCCAAAGTCTCTTTCGTTCGATGCCGCGGCGTGTAGCGGCCGTTTTTTTGCAGGCCATATGGGCCACACGAACTATTGATGTCTGCGTGTTCCACAAGTCGCACGGGCATGTAAGCTCAATCGTTTCATCTTTGTATCTGTTGTTATGTGTCCAGTAAATCTGGCTTTGCTGTCTCGTGTCCTTTTTGGTGTTGCATTTTGGGTGGCTAGCAGTGTATATATACGAATTTCAAGCATACTCTTGCTCAAGAGTACGCTTGAAATTCGTACTCAATTCATTCGGCCCTGAGGTTGATGGGATGGAGGAGTGTTGTCCGACGAATTGACCTTCTGCGTGAAAATGAAGCGAAGCCACTTCCTGGATTTTGAAATGAATTTTTTTCCCTGTATGACGAAGTAAATTTCTCCATCATTTTTATTCCAGGGGCGGGATTCAAATCCGCAAGTGTCAGCACCGGAACACCGAGAGGGGCGGGATTCAAATCCGCAAGTGTTGGCACCGGAACACCGAGAGGGGCGGGATTCAAATCTGCAACTCTGGGCACCGGAACACCGAGTGCTATCCACTTTACTACACTGGCATGTGCTCTCACTGCTATCTGCTTTTATCTCATGTGCGTCCTGCGGGGTAGGCACGTCACAAGTGCATTTACTACATTTGAACGCGGTTTATCACATGACTAGGGAACTGTTACAAATGTGATTCCCGTTATCTTAATCTTGTTCATGACCGAATTCTGCAACAATGAGAAAAACTGTCTTGAGTGTCCATGAAAAAATTTTAATTTGTGAATACAAGGGGAGGGGAGGGGGAGAAATCGTCCTTCAAGCCAGCAATTTATTGCGAATATTTTTTCAAATTATTTGAGAAACGTATTCGGAGGCGGACAGTGGAAAACATGCTAAATGAGAAAAGCAGGTTGATGGGCTTGAAAAAATGATCAAACCAGCAATAAAAAAATAGAAAAGCGTAAACAAGATTGAAAAGCTGGAGCAAACCCCTACTGTTAGAGTTACCATATTTTTCAAGTTCAAAATCGGGACGAAGTTACCGAGAATCTACGATGACCGGCATAAGTTCTGAACGGTTATGCTAAAGGACATAATCAAATTATTATTTATTATGATACTATTATAAAATATTTGAATCACTGCAAATTCTGTCGTCTCTATAGCCCATATTTTCCTGCAATCAAACCGAAACACCCTGGAGTAGGAATGTTTTAAAAATGAGAGCAGTATTGAAACTATTTTTTATTTTCCTTTTCTACTAAAATGTAGTTTTTCACTTTTTTTTTCGACAAAGAAAGCTTCAATTTTTATTGGTAGGACATCATCTGCAATTTGAAGGGAGCTGTAAATGATATGAGCACCACAGCTAACATCTTTCTTTGATCCGCGGCTAACATGATTCGTGTAATCCGGACAATAACCCGCACGACACGACAGGTTACTGCGTGGTTCAAGATGGTATCTGTATTAGTGAGATTCACTGTACAATGAATTGGTTTGTAAATTTGATCGGGACAAAACAGCCAACTAACCGGGACAAGACACGAAATCCGGGATGTATGGCAAGCCTACCTACTATTTCAGACAGAGAAACGGGTTTGTTTATTTATTTATTCGTTTGTTTGTTTGGGCTTTCACGACCACCATGAACAACTCAATGGACCGTAAGCCGTCGATCGCCTCTAATTTCTGGTCACTGGTTCTAGGGAAGGAAGAGAGCGTTAAGACAAACGCAACATCCATGCCTCACTGAGATTCGAACTCGACCTATCTCGGACGAATGGTCAGAAGCCAGCGTTTAGACCACTGCGCCACCGGGTGGTACTGTTTTTGATGACCGTTGATTCGATATTCGATTCTCTTTGTCTAAGGTGATCAGCAATTAGATTACTGATTTGAGGACAAAATTGAGTTGTGTCCTGAAATTTGGGGACACATACTGTACATACTCAAACTGAATATGCAAAAAGGTTTTGTCATCAGACTGTATTGTTTCACTAAGTGTGGTATTGCATCTGAAATTCTTTAGGATGTCCCAGTGACTCAGTGGTCAAAGCTCTGGCTTCTCACCAGTCGTGTGAGATGGGTCCGGGCTCAAATCCCGATCAGGCGTGGATGCTCAATTTGTCTTACGGCACTGTCTCTCTCCCTTCGCTAAAGCCTGTGGCTCTAAGGGACTGGAGATTACTTATAGCTAAGTTGACTAAAAGTCCCGAATTCTTAAGAACAGTCCTCGAATGCAGTTTACTGTCCCCGAAAAAGTCTGATGCATTTGGGGACGCAAGTTGTCCCCAAATTTTGATGTTTCTCCTCAAGTGTCCTCCAGTTTACACTTTCTCATTAGTTCGTTAGATTTCTAATGAAAAACGTTCTTAAAAATACCATTGTGCTAATTTTCCAACATGAAAAATTGCATGAGTGCATGCGTTTCCCACCTTGGAAACAAAGTTTGACTGTTTTTTATTTCCTTTTCCAAAGTTTAACGACAACCGCGAAATTTGATCGCAGTTTGTACGTATAAGACCATTAGTAAATGTGTTTCCTATGTAAACAACGTTAATGTAGCTCTTTTACATGAGCGAAAGAAGGAATTTTCCGTTGTTATAATACGGCGCATTATTTTTTTTTCAGTGGGGGATAAATTATACATTGTACCTTTTAAATTACGATTGAAGAAAGCATCATTATCATAACTTTGTGGTATATGAAATAGCTGAAGGAAATAGCTACTCACCGTGGGGAAAATAATAAATAAATAAAATTAAATATGATAGAAAGAAATGCCCTATTTTATTTAGAGTTTAGACAATTTCAAATCTCAGGGATGAAAGCACTTGGAAAAGACACAGGTGTCAGCGATACAATGTACTCCAACAAAAAATAGCAAGACAATGGGGCAGGAAGGTGGAAAAACAATATACACTGAGGTGCCAAAATAAACCCGCGAAAAGCGTTACTATCATGCCGTCACACCAATGCGGTAAATGGTATCGTCCGCAAAGGGCATATACAGCAGTGGCCAAAATTGTTGAAACCTTTTGGAAATAGTATATTTTTGAGGTTTGATGGCTCATAACACAACTTCTTTTTTTAGTAATACCATAAAATTATATATCAATGGAAAGATAATCTCATCAAGAATGTAATGCAATACCTTTTATGAAGGATTTTGTGTTAGAACAGCCGATATAAAGAAGAAAATTGAAACGCATAGAAGAAATGAGATATAGAAACATTCTCACCATGTCAGTCATTACTTAGTTGGGTAACCTTTAGCGTTAATTACGGCCTTACAACGCCTTCCCATGGAGTGAACCAAGTTTTTTAGTTCTGCAGCTGTTATAATGGGAAACCGATATTGAATTAATGCTTATATTAATTGGATTTTATTGCTGAGTTGCTTCTGACTAACAAGTTTCTTTAGTCGGCTCCATAGATTTTCGATGGGGTTAAGGTCTTAGCTATTCCCAGGCCATTCGAGCAGTGGAATATGATTATCTCGAAACCACTTTTTGCACACAGCAGTAACATGACATGGAGTTGAATCCTTTTGAAATATAAATTCTTCATTATCTTGGAAAAGATCACGTGCGGAAGGCTTCAGTTTGGGCCCAAGAATTTCATTAATGCATTTTTGGCCATTCACGCAAATTCTGTCCACACCTTCTGATGTCATACAACCCCAGATCATAACACTAACTGGGTATTTCACGTTACATGTAATGCAATCAGGATGCAAATCTTCTCCGATTCTTCTCCTTACGTATTTTATGCCATCACTACCAAACAGGGAGATTTTGGTCTCATCACTCCAAATAACACTGTCCCATTGTTCCGCTGTGCAGTCGACATTGGTTTTAACCCAGTTTAATCTTTTCAACCTTTGTTTGACAGATAAAAATGACTTTTCTCGTGGAATTCTAGCTTTCAGACCAAATTCCTGCAGTCTGCGCCGAACAGTCCTTGCACTCAACTTCACATTGCATTGTGCCATATCATCTTGTATACACCCAGATGATTTTCTTCTGTCACCTAGGTGCAGTCTCTTAATTCTTCTATCATCACTTGCTGCTGTGTACCTTTTCCTGCCTTTACCAGTCTGGTTTTGTAGTGACTGAGTCTCCTTATACCTCTTCAAAAATTTAGAAATGCCACCTTTGGTTAAGTTTTCACCAATTTTTCTTCTAATTTCGTCACAACTGAATCCTTGTTCACTTAATAGTACTATTTTACATCGCTTTCTGGGTGACCAGTCAACTCTTTGCGCCATTTCTTTAATTTTATTACGTTTTACAAGCTCACTAAATGAATGAACACACACACACACACACAAAACTTGATAGCAAACACATAACACACTGACAAATGTCCTCCTATCAGCTTCAATACATGACATCATTGGCTGAATCCTACTGTGAACTGATTGGCTCATTGCCAAAACAAGATGTCACCTGATTGGCTCTCTAAACACTCATGCTCATTGGTAACATTCAAATGAAGGAAAGCTACTTCATATCAACTTAGGCAAGTTGTGTCTCCTTTTTCTGGTTATTCGGCTATAAATTTTCATAGAACACAGTTAATTGAACAAACTTTGGTGCGTTACATTCATGATGAAATTATCTTTCCATTGATATATAATTTTATGGTATTACTCTAAAAAAGAGTGGTCAAACTCTAAAAAAGAGTATTACTCTAAAAAAGAGTCATCAAACCTCAAACATGCACTTTTTCCAAAAGGTTTCCACAATTTTGGCCACTACTGTACATAGAGGCAGATGTTTCGGAAAAGTGAAGTACAGCATTCGCATTTCAGATGGCAGCTTATCAGGATTTAAGCGATTTCGAACTGTTATTATAGTCGACACCCGGAAGATGGGTCACTCCGTTTCGGAAATTAACACACAATTTGGATTTACAAGCTCAACAATTCAAGGGTTTACCCATAGACTACGCAAACTCAGAGGAAAACTCCAGAGTGCGATACCGCTGTGACAGTAAGCCCTGGACGATCGTGAACAACGGAGTCTGCTGGCATACATCGTAACAACCGCCCTGCGTGAAAAATTGCCGCAACTCACGGTGCAATTGAATGCTGAGGTAGGGGCGGATTGGCGGTCTCAAAAGGGCCCGGGAAAATTTTTGCAAATGGGCCCGTTCAGTTGTACTGTAGTTCTGCGGTACTATTGTATCACAACTGAAAATCACTGTTTCTATTTAGGAAACAAAAAGAAAGTAAAGTAAAGTTGCTCTGGAAACAGTGGCAAACATAGCAGTGGAGGGGGTGATTAAAAGTACACCCGTCATCCTTAAATTGAAGTGGGTGTTGCAGAAAAAATTTCATCAGCCCATACCAAGATTTTACTGCAGAAAAATTGTACTGCAACTTTTCTCTTGTGGATAGTTACAGTTAGAAATTTCAAGATATTTAAATATCGTGGCAAACTCAATCGACGTGGAAAAAGCGAATAACCAGGTTTAAATCACTAGTTTAGTTAGTTATGTAATTACAGTGGAGAAGCTTCTAATTTTGGACACACTAAATATTTATATTTGTTTAAAATTTTCTCTTAAGAACGCTGAAGTAAGAACATTATTTTTTTTTTACAAAATGTGGCTTATATAGCCTTTTCATGTTTGACAGATCGTAAAATAACCTTGATTTTCATACCTTTGAGCTTCCAGTTCTTAAATTTTCAACGAAGTGGGCTGAAATTTCAGCAAATATTTGAGAGAGAGAGAACTGTTACGACCAAAATTATGTTGGAGTTGTACCAAAAATCCTTTCGCATAAGATATGATTTTTAAATTTAAATAAATGAAAAAAAATATAAAACTTTTACACTGTAAAATTTTCTATTTGCACTGCAATTTTTGTAATGTTTCTATTGTGGACAATCACTGTTTGCAATTTAAAGATTTTTAAATATCGTGGCGAACAGATTCTTCATTTAGTGATCATATACTCGTATGTGTTTTAATTACAAAACGTGCTTTTATTCTGCGGTCATGTATTGTAAAGACACCTTACTAAACAACGTAAACAAAACATTTTACAACTTCATGTTGAAATGATATCTCCGTAAATGCCTACATCTGCAGCATTTATCAGTTATCACAAGGAGCGTAAGCAGAATATTTCGGGGGAAAGGAATCGTATACGAACACCCCCGCAAAAAATCTTAATTATTTCAAAATAAGTTCTTGATATTATTAGCTTTCACTCTGAATTCTGTGTTGTTATATAGTAGATAATCCATATCGTAATGACCATTATCTAGCATTGATCTGCAACTTTATAAAACATGGGTGAGTATTTTCACTACTTTAACTAAAGTAGTGAAAAAAATTTAGCCCTGTTCAGCCTCCACCCCAATGCTGTTAACATACGTAGATTGTTGTGCCTCCCGATTTTTCCTGATGCCGGGTCCCTCGAAACGTTTCAGGATGAAATGAATGGTCAAAGAAACTATAGAAATAGATAAACACCCCTTCTCCACTCTGCAGTTTAGAAAGATTGCACGGGGAGGAAAAAGTGGAAGTTTGGAAGAGGAGATTTTTTTAATGCCTAAACAGATTAATCATAGTTTTCGGGCTCGTTCGGGCCCGGGCTCTATCTTGCAATTGCAATATAAAATGCAGGCTAGGGCTGACATACTTCGGGCTCGGGCTCTTAAAATTAAGCCCGAACTCAGCTCTTATGAGCACAGCACTAACGCCTCCTACAACCAACGGGATTAAAATCAACTATGCCCCCCTTCCTTGGGGAATATACAGAACATATTGGACACCCCCCTTCCGCGCCCTCCTGCAACATACGGTACATACATTCTCGTTCCTCAGCTACTAAGTGAACCCAGAAGTTTGCAAACACACATGGCTCATCTATTGTAGTTGAGATTCTAGCAGTTGCCTGGTAAAGGGATTTTTGTTCCCTAATTCAAAATAGAGGTTTTTTCCCCCGCTTATTATAATTACATTATGTGTATTTCGTTTATAAAAAAAGTGTTGTGGTTTAGTTGTGCGTTTAAAACAACTGAACTGAAAACATTTTTTAAAAAGTAAGAAGGAAAGAGACAAAACATACGGAAGGGGCCCACCGGGAAATGTCCCGGTGGGCCAATCCGCCCATGTGCTGAGGACAGTAATAGCATCGGAGTTAGGACAGTGCAATGTTCCCTGTGTTCTATGGGGTTCCGAAGCCGACGGTTCACCGGGGTGCCCCTGCTGACCTGACGACACAACGGCCTCGCCTGTGCTCGGGAACACGCAAGATGACTAGAAACGCGTAGCCTGGTCTACCGAATAGGGGTTCCAACCGTTTCGGACAGATGACCGACTTCGGTTGTGGCGAGCACGCCACGAGGCGATGGATCCCGCATGCCTACAAGAGACAGTGCAGGCCGGAGGTGGTTCCATTATGGTGTGGGGTGTTTTCATCTGGAAAGCATTTAGACCTCTCATACGTCTGCAGACCGCTCTGACCGGTGGAGGCTACGTGACCATTTTTGGAGATCATTTGCACCCGCTCATGTCATGCACCCACTCGGGCGCGAGCGACCTCTTTCACACGACAATGCGCCACCGCACACGTCCACAGTCGCTAATTATGGATGAGGGAACATTCCACGGAGTTTGGCATTCTGACTCGTCCCCGTCGTTTGCCGGATTTAAACGTAATCGAACACATTTGGGATGCTGTTCAAAGTGCCGTCAATGCCGGGAATCCTCCACCAGCGAATATTACGGAATTGTGGGACGCTCTTCAGTAATAATGGTGTACACTGTCTCCACAGTACTACTGAGAGCTCGTGTAGTTCATACCCCCTTAGCGTTGCTGTCGTTATCCGATCGTGGCACCAAATCGCTTCGTCATGAATATATCATTGTATTCATGTACTCATGACAAATTAAGCGACATGCTTTTATCTGTATTTAATTTTCGCCGATCTGCAGAAATAAGCATTCATTATGTAATTACAACGAACTTATTACCAAAACAAATGCATCCAACTTTATTACCAAAACAGTGAACAACAACGTCTAAAAATTTTAATTTTGGATTCTGTCTTCTCTTTCTAAAAATTCTCAGTAAAAACCAAGACACAACCTAAAAAATTAAAATTTGTTGATTTGGCATGGGAGGACCCTTATGGACAACACTGTACATATTTGGTACAAATGAGCTTGTAACAGCAAAAGTCAAGCCATTGCTCAGTTTTTTTTTATTGGATTTTTAACGACCACCGTGAGCAACTCAATGGGCTATAAGCAGTCGCCCGTCCCTAATTTAGGGTCACTGGTTCCAGGGAAGGGAGAGTGCCACTGCCGTAAGACAAAGACAACATCCATGCCTCACCGGGATTCGAACCCGGACCCCGTTCGGACGAATGATCAGAGGCCATCGCGTAGACCACTGCGCCACCGCATCTCTCAGTTGTGGATGTATCACATTATTTATATTTGAATGACACTTCTACCGCAGTCTACGAGGGCCAAATTTCCTGAAAAAAAACGGAGGCACTTTTGATTCTCTCCAACGCCAACAGAGGCCGTTTTTACCGAGGACAACACTGCCTTAACGTTAGTGATTTTAATTTTTAGTATGCCGTAGGTTATGAAACTGCATACTTCTCGTTTTTTTTCAATATTTTTTATATAAAAGAAAAGAGGTATTGCTGTGTGCCTTTTGTATATTCTCACAAGCAAGTTTAGAGCCGGTAACTGTGGAAATTTTGATTTGTTGACGTGACACTCATGCAGTTTCAGCTGTGTGCATTTTCGAATTGCGTGTTTTTTTTATTTTTTGGAGGTTTAACGCCCACCGTGAGCAACTCAACGGGCTATAAGCAGTCGCCAGTCTCTAATTTAGGGTCACTGGTTCCAGGGAAGGGATAGAACCAGTGCCGACAAACACAACATCCATGCCTCAGCGGGATTCGAACCCGGACCCCGTTCGGACGAATGATCAGAGGCCATCGCTTGCGTGGTTTGGGTAGTAGTAATAGTGGTAATATCAAACTGAAATGAATTATACTTCATAAAAGAGTGAAGTTTTTAATTTTAATGCTATATTTGTTTTGAACTTGCACGAACGTTTCATGAATTTGAGTTTGAAATAGAAATGGGTAGGTGCCTCAGAATAATTACGAATTTCATAAATTCAGCAGCGTTTTCTCACACATCGGTGGCAAGTTACAATGAACCATTAGAAATATTTACTACGAATAAAGGCGATTCAGCGAAAACAACATGAATTGAAATAGCCTTGGAAACAACCACCTTTCCCACACTTTAATTGCTGCCGCTCGCGGTAGTAGGCTACAATCAAAGTGGTACTGCCGAAGGAGGTTATATTGCTGGAAGCACCGCTGGCTCTGCCGCCATAGGTCGCAGCTAATCTGTGGTGTGACGTCACAAGCAGGCAAAAGGAACTAAATTATACCGTTGATAAAACAGTAAGCTTGTGTATCATTGATAAAGATTATTGAATTACTCATTCTATCTGTTCATACGCTTAGAACCTTTTGTTCCATTGGTTTCAAAGCAGCTTCTTTTCTGCGGTTGCGTCGTGCCTGCCCATGACGTCATTTGCAGCACAGACGGTGACTTATGGCGGCTAATGCTGCGTGGATAGGAGTGGTGTCTCCAGTAATATAACCTCCTTGTTACTGCCCAATTAACGTTATATTTGCTTTGAACTTTCAGGAACATTTCATGGCGGCAGCCTCCAGATATATCCTTCTAACCTCCTTGGGTATAACTGACTGACACATATCATCATGTTCATTTGTTTCAACATGCATTTTAATATGAAGAATTACCCTTCTGCCTCATTTTATAATGTAAAATTTTTAACCAAATTGTGAACAATTCCCTATATTTAATTTAACTGTAAATTGGACAATTAAGGCAGCGCATTACGCTCCTCGTAAATAAATATTTTTACACGAGTTAACGTTCTGACAGCAGAGAATGAGCATAACGATTCTTTTAAGGGTGGAGAACGCTCAAATAAAGAAAAACTAGGTTGTTAGGTAATATCATCTTTCAAAATGATTTGGGAGTAATGAATTACTTAGAAATATACATATATTAAAATTCTATATAGCAGGTCATCGATGTATTTAATGTGTCCCGAAATGTGTAACTTCGTTGATCATATCGGAATGTTAGATTACGGGAGAATGATAAATTATACCATCAGTGTTATTTATTAGTCATATAATATTATTCATTACTTTCGCAAGACAAAATAAAACAATTCTGGCGATTATGGAGAAAATTTATGCGATTTAATTCTGTATGACAGCACATCCACCCGCCACCAGCAGCGGCTAATCGTTGTTGTTGTTGTCCTCGGTAAAATCGCCATCTGGTGAGCTTTCCTGAGTAAATGGATCCTGGTTTTGAAGGCCGAAAGGCAGGCTTTTCAGGCTACGCTTCTACTGATGTTAAAATTTTTTATAGCAGATAACAACACAGTTTTTATTTACAGTCCTTCTGGCATGAAGGTGACTACATTATGAAGGCGGCAGATAACGATAACGTGTTTACTATATTTTTTCCTGAAATACTTTATAATATATACATACTATTTATAAAAATTAAAAAAATGTTAATCTTAGTATTTATATACATAAAAAATAGATGTAACTGATATAAACACGTGAGCGCCTTTACAAAACTACGAGACGTGATAGATTCTTGTCGTACAGCTCTGAACTTCAAACATGAACTTTGAACCATCGCTCGGTTAACTGATGGTTTTCCAGTCTATGTATCTTAAAGGTCTTTGATAAGAGCTGAATAAATACGAAGATAAATCATTTGTGTAATTTACCTTCGCAATTAGTTACCTTACATAATTTTTCAAAAAACCCAGAATAGTGAAATTTTGTGTCAAAAACTCTTAGAAAACTTCGAAACTAAAATGAGGCAATAGATACTTCAGCAGGCAATGGATACCTCACTTGTCATCAAAATCTTTTGACTTGTAATATCGACAAAAGAGGAAGACTTGAAGCACGAAATTTAAAAGTAGAAAGTTGCTCCGGAAGAAAAGCAAAAGTTATTGGAAATTTAATTATCTCTAACTTTATAGGTTCAATGTCTTCAATTTTCCTTTTAAAGTTAACTGTAACTGTGGGAATTACAGATGTTTAGGTCTGCTTGCTTGAACGTACACATTTCCTTACACATCATCGTTGATCGTTGAATCCAATCTTGTTATGAATTTAAGCAATCGATAATTGTGAGCATATATGATGTTCAATGACTTTTCGCTTAGCTTGTAAAGTGGTGAAACGCTAGATTTAAATCGTTGTAGTTTCGAATTTGCATTTTAAATTGCTACTTTGTACTGATAAATTCGATCCCCGTTTTGTAAAGCCATAAGTAAAATTGAGGTTGCAGTGCTTATAGAATTTCTAATTCATTATGGAAGAGGTAAGGAAAACTATAGTGCCAATTTCAAAACTCATTTGCACTGTAATGTAACACTTCGTTTGACAGAGCTTTAAATGTGACTTACTTCCTCCTGTATTGACTATTGGATTCAACAATAGAGATCCTCCCCACCTGAATATTTTGCAGCCTTCTTGAGACATGTCCATCAGTGAAAATTCTAGCGCGAAAAATAAGGTTTTAAAATTACTTGAGGAAAGGGGTATTTTAATTATTCTCCTCAGGGTACAGTTTTTTTTAACAAATTTGCATGTAAAATTTATGCAGAACTTAAGGTTTTTGTAAAAAATGACAAATGCTTTAAAATTAATAGAAGGGTCTAGAATAGGAAAATATGCAGCAAGCTGTAGCATAAATGAATAGTGATCTCATTAAGGAAATATTTGGGATTGTATGGGATGTACTGCAAGTTCAGGTTGGGTGGTGGATTTTTATGGCACAAGGGCCATGTTTGGCCAAAGAGCGCCTCTGCGAGTTTATTCTCATATGGTAAAAAAATTCATTCTTTCATTGCAACAGTTGCTGAATTGAGCATCACTTTTGAAAATGCATTTGTTGTGGAAAATGACATGGGATTTCATTATGGGAGGGGTGCCAAGATTCTCTCATTAACTAGATACAAAGACATTTGGGCCATATAAACTGTCCAGTGCGATCACTGTGTCCAGCTTTTAGAAAACAAACACCACTGTGCATCAGCTTTCCAGGGTAGCTGAAAAGGACTTTGAAAGCTTTAATGGCAAATATCATAGAGCCGCAATATTTTTAGATATTGCCAAAGCATTTGATAAAAGCTCACATGAAGCAATTATTTATAAACATATTGCACATGAGTGTCTTTCCTGGATAACAGGAATAATTAAATCCCATCTGCAAAACAGAACTTTCTGTGTTAAAAGGGGAGAAAAATCCATGCTGAGAAAAATTGAAGCTGGATTGCCACAAGGTGGTGTGGTCACCAACACTTTATTTCATTTTTACCTCAGATTTTCCCACTTTTAATAAGAGAAATCTGACCATTACTTTGTATGCAGACAATACAGTGATTGCACATATGTCAAAAAATAAAAATCAGGCAGCTTTTTATGCTACAATATTACGTGCAAAAACTTGAAAATTATTTCGTAGACTGGAAAATTAAAATTAATACGGATAAAACACAAGCAATTCTTTTCTCAAAGGGAACTAGAAATTACAAATCAGACATTGAAATAGAATTCTATGGAAAAAAATACATAATCCGCTGGGCAAAAGAAGTGAAATGTCTTGGCCTGACTTTGGATCATAACTTAAATTGGAATAAACATATTTCTAAGACTATTGCAAAAATAATGAGGGTAAAAGACAGTTTAGCATCCATTAAAAAAAATAAGAGATTATGTCTTAAAAATAAAGCATTGCTCATATGGAAAGCATGCTTCAGTCATGTAATTACTTATAATAGTGTCATATAAGGTGTCTGTAACAAAAAGCAGAAAAAGAAAATCACCTCTTTTCAAGTAAAACTAAGAATGATAACAGAACGTGCCTTTAATAAAATTTGCAACATGTTAAAAATAAATTCAATTCATTATACCATGTACAAATTAGCAAAGAGTTACTATGACAAAAGTGTGTGATCATCCAAATTAGTTAGGGAGGTTTCAGTCCCCCACTGAGCACAGTTTCATGTGAATTGCTCTTTTACAAAAACTACCTTCATGCATCCAATTGACATCCTCCATTAGTGTGTTTTCTTGGGGCAGAAACAAAGCTTGGTTTTAGTATCTGCTGCATTCACTAGGGTGAGCAAATTCAAGGAAGAACAGGATATTTGTTGTGCTTACTTCTGCTCATTATGAATGGTACGAACGTAGGTAACAAAAAGTGGCTGTTGCCATTACAAGACAAGGACTGGGAAACAGCATTTCTGTATATTTGTTGTTTTTTCCACTCTTTACAAATCATGAGAGATAAAAAGAACAGCTGTTATCCGATAGCATTTCAAGAACTTATAACTAGTTTGCAGCCTAAAAAGAAAATCGTACAGCAAGGTAAGAGAAATAGAAATTCATTTTCTAACTTATGACTACTTAGAAAAAAAAAAAAAAAGAAACTTACTGGCCATCCGGGCCAGTTAAATCAATAGATCAGTGATCTGGCAGAAATTTTACTGGCCGATGGCCAGCGGACCATTGGGTAATTCGAACTCAGCTTGTAACTAATGGTAAAGTGCTTATTGGAATTATTTTGTTCTCATACTGGACAAGCAAGGAGAGTTTTAACACACGTTGCAGGAACTGCAATAAAAAATTTGGAATTCTAGATTGTTAATAATTACAATAGAAATAAATATTTTGATCAGAAGGAAGTTTAAATGGCAGGAAGTAAAAGAAAATCCAAATATAATAATTTGGTTTTGATTATGGATACATAATTAAAAAGGAAGAAAAGTGAGAGGGCAAGTGTGATGTTTTGCTCCTGCATGCAAATGAGTCCATGGATAGCATCTCCCATCATTCCTATCCCACTGTCAACAGCCATGTTAGGCTAGCATGATAATGTTTTTTGTTGAAAGGTAGGCCAAGTCCCAGGTTTTTCCATGCAAATTATAAAAGTTTTGTGACTTTTTGCCAGTTATATCCCTAGCTGGTGGGGGTGGGGCAAAGCTATGGATAATAAGTCATTTACGATCATCATACAAACATAAACAAACCAGAAAGTGGCTTTCCTGCTGAAGCACTGAACTGTTGTGGCATATTTTTGATGAAGTTATATGAATTAAAAAAAGAAAAACATATATTCTTTACGTTTGTACAATACTCCAGAGGACAATGCTTACCTTGGCATTCCTTGCTAGCGATGCGGCACATTTCACACACGTGTTTTCCGGTCTTTGTTGATGTTATTGTCCTAAAGTCCGTTGTATGAGATGAATAGCTTTACTTCACACACTTTTCGCTGGGTATACTCAGTGGATCTTCGCTTTAGGATTCAAACACATAAATTATTACTGTTCTTTATACTCGAAATTTTCGCCCATTCTCTGGGCATCCTCGGGAGCGAGGCGACTTTTCCACCGATGTTCGTGGTTGACATCGTGCTAATGGAGTCCGATACTCCTTGTTGCCATTCATCGGATATACTTTCTTGGATATATTTCGTTATCAAACCCTACCCTGCTAGCGCCACCTACGTGTTTCATTAAAATAAGTTTTTTTTTTGCGTTCTTTTCCTATTCCGGTTTTTCTTTTGTTGCTCTTTTTCTTGTCTTATTAGTTCTTTCCACAGGCTAGATAATGTGCTAGGGTTGTTCTGGTTACATACCCTTGCTTTATTTTTATAGATAAAGATAGCTTCTTCCCTCCTCATTTGCCTTTCAGATTTTTTATTCTTTTTTAGCATTTTAATTTCATCGAATTTTGGGAAAGTCTGGTTTTCAATGCAGAATTGCACTAAAGCCGTTTTGGCTTCTTTTTTTTGCTAGTTGGATATGTGTTGTTTAAGTCTTTTTTTTAATCTGTTTTTCGTACTTCCTATGTACGATATTGGGGGTATATGTGCAATTGGAATTTCGTAGGATCCTGACTCTTCTAGTATTTTTCCCTCTGTTTTTTTGTTAACCGTCATATTTTTCAATGTGTTCACTAAGCTTCCTAGTTGTAAGTCATATTTAGCACATTGCCTATTGATTTCTTTACTAACTCCTGCCAAGTATGGGAAAGCACCAATGTATTTCAATTTTTTATTTCTCATCTTCCTTTGGTTGTGCACTTCTTGTCCTTCTTTACTCTGTGTCATACGCTTTTTACTCTCATGTATTCATTTTTTAATTAGCTTACTTGGGTAACCATACTCTTGTGAATATCACAAGAGTGATATTCAATGTGCTAAATATGACTTACAACTAGGAAGCTTAGTGAACACATTGAAAAATATGACGGTTAACAAAAAAACAGAGGAAAAAATACTAGAAGAGTCAGGATCCTACGAAATTCCAATTGCACACATACCCCCAATATCGTACATAGGAAGTACGAAAAACAGATTAAAAAAAAGACTTAAACAACACATATCCAACTGGCAAAAAAAAAGAAGCCAAAACAGCTTTAGTGCAATTCTGCATTGAAAACCAGACTTTCCCAAAATTCGATGAAATTAAAATGCTAAAAAAGAATTAAAAATCTGAAAGGCAAATGAGAAGGGAAGAAGCTATCTTAATCTATAAAAATAAAGCAAGGGTATGTAACCAGAATGACCCTAGCACATTATCTAGCCTGTGGAAAGAACTAATAAGACAAGAAGAAGAACAACAAAAGAAAAACCGACAAAAAAGGCAAGAAAACCGGGATAGGAAAAGAACGAAAAAAAAAAAGTAAAAAAAAAAGTTATTTTTATGAAACATAGATGGCGCTAGCAGGGTTTGATATTGAAATATATCCAAGAAAGTATATCCGATGAATTGCAACAAGGAGTATCAGACTCCATTAGCGGGATGTCAACCACGAACATCGGTGGAAAAGTCGCCACGCTCCTGAGGATGCCCAGAGAATGGGCGAAAATTTCGAGTGTAAAATAATGCCAAGGTAAGCATTGTCCTCTAGAGTATTGTACAAGTTTTTTTTAAATATTGCACGTAAAAGATAATAGTAGAATGATTAGAGCTATCTAATAGTCAGAATTAGAACTACTAATAGGAATTGGTTCTTTCTGTTGTTGAAATTGTTAAATGTTTAAGCAATGAAACAAAATAAAATGAGAAAATAGTGACATATACTGAGTTGCTTAGAATTTTTAAACATTACTGTGCATCTAACTGGATAAATTATCATGTAAGAGTGGGTTTAAGGGAAATGTGGACCACCAAGTAGAATTATTATTATTATTACTGGGCGAGTGGAGGCGGACATGAAATTTCCACCTTTGCTGTTAGACATAAAGGTTCACCAGATTCCTGGATTTTCAGTTTACCAAATATTTTTGGAATTTCCGTTTCTAAAGGGTGTAAACCAGTGGTAGGTAGCTATGGTTTCTGGCTTGTGAAAGTTTTTGGATTAGTTTCTCTGCAGGGTCACTGGCAACAATCTCAGTTTCATGCCACTGTATGGTAATATTTATTTTGTTGTTATTAGTAGAATGGTTCAAAATACACATTTTGTTTAATTTTCAGCTTCAGTTATGTTAATTTTCAGATTTTTTTCAAATCTAAAAGTTGCTTTCCTTTCATATTTGAATTTACCAAAATTTGAATTTGAATCGGCCCCTGGGCTATGGATCTGTTTGAACCTGAAGGAGTTCCAGACAAATGGATTGAACCTGGAAATAGTTTCAAGTGGGGGATGTAATTTTCCATATTACCATGGTGGATAGTGGGACAAATTTAATGCCTCTTTCTCTAAAGCTTTACTTTGCATAGGGTTAAATTATTCTGGTGACCTGTTGACATAAGTAGAAAATTTGCTGTTTGCTGCACTTTGTTTGAAAGATGTCCTTTTTTCTTCAAGTAGGGTTTCAAATTTGTGGAAGAGTTGCTTCGATTCTTTCGCTTGTTGTACAATAATCTTCTGTCCCCCCCCCTTTTTTTCCCTGGAAGCAGAAAAAGGGATTTCTATTTAGCAGGTGTGAGATTTGGAAAAATGTTTCATAGCATTTGAAGTGTAGCTTTTATATTATGTTTCTTTTTAGTCTGATTTCTAGTCTTAAGTTTAAAGCTGCAGTTTTGTATTACACGATTGTCTTGTCCATTCAAAGGTTTGTTTTTGAGGCACTAGCGCTTTGGAATAACTTCAACCCCTACAGTTCACACGGGAATCAAAATGACTGTCTTTCTCAAATTTGTGAATTTCCTTTTAGCCAATGATATGTAGCTCGGTGGAGTGGTTTAGAGTCAAAGACATACATTGAATGGGGAAATCGTTATATACATCCCGATAACAATATCCAAAGCAGAAGTGTCATGTGGGATGCTGAAAGTGGCAGTGCTTATAAGTAGAGCAGTTCTCCACGCATTGGAAAACGATCGTGGAAAAGAACAAGGTGTGATAAAAAATTATCAAAATGTATCCAGAACTGGTTACTTAAGTTTGCAATCGTGTGACACAGCAGGAAGTGGTTTGGCATAGGTTGACCTTGGAACCTACTGTGCATGTGTAGTGATTCATGTCTCCTCTTCTTGTTAGGTTTTTCTTACATGTGTGAAGCTGCTTGTCACATTTGTCATGTAGAAAAAAACTTGATCAACGGATTTGCATCAGATTTTATGAAAACCTCGCTGAAAGTTGCAAAGACGCATACTTAAAGTTACAGAAAGTTTACTGGGAGGAGTGTATGAAGTTTATGAGTGGTATAAATATTTTAAAGATGGTCATGAAAGCGTTAAGAATGATAAACAGTCTGGGAAGACCCCAACCAGCAAAAGTGAAAACAGTGTTGAACTTGTATGCACTGGAAAATTGTCAAATCACTACTCATGAGTTATCTTTAAAACTTCAACCTTAGTTTCAGTTCAGTTAGTTCTTATGGACAATTCAGGTATGAGACACATCCCAGCCAAATTTGTGCCAAAATTGCTGTTAGCTGAGCGAAAACAGGCCTGTGTTTCAGCTGCTAGTGACCTGCTTGAGTGCATCAAAAATGACAAAAACTTTAAAAAAACTATCAAAACTGGTGATGAATCATGAGTTTATGGGCATGACCCTAAAACTAAGGCCCAGGCTTTACAGTGGAAGATCCCAAACTCTCCCAGACCCCCCCAAAAAAAGCAAGACAGCACCGTAGCTATATCAAGACGATACTATTGTTTTTAAATCATGAGGGAATTGTGCATTATGAATGTGCTCCATCCACCATCCGGCCAGACAATCAACAAGGAGTACTTCTATCAAGTTTTGTGGTGACAGTTTGTTGCAAAAGGACAGCATTGCATGAGAGTGGCAAGTGGTAACTCCACCATGACAATGCACTTTCTCATGTATTGCAACTTGTGCAGCAGTTCCTTGCTAAGCACCGCATTGCACAGGTCCGACAGCCACCCTGTTCGCCAGACCTTTGCTCCCTGCAACATTTTTCTCTTTCCAAAAATCACTTGATAGGAGAAAGATTTCAATATTTTTTTCCTCTTAAATTACTTGATAGGAAAACGATTTCAAGATATTGGGTCAGATAAAACAGAATGCGAGAAAGTAGCTGTTCACTATTTCAGAAGATGACATCAAAAAATGCTTCAAGCGGTGGAAATAGCGCTGGGCTTAGTGTGTGTCTTTGAAAGGGGAATGAGTTACTTTGAAGGCAATTAAGTTAAAAACCTGTTAAGTCTTGTACTTTTTTTAATAAATCTGGTTTAGATACTTTTTTATCACACTTTGTAATCATGGGGTAAAGGCAGTGATGTCAGTTTGACCGTGGGTAGATAGTAACTGTGAGGAAGGTTGTTCAATCATTGCAATTGCTGGACTGTAGAGGTTTCCACTTCAGACCATTGCACATGTGTACCAAGACTATATGAAATACAGCTAAACTTTCAGCCAATGAGAGAAAAATGTGGCTGTAAACATGCAATTGACTCTTGCTGTGAGTGCAGATTGTCATGCATTGTTAAAAGGAATCTCACGGCTATCACGAAGCAGATAACATTGGAATTTAACGAGGGTACATCCACAAGATTATTGCACAAAAACTATGTTACCACAGAAAACATAGGCTATGACGGCAGGGGTGGATTGGCAGCAGCAAAAGGGCCTGGGAAAATTTTTGCAAATGGGCCCGTTCAGTTGTAGTTCTGTGGTACTATTGTAACACAAATGAAAATCACTTTTTCTATTTAAGAAAAAAAACAAAAAGTACAGTTGCTCTGGAAACAGTGGCAAGCATAGTAGGGGGAGGGGTAAAAAGTACACCCGTCATCCTTAAATTGAAGTGGGTGTTGTGAAAAAATTTTCATCGGCCCATGCCAGAGTTGCAGGATGTAGATGTACACACGTACGCTGTACGCAGTTAGTTTCCAAGTTATTAGCAGATTTTGCAGATAGTTTTTGCTTGTATATTTAAAAAAAAATGGAAATGTTACTTATCTACAGCAATTAAAACACTTACTCAAGGCTTTACTCAGATTGATATACTTAATTCTATTTTAACTTGAAGAATGTTCACTTATTTTCCACATCTCCAAAGTTCCTTTGTTTTTACCTAGTTTTTGGCCTTTAGATTTTATCAAGATCTGTTTGTTCTCAGTGTATAGGAACTGTATCAAAAATTTTGTTTACACAAAAAGAACTTAAATTTTATCCTAGTTGTAAATGCATTTATGGCACCTCTATTCATAGTGATTGTGGAATAACTTTTTTACGGGTCTTATAGAGGTTATTTTTCATGAAAGTTGGTTGTCAAATTTTTTTTTTATTATTGCCAGGTTCCTCTTGCAGTTGCCAGTCATTAGATTCAAATCTTTTATTTACGTGTTTTGTAAGTTTACTATTTTTAAATTAAGTTGTTGAAAATGCAATTTAAAGATATTTAAGGTTCATTAGTGGAACTGTTTTTCTGGATATAGAAGCTTTCTTTAATTAGTCTCTTGTTTTTATGAGGTTCATAGTCCAATACTTTAATATTTTGCAATAAAGGTCTATTTCACACACATTGTTGCACATTCAATTATAATGTGCTTATTTTGTCCTCAATACGAAACATTTCGTGCCATGAGTCACGTATAGAAATATTCACCCGTCTATGCGCGATAAACACAAATATTTTTAATTTGTGATACAACCTTAATTTGTATTTATCATGCATAGGCGGCTGGATATTACTATGTATTTTGTCCTCATTGGAATCTGTAATGTTCTAATAATTATTTATTGTTTTATTAATTGATCTTTAAATTATCTTATTCTATTAATTCAGGGTTTGCAGCAAGTTTTCTGTTTCTATGGTTGTGTACGCAGATACATTTTTTTTTATACAAGTCTGGCCCATGTTAAGATTTTACTATGAAAAAATTGTACTGCAATTTTTCTGTTGTGGACAATCACAGTTACTCATAGAAATTTCAAGATATTTAAATATCGTGGCAAACTCACTTAATCAACGTGGAAAAAGTTAATAACCAGGTTTAAATCACTAGTTTAATTAGTTATGTATCTAATTGTGCTGGGGAAGCTTCTAATTTCAAACACACTCAATATTTACATTTGTTTAAAATTTTCTCTGAAGAATGCTGAAGTAAGAAAAATTGCTTATGTAGCCTTTTTATGTTTGACAGATTGTAAAATAATCTTGATTTTCCATACCTTTGAGCTTCCATTTCTTAAATTTTCAACGAAGTGGGCTGAAATTCCAGCAAATATTTGAGAGAGAGAGAGAGAGAGAGAGAGAGAGAGAGAGAGAGAGAGAAAACAACTGCTACTACCAAAATTATGTTGGAGTTGTACCAAAAATCCTTTCGCATGAGAAATGATTTTTAAATAAATAAAAAAAAAAATAAACTTTTACACTGTAAAGTTTTTTATTTGTACTGCAGTTTTTGTAATTTTTCTATTGGGACAATCACAGTTAGAAATCTAAAGATTTTTAAACATCAAGGCAAACAGATTCTTCATTTAGTGATCATGTATTCCTATGTGTTTCAATTACAAAACAGGCTTTTATGTTGTGGTTATGTATTGTAAAGACACCTTACTAAATAACGTAAACAAAACATTTTGCAACTTCATGTTGAAGTGATATCTCCATAAATGCCTTCATATGCATAATTTGTCAGTTATCACAAGGAGTGTAGGCTGTGTAGGTAGAACATTTCGGGGGAAAGGGATTGTATATGAACACTCCTTCAAATAATCTTAGTTATTTCAAAATAAGTTCTTGATATTTTTAGCTTTCACTCTGAATTCTGTGTTTGTCGTATAGTAGATAGTACATCCCATAATGACCATTATCTAACATTGTTCTGCAACTTTATCAAACATGGGTGAGTATTTTCACAACTTTAACTGAAGTAGGGAATTTTTTTAGCTTGTTCAGCCCCCATCCCAATGCTGCTAACATATGTAGATTGTTGTACCTCCCGATTTTTCCTGATGCCGGACCCCTCAAAACATTTCAGGATGAAATGAATGGTCAAAGAAACTATAGAAATAGATAAGCATCCCTTCCCCACTCCGCAGTTGAGAAAGACATCGGTTAATTGCACGGGGAGGAAGGAGTGGAAGTTCAGAACAGGAGATCTTTTTTAATGCCTAAACGGATTAATCATGGTTTTCGGGTTCGTTCGCGACTGGGCTCTGTCTTGCAATGTAAAATTCAGGCTCGGGCTGACATACTTAGTGCTCGGGCTCTTAAAATTGAGCCTGAACTCAGCTCTTATGAGCACAGCACTAATGCCTCCTACAACCAATGGGTGTAAAATCAACCCCCCACCCCTTCCTTGGGAAATATATAGAACATTTTGTACCCCCCCCCCCCCGCTCCCGTGACATACAGACATACAGTACATACATTCTCGTTCCTCGACTACTAAGTGAACCCAGAAGTTCTCAAACACACACGGCCCATCTATTGTAGTTGAGATTCTAGCAATTGCCTGGTGAGGGGATTTTTTTCCCTAATCAAAATAGTCCCCCCCCCCGCACTTGTTATAATTACATTATGTATATTTTGTTTATAAAAAAAAGTGTGGTGTTCAGTTGTGTGTTTGAACTGAAAACATTTTTAAGAAAGTAAGAAAGAAAGAGACAAAATATACTGAAGCGGCTCACTGGGAAATGTCCCCGTGTTCCGGTGGGTCAATCCGCCCCTGTATGACGATCAACATCCACTTTGTGCCGTCCTCTTGTTGACCACAAGGCTCTGAAAGATAGTCTGTAATTTTAGTGTGAAGTACTGGGAACATGTCATCTGGTCTGACAAATTATGGTTTCAACTCTGTCGTGCTGATGAGAAAGAGTTGCATGTGAGGCATAAGCCACATAAAGCGATGGTCCCAGTTTGCCAAGTTGGGGTCATACAGGTAGTTGGAGGCAGTATAATGGTTTGGGGATCTTTACAAGGGCTTCCTTGGATCCCCTTGTACCCATCAAGACCTCTGCCATCAGCATAAGGTATGTGAACATCCCTGCCAACCATACGCACTTATTCGTAACCGTTCTCTTCCCGCATCATGACATCATCTTTTAACAGGACAACGCTACACCACATACTTCCCGAGTGGTGGCCAATTGGCTTCAGAAGTATTCAACTGAGTTAAACACACTTGAATGGCCCTTTCAATCTCTGGACCTCAACTCCATTGAAAATTTGTGGGATGAAGTGGAAAGATCTGTTCAAGCCTGCCAACCCCTACCAGCAACTGTGAATGGTCTACAACAGGTGATCCTTCATGGGTGGCAATACTATCTTTGCTATGTTTTCAACACCTCATTGAGTTCTTACCATGACATTTGGCTCATGCTGTGATGGCCAAAGTTAAGCAACACATTATTAGGTTGGTGTATATAATATTTCCATTCTGTTTATGAGGTCTGTAGTAGACCACTACAACTTATTTTCATCTAGCCAGACAATAGATTTGATTTGCTCAAAAACTAAGATTACAGCTTTGTGCTTGTGTGTTCTCAGCTCTAATATTAGTTTTTGAGCAAATCTGGGTGTACGTTGAGAAGTTTCATTTAACCAAAATAGTGGTGTGGCTAGTAAAATTGGAGTGTAAATATTTATTATTATTTTTTACCAGTTCCTAATTTTGCTTTAATTTTATGCAACTGTGAGTTGGTGTGGTTTGAGTTTCAATTTTACATCTGTTTATGTCTCCTTTTTTATGTTTGAAATTTGTTAGCTTTTATATTTTTTCTTTTCAGGAAGACAAAATTTTAGGATTCTGTTTATACCAGATGTTGCTATGAAGCTCTGAAAATTAGTGCAATGGAATGTGAAACTGATAATAACACTGAGAAATGTAAAGTGAGCAATAACTCATATGTGATTAGTGATGGGTTTTCACCTCAAGACAAAAATGAAACCCATGCTTCACTCTCCAACTCCGCTGTGCAAACGATGACTGACATAATTGACAGTG
The DNA here is from genome assembly GCA_039090855.1 of Macrothele yani. Classification (NCBI taxonomy): domain Eukaryota; kingdom Metazoa; phylum Arthropoda; class Arachnida; order Araneae; family Macrothelidae; genus Macrothele; species Macrothele yani. The sequence goes on along the minus strand of CM076998.1, from coordinate 58,071,185 downwards.
AGAAATGTAATCTGAACAGTGATGTGAATAGTGATGGTTTTTCTTCTGAAAATGATGATGTATCCCATGTTTCCTTTATAAGTGCAGCTGTGGAAAGGATGACTGATATTGCTGATGGTGAGAAATGTAGCCTGAATGGTAATAATATGAATAGTGATGGGTTTTCTTTTGAAGGCAGAAATGAATCTCATGTTTTGCTTTCAGATACTGCTGTGCAAAGGGTGACTGATATAACTGACAATGAGAAATGTAATCTGAGCAATAATAGTATGAATAGTGATGGGCTTTCTTCTGAAGTCAAAAATGAATCCCATGTTTGTTTCTTAGATGATACTACTCAAAGGGTTACTGATGAAAACGATATTGAGGAAGGCAATCTGAACAGTAGCTCACATATGAATAATAATGGGTTTTCTCCTGAAAATAGAACTGAGTCACATGTTTCCTACTCAAATGCTGCATTGCAAAGGATGACTGATATAGTAGATATTAAAAATGCTTTTATGGAAATACACCAACTGAGAATGAGTGAACTAGAGCAGTCAGCTGGTCTGAACAAAGAAGAACAAAATAAGGTTTGTGTTTGATATATAAATATTTAATCTTGTGTGTGTGTGTTTGCTTGTTGCTTTGTTACTGTGCTTGGAAGAATAATCATTTTGTTCTATTCTTTTGATTATATAACAGAATGTTGGCATTAATTCGCAGAGACACCAGAGGTAGCATTTAAGCTGGGATTTTTCTGTCACAGTAGTATGGTTGTTGTAACAGCAGATGTTGCAACAAAATGCAACACACCTCAGCAAAATTTGTGGTTTTACTTAGTTTTTTCCTACAGAAATACAAAAGCCAGCATGTTATTGACTAAATAAAAATACAAAAGTGTTTATTTTAAATCATATTTCAAATGTAATACAAGTCAATTTATTTATGGCTAGATTAAAGTTACATTCTGAATAGAATGCAAGAGTAGCAACACATGTAGGATTTTACCCTTCTGAATTTAATAAAAATAAATAGTTTCTTCTTTCTTGTATTGGCTGAAAGATGCAGTTTGTGTGAAGATAGGCAGCATATTTCTTCTACATTCATTTCTAGTCATAACAGATGCTTTCAGATCATGCTTTTGTTCGATGGGGAAAAGTCTTTTTTAAACTTGAAATTCCTCCTTTTTTTTTCTTTTTTTCACTTCTGTGTTTTTGACTCTAGAGCCTTTGTACTACTTACACATGAATGTTGTTAAAAGTTATTATAACCCACTTTCTTCCACTTATAATCAGGGGTAGACGATCCAAAGCACCCAGTTGCCATGGTGCCCAAAAATTTTCACATGGAACCAAAGTTTTCAAATCCTATTAAAAAAAAATTATTTTTCAAAATTCAAATTTCTATTATGAAGCTTCCATCTCTTTAATAAAGCATCGAGTTCAGTGTGTCGATTTTTTATGTTTGCATCTGCAATGATGTTATGATGATCTCTTTGCATGGACCTTCAATCAAAAATTTGATCCAGCAAAAATATCTTGATCGTATTTCAATGCAAAATCAAATAGACACATATATTGCTGAAGCTTTACAGAAGACTGGAAGCTGAATGATATTCGTTGGGTAAGTGTAGCTTAAAAAATGGATGACTCTTAGGTCTGCCGTCCCGGTCACGGTTGGTGGAAGTTAGGGGACCCGGTAGTCCTGACCCCCTCTGGAATTTCATGGTCCCCCTCACTGAGGGGCTCCACCCAAGAAACGTCCTAAAGCTATGTAGTTCATATATAATTTATAAGGGGTTTTTCTTTGTTATTTTTACGATTTCCTGGATAATGTGACCATGCTTTGCAGTTTTCTGGAAAACTCTTCAAGTACAATTTTGAAAATTGATTTCGCACAAATATACTGAAAAGTTAATATTTACTTAAGAAAGATCATTAAAGAATTCTTTAATTTTTTTTAATGCAATAACCACGGCAGAGAAGGGTCTCTCTCTCCTTCATTCTAAGTGTTTTTTTTTTTTTTTGTTCCAAGTCTGAATGTATCTTACTCAAGATCAGAAAACTCATTAAATACATCTGAGAAATAAATAACCGAACAAAAGAACTCAAACTAAGCGGTGAGTATACTACTTGTTGCACACAGAGCACAGGTCATTCTTGATGTTTTCTCACGTAGAAGATAAACGATCCTGGACAAATGTGCATACTTTTGCTGCGAGAACAATTATTGTCGAACTATAAGAGTAACAAAATCGCTTGCCTCTCACACTCTGGGGCATTCTGGATGGTGCTTTTGCCGAGGGTAGAAACAATCTATCGGCGTTTCCTTGATGTTTGTATTTTCACCCGTCTTCTTCCTGCATAATGCTTGTGTGTGGTAGAGAAAACTCAAGAGATTTGTTCAGGCACTAGGCTTGATGTGAATTTCAAAGCTCCCAAGTAAGAACCAGTTCCTGCCATTTCAACAATAGACTTTTACCCATTCAATCCAAGAGATATGTAATTGCAATGCTAAATGGTTGTTGCCATCCCAGGTACAATTAGGCGTTCATATGCTGTATAACTATAGTAAACATCCGAAAAATTCAGACACCCTTTTTAATTTATCAGGGCAGCCACACCTAAGACACCTCTGCACAAGGTGCACGTTGATCCTCAATAGATTGAATGGTATGAGGTTATCGGGCAAAACCAAGAAGGCCATCTATCAAAGAGGAATAGAAAGAATTCTGACATATGCTAGTGGAGCATGGTGGACCCCCACCATCAGAATGAAGAGGGGTATAAACCAAATCCAAAGGTTGGCCCTACTGGGGATCACAGGCTGCTTTTGCGCACAACCTCGACCCTGGCACTTCAAGTGCTTCCGGGTTGTGAGCCGGAAGACCTAGTAGTGGAAACGGAGGCAGCAATGCACTGCCTAAGGTCAGGTGAGGACGCCTACCTTCTCGGTGTGCCACAACGAGCCTCCAACATGGAGATGGAAAGCGTGGACTGCAATATCCACCTGGCAGAGGAAATTTGCCCACTGTGGGAGAAGGCGAAACCCACGGGAGTTGGGCATGAGCTATTCACTGATGGCTCTAAGCTAAGGGGACAAGTGGGTGCAGGCTTCTGCACGTTCTCAGATGGGAAAGAAGCAACAGCAGAATGCGTAAAACTATCACAAAACGCTTCTGTCTTCCAAGCGGAACTTCTGGCGATAGAAAAAGCACTCACCTGGGCACTCCCCAGGAGAAGCGACGAAATAATCAAACTCTACTCTGACAGTGAGGCAGCACTGCAGGCTCTGAGTAGATTCAGGAGAAGAAATCCCATCGTCCAGAGGATTAAAATCCTCCTGAGGACGGAAGGAGATGGGGCAGTTAGTTTCCACTGGGTACGAAGCCATGTCGGGACTCAGGGAAAGGAAAGGGTGGACCAGCTGGCGAAGGCAGCCACGCTGAAAGAGACGGTAGACGTGCAATGCAGAACGCCGCGCAGGAGCATCCGCGCAGCATTGGCATGTCAGACCATAGCCGAATGGCAGGTCAGATGGGACACCGGAGAGACAGGGAGGAAGACACACACAGTGTTTCCAAAAGTCTCGACCAAACGTGCACAGACAAACAAGTTCCTGAATCAAGTACTCAGCGGCCATGGCATCTGCCCTGAATACTTAGATTCGCAATCAAGAACTGCACTTGTCTCTGTGGAAATCGGGCGGCAAGCATGGAACACTGCGTGCTCGAGTGCAGTGGCTTCGCCGAATGGAGAAACACACTGATCCCAGGTGTGCAAAGAACGCGAAGATTGGATCTGCTCATCCAATCCTCCGTTAACAGGAGGGGAATAATAGCCCTAGTAGAGAGGCTAACCCTCCAGCAGCACACAATTTTTCCCAGTCAAACGGGAACTAAGACGCAAGAGGTGAACGTGCACACCGAAAGCGACTCTGACTCGGATTGAGGGCAAAAGTCAGAGAACAAGAGGTAAGAGTGTTACCCATGTAAATACCTTGTTAATACACTAGTTTCAATCTCTCAATGTTGTAAGTCCTAAGCATGAGGACAGTGTGTATATGTGTGTAAATACTTTGTTGTCAATAAAGGGAAATTATTCCAAAAAAATCAAAGCTGTTTGAGAGGTAGACAATCTCCCAGTCAACTCTAAAAATTTAACAGCCTATCCCACCAGTCAGTGCAGGAACCCAGCCAAAGTGCGCTAGGTTGGCTGCCAGCAGGACATTGCGGGCTGGTCTCTGGACCACGGGGATGGCCAGGGCCCGAACCAGTGTCTCAAGCAGGATAACTGTCGCAACATTTCAAACAAAATCCAAAGAGTTCCATTAGTCCCCGTGGAGCCAAGCACATTGGCGGAACGGGACAAAGCAATCAGTAAATATTAACCTTTTTAATTCATTTATTACACATTTACTGACAGTCGAATGATGAAAGGATTTTGGCGTTCTTTACACGTTTTCGTATTTTACGTAATGGAATGCGGGGGGGGGGGGTCCCAATCGCTGCACCTTTTTAAGCCTTTAGCATCCAATTGAGTCCAGCACTTACAATTTAACAGGCAGATGCTACAAAGCAACAAACTGGCTTTGGATGCACTCCCTTCTGGATATCAGTCAACAGCGGATAACATATTTTCAGTTGCACCCAACATTTTCTAATATTTGTTTTTAGTCTAGCTGTTCAGATTGGGTACAAATTTTTGTTAGAAAATGAAGGATCTGCTCAGTGGCGCAAAAGGAATTTCTTTATGGGGTGGCCCAAAATATTGAAGATGCAAATAAAATAACAGAGAAAACGTCACTGAAAGCATTGGGGAGCTATAAACAAAAAATCTCCGCTATTTTAAAATGAGTTTCCAATTATTCGTAAAATATGTATTTAAAATTATATATGAATATATTTAAAAATAAGTAGCGAATGACAAACAACTAAGCACAAAGGACCAAGCGACACCTTATGGGGAGGGCGCCCCCCCCCCCCACACACACACTAAGTGCATCACTGGGTCTGCTGGTATTTTGATATTTTTCCGAGAATGGTCCGTAAACCTGGAACTGATGAAACAGACACTAACTCTGCAAAATAGGTAACGTTTGTCAATGTTAACTTATTCTCTATTTACTTAGTCTACTCTCATATTTGTATATTTCCGCTTACGAGAAATGTACTGTTACTACATGTGCCTAAAGCTAGTGCTACAAAAATAAATAAATACACAAATAAACGGAAAGAAGTACTGAAAGTTTTTTGAAATAAATAATATGAAGTGATATTGAGATTCATTGTTTGACAAATCCTTTCTGTGTAATTTCGTTAAATGTCGGAAAAAATAACTGAAGCCTGTAATCAGTGATGTAGGTCTAATATAAAAAGTACACTGAGCAGTGACGACTGAAGGGATTAATTAAAAACACACCAGGAAGAGTTCCTTTTCTACAGTGAGCCACTCCAGGTTTGGGGTGGATTCTAAACCTGTGATTTCATGCCTCTGCCTTTCTTACTGGGTAGGGTGAGATGTACAGTATATGACATACCACTGAGGTGTTGCAAGAGTCAGAACGGCAAGTTACATTATAAGCCAAGGTCGGTGTAGTTCAGTTGCGAGAATAACTGGCTCCGAAACAAGGAAATTTGTGGATTTGAATTCCACCACTGGCAAAAAGGGCTTATTTTCACAACCTTCTGCATTTATAAGTAATGAACAACATTGTGTTATCTACACAGATACTACCATATGCACCACAGATAAAATGTTTAATCTTTAATTTAATTTTACCATTACACGTAAATAACTAGAGCAGCATATGACTTCATTTTGTCTTATCTAGCAATGCCATGCAGATTTTTACTATCAAAAAATTTTTAAGAGCTCCGTTGCTGTTTTCACTTTAGTTTTAGTATTTCCTAGTTCTGTGCTTAAATTTAAATTGCGAGTAATGAAATCTTTTACCACTGAGGAATTTTTTTTTTCGTGGCGAACTCATCTTAAATAAACAAAAAAAAATCGTTTAAACAGTGCAAAAGAAATCAACACATGATATGCTATCATATATCAAATTCTATTTAAACATTAAATTTACAGTATAACTTAATGTTCTCAACTTATTACAATTTTAGAAGCTCTTTAGTCTGTCCCTCAACTTTGTGCTAAAAAAATTGTGAAACTGCTTTTCCCTAAAAATTCGAAGTTGCTGGGAAAAATGATTTTTTTTTCTTCTCTGAGCTTGGTTGCAATATGTATACTGTCAACACACACATATATATGCACAGGGGTTTATCAAAATAATGGAAACACCGACTGTGGCTAGAGTACACGCAATGCTCTATATGCAAATCACGGAGACGACGTCACCCACTATGCGAGGTATATAAAGGGGCACAGTACAATGTCGACTATCACGTAGCGGGGCTATAGTCGCAGATGAAACAGCTGTTGTGGAGTAATTGTCGACAACGCCAGATCTCAGTGACCTCAAAAAAGGCATGATCATTGGTAAGCTTCTTGCAGGGTTTTTACTAACTAGAACTGTGGAAACAGTAGTGTAACACGGAATTGTATCGAAGATTATGAATACCTATCAAAAAGGATATGGAGTTGCCTTCAAACATGCAAACTGTGGACGCCATACGAAGATGTCAGATAGGGATAGGCGAACGTTGGCACGAATTGTACAACAGAAGCACAAGACCACGGCACTGTGAATATCAGCAGAGTTGAACACCAATTGGAATGATCCGTTTCCGTCATAGCACTTCATTGGGAACTCTATCATGCAGGTATTTATGGCCGTTCTGCAACCCACAACCTCTGATTGCCAACATCAATGCAACAAAACATGTAAGGTGGTGCATAGTACATAAACACTGAGATGCTAAAGACTGGAAACGTATCATCTGGTCTGGTAAATCGTTCTTCACATTGTTTCCCACCATTGGTAGAGTGTACGTCAGGCAAAAAACTGTAGAAGCTTACAAACCTGACTTTGATTCTCACTGTGAAGCTCGGAGGTGGATCCTTAATACTGTTGTGTGCCATATCACGGCATTTTCTTAGAGCCATTGGTTGTTTTTCTGAGTCGTGTAACATTTGCAATGCACTAATCCATTCTTGCGGAGCCCTTGCACCCAATGATGAAGGCATGGTTCCCTAACAGTCACCGCTGGTTTCAAGCAGATAATACACTCGTGCATTGTGCGTAACATGTCAAGTTGTGGTTTGCAGAGCATAAAGATGAAGTACAACAGCTATTCAAGACGTCAATATTATTATTTTACATTTGTGGGAATATCTGGGGTAAAAGGTCAGTCCATTATCCTACTTTCCTCCTCCAACTTCACTGTCACAATTGGGATATATTTTACAGGAAGAATGGTACCAAATTCCATTATTGTATGTGCATGTTTTTAAGTCTATTTCAAATTGAATTGCTTCTGTTCTGAAAGCCCAAGCTGGGCCTATAACCATAGTAGCAGAATGTAAACGTACACGCATACTCCATACGCAAATAGTTTCCAAATTATTAGCAGATTTTGCAGATAGATTTTGTTTGTAGATTAATTAAAAAATATATAAAATGCTATTTACAGCAATTAAACTACTTACTCAAGACTTCACTCTGATTAAGATATTCAATTCTATTTTAATCTGAATAACTTTCACTTATTTTTTGCATCTTCTGAGTTCTTTCGTTTTTACAGACTTTTCTGGCATCCAGATTTTATCAAGGCCTGTTATCAATGAATAGGAACTGTATCAAAAGTTTTGTTTACACAGAAAGAATTTAAATTTTATTGCCAGGTTCTTCTTGCAGTTGCCAGTTATTCAATTAAAATAATTTCTTTATGTATTTTGTAAGTCTACTATTTTTGAATTCAGTTGTTGAAAATGCTATTCATAATTTTTTAAGGTTCATTAAGGTGGTTCCACCTAAAATATCTGCCTTATGTCTCCAATGGTAAAACTTCTTTACATGTTTTCTTCACAGTTAATGTATTCCCAAGGAAAAAAATTTGTGTATCGATAAAACTAACTTTAAGTTATAGCATGGGATACTTAACAGTTGCTAAAACATTACCATAATTAAGCAATACAGGATTTGTTTGTCTACTGACGTCAGCAATGTATAGGTTGCGACATCTATTAACAGGTCTGAACATTACTCAAAGAAAAATGTTTTATTTTTAATATAATTATGGTTATGTTTTAGCAAGTATTAAGTATACCATGGTATAACTTAAAGTTAGCTTTATGGATGTGCACATTTTCATCTTTGGGAATACATCAGTTGCGAAGAAAACACGTAAAGAAGTTTTACCATTGGAAATTTAAGGCAGAGATTTTAGGTGGAACCACCTTAATGGAACTGTTTTTCTAGGTAAAAATTTTCTTTAATTAGTTTTTTTGTTTTTATGAAGTTCATAGTTCAATATTTTTAATATTTTGCCGTAAAGGTCAATTTTGCATAGATTGCTGCACATTCAATTATGATGTACTTATTTTGTCCTCACTGAAATCTGCAATGTTCTAATAATTATTTATTGTTTTATTAATTTTTCTTTAAATTATCTTATTCTACTGTTATCGTGTGTGTGATTTGCAGCAAGTTTTCTGTTTCAATGGTTGTGTACATAGGTACATTTATTTTTATTCAACTCTGCCTATAACTTATAAACAAAATGTTCTCCGCAAACTAAGTGTTTCCATTATTTTGATAAAATCCTGTACATATATATGAGCTCTTCCCCGTTTCATGTTCTTAACTGCATGCACAAGTTCTGCCAGTAGTCCCTCCAGTCCTCACTCATGTTGGTCATGCCATTAAGAACATGAAACGAGAAAGAACTGAAGAACTCCAGAAGAGGATGGAATTTCCATGGGTATTGTACATGAAGCCAATGGAGAAACAAACTACTCACCCAAATTTTCACTAAATGCCTCAAAGAAGGAAATATTCCTGATGACTGGAAGAATGATTCTTTGATCCTGACATATAAAAAATTGGACCTTGATGACCTCAGAAACGGCAAACCCATCAGCCTCATATCAGTTGTTCACTTCATTTTCAAGAAGGCACTGTCGCATCGCTTGAAGAAAAATTGGACTTGACTTAACTAAAAGAACAAGCTGGATTCAGGAGCAGCAGTTGCATTATTAATCATATATACGTATTGAGAGAACTAATTGAAAGGAAGAATGAATATGAAATCCTGTCTTTTACTGATTATGAAAAGGCTTTTGATTCTGTGAAATCTTCAGTAGTTTTGATGTCTTTGAAATCCTGTGGTACTGAAGATAAATACATGACTATCGTTAATAACATCTATGAAAATGCAAGCACAAAGGTTCGACTGTTTGAGGACACAAAACTTATAAAAATTTGACAGGGAGTGAGACAAGTTGACAACATGTCTCCCAAACTCTTCAATGTCATTTTTGCAGAATGTGTTTCAGTCATTGAACTGGGAAGACGAGGGGGAAAAGATTAATGTAGATTATTTACCCCACCCTGGCTTTGCTGACGACATAGTCATTTTTGGGAGTACCCCCTCAGAGCTAGAGTGTATGATCCAGGAACTTGATGACAAGAGCAAAAAAGGGGTTTACAAATGAACTTACATTTGACAAATTCATGTACAGTGCTTTTACAAAAACTGAAGATTAGGAAGTTGATGGGGCAAATCTGGATGTGACCGATAACTACATTTACTTGAACAACAGATATCAAGCAAGATCTACATATAGAAGGAATGCGAAGGTGAGTCAAAAGTTCGTCCTGCTTGCAGCTAAAAAGCTGAATAATGCAGAATAGCCATACACGTTCTCCTCATTCTGCAAAGTACAGGCCGTTGTCCTAAACTTCTTTGCCAACGTCCCACCAGAGCCACATTCCCGTGGTGGTACCACTCGGCAGGTTTTGAGGACAGAAACTATCTGATGTGAGATTTCACATCCACCAATGAAGTGAAGTGCCTTCCTCATAGGAAATAGTCCATGGATCGAAACAGGTGGCATTCGAATGGGGCCAAGTCAGAGTTGTATGGAAGATGGTGTAGTATATCCCAATCCCTTCCAATTCTTATAGTTTCAGGCAGACCATTCTGTAGGTGTGCCTTGGGGGTATTATCCACGGCCCTTTCTATTGATGAGTGCTGGGTGGCAGCAGTTATTTTGCATAGAGATTCCGTCCAGAGCCTGAATATCTTGTACAAGTTCCCAGTGTTGAAGACACTCACAATTCCACCAAATGTACTGCATGACTTTCCACTCAAGGTTCCTTCTTTGTGCCACTGGCTGTGCTTCTTGGTGTGTCCTCAGCCATTGGTGCCCAGTGGTAGGATAATGTAGGATTACACACTTTTCATCACCTGTGGCGATAGGATGCCAAAACCTATCGTTCTGCAGATTTGGCAACTATCTTCGACAGAAAGCAACACCTTGTTTCGCCTTCTGGGGTGTCAATGCATGGAAACCATTCGATGGCACCGGGAGGAGAAAATAAGCTCGTGCAGATGACGAACAAAAATGGATTGGGAAGACACCACCTCAGCTGCCATTTGTCATGTATTGGTACTGGAGTTCGCTGTCACAGCTTCTGCCGTGGTGTCGGTGTTGGTGATCGATGAACTTCGTGATCTCAATTTGTGTTTGACTGATGTTTGCAGCATTGAAACACCGGAACTATTTTCATGCAGTGCTACTGCCCACTGTTTTCTTGCCTCCGAGTGCAGAAATTTGTTTCGCTGCTGCAGTGTTTAACCCATATTTTTCCAATAATGACGTAGGTTAACTCAAACAGTGCTTTTATAGACCTCCATCCTCTGCTCACCTTATAACGCAATGTGGCTCAGTGCCAAACGCACGTCATTAGCCTTTTGTGTTCACAGCATCGCTGTATGCAGTCGACGGTGGACCGCATTTTGCACAGGAATGCAGACCCAACATTATGTGGAGCTCAAAATGGAACAAACTTTTGACTCTCGTAGGTAAATAGGTGTACAAAACTTAGTTGGAGAGCATTTGGAAGAAACAGTACATTTTTCAAGAGATGTTTACCAATTATGTCTTAAAGGAAAAGTGTTTAATCAGTGCATCCTTCTATTTCTTACATATACAGAGGATGAAGACAACTCAGCAAAATGTGGAAAGGTGCATGCTTGGTGTAATCAAGAAAGATAGGAAGATTAACACATGGATTAGCGAAAGGAAAACTGTTGATGACGTCATGATCAAAGTGAAGACGCTCAAGTGACAATTGGCTGGGCATATTGCTAGAAAAACTGGCTGTGCTTGAGTAACTGAAATATTAGATATAATACCAAGGGGTAGGAAAATATGCAGAACATGACTGCATGCAAAATGGGTGGATGAAATACAAAAGCCTGCTAGAGTGACTTGAAAGAGACAGGTTCAAGACAGTAGGTTGTGGAAGGTACTTGTGGAGACTTTCATCCAGCATTGGATTGACAGTGGTTGATGATGATGATGATATGTACAAGTATATAATCTACCCTACTTTGTTTTATTTCTCTTTCTCCTTACTTTTTAAAATTGTTTTCGCTCTTGAAACAGTTGGACCCCCCCCCGAAAATATTAGGTTCCACCTATGATCCCGTTGGTGCAGTAGTTTAAGCACTGGCTTCTGATTGTGATGGATCTGGGTTCAAATCCTGGTAAGGCATGGATATTATATTTGCCTTATGGCATTGCTCTCTCCCCTCCCTGGAGCCAGTGGCCCTAAATTAGGGACAAGCGATTGCTTATAGCCCATTGAATTGATCAAGATGGTCGTTAAATCTCCTAACAACAAAAACACTTAGGTCTACATACTTTGGGGACACCATAAAATTTAAGTGACATAGTGTTTATAATATAAGTGCAGCGGTTGCTCTGGCCTTTTTAAAGTTTTTGCCAAATTCATTTTTTTTTTTTGCCAAAGTGTTATAATAGTACAAAAAAGTAATTGCTAATATTTTCGCTGAAACAATTATTTTTTTTTTCGAAAATTGCGAAGAATGCGATCGACAGCACAAGTCATTCTTGTATAGTGTATTTATTTATTAGTGGTTTTATTGAACTTTATACACCAGAAGACAAGGATGAATTTCTGAAATGAAAACCTATTTCAAAATACAAGTATGTGATATATGTTCCTTAGATTTTAGTTGTTGGTGCTGAATTATATCTGAGAAATAATACATTAATTTTGACTGTTGAAGGTAACAGTTCTGTATGTGTAATTTCTGTTTAGATTGACTGTGGTTTTCTCTTCATATCTTTTGAAAAAAAATTCTGGCCCATGGAATAATAATAAAAAAAAAAGCAGCTGGCACCTGAAAATTTTTGGGTTTTTGTCTACCAGTGCGTATAATGTTGTTTCTACTTCTCAACCAAAAATTACAATGGTGTAGAAAGCCAGCTTCATACTTCCTAATGAATTATTGTAATGAAATATATTTTCCTAATTCTGATGATCTCTTGCTATAGGTAGAAGATACTGTTATGAATTCAAAGTATCTATGCTGTTGTTATTTTATGCAATATAATGAGATTAGAACTTTGTGAAATAGGGATGAATTCCCAAATTACATATAGATGCTTATGAGGGTTATTAAACTAAAGGAAAAAAAAAAAAGGAAAGGAAAAATTGCATGAAGATTTCCATTGTATTATAATAAGGCTTCGTGTTCTCAAAGTTTTTTTTTTTTTTTGTCAGCCAGTTGCAGTTGCTTGTTTAAAGGTACTATTTCGCGCTGGAACTGCCCAACGCAGCAGTTGGGAGTAACGGCTGGCAGCTTCCAACTGTTTTTTTAGATTTTAAACAGGAATTATTTCGCTGGAGCTGCTCGACAGTCATGATGTCATAACAATACAATACCCACTGTCGTCTTTCGACCACTCTGTAACCAGTCGAGCAGTGATCTTGCGACAGCCATGTGGAAGGCATGGGTGATTTATTTACCACGTTTGTGAAATTGTGACTGATTCTTTGTGTTTGTGAAATTGTGACTGATTATTTGTGTTTGTGAAATTGTGATTGATTATTTGTGTTTGTGAAATTGTGACTGATTATTTCATAATGGTGAGAAAAGTGGTTCAGTAATCATGACACTGAACAACTTGTAGAGTATGTGAGAAATTATAGAGTGCTGAGAGTTTTGCAAGTGACTTCTTATCAAGTTAACAAAAATCCTTCGCTTTCCCGACTTTTAAATATTTCATTTGACTCTAGTTCCAGTTGAAGAAATTTTGTTTAATCTTCCTTCCCTCTGGGTTCTTTTAGATTTTTACAGACATTTCTGTCCTCTTGATTTTAGTCAAGACCTGTTCTCAATGTATAGAAGGATTAACAAAAGTTTTGTTTACTACTGAAGAATTTAAATGTTGTTGCCAGATTCCTCATACTGTTTCCAAGTTCCTCACACTGTTGCCAGTTACCAAACTGAAATGTTTTCATTGTGTATTTTGTAATTCTGTTGTTGTAAGTAAGTTGTTTAAAACACCACTTATTAGTTTTGAAGGCTCATTGGCTCTGTTGTTTTTTTTTGGATGTAATAACTTTCTTTAATTAGTCTCTTGTTTTTATGAAATTCATAGTTATGAATCTTATAAGAACAGAATTACAAAATGCACAATGAAAACATTTCAGTTTGGTAACTGGCAACAGTGTGAGGAACTTGGAAACAGTATGAGGAATTCGGTAACAACATTTAAATTCTTCAGTAGTAAACAAAACTTTTGTTAATCCTTCTATACATTGAGAACAGGCGTTGACTAAAATCAGGCCAGAAACGTCTCTAAAAACCCAAAAGAACCCAGAGAGAAGAAAAGTTAAACAAAATTTCTTCAACTGGAACTAGAGCCATAGGAATATATCTGGGTAAAGCCTTGAGTAAGTGATTTAATTCAAATTTCATTAGAGACAGTTCTTGACGATAGGTGTATATTTTCATCATCCTCTTCTTCCTCCTCTAATGATCTAATAAGAATGCAGCAAGAGTATCTAAATCCATTTTCGAACAAATCACAGGGTGTTTGCAACCTCCCAAAACTAAAAGCCAACTGACTACTTGCCCTGTAGTAGGAGAGCGGTTGGCTCTACGGAGGGCAGTTTCAATGGCATACCCTATCACTCACTGCCAGATGGGGGTAGTTCCAGCAAAATAGTACCTTTAAGTAGCCTAGTGATTGGTAATGGTTAATTCAAAATTCTGTGGGTCAAAGAGTTTGTTTTACACAAAAACACTAGATTTGGCGTATGTGCGTGCATGCACACCAGCCACATGTTGGCCGCCACAATGCTACAGTCCATTGTTGCTATACATGGTGCATGAAGGAAGTCATGCTCCAGCCATCGATTTAGGAGTGGCCTGCATAAAGCGAATGCAGGATAAGGAGACCGTGGGATCCAGTTTTAGGCCATAACAGAACCAACAGCCTCGCTGTCAGACATGAGAAGAGCAGTGATGATAAGCATCAGTCACCCAGTCGCACAGCAAACCATCGATGGGGAGCTACAACTGACCCCTGCCTACCATTGTCAGCACTTCTACTGATACTACTAATGTACAATCTGGGTTGAAAAATGGTGTTATATAGTGTGTAGGAATGAATCTCACATTCTTCTGCCTCCACCCAGGTTGTCATTGAATACATATGTGGCACCAGTGTGGTCAGTTCGTCACAACCTGGTGAATGCCATATAATAACACCACCTGAAAAACAAGAATCATTGCCAGATTTGCCAGGTTTTACAATTTACCAGTAGAATTTACTGAAATGTGACTTGTTTTACAGTTTTACAGGTAAAATGCTAATTTTACAGATTTAGCAATTCTCCCAGAGTTTTTTTTTCTTTTTTGATGATTTTGCACCCTCCATTAGATTTTTTTTAAAAACTTAATCCATCGTTTTGCGTTATTTCAAACCTTAAAGAGCTTGCACAGTGCGTAAACTGTACTGCCCCAGTTGGGCCTATCTGTCTTTCACTATGTTTATCGCCCCCCCCTTCAGATAATGCATTGTTCTTCCCCGAAGTTGCAACTTCACAGTTGGCTGGCATGGGGTGTCTGGCATTGGAGCACCTGTCTTTATTACTTCCAGTTCAAAATGTTATCTAAGAACGTAGTTATCATAGAAAACAAAGAAAGTTCAAATTGATTTTAAACCTGCCGAATTTTTGAACTCAAATCGTTACCCAAAGTGACGAAATTAAAATAAATTTCAATAAATTTGACCTAACGAAAGAATGCGGTATAGCAAGAAGTTAAAAAGCCCACAATATTCATTCGACTCAGTGTCTCCAGCAATGATTTATTTTGCTGGTAAAAAACAACAACAAAAAAACGAAAGTAACTTCCTTTGTTGAAAGTTACAATGAACTGGATATGATCCGTGCAAAATATTTGTTCACTTCGTTTTTAGTTGAACATAATTTACCATTTAGTGTCAGTTTTATTTATTTCATTTTTTCATTTGACTGTCTCATCATCATTATCTTCTTAAGATACCTCCTAGCATGAAAATGGTTCGTTTTTGAAAACATTTTAGTGCGTTCCTTGACGACGTGGGATGCAACCCTATTGGCTTAGGGTTCAAAGGGTGTAACATCCCTTTAGAAGCAAACTTCCATAAAAAATAAATTTTGATCTCTTTTATAGATCATAATGATAGCATAGTCATGAGAAATGTATTGATTTTATTTTTAATCTATATAAATGCTCTGATAAATTCAAACATCTGCAGTCATATCGATTAAAAGTTGATACTTGATTTGGGTAACATATCGTTCTTAATCAGTATGTTCGCTACTTTTAATCAATAGCGCAGTAATTTAATCGAATGTATCGATTTTTTAAATATTTTTTATGGATTTCAGTTTCTGAAAGTTGGCACGTATGCATTGTTTGAAGAGGTATCTCATCTCTATATGATTCACTTCCAGTTTAGTGTTTATTACAGGAGCTTTGGTTGCCCAACAGTATGTCAAAGAAATGTTGCAGTACTGTTTGTGGCAGGATTTAGCAATGCATTTTTTCAGCTAGACAGTACCTGTCCACATACTGCAAATGTCTTCAAGCTTCAAGGTGTCAGTATGTTACCTTGGCTGATGAGGTCTCCATATCTGTCACTTATAGAGCATGTCTGGAATGATACTCTTTTTAGGCCTTGCATCAACCACCTCCAAAAATAGATGTCTTGTAACACTGTCTCGATGAATCATGGTGGTCAGTGCCTCAGAACTATACAAAACATCTGTTCAACTCTATTCTGTGGAAGGTGGCTGAATTCATTGCTCATTGGGGGGGGGGGGGTTACTTCATACAAGTATGGCTGTGTAAGCCTTCTTTTCCAACATTACTCAGAATTACCTTTTTTTCTTTTTTTTTTTTGTATCAGAAAATGTTCGCATTTCTTACGTATCTACCATATTGTATATGCAGTAAGTTTCACAGCATTTGTAACACTACTTTCCCATGTTGCAATTTTTTTTTTTTTTTAATTATAGAGTCCAATTTTTGTGTGTGGGGTACCACTACCATGACAAAAAATTATGATTTTAGTCTTCTAATGATGCATTTTGTACTGGGGACATAGCATGTGTGTTTGTTTTGTTTTATGACAAAATTTCCATTTCTGAAATTCTCACTGTAGAAAAGGTGTTTGATTTTAATAGATTGCTTTGTGAATAATTTCTACTACTCTAATTCAGTTTTCCCTAGAGATATAAATTGATATTTTTATTTGTGACCATTATGTTGCATCTTAAAGACTAATATTTAAAAAGTTAATTTTTTTAAATATATAACTGCACCAGACAAATTGTTGAGTAAAATGAACTTACAGTTATAAAATTCAATATGCCAATCAATGTTCAATGATTATTGCATTTTATATTACAACACATTTTTTTATTCAAAGCACATACTTATTAACACTGATAATTCAGTGTTATCTTTTTGTCTTCTTGGCTGAAGCATCCAAGTCAATTTACCAGGAGATTCAACTTGAAATTTTTTTGAATTCTAGTTGGCTGATCAAATGTCGAGAATTGTTCTCGTAAATTTAACTACTAATTAGTGAAAATAATACTTCTTGCTTTTGATGTAGCTCATTTATTGTGCGATGTCTGAAGAAAAAGGTTATAATGAGCTCATTCATTGTTGCAATAGTGTTTGCATGTTAGTAATGCTATTCTTGTGGTGGTCGCTTAGTAAAATTTATTCTTTTAAGGTACTGTTTGCTTGTCTTTAATACAGGAAATTTTCATTAGTATGTCCGTTTTTTTTTGCTCACTTTCTGTAATAATTTCTGTTTTATTGATATCCATATATATATTTCTCTCCATTTTTTCCATACAGAATTGATTTTACTGTGTGATTTATATTTCACAGAAGATGCTAAATATTCTGAACACCTACATTGGGCACCTAGAGGAACAAAATGATGTTTTAATGACTACTGTTGTTGAGCTGGAAAGAGAAGCTCAACAAAGAGTTCAGCAAATGGAAAAACGACTAAGGTCTACTGCAAAATCTACCATGGTAAATGGAGTACCAAAGCCTTTTTGTCTTATTTTGCTGTGTTTTTTTATGTGTTCTTACTATTATCTGTTCTCTGAGTGAAATCTATTTCTGTCCTTTTAGTGCAATTGATTCTCCACACTCTAGTACTTTTGTTACCTAATTGTTTTTAAACTTCCTTTTCTCATTAATATTTGCAGCTATTAAAATTTTTCAGTTGTGTTATTGTAATATAAAGGTAGATTTTTGATCATGTCATCAAGGTATAAAAAAAAAAAAAAGTTTGAACTGATTCAATTATGAAGTGAACTTTATCTCTTTACTAGTCCGTAACCCGTCCCACGCACAGTTGAAAAAGCTGTGACTGAAATTTTTCTTGTCATATAACACGAATCGTAATGAAATGCATAAATATAATAAATGGTTGAATTATGAATAGGTAGTGTATAAGTTGGGTCACCAACAACAAAATTTTCATAATATTCCTATTAATTTTTCATTTTTCCAACTACTCATATATGAATTTAATGATAACGTTCCTTATTATTGTATAAACATGTGCTTACCTGTTGTTGACGGGCTTGCATTGGAGTATTGAGGCATTCTTTCAGTGACCCAAAATGATATTGTGTCTAGATAACTAAACAATGGGGTTAAAAATGTGTTTTATTTTGCCAGTTTGGTTTTAACATTTTTTTTTTTTCATATCATTATAAAATCTATACTAATATATAAAGAGAGAAACGTTGTTAAGTGTGTTTGAGGTAATTTCTAAAACTACTTGAGCCGATTTGGATAACTCTTTCACTGTTAGGAAGCTTATTTCTTTCCGGTGGACATTGGCTATTTCATTTATTTTTTATTATTTTTTATTTTTTTTATTATTTTTGGTTGTACTACCGAATCAGATTGCTTTGAAGTAGTTCCCGATTTCCCGTGTATCGTTCCACTTTGTTTACATACAACCTGACCACACCTAACGTGAAAGAAAGTAGTGCACTCTAATATATGGAATTTTTTTTACTAATCTTGAAAACTACTGAAACAATTTGGATATATATTTTTATCACCTTTGGGAAGCTTATTTCTTTCCGGCGGGCATAGGCTATTTCGTTTATTTATTATTTATTTTTATTTTTTTTATTATTTTTGGTTGTACTACCGAATCAGATCACTTTAAAGTAGTTCCCGATTTCCCGTGTATCGTTCCACTTTGTTTACATACAACCTGACCACACCTAACGTGAAAGAAAGTAGTTCACTCTAATATATGGAATTTTTTTTACTAATCTCGAAAACTACTGAACTGATTTGGATAATTACAACTACATAGTTGATAGCGGAGGGCTTAGTCCCAAGTCCGACCACTGCAGAAAGGCAGATGGCACTGCAAGTACTGAAGCAAGAACAAACACCAGAATAATAAACAGTGGATTGTACAAAGAAAATGCCATGGTAACGTTTAAAAAAAAAAATACTTGTAACAGTAAAAATTAGCGACGACGAATCTGTGGATCGGTAGCTTTCATTTAAAAGGAGATCATGAAAATCGCTCCAGTAGGTGGTGCTAGCGGATTGTAGGAAAAAATGGCCTTGTGTTTTAAATATATAGATGTGGGTAAAGTTTGTAGAATTACCTCTTAACTTTCGGTATGGAATGAGGTGTTTCATATTGTCACAACTACGTAATTATCAGATGATAATTAAAATACTTTTTCCATATTAGTAACATTTCAGAAAAATATTTTTACCTGTATTTCAAAAATCTTTGTGAATTTGTCGTATGTTTAGTACCAAACATTTTACAGCAGTACTTTACCACTTTAAAAACTTTGTTCTATTCTTTGATTTTACCTTGATTATTAGTGGTTTTCTTAAAAAAATTCTCTAATTTAAGTGTAATTTAAAAAATGTTTTTGCATAATATTTTCCACATCTTCACATGCTGTCTTTTTTCACAAGTAAAAATAGCTGCTCATTGTGATAAGTTAGATGTTCTTAGTTGTCCCAGTCATTTTTAAATCACTTTTAATCACTTACCTAGGGCAGAAATTAGTCATTCCTGTGTGGAGTCTCTATATGACAGTTCTACCTTATTAATGCTACATTATACAGAATGTCTCAAAAATAAACGGCAAAACTGCAGGAATGAGTTCCTCATATGTAGATAGAAAAAAGTTTGTCAACATAGGTCCGGAAATGCTTGGTTTCCGAGTTATGAAGGACTGTCTATGACACTTAACTGTTCACATTGCCTTATAGTAATTGTTCAAAATGCCCACCTTCTGCCTCAATACAGGCCTCACATCGATGCCTGATGGACTCGCAAACACGCTGCCAAATTCCTGTCATGTGTCATATTGTTTCACAACCAGCCACAATTCGATTGCAGAGAGTTTCCACATCTGCTACTGGAGTCGAATACACCAATGATTTTAAATGGCCTCACAAGAAGAAATCTAGAGGGTTTAAATCTGGTGAGCGTGAAGGCCAGACAGTTGGTCCACCTCTACCTATCCACCGACTAGGGAACTTTCGATTCAAGTAATTGCGAGCTAGGTGGCTAAAATGTGTGCGAGCGCCATTGTGCATAAAGTGTGCTTGTTGACGAATGATCAATGGCGTGTCATCCAAGAAATCAGGAATGTTGTTTTCCAGAAAGGTGTGGTATGCCCGCCCCGTGAGTTTGTTGGGAAGTACATGAGGCCCAAATAACTTATCACCAAAAAAATCCGCCCAGATGTTTAGGCTGAACCGCTGTTGGTGGCGTGATAGAAGAATTGCATGTGGGTTTTCCTCGGCCCATACATGCTGATTGCGAAAGTTTAGGATTCCGTCATGCGTGAACTGTGCTTCATCGGTGAATATCACTAAAGCAGGAAAGTTAGGAGTTGTACCACACTGCTGCAATAACCACTGTCAGAACATTACTTGCTCAGGGTAATCTGCTGGTGACAAGGCCTGTACCTGTTGCAGATGGTACGGATACAGGTGTTGTTCTCGCAACACTCTCCAAATAGTCGAACGATGAACATGCAGTTGCATTTCTAATCTGCATGTGCTGATTCCAGGAGTTGCATGCACAAAATCCAAAATCTTCGCCTCTTCTTCAGGAGTTGTAGATCTAGGTCGTCCTCTGTCGGCAGCACAAGATGTAAAGGTCCCATGTTCACAAAGGTGGCGATGGATACTTTCAAACGTTTTCCTGTCTGGACATTTTTGTCCTGGGAGCCTTTCGTGGTACAAACAACTAGCCTCCAGAGCATTGCCATCTGCCAAACTGTACATAAAAGAGCATTGCCATCTGCCAAACTGTACATATACTGTACATAAGGTCGGAAAGGAAAACCACCAGATTCTGTCAGTACCTTGTGATGAAAGAATTCACCTGCGGGAGATAAAACATTCCGGTGAATAACTGGGAAACCAAGATAGACCTGAGTCAGGTAATGTGAACAGTTAAGTCTCATAGATAGACCTTCATAACTCAGAAACCAAGCATTTCCGGACCTATGTTGATTTAAACTTTTTTTCTTATCTATCTATGAGGAAATCATTCCTGCAGTTTTGCTGCACGTGTTTTTGAGACACCCTGTATTCACACTATTTTGCAGTGTGTTCTGATTTTTTCACCTGTTTAAAAAGTTCAGCTTTTTGTTTTTCCTCATCTGTCTCATGTATGTTTCTAAGTGTAATAGTATTCAGATTAAGTGTAAAAACTAGTATTAGTCAGTCTTAAATAAATTTTATACCTATTTTATATCTTTTCATATAGTTTCTTAGTTAGTTGTGACTTTTTCAATGTACAGTCAGTTCATATAGCTGTTTTTTAATGTCTTGGGCAATGCAGTTCATCTTAGTAACAAGGGATGATATGGCTATTCTCAGAAGTTATTGCTCTATAAATTTATGCAGTTCACATTGCATTGATTTTTGCAAAGAGATTTTAATTTTGTTTCTCTTAAAATATTTGAAAGGAAGAAGCTGGGTGACTATATTTTTCAAAAATAAACTTACATTCCAAGAGAAATTTTTCATCAAAAATTTACTTTCATGTATAAAATAAGGTGTAATTCAAGTATGTTTTAAAATTGCCTGAGATTACTTTCAAATGGGAATTGCAGAGAAGTTGAGGTGCCCATATAATGCTATCATCATGAGACAATGGGGAGAAAACAATGGTGGCCATTTTATCTTCCATTACATTATCTCTTTTTACACATTGTGAATTCTTAAGTAAAGAATTTTCATATTTATTGTTCAGTTCTCTTATATTAATGAACACACACACACACACAAAAAGCGTAAAACCATAAGGGAGGAAACTTGCCTATTGGAAATACGTCTCTTTTAATACCTGTGTTTATGCTTAAAAGTATTCTCATCTCTCCAGTAGTTTAGAATATTTTCTATTTTTTATAAGAAACTCCACATGGGGAAAAAAACACAGCCTTGGTATTGCATATTTAAATTTCCGGTTAATGCTTTCTTTACTGCTGAAGGAAATTTAAATTACTTTGTTGCAAAGTTCAGTTCCATATTTTATTATTAATTCTTTTATTTTTTAACTAAACATATTTGAACCTGATTGAACTTCATAAATTTCAGGAAGCTGTACTCAATATAAATGAATGTGAAGAAGTGATAAGAAGCCTAATAACCCAACGATTGCAGATTGAGTCAATTTTATATGTAAGTTTTACTCATCTCCTTCCAAAAATCATATGATTCAAGTTATCAATGTAGTAAACAAATTATATGGTCATCAAATCAGTTGATCAGTGAGTCAGTTAGTGGAATTAGATAAAAACTGCTGAGACTTGTCCTGTTACTGAATCTTCAAGCAGAAACATAGTTATTGAAGAACCATGTATCCTTGATTGCTTTGTTAATGATCCCTGACTAGGTACTAAATGTGCTTCACAATGGGCAAAATGGCTCAGGTTGAAATCTTAAGTTAAGATCAAACAGAGGTCATCACTCTTTCCACGTTTATAAGTGAGTCACAGAAAAATTCTCATTGGCCGCCACTGGGAATTGAACCCAGGGTCTTTCAGGTTCGATTCCCGGTGGCGGCCAATGAGAATTTTTCCGTGACTCACTTATAAACATGGAAAGAGTGATGACCTCTGTTTGATGTTCCTAGTCCATGTCAAATGTCTGTATTAATTCTTAAGTTAAGAATGGTGGATTAGTTCATAGTGAAGAGTCTCCACCGTGGTACCACTTACCCCCATAACAGAAAGTTCTTGACTAGGCTGTGACGGATATCATGGTACCATAAAGTAATCTGTGGGGCAGTCACTCAGGTGCAATGCTACAGGTGGGCTAGGGTGGGCTTCAGCCCACCCAACTTTTCTTGAGCACACCCTTTAGCTCCCCCAAAACATTTAAGCAATTAGAACACATAGCAAGTGCAACCATCTAAGATTTTGGGGAATTTGGATAAACATACATGAATTTTTTGAATTCATAGAAATTTTGTTATATAAAATGATTTTTTTTTAAATGTAGTGTTTGTTCTTCTAGGAAATGGAGGGAGTCCTCTGAGCGAATGTCTAAGAGAGTACAACTTACGTTCGTTATAGTTCATCCAATGAACTAATCGAACCATTAATATGTGGCTTTATGTTATTCTGTAGTGTCTGTCACTAATGTAAATCGTGATGGACAGAGTACTGTTTCACACGTTATTCATTAGAAAATTGATTACCCGCTGGAGGATGAAATATATAAAGTGGTACATTGTAACGTCAATCATGGATTTAATGTTATTAAAATGCACTCACCTAGTTTCTTCTTAGCTGTGTATTCACTTTGGGTTATTGTTGTAGAGCCCAGATATTCGTCTTTTTATTCTGAAGGGTTGACTGTCTGATGCATGACGTAATTTAGGAACAAGAACTGGAGTGAAATCGTGAATTGAGGTAAAATCTTGAATTGCAGTAAAATCCCAAACTGAAGTAAAATTTTGAGTTGACATAAAAGCATGAACTGAAGTAAAAGTCAAATTGTAGTAAGAAAACGTAACTAGTTGTAGAGTAGTGGGAAGACACTATTTTCATAATTATAGTTTAAAAAGAGGCGGAGGAAGAGAGAGAGAGAGAGAGAGAGAGATAGATAGAGTGATTCCTTGTCAGGTTAAAAACTAAAACTCATAAACAGCCTTATGACAACAACAAAAACAAAAAAACAAAACAAAACAAAAATCACGTAAGTAAGCTAAAATTAGGAAGATATGGTAACTTGCCATGGAGATTCGTATCCATAGTTTCCATTTTCAGTCTTAAATGAAAACATTTATTTAACTAAATGGTATTTTAAAACAATGTAGTACAGGGGAAACATACACACTTACATACATATCACTAAGCTGTTCTCTGAGATTCAGATGTTAGCTCCACAAAGAAATACAAACTACCAGATAATTTTTACTTTACTGTTGCCGTATCAAACTTCTTCATTTACAGTGATCTTGATATACCACTCGGGCTTCACTGACATCCATCACACGCTGTGCACAAGATCTTCTATACTTCATACTCATAATCTTTTTGTTGTGCATGCTCTCCTGAATCTGATCCTCCCATGACTTTCTAGGCCTTCATTTGCATTTCTTTGTGTCTTTTTTATCATGTAAATACATCAGTGTGACAGTGAGTTGGGGGTCTTTTTGCCAATATGTGTGCCATTGCTCCCACGGAGCACCCCGAGGAGACAAGCCCACCTCTCACTAAGATCGCCCACAGTACAGGGGCAACACTGCAAAAAAAAAATGATGATCATGGAGAAATAAATCTTTGCTCCCTTTAGCTTTCGTTGTTGGGAATTTTTGCCTTTACTTTTGAGCTGAAACACAAACATTCTGCAAAAAATATTTGGACAAAAGGAACATTGCAGAAAAACAAATTACAATTATGGGATTAATCTTTGTTCCATCCAGCTCCCATTTTCAAGCTTAAATACAAATATTTATGGAATAAAACATTTAGTAACAATACAGAGCAGAAAGTAATTTTGGGAAAATAAAAATAAGATCACAGTGTTCTGTCAACTTCCATTTTTAGAAATTTTTGTTCCATTATTGAGCTGAAATACAAATATTTATGGAATAAAACATTTAACAACAGTACAGAGCAGAGGAGACATCACAAAAAAAGCAAATTTAAGATTACAACGCTCCATCAAACTTCCATTTTTGGAAATTGTTGCCTCCGTTTTCATGCTGAAACACAAACATTTATGCAATAAAATGTTATTTAACAATGACGTGTACAGAATTAACATTGCACAAGAAAAAAACTACACTTATGGGATAAATCTTTACTTCATCCAATTTTCGTTTTCGGAAATTTTTGAAAGATGAAATTCTGTTCCCAGATGGGAAACTTGTGCTTATGCATGCAAGCCTGCAAGAGAAAGCTCTGGGGATTTTTTTCTCTGCAGGACCAGAATGAAGGTTCTGGGGATATCCTTTTGTCTGCAGGACCAAAATAAAATCTGTGACATACGTAGCCCGTTGCTGTGATTCTTTTACGGGGCCACCCACCATCTTAACATGACTTCTAAGCCACAGCAGGAAATTGGCACCATTGGGATATGAACAATAGACCCTTCAGCCTAAAGTAGTAACTGTTAACCATAAGACCACCTACTGTCCCAGGTATCACTGACTTTCTCTCTCTCTCTCTTTCTGTTTCGTGGGGGTGGGGGTGGGGGGTATTGTTTTGCCCATTGTGAAATGATTTGAATTATAATTTTTGCTAGCTGAAGTTTTCACTTAAGAACATGCATTAATTGCACCTGAATGGCCAATATCATGGCATGTGCATTTATATATTTATTATTGTATTACTTTTATTGCTTTGGTGTGAATGTATGAATGCCCATAAATCTAAAACCAGTTGTTAAAGATTAAACCATGAAAATTTTTGAATTGCAGGGAAAAAGGATCAGTAATGTTAACATATTTTAATTATTTTGATGTGATTGTCAGTGGAACGACAAAGCTTCCCACTGACAAAGGCTGCTACATGTGCAGTTTTTCCTCATCTGTATGTAATCTGATTCAACTAAGAATATTATATTTAAACGTGTTACAGCATTATAAATGTGACCTCTTACCTACACACACAAGCTAACAATAATATACTGAGTGACCACTTTATTATGATCACCCTCCTCAGTACTTCGTTGGGCCACCTTTTGCCTTTAATACTGTGTCGATTCTTCGTGGCATGGACTCCACAAGATGTTGATAGGTGGTTTGTGGAATCTGAGACCATGCTTGATGAATAGCACTTTCCAGGAGTGTGAGATTGCAGGGTTGTGGATCCAGCTGTCTGATGGCTCGTTCAACTTCATCCCACAAATTCTCAATGGGGTTGAGATCTGGAGATTGTGGGGGCCACCTAAGCAAAGTAAACTCACCGGCATGTTCCTGAAACCAATCCTGTACAATACAAGCACTATGGCAGGACGCATTATCTTGTTGAAAGTAGTCATCGCCATTGAGATAAACACCATCCACATGACAGGATGCACTTGGTCCGCAACGATGTTTAGATATGATGTGCCAGTCAGACGTTGATCAACACGAATTAAAGGGCCCAAAGCATGCCAGGAAAACATTCCCCAAACCATAACGTTGCCTTCACCAGCTTGAAGGGTTGTAGCAATGCATTTGGGGTCCATGCTTTCGTGCTGTTTCCGCCAAATTTTCACTCGTCCATCGGCATGGTGCAACTGAAAACGTGATTCATCGGACCGCATAATTTGTTTCCAATTATCGACTGTCCAATCCTTGTGCTCCTGTGCGAACTGGAGACGTTTTCTCTTGTTAACTGCAGACAGCAAACATGTTTGAACAGGCCTTCGGCTGCCATATTCCATCCGATGTAGTGTACGGCGAACAGTGCTTGCAAAGATCATTTGAGGGGATCCTTGATTAAGATGGTCTGTAATTTGCTGCACTGTTGCCCTTATATTGTCTGTTACCAGTCTGGACACTCTCTGTTCCGCCCGAGCAGTCACTAGTCGATGACGACCACACATTGCACGTAGAGACCCAGTTTTTTGGCTGACAGTCCAGTCTTTAAACACTTTACCAACAGCTGCTCTGGAACATTTCACGAATGCGGCAGTTTCGGTGATACTCGCTCCATGGCTCCGAGCTCCTACAATCATCCCACGTTGAAAGTCGGTCAAATCTCATTTTTTACCCATCTCGTCACCCAAAAATCACTTCTACTACTGTCGTAAGCACTAAGCTTTCCCTTTTTATAATAGCCTCATCCCTCTGGCGGCAACAGCGTGCAGCCATAGCTCATTTGCTTAAAACTGTCAGGTGGTCATAATAAAGTGGCCACTCAGTGTATAACACACTGCTATGAGAACTAATAGTTATGGTAGTCACTAGTGCTTGAAGATCCATTTATTTCTATTGAGTTAATGCATATTTTGCAATGATATATTGATACGTCGTGGTTTGGTTGTTAAAAGTATTATTATATTATGATGATGAACTTACTTCTGAAAAAATGCAAATATTACACAATTTTATTTTTAAAAAGAAGAAAATGGCCGGTGTTCAATCTAGGGACCCCAATTAGGAATTTTTTTCATTAACGACTAACACCCCAGGTACGATCCTTAAAAACTCCCAGTAAATGGAAGGTGATTCCACCACCACCGACAAGAGAAATTCACATACGACACAAAATAATTTGATTAAACATATGTTCCAGGTTAACTAAAAATTTATTTTGTGCTCTCAGACACATGTTGGAAAAACACTTGATACAAGGAAACTTTAGGTGGCTAGGCCGAATAAAAAAAAGAATTTAGCTATGATTTTTAGAGTCCAGAGCATGTTAACAGTCCTAAATAATCCTCTCAGAAACCCTGGTCTGCAAACCAAGTAGTTTTCACCTGTGTGGTTTAGAGGATGAAGGAGGTAAGTGGCACAATTTGGTTACCAGCCTGCCTTACAAAAATCTTTAAAGAATGTGATCATTCACTCAAAGAGTGCTAAGAGCTTAATGCTCGATGTGCATATCTGATACCTGTTGAACCTTGAGCTAAATGCTCTTTACAATTTAGATTTGGATGGTTAAGAGTGACATTTTAAAATTTTCTTTTTTTTTTTTCACAACACACTGCTTTTGATCAGTTACCTGGAAAAATCTCTTCTTAATTTACAGTAACACATTCTACTACATTTGTTGGTTCTGGCCAAACCTTACACACACTCAAAATAATAAAAAAAAATTTCAATTTCTTTACTCCTCTCTATGTTTAATAATTTTTCTTTCCCTTTTCAAAACAAGGAATATCTTTCTACAAAATGTACCTTCCCCTATATATATATATATATATATATATATATATATTTAATGAAATAACATCATATCATATTTTTTTTAATCACATTAAAACCAAAAACAATTAGGTGGTCGCCAAAGTTTGCCGTTGATGACGTTTTTTTTTTTGTTTTTTTTTGTTTCCTTGTTTGCTTTCCTCTCTCTCTCTTCTCTTCTCAAGGAAGCTTTGTCAGTTAAACAGCATGGAAATGTTTGAGCTGAGCGGAGGAATTACGGGTTTTTTTCTTTTTTTTTTAACTGCTGAGGTTCGGCGTCACGGAGTCTGTCCGTCGCCGCGAATTTACGCAAGTTTCCTTCCTTGCTGCCGAACTGCGTGGACATATCTTTCCCTGCCCTTCAAGTGGACAATAAGAAAGGAATTAGAAGATTTCCTCGGACGAAGGTTCAAACTTAAGTATCAATGCTTGTGCCGCAATTTCTCCGGCGTCTCCGTGGGACTCCCGAACTTGGCGGGTGGAAGATATCCAGCCCAGCTACAATTCTCTGTGAGAATGAGGGCTTTCAAGTAGCTTCCTCTGTTTTGGCATTTAAAAACAAATTAAAAGGTCCTACCATGACACTGACATCTTTTTCCTTCGTCCTCCCGGAATTTGGCGGCATTTCCGATTTAGAAGCGCGGTCTCTCCCGCATAGCTTCTTTTTTCCTTCCCCTTTCTTAGTGCTTGGTGGTTTCTAGCTCAACTCTCTCTTTGCATCTCTGCCTCTTAAGAGCGTACAAAAAAAAAACGATGCTCTTCGCCTTACGCATCGCGCATGTGCGAGAAAGCGCCGACTTTCCAATTGGCTGCGTGAACGCCAGGAGGCAGAAACTTCCTCGATGGATGACTGACCTTTGACCCACGAAAACGGGTGCTGCGGTGAACTTCGCAGAATTCCGCCCAAATCCCGAAGTGTTCCTGTGCAAAGCGAAAAATGCCTTTTCGAAGTAAACAAGAGCATAAATAAATCGGACTTTCTGCACTGGTAAAGCTGGGAAAACGTCCTCACAGATGCCATTCTACGAATTTATCGCTTTTAGAAAAGTGACACCAGAAACTGTAGCCATTTTCGTTCTTTCTTTCTGAACAAAGACTTTTAGAGACCACCTTTACAAAAATTCATTAAACAAATTAACTAACATTAACGAACATCGTTACAATTAACTTCGTAACGCATAAAAATCGAATTCTCTCTAGCTACAGGTACGACGATCGGAATTACGAAAAAATAGCGTAACGCAACGATGTGTTATTTTGCCCTGATGCATTAAGCCACAATTTTATTCTTTTACTAAATGACTATTAAATATCCTTGACGATAGTGCACGCGCAATTAATTTACAAAAGTCACTTCGTTACGGAGCGATCGCCGACCCGCTTTTTCTATCAGTCGCTGAATTATACTATCACTAGTTAATACCAAGTAAGATTCATACTAAAACCAACTAAATATTAATACTAAGCAAGATTTTAATTACGAAAGGTTACTAAATTAAGCTCCGATACACACAACAATGATTTTAATTACATGCTACTGACATGGAATAAACACGCGTTTTTTTTCTCATTAGATACAACTACAATACAATAAAATACCTCGTACACTATATGTTTACAAATTACTTTTCAATTATTAAAGCTTACAGAATAATACAATAAAAGAAATTGCGATAACGACGGTAAATACGGAACTACAACCTTACAATTTTTCTTTTTATCGCTACGTTATCCTGACGATCAATAACGCCGAACGCCGCGGCGTATCGCCGATAATTTTAAACTGATACATCTAACACTATACATATATAAACTGCACTATACACTTAAGAAACTAAGGCAAATCAATTCATATACACTACATCATATACTGCACTAAAATAAACTTCACTAATATCTCTTCCCTGAAAGTAAACAGTGCACTAAAAAAATGCAATGGAAGGTAGAAAAAAAAACATTGCATGAAAGAACAACAAAAAAACCAGCAATATAGCATGATGTCAAACTTCCTTAAATCTACTTCCCAGCTAGTTACACATCCCTTAACTAGAAACAGATATCACAAGGCTAACTTACCTAGACCTATTCACATAAATTTAACTACATGCACAGAGATCAACACTTCACAGAGAAATCAGAAAGAAAAGAAAAGAAATGAAAATAATTTACTTTATTTTTCTTGACTCTTAAATCTTTTTTTTTTTCTAACTCCTCCTTGCCAAAGGGATTTGAGATCATCTCATGACAAAAAATCTCACTCTCATTGAGAGTGCGTGGATCTGGTGACGGGTTTTCCGATCCAAAAATATTGGCCCATTAATTTAGAGATCGGAAAAACGTCAACAGATCAATATTTATAACGCAGTGTCCTTCAGAAGTACAACTACCCTGTTTTAGTAAAAATCACTTTGCTTTTAATATAGTGAACACTTCATTAAATGTAACAGGTCTAACAGGAATTGAACAGGCTGCAAAAACAATGACTCAGACATGTATTGACAGGAATTATGCTGCCTCCATCAGAAAATGATATGAATACAACTAAAAAAAATTAATTACATTTATGTTATTTGTCCCTAGAACATGCATATGTAAAATGAGTGTAGAAACTTATTATAAAACCTTACACTCATAATCAGGTAAATTTAATTTGCTGATTGCCTTTCTGTGTTGGTTTTTTAATATTTCTTTATTTTAATGAAGAATAAAATGTTTCTGTATTATTTATAATTTTTCTTGCATGTTTAAGATGATTTAAAAGCAACTCTTGCTCACAAGTTCACATTAGAAATGTGGTTGTATTTTTCCATTATTTGCTGTAGCACAGCCTTAAAACTACTTAGTTGCAAGTTTAGATTTTTACTGCAGGTTTACCACTTAACACCACATTGCTGTGTAAAAATATTAGAATTTTAGGACCTGCCCCTTTTGAGATATTAGGCCTAAAAAAGTGACAATTTTAAGGTTTGGGCTACATTTGGAGGTCCAAAAAAAAAAAAAAAAAAGAAAAAAAGGACAAGGAGTCTCAGGTCTCAAAATTTTTGAATTAATAGTCCGACTAGATACATGTAAGCATAAAAAGTCTGAAGTCTGAAACTTTTACCATTAAAAAAAATTATCCTTGAAATCAGAAATTTGAGCAAAACCATTAAACATTTTGTAAAAGCCATTTCATGCATTTACACAAGAGATAGCTACAACATTGATTATCAAAAATGTGGAACATTTCATGTAGAAAAGAATGATCTTTATTTGAATATGATAGCTGTAATAGTAAAGAAGTTATTAAATTTTCCGTAAACGGTGATTTGGGTCAAAAACGCTGTGTGGAGCCAAAGGAAAATGGCCGCCACAAAAATACTAAGACTTGTAAAAAAAAATTTGCTAATTCTTTGAATAAAGCTCATATTGAGAAATGGCTTCCTAGTTTAATTGAATTAATAATCTAAAGCAACTTATGGGAATTTACTAGGAAATTTTTTCATTAATAGCGAATTTTCGGAGAAAACTCTTCTCCTTCTTCAGGCTGTCTTGTTGTTGTTTCGCTATTAATGAAAAAATTTCCTAGTAAATTCCCATAAGTTGCTTTAGATTATAAATTTGCTAATTTTGAAGTGTCAAGATATTGGAAATGCAAAATATAAAAAATATTTAAAAATGTCAAGCAACAGTCACTGATTGATCTTGAATGGATTGACCCTGTTCATAGAAGTTCTATAATGATTTTGAGGCTGCATTAATATGCACATGGTGAGGATCTCAGTGGAAGCGATACCTCATTTAATATTTAGATAGTATTTATGTGTTAATTTTATTTATTTATTATTCAGTTTTAGTTACAGTGATGAATGTTTTTTGTTTTTGTTTTTTTTTTTTTTTTTTAATGTTTAAATCAGTTACTATACACATTTTATGTAAAGGGACAATTCTGGCCCTCTGAAAGACAGCACTGCCATCTTTAGCAGACTGTTTTTAAGGAAGCGATGTTGGGATGTACTTTCCCAGAAAAGTTGCCTTCAACTTGAATATATATATTCTGTTGGTCTTCCACATGCTTGGAGGCAGTACCAAACAACATTAGTTAAAGAACTGTCAAAAAGCAATCAAAGAGGCAAGTCCATGAGTGAGGTGGGGGAAGAGAAAAGACAAACAAAGGTCGGAGGCAGAGAGAGAAGGGTGTAGCTTTTGCATTTGATGGGTGGTAACCTGTAAGTGTAAATATGTACAGCAAAATACATCTATATTAAGCATTGTTAATGCATGAATGAAAGTTGTGCTGACTTTATTCTAAGGTACTTACCGTAAGGGCATGTATCGTAAATACAAACCACCAATTACTGGGTCTGACAGGGAGAGTGCCTGAATACAGCACTCGTCAGTGACATACATCTTTTATGAGAAAATTTTAACCTTTGGTTGTGAGAATTTTTTTTAGCTTCAGTAATCTCTCTCCTAAAAAAAAAAAAAAAAAAAAAAACTGCTGCTGCCGCCACCACTGTTTCAGAAATTTCACAACACTTGCACTTTCGTAGCTCGCAGCGCAAAAAGTATTGAACACAAAAATATGAAATTTACATCGTTTGTAGGGAATTGGTTGGAGAACACGCTGAAATAAACAGTTTTTCAATTCTGGTTCAAAGTTAAGGTAAGCAAAAAGTACTATCAGTTCGTGTTCCGGACACACTGACAGCAACAGAACCAAAAAACTTTGTAGGCATGTAGGGCCATGGCCGAATTTTCGTACCTCATCGTCTTTTTTTTTTATTTCAATTTAGTTTACAAGAAATTAAAATTTTAAATTTTACAAAATTCTCTATTAAGCGATGAGATCAATTTTAAAAATGGATATATGGAAAACTATAAATCATAACGGATAGCAATTTTTGCAGCATAAACTCACAACTATCATCCCTCTTTTAAAGAAAAAAATTAAGAAAAATCATTTTCGGATTTTTAAGCATTTTTCAAAGATGCAAAGGAAAGGAAAGAACGACTTCCTCTGTCTTCAGCGGTAACCACATAGGACTGTTTGGGTCCTGTGACATGGTGATGCAGCTATTTTTAGTGCTCTCTTCTCACTGGGGGAAAAGACAGGCTACAATCAAACTGGTAATTATGCAATGCCTAATGACGTAGTGAGGCTTTTAAAGTTTGCCAATTTCCGCTGGCATAAAATAAAATAAAATAAAAATGGAGGCTATGGAATATTTTTCTGCTTGAAATGTTCGCAAAATTTTTTTGCCACTTCTACGTGACTTGGCAATTTGAAAATTGTCATGTTAATAGGTCTTAAGGTCCGAATACCTAGAAGAGTCCGGTAAAAAAAAAAAAAAAAAAAAAAAAAAAAAAATGGCGGCTTTGGAACATTGTCTGCTTGAATTTTTAATGAATTGTTTGACCATTTCTAAATAACCTAGAGATTTGAAAATTGTCATGCTGATACATGTTAAGGTCCGGATACCTAAAAAAGTCTAAAAGCCAAACAGTTCAAAAGAGAGGCTTTAGCTTTACTGCACAAAATGCTGGTAGGTTTAAAGATAATTATGTCAGAAACATTAAAATGCTGTAAAAATTCCATGAAATTTTGATTTATGATTAAGCGACGCCAAAGCCTGATCTGTTTCATGTCAAACTGTATGCATTGACATCACGATCATGTTCTAAATCGTGCAACAGTTACGGATCTTAAATTACTTTTCTTTCCCTTAATTACTTTTCTTGTCTTTAATTTTATGTTAAAAAATTATAGATTCACCGTTCGGAGAATCAGCATAACTGCTAGGGCAGAAAATTATTTTTAGAAATATGTAGTTTTACAAGGTACATTTGGCTTTGAAGTGCCAAGAGCAAGATGATTTAGGAAAACTTAACAGTTTTGGCCATGGAGTATAATGAAAAGGAATGGCAGAAATCCACATGACACAACAATAATTGACAAATACATTAAAGTATTGCTAAAGAATCGACACTAAAGTTAAGTAAAAAGGAAATAATAATATTGAGATTTTTGGTTGCTATAATACTTCTGCCTTTGTCAGCCATGTAATGAGTGAAATAACACTAGATGATAACACTGAACAACAAAAATAAACTTTTTGTTTGTTACAAAAACTGCACATGCTGAATCATACAGTATTTGTCATGCTGATTACAAATCTGCTTGCTAAATTGTGCTATCGGGCATAGTTCACGAGTAACCTGTTGTTTCAGTGTACAATGAGCCTTCATTTTGGCATGTATATTTCGCTCCAAGCAATTAATTACACTTACCTTACGAAGTAGTTATTTTAGATTTTCTTCTGTAGTGTGGTTGTACTATATCCCTTTTTAGAGTCCAGCAGTAATCAGCTAGCATTTTAGGGCTCCATATTCCTTTATAGTGGTTTTCTATAGTACATATGTCCTGATGAAAATGTTCTCCATGCTCATTGTTTACAGCTCCTAAGTTCTGTGGGAAAGAATCCAGATGCATATCAATGAAATGTATTTTAAGGGACATATTGCATCCTGTGGCCTTATAGTTTTCTAGAAGCTCAGTAACAAGTTCTTTATAATTTTCTGCCTTCTGGTTACCTGAAAAGTTCAGTACCACATCTTTAAAGGACTTCCATGCAGCTGCTTCACTCTCATTCAAAGTGCCTTCAAATGCAAGATCACGCATAAGTTCCCTTATTTGTGGACCAATAAAAATGCCTTGTTTGATTTTGGCTTCAGATATTTTGGGGAACTTGTTCTTTAGAAAACGAAAGCCTTCTCCATCTTTATTCAATGCTTTTACAAAAATTTTTATCAAACCTAGTTTGATGTGAAGCTGTGGTAAGAACACATTCTGAGGACTTACGAAAGGCACAAAAACAACATTCTTATTACCTAGAATTAAGGACTCTTTTTGGCCAGGTCTTTTTAATGTAATGAGAATTTCTGTCCCTACTGTTCCATTCACAGAGGAAGCAGCAGCATTTTGTGTATGCAAGTTGTAGACCAAGGAATAAAGCTATCACTTTAAGGTCGCCACAAATATTCCATGAGTGTTTTTTGTATACTATACTTTGAAGCAACAGTTTCATATTTGCATACATATGTTTCTTTCATGTATGCAGCATATGCAACAGGTACTGACGGATACATGTTTCCGTTATAAAGGACAGCTTTTAAGCTTATGTTTGAGGAATCTATAAAAAGTCTCCATTCTTCAGGTTTGTGTTGCTGTCCTAAGGCTTCAAACAATAAGTCTATATCATTACAGTACCCAAGATCACCACTCTTCAAAAATAAGTGTTCAAACTCTTGCTGTTGTCGACGAAAACTACATACTTTTGTACTTGAATTCCTATTAGTAGTTCTAATTCTGACTATTATATAGCTCTAATCATTCTACTATTCTCTTTTACGTGCACTATTTCAAAATAACTTGTACTATATTCTAGAGGATAATGCTTACCTTGGCATTCCTTGCTAGCGACAAGAAACATTTCACACACGTAGTTTCCGGTCTTTGTTGCTGTTATTATCCTAAAGTCCGTTGTATGAGATGAAATAGCTATACTTCACTCACTTTTCGCTAGGTATACTTTGTGGATCTTTGCTTTAGGATTTAAACACACCAACTTTTACCCGTTCTTTATACTCGAAATTTTCGCCCAGTCTCTGGGCATCCTCAGGAGCGTGGCGACTTTTCCACCGATGTTCGTGGTTAACTTCGCGCTAATGGAGTCCGATACTCCTTGTTGCCATTCGTCGGATATACTTTCTTGGATATATTTCGTTATCAAGCCCGGCTGACCCCATCTATGTTTCATCAAAATAACATTTTTTTTTTTTAAATTAAAATTAAAGAAAAAAATGTTATTTTGATGAAACATAGATAGCGCCAGCCGGGCTTGAATAATGAAATATATCCAAGAAAGTATATCCGACGAATGGCAACAAGGAGTATCGGACTCCATTAGCGCGAAGTTAACCACGAACATCGGTGGAAAAGTCGCCACGCTCCTGAGGATGCCCAGAGACTGGGCGAAAATTTCAAGTATAAAGAACGAGTAAAAGTTGGTGTGTCTGAATCCTAAAGCGAAGATCGACAAAGTATACCCAGCGAAAAGTGAGTGAAGTATAGCTATTTCATCTCATACAACGGACTTTAGGACAATAACAGCAACAAAGACCGGAAAACATGTGTGTGAAATGTTTCTCGTCGCTAGCAAGGAATGCCAAGGTAAGCATTATCCTCTAGAATATAGTACAAGTTCTTTTATACTTGGTTGTAAAAGATTCCATCCTTTCAATCTTGAAGCCAATATTCGGCCTGACTTTTTGCTAAATGAAGGTCACGAACCAAATCATTTAATTCTTCTTGACTTATAAGGTGAGGCATAGAATCTTCCGAGAAATCAGGGTCTTGTTGTGCTTCAATATCTTCTTCACGGTGAGGATTTATTTCATGAGTATCACTATCATCTAAACTCCATGACTGTGGAGGTACAGGAAGATCTGGACCATCAGCAACAGGTCTTATGGCCGAAGGAATACTGGGATACTGAATCGTGCCTTTGGTCTTAGCTGTAATTCCGTATATCTTAGAGATGCAGAAGCAACAGTCTGTTGAGTGGTCTTTCAATGCTCTCAAAACCATTGGTACTGCAAACGGCATCTGACGTGATCTCTTCAACCAGCCAGCCAACAAAGTTACACATGAATTACAACAAATGTGAAGCATCCTAGATTTATCTTCATCACCCATTTTGCACTGGAAATAAAGTTCATACGATTTTTTTAATCAACGGTGTGAAATGTTGCCTTTGAGACTTTAAAGTTAATTGTCCACAAATGCAGCAGAAACTGCTTGGATGGTTCACACAAGTACACAGCATTATTTAACGAACACTTTGCACAATCCACACTACTTTTTAAAACCACGGGAAAATGCACATCCTTCAATATCGATTAAATGCATTCGAATGACAAAAATTCTGCTTTGTTCCCCCTTCCAGAAGGAATTGCACAACAGGAAGTAATGGCACCAGTATGTCTACTCTCAGAGACACAGCTATACTGAATGCAGGCAGATGTCTTCCTTGGGAAACAGGGAAATTCCTATAAGTTACACAATATTCACCGCAATATAGAGTTCTGTTACAAGAAATTGGAGCCTAGTGGAGCAATTGTGACTTCATATTTGGTTTCAGCACCCGTAAACATGTATAAAACTGTTAAAGTTTTCTTTGTAACAAAACCATTGTTGTTCAGTGTAATATAAGGGTTGTTTAATAAGTATTGAGACTCTGGCTGGAGTGCATTTATGCCAGATTTGCAGAATGTAGAGGTACACTGTACACATATATTTTCCAAATTATTAGCAGATTTTGCAGATAGATTTTTCTTATAGATTGAAAAAAATAAAAATGATATTTACAATATCCTTTTTGTTTTAGACTAACTTTCCTTTTTGCTTTAAATTTTCCATTTACCCATTTTCTGCTACCACTTCATGATATTATAGACTAAATAAATATGTAAAACCAATAAACTACATGGAAACATGGTGCCCACACCCAATAACAGAAATATGATGAAAGTTGAACCATGTGAAATTTAACTTCATTTGTGGTAGAAGGTAAAATATGAATCTATTCATTTCATACATATTGCTGCACACTCAATCGCAATGTACTTATTTTATCCTCATCCATGTGTTGTAATAATTATTTATTGTTTTATTGAGTTTTATTTAAATTGCCTTATTCTATTGTTACCGTGGTTCGCGCTTCATGGGTTTGCAGCAAGTTTTCTGTTTCATTAGTTGTGTACGAAGATACATTTTTTGCCGTAGGACTATGTCTAACTCCACGGATAGCATGGGATGACTCATGGCTGACCACCTGTGCTAAAAATAGGTCCCAACTGAAATCATAGTGTTAAAAATATGTGCCACACGCTAATCGTGTTAGCATATTCATAAACAACATGGAGTCCAATTCACATACATCATGCTCACGGCGCTCCCTGTGCGCAGTGGAGATGATGTAATATTACTGGGGTGCCCCCGTGTTTGTTGACTCAGTCGATCTCAGCAACTGTGAATACATTACGATTGTGCGTAGTATCATTTTAAAGCTTTCAACAAAATCTATTCAAATATATGAAGAACATTTCGCAGTGGTTTGAACTGAATGTTTCAAAAATTGTTTTCTTGTGAACCAATGAACACATTTGACAATATCACGATTTATCTGGACAACTGTGAGTGCAAAACGATGATGCATTATATTGTTATAAATTTCTTGACAAGGTCTATTCAAATATATAAAGAACATATCGCAGTGGTTTAAAACTAATTTTTTTTTAAATTGTTTTCGTGCGTACGGGTTAGCATTTTTGACAATGCCAAGAAATTCGCAAAATGAATGCAAGCAGAAGTGGAGAAAATCAAAACGAGAGGTAAGAGCAAGTGATGAAGAATGTAAGAAGCCCAGGAAGACAGAGCACCACGTTGGGTAATTCGTGTATCGATCTGCTTTGTGTTCGCAATGTATCCAGCATTATTTGTAAAAATTACTTAAGCTACTTTTCATATCATCGACCTGTGTTGGCTATAACAAATTAAACAAACACTTTGAAACCATACTCGACTAACTCATTTCAACTCTCTGATCTGCAAGTCTTAGTCCTATGTTCCAAACTGATAGCTCAATCACAACTGAGCCTACCTGTATTTTTTTTTTTTTTTTTTATGCAACTCTGGTTTACACTTCCTAATTTTGTGAATGGGTGGCTCAAGTGTACAGGCAATTTAAAAAGGCTATGCAACTGCATTGCAGCTTGTTTGTTATGAAAGCCATGTAATGTGCTGGACTAATTTTATTGTTCTCTTGTTGTAAATGGATGTGTCCAAAGTTTTGCAACGTGCTGTAATTCTGTTTTTGAAAGCAGAGAAAATGCCACCAAGTGAAATTCACAGACGAATGAAGGTGGAGTATGGGCCTGCTTGTCTTCCACGCAGTACTGTAATGTGGTGGTGCCAGCTCTTCAGTGGGGGACAAACAAGCACTGCAGACCAGCCATGGTCAGGAGCACCATGTCATTCTGTTTTAGTGCACATGTGGATGCTGCAGTAAAGGCCAACCAAAGAATCACGATCCGATAACTGGTGAACAGTGCAGGTGTGAGCATCAGAACTGTCAATATGATCATGCATTTACACCTTAAATATCGTAAGGTTTGTATCACGTGGGTACCGAAA
Organism: Macrothele yani; assembly: GCA_039090855.1. Taxonomy (NCBI): domain Eukaryota; kingdom Metazoa; phylum Arthropoda; class Arachnida; order Araneae; family Macrothelidae; genus Macrothele; species Macrothele yani. Next base: position 58,032,083 of record CM076998.1, on the reverse strand, counting down.
CATCTGTCCAATGAACAGATGAGTCAACGAATGGAACTATCATGACAGCATCTGTTCTGCTATCATAAAGAAGGTGAAGGTTTCCTGCTACACATTACTGCTGGGGACGAAAGCTGGTGTCATCATTTCAAGCTGGAGTTGAAACGCCAGAGCATGCTGTGAAAATGTACATTGTCGCCACTGCCGAAGAAATCATGGTCCACCATTTCCGCAGGCAAGATGATGTTAAAGCTGTTCTTTGATCATCGAGGACCATTTCTTTTTGAGTGGCTACCAAAAAAATCAACCATCAATACCAAATGACATTATCAAACTTTAATGAAGCTTCAACAAGTCATCAAAAACAAGAAACCAGGCAACCTCACTTGGCATATTGTGCTTCTGAATGATAATGCCCGACTGGATATGGCAGTTATCAACATCCAGCGTATAGTCCTGACCTATTGCCCTGAGATTTTCACATCTTTGGACCCGTGAAAAAATTTCTCAAAGGCAAACGTTTCACTTCAGATGATCAGGTGCGTGAAGCTGTTGATAACTGGTTGACAGCCTGCCTCCTATGCTGCATGAATACAAGGATTTGTGCAATGATGGGACCACCGTCTAAATTGCTGGCAGCTATTATTTTTAGGTATGTCGTGTTTTTACTCTTTCAGGCGGAAAGTCTCACTACTTATTGAACAACCCTTATAAGTACACTAGCTTTACGACCCGGCTTTGCCCGGTACAGAATGTATGGAATCTGTAGAATCAAACAGACCAAAAGCGTTACGAATTATTTAACACACGTCCAGGAGACACGGCATTAGAACACTGACTCAACAAAATTCGTTAACAATTTGTTATCGATGATCAAATGCATCACGTGCTTTCAGTTTCAGACGTCTTGGAGGGGCGAATCTCGTGGATAAAAAAGTTAAAAACTTATCTTTGCAAATATTTTATGAAACTGGCTGAAAAATTAATGGACACCATAAATTGTTAATAGGAACATAACCTCCAAATTTCGCCTGAATCAGTAAATAACTTTTTAAATTAGCCGTCAAAATGTTATTAACCATTTCTGCGTATATATTTCTGCTTACCGATGAATTAAAAATTGCATGCCTATCTTAAAAAGTTTTGACTGGATTCCGATTTAATTTTGAGGGACTCCACTTATTACCAATTCATGGTGTTGATAAAAATTTCAGCCCGTTTCGTTAAGATTTTGCAAAGTTCGTTGCATAGAAATACCTGTGGATGTGCCGGGGCGATGAATGCAGTCATGTGCTTTCAGATTTGGAACGAGATGAAGTAGCAAACTACACTGAATTTATTGATTAGCTTATTAATTAATTCATAACTTGCGAACGGAACAACATAGACATCTTAAAATAGTTGCGTTGACCTAGAAATTCCAGTATTAATAAGCTATGCAAATTTCATGATGCCACAATTCGACGTTCAAGAGGTTTTGCTGCTTCAGACAAACAGACGTTTTGTGTTTTAAATATAAGATGGTGGATCAAATGTTGCCAGATTTTAAAATGGATTTTCAAATAATAGGAATTTCATGCAGTGAGTCCATATTTACAGGTATTGGGGAATAGAAAAAAATCTGTCATGACATCTAAAGAGATTTTCGATAAATAAATGGAACGATGAGTTTTGTGTTTTCCCAATCAGGAACAGTGGAAATATCGCTGATGGTTAATAGTAAAAGAGCAGTAGATGGGCTACCTCTCTTAACATTAGATATATGTTCAACATCATACAAATGCTAGCCAGATGATGAGTATCATTTTTATCTGGTTGAATATATGTTAGATGTTTGGAGAGGTAGCCGGTTTTCTTCTCTTTAATTATTAACCATTAGCAATGTTTTGCTGTTCCTTCAGACTTGAAAAAACAGGAATTAAAAGGTATTCTGCATTCATTAATAGAAAATATCTTATGTATAGTGGGAGTATAGAAATGTTTCCCTCTCCTAATGCCTGTAATACAGTCTCACTCCATTGAATTTGTATGATTTGGTGATTCATTTTAAAATCTGGCAACATTTGATTCACCATTTGTTAACATCTCGTGTTATTTCTTTCATTACATGGCTGATGAAGGCAGAAGTAGCTAGTGAAACAACCCAATTTCACAGTTTTGTTATTTCCTTTTTATACAACTTTAGTATCAATTCTTTAGCAATACAATACTTTAATGTATTTGTCAATCTGGTCATGGGATTTCCACCCTCCAATCAATTGCAAGCTATCCCATCATGTGCAGAAAGTGTGGAATGGATTAAACTGAATAAGTGACCCAGTGATAAAGGATACATGATCAAATGTGGCTTTTTACCTACAATGGTAATTTGTATTGTTATTCTTTAAAAATGTTTTAACTGCGAGGAGAGAAATGTTTGTTGGGTGGTGCTTTTACATTCCTCCCCCAACTCTTTCCATAAAGGGTAAGGAACAGATTCTTTCTTTATTTTTGAAAATGTTGGAATTATACACTATAAGAGCATGCATATAAATAAATAAAAATGTTAATGAATGATAAGAGCAGAGCATAAAATGAATCTTATAATTCTTAATTTTGGTGGCTAAAAATAAGTTTTCATGTAAGCAGGAAAAGCCGTTAAAAGTAGCATTTGTGGTATAATATATCCATGCCTTTGTTTGTGATGAAGAGTTATTCTGTCTCTCTTGGAGGAGGTGCAACTGGTCAAAATCCATACTCTTTGATGTCTCTCAGGCTACTTTTCATCTGAACCAAAAGTACTGTTAATTGGAGCTGGATGCAAAGCTAACTTGTCTTTAGGAAAACATTTGTTGAAATAGCATCTTTGTGACACATTTCACTAAAACTGTATGGCAGTTTTAAAAATGAACAAACAAAATGAAATCAGGAGTAACAGAAGTATTGAGTACCATTGAAAAGAAACTTCAAAGAAAACCAGCTAGGTGGACCACCCAGCCAAAAGGTTCTTGGAAGAACTTTAATTTGTATGTTTTACATTATGAGAAATCATTGCTTGAGACATGGTAGACATGCTGTGGATCTGTCTTCTGATATTTCATGCAGTGTTGCAGCCAACTTGTTTGTAGTGTTGCAAACAGTTTGTGGGAATTTCCAAGTTATTAGTGAGTGCCATAGCAAAGCCTTGGTAGGTACATTGTTCATTATGTAAGGTATGCAGGGCATGAATAATGTGTGAAGTGGCATGTGCAGGAAGTCAGGCCTAACAGAATCTACATGCAGATGCGTTAGGTAGAATGATGATGGAATCCCCATCTTCTGTTGCTAAGTTTTCCTTCAATTAAGTTTTGCTATCCTTTTCAGGGTGATGCCTAGCCAAACCATTATAGATCTACCTTTGAATATTCTTCATTTGTTAGATACTTCTAGAAACTTTTGAGACTGGAGGAGTTGTAAAATCTGACTGGCATAGAGCCCAATTAAATACACTGAAAATTGTTTTCAGGTAGGCTATGTAGTTCTTTTATGTTGCAGTGGACATTTAACATGCAGCTGATTTCTTATAGTTTAGATAGCTTAAATGTTACATGGAGAGAGTAAATGGGAACACATATTTTGATATTGTCTAGGGATGTCTTTTACTCAGATGTACTTTTTATTAGATCATTTATTTTTCTTGTAATTTTGTAATTGCTTTTCATTTCACTGACTATAGATATACAAATTTCTTTCTTTTTTTTTTTTTCAGTGAATGATATGTGGTCTTTAAATCAATGACTGCAAAATGTGAGATTTCATTAAATGCTATGTGATTTTTTACTTCCCGTGATTCTGTTTTTGCTTCAATCACATAAAATGTACTTTTATTTCATTTTTATTCATCTGTTTTTTTATGTATTTATTATCTAACAGAGTGTTCAGAAACAAGTTACCATTCTGAAAGTTGAAAATAATTTTTTGAGAGATCAAAATTTTAACCTCAATCATGACATACAAGCTCTGTTACACATCATTCATCGTGCTCGATCAACAGGAAACTGGGAAGTAAGTGTACCCTTTCATATGATTATTGATATGTTACCAAGTTTAGGCTATTTTTCCTCTCTTTAGTTACTTTTTATGTATTTATTTATTTCCACACATTTCATGAATGAATTTGAAACTGAAGGAAAAATAACCTAACAGTTTAATATTTTAATTAAGAGTTCACATTATTTAGATAAAAGTTCTGAATAAACATCAGCAGTCACTACTAGCCAAAGTTTGCTTAACTGTCATCCAGTCCAAATGCTCATCTGCCTGCTTTACATTGTAACCATAGGGGGCTTCCTTCATTGAGAGTGCAATGCAACAAGCAAGACACCATTGTCATACGAGGGAATGCTGATAAGTTCTTGGCCTGACCAAGAAGGAAATGGGCTAGAGCCATGAAACTTAGAGACTACTCCACATATTCACCCCAAAGTTCAACACACTTGGCACAGCATTTCTGGAGTTTCTTTAACCCTTCCAAAAAAAAAATTCTGAAGTCCAATCACTCAAATACTGCTCTGCTGCTGATATCACCTGCAAATCATTCGAAAAATGCTTCCCTTTCAAGCTTTTTTTTTAAAGTTTGGGAACAGGAAATAGTCCGATGGAGCAAGGTCTGGTGAGTAGAGTGGATGGTCTATGCACCCAAACCCCAGATCCCTCAAAACATCAATTGTCTTGCCAGCCTTGTGAGCTGGTGCATTGTCCTGCAAAAAGAAAACACCTTTCCTCAGTTTCCCTCACCTTTTTTTCTTCAACGCTTCCTTTAATCAGAACAGCAAGTTGGAATAGTATTCAGCATTTATTGTTTGGCCCTTTGGGAGATAGTCAGTCAGTAAAACGCCTTCTGAATCCCAAAAAACCATTGCCATGACTTTTCCTGTACACCTTTGAGTCTTGAATTTCTTTGGCCATGAAGAACCCAAGTGCTGCCACTACAGGGACTGTTGTTTCATCTCTGGATTGTTGTGATGTTACCACTTTTCATCAACAGTGACAAGTCGCTGCAAAAAATTATCACCAGATCGCTCAAAATGCTGCAAAACCAATTTGGAAGTGTCCACTCGTTTTCGCTAACATCAAAACCAATTTGGAAGTGTCCACTCACCCACTTTGCTAACTTCATCTTCATATCCAAGTGCTCATGAATTATGAACCCAACATGTTTCCTGGATATCTCGTGTCTCAGCTATTGTTTTAGCTGAGATTCGCCGATCTGACAAAATCAAGTTATGAACACGATCAACAATTTCGGGTGTTGTCACTGTTGAAGGCCTCCCAGATCTTGCTGCATCTTTAGTCTCAAAGTCTCCACACTGAAAGTTGCATACCTGTCAACCTCTTGAGGTGATAACCTGTACACTGAACCCATAAAAACCTTACAAAGACTAAATAACCCTTACGCAAAAAAAAAAAAAAAACGTAATTTTTACAAGCTCAATTGTTTAGACAGCAACTGATAACATTTATTAATTATTTGCATATTTAACCTAAGAGTGTTTTGTATTATAGTCAACACATGCACATTTTGCTTTCATCAAAATGTCATCAGTGGATTTAAAGCCTGTGCAGCAAGTGTCAGTGTTTATTTTACACTGTAAAAAGGAGGTTAGTGTATCTGCATTCAGGGACTTCCTACAATCTGTATGGATTTTCTTTATCATGGAGAAAGTTCTTTCACAGTCAGCATTACCGTGAGGCAAAGTAAGGAGTGGCTGAATAAGCACTTTAAGATTTGGGAAGCTAATACCACCAGTACTGGTTCTCAAACTTAAAATATACAGCCAGTAGCTACAAAAGCTCTTTTTCTGGCCATTGTCTGACAGTACAGGTACACAGTCACTAGAGATCAAACAATAGTCATCAAACTCATCCTGTAGAGCTTCCTGATCAAGATGTGGAGCAAACATATCTGCCAATCTACAAATATGTGTGTAATTCAGGCTGTCCTTAGTGGTTGGGTCCAATACTTTCAGCACCTGATTTTCAAATGGAAATTTGTCCACCATCTTTCTCACTACCGCAAAATAAAAGTTTCTCACATCATCAAAGAATACCTTTTTGTCTGCACCATTAAATTCCATTTCTTCCATTAATGTTCTGTTGGAGTGGCCTACTGCTAGTGTGCTGTCATCATGCTGCACTTCACGATTATCAAACTTGATTTGCCTCAAATCAGGAATTTGTTTGACACGTTTCATCTGCACAAATTTAACCATAAACTTCTTGAGTAACCTGTCCATCTCCTCCATCATACCACCAATCTGTGATTCATCTGTTTGAAAAAGTTTATTAAACTCGTTTAAAAGTGGCAAAACAAAATGAAGAAAACGCATTATCATCTGGGTCAGCGGTGATTTTAAAAGATCATATATGTTTTTTACTCTACCAGGTTTTTCAACATCACTGTGGCTTTCAAAATAGGATGAAGGAGCCGAATACTGGTTGAGAACCCTGTCTACTACTTTGTGCAGTGATAACCATCGGGTTTGGCAATGTTTCGATAAGTTCAGGTCATCCACCTCAGTAAAAAGTTGGAAGTCCTTGTATGTCTTTCGTCATTTAGAACTGTACTGAAAATAGTAGTAAATGTCAATCAGTAGGTCATCTATCAGTACAGTCAGTTGCTTCACTCCAGCTTGTGCACACAAATTGGCCAGGTGGCAAATGCATCCAATACTGAAGACATCAGGATTTCTCTGCTTCACCCTGGTAAGTACAGAGTTTGCTTCCCCACCACAACACTGCAATTGTCACTAGCAAAGCCAATGCAGTTACTCCAGGGGATATTCAGCCTAGTGAATGTTGTGTCAATGTCATTGAAAATGTCCTCACTGGTTCCACCACTACATACTGGCATGTCCAGCAATCTTGCAAACCTAAAAGGATTTTAACATCAAAAAGTATACTTACTGTATTATAAAGTGTAAATTAATGTTCAAATAACCTAAATATAAGTAGAAAATTTTCCTCAAACAAATGTTAAATGATTTATAAGGGTAACAAATAAATATAGCAAAATAATGGTAATGATATTAATATTTACAAATCAAAGTAAGTGAAAATTTTAATGGTGTTTTGGGGCTTGTTTAGTAGAATAAAGAGCATCAATATTCGGTTCAACAGAGCACAGACCTAGTCTCAGATCTGGTTCTGCATTAAGTTTGTATTGATATTTTGACTTCAGTGAGGTGTAGGTAGAGAGAGTTCCCTCGCTCATGAAAGTAGTTGAAAATGGCAAAAGTATTTTAACAGCTCTGTCACTAAGCAGAGAATACTTTAATTTTACATACATAAGATTCTTTCGCAGATTCGCAGAATTCCGCTTTTTTTTTTTTTTTTTTTTTTTTTTGTCATCATTTGGGTTATTCTTGAGATCGATGCAAAACTAAAAAGAAATTTTGTAGGATTAGTTGGGGGTGGGGGTGGGGGTCGTCTTTTGGTCTGGGGATGATGTTTCGTTTTTCAAAACTTCTGAAAACGGAAGTTAAACGGAGTGAAAATTTCCCCCATAATCGTGATCTCTTTTTCTCGCGGTTTTTTCTGTGCAGTATTATTATTAAATATAATTTTAGTCCATAAATATTTGCATTTCAGCTTGAAAATGGAAGAATAGTTCTGAAAATGGCATTTGACCCAAAAATTTCCCTTCGATCTTCAGGCACGAGATTCTTTAGTTGATTTGAAGAATTCTGCCTTTTCCATCGTCATTTCGATGGTTCTCGAGATCGATGCAGTGGAAGTGATTGGTGGTGGGGTTGTTTTCCATTGACGGGCGGAATTCCGACTTTCAAAACTTTTGGAAATGGAAGTTAGACAGAGTGAAGGTTTCTCCCGTTATCGTAATCCTTTTTTCTTGCGATGTTTTTTCTACCCAGTAGTGTTGTTAAATATAATTTTATTCCATAAATACTTGTTTTGCAGCTTCAAATTGGAGGAAAACTTTCCTAAAACGGAAATTGGACAGATAGATTTCACTAATAATTTTTTTTCTCTGCGATGCTACATTTATCCTGTTTTGCTGTTAAATGTAATATATATATAGAATACAGTGATGTGCTCCAGCTTAATATTTACATAATAAATTTTTGTGAATAATTTCATCTTGCTCATGCAGCATTATATTCAAGCTGTTTTGCAGCACGTTCTTATTTCTCACTTGTGTGGTTAAAAAGTTCAGCTTTTTTTTCTTAGTCAGTCTCATGTATGATTTTAACGCAAGCTAAAAATGTGTAAAGTTTTCACTCTTGAATAATGTTTGATGCCTGAAATCTGGTGAAATATCCATAAGATTTTCTTTTTCTGTCATAGAGAGGTCAGCAGGCAACAACATGAAAAACTCATCAAATGAATGATGAATCAAATTTAATTTCTTGGAAATTGGTGCAAAATAATCTTTATAAGTCACTATTAGGGATTTCAAGTGACATTTGATATTGTTTTTAACATTACGGTCTAAAGTCAGTTCATTTTCTATCAAAAAGTTGTGTAATGTGTTAAAACACTAGGTACTGTTCTCAGTAACTTCATCCCAGAATTTTAACTGTTTTAACATACTTCCCACTCTATTTTGAACAATGTAAATTGTTGTATTTGAATAATGACAAAGTAAGTTCATTTATTTTCGAAAAGATATCTGCCAAATAGGCTATTCTTTGAAGCCATGTGTGATCTGCTGTATAACCACTAAAATGAAAAGGGTGATCCTCAAAGAAAACAGTTAATTCTTGTCTTAATTCAAACAAACGCATAAGCACTTTGCAACATGAAAGCCATCTTATTGTGTGTCAAAACAGTAACATGCCTACTGTCCATATCTTTGCATAAGAAAGTAGATAATCTAGAATTAGTCAGTCTCAATTTAAGTTTAGTACTTCAATAGCTTCATCGAACACACACTTTAAATGTTGCGGCATTCGTCTAGATGCTAAGCGTGTCTATGAAAACTACAACGCCCAAGAAATATTTGCTCATATATTTTTAATGCGAGTAACTAAGCCCACAAATTTTCCTGACACTGATTTTGCACCATATGTACAGATTCCGCAACAAGAAAACCATTCAATTTGCTTTTCTTCAAAATATCAGTTGATTAAATTAAAAATGTTCTTACTGGTTGTATGCTCTTTTAACATGAGGTAAAACAGCATGCTTTCATCCCCTGTACCATCATTCAAGTATCGTACAAATACAATTAACATTGCTAGATTAGAAATGTCTCTGGTCTCATCTAACTGCAGAGTGTACATAGTACTTTTCTGCACCCATTCTATAATAACAGATTCAACATCTTCAGACATATCATGGATTTAGTGAGACATTGTGTTGTTCAAAAGTGGTGTCATGTCTAATTTCTTTGCCAAATCATCATCAAATATGCACTTGACAATTGCTTTTGCACATGGTGAAATCAGATTTTCTGCAATAGTATGGACTTCCCCAACTTTTCCTATTTGGTAGCTTACCAAACAGGATGTTTTAATCGCTTTTTTACTATCGTGATTATGAAGTGAAATATGCGAATTAATATTAGATACTTTGAATTCTTTGGATTTCCATTTGAAAAATGAACTGGTTTGTTTGTAAGACTTCGATGTTTAGTTTCTAAATAATGACACAAGAGTAGAGTGAAAGTTTCAAGCTGCTGTTTGCGAGGATTTATCCGCACTGACACATTGTGAGCATGGATAGTCCTCACCTCCTATAAATAAAAAGGCAAATTTAATGTAAACTTCACTATATTTCTTTTTTATAAATAGATGTAACACCAATATCTTGAACATCTTTCAGCACTATTTCGTAATTTTTGTCAGTTGAATGCGTTTCATGGGATTTCAGAAAAATTTGCGACACATTTCAAGGAAGAATTTCATTTTCTTGCTCCTCATTTCTATGTTTTACCATGATTCCAGTCTTCAACCAGTGATCCATGATTTCACAGTAGATGGGTTCCATTTCAACTCAGGCAGGGTCGTACCATCATGGTCTCAGATTTCTCTAAAAAAATTAAGGCGTGTTCCTTGTCTAAAATAAGGAGACCTATATTTTTCTTTCGGCAAGAAAAATTTTCCCTTCGAGATAGAGGGTTTCAAATCTTGCACCGTCAAACAAGCTCTCTAGAAAACGGTTATTTTTCCTAACTTCAGCGAGTCATTGCAGCAGAGTTAAAAAAGATATCGTGTTCTTGTATTTTTTTACATTGTGTATATAACATATAATAATATATGGTGCTAATATTTGCTACACATCGTATGATTAAAATTTTAAAAAATCGTAAACTTTGTGATTAAAAAAAATTGAATTTTTTAAGTTTTTTTTAAACAGGTTTGGATGGAGTTTTTTCTATATTCGTTTTTTTCGTTAAAGACATACAAATGTGCACTTTATTTGTAATTTTTTGTGTGTCTGTGAAACTGCTAGTTTCCGCGTTTCAGCAGCGTTAAAAACAGCCGATTTTGAAAAATCTCTAACTTTGCCAACGATTTTCTCAAAAAGGCCATTTTTTAAAATTCTGAAAATTAAATCCCTGTTTCATTATCAACAGGAGAATATCTGTGTAAATTTTCACGGACCTAAAAACGCCCGTTTCCGAGTTAGACGCGTTTGAATTCGGTTTGAAAGCCTACGATTTCCCGTGTTCTAAATGGCGCCATTTTGGAAAAATCTCAGGCGCAAAGTACGTACGTTATCTCTTACCCGAATCAAAGCGTTAGATATTCTTTGCCCGAATTATGGAATGAGAGTATTGGGTCAGCTGGCCCTGGTTGGATACATCCACCTCACCCTTCCCCGAGTGATGACATGCCTATAAAACTGTCAGGGGGGGGGACCAATACATAAAGAAAATTCTTGCTGCTCCACTAACAAAGTTGAGTTGCGAAAGACAGCAGCAGTTGTTTGTTTGTTTACGTTATATACTTAAACATCGCATAAGAAAACTCTATGAAAGAGTAGAAAACTTTTGTGAAATCATTTTAAGAAAAACAGTGCAGGCACGTGTACCGTAAGTTAATTTTCGATGGCTAAACACCCTCGAGTTTTTCTGGGAGTTGCTAATTGTAGGCTACTGTCAGAAGAGCAGTTGCTGTTTTGTTATAGTTGCTAAAGTTAACCTCAGTTTTTCGTAATAATAAAATATTCGCTCAAGAGAATTTTGTCCTCTGCGAACGGGGGAGAAGGTGCAATGCTCTTGACCTCGCTGCTGGGCTGCTTACCTCCTCTCCAAAACGTAATGGCAATTGTCTAATCTACTAAATAAATAACAATTAACACATACGCGTGCATGCTTATTCATAAAATGTAAGTTGAGTATATTTCCTGTTCAATCAACTGATTTTACAAGTAGAATACATAAATACATATACAATTTATGCACTTATAATGGTGTAAAGATTTTTATCTATTTAAAACATATTCATAGATTTCAATTTTTTTAAAGAGGGGGGGGGGGTGATTGTGTTCTTAGTGATTTCCACCTGGGCCACAATAAACCATGCACTGCATGGCTTCTGTTCTCTTAGAAGATAATCCTGGATCGATGGGAGACCAGCGGAGTTTTGACACCCCCACCCCCTCACGTGTTGGTGAGGTGTCTCAAAGCTAGGTAGCTTTCAAAAATGTTTCAACTTAGTTGGCTGGTAACAAGAGAGGGATTCCATTTCAACTCTGGCAGGGTCGTACCATCACGGTCTCCGATTTCTCTAAAAAAAATTAAGGGGGTGTTCCTTGATTAAAATAAAAAGACCCATATCTTTTCTTTCGGCAAGAAAGAATTTTCCCTTTGAGACAGAGGTTTTCAAATCTTCCACCGTCAAACAAGCTCTCTAAAAAACGGTTATTTTTCCTAACTTCAGCGAGTCATTGCAGCAGAATTAAAGATATTTTGTTTTGGTATTTTTTATTACATTGTGTGTATAACGTATAATAATATATGGTGCTAATATTTGCTACACATCGTATGATTAAAATTTTAAGAAATCGTAAACTTCGATTTAAAAAAAAATTGAAATTTTTAAGATTTTTTTTTAACTGGTGTTCAAATGGAGTTTTTTTCTATACTCGTTTTTTTGTTAAAAACATACAAATGTGCACTTTATTTGCAATTTTTTATGTGTCTGTGAAACTGCTAGTTTCCGCAGCAGTTTCCGCAGCGTTAAAAACAGCCGATTTTGAAAAATCTCCAACTTTGCCAACGATTTTCTCAAAAAAGCCCTTTTTTAAAATTCTGAAAATTAAATCCCTGTTTTATTATCAACAGGAGAATATCTGTGTAAATTTTCACAGACCTAAAAACGCCCGTTTCCGAGTTAGACGCGTTTGAATTTGATTTGAATACCTACGATTTCTCCGTGTTCTAAAGGCGCCATTTTGGAAAAATCTAAGGCGCAAAGTACGTTTTCTCTTACTCGAATGAGAGTGTTGGATCCGTCCACCTCACCCTACCCTGAGCGATAACATGCCTATGCTATCTCATGGTACCCTAACTTAGACCGTAGATGGTTTTTCGAAGGGGAGCCCGGGTCAAAGGGCCCCACGCAAAATTTCCGTAAAATCTAGTTTTCAATTTAGAACCATCAAATTTGGTATACTTTTTCTTGGCACCCTAACTTTGACTAGACGGTTTTGGGAAAGGGTCGCAACCCGGGGTCAAGCCCCCACCCCTACAAAATTTTCGTAAAATATTTTACAAAGTTAGGGTGCCAAGAAAAAGTATACCAAATTTGATGGTTCTAAATTGAAAACTAGATTTTACGGAAATTTTGCGTGGGGCCCTTGACCACGGGCTCCCACCCACCCAGGGCTCTACCCCCTTCCAAAAACCATCTACGGTCTCAGTTAGGGCACTATAGTTTACAAGTATATTTTACGGAAATTTTGTGTGGGGGCCCTTTGACCAAGGGCTCCGACCCCTTCCAAAAACAGTCTGCGGTCTAAGTTAGGGTACCATGCTATAGTATTCAAAATTTGGTGGTTCTAAATTGAAAACTAGATTTTATGGAAGTTTTGTGTGGAGCCCCTTGACCCCGGGCTCCGACCCCTTCCAAAAACCGTCTACGGTTTAAGTTAGGGTACCATGAGATAGTATACCAAGTTTGGTGGTTTTAAATTGAAAACTGTAAATTTGTTTAGCAGACATACATTCAAATCTATATAAATAGATTTGTTATTTTTTTTTTCCAAGACCGTTTTTTAGGCGTGTTATCGCCCAGGGTAGGGTCAGGTGGACGGATCCAACGCTCTCATTCAGGTAAGAGAATACATACTTTGTGCCTGAGATTTTTCCAAAATTGCGCCTTTAGAACACGGAGAAATCGTAGGTTTTCAAATCAAATTCAAACGTGTCTAACTCGGAAACGGACGTTTTTAGGTCAGTGAAAATTTACACAGATATTCTCCTGTTGATAATCAAACAGGGATTTAATTTTCAGAATTTTAAAAAGGGCTTTTTTGAGAAAATCGTTGGCAAAGTTGGAGATTTTTCAAAATTCGGCTACGCTGCAGAAACTAGCAGTTTCACAGACACATAAAAAATTGCAAATAAAGTGCACATTTGTATGTCTTTAACAAAAAAACGAGTATAGAAAAAAAAACTCCATTTGAACCAGTTAAAAAAAATCTTTAAAATTTCAATTTTTTTTAAATCAAAGTTTATGATTTTTTTAAATTTTAATCATACTATGTGTAAAAAATATTAGCATCAAATATTATTATACGTTATACACACAATGTAATAAAAAATACCAGAACAAAAGATCTTTTTTAATTCTGCTGCAATGACTCACTGAAGTTAGAAAAAATAACCGGTTTTTTAGTGAGCTTGTTTGACGGTGGAAGATTTGAAACCCTCTGTCTCGAAGGGAAAATTTTTTTCTTGCCGAAAGAAAAGATATGGGTACCCTTATTTTAATCAAGGAACACCCCCTTAATTTTTTTAGAGAAATCTGAGACCGTGATGGTACGCCCCTGCCACAGTTGAAATGGAATCCCTCTCTTATTACCAGCCAACTAAGTTGAAACATGTTTGAAAGCTACCTAGCTTTGAGACACCTCACCACCACGTGAGAGGGAGGGATTTTCAAAACTCCGCTGGTCTCCCATCGATCCAGGATTATCTTCTAAGGGAACAGAAGCCATGGGCAGTGCATGGTTTATCGTGGCCCAGGTGGAGATCACTACGAACACAATCCCCCCCCTTTAAAAAAATTGAAATCTTTGAATATGTTTTAAATAGATAAAAATCTTTACACCATTATAAGCGCATAAGTTGTATATGAATTTTACTTGTAAAATCAGCTGATTGAACAGGAAATATACTCAACTTACATTTTATGAATAAGCATGCACGCGTATGTGTTAATTGTTATTTATTTAGTAGATTAGACAATTGCCATTACGTTTTAGAGAGGAGGTAAGCAGAGTTTCGCTAGCGACCAGCGCTATCAACCCAGCAGCGAGGTCAAGAGCATTGCACCTTCTCCCCCGTTCGCAGAGGACAAAACTCTCCTGAGCGAATATTTTACTATTACGAAAAACTGAGAAGGTAATTTTAGCAACTATAACAAAACAGCAACTGCTCTTATGACAGTAGCCTACAATTAGCAACTCCCAGAAAAACTCGAGGTTGTTTAGCCATCGAAAATTAACTTACAGTACACGGTGCCTGCACTCTTGTTCTTAAAATTGTTTCACAACAGTTTTCTACTCTTTCATAGTCTTTTCTTATGCGATTTTTAAGTATATACGTAAACAAAGAAACAACTACTGCTGCTGTCTTTCGCAACTCAACTTTGTTAGTGGAGCGGCAAGAATTTTCTTTATGAATTGGTTACCCCCCCCTCCTGACAGTTTTATAGGCATGTCATCACTCGGGGAAGGGTGAGGTGGATGTATCCAACCAGGGCCAGCTGACCCAATGCTCTCATTCCATCATTCGGGCAAAGAATATCTAACGCTTTGATTCGGGTAAGAGATAACGTACGTACTTTGCGCCTGAGATTTTTCCAAAATGGCGCCATTAGAACACGGGAAATCGTAAGCTTTCAAACCGAATTCAAACGCGTCTAACTCGGAAACGGGCGTTTTTAGGTCCGTGAAAATTTACACAGATATTCTCCTGTTGATAATGAAACAGAGATTTAATTTTCAGAATTTTAAAAAATGGCCTTTTTGAGAAAATCGTTGGCAAAGTTAGAGATTTTTCAAAATCGGCTGTTTTTAACGCTGCTGAAACGCGGAAACTAGCAGTTTCACAGACACACAAAAAATTACAAAGAAAGTGCACATTTATATGTCTTTAACGAAAAAAAACGAATATAGAAAAAACTCCATCCAAACCTGTTTAAAAAAAACTTAAAAATTCAATTTTTTTTTAAATCACAAAGTTTGCGATTTTTTAAAATTTTAATCATACGATGTGTAGCAAATATTAGCACCATATATTATTATATGTTATACACACAATGTAAAAAAAAAATACAAGAACACGATATCTTTTTTAACTCTGCTGCAATGACTCGCTGAAGTTAGGAAAAATAACCGTTTTGTAGAGAGCTTGTTTGACGGTGCAAGATTTGAAACCGTCTATCTCGAAGGGAAAATTTTTTCTTGCCGAAAGAAAAAATATGGGTCTCCTTATTTTAGACAAGGAACACCCCTTAATTTTTTTAGAGAAATCTGAGACCATGATGGTACGACCCTGCCTGAGTTGAAATTCAACCCATCAGTAAAAAATTACTAATAGAACAAATAATCTACTATATCTCATTATTTAAACAGGGAGGATTCTTTTAATATATCTAATATGATGTACCATTGTGAGTAATTTTAGATTTTCGTTGCATGTTGTCCTTGAAAAATTCATTAGTCGAAGTTTCTGTATGTTATTATTTTTTATTTCATTTATGTATTTATTATTTTTGTTTGTTGTTATTTTTAGATGGATTGTATGATGTTTTGTGAAGTCACTCCTGAACAAGTATTTGGTCCAATTCAGTCCATGTCCCCATTGTAAGTGTAGGTTTTGCTATGTGCATCTGTGTTTGTGTTTGTGTTGTGTGTGTGTTTATGTGTGTAATGTCTTAAGAAAAAAATGAAATGTTTCATATATAGTGTAATCTTAGTAATTTGAAGTCTATTATTTTATGATACCAGATTGGATTCATGGTGTAGGAGAAGAGGTATCAACAAGGAAGCAGTCCTAGTATGACTAATAGCATGTTTTTTTGGAACAAATAATCAGTAACATTGCTTAGTTTGTGTTTATTTGATGTAATATAGGGAAAGTCCAGTTAATAAAAACCTTCTTTGAGCCTGCATATTGTTCAAGGAAAATTTTCTTAGAAATGAAGAGAAGTAAATTTGATAATGTGTAGCCAAAAAAAAAAAAAATTTTTGCCTGTAAAAATTAAAATTCCATTTTTTTTTTGCAATACATGTTTTGAGAACTTACCTGTATATTAGTAATGTATATGCACACAAAATATCTGCACTTAGAAAAAAATGCCATTTTTAATTAGACTTGTTTGTACACCCCACCCCCACCCCCGCATTCAGCTGGAAAAAGTCAGTGCTTAAAGTAAAACACTCTTCAAATAGTTAAGCGCACAGTGATATTGAATTTACTGATTATATCTAAGTATAGCTGAATTTTTTTTTTAAAGACCATTTTTAGGTTGCAGTTTCAAAAATAGGAAACGGAAGTAAATGCAATGTTGTCAGTTTGAAAGTACCTATTTTGTTACATCTTTCTTTCTTTAAGTTATGAATCTGATGTTTGCAGATGTCCTTTAAGATTTTATTACAATTTGGCATCTTATTTGCAAGGATGTATAATTCATTGCAATATGCCTGATGATGAAATTTTCCTGGTTCATCTGTATGGCCATTTCAGTATATTTTCTGTAATTCTAAATTTTGACTAAACAGCAGCATGTCCTTTCAAAAGGAGCCAAATGTTCTTTGCTGATGTTGAATTCATTGTTAGCATGTTACCAAGTTGGTGAAATGGGTGATGTCATTATACTGTAATATATATGAGAGTAAATCGAAAAATAAAGGTAATTTGTGTATTAAACTGATACCACAAGGAACAGCAGCCAACCAGCATTAACACATCATAATGACAGTTAGACAGGATGGTACCTGCATGGCTAAATCCTGCATGTCAGCCTCATGCCAGCATTGAGGGTGTAAATGTAGAAGCATGGCTGTTGAGCCACATACATGCCTTAGTTTCTTTGGGCAGGAGAGGTCAAGCCTGCTGAAAACCAAAGGAGAACACAGTAAATAAGTGTATGGGCTAGAGAAATTTTTACGAATGAATAGAACAGTTTAAATCTGGCAAAAATGAGCTGGTGTTACTGATGAAACTCAATCAGGGCACATGCCAACATCATGAACTTAAAGGACATGCCAATTGTGTGAACTCTGTCATTCAAGAAGACTGGTGGATTACTGTGTCTATTGTGGTTGATATGCTAGGCATGAGTTATGGTGTTGCCTCTTAATGGTGCATGGTGACTTAGAGCATAGGCATAGCCAAGGAAGTGGTCCTCGGGTCCGGATCCCCCCCCCTCTTGAGGGGAGATTTAGTATGAAAATAAAGCGATATATATGTATATATGGGGCTTTCACCAATACACCAAACCCATGGACCCCCCACCCCCTTAAGAAATTTCTGGCTACGCCACTGACTTAGAGTACCAGAAAGTGTGTGTCAGGTATGTCTTAAAACAGCTGACTGATCAACACAAACAACACAGCATATGAAGATTTCCACCCAGTTTTTGCAGCATTATGAAGAAGATCCAGATTTACTGGAAAGGAATGTCAGTGGGTTTTGTGCACCTTTTGTTCGACCCTGAAAACGAGTAAAAGAGTATGGAATTCTTCATTCCCAGTATTAAAAAAAAAAAATGGTGCTAACTTTTTTGGGATATGAATGGGTCTAATTTTTAACATTACAAGGAACACAGACTAACTGCTAACAGTGAAACATATACAGCAACGTTCTCTTAACAAATCTCTTGTTAAACATTACAACATTTTGACTTGAACTGTTATAGCATGTGCAATTTTTGCAGTTTCTGTTAAACTATTGAACAAATTTTATATCAGTTATGAGTGTCCTATATATGTTTAATGTTGCACCTTTTAAAATTTTTATAACTTCATTGTTTTTGACCCCCCCCTCCCTTTTTTTTTTTTTCTTTGAGACAAGAAAATGTGTCTGTAAGAAACTTTTCTTAATAGATTTAGTGATAAGCTCAAAGTGAAAAATTGAAAGGAAGGAAAGACTGCAGGGAAACATTAGCATGGGATGGCCTTTCGGTTGTACATTTTTGAGAATATGTATTATCATATCTGGATGAGAGCCGCCCCGGTGGCGCAGTGGTCTAAGCGATGGCCTCTGATCATTCGTCTGAAAGGGGTCCGGGTTTGAATCCCGGTGAGGCATGGATATTGTGTTTGTCTTACGGCACTGGCTCACTCCCTTCCTTGGAACCAGTGACCCTAAATTAGGGACGGGCGACTGCTTATAGCCCATTGAGTTGCTCACGGTGGTCGTTAAACCTCCAACCAAAAAAAAAAAATACACAACATTGAATCTGGATGAGCGGGCGGTCGTAGTGAGCGATGGGTTTGCCTCCTCGGGGCGCTCCGTGGTAACAATGGCACACACAACAGCAACTAGGGCCTCTGTGAATCTTGGAGAGGTGCAAGCTAGTTCTGTGTGACATTGGCGAAAAGACCCCAACTCACTGGGATTTGTTCCAGAATCCTTAGGTTGAATGACCAACTGGAACCCTCAGCTGTGGGCTAATCCCCCACACTGATGTACTTACCTGATTAAAAAGGCAAAAAGAAATATTAAGAATGACTCAAGTGTGGGATATGGTGGACCTACCACACTTGAGAAGGACGGTCCACCACGGAATCGAACTGGACTTTCTAAACGGCGTATGAGAAAGAGATCTGGCTGAGTGAATGTAAGATTGGTGTATGGAATACTAGAGGTATAAATGGCAAGATGAGTGAGATGATTGAGGAGATGAATAATGTGTAAGTGAAACCAAAAAGAAGGAAATTGGGGTAGAAGAAGTGAATGCCACGGTGAGTGTGTGGTCTGGAGTATTGGATAATATGAGAGGACAGGCTGGTGTAGGTGTGATTTTAAGTGAAAAGATGAAGAACAACTTGATTCACTATAGTTGCATAAGTGAAAGAATTCTCTGGATTCGTTTGAAAGTGAAACTTCAGAGAATTGTAATTGTTGTAGTGTATGCTCCTTGTGACTCGGAACCTTCTGATAAGAAAGAAAATTTCTGGAATGAGCTAAAAGCTGTTTTGAGCCAGTTTGGTGCTAAAGAAAAAGTTATAATAGCAGGGAATTTCAATGCTAGAGTAGGTGTGCAGAATGCCATTTCTGACAATGTTCTGGGTAAGTTTAATGATCCTTGTGTGAATGATAATGGTGAAAGATTAATTGAACTCTGCATTGAGAATGGTTTGTGTGTATCTAATACATTTTTCAACCACAAGTATATCCACACATATACTTGGGAAAATCATACTCTTGGTCAAAAGAGTGTGATAGATTTTGTTGTCTACGATCAGCGTTTGAAACACTTAGTTGTTGACACCCGAGTGATGAGAGGTGCGGATGTTGGTTCTGATCATTACTTGGTAGTGTCACGAGTGAAACTTAATGTTGGTTGGAGGAAAAGGAATAGAAAGAGACCCAGAATAGAAAGATTAAAGGTTGATAGGCTCCTTGAAGATCATCAGCGGTATTCTGACTTACTCAGAGAATGACTGAAATATCTGAAGTCTGGTGAGAGGGATGTAGAAAAGAAGTGGGAATGTTTTAAGAACTGTGTTGTCACTGCTGCTAAACAGGTCTGTGGCACCATAATAATGGGTAACAATAGAGGTGGTGCTTGGTGGAATAGTGAGATAGAAGAGGCAGTAAAGAAAAAGAAGGAAGCCTATTTGGGGATGTTGCAAGGTAGAGTCTCTGTGGATGAATATAGCTGTAAGAAGCGTGAAGCTGCTAAGCTGGTTCGCCACAGTAAGGCAAAAGATAGGAAGGAGAAAGTGGAAAGGCATGAACTGGCTTTTTGGAAAGATAGAAAGTCCTTCTGGAAGTACACGAGACTCAGGAAAAATAGGGGAAACAAAGTTGTAAGTTGTGTGAAGAATGAGATTGGGGAAATGATATGGGACCCAATGAGTTAAGTGACAGATGGGGTGAATACTTCTGTGAGTTATTAGATCAGGAGAGCAAAAATGATTCTGAGACAGATGCAGATGTCACAATGAGGGATGAAAGCACAGGAGGGATCTCAAGAGAAAAAGTGTGTAAAGCTCTAAAATCTCTTCAGAATGGTAAGGCTCCAGGAGTTGATGGCATAACTGCAGAGATGTTGAAGTATGGTGGTGACTCTATAATTGACTGGTTAACTGAAATTTGCCAGTTGTGCTGGGAGTTAGGAATGGTCCCTCGGGATTGGAAGGACGCTATTATTGTTCCCTTGTATAAGGGAAAAGGTGATCAGACTGAATGCAAGAACTGTCGTGGTATTAGCCTACTGAGTGTGCCAGGGAAAGTGTTTGGTAAGGTTGTTATTGAAAAAGTACGGGGTCTTACATCATTGAAAGTGTGGGATGTTCAGAGTGGTTTTATGCCTGGTAAAGGCTGCACTAACCAGATTTTTGCATTACGCATGATGATTGAAAAGTATCTGGCTGTTGGGAGGAAAGTTTTTACTGCCTTCATAGATTTAGAGAAAGCTTACGACTGAGTGAATAGGACACTTTTGTGGAAGGTATTGAATGAATATGGTGTTACTGGGAATCTACTTAATAGTGTAAAAGCCATGTATGCTGGTAGTAGAGCTTGTGTACGAGTGAATGATGTTTTATCAAAATGGTTTTCCATTGGTGCAGGAGTTTGACAAGGTTGTGTAATGTCACCCTGGCTGTTTAATATATTTATGGACGCATGCATGCGTGAGGCCAAAATAGATAATAGTGGTTTATGTCTTGGTGATATCCGTGCGTGCAGATTGCTGTATGCTGATGACACTGTCCTGTTGGCAGAGAGCAAAAAATGAGTTGCAGAGTATGTTGACTCGGATGCACGAAGTTTGCATGAAATTCAAACTGAGTATAAATAAGGGAAAAACCAAAGTTATGGTGTTTGAGAGAGGAATGGGTAGCACTGAATGTAATGTAAGTATAAATGGCACTGTGATTGACCAGGTGAGTGAGTTTGTGTATTTAGGAAGCATGTTTGACAGAGAGAACAAGTTGGATGGTGAAATCAGTAGGCGAGTGAATTCTTCTTTGAAAGTCATAGCTGCTCTGGGAGGTTTTCACAAGAATGATGGGTTTTATAGAGAGTCCCGCATGGCTGTGTATGAAACAGTAATTGTTCCTACACTGATGTATGGCAGTGAAACCTGGGTACTGCAGAAGAAACATAGGAGTCGTTTGTGTGCTGGAGAAATACGTTACTTACGTGGGGTTTGTGGCAAGACACGATCTGATTGTGTGAGGAATGAAGATGTATTGCAGTTGTGTGATTTAAAGCAAAATGTTGTTAGCAAGGTGGAGACCAATATGCTTTGGTGGTTTGGCCATGTTGAAAGAATGAGTGAAGAAATGCTTACTAAGAAAATATTTTCAGCCCAAGTGGCAGGAAGGAAAGGCAGAGGAAGGCCAAGGAAGACATGGGTGGATCAGATTCAGGAATGTCTGCATGAGAAAAAGTTTATGAGTATGAAGTATAAAAGATCTTGTGTACGGCGTGTAATGGATATCAGTGAAGCACGAGTTGTGTGTCAGGATCGCTGTAAATGGCGAAGTTTGATACGACAACAATAAGTAAAAATATCTGTAAGTTTGTATTTCTTTTTGGAGCTAACCTCTGAATCTCAGAGAACAGCTTAGTGATATGTATGTATGTATGTATATCTGGATATGCAAACAAGAGGGAAAAGTTCATTTCACATGTTTGTTGTAAACTTGGTATGAGCATAATTCACATACCATGAAAATGAAGTTTGCAACTAATTTTTTCAAAAGTTGTGCACGATTCTATCGGTATCTGCTTTTTTGTACCAGCATTCACTATGTCAATGCAACTTTGGTAGTGCATGAAGGTAGTAGCATGGGGTGCATACACAACCTTGAAAAGCCTTGAATGAAATAATCTTGTTTCAAGGCCTTGTATATTTGGGAATTTTTGCTTTGTTATAATAAAAGTTGGAAAAAATCCTTGAAAATCAGAATCCACAAATTTCTAATTGTTTTATCCTATAAAAAATTATTAAAAAAAACATTTGCTTAAATTGTTCATATGCTTCAGATTGCTAATTGACGGCGGCACATCAGTCGTGCAGCAACAGCAATTGGCTATACAATAGTGTTACATCACTTCTTCCTCCTCCAGAACATGTACACCATTAATCGATGAAATGAGGGGTATTTTCTTAAGATGCCAACAACATCAGTGCCACCAAAATGCTTTTCCTCTGCGGTATTACACATTGCTAATTTTACAAATCATAGAACAATTTTCTGTAAGAAAAACTATCACATTATTAACCAAGGTGCCAGTTATTATTCATATGAGGATATAACTGACAGAAGCTGAGAAGGTCAGAACACTATTTCAAGCCACACATATTGGGAGAGCAGTCTGGCAATAGCTCATAAGACACACTGGATGTTGATAGGTAACACCACAAAAGCACAGCAGGTATGATCTGAAGGAAGTGCTTATAGCCTAGTAAATCCGTTTATTCACTGGTATATTACATATAGAGATTCGCCAAGCTTTCGATCTCCACTGGGAGGCTTTTTCAAGGAAATGTATACATAAATGGCAGAGCATTTTATTTCTGCCATGGCTTTGAAAAAGATTCCCGATGCAAAGCGAAAGCTTGGTGAATCTTTATGCATATTACACCAGTGAATAAATGGATTTGATGTGCTATAAGCTCTTCTTGAGTGTGCATGATACTTTGAAATAACATAAATAATGATCTAAAGGTTAGCCAAAATGAGAATCTGAAAACCTGAATCCGTGTCAGCAGCCACTGTAAACAGAAGTATGGCTATTTATCTCTTATCATAGTAACAAGAGCTTGCTGGATGTCACTGCACAATACATGCAGTGGTTCTACGTTTCCCCCAATGAACTTGTTTAGAATCTTCCCCCATCGTACAAGGTCGAATTCAGTAGTAGTAACTCATGGCCTTAATGATAACTCGATCATTATTCAAGGTTGTTGCTGCCCTTGGGGCAATTTTCATAATCTGAAAAGTTATAAATTTAGTTTATGAGAACAATATGCCACTAAAAAAATATCCTTTTTGTGGGACTTTATTTTTTTTTTAAATCTGTGTCATAATTATCAGGAGAGGTTGTATATTTGGAAAATTACCAAAAATGTGTTAGCAAAAATGTGATCATGTTGAAAAAATGAGTGATGAGATGCTTACTATGAAAATCTCTTTAGCCCAAGAGGCAAGAAGGAAAGGCAGAGGAAGGTCAGGGAAGGATCAGATTCAGGATTGTCTGCATGAGAAAAAGATTATGAGTATGAAATATAGAAGATCTTGTGTATGGCGTGTGATGGATGTCTGTGAAGCTTGAGTTGTATGTCAAGATCACTGTAAATGGAGAAGTTTGATACAGCAACAGTAAGCAAAAATTATCTGGTAGTTTGTATTTCTTTGTGGAGCTAACCTCTGAATCTCAGAGAACAGCTTAGTGATGATGATGGTATAGTGTTAACAACAGAAAAACCTAATGCAATATGAAGATAGAAGTCTGCAAACCATTAAAAAGAAGTTTATTTTATTTTTGTTTTTTAACTTATGAGTATTTTGACAGAAAATATGATGCCACAAAGGCGGTATTATTTGCTCTTGTGACAATCACATGCTACTGGAAGCTCTGTGTACCACTGAGCTAAATTTGTCCCATATTGCCCTTATTCAGGATTCAGGTTTTTGCCCTTTATTCAGTTGCTTGAAAGTAACACAAAAGAACGTAAAATATGACAGTTATTATTTTATTTATTAAGGAGTCTCTCCCCTCTGTTTCCTTGGACTGCTGGTTCATTTCATGAATTGCGACTTTTCTGTAGGAAATTGCAGTTTGGGATCAGTATTGCAGGAGCAGGCTATGTAGTGATTTTTTTTTTTTTTTTTATGATTTCATGGTCTGTGGATTATATGCGACCATAGATTTGGATTATATAAAGGATAATATGATATTATTTCTTCCTTTGGTCAATAGTCATACTGCCATTTATCATATTAAGAAACTAATAATAATAATAATAAAAGAAATGTTTCTAAGAGCATATATTTTTTTCTAAGAGCATATAATAATAATAATAAAAGAAATGTTTCTAAGAGCATATATATATATGTCCCTTTTTTATTTACTTATGCCCACACCTTGTTCAACAAGCCCTGACTGGAAAAGTGAAGAATTGTTAAAAAAAGAAAAAAAAGAGATGAAGAAGAAAGAAGCATAAAAAAACATGCCATGTTATTATACAAAGTTCTTATGTGGGCTTTGCTAGCAAGGGCCTTGATTTTTTCACTTTAATGTTCTTGAAAAATCTTGAATTCTCCCCGCTCCCTCAAGTGTGTACAAATCCTTATGGTACTGAAAGTTAAAGGAGTTAATAGGTATCAAGAACAGGAATTCAGGTATGGATGGCATTTTGAACTCATAACACTGGTTTCTATTAGGTTGTTGCAGGTGAAATATCGGATTTCGGGATGACGTCATTTTGAGCCATACAAACACCGGCAGATAGCACTAGTGTGTTTGATCGGGAAGGTTAGATATCCCAGCTCGCCGGCACGGAATCATTTCGGTGCTGGCTCGTAGTGTGATCGTGTAGCCAGAACATGGAAGGAGGCCAATTACGCATACTTTTTGTGTATGAGTTCAAACTGGGCCACAACACCACAAAAGCAGTCAGGAACATCAACACAGCATTTACAGATGACACAGTAAATGTATGGACCACACAGCGATGGTTCAAAAAATTCCGAGCCGGTAATATGGAACTTGCAAATCCACCGTGCTCACACTCAGCACCAGCCATCGACAACAATGAACTGCAAACCCTAGTTGAGTGACCCGAGCCAAACTGTACGGGACCTGGCAGAGGAATGAGGTTTCCACTATTTGGCAGTTTCCCGTCACTTGCAAGAACTTGGTAAAGTCAAGAAGCTGTATAAATGGGTTCCCCACGAGCTCACTGAAAGCATCATGAAGCGTCGACTGCAGGTTTGCACTTCGCTGCTCGCCCTGAACAGAAATGCTCCGTTTTTACACAGAGTAGTGACGTGTGACAAAAAATGGATAATGTACGACAATCGTCGCCGATCTGCACAATGGCTAGATGTCGGTGCGGCCCCAAAACACATGCCGAAACCAGAACTTCATCCGAAGAAGATTATGGTGACTGCTTGGTGGTGTGCAACTGTTATTCTACACTATTCGTTCATGAAATCTGACGAAACCATTAATGCAGAGAAATACTGCAACCAGCTGGATGCAATACATCAAAAGTTACGCGTTAAGCGGCCGAGATTGGTCAACAGAAATGCCGTTGTACTGCTTCATGACAACGCAAGACCCCACATTTCAAGAACAACGGTCCAAAAATTACACAGCCTGGGCTATGAGGCTCTTCCGCACCCTGCTTACTCTCCCGACCTCTCGCCCACCAACTACCACTTGTTCTACCATTTGGACCAATTTTTGGCAGGGAAACAATTCACCAATGAAGTAGCCATCAAACACACCTTTGAACAGTTTCTGCAGTCCACAACGGCCGACTTCTATGCAACTGGCATCAGTGCACTGGTATCGCAATGGGAGAAATGTATTGCAGCTAATGGTGCCTATTTCGATTGATACAGGTCGGTATCCACCGTGTAACTGTAGATGGAAGTTTCACTCCCAAAACCTACATTTCATGTGCAACAACCTAATATTTTTATGTTTCAGTGATTTGGATATTTGTCTTTATAAAACTGAAAGCTGATTGTAAGTTATGGACATGGGGGACATCTGAAACTCATTTTTACATTTGTTGAAAGATGTTTTTATTAAAATGTTGAAAGATGTTTCTATTAAAATTTTGCATAAGTGAGAGTGCTATTTTATATGTGATATTTTCATAGTATTGTATTTTTGCTCAAAATATTGCCCAAATAAAGTCAGAGATATTTCTTCCTCATCTCTAAGAAAATATCTATAGACCTTCAAATTGAATAAATGTATGGCTCGAATTCCACGCTTAATCAGTTGAAAACTAGAAAAAAGATGCTGATAGTCCCTTCAAGCCAGCTCCTCTCTAATTAAGTCTGCTCTTGTGTTACAGATTCTGTGATTCAGGCTGTCTTTCACATAATAAAGAAAATAGCAAACAGGTAATTTGTTTACTTATTTTTGTTTATTTAATGCAGGACATAAAGATTTCTTCTTGGTCTTTGTAGATGTGCATGGGTTCATGCATGAATTACAGCAAATATTATTCAGTTGAATTTACTTCTCTTTCTTTTGTTTGTACTTTGATGTCACTTTTCAAAGCTCATTCACACTGAAAGAGCATTTGGTGTCAACAAGCTTTGCAAAACAAAATCAAAGCACTGAAAGGTCATTCAGTGTCAGCAAGCTCTTCAAAGTGAGGTCAACAGGCCTTGATAGTCACCAGAAGACCAGAAACAAAGAAAAGAAAAGAAACTAAGAAATTAAAGAATTAAGTAATTCTTCAACTGAATAATTCCTGCTATAATTTTATCTTTGAGTAAAGCTGCCATAAGTGTTTTTATAATAACTATACATACATTTTTAAAGAGCATAGGAGATCAGATAATTATTAAATATTTTTCCTGATTTGTGTTTTTCAAGCATAGGATATAGCTGTTGATCAGTGGACAGAAGAAATATAGTCAATTTTCTTGTAAAAAATGCAGTGGAATTTCGATGTAATGAGCCCCTATTTAGCAAATTGCTCTGTTCAGCAAACTTTTTGTTGGGGGGGGGGAGGCTTTGAAACACCTCATAAAAAAATACAATGTAAAAGAACTTCCATTTAACAAAGACAGTTTCTATTTTGAAAAGTTTTGTACAGAATTTCCATGCATTGGCTAGTTTACTCTGGGATTTGCAAGGAACTTCAACATTTCCTGTTTTTATTCCTTTATTTGCAGGTTCCCCATTTCCAACAGAATACTTGCTCCCCCACCACAACTAATAGTCATTGCCAGAGCAAGAGATTTGCACTGGTAGATCACAACACAAACACTAAAGGAGTGACACCACCCTGGTGACACAGTGCATGGAAATTCTGTAAGCAATGGCTTCTGATCATTCGTCCAAGATGGGTCCAGGTTCAAATTGCGGTGAGGCATGGATGTTATGTTTGTCTTACAGCGCTGGCTCTCTCCCTTCCCTGGAACCAGTGGCCCTAAATTAGGGATGGGCGACTGCTTATAGCCCACTGAGGTGCTTAGGGTGGTTGTGAAACCTCCAATTAAAAAAAAAAAAAAAAAAAAAAGGAGCAAATCCCTAGAAGTATTAATTTTTCACAAATGCATGAAAGGCACTGTACAGTTAAGTAAATATGGTATCATTGTTGGCAAGTGGTGTGGTATTTTTTTTTTTTTTTTATGTGCTTGGCTAGGGAACTGAATGTTTTATTGACATAACCTGAGCAATCGTTTTGTTGACCCCTGCATCTGGGCAAGGGCATTTTGCAAGTTCTGATATCATAATGGTGGCCCTATCTATGAATCCACACCACTTTGAACCTTCGTGCACTTTTGAGGGTTTTCTTAACATTTTTAACAAAATTGCTCTAAACATAAAAGTAGGTGGAATTTTACAAAAATTGGTATCATCTTAAAAAGCCTGGATCAACCCCTGCTATCAGTGTCCTGCATAAAGATGTGGAAATTTGGGACTGCTCAATGTAATGTAGGAAATGAAGTATTTCTCCCCCTCCCCTCCCCTCTCTTTCAGTGCTATAGAAGTCACGAATCAGTGTACAGTCAAGTAAATATGGTATACAGCATTAAAATGACAAGTTGTGTTGGTTTGCTACGAACTTCCTCCACCGTTCTCTGTTCAGTTCAAGGAGCTTTGATTTTTAAAAAAATGCTATTTCTGTCAGTGATGGCCAATTTTACACCACAATTCTATCACTTTTGGGTGTTTCCTACTTAGTTGATACCTTAGAATCTAACCTTTCCCAAGCAAATTCCTCTCCCATGTCACTCAAATGACCAAACCATTTCAACAAAATTTTTTGACTTTGCCTCTGGAAAAAACACCTGGTTCAAAACTTGTGTGTTTGCTGATCTTGTTTTGCCTCTTCAAACTGATATTTTTCTCACAGTTCTGATATGAGCAGCTTCTAACTTCTTAGGGCAACCTATACCTTGCATCAAATTGTCATTTCCTTTAAAGAAGATATGTTTGAATGCTATGTTTAAGCCTTTTCTCTTTTGTACAATCTCATTGTGAGTAAAAATAGCTGGGAAAACAAAGGAATAAAGATTAATGGAGATTATCTAACCCGCCTTCGCAACTACCCCCTCAGAGCTGCAGAGTATGATCCAGGAACTTGCTGACAAGAGTAAAGAAGTGGGATTAAAAATGAACTTTCAGAAGACAAAAGTGATGTTCAAGGCTTTTACAAGAAATGAAGATTTATCGATTGATGGGGAAAAGCTGGAGATAACCAATACCTGCATTTATCTTGGACAGCAGATATCAAGTGAGGGTCACATTGATGAAGAAATTAATCAGCATATAAAACTTGCATGGAGAGCATTTGGAAGAAACAGTATAATTTTCAAGAGCAGTATGTCATTATATCTTAAAAGAAAAGTGTTTGATCAATGCATCCTTCCAGTGTTTACATATGGTGCAGAGATGTGGACCTTAACTAAAAGAGACATGCAAAGACTGTAGACAATTCAATTCAAAGAAGCCTGGAGAGGTGCATGCTTGGTGTAACCAGGAGAGAGATAAGAAGAGGAACTATTGGGTATCAGAAAAATAACAAGAGTGGAAGACATCATGACCAAAGTAAAATCCCTGAAATGGCAATGGGCTGGACATATTGCCAGAACGACAGACCATCGATGGACAGCTAAAATTTTAGACTGGATTCCAAGGGACAGGAAAAGACCCAGAAGAAGACCACATGGGAGGTGGGTGGATGAATTCGAAAGTATGCAGGAGTAACATGGAAAAAACTGGCACAAGGCATACCGTTGTGGAAGAAACTTGCGGAGGCCTTCGTCCAGCAGTGGATTGATAATGGTTGACAATGATGATGACATGATTAGATACTTGTACTGCATGCCTGATTCTGTTGTTTTATTCATTGTGAAGGTTCCTGCCTCATCAGTAAGTAAGCCTATGTTATTAACATCTGTAATCAGTTCTAGCTTCTGAACCATACCAGTTAATGTCCTTTTAGACTTACTTCAGTGCTAGTGATTTTTATTCTGAGCCAAATAAGGAAGAAGTAATTAAACTTTTACATTAAGAAAAAATTGAAAAAAACACAAGACTTTCAAAACCCAGTTTAGGTTTCAATCACCTGTGAAAAATCAGTGTAAGACTAGTTGCCAGATTTAACTTTTTAAGTACTTCATTATTTCCTAATACATACATACATATCATTAAGCTGTCCTCTGAGATTCAAAGCTTAGCTCCTCAAAGACCAAGTGTCAAGTACACGTTTAACTGATAGAACTAGAACTAGAACTTACTTACCGTTGGTGTATCACATGTCTCCGTTTACGACAATCTGAACACACAGCTCAAGCTTCCTTAACATCCATCACATGCCGCACACATGACCTTTTGTACTTCATACTCATAATCTTTTTCTCAAGCAGACATTCCTGAATCTTGTCCTCCCATGATTTCCTTGGCCTTCCTTTACTTTTCTTTCCTGCAACTTGGGCTGAAAAAAATTCTCTTAGTTAGCACCTCATCACTCATTCTTTCAACATGGCTAATCAACCTAATAATATTAGTCTCCACCTCACTAACAACATTTTGCCTCACATTACACATCTGCAACACGTCTTCATTCTTCACATGACCAGCGTTTGTCTTACCACAAACCTCCTTAAGTAACACATCTCCCCTGCACACAAATGGCTCCTATGTCTTTTCTGCATTATCCAGGTTTCACTGCCATGTATCAGAGAGGCAACAATTACACTTTCATTCACAGCCATTCGGAACTTCCTTGAGAACCCATTATTCCTATGGAATCCTACTAAGGCAGCTGTGGCTTTCAATAAAGAATTTACTCGCCTACTAATTTTGCCATCTAATTTGTTCTCTCTGTCAAACATGCTTTCTAAATATGCAAACTCATTCACCTAGTCAATTTCTGTGCCATTAAAACTTATCTTGCATTCAGTACGAACAGTTCCTCGCTCAAACACTATAACTTTGGTTTTTCCTTATTTATACTCAGTTTGAATTTCATACAAACTTCGTACATTTCGAGGACAACATACTCTACAACTCACTTTTGCTCTCTGCCAACAGGACTGTGTCGTAAGCATATTGCCAAGACCTATCAGTATTATCCATTTTGGCATCATGCATGCATGCATTCATAAATATATTGAACAGCCAGGGTGACATTACGCAACCTTGTCTGACTCTTGCACCAAGAGAAAACCATTTTGATAAAATTCCATTCACTCGTACACATGCTCTACTGCCAGCGTACATGGCTTTCGTACTATTAAGTAAATGGAAGAAGCAGATGATTATTTCCTAATGATGGGGATAGAATTAGGGCAATCAGTATTGCAGTTGAAGAGGTACCAGTCTATCAAATAGATCCATCAAATTTTCAAATCATTTTGTTATTTAGTTAATATCTCACCTAATCCTACCATCATCAAACTTATCCTCCTGGACAAAGATATAATTTGAGACTTTAATGTTCCTGGTGTGTACAAGATCCCTGTTTCCATCCCAGTTGGTACCACACTTTATGTCTATAGCACATTTCACAGTATTAATGTCTGACTGAGCATAAAAAGGACATTACCCATGGAAGATCTAATTGTTTCTTGGCATTGACTCTCTCGGATGCATCAGCATTGCCTCTCTATTAGAATACCGACAAATTTGCTCCTTTCATCAACAAATGGGTTTTATGTTTTCATGAGAGCATTGAAATCTGTACCTCTTCAAACTGCAATACCAGTAGTCTTAATTTGATCCCCATCATTTGGAAATCCCACCTATCATTTGGCAACAACCATAATAAATTACTTGAAAATTCAGATCTGGCAACCTGTCTCACTCTGAATATTTACAGGTGATCAAGACACAAGCTGGGTTGAAAGTCTGTGTTTTTTTCCTTAATGTAACTGGTGTGCATATCCAACTACCTTTGCTTCATACCAATTTGTACTGATCTTAATCTATTTCTTGTGAATGCTAAATGTGGAAGCAACAAAGTCTTCTTTGTATATTATCCCTTTCTCTTTTTTCCTTATAGCATTTAACTAGAAAAAGCTTATGTACAGAATTAATTTTCTACATACCTTGTAAAGTAATGATGAGCAATTCTGTAGTTCTTGCGGTTTTTTGTATGTGCACCTCCTATTATGTAAAATATCTAAATTACTGAAATTCGAATTGATTTGTGCCTATGTAATAGTTGATTAAGACAGCCAAAAATATTAAATTTTAAAAGGCTGGCTGTGTATCTGTGATTCAGTGTTCATCAATTTTTACAATGTTAATCACTGTTGCATAATGTTTCTTATACTTTTTTTGTGTGCATTTATTTAAAGAGTGACACAAAATGAAGTACAAACCCAGATGTTGTGAGAAAGCCAATTTCTCTCTGCTTTCTCTAAAAAACACTTCAACATTTTATGCAATGATTCTTGTTCAAACCAGGTTTTATATGTGCTATAAAAAGTGAGGAAAGTCATAAAAACAGGTACTTATTCTGTACAAAATTCACAAAATAAAAAACTAACAAAAAATTAGATCCATCTCAAATTAAGTGCACACATCACTTGGGAATTTGTATAGAGTGTCAATAAAGTACACTCTTTTGTTTGGGTAACCATATGTTGTTGTTTTTTTGTTTTTGTTTTCTTTCTTTCTACAAATAGATGTTGGTATCTAATAAAGTTGTTTTTACTCTTTGTTTCTTTACATTGGGCATTGCTTTGTTGATGTGTTATGTTTTTGCATATGTTATGAATGAAGTTTGATTGCTGTGACTGGTTAATGTTGCTGTTTATTTCTGTTCTTTCTCAAGTTTTCAGAAGGAAGGGTTATTACTACATCTGATTGTGATGAAAATGAATCAAGAAATCAGTATTGTGTTGAAGAATGGCCTCATAAAGACCAGTCATCAAAAATTAAACCAATGGAGCTGTACAGAGAGGTAAAATTAGCTCAAACTGTTTATGACTTCCAAGACACATTATGCCATTAAAGCATTATTTCCCCTATCTTTTTTTTTTCTTTTTGGCATACTTGAAACTTATTCAACAATGAAAGCAGCACTATTCTTTGTGTCCTCTGTACTATGTATTAACTTTGAGAAGCATGTTCAGAATATACATTGCTGTGTGTTGGTCTGACACAGGTTTTGGCTTTACTTTGAGAAATTATTCGCTGTTAGGTAACTGAATTAGTACTGCTTTATTTTCTAAACAATGACACTTTCAATGCAGTTCATGAATATTAAAAAAAAAAAAAAGAGGACAACACAACCCATTTATAACAAGCCTAAGTGTAGTGCACATCTCCATCTAACAAAGAAATGAATAATTTTTGTTTAATGTAATGTTAACTCAAAGCTAATTTGGTGATTTCAGACAGATTGAATTTGAGGAAATAGGCCTGGATTTAATGGCAAGAGAAAAGCTAAGCTGATCACTTTTAATGAACAAAGAAGTTAATGATATCTCCTTTTTAAAGGTGTGAACAAAAAAAAAAATCTTCTGCACATCACCCAGAAGGAAGGGGAATACAGATGGGGCATGTGTAATGAAATTTGGACTAGTAAAATCTTTTTTCACCAGCACAGAAAGACACCACAAGTGAAGTTTGGGGTGTCTTTTTATGAGGGTAGAAAAACAGAGATAGAAAGAATGGGAAAACATGTAGCACATAACAAGCCAGTTTTGTCATATCTTTCACCCCCATGCCACTAACTTGCTCTAAGCTAGCACTAGAAGAATGCTATCAGAAAAGTTCAAAATTAACTACCCACTCTCAGGCAAATGAAGTTTGGATGTGGTTTGTTCACATGTAAACGAATTTCTGGGTGTTTGCAAAAAGTAATCAAGTGAGGGAGTAATGAAATACAGATGTTTCCTAAGAGAAACAGGATGTAACTATTCCTAGTGTAAGTGAAGGATTCACAACCTTCCACAAATATGTAGTGGTTCTTGTGCTCTTTGTTAATAGACAAGCAAAGGCTAGTCTCTGATAACTATTAAGTAGGAAACTTACAGGTGATTAAATGTATGAGAGGAAATTGTTTCATGTAAACAACATAACAGCCATCATTAAGCAGCTAGAATCCTGTGGAAAAAAGTATTGTAATATTTAAAAAAGTCTTCACTCACATTTGCACTTTCATCTATGATGTTTGTACGTAAGGAAGCATTGTTGCATGCTTCTGAATATGGTTTTACTTGTGGAAAAAATTTTTTAGTTGGGACTAAAACAAAACTACCAGTCAAGAAATTTGCTGTTCAACATGACATGGAGAATCTTTCATGTTCTAACGATTGGCATTTTCATTTCAAAACATGACATAACATATATTGGAATATTCCAGAATGTATTGCTTACCTTTGAGGTCCGCTTAAAAATACGCGTTTCACACACGTTTTTTGGTCCCCGTCGCTGTCCCTGTCTTTCACTCTGTGCCTTGATGTCTTGGTTCCTATTCACTTCCACCATCTTTGCTTACTCTAGTGTTACGAATATTTAAAATCTCTTGATGAATAGATAAAACTTCCATAAAATACAAACACAGAAGGTTGAAATCTAGATACTACCGGCGAGGCACTGTAGATCACGGAAAAAGTTGATGTTCCCACCAAACCAAGCCTCCTCTAGCAGCATCAAGTTTTGGTAGAAAACATAAACACTCAACACAAAGTGCACAAAAGACCTGGTAAAACTGAAGAGCTTAAAATTTGGACAAAGAACACAGACTAAAAACCTTCATTAAAAATGCTCGAAATTTTTCACTCAACACTTTGGGCATCATCGGGAGCTTGGCGATGTCCCCACAGATGTTTGTGGTTCACCTACCACCATTGGAGTGCGACACTCCGAGACTGCCTTTCATCGGAGACACTGTCAGAGATATGCTGGTGCCATCTATGTGTTCAACCATTACCTAATTGAATAGTAGTTATGTCTGGCCTATACATTAGGCCTAGATATGAGCTTTAATTTTGAATTAACATGACATAATGTTTTTCAGGTCAGAAAAAATTAGTGGGGAGGCATCATTGTTGAGTATGAAAGAAATACCAATAGGCTTGAATGAAGTTTCACCAAATTTTCTGAAAATCTAATTGTTAATGTCATTTATAGTGTACACCAACCAGCCACTGAAGTTGAAACCTTTATTCAGTATGGGGTTGGACCTCCTTTAGCCCAAATTACAGCATGTACGTGGTTTGGCATAGATTCCACAAGGTGTTGGAGTGCATCTATGTCTACATCATAATAGGCATTCACCAAACAGTCCTTTAATGGGCTCAGATTTGATGTAATTGGACTGCTCTTGGAACTGTTTTTCTAACGTGTCTCGTACATTCTCAACGGAGTTCAGATCCGGGCTGTGTGATGCCCAGGGAAGATGGTGGAAGTTGCTGTCATGCTTGCTGAACCACTGCTGAACACATCATGCATGAAGGACACTAGCATTGTCATCCATGAAAAAACTGTCACCTGCTTAATAAACAGTCAACATTTCAGGATGGACTTGATCTGCAACAATGTTCAGATAATCCTTGTAGGACACTTGATCTTTCAGCAATATCAAAGGACCTGTTCTGTACCAACAGAATGTGCCCTACACCATGGCACTACCTCCAGAACCTTGAGTTATGTTTACAAAACAAGCTGGGTCGATTGCTTCTTGAAGCTCCTGCCAAACTCTCTGCCTACCATCAGTACAGAACAAGGTGTACTATGATTTGTCGGATCACATGGCTTTTTTCCCAGTGTTCAGTCACAGTGTTCCTGACACCACTGTAGACGAACTTCCCGTTTTTTCGCAGAAATCAGTGGTTTCCATATAGGCATGTGACTGCCAATACAAGTTTGTACTGTCCTTAAAAGCCCTTAAGAACTCCTTATTTTTTATTTCCATTTTTAAGGCCCTTAAAAAGTCCTTATTTTTTTTTTCCAGTCTTGTTTTTGCGCTTCAGTAATGGGCATTGCAACCCTGCCCCCGTTTTTGTTTGTGTGTCTGTAAATATTCTGACCTGTTCACCAGGGGAGCTTTCTTCTAGCTCATTGAAGGGAGATAATCCCCTGGAATGTTCTTAGAAATGATCTCCCTTCAACCCCCCCCCCCACACACACACTTTTCCCATTGTAGCCTGCATGACTTACCTTGTGTGACCTTCCCAGTGGGATCAACATCTATGTTGTGTGTCTTTTCAGGGGTCAGAGGGTCCAAGGGTGGGGGGAGTTCTGTTTGACTTCTTCACAATTTATAATGTCAGTTGTCTCATGTGGTCTGATCTATCTAGTGTCTACTGCTCTACTCAACTCATCTTGCTTCATTGTCACTGTGTCTCCTGTTCGTCCTTTGGGGAGGGGGGGGCGTCATTTAATTTTTTTTTCTTTGTAGGCAAAGTAGTTTATATTTGGGGCAAAATGCCTGGTAAATGGCCACTAGCACTATTTAATCTCCTACATATGTATACACACACACACTTGGTAATATTCCAGTGACTCAAAATATCAATTGGAGTGTAGGTCCTTAGAAAGTCCATATTTTTTTCCACAGAAAATGGTATGAGCCCTGCATACCAGTCCTCTTCAATTCCCTGTGCATAGTTTGCTGAGATATGGGTCAAGAACAGCCTTCATGGAATGCTTCACACAGTCCTGTTTCTCCGTACAAGTCTTCTCAGACGACAGTGATCTCATTCCTGACAGATTGTTGTCATACCACAGTTATGCCTCTTAGACAAGCAGAGTGGTTTTGGGGGTTTTTTCACCGATTAAAGACCCGGGATATCTCACCTTTTGAGAAACCTGTCAGCTCTGCTGTTTTCAATATCATTGCTTCAACCATATGGGAACCCACGGTAAGCCCTTTATCAAACTCAGAAAAATCTTTTGTTTTTCCCATTGGGATCCACACTATTGATGACTACTGACAAGCAGCAAGCTTAAATAGTTGCCTAGATCACATGGTGACATACATGACTACATATTTTGCACATACACTGTGTAAGTGACGTTTACTTGTATCTGCATGATGTATCGAATTCAGTGGCCAGTGTGGTATATACTTACATATCACTGAGCTGTTCTTTGAAATTTAAAGGTACCTTCTCAAAAAAAAGCTCATCTGCTAAATAAAAGTTTAAAACTGATGGTGTTAGATTTTATACTTACTGTTGATAAATCAAACATCATTTGCAGCGATCTTGACACACAACTCGAACTTCACTGTCACACATCTCACACAAGATCTTTTGTACTTCATACTCATTATCTTTTTCTCATGCAGACATTCTTGAATCTGGACCTCCCATGATTTTCTTGCCTTCCTCTACCTTTCTTTTCTGCCACTTGGGCTAAATAAATACTCTTAATTAGCATATCACCACTCATACTTTCAATATGACCACACCATCTTAGAATGTTTGTTTCCACCTATTCAAAGATACAATTCTGTTCTATAATATGTTCTAGAAGAGACAAATCAAGCTCTGATCCTTACCCTTTCAGATTGGCAAGACAAGAATGTCTTAGTTTGTAATTTAATGGGCAAAAAAAAAAGAAAAATTATCAACAAGGCAATGTGCATTATGTTGCTTGAAAATGAAAGCAAAAGAGAAGTATCTGAAAGGAAACAAATAAGTGCAAGACTTTAAAAGATAATCCAGTTTTTATAGGTATAAACATGTTTGCACCTAGAAAAACTGGATTATCTTTTGAAGTCTTTCACTTATTTGTTTCTAGTTAACTGTGGTGCATCCACAGTATTTTATCGGAAAAAATCTCACTACTTCATCTGGGATTATAGTGTGGAACTTTGTCTGACACCGTGTCTCAAACTGTACTGCATAAAAAGAACTTTTGAAGGAGGAAAAGAAGAGACTATTAAGTAATTTCATTGATGAACATTGTAACACACGCTTCTCTGCCTATAGCTCAGAAGTATAAGAAGTAAAGATTAGAGGTATTTTTAGATCTAGTCTGCAAATAGAAAATTCATTAGAAAAAAAAAAAGACTTGAATTCTGTACTTGGGATTTTTTTGTTTACTTTCGCTTTCAGGGAAGCAGAATAGTAAAATATGCCAAATAAAATAAATTGACGGTTTTGAAATGTTAATCATTAAAATTCAAGACCAGTCAAGTATTTAATGGCATCTTAACTACATGGCAATTTTAGAGGCCACCGAAGAGTGATTGTTGCTAATCTCAAAGCTTCTGTGAACTATAGTGTTCTTTATCACATTTTGTGAAGACTTTTTCTGTGAGGATATAATGTATTATAATTTGTTTCTATCCTGCAAACCAAGCAAGCTTATGAATGTTTTTATGCCTAAAATTAATATTAGTAACCAGTGTCGTCCCCTTAACGTTTTTTTTTGGGGAGGGAAGGGGAATTATTAAGACAAATACTACATAATAATCGTATATAAATAATTTTTGTGTACACAAAAAATATACAAGGTCATTCACATGTATTTATAAATGAATATACTTATTTTAATTGCACTTTTCTGGCTTTTATTTCAGCAAATTTGTTGATTACATCATCATAATTAATATCTTTAACAATATTATATTCAATCGAAATTATCCAGGACTGGTTCATCGACGTAATCCTTGTGCCTCCCCTGCACAGTGACATCACAGGTACGAATGCTGAACCTTAAAACCACATAAAACAGTCGACAGTCCTGTGCGCTCAAAGATCACTTCTTTACTAACCTTGATGGAAGCTTTGGTCACGTGAGGAAGGAAGAAGCTTAATCTTTAGACAAGCCAAGCCCTGTCTTCCTTACGTGACTAGATGTAAATCTCTAAAAAGAACCCTTAAGCATCATTTTAAAAAGATGCTCTTCTAATCATGACAAGGTTACTTAATGGCAAATATTTTTAACTGGACGTAATGAAAAAAGCATTTTATTTCATCAACTGCTCATGACATTTTATTTATCCCGACACTTGCACATTTTATGCGAGACAATTTTTTTAATCAGTTCAATTTCAGAGCTTCCCCTCCCCCTCATCCTGGGCCCTGTGCCTGTGCATCTGTTGCACCTGCCTAGTTATAACTATGATTTCAGTTAGTAACTATGATTTCATTGCCTGAACCTAAGTCTCTCAATGTTTTTCTGTTTGTATCTGGAGAAAAGTTTTTTCCTAATTTAATCCATTGCATTATTGATTCTCCTATTGTATTTCCAAAGTGCTGCTGTAATCTCTCAAATTATTAGACTGTTTGTGCTGGTTAATTTTAACTACCATATCTAAATCTTTAAAAAAGGGAGAGGAGGTCTACAGCTTTACTAATGGAACCACTGCAACTTTTAAAGAAATGCCATCCAGTCTAACAAACAGCTCAAAGAATTTGTTGATTCATAGATTCCCAGCTAACTACCGTATATACTCGCATATAAGTCGAGAAATTTGGGATAAAAAAGGAGCTTCAAAGTAATGGGGTCGACTTATACGTGGAGCCTTAAAAAATTGTAAGTCCAAAAGTTCTTCCCGTGAGGCAAAAGGCAATCCATCCCAAAAGGAAAAAATATACTGATGTGATATTAATTATGAAATCTCGACCCTTCGAAAAATAAAAAAGGAAAGAAAGAAAAAACACTGATGCGGTAGCAATTATGAAATCGCAACCCTCTAAAAAAAAAAAAAAAAAAGAAAGAAAGAAAGAAAGAAAAAACACTGATGCGGTAGTAATTACGAAATCCTGACCCTCCAAATTTCTCTGCGCTTTGAAAAGTCTCCTGGCTTTGCATATCCACAACGCGGTCGCAGCCGCGCATCGAAAGCTCCACCCTCCCGACTATCAGTTTATTGCACTGACCTACGACCTAATGCAGCCATGGGACAGCTATTGTTAGGTGTTGCTTGTTCTTAATCACACGTGTTTTTGTCTCGCTTCTCCTTTTATGGCTGACACGGATTGTGTAAAGAAACGGATGTCCTATAACGCAGGATTCAAGTTGAAAGTGGTTTCTTGTACAGAAAATACTAACAACTGTGCTGCTTCACGTCGATTTGGCATTAATAAAAAACTGATTCAAGATTGGCTTAAAAAACCGGACTTGGTGAAAATCGCAAAAGGTGCTGCGCCGCGGTACGGCATCTTTCCCAGTGCTGGAAAGTGTCTTGAATGATTGGATTGTGGGCTGCAGACAAAATGGTTACATTGTAACGCGAACTGGTATATGTTTGCGAGCAATGAAGCTCGCAAAAGATGAAAAGTTTGCAGTCGCAAATATCACTTTTCGTGCCTCACCAGGTTGGTGCATAAGGTTCATGAACCGCTATGCGTTGCGTCTACGCCAGCGTACCAAAATTGCGCAAAAGTTACCTCGTGACCTCGAAGCAAAGATAATGGAATTTCAAAAGTATGTAATTCAAAAGAGAAAAGAGACTGCTTTTGAACTTTCCCAAATAGGGAACATGGATGAAACCGCCATGGGGCGCGCAAAACCGACCGTCCGCGGTGGTCAAAAATTCATTGCAGACGATTAATTTCCCTACCATGAAGTCCGTGCGGACGGCCCTTTTTCCCACAAGCTTTCAGTATGATTGTGATTAGAGCATTTTTATTTTACTTTTTTTTTTTTTTTGCCAATTTAAAATTTGCATGCCAAGTGCCAGTTTTACGAAATTACGCATTCTCTTAAGCGATTAGCTGTGCTTTGTTTTGGCGAAATAGTTCAGTGGCGACACCCTCCCTTCCAAAATTTTAGCCTACTAAGTCAATGTCCTGCTTCCTCATTCCCATTTCATAAAGTTTTCCCGTGCGAATTTTACGCCTGAAGCGGAGGGGGGGGGGTAAGGATAGCGACTTTGCAGTTGTTGTCCTGTCTCCCGTCTATCTCCGTGTGACTTTGACATCTCACACGTGTGATGCCCGCCGTAATATTGGCTTCTCGTGCATTACCATTTTCCGCATGTTTCCTGGCATCCTTGACGACGATTGTACCTAATGCCGCATGTGCACTTACTGCATTATTCTATCTTTCATCTTTTGCCATTTTGCAGTTGAAAATTCTGGATTCCATGTAACAAGCTTTTTGCTATGAAAGCAGAAATGTCTTTTATTTTATTTTCTGTATGTACATAAAAAAAAAAAAAATCAGTAAAGTGACGATATTTAATACGCACATATTTCTCAACGTATCGAGATTAAAAAACATGTTTTACATACGTTATTATTTTTCAGTTAAATCCATTCAATAGTGGTTTAACTGTTGGAACTTTACATGTTGTAGTTCCTTTGTGTGAAATGCAATTTCTCAGTTGGAAATTATTAGTATTTACTGCAAACAAATACCTCGGTTATCAAATGTAACTCAAGGAAAAACTTTTCACGTACCTCTCAATTCTAAATGGTTGATGTTCGAATCTTTGTATGGCTGTTCTCATCAGGCTCTTGAGTTTAGACTTTTAAGAATTTAGTCGGTACATTTTCTTCACGGGTCCCGAAATGGATAGACAAATTCATCGAACAAATTAATTTGTCTATCCAATTTCGGGATCCGTGAAGAAAATGTGCCGATTAAATTCTTAAAAGCCTAAACTCAAGAGCCTGATGAGAACAGCCATACAAAGATTGGAACATCGACCACTTAGAACTGAGAGGTACGTGAAAAGTTTTTCCTTGAATTACATTTGATTACTGAGGTATTTGTTTGCAGTAAATACTAATACATAATTTCCAACTGAGAAATTGCATTTCACACAAGGGAACTCTATAACATGTAAAAAATTCCAACAGTTAGACCACTATTGAATGGATTTAACTGAAAAAGAATGACTATATTTAAATTCTACATAGTTATGGTATTTATACGAGTCTGACGGGTTACTTTCAAAGGAAGACGGGTACATTTTTAGACAAACCGTCCTCGAGGACGGGTAAACTTTCCAAGATTTTCCGTGCCCTGCCGCCATGTGTTTCGACCTTCCTGGAAATAAGACGTTGAACCAAAAGGGCGAAAAAAATATCTTGATTAAAATGACTGGCCATGAAAAAACCAGTTTCACGGTTGTTCTTTCCTGTTTGGTGGACGGCAGGAAGCTACCTCCTGAAATTATTTTCAAATGCAAAACTCTGCTGAAAAGCGTCGTCTTTCTGTCTGGTGTGGTCGTTCGTTCCCATGTAAAAGGATGGATGAACGAATCCGGAACAATTGACTGGTTAAAGAATGTGTGGAACAAAAGGCCAGGCGCACTTTTGAGGAAACCTTCCCTTTCGGTGCGGGATATGTATGTTGCACACCGTTGTGCAGAAGTGGAAAAAACTGCAGAAAATTCAAAGAACTCTTGCTGTCATCCCAGGTGGGTTGACATCTGTTCTTCAACCACTAGATGTCTGCCTTAATAAGCCCTTCAAGGACAATGTGCGGAGGTATTGGTAGGATTGGATAAGTTCCGATTTGTTGACTGAAACCAAGGGCAGAAATCTAAAGAAGCCGGATATCATTTTGATTGCGCGACGGGTCAAAGATGCTTGGGATGCGATACCAGCGGAAATGATCGTGAAATCATTCAAGAAATGTTGCATTAGTAACGAACTTGATGGCACAGAGGATGATGAGATATTTATGAGTGACGACAACAGTGATTCTTATGACACAGGCATAGATGAGAATACTGATGTTTACGATGACGGAGAAATACTTTTTTGAACTGTTTGGTGAGTTTTTGGGTATGCAAATTAAATTTATTATTATATCATCATCATCATTGTCAACCATTATCAATCTACTGCTGGACGAAGGTCTCCCCAAGTTTCCTCCACAACGGTCTGTCTTGTGCCAGTCTCCTCCATGTCACTCCCGCATACTTTCGAATTTCATCCACCCATCTCCCATGTGGTCTTCTTCTGGGTCTTTTCCTGTCCCTTGGAATCCAATCTAAAATTTAAGCTGTCCATCGATGGTCTGTCCTTCTGGCAGTATGTCCAGCCCATTGCCATTTCAGGGATTTAACTCTGATCATGATGTCTTCCACTCTTGTCATTTTTCGGATCCATGAGTTCCTCTTCTTATCTCTCCTGGTTACACCAAGCATGCACCTGTCCATGCTTCTTTGAGTTGTCTGCAGCCTTTGTATGTCTCTTTTAGTTAAGGTCCACGTCTCTGCACCATACGTAAGCACTGGAAGGATGCATTGATCAAACACTTTTTTTTAAGACATAATGGCATATTGCTCTTGAAAATTGTTCTGTTTCTTCCAAAAGCTCTCCAGGCAAGTTTTGTACGCCGATTAATTTCTTCATCAATGTGACCCTCACTTGATATCTGCTGTCCAAGATAAACGTACGTGTCTGTTATCTCCAGCTTTTCTCCATCAATCGATAAATCTTCATTTCTTGTAAAAGCATTGAACATCACTTTTTTCTTCTGAAAGTTCATTTTTAATCCCACTTCTTTACTCTTGTCAGCAAGTTCCTGGATCATACTCTGCAGCTCTGAGGGGTAGTTGCGAAGGCGGGTTAGATAATCTCCATTAAT
Source organism: Macrothele yani (assembly GCA_039090855.1). Classification (NCBI taxonomy): domain Eukaryota; kingdom Metazoa; phylum Arthropoda; class Arachnida; order Araneae; family Macrothelidae; genus Macrothele; species Macrothele yani. The sequence continues at coordinate 57,989,041 of CM076998.1, read as the reverse complement.
CTTTATCCCTTTGTTTTCCCAGTTCAGTGATTGAAAGACATTTTCCAATGTGGCATTAAAGAGCTTTGGAGATATGGTGTCACCTTGTCTCACTCCCTTTCCAATTTTTATGTGTGTTGTGTTTTCAAGCAGCCGAATCTTTGCACTTGCATTTTCATAGATGTTATTAATAATATTAATGTATGCATCTTCAATACCGCAGGACTTCAGAGCCATTGTAACTGCTGATGGTTTCACCGAATCAAAGGCTTTTTCATAATCGATAAAAGCCATGCACAATGGAAGTTCATATTCCCTCGCTCTTTCAATTAGTTCTCTCAGTACGTGGATATGATCTATTGTGCTGTAACCACTCCTGAATCCAGCTTGTTCTCTCGGTTGAGCCATGTCCAGTGTTACCTTCAAGCGGTGTGAAAGAACTTTAGTGAAGATTTTGTAAACCACTGATAGGAGGCTGATAGGTCTGTAGTTCCTGAGATCTTCAATGTCACCTTTTTTATGTAGCAGGATCATTGTAGCATTGTTCCAATCCTCAGGAATCTTCCCTTCATTAAGGCATCGAGTGAAAATTTGGGCGAGTACTGTTTCGATTTCTCCACTTGCTTCTTGTATGATGTCTACAGTAATTCCATCTTCTTCTGAAGCTTTTCCCCTCTTCATGTTCTTGATGGCATGTGCAACTTCTGCTGGGAGGACTGGAAGAACTCTGGTGCTGGTACCTTTCACGATGTCTGGAGTACATGTATCATCCCTTTCATATAATTTGGAGTAGAAATCTTTCACTCTTGTCAAAATTTCTGCCTCTATTTCTTGTTACAGAACCATCTTCTTTTCTCAGTGCCATAATCCGTTTTCTTCCCTTACTGAGATGTCCCTTTGCTATCTTTAGGCTTTGGTTGTTTTCAATTGCTTTCCTCACTAGTTCAAAGTTGAATTTGCTTACGTCTTCAGTGATACTTTTTCATACTGTCTTGCATAGCTCTATATATTCCATTTTGGAAGTCACATCTTCTTTAGTTGTCCTCATCTCTCTTCTTTTTTTCATCAACATTTTGGTTTTTCCTGATAATTGTTCACATGCAACTTGTTCTTAGACCCAGCTAATTTTGTTGCTGTTTCCATAAGAGCTTTGGTTACTTTTCTGTTAACTTCAGAAATATCCACTTCTTCCGATGTTAGGCCTTCTAAAGCAGAGAATCTGTTCTTCAGTTCCAACTTGAAGGTATTATGGTGTTTTTTAGGTTGGTTATGTCAATACATTTTGCTTGTCTTATGAGCTTGCCACGTTCGAGTTTAGTGTTGAGGTGCATCTTACATCTCGCCAATATATGGTCACTACCTGTGTTGAAGTTGTTTAGCACACTGCAGTCTTCTATGACGAATTTTTTGTTACACATAATAAAATCAATTTCATTTGTTGTCCCATTTGGATGTCTCCATGTTCATTTCCTGTGCGGCTTTTTCTTGAAAATGTAGTTCAAGATGAAAAACCCTTCTGCCTCTGCAAACTCAACGAGAGTATTTCCACGCTGGTTTCTGTTGCCGTGACCGAATTTACCTACTGAAGTTTCATTCTGTTGCCGTTGCCCTATTTTTGCATTGAAATCTCCCATAATTATCTTAAAGTGCTGCTGACCTTTATTATTTAGGTTACGAATTTTCTCATAAAATTCTTCAATTTCTTCTTCAGGATGACTTGTGGTGGGTGCATAAGTTTGAATAATCTGATCCTGGTATCTTCTCGAGAGTTGGATAACGAGTCGTGCAGTTCTGTCAGAGGAACTTTCAACTTCTACAACTTTATCCTTCAGTTTCTTGTTTATTATAAATCCAACACCACTAGTTCTGCCAGTATCTGTCCCACGATAGTAGAAGAGATGTCCACTTTTCAGTTCAATGAGATCTTCTCCTTTTCTCCTTACCTCACTTAGCCCGACGATGTCCCACTTGATCATTTGTAGTTCCTCTTCCAATTCAAGAAGCCTTGAATCAGAAGATAGGGAGCGTCCATTATACGTAGCCAAGGTCAGCATCAGATGGCAGCCTAGTCCGGTCCTCCGGGGATTCTTAGCACCCTCTGCCTTCATGTCGCACTGGCCGCTGCCTTGGCCAGGTACATTCCAGCTGCCGGAGACTGAGGGCCAAGATTTAAGTTGTGGAGTCATTTTGGTGAGGTTTGGCCATAACTCACCACGCTGGCCAAGCGGGTTGGTGAGTGTGGGATAGCATTTTCTCTAATCCCGATGGTATAGTTATATCACTATTGGCAGTCGTCAGAGCCCCTTTAGTGGGAACAGGATGTGCCACGAGAAGGTGGGGTTATATATATATATATATATATATACTGAAGAGCAAAACTGAAAACTAAGGAAAAACTTTAGAATTTAAAACGAAAGTTGCAAAATAACCTGAAGATCAAAACGCGCAACGCAGCAGTTTTGAAAATTCAGAATTCACATTCTATTAAAAAGAGACCTAAGCAAAAAAAAAAAATACATATATATTTTTGACTCATACCAAGTACAACATAGAAAAGGTTATGTATCTACCGGTGTGAGTAAAAGGAGAAAAGATAAAAAAATAAAATAAAACAACTGAATGTAGAAAGTGTCGAGAATACTGAGCCTTGGCTTTATCAAGGACCAGCAAAAACTCTGCGTTTTCTCACTTCCACAAAGACCTAGTTGGAAATGGGTTTCTGCAAGGCCATAGATGCAAGTAACAAGCCCACCAAAAATTGTTTTAAAAAATATATGTATGTCATGACCTCCGCAGAGTTGTATGACCTAGCACTAGTTAACAATTTCGCTTGCATCCATAACCCTCCTGGCCCGACCCATGCTCTTCATCTGTTACTATTAAACAGAGAGAAGAAGATTAAAGAGAACTCAAGCTGTGAGAGTGACATAATAATTAGAAATAATTTTCAGCTATAACGAAATGCCAAGTTCGCCTGAGAGAGAATTTAAACCTGTAAAGCAATGCAAAAGAAATCCAAATTTTTACATTGCAATTAAAAAAGGAAATATTAAATTTTTTAAAAAATCAGATTTTTGAAAGAAAACTTGATACTAAAACCCCCTACTCTACAACTTCTGACAACAGAAAAACGAGAATAAGTTAAAGACAATAATTAACTAAAGAAAAGCTTTGTGAAAGTTATATGACTTAAACAATTAGTTGCAATATGTACAAAGTATTTCAGCAGTGCTTTAAGTGCATAATTAAGTAGTTATTAAGAACTTAACTACTTTGAAAATACAGCGCAAAGAAAAGGAACTATGCTTAGCCATCTGCTGTGCCTAAGTTTCCTAAAAGACGCGCAAAGTTACCAAGAAAAGAAAGAGTTAAAACCCGCAAAAAAGTTAACAGACAAGCCAGTGCCTAAAAGCTGAAAAGCAAAAAATCAACAGAGAAAAAAAGTACAAGAAGTACAAACATTGAACTTATAAAACCTAAAACCCAAAGACAAGGAAGAGAGCTTACCTCTTATGTAACTAAACTTTCTCCACACAAAAGAAAAACATGGCTGACCTCTTCCCCAAGCGTCCTAACACTTCTGCCACTCCCTAGTTGCTGGGGGGCAGTGTGGGTGGGGCTGATGGCCTCCTCATACTGAAAGAAACCAACTCGCGGAGATTTTAACCAGAGAAAAAAAAATATATATATACTTAAGACTGTGGAGCTGTATGATCAGAAAGAGCAGAATTAACTCTCCAGAATACATGAGAAATATTATAAAATACACGAGTGGTGTATTTAATAATCTTTGCATGTATTAAATCACCTTAGTGAGCTTCTATAGATTAATCAGAATCTTATTAATTTTAATGTTAGTTTTACTATTTTTAGTATAGCTATCCTAGTGATGAATAACTAGTTTTCTTTTTTATTTGTTTTTATTTTCTTTTATAAACAGATTTTTAAGCTTTTTTTTGTGATTTTGTCTATATTATTTAATTTTTTGTTTTAATAGGACCTTCATATCCATAGCACTAAGGTTCCTTTTAGTAGTTAATAGGCATCCTCTAGCCAACTTCCTTACGGCTTTGATTGGTCAGAATCATATTATTAACTGTGTAGAAAATTAAAGCAGATCTGCCAACCTTACTCTATTATTCAGAATAATTTTTCTTAAAGTTCTTTTGATGAAAGAAGAAGGAATTTCGTTCTCTAGAAAACTATCTAATAGTATATTAATGTGGTAATTGAAGTCCAAATTGTTGCTGCAAATTCTTGAAATTCTTAGGACCTGAGAAATTAGTACATTCTCAATTACTTTGGTTGATATGTTATTATTCCAGTGTAGATATTTAATTACTTTGAAAGGAAAATTAACTCTTTTATCAAAGAGGCTAATAGATGGGTTACCTCTGTTGAGCTTAATGCTTAAGTCTAGGAACTCAAGTTCCTGATTACTGTGGTTGGTTTTACATAAGTTAAGAGAGCTAGGATAGATATTATCAAAATCACTCTCTATAACTTCTGAATTATTGATACACAGCAGATCAGCAATATATCTAAATGTGTAAAGGTAGTTATCTGAGCAGGTGGGGGGATTTTTAATGAATTTATATTCCTTTAAAGAACAGGAATAGATTAGCGATATTCGTGGAGGTTGATGTTCCCATGGGAATACCTTTCACTTGCTTATAGAGAGTATTATTATATAAGATATGGTTATTTTTTATGCAGCAATTGAGATAAGAGTTCCAAGCTCCTACATTAACAAATTGGTTAAGTTTAAATTCTGCATACAGCTCTTTAAAGGTAGTGATTATATCTGATAGAGGCAGATTAGTATATAAGTTCTCAAAATCATAACTATTAATATCTAAGGGACATACTTTGAGTATAGTAGAAATTACTTCTGCATTATTATTAATTATCCAAAAATCTCTGTACATCAAATTAGTACAGTTTCTAATGTGTTTCAAAACCTTCTTTAAGACATCTTCAAAAGCAAGATCTATTTTCTTTTTATGACTCCTTACTCCACTAGCTATGAACCTGAATTTCACAGGATCTTTATGAAACTTAACCGTTGCAAAAAGAAATGGAAATTCAGGCCCATATCTACTAGTTTGTGGAATTTTAAGTTTCTTGAAGAATGCCTTAAACCGATTTTCTAACTGCTTGGTAGAATAACTTACGGGCTCGTACGTTACTCTATTATTGAGTTCCATAGTTTACAATTCAAAATAGAACTTCTTACAGATAATTGCAAAATTATTGCTAGCTTTATCCGTAGTGGTAAAAATAAATAGGTCTTGTAGTTTGGAGAGTGACCTTTTAGCTTCTCCAGAGAAAAAGAGATTTCTATCGAAACAAAAGTCCAGACCTGCCAACTCACAGGTGAAGCTGTTGATTACATTATATTTCCATTCTGCGAAGGCCTCAATAGGCTGATTGTACGCTAAACTGGTTTTTACGATTTACCTATTAACATCTTGAGTGAAGCTCTCAAGAATCCTTTCTTTGGAAATTGTGAAGGAAGGTCTAAATTTAGAACCATACTCTAATAAATTCCTAAGCTTTTCATTTTCAACAAAACTCAAGTTTCCGGTGATAATATGGTTGTAATTCTTATCATAGTGAACTGTTTCTTTATGTTCATCACAAGAACATGTAGTAATTACAGGAATGTAACTCGAAGAGTTAAGTTTGTAGTTTTTAACTATTGACCCTAAGGTCTTAACATATTTAAAACTTACAATAGACTGGTGCCTGTGGATGGGAAAAAAAATTGCATTATTGTAGAACAGCTTCCTTACATTGAGATGATCATAGGCTTTATTTAGAAACCTGATGGTTACGAAATTACTGGAAAATTCTTTAAGGGAAATTTTATCTTTAAGAATATGTTTAAGAATGTCTAGAACCAAAGCAAAAACATGCTTATCAACATGGTCAGCAGTTTCTTTCCAGAATTTGAAAAAACTTTTAAGGACAGAGTGCTTGAAGGACTTGAGTATTTTGTAAGTATTTTTAACAAAATTAGTGCCAGTTTTAAAGCTTTCCAGAGTTATTAGCAAGTTAGCATAATCAACTTTGCTCGATGTGCGAAATAACCTCTGTCCTCTATTACCTCTAGTGCAGCTCTTATTATTAACAAGAAAGAAGAGTTCACGTATCGAAAATTTATGCTGATTATGCTTATTGTCAGATAGAGTGGAATTAAGACCATAGGGATAAAGAGACTGATGCTGCAAAATTTCAAGGGATTCAGTTTCTAGCCGAGCATAGAGGTCAGGGATAATATGCAGTACCTCTATTTTCACTTTGTCAAAACCATGAGTATGGAAATGCTGTAATTCAAAGGTAGAGTACTGGTTAGCATTTGTGGAGGGGTTCACTCCTGAATTAGAGAACTTGTTAACTAGAGACCTGTGACCATTAATCCTAAGATGAAGAGGATTTTTACTTTGGCCAATATAGCTAAGGTTGCAGACAGTACAGGTGAGCTTATAGATGGTATTGTAGGCTTTGCAAAACTTGTTGGAGCAATTATCCGCAACAGAAGAATACAGGTTAGGATCTGCAGATTTACATGTCAAACAACGTTTGTCATTTCATAACTTTAGATTACCTTTGCCAGCGAGTTCATACACTATGGGAAAGGGTGCTAGCCTAAACGAGCGGGAAGACTTAAAATATCTGAGCTGACCTCCAATCCTTTCATCGTCCTTAGAACTCCACTTGGGCCAAAACATACAAATTCTGAGCAAACCAACTAGGAAAAACTTTTTAGAAATAAGCAGTCCAAGAAAATACCAAACTCGAATATAAACTACACTCCAAAAGGCTGCATCCAAAACATACTAAAATTAAAAATTAGAAATAAAAATAAGAGTGAATTGTAAATAAATAGAAAATGAAAAAAACAAATAAAAAAATAGTAATAAAAAATAAAAAATAATAAAACATTTCAACTAGAATTTGCGCATGAGCTGCTAAATAATAAATTGAAATTAGTTACTGAAGAGCAAAACTGAAAACTAAGGAAAAACTTTAGAATTTAAAACGAAAGTTGCAAAATAACCTGAAGATCAAAACGCGCAACGCAGCAGTTTTGAAAATTCAGAATTCACATTCTATTAAGAAGAGACCTAAGCAAAAAAAAAAATACATATATATTTTTGACTCATACCAAGTACAACATAGAAAAGGTTATGTATCTACCGGTGTGAGTAAAAGGAGAAAAGATAAAAAAAATAAAATAAAACAACTGAATGTAGAAAGCGTCGAGAATACTGAGCCTTGGCTTTATCAAGGACCAGCAAAAACTCTGCATTTTCTCACTTCCACAAAGACCTAGTTGGAAATGGGTTTCTGCAAGGCCATAGATGCAAGTAACAAGCCCACCAAAAATTGTTTTAAAAAATATATATATGTCATGACCTCCGCAGAGTTGTATGACCTAGCACTAGTTAACAATTTCGCTTGCATCCATAACCCTCCTGGCCCGACCCATGCTCTTCATCTGTTACTATTAAACAGAGAGAAGAAGATTAAAGAGAACTCAAGCTGTGAGAGTGACATAATAATTAGAAAAATTTTCAGCTATAACGAAATGCCAAGTTCGCCTGAGAGAGAATTTAAACCTCTAAAGCAATGCAAAAGAAACCTCTTCCCCAAGCGTCCTAACACTTCTGCCACTCCCTAGTCGCGGGGGATTGGCTGTGTATGAAACTGTTATTGTTCCTACTCTGATGTATGACAGCAAAACCTGGGTATTACAGAAGATGCATAGGAGTAGTTTATGTGATGAAGAGATGCATTACTTACGGGGTTTATATGAAGACACTTTCTGATCACGCGAGGAATGAAGATGTGTTGCAGTTATGTTATGTGAAGCAAAATGTTATTAGCAAGGTGGAGAGTAATATTCTTAGATGGTTTGGCCATGTTGAAAGAATGAGTGACGTGATGCTTACTAAGAGCATTTATTCTGTTCAAGTGGCAGGAAAGAAAGGTAGAGCAAGGCCAAGGAAATCATTTGAGGACCAGATTCAGGAATGTCTGCATGAGAAAAAGATTAAGTACAAAAGGTCTTGTGTGCTGCATGTGATGGATGTTAATGAAGCACGAGCTGTGTGCCAAGATCGCTGTAAATGGAGATGTTTGATACAGCAACAGTAAGTTCTTTCTGTGAGGAGCTAACCTCTGAATATCAGAGAACAGCTTAGTGATATGTACTTCGGCCATTCCATAAAAACCGAGAGTAAAATCACACCAAATGAAGAAATATAAGTACAGCAAAATATATGTTATTCTTTCTCAAAGTATCTTCCCTCAGATGATATGCAACGATCCCATCATTCAGTCCACTTTTCAAAGCATGTGGCGAAGGCATTTTGTAGAAGCTGCTTTAGCGCAACCCCTGTACAGCGTGAATAACGTTGGCATCTGTGCTGAATTTTGCACCACGGAACTTCTCCTTTATTGTTGGAAACAACCAGAAATCGCATGGGGTGAGGTCAGGACTGTGGGCAGGCTGTGGCATGGTTTCTTTCAATACTGCATTTCGTAAGAAACTGTTGAACACATGCAGCCACATGTGGGCGGGCGTTATCATGGTGTGGGGTCCACTTGCCCACCAGTTCTGGTCACTTAATCAATATGTGTCATCACAGATGCTTCAAGACTGAAATATAATACTCAGCATTGACAGCAATTTGTGGAGAAATGGCATGCTGGTAGACTGTACCTTTATGATCAAAGAAAATTATCATCATCATCTTCCCAGCGGATTTGGTTTGGCGGACTTTTTCGGAGGAAGCAAGCCTGTGCATTTCCGGACACTCGTTACGAACTTCATGAGGGGGTCAAATTAGCGGAGCCATGTTTCATCGGCAGCTATAACTTTATTTAGAAAGTTCAGATCCTTTGCAATCATTTGTTTCCATTCGTGACACACCTAAACTCTGGCTAACAATTGTTCTCTCATCAGGTGATGAGGTACCCATCTGGAACACACACGATGCAGCAATAATTTGTCACATAGAATGTTTTTGAAATATTAGTTGATGTTGCTATGTCTTAACACGTCATTCGCCGATCTTCTGGCAAGATTGCCCAAACAGTGTTAACAATATGCTCCATTAGAACACTTTCAAGTCGACCAGGCCTAAGAGTGAGTTCTGCCAACAAACACCCTCTTTTGAAATCATAATGCCATCTAAAATTTGTTGAATCACTCAAACATTTATCTTTGTAAGGTTTTTTTCATTAAATCAACTGTTTCTGGAGCCGTTTTTCCCAAATGATAGCAAAACTTTGTCGCACAATGCATTTCACTTCACAACTCTGAATCACTCACCTCCATGGCTGTATGGCAAAATGCAGATGTACCTTAAACAACTGTGCTATAACAAAACCAGAATCATCTGCCACAGCTAATAACTGTTGCCATAGATACTTCCTTAATTCAATTAGTCATCTGCATGGTTGTTTTTCCTCTTCCTACTGTTGCCAACTGAAAAAAAAATACTCTCAATTTTTATGGAACTGCCTTTGTGTGTATGTTATTTATGCATGTATGTATGTGTATTTTTTTTCCATTTTTGTTCCTTGTTTTAGTAATTCCTCCTCTTTTCCGATGATTGCATACACCCTAGCTTCATGTCCTGAAACTAACGTAGTAGTAAAATAAAAGAGTGGTAGGCAATGCACGTTACTAACAAGCAAATTTAAAAGATGGCAGTATAGAACACGCTAAGTTATGTATAAAAAGTTTTAAGGCAAATATATTTCAGCCATTACTATGGCCTTCATCAGTGCGACTACGATTTGTTTCATTGCTAGATTGGAAAGGTAAGTTTCGTAACGGCAACTCCGGATGACGTGATGCAATGAGGGATTTCCAGATGTATGGAACTAAAATGGGGAGCTCAGAGTTGCAATTTTTGGAAAATAAAATTTCCAAACTTTCTCTAAACCTCAGAGCAAACCGATTTTGAAAGGAAGCCAATTTTTTTGTATCGGACCAAAGCGGAATAGCAGAAGTGTCAGCCATGGTAAGTTGAGACAAGGAAGAGGAAGGTTTTCTAAATTTCACATCAGATTTGTGTTCCTTCCTATGTACGCGGTTAATCCAACGTTAGTCTTGATCGGAATTTTATACACTCCAGGCAAAGAAAGTGGAGTACTTTGTGTTTTCCTCCGTAATGACAGAGACCCAAGACCTCCGCTTTCTTTGCCTGGAGTGTATAAAATTCCGATCAAGACTAACGTTGGATTAACCGCGTACATAGGAAGTTCATTCCGAAAAATTCTCTCAAGACTTCAGGAACACAAATCTGATGTGAAATTTAGAAAACCTTCCTCTTCCTTGTCTCAACTTACCATGGCTGACACTTCTGCTATTCCGCTTTGGTCTGATACAAAAAAATTGGCTTTCTTCCAAAATCGGTTTGCTCTGAGGTTTAGAGAAAGTTTGGAAATTTTATTTTCAAAAAATTGCAACTCTGAGCTCCCCGTTTTCATTCCATACATCTGGAAATCCCTCATTGCGTCACGTCACCTGGAGTTCCCGTAACTTACCTTTCCAATCTGGCAACGAAACAAATCGTAGTCACACTGATGAAGGCCATAGTAATGACTGAAATATATTTGCCTTAAAACTTTTATACATAACTTAGTGTGTTTTATACTATCATCTTCTTAATTAGCGTAGTAGTTTTTCAATTTGGTGTTCTGGTAGCTAATTTTTCACCTACCACTTTGGTTCCTCAGTGGAAGATGAGGAGCACTGAGCAAATTTGGAAGTTATTTCTCCCCATTGCAAAAATCAGTGTGCCATAGTAATAGTGAACTAAATTTATCATAGTGAATGGATAGAAAGCTCTGAAAAAAAGAATGTTACTTTTTGTCCAAGCAAATTTGAAATGTTGTGAATAACAGTAAGTGGTACAGCAGAGTACTGTTTTGTATTCGTGGATTAATAAGTGTAACATGCAATGAGACTGATCTTACATACAGTACTAGCAATTCCTTGCTCAAAAACCATAACTTTGGTTTTTTCGTTATTTATACTCGGTTTGAATTTCATAAAAACTTCATACATCTGGGACAATGTACTTTGCATCTCACTTCTTCCGACCTACAGGATTGTGTCATCAGCATACAGCAGCCTGCCTGCACAGATATTACCAAGACATAAACTAGTATTGTCTATTTTGTCATCACGTTTGCATGCATCCATACATAAAGTATATTGAACTGTCATGGTGACGTTACACAACCTTGTTTGACTCCCGCACCAATAGAAAACCATTTCAACAAAATACCATTCACTCGTACACATTCTCTACTGCCATCATACACAACTGTTAGACTATTAAGTAGATTCCCAATTATGCCATATTTATTCAGTATCTTCCACAGAAGTATCCTGTTTACTTGGTCATAAGCTTTCTCTAAATCTATGAAGGCAGCAAAAACTTCCTTGCCAATAGAACAGATACTTTTTGATCATCATTAAGTAAAGCAAAAATTTGATTAGTACAGCCCTTACCAGGCATAAAACCACTCTTGTCTGTAACCCCCAGCACCAAGCACACCACACCTTCTCTGATGTAAAATCTCATAACCTTGGTATTTAATGCAGCATTGACTTCTAAAATTTTATATGCATGATTTCCTTCAGAAATTTGAACTTGATAGAGTAAAGGAATTTAATAGTTGTCTGTGAAATTTGGTTAAAATAAAAACTATCTACACTCTTATGAAAGCTTTTTCTTAATAATTCCATGTAAGTGTTTAGAGTGTTTTTTTAATGTCAGTGAACTCTGTATGTATAGATAGTACCATGCCCTTTTTCTATAATACTTTTTTCTGTTTCAGCATCTAAAACCAGCTGAACTACATGACACTCCCCAAGAAGTTCTTATTTCCTGTAATGGCTCTGTTAAAGAAAGGGGTGGTTCTCTCCCCAGCTTAGACAATTTAGTGCTTTGTGATAGCAGCCTGCAACAATCATATTCGTCAAAAATTGATGGAATATGTGAAAAGCAAGATTCCAGCCTTAATAGATTAGAATATCTGAATCACGTGAAAAGAACAAAAGAAAATGGACCTCAACGAAAGAAGAAAGAAAGGCCATCTCGGAAACACTCATTTCATAAATCTGAAAGCAATTTGTATTGTCGACAAGCATACAGTGAGCCTCTGTTGTTCGTGTATGGTGATGGAGTTTATGTATATAAACCTTGTGAAACAGTACAGAAGGACCATTACGTGCCGCCAGCCGAAAATTTAATTAATTCTCTGCCTTATCAGAGCATTGATTTGACACTTCCTGTTGAGGATGTCAATGATCATGACCTAAGTGCCTGTGAGTGGAATCACACTCATAGCCCCCGGAAACTATCAACCCGTGTTGACTCTTTGTCTCTGCCTTATGATAAGGTAAGTTTTAATTTATTATGACTAAGTAATCTCAAAGCAGTTTATCTACTTCATTTTTCAGCTTAATATTTATATTATGTGCATAACAGCTATTTTTGATATTTTGCATGTGTGTGTACAAAAAAACAAACAAAAGTCAATGAATGAAAAAAGGACTGAGGTAAGTAAATATAGTAGAGTCCACATATAATGATCCCATATTTAGTGAGATCTCAGATTTAGCAAGCAAAACAAGAACTTTTGTTTGATATAATGTTAATTCAAAGCTAATTTAGTCATTTTTAACAAACAAAATTTGATGAAGTCGCCAGATTTAATGAGAGTGAAAATGGCTAAGATGATCATTTTAACAAGCAGAGTAACAAAATTTTATGAAATTTCATATTTGACATAGAATAGAAAACCTTCTGCGCACTGTCTTGAAATGGAGGAATAGAAATAGTGGTATACAGAACAAAATTGCTGCAGTGCAGGGGATTTCTTGTGGGCTAGTGGAAGAATGTTGATAGAAAAGCAATGGGGATTGAGTACATCAAATGCTCAACAAAGAGTTGTGCAATAGACTGTCTCCGCCAACCGCTGCTCTGGGCTATACCTTAGGTGCTTCATGTCAAAAGAGTTTAAATCCTAGGCAAAAAGAGGATGGGTGGGGCTCAAGCGCATGCAAGTGGATTTCTGGGTGACATTTGCTGAGAGAGATAGAAGAGTAGTGGAATGAGGTGTCGCCAGAGAAAAAAAAAAAAGGAAATAAAAATTCCTGGAATTGTATCCATTGCCGCTTTCACCCTCCAAGTTAGCATTGCATTGGGAGGATCAGTGCTGCTTTTGCCTCATGTGTGTTGTATAATTAAACAGCGGTCAGTTGCACATGGCCATCACGTTGAATGTACTTGAAAGATTTAATTAGTTAACTATTGTACAGATGCAGTTAATTAAATCTTTCCAGGATATTCAGTTTCTATGGATGTGTAATATAAACGTCTATGCATATCATCACCATAGATGCCAACCTGTATGGATTTTTCGTAGTGTTACGAATTTTTGTTTGGATTTGTGGGAGTACGAACATGTCCATGGAATTACAGAAAATCGGCATTTAATTATTCTGCTTTGGAAACAGGCATGAGATTCTTCCACAGAATTGCGAAATTTCGCTTTTTCATCATCATTTGGGGTTATTCTTAAGATTAATGCTATACTGAATAGAATGGAGGGGTCATTTTCCGTCGAGGGACCAAATTCTGTCTTTCAAAACTTTCAAAAACGGAAGTTAGAGGGAGTGAAGATTTTTCTATAATCCTAATTTTGTCTTATTTCCGATGTTGCCTCTTTAAAGCATTGGTGTTAAGTATAATTTTTTGCATAAATGTTTGTATTTCAGCTTGAAAATGTAGGCAACAATCATGAAAACGGGAAGTTAGATGGAGGGAAAATGTCCCTGTAATTTGTAAAATCTGTTTCACGTGATGTTCTTTCTGCTCTGTATTGTTAATTATAATTTTATGCCATAAATATTTGTATTTCAGCTTGATAAGGGAGGGAAAGTTTTCTTAAAACGGAAGTGTGAAGTTAGAAAATTTGTAAAAACTGATGCATGGCTTTCAAAAATATTCATATTCTCAAAGTTACACCATTTATCTAAAATTGCAAAATGTTTTAATTATGCATTCAAGGTCCTCAGGCTGAAAGTTCTTTCAGCATGGTGGATGAAATTATAATCATAAAGTCATGAAAAATGAACATCAAAAACTATTTGGGTATAGAAACTGGATTAAAAACTTAAATAAACACTGGGTAAGTCTGCAGTTTTCTGCAGTTTTGTTCTTCAGAAAAGTGGGTAATATAGGAGAAGCAGTGGATTCCAAGTCTGCCAAAATCTGAGAGTATTGAAAGAGTCATGGTAATACTTTAGAGAGCAAGAAGAAAAAAGAAAAAAGATTACTGAAGGTAATCTTTTAGATTTTCCCCTGTAGACAGCAATTTTAATTTTACCTCTAGCAAATTATTGTTTAATATATGTATTCTTTTCCTTTTCCCTGGAATAATTGTTGTGACAGATTGGAATTCGTTGCCATGCAAGATACCCAAATTTGCTGCACGATATACTGGATTACTAAAATTTACTGAAAAAAATTATGTTTGGTACTGAAAACAACTTCCTGTGACTAGCATCTATGCATCACATATGCATATTTTTATGTTGTGGGAATTTTCACTCAAAAACGAATTTAGCTAGTGGCCGAATTTAACAAGGGTTTCCTTCAATCCGAGCTCCTCATTATAAGCAGATACTATGTAACACAAATGAGATACTTAAAGCTATTGTTGCCTTGTCATGAACTTTTCCTATTACAACCAAACCTAAACACCTTCCTACTCTCTGCTATCCAGTCTGAAATGTAATCTAAAGTTATTGGTTTGTAACTTAATTTCATTCTAGTCTCTTAGAGGCTTCACCTAAAGTATGACTCTTTCACATAATCTGCAAATTATCTGTTAAAAAACAAAATTATAAATATAGGTTCTGTGGATAATACACTACTTCAAAAACAACATGCTTTCAGCACTTTGACTTTTAAAAAATCTGTATTGTCTGGAAGAATGTATATTTGGAAAATTTCCAAAAATGCCTTGACAAAAAAACATAATGTAATACAAAGATGGAGTCCCATAAACAGTTGGAATGAATTTTACTTGCAAGTATTTTGATAGAAAATACAGTGAAACGAAAGCAGTAGTACTGTTCATTCTCATGGCAATTCATATGCTGTGGGAAGCTTAGCATCACACATGTTCATGGCTACTGCAGGTCGAACTATGGAACTGCACACTACGAAATCTAACTACAGAACTGCACACTATTGAATCAAACTATAGAACTGTCTAGTCTAACTGTGGTAATGCTGAAAACACTCATGAATTTTGCTGTTATTCACTTGAAAATCAAACAAAAGCACTTAAAAAAAAGGACAGTTTTTTTTTTAGTAAGAAGATCATTTTTTACTATCCCATGAATGGTAAACCATGCATTTTCAAACAAGTTAAACTTTATAAAGTTTAAAAAAAATTATGATGTTATAGACTCCAGCAAAATACTTTTTGGACTCGTAGAAAACTCCTTAAATGTATTTCCAAAAATTAGTATGAACCCTGTATTCTTTTTTCTAAGAAAACTATAGGATGGCCAATCTTCCTATTTTAAATCAGTACCTAAAGATTACCTATGGAAATTGCTTTGCCGCAGTGAGAATGAGTATCTAGTAAAAGTGTTCTCAGATGAAGCAGTGCTTCATATTGGCAGCCACATCAATTGGCACAGACTGGGATTCACAGAATCCATGTGGGAGTTCCAAGGTGAACGTGTGGTGTGTGCTAAAGAGGGGCAAAATCATTCATCCATTCTTCTTTCCCGAAAAATTGGTTATGGGAAGTGTTTACCTCAACATGTTAGAACTGTATCTGGGACCTCAAGCTGAAACTCTACATCGTTTTCCTACAAGATAGTGCCCCACCTCATTGGAGATCAGACATGAGAAATTTATTTAAGTAGACTTTCCCTCAGTAGCAGATTGGGCTTGCCGGACTTATACCATGGCCACCTTAATCTCCTGACAACCCCACTGGAGTACTTTCTGTGGGATTATGTTGAGGATTTGGTATACACAACTACAGTGCCAGATTTTCAGACATTTAAATAATGGATAACTAGTTTGATTAACAGTGTTACCCCTATGATGTTGGAAATTATGGTGTAAAGTGGAATATCAGTTGGACATTTTACTAGCAACCAATGGAGCCCCTCTCCAGAAACTTGGTAAGTTACTGTTACCCCTTCTTCCATGTTTACCGTATTTTTTTATTATAATGCTGTGGCGCTGAACCTGATTTTACAAACATGCAGCTCTGAAATGGAGCATTTAACTAGGTGCAGTTTATGACCATTTTCAGTAACATTATAAATTCCATCCATCGTTTACAAGATATAAAAAAACTGCTTATGTAAGTCATTTGTGATAGATATTGAGCTGTAAAGAAGGTGGAGTACTGACTCCTCATTGTTTATTAATATGAAAGCCTTGCAGTCTGGCAAATGAAGTAAAATTTCTAAACCTGCATGTTTATACTTAGCTAGGTAATTTGGAGAAACACAATTTAGCAAAAAAATGTTCTAGACTGACACCCTTTGCAAGTTTTTGTCATTTGTGGTGGAGGGCGATATCACCATTTTTATAAACCTTTTTGATAATGAGAATTTTGAGAGTAAAAATAAAGGACATACTGATAAATGTTTTTTGAATAACCGACTTTGTAATAGTAAATTTTTTAAATTAAACATTTTTAAAAAAATCTTAAGATTTCCTTTACTACAGTGACACTAGGGTGATCGGAAATACCAAAATGTTTTTTATTGAATTGTGATGGTACAGAAAAGCTGCCCCTGGTATAGCTAAAGATAATGTGAAAAAAAAATTAATCAGACAATATTTTCTGTTTGCGCGTGACGATCAAAATTATAGTAATTTACGCAATTTTATCAAAAAAATTTTCGTAAGTACCAAATAAATTGCAATTGAATTTCTGCAGTGCGAAAAAATTGCCTCTACTGTAACTAAACATAATGTAAAAAAGTTTTTTGAATTCAGACAATATTTTCTGTTCACACCTGCCAATCAAAATTATAGAAATTCCACAAATTTACACAATTTTTCATTTTCAATTTTACTCCTTTTATTTCTTTTATTTTTTTGGGAATCACTTTGAAGGCAGAATTATGTGAGAATTCAGGCATGATAGATCTTGATAGCAATGTTGCACAGATGTACCCGTCTCTGGCCTGAGAACTACAAACCTTGCTTGACGCTTAGTCTGTTCACTAGAAGGAAACTCAGAGTTAGAAGTGGCAGTGATGGATATATAGTGTAGTTTACATTCTTTTCTTTGTTTTATCCTTTTAATTTCTTGGGTTTCCTGTATATCTACTGGTCCGATCCTTCCTATCCCATGCTGTCTTTGGAGATATAGGAACTTCAGTTTAATTGAAGGGACTTTTTTTTTTTTTTACTTCTCACAGGTGCATGTGACTGATATTGGGCCCTTTTTTTTGTTATAAACACAATCCAGCGTCACAGAACACTTGCATGCAGCAACATCAAAAAGTACCTTTGATTCTTTTTTAAACTGTCAAGCTTGTTTTGAAAGTTCAGTTTGTTTATGTCCCGGTTTTAACACTTCCTCAATGTGTAATATTTATCATGGTAGGCCTTTATAAGCTGCAGTATCTATACTCAGATACTGTAGGATGAAATACAAATTTTATTTTACTTGCCACTGCTACCACAACAGATGAAAAGTTAATGTTCTTAGTGTTACATTCCATTGCCAGCTTTTATCTCTCTTCAGAACAAACCATATTACATCCTCATGCATTGGCAGTTTACTTGGAACAAGATCTCTTGGATGACCAAATAAAGGGCAAACACAGTAAATTCTTGTCTCATTATATATCCATGCGCTGCTTCCATAATTGTAAAACACAATTAAACAGGGATCGCATTCGTCCTAAAATTCCTAAAATTCCTAATATTTTGTGACCCTCCTTAAATTCCTAAAATTAGACCTAAAATTTGCTATTCATCCTAAAATTTTCGTAAGCTTATTTTTATTAAAAACAACCGTTATTAACGCCAATAAATTTACCATTACGGTAAGGTAAAAAGACCTGTTATTGTAGAAACACAGCCTATATGCTGTGCTGCTGAAGGGAGGGAAAATGACGCCATCGAGATGCACTTGCTTCGGGGCGGGCGTTCCATTTTTTTGCCTTCGAACAGTTTTCGAGAGTAACAAGAGATCTAAGGGAAAAGGGGAGGGGTCATTTTCACCCCTGGTTTGCGCTTTGCAGACGAACTCCGTGGCACGCATAAGATCGTACTTTATTTTTGTACATGCCTTGTGGAACCTCCTCTTTCTGCTGATGTTTTGTTATTGTAAACCGCAGGTGGGTGGAAGCAAAGAGGAAACATGTGGTCTTTTTCCGTAACCTCCGGTAATGACGATGGGATGGTAGCTGAGTTATCTTGGCAGGCAGTAGAGCACGTGATCATTGACCTTCGATCATGCGTCGGCGACAGCGACCTTCGATGCGCAATATATCTCGGCTCCGACTCGCTTTGACTGAACTTGCGTGAGATGCGTATGATAGTTTCTGGTTTTACGTCTTTTATGGTGTTCTCTGTGCAGGTTCAGTTCTCTAGTGGTGACCTGCTTTTTTTTTTTTTTCATATCTTCTGACATCCTCGCAGCCAAATTTCGGGAAGTTGTCTGGTTTTGCAATATTGGAACGTGTTTTTGTACTTCCCTTTCATTTTCTGGTTAGTAATACAAGTGTTTAAGATGCCTAAATCCAAAACGAAATTTCAAGATGCGTGGCTCGCCAAAGAATTGGACGGAGTGAAGTTGAAAGAATGGTGTTCTGCAACTGAAACAATATTTTCTGCTAAGTGTATATTGTGTTCAGAAATTTTCAATATTTCTAATAGTGGCTTTTCACAAGTAAAAGCGCATCATAAAGGAAAAAAAGTTCCCATAACAAGAAATTCCCATAACAATAAATTTGTTAAATAGTGTTCGTGATTCACATAAATTTTATAAAGAGTATGTTGATAAGCTGAAGGAAGAACAATCAAAAAAGGTAAAAGAAAGGAAGCAGAAAGAGAGGGAAAATAAGGAAAAGCAGCTAGAGAAAAAAAGAAAAGCTGAGTTTGATGACAAAATAAAAGAAAATGATGCAGAAATAAATAGGCTTAAAAAAGATAAAGAAGCCTCCCTAGCAGTAATTCAAGAGGGAACAGAAAGAATGCGAAAAGCTGTAGAAAAACAAAATACTGTTGAAATAGCAGTTGCCTCTAACTTGATCATACAATGTTCAGCTGAAATAAAGAAAACAAAGTAAATTAGTTGTGGTGGAAGCAGAAAAAGATAGGCGTATCAGGAAAAGGTTAAAACAATAATATGAAAAAAGTAATTCAGTGAACAATTGTACATAGTTCTTGGTTTTCAATTACCTTTTTAGGATATTATAATTTAATGTGAAACCTGAAAACTTTCTGTGAAAATCGTGAATTGCTTCTGGTTAAACAGCATATTAATGTTCAAAGTGAAACTTGAATGTGGTAAATGTACTTGAATATGATAATAACACGTGAAAAGATAAGAACTGAACATTAGAAGTAAATCATACTTAAACTTTAGACATTAGACGTTATGCAAAAAATTTGGGTGTGAACTTCGACCATATATACTAATGGACTGCGCATTGGCAATAGCTGCATCAAAGCCGCCATGGCTCAAACATTGGGCACGTCATCATCAGACTCCAAATTTCGTGTAAAAATGCTGTTATGATTACTAATTTACATTGCAGAACTTCAGTGTTTTCGGTGTATTATGTGAATGCGCCTCATATATAATGAAAACTCTTCAGGTAAGTTTACTTATGAGCTATATACATGCATGAACGGGTTGTTTACATTTTGTGATTTATAATGTGATGAACATTTGCGAAGAATTTGGAACATGCATTCCATTTTTTTCTTAAGTTACTGTATTTTTATATCAATAGCTGCAAGTTTCTGGTTAAGTAATTGAACTTTATTGACTTAGGTATTTAATTCGTTTCTTACCCATGAAAAATCATAGAACTTTCTTTACTATATCGCTCAGAGCAACCATAAGCACAGCAGGTGTAACCCATCTTTTTGACTGTTGTCATGTGATTTTATGTTGGAGCCAGAAATTTTGATGTCATGCGCAGTCTATCAGTATATATGGTTGAAGGGTGTGAAGCAAACTCTTTACAATGTATACAAAGTTGTTTTACTAGATGTATACAAATATACATCTAGTTTTTATTGAAATACAATCCTAAAATTTTCCTAAAATTTTTCTAAAAATTCCTAAAATTCCTAAAATTCCAACCTAAAATTTTCCAGAAGTATGCTATGATCCCTGATTAAACTGTGATATCACAAAGTAAAGATAAGTACTTACTTAAGTAAAGCCACTGAGCTACACACAAATTCTGATCCTCACTGGTTATGAGCTAACTTTGACTAGCCGTAGGAACAGTGGGTTTGTCAAGGTTGACAGGTCTCTCAGTAGCATATGGAGTGCTTGTCAAAGTCAAGGTTCAAGGTTTGCAGCCACAAGTGAAGGGAGGAGGAAGGATTTGGTACTGTGAAGGGTGTGACAAAAGTGCAAGACTCTATGAATGTCTAAATTTGTGGAATTCCTATAATTTTTATCGGCATGTGCAAACAGAAAGTATTGTCTGAATTCAAAAAACTTTTTTACATTATATTTAGCTATAGTAGAGACAACTTTTCAGCACTATAATGATTCAATTGTAATTTATTTGGTACGTAGAAAAAAATCAACAACATTTCGTAAATTTTAGAAATTTCTATAATTTTGATCATCATGCACGAATGGAAAATATTGTCTGATTTAATTTTTTTCCCCCACATTTTCTTCAGCTACACCAGGGGCAACTTTTATGCCTACACTACAGCAATTTGATCAAAAACATTTCGGTGTTTTTAACCCACCCCAGTGGTGACTCCCTCGAGGAAAAGAAACAAAAAAAAAAAAAAAAAAAAACCTTGGCATCTGAATTTTGCAACACCTGTGTGATGGGTTGTAAAATTATAGTGTCACTTATGGCCAATTTGCTCCTCGTTCCAGGTGAACAAAAACATGGACCCCCCCCCTTCCTTTCTCATGATTCAGTTGAAGAGCATACAACAGAAAGAACCTTCTTCTTCATACATGATATTTAAGAGATGTCTCCCTCTTTCAAAACACATAAACCTTTCTATAAATGTCATCCATAGGCTAAACAAAACATTCTCCTCCTGACCCCCAATTAATTTCCGCAGTTTAGCAGGACTGATATCAAACATTTCAATGTGAAACATTCAGCTTTTCACCACCCCCTTCTCCCATAGTCTTGGTGTAAACATTCCATGATCCATTAAAAGGAAGTGTTTTACAAATCAGAGCAAGAGAAACAGTGGTGATAACTCCTATTTAATGCATCATTTCATGTGAGTCGCACAGGTGAGTTGACGTATATTAAAAATTGTTTTCAACCCGGCCACTGCTTCATTGCCTCATTTTATGTCCAATGAAAAGAATGCAATGTACTCTTCTAACGTTGGCAGCAATTGAGATTTAATTTCAACAGACTGAATAGTACGGTCTCCCGAAGTTCTTTATAATAAGAGCTGACTGTATCTCTAACTATCAGCAGGAGCAGGGATTGTCTGCAAATAAAAATTCCTTGTGATGTGTTTGCCTGTGGCTTGAAACTTGGTGCAGCATTATTCACAACAACAAACCAGGAAAATTAATGGAACTGGTGTTATACTTGGTGCAGTGTTATTGTCGGAAAATATGTTTCTTACTTTTTATTTCCTGTTCAAGTTTTACATGCATATGAAATAGGTGTATCAGCTACTGGATATCCTATATTTCTGAAGAACTTTGTGTTTAAAATAGTAAAACTATACTTAAAATTTCACTAAATCTCATAATTTAGTGAAATTTATTGTATATCAAGTCTAGGAGTAGCCATGACATCAATTATTTCTAGTAAAACTATACTTGTAATCCGAATTTATTGGTGTAAAATAGAAATCAAAACTTGAAAACTTTGATTTCTATTTTACACCAAAAAATTCAAATTACTGGCTTAGATTTACTATTTTAAGTATAGTTGGTGCACAGTTCCTTGTTATTAATTAACTTATGCTTTCAAATATGCTTTCTTTATAGAGTAAATTAATGTATTGTTATTGAATTGAATTTAGCACAGGAGGCAATTTTGACTGACACTTATTTTGTTTTCTTTTCTCTGTTTTAGGACCAAGCTCTGCATTGTTGTTGTTCCTCTGGTGACTTTGAAGAAATGAGTTCTTCAAAAGAACTTTCACCAGGGGGTATGCAGGGTGTGACAAAAGTGCAAGACATGTGTTCACCATACAGGCCCAGTAGGCGTGCAAACATAATAAGAGCATCTCAAAATTATGACAGGTACACACAGTACCATCTGTCTGGACATAATGATAATACATCAGAGCCAAAGAGAAATGGGACAGATTTTGCTTTGATGTGTCAGTATTCACAAACCAGTGATTTAACTCCTTGTCTTACTGTTGGTACACAAACTATTGATACTAACGATGAGGTACATTAATGGTCTAGAATTTTCTTATTTGTCTTGATGTTGTTTATGCATGGGTCCAAATGTTTTTTTTTAATATTTTGTAGCACCTTACTACAGTACATAGAAATTCTATTTGCTGAAAACTAATTTATTAACTTTTGAATATCCTATGTATTTATCTGTTTTTTATAATAATAATTTTTTGTGTGTTTTCCTCCCCTTCACTAACTAATTATCAGCTGATTGCTAATTACCAACTGGTACTATAGTCTCATTAGCTGTTAGATTGTGTCCATTGTTTTGCTCATGAGTTGCCTTTGAACATAGGGTTGCTGTTGTGTTCTGCTGTCTTTTGGCTTAATCCTGCTGAAATTTTGGAAGATTTGGATTGGTCACATTTAGTTTGGTAGAACGTTACAAGAAAATTTTCCCAGATTATGTTAATTCTAAAGTAGGGGGTCCTTGTTGCAAACCTGAATTTTCTTAGTGCAACCACCTGGTGAATTAAGAGGTATAATATAAACTCGGCTTTGGTCCTCAGGTTTCAGTGTGTCTTTATTGCCTCGTAGTTGCTGTGCAATGAAGCAATGAGGACCCATCAAAACTTAAGGACCAAAGTGTAGTTTATACCTCTTTATTCACCAGATGGTTGCACTAAGAAAGCATACAGGGAAATGGCCAAAAAAACATCATGAATCCACCTAAAAGTATGCTAATGCAATGCTTAATATTCACAAAAACTACTGATCTAGTAAAAAGAGTTATTGATGATGGGTTTGCACTTGTTTGTAATGAAGCAAAAGTCATTTCTACATACATACATACATACATACATACATACATACATACATACATACATACATACATACATACATACATATCACTAAGCTGTTCTCTGAGATTCAGAGGTTAGCTCCAAAAAGAAATACAAACTTCCAGATATTTTTACTTATTGTTGTCGTATCAAACTTCTCCATTTACAGCGATCTTGACATACAACTCGTGCTTCATTAATATCCATTACACGCCGTACACAAGATCTTTTATACTTCATACTCATAATCTTTTTCTCATGCAGACATTCCTGAATCTGATCCACCCATGTCTTCCTTGGCCATCCTCTGCCTTTTCTTCCTGCCACTTGGGCTGAAAAGATTTTCTTAGTAAGCATTTCATCACTCATTCTTTCAACATGGCCAAACCACCGAAGCATAGTGGTCTTCACCTTGCTAACAACATTTTGCTTTACATCACACAACTGCAATACATCTTCATTCCTCACACAATCAGATCGTGTCTTGCCACAAACCCCACGTAAGTAACGCATTTCTCCAGCACACAAACGACTCCTATGTTTCTTCTGCAGTAGCCAGGTTTCACTGCCATACATCAGTGTAGGAACAATTACTGTTTCATACACAGCCATGCGGGACTCTCTAGAGAACCCATCATTCTTGTGAAAACCTCCCAGAGCAGCTATGACTTTCAAAGAAGAATTCACTCGCCTACTGATTTCACCATCCAACTTGTTCTCTCTGTCAAACATGCTTCCTAAATACACAAACTCACTCACCTGGTCAATCACAGTGCCATTTATACTTACATTACATTCAGTGCTACCCGTTCCTCTCTCAAACACCATAACTTTGGTTTTTCCCTTATTTATACTCAGTTTGAATTTCATGCAAACTTCGTGCATCCGAGTCAACATACTCTGCAACTCACTTTTGTTCTCTGCCAACAGGACAGTGTCATCAGCATACAGCAATCTGCACACACGGATATCACCAAGACATAAACCACTATTATCTATTTTGGCATCACGCATGCATGCATCCATAAATATATTAAACAGCCATGGTGACATTACACAACCTTGTCTAACTCCTGCACCAATGGAAAACCATTTTGATAAAACACCATTCACTCGTACACAAGCTCTACTACCAGCATACATGGCTTTTACACTATTAAGTAGATTCCTAGTAACACCATATTCATTCAATACCTTCCACAAAAGTGTCCTCTTCACTCGGTCGTAAGCTTTCTCTAAATCTATGAAGGCAGTAAAAACTTTCTCCCCAACAGCCAGATACTTTTCAATCATCGTGCATAACGCAAAAATCTGGTTAGTGCAGCCTTTACCAGGCATAAAACCGCTCTGAACATCCCCAGGGATCGCATTCCTCCTAAAATTCCTAAAATTCCTAATATTTTGTGACCCTCCTTAAATTCCTAAAATTAGACCTAAAATTTGCTATTCATCCTAAAATTTTCGTAAGCTTATTTTTATTAAAAACACAACCGTTATTAACGCCAATAAATTTACCATTACGGTAAGGTAAAAAGACCTGTTATTGTAGAAACACAGCCTATATGCTGTGCTGCTGAAGGGAGGGAAAAATGACGCCATCGAGATGCACTTGCTTCGGGGCGGGCGTTCCATTTTTTTGCCTTCGAACAGTTTTCGAGAGTAACAAGAGATCTAAGGGAAAAGGGGAGGGGTCATTTTCACCCCTGGTTTGCGCTTTGCAGACGAACTCCGTGGCACGCAGAAGATCGTACTTTATTTTTGTACATGCCTTGTGGAACCTCCTCTTTCTGCTGATGTTTTGTTATTGTAAACCGCAGGTGGGTGGAAGCAAAGAGGAAACATGTGGTCTCCTTCCGTAACCTCCGGTAATGACGATGGGATGGTAGCTGAGTATTATCTTGGCAGGCAGTAGAGCACGTGATCATTGACCTTCGATCATGCGTCGGCGACAGCGACCTTCGATGCGCAATATATCTCGGCTCCGACTCGCTTTGACTGAACTTGCGTGAGATGCGTATGATAGTTTCTGGTTTTACGTCTTTTATGGTGTTCTCTGTGCTGTGTGCAGGTTCAGTTCTCTAGTGGTGACCTGCTTTTTTTTTTTTTTTTTCATATCTTCTGACATCCTCGCAGCCAAATTTCGGGAAGTTGTCTGGTTTTGCAATATTGGAACGTGTTTTTGTACTTCCCTTTCATTTTCTGGTTAGTAATACAAGTGTTTAAGATGCCTAAATCCAAAACGAAATTTCAAGATGCGTGGCTCGCCAAAGAATTGGACGGAGTGAAGTTGAAAGAATGGTGTTCTGCAACTGAAACAATATTTTCTGCTAAGTGTATATTGTGTTCAGAAATTTTCAACATTTCTAATAGTGGCTTTTCACAAGTAAAAGCGCATCATAAAGGAAAAAAACATTTGCAGAAATTTCAAAGTAAATTTCAAAATAAGTCCATCCTGAAAGCCTTTGGAGGACGGGATCTTCAGCCCAAAACAAATATTAGTGAAGTACTGAGTCATGATTTACAGTTGGCTAAAGCCGAAGCATTATGGGCCATGAAAGTTGCTAAGGACAATATGTCTTTTGTTTCATGCACTGAAACAGTTGAACTTTTCAAAGAAATGTTTCCTGATTCTGCTATTGCAGCCAAAATGCAACTTAAAGAAAAAAAAGTTGCTTATGTGATATCACATGGATTGTCAAAATATTTTGAAGAGGATTTGAAAAAAGACATTGCATCTAGTAGCCCAGGAAAGGTTACTATAGCATTTGATGAAACTACAAATACACAAGTGAAACGGCAGTTGGATGTGTATCTCAGGTACTGGTCTTCAGAAATAAATTCAGTTTCTTGCCGATACCTAACAAGCGTTTTTCTGGGTCATGCAACAGCAGATATTTTGCTAAAAGAAATTCTTGATGTGTTATCATCCTTCAATATTTCGTTGAACAGAATTATTTGTGTATCCATGGACAGCCCAAATGTAAATAAGTGCTTTTTACGCAAATTCAATGAAGTTGTAAAACAAGAAACAGGCCAGAAATCTTTGGAACTAGGTTTTTGCAACCTGCATGTTGTTAGTAATGCATTTAAAAATTTTTTTGACAAGCTTAAATATAGATTTTGACGAATTTGCTACTGATATGCATTCCTTTTTAAAGAGTAGTGCTGCAAGATGAGAGGATTATAAATCTGTCGAGGATATAACATAGGTCACTGCCAAATTTCTTTTGCGTCATGTCAGCAACAGATGGTTAACCGTTGGTTCTGTAGCCCAGAGGCTCTTGGATCAATGGCTAAATATTACAGAATATTTTTTAAACTTCTTGCCATCTCAAAAAATATTTGAAAAACAACTGCGCAATTCGGCAAGGTATAAAAGAATTCACTGTTTCCTGAAAAATGAGCTTACTCCTTGCTATTTAGCATTAATTTCATGTTTTCATTATGTTATCAGAGTGAAGAACCAAAAATACACCAGTTATATTCTGATTTAAATTCTTTAATGAGGAATGTTATGGCTCAGTTTATCCAAGATGATGTTATAGCAGGGAAATTTGGAGAAGACCTAAAGAATGTAGATTTTGAAAACAAAAATTCATGGAAAAAACTAGGGGAGTTAGAAGTTGGTATGAAGACAAAAAATCTCCTCAGGAATGTTCAGGAGACCAGGCAGAAATTATTTCTCTTAGATGTAAGATCATCACTAATTGCAACCACAAAATATTTAAAGTCAAATTTGCCATTCTGCAATCAAAAGCTAAGAGACATAGAAGTTTTAAAGGTAAAAGAACCAAAGAAAGAGTCAACTCAACTTTCAGTCACTGAAGGACTTTCGGAAATAACCAGAATTTCAAGTGTTTTGCATCTTTCTGAGGAACAAATTGATAGAGTAAGAGAAGAGTGGAAACTTTTAAATTGCGATAAGCCAACTCTAGATGAACTAGTGAAATTTTCAGAGGAAGGGCATATTCCAGTGCGGATTGATCATTACTGGCGTAATATATTTAGTATTAAAGACTCTAGCGGAAAAGAAAAATACTCAAATCTTGCTAAACTCATAAAGTCAATTTTAGTTTTACCTCATGGTAATGCTGATGCAGAAAGGGGATTTTCGGTTAACACTGCTCTGTTAAGTAAGGACAAGGCTAACTTAAAAGACTCAACTATAACATCATTAAGAATAGTTAAAGGGGCCATTAAACACTATGGATGTGTAAGTAAAGTTCCCATAACAAGAAATTTGTTAAATAGTGTTTGTGATTCACATAAATTTTATAAAGAGTATGTTGATAAACTGAAGGAAGAAGAATCAAAAAAGGTAAAAGAAAGGAAGCAGAAAGAGAGGGAAAATAAGGAAAAGCAGCTAGAGAAAAAAAGAAAAGCTGAGTTTGATGACAAAATAAAAGAAAATGATGCAGAAATAAATAGACTTAAAAACGATAAAGAAGCCTCCCTAGCAATAATTCAAGAGGGAACAGAAAGAATGAGAAAAGCTGTAGAAAAACAAAATACTGTTGAAATAGCAGTTGCCTCTAACTTGATCATACAAGGTTCAGCTGAAATAAAGAAAACTGAAAGTAAATTAGTTGTGGTAGAAGCAGAAAAAGATAGGCTAATCAGGAAAAGGTTAAAACAATAATATGAAAAAAGTAATTCAGTGAACAATTGTACATAGTTCTTGGTTTTCAATTACCTTTTTAGGATATTATAATTTAATGTGAAACCTGAAAACTTTACTGTGAAAATCGTGAATTGCTTCTGGTTCAACAGCATATTAATGTTCAAAGTGAAACTTGAATGTGGTAAATATACTTGAATATGATAATAACACGTGAAAGATAAGAACTGAACATTAGAAGTTAATCATACTTAAACTTTAGACATTAGACGTTATGCAAAAAATTTGGGTGTTAACTTCGACCATATATACTAATGGACTGCACATTGGCAATAGCTACATCAAAGCCGCCATGGCTCAAACATTGGGCACGTCATCATCAGACCAAATTTCGTGTAAAAATGCTGTTATGATTACTAATTTACGCTGCAGAACTTCAGTGTTTTCGGTGTATTATGTGAATGCGCCTCATATATAATGAAAACTCTTCAGGTAAGTTTACTTATGAGCTATATACATGCATGATCGGGTTGTTTACATTTTGTGATTTATAATGTGATGAACATTTGCGAAGAATTTGGAACATGCATTCCATTTTTTTTTCTTAAGTTACTATATTTTTATATCAATAGCTGCAAGTTTCTGGTTAAGTAATTGAACTTTATTGACTTAGGTATTTAATTCGTTTCTTACCCATGAAAAATCATAGAACTTTCTTTACTATATCGCTCAGAGCAACCATAAGCACAGCAGGTGTAACCCATCTTTTTGACTGTTGTCATGTGATTTTATGTTGGAGCCAGAAATTTTGATGTCATGCGCAGTCTATCAGTATAGATGGTTGAAGGGTGTGAAGCAAACTCTTTACAATGTATACAAAGTTGTTTTACTAGATGTATACAAATATACATCTAGTTTTTATTGAAATACACTCCTAAAATTTTCCTAAAATTTTTCTAAAAATTCCTAAAATTCCTACCTAAAATTTTCCAGAAGTATGCTATGATCCCTGCATCCCACACTTTCTCTGATGTAAGACTATGTACTTTTTCAATAATGACCTTACCAAACACTTTCCTTGCCACACTCAGTAGGCTAATACCACGATAGTTCTTGCAGTCAGTCTGATCACCTTTTCTCTTATGCAAGGGAACAATGATAGCATCCTTCCAATCCCAAGGAACCATTCCTAACTCCCAGCACAGCTGGCAAATTTCAGTTAACCAGTCAATCACAGAGTCACCACCATATTTCAACATCTCAGCAGTTATGTCATCAACTGGAGTCTTACCATTCTTGAGACATTTTAGAGCTTTACACCCCTCTTCTCTTGAGATCGCTCCTGTGCTTCCATCATTCACTATGACATCATCTTCTTCTGCCTCAAAATCACCTTTGCTTTCCTGATCTAATAACTCACAGAAGTATTCACCCCATCTTTTACTTAACTCATTGGGCTTCCATATTGTTTCCCCAGTCCTATTCTTCACACAACTTGCAACTTTGTTCCCCCTATTTTTCCTGGGTATTATGCACTTCCAAAAAGTCTTCCTATCTTTCCCAAAAGCCAATTCATGCATTTCCACCTTCTCCTTCCTATCTTTTGCCTTCCTCTGGTGAACCAGCTTAGCTGCTTCATGCTTCTTACAGTGATATTCATCCACAGAAACTCAACCTAGCAACATCCCCAAATAGGCTTCCTTCGTTCACTTTACTGCCTCTTCAATCTCACTATTCTACCAAGCATCACCTCTATTGTTACCCATTATTGTGGTGCCACAGACCTCTTCAGCAGCAGTGACAACACAGTTCTTAAAACATTCCCACTTCTTTTTTACATCCCTCTCACATGGCATGCACGAGAAGATATGTTATCTTATAAACTTGATTTGGAGAAAAAAAGTAATATTTATTGAATGGAAAGAAACAGTGATATGTCCTATATATAAAAAGGTAGATTCTGTGTGTTTTCCTAACTACAAAGGAATTGTGCTACTCTGAGCGATATGTAAAGGTTTTTACTGATTACTACTCAAAAAGTTGTTGCGCTGTATGGAAGAATCCCATGGCCACCAGCAAGCTGGCTTCGAGGGGGTGGGGGAATCAACAATAGACCAAGTATATGTTCCATAACAGTTGTTGCAGAAATGGTGGGAATGTAATTTAGACATACACTGCTTATTTGTAAATTTCGAAAGGTCATATGGCAGCATCACTAGAAAAGCAATTTGGAAGAAATGAGAAAAGTAGGAATTGCAGAAAAACTAACAAAAATTTGTATCGACGATTCAAAATGCAAAATTAGAATAAATGGATGATTATCTAACATTTTTGAAGTAAAGACTGGTATTATGTTTAACAGGGGGAATGCACCTGTCCCCTCTACTGTTTCATCTATTTCTGGAAAAAGCCATAAGGAAGGTAGCTGCAATGGATCCAGGTTTCAACACAGAGAGGAAACTTAATACTGTAGCTTATGAAGATGACGTTGTGCGGATATAGGTAGGAATGAACAAAAGCTAAAAGATACAATGAGAATATTGACAAGAGAGTCAAAGTAGAACTAGAAGTTCATATAGAGAAAACTAAATATCTATTAGTCAGTAGGACAAAAGCCATATGTCAAGTTGATTTCTTGGATGTGGATAAAATGTATTTGAAAAGTTAGAGAATTCAAATATGTGGGAAGTCTGGTACAAGAAGGAAATAACACCGAGAAAGAAATCCTTATTATAGGATACAGGTTGGTATGGAAACACCTGCATTTTTCTTTGAGAAAATTCATAAAGTCCAAATATAAAGCAATAATCCAACTAATAGTTTTATATGGTGCTGAGTTATGGTCATTGACACAGAAAATAAGCTAATAGCCTTTGAAAATTGTGTATTGAGACAATTTTGGGTCTGTGCAAGAAAATGGTGAATGGAGAAGAAGAAAACGTAAGCAATTGAGAGAACTATTTGTGAAGCATGATGTTAGGGATTTATCTAAAAGCCCCTGAAAGTGTTTCTTTTATTAGGCAGAGATACGTTAGGATGTATCTCTGCCCCCTGACACTGTTTCTTTCTTTCTTTTTCTTTTTTTTTTTTTTTTTTTTTTTTTGTAATAATGCAACTTACATTAGAAAAAATGGTTTTAATTTAATAAAAATGCATCAACTTACATTAGAAAATAATGCTTTAATTTTTTCTCAAGTTCTTCACTTATCAAAGTGATACTTAAAAAAAACATGCAAATTGACTACAATTCATTTGTGCACCTGAAACATATTTGTTTCACAGCTGTTTCAACTATCTTCAAACTTTGAGCATGTTGCCTCCTGAAGAACAAATTGATTAGAAAAGAAACAAACAGTATAGGGGGGGGGAATCACAGTACTTACTTTTATGAAGAAAAACTAAGTGCCACTAATTTGAATCAAGTCCCACAGTTTCATTTCACCACAAAAGACATGACTCCAAATAAAACTATTAAAATATGGATTATATAATTAAGTATAACATTGCATTGAAGGTCTGGAGAATGAAATTTCATAAAAGAAATTTCAATGAAATTTCATTCTCCAGACCTTCAATAGCAACATTAATGGTCTGAATTAAATTGCATAAAAGAAATTTCAATGAAATTTCATTCTCCAGACCTTCAATAACAGCATTATACTTAATTACATTTTCCACATTTTAATAGTTTTATTTGGAGTCATATCCTTTGTGGTGAAATGCAACTGCAACACTTGATTCAAATTAGTGCCACTTAGTTTTTCTTTTTAAAAGTAAGTACTGTGAATTTATTTTTCTTATACCATTCATTTCTTTTCTAATCACTTTATTCTCCAGGAGGCAACATGCTCAAAGTTTGAAGGTGGTTGAAACAGCTGTGCAACAGATATATTTCAGGTCCACAAATGAATTTTGATTTTTCTTCTATTTTTCGTTAACTTTTATTTTGTCCTGATGAACTTCAAAAACTTTCATTTTTTTGTTGAACCCCTTCCCTCCCCTCAGAAATTCTAAATATGCCCCTGCATGACTAATAGTAGTGGTATAGGGGGAAAGACTACTATGGCATGGCCATGTGATGAGAAGGAAGGATGAGGTAAAGACATTGGGGAGAAAAGAAGCATGATTAAAAGAACATGTAGAAGACCAAAACTGAGCTGAATGATATAGAATAAGATCTGGATGAGCCTAAAATTGACATTTGGGCTTATGTACACAGATCCAGATGGAGGCTACTACTTGGTGAAGCAATGGACTGAATTCGGTTCATGAGGCCAGTGGATTAAGTAAATAAACACAAGTCATAATGTAGCTTTGTTCCCAAGATTTTCATAGTAGAGTTTGAAAGGGATCCCACTTAGAAGATTAGTGCTTAAAAAAAAACAGTTACTTCTGGAAGTAACTTTAGGATGGTGGTAGTGGCTTCACTGCTAATGTAGACTGGATAGACATATGGATAAAAATGTAGTTTTGTACTTTGAAACATTTCAAAATAAATTATGAAACTTCAGGGAAATGGAAGTCTGTTGACCAACTGTCCAGTTATAATAAGACAGGCTTTAACTGTAAGATACCTCCATTTAAATCTAAGTTCTTCCCAAGAAATAGCAGCTCTAATTCCTTCAAAAAAGCAAATGGAAAGTAACTATTTGCTTTACATGCTTCTGAATATTGCAGATTGCATTTGGTACTCTTTGTCAAATCATGTGAGCCCCAGACCTTACACAGGCCTTAAAACACTTTTATTTCTTTATTTACTGTTATTTTCTGATAGTATAGTCAGTATCACATAAAGCTAAGAAAAGTGTTCGGATGGACTGTGAACTATTCATAGAGTTGTGTCTTGAAAAATTCATTCCACAAATAAAGAAATTAAAAAGGAAAAAGGAATCTTCTTCACAGGATTACTAGAAAGTGCCCCATTCCTTTCAAGTGAAGAATAGATCAGTCATTTCCAGTTATTAATATGTGCTGGCACATGCAAAGTCTTATACCGGTATCCTCTTTCGTATGCAGAACTTATCACGAGATCTCAGATTAAGCATAGTTTTCGCAACCATATTGTAATGCTTCTAAAGTTTACACACACAATTTCTTGAATATTTAGGTAGGAGAAGAGGTAAATTTTGCCATTAGATAGGTACTTGGCATGTTTTCTTTCTCTCTTTTTCACTCTTTTTTTTTCACGTGTTCATTTTACAATTATTTGTCTGTAAAACCAGTTTTGTGCTGATATGTTATTTTTTATGCAAAATGACTCGTTTAAACTCGTGTTCATAATTTTGCACAAATTTTCATTTATATTGTGATTCTGTAGTTTTATTTGTTTAATAATTGTTATTTAAAGTTATGTGAAAATTTTCCAGCATTATAGGTTTTTGAGTTTTTCGTTTTTTTTTTTTTTTTTCATTCTTTCGAAATTGTGGCAGTTCTTCTTTAGGGTGGGGGAGGAGTTGATTTTCCTGTATGTTTTAAGTAAAATTTTGTCTCGTAGCTCCAAATCCATGTCTGTACCTAATTTAGTTTTTTCATTTGACAGTGAATAACGTTTGTAAACAGCTTTTAATGTGTAAATTAATTTGTCAATGAAAAATATTTGTTTTTGAAATTTTTGATTTAATGCTTTTGCAGAATTCAAATCGTGTTGTGAAGATAACTGAAAATGGTTTTGGTGGTGCTGATGTTGCAGAAGTTCAGAAAAGTCTGCAGCTGTTGAAACAAAATTTATTGAGAGCTGAAGACAAGGTATTTTCATGCAGTAGCTTGTATTACCTTATAATTATTTTCAATGAATTTTTAGAATTCTGTGCTTAAGTAATTAGCAGTTTGTTTAAATGTAGTTCTTTTTATTTGATAAAGTTCTTGTGTTTTCTGGTCCATTTAACTATCAAATGATTTATGTTATGAGTTTTCTTAATTGTCGTCAGGATTGAAAGTAGTAACGCTCAGAATAGTTTATCATAGTGAATGATTAATAAATCATCTTATACTGGAGTGAATCATTAAAAAAATAAGTTCATTAAATTGGAAGATGTCTTATGGGTTATGTAGACTACAAATTGTATAGAAAAAATTTACTTTTTGTGGCTTGAATCAAAATGTGATACAGTGGATCCCACTTAAGAAGTTCCTGCTTAAGAAGTTTTCCCTTAAGAAGTTTTATGTTTAGAGTCCTGATTTTTTTTTCCATAGTGCTATTGTTACTTTTTCCCGCTTAAGAAGTAATGATGTTTCAAGTTTTCTCGCTTAAGAAGTTGTCACAAGCTTCTAAGTAAAAACATAAGATTTTGGAACTCGTTCAGCAGATAAGTACATGCCAAAGAAGTTGGGAGGAAACATTTCTTTGTTCTCCCCGTACATGTAGCAAGCAAAGCCCCTGCCGGCTTCCCACGGTCAACGCAGTAGGTCATGTTTACCCCCACCCCTCCACACACACACACTTCTTCTGCGTCTGCCCTTTTGGTTGTCACAATCGCCTTATCTTTGGGGCTGGGGAAAAGCTGGGAAAGGAAACACCTGCTTAAAGTTGGTCATTCTGTCAGAGTTAGGCTCAGATGTTGCACCTCACATACGTGAAGTTAAACGTTTAGTTTTATTGTTGAAATGCGTAGCTAGAAATATGACATCTAAAGGCATTAAAAGAAAAGCTTTATCTATGGTTGAGAAACGAAACATTATTACGAAAGTTGATGAAAACCCACATTTAAGTAGGGTTCAGATAGGAAAAGAACTAAATTTACCTGTTACAACCCTCAACGGTATAGTGGCAAAACGGGACACTGTGCTTGCAAATGCTTCCCATTCATTAAAAATAAAAAAGATTAAGAAATGTAAATACGAGGATGTCGAAGAAAACCTTCTTGTATGGTTTAAACAAGCAAGAAACGCTAACATTTCGATCAACGGGACAATTCTTCGTGTTCCAGCGGACATAATGAGAAATATTAGGGAAATGGACACGTACTTTGTGAATCTAGTGGAAAAAAGGAAGAAACAAATGCTTTTAGATCAGTATTTTTGTAATCCTGTAGCATAATAAATGTAGCTTTCAATCCTCACATTCAAGTTTAAATGGGTAAGTTGTGAAATTTTTTTATGTTACTTTAAAATTAACTAAAATGTAATTTCTGGATGTAATATATGCAACATTTTTAATCGCTAAAGTCTTACAAAACCCAATCAGACACTTCCCGTTTAAGAAGTTTTCATCGGTTTGTCCCAACGAAAACTTCTTAAGCGGGATCCACTGTATTTTGAAATACTGTTTGTGTGGGAGTACTTGCAATATCAAACTACTCAGACTTAGGAAAACAATATGAAATACTTAAATATTTAGAATTATTAATCTGACAATCAGAATAACCTAAATTGCCAGTTTTTCTGTTCTACGTGTCGCAAAACTTGAAAAATACATCTAAATGTTCTACACATCGGAAAACTTGAAAATTACATCATCCTGGAACGGGAATTAAACCTGCATTTCTCGATTTTGGTTCAAGCATGCTATCTATTACACCACCCAAAACAAATTAAGTTCCAAGTATCTGAGGATAATTACCATTTGAGCATGCTATCCTGCTTGAACAGAAATTGGGAAATGTAAGTTCATTTCCCTCTCTACAGCAATGTAGTTTTCAAGTTTTCTGGTGTGATGTGATGTCACATGTGAAACAGTAAAATTGGCAATTCAAGCTATTCCAATTGTCAGATTAACGATCCTGTAGTTGTTCCACGTATTTGTCGTGACGAATATTTCTTCGATAACTTCCATATTGAATATGCAGTTCAAAATTGTATCTCTTCTATCAAGACCCCTCTCCCCAAACTGGACCGAGTCTGTGGACAGTACTCTGCAATTAAAGTCATATGTGGTGTAGCTAGTTCAACCTTGTCTTAATAACACTGAAGAATTTGAAGCAAACCTGGAGCCTTTGTCCAACTGTAGGAATCTCATATCATTGTCAGCACATAGATTCAATGTGTTTTACTGTTTCCCATGTAGCCATCCTTCAAAAAACTTGCATTACTCTGAAATGGAAATCAAACCCGCATCTTTCGATTTACATTTGAGCACGCTACCATTACACCACCCAGGACAATAAAGTTCCAAGCAAATGAAGCTAAACAAATGTAGCTTAGGAATCTGAACAACTTTCCAGGTATGTGCTAGTTGAAGCAATCCCGCTTCATCTTAGCATCAACGACCATTTCTCATCCAAGTATGGATGAAGCTCAAGACGTCTCCAATGTTAGTAGTTGTAGAAAGGAATGGAGGGGGAGGGAAATCTCTGAAATAATTTATTCTTCACAAATACACACATGAAAGGCATATATGTTTCATTCCTGGCATATGGATGTCATACATTTTACTGTTTCCCCATGTTGGAAAGTTGTTTGGATTCTTAAGCTACATCTGCATAGTTTCTGTTGCTTGGAACTTTGTTGTCTTGGGTGGTGTAATGGTAGCATGCTCAAATGAGATTTGGAGATACAGGTTTAATTCCCATTCCAGGTCGATGCAAGTTTTCTGAAGAATGGCTACATAAGAAACAGTAAAAAGTACAGCATTTAATTCCGACAATGATATGTACAGTATATGCCTTTTATATATTTGTGAAGAACTAATTTTTCCAGGGATTAATTTCTACATAGGAATCTCATTTTTGCAATTTATTTTTACAAAATGTCTCAATGCCCCCTTACAGAATTGAAGATTTACTTAGGAACTGGAATGTCATCAAATGCTTTTAAAAAAACTGAGGTCAATGTTCATTGCCAAAAGTAAAGGCCTCGTTACTCATTACAGCTACCCTTCTTTCCCACCCTACCAGGAAAAGAAGCAGCTCTACACAGTCGAGCAGCTGGTTGCAGATATCAACAAGATGGATGACCCTCATTTCACTCAAATCCTTGATTTGAAGTTCATTAATAGTGTAGAGAAGAATATCTATATGGACAGCAGTGCATTTGTCAACAGCTCTTCCTTTAGTGGCATTTTGTTAGTAAGCTGCAACACTTACCAGTATTTGAGAATCCTCAACATGATAAGGGCATTTGGTGGCCAATCATTAGCTGCATGAATTTCAGGGGTGATATTTAAATAACTATGTAGTTGCCTTGTGTTCTCTGAATCCTGATAGAGACAAAACTAGATGTATGACTTTTATGTTGAGCTACAATTTCTAGCTGCTTCTTTTTATGATATGATAAGGTTTAATGCCTTGGGATGTGCTTGATGTTTAAGTGGGCAGTAATACAAACATCATTATTATAATTTTTTTGTTATGTAAATGCTGTGTGTGTGCATTCTGCAGTTAAAAGTGTTGCACTTATTTGATTATTCAGATTGTTCACTTATTCTGTTTCTTTCTGTACATTTCAATATATTAGGTTCATGCTAAAGAGATTTTATTGCAGCAATTGCAAAACCATCTTCAGACAGCTTTTAAAGAGGTAAGAAATCTCAGTGTGGATTTATATAAAGTTTATCAGCAGTATTTTATCTAATTTCAACAAGTTGTATCTCAAGTGTGGAAATAATCATAACAAGGGATTGGAATTATGTGTGCTAAGAGAAAAATTTTATTTCAGCTGTTATATGAGGGTGAATATTATTCAGTAACCTGGGACATCTTATTATAAGTTCTGATTTAAAAAAATGGAAAGCAAGAGAAAAGAGAGAGAGAGAGAGAATAATAGACCACTAAATGCATTAGTAATTCCTTATTTCCTCAGGAGGTACTTCAAATCATGCATATTTTTGACTGTGTGTTTTGTAAAGATTATCATAATTACAGTGAGAAACAATTGTTCACATATTACAAAACTCACAATGGAAATATAAACTGAATGTTTCTGAAACACATTGAATTTTTACTTATGTTGCAAATTCCTTATTGTGTATTCTGTATTATACTTTGAAATGGACATTAAGAGGTTTGTTTTTGGTTTCTTTTTAAAAACACATGCTCCTGACCTTCCACCTGACCTCTGGAGCAGTGCCATTGATGGAAATGGTTTCATATACACATATGTAGTTACTGTTGTTTTCCTTACTATCTGTTTCAAATTGTTTCTATTCACATTTTTTAGTTATGATATAATGCAAAATGAAATACATGGTTTTTGACACCAAACTGCTTTTTTACTGAATATTTCCATGCATGGCTCTTTGGTTTTTTGACATTGTTCAAAAATTCTGCCATCCTACTCACATGCTTAGGTGCACCTGTACATAAACATATTCCTGTGGGTAATGCTAATAATGTCATGTTTATGCTAAGGAACGATGAAGTTCACTGCTGCAGAAGGCATGCCATGAATGAAATGTTGTATAATAAGTGTGGTGATGCTGCATACTAAAGAATCTGGGTGAACTTCAGAATCTCTATGCTTTCAAGTAGTTCTCAACTCCGTGTGTATCGCTCCACCTTGTTTACACAAGCCTGATCATTCTCAGCATTAAGGAGCAAAGGGAGTAATTCTTATGAAAAGAGGAAGATGTTTGCATAAATTTCATGCTGAAATAATTGGATTTTATAGTTTCAGATTGTGTTTATTGAAAAAATAGAAGTTAAAACTTACTTTCCTTCCTAGATTACAGCTTGGTAATCTGTGTACAAATTTAGTTTTGTGATATATCTATGCAATGTGTGCTGTGATATACACTGAAGTGCCAGAAAAACTGGTACACCAGTCTAATACTTGGTAGGTCCCTCATGGGAGCGCAGCAGGACTGCAGAAATACGACGGGGCATGGGCTCCACTAGCTTCTGGAAGTGTGCTGTAAGCAATGCACACCATACTTCCTGCAGAGCGTTCCACAATTTGGGTGTATTCCAAGATCTTGCATTCCTGTGTTCAATAGCGTGTTGCATGGCATCCCAAATGTGTTCTATCACGTTCAGATCTGGGGACTTGGTGGGAATGGCAACACCCCAAACTCAGATGAATGCTCCTCTAACCATAATGTGGCGTCCTGACACTTGTGTGGAGGTGCATTGTCCTGTTAGAACAGGCCCAACCCATCAGCATGAATGCAGGACATGAACGGGTGTACCTCATCAGAAAGGATGTGCACATAGCGTTGGCTGATAACAGACATTTGTAGACGTACCAGTGGTCCCAGTAAAGTCCAGCTAAACACACCCCATACCATTACGGACCCCCCACCAGCCGGTACAGTTCCCTGTTGACAGGCGGGATCCATGGCTTCATGGAGTTAACGCCACACACGAATCCTTCCATCTGCCTGATACAGTTGGAAACGCAACTCGTCAGACCAGGCTTCTTGTTTCCAGTCATCAAGTGTCCAATGGCGGTGTTCCTGTGCCCAAGCGAGGCGCATAGCTCTGTGTCGTGCACCCATCAAGGGGACTCGAGTTGGGCGTCGGCTCCCAAAGCCCATATCGTGCACGGTACGTTGCACAGTCTGAACGCTGATGCTTGTTGAGGCTCCAGTATTGAATTCCGATGATACCTGCGAGAGTGTTGCACGCCTATCGCATGAAACGATTCTTGACAGCTGACAATGGTCACGTTCGCCCAATGTCTTTTTACGGCCACACTGGTATTGTAGGTTGGAGGTTTTGCCGGAATTCTTGTAGTCATGGTACACCCTTGCAATGGTCGCCCGTGAAAATCCGAAATTCGTTTCTACCACTGAAGTATTATGGCCCATCTCACGAGTGCCAACTATGACACCACTTTGAAAATCGCTTAAATCATTATTACTTGTCATTCTCATGCCGAAAACAGCTGGCAAGGATATGTATCGCTTTATATACACACTGGCGGACGCAACCGAGTATACGCATAGGTGACGTTGCTATGTATTTTGCATAAGCTGGTCTGTACCAGTTTTTCTGGCACTTCAGTGTACACTGGTTTCCATAAATTAAGCAACAAATGAAAAAATCGTGATAACTCAAAAAGTATGCAACCGGTCTGGATGAAATTTGGTGGTAAGCTTTACCAGACAAAATGCAACAACAACAAAAAAGGAAAAAAGAAAAAAAAAGAAAAAAAAACTGTAAGAACATGTGATACCAAGCATTTACATTTTTTTATGAATTATGCAAATATGAAATACAGAAATATAAGTATCAAGAAGAAATAGGAAAATGTACTTCAATATGGAGTGTGGTTACCCTGAACAGCAATACAGGCCCAACAGCGATGTTCCATTCCATTAATTATGGTGTCAAGCCGTTCAATGGGTAGCTGCATCCATTGCTCAAGCAAAGCAGTGCGAAACCCCTGCAGGGTTGAGGGAGGGGCCTGGAGGACAGCAACACGCCTCCTGAGAGTATCCCAGACAGGCTTAATGGGATTCAGATCGGGAAAGCGTTCTGGCCATTCCATACGGACTGTAGTCTCCTGTTCCAGGTTCTGGTGCATGAGGTGAGTTGTGTGAGGGCGGGCGTTGTCTGCCTGCAGTACAAATGTATCACCGGCCACATACGAACGAACGATAGGGTCCAGGGTCAGAGGTATAGAGACGAACGATGTCGTCTCTATACCTCTGAGCATTGAAGTTTTCATGTGGCAACACATAGAGGTCAGTACGACCGCCTAATGATGTGCCTGCCCACACCAGAACACTACCAGCACCATAGGTGTCCCTTTCCTGGATGTTAGAGGAAAGATAAAGAGTACCGGCCTCTCTCGAGATGTAAACTCTCTTGAGAATCACTTTGAAAACAGTATTGCGACTCATCTGTGAACAGAATGGACCTCCACTGATTTTGAGTCCAGTTCACGTTCATTCGTGCTCAATTGAAGCATTTCCTGGGGGGGGGGGATGCATACCAGTCACCGAGCAGACAGTCCTCCTGCATGTAACCTTCTGTGTACCGTCGTAGCTGATACCGTCCATCCGATGGCTGCTGCAAGCACAGATCTAAGATGAATTGGTGTAGCTGTCCTGTTCCACCATGCCAAAAGCTGCAAATACTGGTCATCCACGGAGGTTGTCGCCCTTAGCCTACCTTCGAGAAGGTGCATCTGTTGCTTGGAACTGCTGCCACATCCTGCTGACTACAGAACAATTGATGTTGGGCTATCTTGCGACGTCCACCAGCTGTTGCCCTGCTTCGAGTCAGCCTATCGCTCTCTGCTGGTAAATGATGCCTCGAAGCCATGTTAACAAAATCGCTATCTCGAAATCTTCTCATTCACCACCACACATAAATTGGCGACTCTCTCCGAAACAGCTAGTTTTAAGCTCTTGTGTATTTGCATAAAGCCCTGCCAGCACCACTCGTTTGCCTTCCTTACATCGATGCTGTATGCCTTCGCCCATGACATATGCAAAATTCGTGCAATTTGAACTATATTTAGCCCAGTTATCACAATTTTTCGGTTTGTTGCTTAATTTATGGAAATCAGTGTAGTTTTGTGATCTTCTACCAGTTACATCCATAATTTTCACCCATGATAGCTAATCAAAGTAAAATACCAAAATGGATTCATCTTGTTACTTAGGATTCATAAAAGTGAGGGTATCTTTCTCTGTAGTGCAAAGTTCATAGCCTGAGCTCCGTACTTATATCTCCATGCTGCCAATTAGGAATGGAAGTAAGTTTTCAATTTTTTTTTTCCAATGAAAAAAATTCCAGAACTATAAAAACCAATTATATTTAGTTACTGTTAAACTTCGCCTGTCTGTTGGTACTATTACTTTGACATTGTGCCATTACTGCAGCAATGTACATCAGTTCAAAATTAAGGGACAATTGCTGCACAACTTCTCTTTCATGTTTTTGGCATATTCTCTTTGAAAGAAAAAAGTTCCTCCAAATATAAGATTCCTTTTTTCATCC
Source organism: Macrothele yani (assembly GCA_039090855.1). Classification (NCBI taxonomy): domain Eukaryota; kingdom Metazoa; phylum Arthropoda; class Arachnida; order Araneae; family Macrothelidae; genus Macrothele; species Macrothele yani. Next base: position 57,947,150 of record CM076998.1, on the reverse strand, counting down.
TACTTCTTTTGCCCCTTAATTCTGAGTGTGAGCAGTCTGTATGCAAACATAGCAGAGCGATATGCACGAAGTTAGGAACTACTCAGAAGCATAGAGATTTGGAAGTTCACCTGAAAAATTATTGAATGCATTCATGACAATACAATGTGTCCTAAAAAACCTTTTGTGCTCCCCCCCCCCCCAAGGACTTTCCTTTAGTTATTCTCAGTGATGGTGGTAACAATCTGAAGATTTATCTTACATTATACTTGGGTAAGCATAAAATGTTTGCTATAATTGGATCACCCAATCTTAAATTACTGGCACTATATTTTATATTTTGAAATTGGGATTTTCTTGAATTGGATCGGTAAGCATTATTATTAGAAAATAAAATATTTGATATAGTACCACATTTTAATTATTTGGGAGTGAATTTTACCCCTGACTTACGATGGACTTTTACATATAGAAATACTTTCTAATAAATTATCTAAAAATATTGGCCTCATTAGTACCAATATTAACAACTTTTTCAGTTAGAACACTAATTCTCTTGTATTACTCATTAATTCAGACTCACATTAACTACTGCTTTTTATCTTGGGGTTAAACAACTAAAACAAATTTAAATAAATTACAGGTATTACAAAATAAATGGATTAATAGACCTACTTTCAAAACGAAGTACTGCTATAACTACACATACATCCACATCTACATCCTCCAGTTCACCCGAATGATTTCCGAATTCTAGAAATACATCAACTTTTCTATTACAACCTTGGCAAATTCATGTTTCAGAGAAGAATTGCATATGGATTTAATTGAAATTAATTGCAATAGACACAACTACCAAACAAGAAATGGATAACCACTTCACCCAATACAGCCTAAAACACAGCTATTAAAGCAAAGTTTAAACGATGCTGGCCCAGAGTATTGGAGTTCATTACCTTCGGATTTAACAAATATTAATGACCAAAATCTTTGTAATAAAAAACACAAAAATACCTACTGAGTTAAAAAACTAAAAGATATCTTCTTTAATTAAATCCAAATAATAATACTAATTATTTACTAAAAATAATTCATGATAAGGCCAAACTCACTTGTCTCATACTTTTGAAGAATCTAAGGGCTATGTCAGGACTCCTAAGTAGCCTTTTCTCATGTTTGCTTTTCTGTTTAATACCCTTTGTATGCATAACTTACTGTAATATTCATGTATTGTAACAGCATAAATAAACAAGTCGTGAATTTTTTTGTTAAATTGCATATGAGATATGAGCATGAATTTCAGATGACCAGAGATACAAATAGGCAAATGACGCAGTAAAAAAAAAGTCTTTTGATTTAAAAAATCAATATTTTCCAACAAAAGTTCAAAAAGATTTTAGTTATTAAGTTTCAAATTATTAATTTGTTCTTAGTATTATTACTTTTGTAATAAGCTAAAACAAAATAATGTTATGATAGCTGTCTTGAAATGGTGTGGTTGTGTTAATGATGCAACAGGGTTCCCACAGTCCTTATAAATCCTTAAAATAAAAAAATGCTTATTTTTTGTTGGGTTGCTTAGCAGTCCTTATTTTTTTTTTTTGCCAAAAATAGCAAAAAGTACCCAAAACGTCCTTATTTTTCTTAACTAGCTGCAATGAAATTTTTCTTAACTGCTGCTGGGTTGGCTATATTGATTGATGATGGCATCATGTAACATTAGCTGAATGTCCATCAGAGAGCGGTGGGCTCTGTTAAATAAGTAACATGCTGAAAAAGGTGAAGAACCCTGGGCTAAATTAAATACATTTAACTGATTACACCCAACAAGCCCATCACTATCTCTTGGTATTGATATTTAACTTTTGTATTCCCCTTTTTCTGTATGTAAATGTCAATTATTCAGTTATACCACAAGAAAATTAAGTGCAAAATTGAAATCCTGAGCATGCAATTTTGACTTTGGTTTCGCAATTTAAACTGTGACATGATTATATGCAGAATTTAAATCTTGAACTCATGCTTAAACTACAGTTGTTGTTGTTTTTTTTTTCATTCATGTAAAAACCTCCCAAAGCAGCCGTACACCTACTTGCATATGTGATTATTCTCATACATACATACATATCACTAAGCTGTTCTCTGAAATTCAGAGTTTAGCTCCACAAAGAAATACAAACTACCAGATAAATTTTTAACTGATTATTTACTTACTGTTGCAACATCAAACTTTTCCATTTACTGCGATCTTGACATACAACTCGGGCTTCACTGACATCCATCACACGATGCACACAAGACCTTCTATACTTCATACTCATAATCTTTTTCTCATGCAGACACTCCTGAATATGATCCTCCCATGACTTCCTTGGCCTTTCTCTGCCTTTCCTTCCTGCCACTTGGGCTAAAAAGATTTCTTAGTAAGCATCTCATCACTCATTCTTTCAAAATTCCCAAACCACCTAAGAATATTAGTCTCCACTTTGCTAACAATATTTTGCTTCACATTACACATTTGCAACACATCTTTCACACACGATTAAAACATGTCCTGCCACAAATCCCCGTAAGTAACACATTTCTCCAGCACACAAATGACTCCTATGTTATTTCTGTAGTACCCATGTTTCACTGCCGTACATCAGAGAATGGACAATTACACTCTCATACACAGCCATGTGGAACTCTTTTGAGAACCCATCATCCCTGTGAAAACCTCCCAAAGCAGCCATGACTTTCAATGAAGAATTCACTCGCCTAATAATTTCACCATCTAATCTGTTCTCTCTGTCAAACATGCTTTTTAAATACACAAACTCATTCAACTGGTCAATCACTGTGTCATTTAGACCTATGTTACATTCAATACTACCAGTTCCTTGCTCAAAAACCATAACTTTGGATTTTTTCCTTTTTTATACTCATTTTGAATTTCATGCAAACTTCGTACATCTGGGACAACATATTCTGCTACTCACTTTTGGTCTCTGCTAAGAGGACAGTGTCATCAGTATACAGCAATCACGTGGATATCACCAAGACAAACCAGTATTATCTATTTTGGTATCACGCATGCACGTGACCATAAATGTACACTGAAGGGCAATTGAATTAGAGATACCTGTCTAGTAACGTGTAGCACCACCTTTCGCCCTGATGATAGCGACGATTCGTCTCGGCATGGACTCAACAAGACACCGGAAGCATTGGGAAGCCATATGGATCCATGACCCCTGAACAAGCTACTACAGTTCACGAAGATTTGATGGAGGGGTCAGAGCCTCGAACATCTCTCTCGATGGCATCCCAAATGTGCTTAATGGATTGAGGTCAGGTGATTTAGCTGGCCAAGGAAGCAAGGTCACGTCGAGGGCGTGTTCATCCAACTATTCGGATACAATTCGGGAGCGATGGCACGGTGCATTGTCTTGTTGCACAATGAAGACCCCAGTGGAATGTTGAAGACGCACAAACGGGAGCAAATGGTCGTCCAGGATATCCCGGTAACGTTGACCTGCGAGGGACGATGTCATACGTGCCAAGGGTCCCATTTCAGTCCACGTAAACAGTCCACAGACGAGAATGCCACCCCCATCAGCTTGAAAAGTACCCTGCTGGCAAAAAGGATCCGTCGCTTCATGTGGTTTGTGTCATACTCGTATCCTGCCATCCGCATGTGCCAACGTGAATCTCGACTCATCAGTCCAGGCAACATTTTCCCACATGTCTAGGGTCCAGCAGCGATGTTCCCGTGCCCATGCTAATCTTTGCACCCTGTGATGTGTGGTCAGCAGCGGTACCCTCGTGGGACAATGGCTTCTGTACCCCTTAGCGAGGAAATGGTTCTGGATGGTGTGGCTGCTTACACGTTTTTGTGCACCAGCTTTAAATTGCCGAGTGATTTCTTGCACTGTGGCCCGTCTATCCGGTGTTACAATGCGAGCTAGCCGACGATGACCGCGCTCATCCACACACTGTTGTCCATTGCAGTTGGCCCTTGCAGGGATGGTTTTACCGGATTCGATGTACTCACAGCGGCTTTTGAAAATCCCAGTGCCTGCACGACTTCCGAGATAGAGTGACCCATTCATTGGGCCCCGACAATTTGCCCACGATCAAATGCGCTTAGATCCTTCGTATTACCCATACTGCGTCCGACTTTTACTGATTCCCGTCACATCACTCCTTATATATTGTCGGATTGCTGCATACATCATGTCGTTTCCGTTTACAGGGCCGCCCACAGAGCCATATTTGCATAACGCTAGCTGTCTCTGATTCAATTGCTCTTCAATGTATTTAACAGGATATGGTGACATTACCCAAACTTGTCTGACTCTTGCACCAATAGAAAACCATTTTGATAGAACACCATTCACTCTTACATAAGCTCTACTGCCAGCATACATGGCTTTTACACTATTAAGTAGATTCCCAGTAACAAAATATTTATTCAATACCTTCCTCAAAAGTGTCCTATTTATTTGGTCTTAAGCTTTCTCTAAATTTATAAAGGCAGCAAAAACTTTCTTACCAGCAGCCAGATACAAGAAAGTTTTTGCTGTTTTCATAGATTTAGAGAAAGCTTACAACCAAGTAGATGGGGCACTTTTGTGGAAGGTATTGAATAAATATGGTGTTACTGGGAATCTACATAATAGAGTAAAAGCCTTGTCTGCTGGCAGTAGAGCTTGTGTACGTGTGAATGGTACATACATACATATCACTAAGCTGTTCTCTGAGATTCAGAGGTTAGCTCCACAAAGAAATACAAACTGCCAGATAATTTTTACTTACTGTTGCTGTATCTAACTTCTCCATTTAGAGCGATCTTGACATACAACTCTAGCTTCACTGACATCCATCGCACGCCGTACACAAGGCCTTCTATACTTCATACTCATAATCTTTTTCTCATGCAGACACTCCTGAATTTGATCCTACCATGACTTCTTGGCCTTCCTCTCTCTGCCTTTCCTTCCTGCCACTAGGGCTACAAAAAAAAAATTCTTAGTAAGCATCTCATTACTCATTCTTTCAACATGGCCAAACCACCAAAGCATATTAGTCTCCACCTTGCTAACAACATTTTGCTTCACATTACACAACTGCAATACCTCCGCATTCCTCACACAATCAGAACATGTCTTGCCACAAACTCCTCGTAAGTAATGCATTTCTCCAGCACATAAACGACTCCTATGTTTCTTCTGTAGTACCCAGGTTTCACTGCCATACATCAGAGTAGGTACAATTGCACTTTCATACACAGCCTTGTGGAACTCTTTTGAGAACCCATCATTCCTGTGAAAACCTTCCAAAGCAGCCATGACTTTCAATGAAGAATTCACTCTCCTACTAATTTCACCATCCAATTTGTTCTCTCTGTCAGACATGCTTTCTAAATACACAGACTCATTCACCTGGTCAATAACTGTGCCATTTAGACTTATATTACATTCAGTACTACCAGTTCCTCTCTTAAAAATCATAACTTGATTTTTTCGTTATTTATATTCAGTTTGAATTTCACGCAAACTTCGTACATCTGGGACAACATACTCTGCAACTCACTTTTGATCTCTGCCAACAGGACAGTGTCATCAGCATACAGCAATTTTCACACATGGATATCACCAAGATACAAACCAGTATTATCTATTTTGGCATCACACATGCATGCATCTATAAATATATTAAACAGCCATGGTGACATTACACAACCTTGTCTGACTCCAACACTGTTAGAAAACTATTTTGATAAAACACCATTCACTCGTACACAAGCTCTACTGCCAGCATACATGGCTTTAACACTATTAAGTAGATTCCCAGTAACACCATATTTCTTCAAAAGCTTCCACAAAAGTGTCCTATTTACTCAGTCATCAGCTTTCTCTAAATCATGAAGGCAGCAAAAACTTTCTTACCAACAGCCAGATACTTTTCAATCATTATGCATAATGCAAAAATTTGGTTAGTGCAGCCTTTACCAGGCATAAAACCACTCTGAACATCCCATACTTTCTGTGATGTAAGACCACATACTTTTTCAATAACGACCTTACTGAACACTTTCCCTGGCACACTCAGTAGGCTAATACCACGATAGTTCTTGCAGTCAGTCTGATCTCCTTTTCCCTCATACAAGGGAACAATGATAACATCCTTCAAATCACAAGGGACCATTCCTAACTCCCAGCACAACTGGCAAATTTCAGTTAACCAGTCAAATACAGAGTCACCGCCATATTTCAACATCTCGGCAGTTATGCCATCAACTCCCGGAGCCTTACCGTTCTGGAGTGATTTTAGAGCTTTACACACCCTCTTCTCTTGAAATCCCTCCTGTGCTTCCATCCTTCACTGTGACATCATCTGCTTCTGCCTCAATCATCTTTGCTTTCCTAACCTAATAACTCACAGAAGTATTCACCCCATCTTTCACTTAACTCATTGGGCCCCCATATCATTTCCCCAACCCTATTCTTCACACAACTTAACACTTTGTTTCCCCCATTATTTTTTTTTTCATTCTCTTGTACTTCCAGAAAGACTTCCTATCTTTCAAAAACCACAATTTATGCCTTTCCACCTTCTCCTTCCTATCTTTTACCTTACTCTGGTGAACCAGCTCAGCTGCTTCATGCTTCTTACAGTGATATTCATCTACAGAATCTCTACCTTGCAACATCCCTAAATAGGCTTCCTTCTTTATCCTTACTGCCTCTTCAATCTCCCTATTCCACCAAGCATCACCTCTATAGTTGCCCACTATTGTGGTGCCACAGACCTCTTCAGCAGCAGTGACAATACAGTTCTTAAAACATTGCCATTTCTTTTCTATATCACTTTCACAAAACTTCAGCTCCTTCAGCTGTTCTCTAGTACGTCAGAATAACGCTGATGATATTCAGGGAGCCTTTCAACCTTTATTCTTTCCATCCTGGGCCTCTTCCTATTCCTTTTCCTCCAACCAACATTCAGTTTCACTCGTGACATTACCAAGTAATGATCAGAACCAACATCCGCACCTCTCATCACTCGGGTGTCAACAACTAAGTGTTTCAAATGCTGATCGTTGACAACAAAATCTATCGCACTCTTTTGACCAAGAGTACGATTTTCCCAAGTATATGTGTGGAAGTACTTGTGGTTGAAAGACATATTAGATACACACAAACCATTTTCAATACAGAGTTCAATTAATGTTTCACTATTATCATTCACACAAGGATCATTAAACTTACCCAGAACACTGTCAGAAATTGCATTCTGCACACCTACAGTCGTGGCCAAAAGTCCTGCACCAGTAAACCGAAAGTCAATTTTTGATGTTTGATGTCAGCTTATACAGCGTAATGGTAAAGTTAAGAATACATATTATAAATTATTTTAAAGGAAATTTTATGCTGAATTCAAATATTTTTACAGAATGTTATTACCAGCAATAGAAGTGAAGTTACAAGCAAAAGTATAGCATCTAGTCATAAAAAGCAAAAAATAGTGGAATTTCTGAAATTAGTGTACAATGCATTTAACCTAAAATTACTGTATACAGTACATTATTGAAACTTGCAGGACACTTGAAATAACTTACCAACAAGCAAAGCACGCTTTAATATTTAATTGGATAAACACGGTTTCTTAGTAACAAAGTACACCTTCTTGGCATGGAACTAATGAGCTTCTCTAGTTGTCCATTGGTGACAACACAGGGCCATACGGCCCTTACAGACTCAGTGAATGCTGTTTTAGATGCGAGTCCTTGTTGACATATCTTTTGCTTCAATCTCACCCACAGATTCTCCATGGGGTTAAGATTTGATGACTGTGCCAGCCACTAAAGTTTTCTTATAACTTTTCTATTAAACCACTCGTCAATCAACTTTGACCGATAGCATGGCACATTATCGTCCTGATAGAGAAAATTCCGCAAACCCATGTCTTGTGCAGATGGTAGCAGTTTGGACTCCAAAATGTCCACATATTTCGATCCACTCAATGTGCCATCAACAATGTGCAGGCGGCCAACACCACTGGCTGAAATACAGGACCATAACATCACCGAATGTGGGTTCTTGATTGTTGGCTGGGTGCAGCATGCCTTATATCTTTCACTAGCTCGACGACGTACATAATTATTTCCATTATTAGCAGAAATAGTAACATTTGTTTCATCACTGAAAATAACATTTTTCCATTCATCAACAGTTCAATTTTTGTGTGCCTTGGCCCAAGCAATTCTTTTGAGCCATTGTTGTTCAGTAAGGGAAGGTTTTCGTGCTGTCAGTCCATTTTCCTTGTAGCCTACGACGAACTGTACGTGCAGATGCAATAACGCTTACTTCATTCTCCCACTCACTTCTTAAATCAGTGGCTGTTTTAAACCTTGATTTTAAGGAATGACGAATCAACATGTGATCATCATGTTCAGTACACAGCCTTGGTCGACCTGTTCTTTTTCTGTTTCCTACACATCCAGTTTCTGCAACTCTTTTTTTAATGGGGTGCAAGACATTGGAATGATCACAGCCACATTTAACAGCAATTTTGGCACCGTGTTATGACCAATGAACAACTAGAGAAGCTCATTAGTTCCGTGCCAAGAAGGTGCACTTTTTTACTAAGAAACTGTGGTTATCCAATTAAATATTAAAGTGTATTTTGCTTGTTGGTAAGTTATTTCAAGTGTCCTGCAAGTTTCAATAATGTACTGTACAGTAATTTTACGTTAAATGCATTGCACACTAATTTCAGAAATTCCACTATTTTTTGCTTTTTATAACTGGACACTGTACTTTTGCTTGTGACTTCACTTCTATTACTGGTAATAACATTCTATAAAAATATTTGAATTCAGCATAAAATTTCCTTTAAAATGATGCATAATATGTATAAATATAGAAATGAGTGAAAATACACAGTCACATATGGTAAAAAGGTTCATTTAGCAGTAGCTTTCAGTCATCCTACGACCTCGATCACCTGTGATCGACTGGATGAGCTGGTTGCCAGAATTACAATTTGAAGTTGGGGTGTTGGAACTGTTGCTAGATTTTAGTAGAGAGATCCAAATAAATGGAATTTGGTGAGGGGTCTCTGAATTGCAGTTTTTGGTGAACAAAATTTCAACGCTTACTTGAAAACGCAGAGATGCTTTGTTGATGAATGGGGCAACTTTTTTTGTTTCTTTCCAAATGGGAACTGCGGAGGTGTCTTGAGGTGTCTGGTGTTAAGCATTGAAATTTTGTTCACCAAAAACTGCAATTCAGAGACCCCTCACCAAATCCCATTTATTTGGATCTCTCTACTAAAATCTGGCAACAGTTCCAACACCCCAACTTCAAATTGTAATTCTGGCAACCAACCCATCCAGTCAGTCGCAGGTGATCAAGGTCATAGGATGACCAAAAGCTACCGCTAAACGAACCTTTTTACCACATGTGACTCTGTGTGTTTTCACTTGATTTCTATGTTTAGTGTTATTGTCACGTGAAGCCTGAGTTTTAAACCAAAACGCATAATATGTCAGGGTTCCCATGGTCCTTGAAAACTCCTTGAATTTAGTTTTCCTTTTCAAGGGCTCTTGAAAGTCCTTGAATTTTGTAAGAATCCTTGAAAAGTACTTGATTTTTTTTTTCTGTTCACCGAATTTCAGAATAGCTTCAGTTCGTTGAAGAGAAGCAATCGCCAAAATGTCACAGGTGGCTGTGCTGTGTTGTTCTCTTGGAATCAGGAGCACATAGTTGTCGCATTTCCGATTTTCAGGCGGTTGTGATTCTGAATTACGATAAGCGAATGCGAGGGGAATTCTTTTGAACTATGATAAGTGAAGTGATGGGGTGTAAGTGTAAGGTACTAGCATCTCAAACCTGGCTTGTGATCTCATGAATGCTTGTAGCCCCGGAATCCAGTCTAAAATTTCGGTTGTCTGTCGGTGGTCTGTTCTTCTGGCAATATGTCCAGCCTATTCCCATTTCAGTGATTTTATTCTGATCATGATATCTTACATATATACAGTGTATATACACTATATTGGCAAAAGTCACCAGACACCCCTTCAAAAGCAAATGAACGGATCCGCTGTGTTGTTGAGATGCGAGGTACAGCTGCAAACGGTATAAAAACAAGCCTGCAGCTGACAGCAATCATATCATACTGTGAATTTGAGTGAAAATGTTGCGGCGGGAGAGAACTGACTTTGAGAAAGGAAACATTGTTGGGTGTTATATTAGTGGGTTGTCCATAAGAGAAACCGAGAGGCGTTTAAACATACCCAAGTCAACTGTTTTGGATGTACTGAATAAGAGGAAGACACATGGCGTGCCTGAAGCAGGAAAACGTACAGGCAGACCAAAAAAAATCAGTGATAGAAGACGTCGAAGTCTCAGGAGAGTCATTACAGCTAATCGACGGAGTACTGCACAAGACCTCAGTGTGCAGGTGAGTAAAAATACTGGAACCTCAGTATATACACGTACCATTCCCAGAGAACTTCATTCCATGGGTTACCGTGTTCATGCGGCTGCTCATAAGCCTTTCATCTCCACTCGAAATGCTACTCGTCATTTAGCATGGTGTAAGAAACATTTATTGTGGACCATAAATCCATGGAAACAGGTCATATGGACTGATGAATCCAGATAGATCATCCATCAGTCTGATGGCCGTGTGTGGGTATGGCGGCAGCCGGGAGAACGCTATTTACCACAGTGTACTGTTCCTATGGTCAAGTTTGGAGCTAGCAGTTTACTTGTGTGGGGGTCTTTTTCGTGGTATGGTCCCGGCCCATTGGTTATTGTGGACAAACCTGTTAACCAGCACGTCTGCCTCGATATTCTGGACAATTATGCCCTACCAGCTCTGTGGTAATACTATGGAACCGAGTCTTGTTGGTACCAGCAGGATAATGCACCGAGCCATAAAGCAAGGACTGTTACGCCATGGTTTGACGATAATTCCGTATCGTGTGTGGACTGGCCAGCACAGAGCCCTGATCTTAATCCCATAGAGTACCTATGGGATGAATTAGAGTGCCACATAAGAAGTTTGGAACCAAGGCCTACTACTAAGCAACAGTTAGCGGCAGTATTTATGTACTGAATGGCAGCGCATACCTATCGCTGTGTTCCTAAATTTTGTCGAAAGCATGTCTCGAAGGGTCAGCACATGCATTAAGGCCAAAGGTGGACCGACTCCATACTAATGTATGTCAATAAATGTTATGTTGTGTTTCTCTTCTAGGTGTTCAGTGACTTTTATCAATATAGTGTATATATGTATATATAAAAGAAACACATTATACATCTGCAGTTCTGTTTAAGAGCCAGAATTCCAAATGTAAGTAAAACCAGATATGCATTTTATAAGTCATTTTACAAGTCAAAATGGATAAAAGGTGAAATTTTGGCATATAAACTACTTGCAACTTGATGATGTTTTTGGCTTTAAGTAATACTAATGATAAATAAACTCCAATTAAAGAGATCGGGTAGAGATACACCTTGACTAAATGACTAAAGAATCAGACAAATCAGTTTAATAGGTAGGCGTAATGCAGGTATAAAAATAACTAAACACAAGCTTTCACCAAACACGGTTGGCTTCCTAAGGCGAATGTTGTAAAATAGAAACAAAGAATTCCATTTGTTTATATTGTATAACATTCGCCTGAGAAAGCCAACCGTGTTTGGTGAAAGCTTGCGTTTAGTTACCTTTATATCTGTATTACGCCTATTAAACGGATTTGTCCGATTCTTTATACAATACTAATGATAATTAAATTTTTGCTGTCAAGTGTTACTTTTTTAGCACGTCTCTTGTAAAAAAAGAAAAAAAGATCGTGTTTATGTTATCGGTTTGTCCGTCCATCTGTACCCAAGATATCTCTCCAACTATTAGTCCGATTTGAATTTTTTTTTGCGTTGGGATGCTTGAAATATGCAAATGATGATCCTTCATCTCGTTTTTTTTTTTTTTATGATGTACAATTTTGCCACTAGAGGGCGTTAATGCAGATGATGTCGAATTCAAAATTACGTTTTATTCCACATATTTGCTTCTAAACATCCGATTGAAAAAAATCTTTCGATTCCATTTATGTCGAAGAGTATTTTAGATATAGTTACTTTTTCAAATTACGCATAGATTTTCCGCTAGGAGGCGTAAAAGTAAATTACATTTTTCCCGATAACTTTTTTCTAAAACTCCGATTTGAAAAATGTTTTCTTCAGCGGATACACCTCCTGACGGAAAATATTTTGCATATAATTGGTAAAAAATACTTTGGCCACCAAGGGGCGTAAGTGTTAAATTTTGCTTCTGATATATTTACCATAAAATCTGAGCTTCTAAAATATTCATTGAAAAAATTCTTTTGTGGACTGATGCCACTCACATCGATAAACCTTTTCGGAATGTTTTCTTCTTAAAATATTCCACAGTTTCTCCGCCAGGGGCGTAGATGTGTATCCTATTTTCGTCAATATCTCTACTTCTAGAAGTTCGATTTGAAAAATTCCTTCTTTGTTAGATAGTGTTTTCCGTGTGACATGTTGTTCATATAATTTCAAAATTTTTCAAGTAATTCATAGACTTTCCGCTAGGGCGTAGAGGTAAATTGCGTTTCCCCCTATATCTCTGCTTTTAAATCTCCAATTTGAAAAATTCTTTCTTCGCCGGATACAGTTCCTGATGGGAAATCCTTTGCACATAATTTCTAATTTTTGTGAAAAAGTGGTTTGGCCACCAGGGGGCGTTAATCTTAATTTCCACTCCTGATGAATTTGCACCAAAATATGAGCTTCTAAAATCTCGATTGAAAAAAATGTCGCTTGTAGACCGATAGTACTCATGTCGACAAACCGTTTAGAAACATTTTCTTTTTAAAATAATGCATGGTTGCTACGCTAGGGGGCATATATGTATATCTTATTTTTGTCAATATCTCTACTTCTAGGGGTCCGATTTGAAAAATACCTTCTTTGTTGGATAGTGTTTCTAGTGTAACATGTTTTTCATATAATTTGAAAATTTTCAAGTAATTCATAGACTTTCCACTAGGAGCCGTAAAGCTAAATTGCTTTACCCCCTATATCTCTGCATCTAAATCTCCGATTTGAAAAATTATTTCTGCACCGTATACAACTTCTGATGGGAAATCTTTGCACACAATTTAAAATTGTTATAAAAAATGGTTTGGCCACTAGCTGGCGTAAGTCTTAATTTCCGCTTCTAATGTATTTGCAGCAAAATATGAGCTTCTAAAATCTCGATTGAAAAAAAAGTTATTTGTTGACTGATACTACCCAAAATTTCACTCGATGCCTTAATGAAGAGAAGATTCCTGAGGATTGGAACAACGCTACAATAATCCTGCTACATAAAAAAGGTGACATTGAGGATCTCAGAAACTACAGACCTGTCAGCCTCCTATGAGTGGTTTTTAAAATCTTCATGCCGCCCCGGTGGCGCAGTGGTCTAAGGCGCTGGCCTCTGATCATTCGTCCGTAAGGGGTCCGGGTTCGAATCCCGGTCAGGCATGGATGTTGTGTTTGTCTTACGGCACTGGCTCTCTCCCTTCCCTGGAACCAGTGACCCTAAATTAGGGACGGGCGACTGCTTATAGCCCATTGAGTTGCTCACGGTGGTCGTTAAACCTCCAAACAAAAAAAAAAAAAAAAAAAAAATAAAATCTTCACTAAAGTTCTTTCACACCGCTTGAAGGTATCACTGGACATGGCTCAACCGAGAGAACAAGCTGGATTCAGGAGTGGCTACAGCACAATAGATCAGATCCACGTACTGAGAGAACTAATAGAAAGAGTGAGGGAATATGAACTTCCATTGTGCATTACTTTTATCGATTATGAAAAGCCTTTGATTCGGTGAAACCATCAGCAGTTACAATGGCTATGAAATCCTTTGGTATTGAAGATGCATACATTAATATTATTAATAACATCTATAAAAGTGCAAGTGCAAAGATTCGACTGTTTGAAAATACAACACACATAAAAATTGGAAAGGGAGCGAGACAAGGTGACACCATATCTCCGAAGCTCTTTAATGCCACATTGGAAAATGTTTTTCAATCACTGAACTGGGAAAACAAAGAGAGAAAGATTAATGGAGATTATCTAATCCACCTTCGTTTTGCTGATGACGTAGTATTTTTTGCAACTACCCCATCAGAGCTGCAGAGTATGATCCAGGAACTTGCTGACAAGAGTAAAGAAGTAGGATTAAAAATGAACTTTCAGAAGACAAAAGTGATGTTCAATGCTTTTACAAGAAATGAAGATTTATCGATTGATGGAGAAAAGCTGGAGATAACAGACACGTACATTTATCTTGGACAGCAGATATCAAGTGAGGGTCACATTGATGAAGAAATTAATCGGCGTACAAAACTTGCCTGGAGAGCTTTTGGAAGAAACAGCATAATTTTCAAGAGCAATATGCCATTATGTCTTAAAAGAAAAGTGTTTGATCAATGCATCCTTCCAGTGCTTACGTATGGTGCAGAGATGTGGACCTTAACTAAAAGAGACATACAAAGGCTGCAGACAACTCGAGAAGCATGGTGTAACCAGGAGAGGTAAGAAGAGGAACTCGTGGATCCGAAAAATGACAAGAGTGGAAGACATCATGATCAGAGTTAAATCCCTGAAATGGCAATGGGCTGGACATACTGCCAGAAGGACAGACCATCAATGGACAGCCGAAATTTTATATTGGATTCCAAGGGACAGGAAAAGACCCAGAAGAAGACCACATAGGAGATGGGTGGATGAAATTCAAAAGTATGTGGGAGTGACATGGAGGAGACTGGTACAAGACAGACCGTTGTGGAGGAAACTTGGGGAGACCTTCGTTCAGCAGTGGATTGATAATGGTTGACGATGATGATGATGATGACTACTCATGTCGACAAACCTTTGAGGAACATTTACTTCTTGAAATAATGCATGGTTTCTACGCCAGGGGCGCAGATGTATATCTTATTTTTGTCAATATTTCTACTTCTAGGAGTCCGATTTTGAAAATTCCTTCTTTGTTGGATAGTATTTCCGATGCGAAATGTTTTTTCTAATAATTCAAAATTTTCAAGTAAATCATAGACTTTCTGCTAGGGGGCACAAAGGCAAATTGCGTTTTCTGCGTTATTTCTGCTTCTAAAACTCCGATTTGAAAAATTATTCCTGTATCGCCTACAAGACCTGATTGAAAATATTTTTCACATAATTTATAATGTTTGGTAAATAATGGTTTGGGTACCAGGGGGAATAAGTGTTAATTTCCGCTTCTGATGTCTTTGTAGCAAAATCTGGGCTCCTGAAAACTTGACTAAACCGCTCACATGGGAAATCCTTTTGAGAATAATTTCTTCCTAAAATAATGCATGGTTTTCCCACCAGGGGACATAAAGTCACATCTTATTTTTGTAAATATCTCTGTTTGTTTCTAAGAGTCCGATTTGAAACATTCTTTCTGTGTTGGAGAGCGTTTCCGGTGTGAAATGTTTCTCATATAAATTCATGTTTTTCTTAACACACAAGTCTGCAACCAGAGAGTGTAAGCTCGCGATTCCGTTTACAGCAATATCTGGGGATTAAAAACCCGATTGAAAAACTTCTTTCTTCCATTGGATACTATTGTTTTCCACACCGGCTCCATTGACTTTGAGTAGCTTTGATAAATTTAATTTGCGTCAGAACAGATTCAAAAGACGTGCTTATTACACTCGAAAATTCGGTGTCATCTTTCTTGTTTGTAGTGTTTTCCTTGTGTTTGTCTGCAACTGATGACCATATTCCATAGTGCCCAAGGGGATGTTGCTTTCAATTTCTTTTATTTTATTCTTCAGTTAGTTTGACTTTAATGACAAATATTTTGCTTTTAACTGTTTTGTTAAATGTGTAAAACATTGTGTCAGTGATGAGGAACCTGAAATCTTGTGGAACAAAAATACTTCACCAAGGTATGCCCCTATGTTTAGATATAACTATAATCGAACTTTTTGACTGTTTGGTACAACTTATTTTAGTGCCTCATGTGTGCTCTGAGCATGAATATAGTCTTAAATTTTTTTATGAATTCTTGAAAAGTCCTGAAAAAGTCTTTCAGTTTTTTGGTGGAAAAAGAGTGGGAACTATGTATGTATTCCCGACTTTATCATTACGCTGTATAAGTTGACTTACAAACATCAAAAATTGACTTTCGGTCTACTGGTGCAGGACTTTTGGCCACGGCTGTACTCTAGCATTGAAATCTCCTGCTATTATAACTTTCTCTTTAGCACCAAACTGGCTCAAAACAGCTTTTAGCTCATTCCAGAAATCTTGCTTCCTATCAGAAGGTTCCAAGTCACAAGGGGCATACACTACAACAATTACTATTCTCTGCCGGTTTCACTTTCAAACGAATCCAAAGAATTCTCTCACTTATGCAGCTATAGTGAATCAAGTTCTTCATGTTTTCACTTAAAATCACACCTACACCAGCTTGTCCTCTCACATTATCCAATACTCCAAACCACACACTCATCGTTCCATTCACTTCTTCTGTCCCAATTTCCTTCTTTTTGGTTTCACTTACACACAGCACATCCAATCTATACTTATTCATCTTCTCAATCACCTCATTCATCTTGCCATTTATACCTCCAGCATACACCAGTCTTACACTCACTCAACCGATATCTCTTTCTGATTTGCCTTTTTCCAGTTCCAGGTCAATACCATGGTGAACCATCCTTCTCAAGTGTGGTAGGTCCACCATATCCCACACTTGAGTCAGTTTTTGTATTTCTTTTTGTCTTTTTAGTCAGGTAAGTATATCAGTGTTGGGATTAGCCCACAGCTAACAGTTCCAGTTGGTCATTCAATCTAAGGATTCTGGAACAAAACCCAGTGAGTTGGGGTCTTTTTGCCAATGTCACACAGAACTAGCTGCACCTCTCCAAGATTCACAGAGGCCCTAGTTGCTGTTGTGTGTGCTATTGTTACCACAGAGCATCCCCAGGAGGCAAGCCCATCTCTCACTGGTGTTTTATCAAAATGGTTTTCTATTGGTGCAGGAGTCGGACATGGTTGTGCAATGTCACCATGGCTGTTTAATATATTTATTGAACAGCCATGGTGACGTTACACAACCTTGTCTGATATGTCACCATGGCTGTTTAATATTTTATATTGATTATTCTCTCAGATGGGAAAACTGATTTGAACAACAGCAGAACTATTTTTTTCAGTTTTATAAATTCTAATTTATTACATCCACAAGCTTAAATTATATGGGAAATATTGCAAACTTCATCAGCATACTCCAATTTGCATAGTAAAGTCATGTACAAAAGGATAAAAGTATATTTATTTGTGCAGTTGGTAAGGCCCTTAAAATTTTTTTGTCCGATACTTAAAAGTTATTAATAAGTGCTCTGTGTGCGTGTGCGTGTGCGTGCGTGCGTGTGTGCGTGTGTGCGTTCTCTCTGTGTGCGTGCGCTTGTGCGTGTGAGAGAGAGAGAGAAAGAAAGAGGAAGAGTGGGGTCCCTGTGCATTAAATTGTTTCATTTGCTTTTCTGCATATCATTACACATGCTTTTTTCAATATGTTTCATTTCCCTTTTACCTTAGGTTCCTCCCTTACTTTTTTAACTATGCTCAGTGTATAGATAATCCTCATGTGAATGACAAATGTTTTTCTTTTGTTTTTACAGATAGAATTGAAGGACAAGGCTCTAGAAAACATTGAAAGAAAGTTAAATGCTTCACGCAAAGAAAAGACTTCTTTGTTAAATAAAATATCGGGTTTGGAGGAAGAAATTGAAAAACTTTCTTCAAAGCTCAAAGATGCTAAAATGTTAAGTGACAGCATTTTATTAGATGTAAGTCTTCTGAAATATGTATATGTTTACATAATTTAGGACTGATAATGTAATTTTGATGCCAAATTGCTTTGTGACATTCTGTTGCATTGACTATGTACTCTGTACTTAACAAGCGAACAAGATTACAAGTTAGCTTTGAGGGTATGGACAGGTATTTCCTGCTTTTAACACTAACATTCAGAATTGGAATAAAAAAATTTGATTCTTATAATCCAAATATTAATTCAGTCTTAAAATCCAAAATTTTGATATCCAGGTATTTTGAATTTCAGATATTTGGATTTTGAAACTCTAGTATTTGGTTTTAAAATCCATGTATCCAAAATGTTCAGATCACAAAAATCCAGATTTCTAATAGTGAAATATGCAAATTTCAAAAAGTCTGAAAACCATGAACAGCCCTGTGCACAACTACTGAAAGAGATGCCAAAGATCACTTCTTGCATCATGTGGTCCTTCACCAACAGTCTTTTCTTCCATGCCTTCTGATATCTGTTGGGTTCCTTTTGAGAACTCCACCAACGAAGTTCCTGTTCCTACATTAAATTTGATCTCCAGAAGAACATACACATGTATGATCACATAGAAAAGTTGATGAATGAGAATGATTTAATAGCATGAACATAACGTAGCCAAGGTATGCAATGCAGTATATTAATACTTCATATTGAAATGCTGACTATCAACACCCAATTATGAAGTAATCAATAAAACATTTAAATATTTTGCTCACCTGGAAGGGATCTTTTATTTTCATTCAGCTGTATGGCACCATCCCAATGTAGTGATTATTTAATGTCAAAAAAATATCAGTGTCAGTCAAACATGAGTATCACCTTAACAATCTCTCACTCCTATCGATGAAAGGAATTGTGTCGAAAGAACTTAACTGTTATAAAATGTTATTTGATTTTGTTTCGAAAATGGTATTTGGATCTACAAATGCATAAATACATTTGGCAATGTACCAAAAGTGATTTTTTTTTTCTATTTGAGAATCACACACATGTGCACACACACACACACACAATGCTTCATTTTTATCTTGAATTAAGCATATGATGGGCTTATGCTGTGGTAAAAATGTAAAAAACTATGTTTATTATGAATACCAAGTTACATCTTATTTACTAAAAGTGTGTGTGTGTGACAAAAAAAAATGGTGTCATGAATATTTTATGTGCCATACTTTGAAAATTTGACAAGGGCCTCTGTGAATCTTGGAGAGGTGCCAGCTAGTTCTGTGTGACATTGGTGAAAAGACCCCAATTCACTGGGTTTTGTTCCAGAATCCTTAGGTTAAATGACCAACTGGAACCATCAGCTGTAGGCTAATTCCCCACACTAATGTTCTTACCTGATTAAAAAGACACAAAGAAATATTAAAAATTACTCAAGTGTGGGATATGGCGGACCTACCACACTTGAGAAGGACGGTCCACTACAGAATTGACCTGGACTTTCTAAACAGCATATGAGAAAGAGATCTCAGTTGAGTTAGTGTAAGATTGGTGTATGGGCTACTAGAGGTATAAATGGCAAGATGAATGAAGTGATTGAAGAGATGAATAAGTATAGACTGGATGTGCTGTGTGGAAGTGAAACCAAAAAGAAGGAAATTGGGATAGAAGAAGTGAATGGAACGGTGAGTGTGTGGTTTGGAGTATTGGATAATGTTAGAGGACATGCTGGTGTTGGTGCAATTTTAAGTGAAAAGATGAAGAACAACTTGATTCACTATAGCTGCATAAGTGAGAGAATTCTTTGGATTCATTTGAAAGTGAAACTTCAGAGAATAGTAATTGTTGTAGTGTATGCTCCTTGTGACTCGGAATCTTCTGATAGGAAGGAAGATTTCTGGAATGAGCTAAAAGCTACTTTGAGAAAGTTAGGTGCTAAAGAGAAAGTTATAATAGCAAGGGACTTTAATGCTAAAGTAGGTGTGCAGAATGCGATTGCCGTCCCGGTCGCACAGTGGTCTAAGCGATGGCCTCTGATCATTCGTCCGAAAGGGGTCCGGGTTTGAATCCCGGTGACGCATGGATGTTGTGTTTGTCTTACGGCACTGGCTCTCTCCCTTCCCTGGAACCAGTGACCCTAAATTAGGGACGGGCGACTGCTTATATCCCATTGAGCTGCTCATTGTTTTCTGACGACAATGTTTTGGGTAAGTTCAGTGATCCTTGTGTGAATGATAATGGTGAAAGATTAATTGAACTCTGCATTGAGAATGGTTTGAATGTATATAATACGTTTTCCAACCACAAGAAGTATCCACACATCATCATCATCATCATCATCATTGTCAACCATTATCAATCCACTGCTGGACGAAGGTCTCCCAAAGTTTCCTCTACAACGGTCTGTCTTGTGCCAGTCTCCTCCATGTCACTCCCACATACTTTCGAATTTCATCCACCCATCTTCCATGTGGTCTTCTGGGTTTTTTCCTGTCCCTCGGAATCCAATCTAAAATTTTGGCTGTCCATCGATGGCCTGTCCTTCTGGTAGTATGTCCAGCCCATTGCCATTTCAGGGGTTTAACTCTGATCATGTTGTCTTCCACTCTTGTCATTTTTCGGATCCACGAGTTCCTCTTCTTATCTCTCCTGGTTACACCAAGCATGCGCCGCCCCGGTGGCGCAGTGGTCTAAGGCGTTGGCCTCTGATCATTCGTCCGTAAGGGGTCCGGGTTCGAATCCCGGTCAGGCATGGATGTTGTGTTTGTCTTACGGCACTGGCTCTCTCCCTTCCCTGGAACCAGTAACCCTAAATTAGGGACGGGCGACTGCTTATAGCCCATTGAGTTGCTCACGGCGGTCGTTAAACCTCCAATCAAAAAAAAAAAAAAAAAAAAAAAACACCAAGCATGCACCTCTCCATGCTTCTTCGAGTAGTCTGCAGCCTTTGTATGTGTCTTTTAGTTAAGGTCCAAGTCTCAGCACCAGCACCATACGTAAGCACTGGAAGGATGCATTGATCAAACACTTTTCTTTTAAGACATAATGGCATATTGCTCTCGAAAATTATGCTGTTTCTTCCAAAAGCTCTCCAGGCAAGTTTTGTACCCCGATTAATTTCTTCATCAATGTGACCCTCACTTAATATCTGATGTCCAAGATAAACGTACGTGTCTGTTATCTCCAGCTTTTCTCCATCAATCGATAAATCTTCATTTCTTGTAAAAGCATTGAACATCACTTTTGTCTTCTGAAAGTTCACTTTTAATCTCACTTCTTAACTCTTGTCAGCAAGTTCCTGGATCATACTCTGTAGCTCTGATGGGGTAGTTGCAAAAATGACTATGTCATCAGCAAAACGAGGGTGGGTTAGATAATCTCCATTAATCTTTATCCCTTTGTTTTCCCAGTTCAATGATTGAAAGACATTTTCCAATGTGGCATTAAAGAGCTTCGGAGATATGTCACCTTGTCTCACTCCTTTCCAATTTTTATGTGTGTTGTATTTTCAAACAGCCGAATCTTTGCATTTGCATTTTTATAGATGTTATTAATAATATTAATGTATGCATCTTCAATACCGCAGGATTTCAGGGCCATTGTAACTGCTGATGGTTTCACCGAATCAAAGGCTTTTTCATAATCGATAAAAGCCATACACAATGGAAGTTCATATTCCCTCGCTCTTTCAATTAGTTCTCTCAGTACGTGGATATGATCTATTGTGCTGTAGCCACTCCTGAATCCAGCTTGTTCTCTCGGTTGAGCCATGTCCAGTGTTACCTTCAAGCGGTGTGAAAGAACTTTAGTGAAGATTTTATAAACCACTGATAGGAGGCTGACAGGTCTGTAGTTCCTGAGATCCTCAATGTCACCTTTTTTATGTAGCAAGATCATTGTAGCGTTGTTCCAATCCTCTGGAATCTTTCTTTCATTAAGGCATCGAGTGAAAATTTGGGCGAGTACTGTTTCGATTTCTCCACTTGCTTCTTGTATGATGTCTACAGTAATTCCATCTTCTCCTGGAGCTTTTCCCTGCTTCATGTTCTTGATTGCATGTGTAACTTCTGCTGGGAGGACTGGAAGAACTCTGGTACAGGTACCTTTCATGATGTCTGGAGTACATGTATCATCCCTTTCATATAATTTGGAGTAGAAATCTTTTACTCTTGTCAAAATTTCTGCCTTTATTTCTTGTTACAGAACCATCTTCTTTTCTCAGTGCCATAATCTGTTTTCTTCCCTTACTGAGAAGTCCCTTTGCTATCTTTAGGCTTTGGTTGTTTTCAATTGCTTTCCTTACTAGTTCACAGTTGAATTTCCTTACGTCTTGAGTGATACTTTTTCGTACTGTCTTGCATAGCTCTATATATTCCACTTTGGAAGTCACATCTTCTTTAGTTGTCCTCATCTCTCTTCTTTTTTGCATCAACATTTTGGTTTTTCCTGATAATTTGTTCACATGCAACTTGTTCTTAGACCCAGCTGATTTTGTTGCTGTTTCCATAAAAGCTTTGTTTACTTTTCTGTTAACTTCATAAATATCCAACTTGAAGGTTTTATGGTGTTTTTTAAGGTTGGTTATGTCAATACATTCTGTTTGTCTTATGAGCTTGCTACGTTCGAGTTTAGTGTTGAGGTGCATCTTACATCTCACCAATCTATGGTCACTACCTGTGTTGAACTTGTTTAGCACACTGCAGTCTTCTATGATGAATTTTTTGCTACACAAAATAAAATCAATTTCACTTGTTGTCCCATTTGGATGTCTCCATGTCCATTTCCTGTGTGGCTTTTTCTTGAAGAAGGAGTTCAAGATGAAAAACCCTTCTGCCTCTGCAAACTCAATGAGAGTATTTCCACACTGGTTTCTGTTGCTGTGACCGAATTTACCTACTGAAGTTTCATTCTGTTGTTGTTGCCCTATTTTTGCATTGAAATCTCCCATAATTATCTTTAAGTGCTGCTTACCTTTATTATTTAGATGACGAACTTCCTCATCAAATTCTTCAATTTCTTCTTCAGGATGACTGGTGGTGGGTGCATAAGTTTGAATAATCTGAGCCTGGTATCTTCTCGAGAGTTGGATAACGAGTCGTGCAGCTCTGTCAGAGGAACTTTCAACTTCTACAACTTTATCCTTTAGTTTCTTGTTTATCATAAATCCAACACCACTAGTTCTGCCAGTATCTGTCCCACGATAGTAGAAGAGATGTCCACTTTTCAGTTCAATGAGATCTTCTCCTTTTCTCCTTACCTTACTTAGCCCGACGATGTCCCACTTGATTCTTTCTAGTTCCTCTTCCAATTCAAGAAGCCTTGAATCAGAAGATATGGAGCGTCCATTATACACAGCCAAGGTCAGCATCAGATGGCATCCTAGTCCGGTCCTCCGGGGATTCTTAGCACCCTCTGCCTTCATGTCGCACTGGCCGCTGCCTTGGCCAGGTACATTCCAGCTGCCGGAGACTGAGGGCCAAGATTTAAGTTGTGGAGTCATTTTGGAGGGGTTTGGCCATAACTCACCACACTGGCCAAAAGAGTTGGTGAGTGTGGGATAGCATTTCCTCTAATCCCGATGGTATAGTTATACCGCTATTGGCGGTCGTCAGAGCCCCTTTAATGGGAACAGGATGCACCACGAGAAGGCGGGGTTGACATTTGTCAAGGAGAGGCTGTGATGTTACGCATCACCTGACCTTACATCCCTATATACTATCCACACATATACTTGGGAAAATCATACTCTTGGTCAAAAGAGTGTGATAGATTTTGTTGTGCATGATCAGCGTCTGAAACACTTAGTTGTTAACACTTGTGTGATGAGAGGTGTGGATGTTGGTTCTGATCATTGATTGGTAGTGTCACGAGTGAAACTGAATGTTGGTTGATGAAATAGGAAGAGGCCGAGGATGAAAAGAATAAAGGTTGAAAGGCTCCCTGAATATCATCAGCGTTATTCTGACTTACTCAAATAACGACTGAAAGAGCTGAAGTTTTGTGAGAGGGATGTAGAAAAGAAGTGGAAATATTTTCAGAACTGTATTGTCATTGCTGCTGAAGAGGTCTGTGGCACCACAAAAGTGGGTTACAATAGAGGTGATGCATGGTGGAATAGTGAAATTAAAGAGGCAGTCAAGAGAAAGAAGTAAGCCTATTTGGGGATGCTGCAAGGTAGAGTTTCTGTGAATGAATATCGCTGTAAGAAGCGTGAAGCTGCTAAGCTGGTTCGCCACACTAAGGCAAAAGATAGGAAAGAGAAAATGGAAAGGCATGAACTGGCATTTTGGAAAGATAGGAAGTCCTTCTGGAAGTGCATGAGACTCAGAAAAAATAGGGGGAACAAAGTTGTAAGTTGTGTGAAGAATGAGATTGGGGAAATGATATGGGGGCCCACTGAGTTAAGTGACAGATGGGGTGAATACTTCTGTGAGTTATTAGATCAGGAAAGCAAAGATGATTCTGAGACAGATGCAGATGATGTCACAATGAGGGATGAAAGCACAGGAGGGATCTCAAGAGAAGAAGTGTGTAAAGCTCTAAAATCTCTTCAGAATGGTAAGGCTCTGGGAGTTGATGGCATAATTGCAGAGATGTTGAAATATGGTGGTGACTCTATAATTGAATGGTTAACTGAAATTTGCCAGTTGTGCTGGGAGTTAGGAATGGTTGCTCGGGATTGGAAGGATGCTATCATTGTTCCCTTGTATAAGGGAAAAGGTGATCAGACTGAATGGAAGAACTATCGTGGTATTAGCCTACTGAGTGTGCCAGGGAAAGTGTTTGGTAAGGTCGTTATTGAAAAAGTACGGGGTCTTATATCAGAGAAAGTGTGGGATGTTCAGAGAGGTTTTATGCCTGGTAAAGGCTGCACTAACCAAATTTTTGCATTATGCATAATGATTGAAAAGTATCTGGCTGTTGGTAAGAAAGTTTTTGCTGCCTTCATGATTTAGAGAAAGCTGATGACCGAGTAAATAGGACACTTTTGTGGAAGGTATTGAATGAATATAGTGTTACTGGGAATCTACCAAATAGTGTAAAAGCCATGTATGCTGGTAGTAGAGCTTGTGTACGAGTGAATGGTGTTTTATCAAAATGTTTTTCCATTGGTGCAGGAGTCAGACAAGGTTGTGTAATATAACCATATCTGTTTAATATATTTATGGATGCGTGCATGCGTGATGCCAAAATAGATCATACTGGTTTATGTCTTCGTGATATCCGTGTGTGCAGATTGTTGTATGCTGATGACACTGTCCTGTTGGCAGAGAGCACTAGTGAGTTGCAGAGTATGTTGCCTCGGATGTACAAAGTTTGCATGAAATTCAAACCGAGTATAAATAAGGGAAAAACCAAAGTTATGGTTTTTGAGAGAGGAACTGGTAGTACATGCATACATACATATCACTAAACTGTTCTCTGAGATTCAGAGGTTAGCTCCAAAAAGAAATACAAACTTCCAGATATTTTATTTATTGTTGTCTAATCGAACTGGTAGTACTGAATGTAATATATGTCTAAATGGCACAGTGATTGACCAGGTGAATGAGTTTGTGTATTTAGGAAGCATGTTTGACAGAGAGAACAAATTGGATGATGAAATTAGTAGGCGAGTGAATTCTTCATTGAAAGTCATGGCTGCTTTGGGAGGGTTTCACAGGAATGATGGGTTCTCAAGGGAATCCCTCATGGCTGTATATGAAAATGTAATTGTTCCTACTCTGATGTATGGCAGTGAAACCTGGGTACTACAAAAGGAACATAGAAGTCGTTTGTGTGCTGGAGAAATGCGTTACTTACGAGATGGTTTGTGGCAAGACATGTTCTGATTGTGTGAGGAATGAAGATGTGGTGCAGTTGTGTAATGTGAAGCAAAATATTAGCAATGTGGAAACTAATATGCTTCGGTGGTTTGGCCATGTTGAACGAATAAGTGATGAGATGCTTACCAAAAAAATCTTTTTAGCGCAAGTGGCAGGAAGGCCATGGAAGTCATGGAAGGATCAGATTCAGGAGTGTCTGCATGAGAAAAAGATTATGAGTATGAAGTATAGGAGGTCTTGTGTACGGCGTGTGATGGATATCAATGAAGCCCGAGTTGTATGTCAAGATCGCTGTAAATGGAGAAGTCTGATACGGCAACAGTAAGTAAAAATTATCTGGTGGTATGTATTTCTTTGTGGAGCTAACCTCTGAATATCAGAGAACAGCTTAGTGATATGTATGTATGCATTTTAAAGTGCAGAAAATAGCTTTTGTATGATGCCAAATTCAACTACATTGCTTAAAATTTCAAATTACAGCCAATTTGGATAAATCATGTCTGACTGTTGCAACTGCTACATGTGTGAAATGCCATTTTTTTAAATGACATAATAAAACCATTTATGGTCAGGAAAAATTGAAAAATAAGAAATAAAATCAGAAAATTTATATATGGAACCTATACAAGAAAAAATCTAAAACACACTGAGATATGAAAGTGCACCAATACTTCCTAATTAGGTTGTTTGATGTGAAACATACTAAAACAGAAAACCTCCTAAACAACAACAACCCTGTCCTCTCCAACATATTTTATATCTCTGCTTTTCCAGGCAAAAGTTGTTGTTGTTTTTTCATTCTTTCTTTCACTTTTTTCTTTAATGCTATTTTTTTAATTCTTTTATTGTATGTATCTCAGTCACAGAGAGAAGGTTCCTGGTGACCCTTGCTCTTCTGTAATCCACTATGTTTTGTTCACTCACCCTCACATTTAGTTCTGGATGCATGTCCAGAAATATATGATTCAGTTCTAACTTTGTTGTGTTCATTATAATATTTGTGCTACTAATATAAAACTGCATCATACCTCTGTTCATTTCTGCTGACCATTGATGTTATGTCATGCAAATCCCACCTTGATGATCAATTAATTGGAAGCAATCAAAGTACTGACAGCGTTGGTGACATAGTACTGTGGTTGCATTTTTGTGGAGATGTTAGTGAACTGAGAAGAGCTGCCATATATTCCTAGCCCACATTGATGCTGTTTATGGTTAGGAAGAGCAACAGCTTCCATTGTTGTCCTCTTTTGGGTGTTTGATTTATTACTCAACGCTATCCCCTGAGTTGTCAGGGCAGTATCTGGTCATTCACAGCACCGCCCTGAAAGGCTCCTGTCATCAGAAATCGCCACTTCCTAATGGGTACATTTTCATGACATCTTTCCCATACCCACATTATCATTGTTGTCGATGTTGAATTTTGTCAAAGGCTGGTGAGCAAAAGACAGAGAAATTTGTCTCAGCTCTGGACATTTGCAGGTTTTCAAGTGGCATGGCAAATGTGCGAGCGGGCTGCATTTTGGATTGGGTGAAGCTTTTGTTTTCGCAATGCCAATTCTTCGAGGCTTTTTAGGAAGGTTTTAAACACCACACATGTTGCCACAAATGGCCATTTGCATGATCGGTTTTATGGTGTGTTTCCGTGTCCTCTGGAGAGTTTTTATTCACCAGGAGTGATCAAAAGCAATGACTGATTTTTTTGTGCAGAATAGAAGCTGAATAATTGTCACATGTTGAACATTTAATAAAAAATAGACATGCAGGTTACTCATACAGGCACATCTGGTCTTCTTCCTCCTCATAAGAGAACAGCTGTGGTACTTCATTAGTGTCTGATTCTGCCTACAAATTTGCAGTTAAAAGTAACACTACGTGAAAAAAAGAAAATTCTGTTCCAAAAATAAGGGAAAGAAACATTTGAAATGTTTCAAGAAGCCTTCAGTGGTGAAGTGATCCCATGTACAGGTGTGTTTTATCTAAGGATAGTCTGATGTACGTTTTTAGGAGCTGGGTTACATGCTGGAATAAGTGTATTAGTTGCAAGGCAGAGTATTTAGGTAAAGAGCTTGTAGACATTGATAATTAAATTTTATGTTAGGAAAAGCAAGATGAAGCTTATTACTTTTTGATCAGGTTATGTACAGTTCTTATACGTGTATATCTTCTCAGGCTTACAACAACAAACAAACACAACACTGGGGTTTTTTTTAATCTTTTTTCATCAGCAATTATGATGTCAAGTGAATTGTCAGTGCTTTTATTTATGATAATATTATGTCTGTCTCAGTTGTCATATGATATTTTAATTTTTGACAAAAGATTCAGGTAGTTACTTATGGGGGATAAACTTGGATTTGGATTAGCCAATCTTTTATGGAGGATATTTCTGGATCCAATAAAAAATCACTCAGTTTCTGAGTAGAGCTGGATTTTTTTTTTTTTTTTTTTTTTGATCCACTGTAGTGATGTATTTTTGTCTTATGTTTTACATTTCTGGAGAATTTAGTTGTTTCTCATAAATAATTTCATTTTACCAGGTCTTGTGTGTCTGCAAATCTGAATAACAATTTTATAAGTTGTCTCATATGTTTTGGGGTTTGGTCATTTTCTTTAATTATTTAGCTTCATCTCCAGTGTTTAGCTGGACTCACCAGCTCATTCTTCACTTACTGTTTCATTTCTCATGGCATTTGTTCAGCCACAGTATGGCATAATATACTTCCTTCTGACACTGGTATAGAGAGAAAAGGGTGGAGCAGGCGCCAAATATGTTTCATGTTAATTCTGTTAAAATTTATTATTTTGCCTTTTGAAAATCTGCATGAAAACTGCTGTGCAATGGCAAAATGACCATCATTATCATAAGTGTGTGTACCTGTGCAGCTTTTAGATATCATTTTGATGAGAAAATCACATTCATAATTAAATTAAAAGAGGAATTCTTGACAGTGAAAAATTTGTCCAACTGTTTCTGTCTTATTCAAGGTTTTTCTGCCTATAATATTTTGCTTCTGAAATCACCAATGGCCAACTTCACACCTTCAGTCTATTTTGTCAGATCAGATCAGATGTAGAAGATTTTAGGAAGGGAGTGTCTGACCCCAGGTCTTAAACAACCCTTAGAAATAGGAAGCTAGGAGATTTGGGCTAGTGTGCCCGATAGAAAAGTGACACGGAAGCAAGGTGGAAAGGGGGAGGAAGACACCCTTATTTATTACCGGGAGGCCAGTACCCGGGGTCCGGTGGCTTAACGTGCCCATCCGACGCACGGCGGGTATTTAGTGGTTCGAACGTTCGAACCTGAGGTTATCTCCATGGCAGTCATGAACGCTAACCACTAGGCCGCCCGCTGCCCCTAGTCTATTTTGTCCTTGGTCTTCTTTATAGTCTGCAACTTTGTACCATGGAATCCCCCTCCCCTTCCCATTTGGACAATCTTTCATATCCCATTCTACCCACACATCCATACCACCCTAGTATGTTCTCATTAAAATTTTGTACATAGCACTGTTTTAATGTCCATTACTAATTCCATTTTGAAACTTAATCTTCCTGTTCTTCCTAAAAATTCCTCATGACATTAGCTTCTAACATCTTACAGACCTTTTTACTTTGCATCTAACTGTTTCTGCCATAAAAAAGGGTAGGTCACAGTACTTTATTATGCACAATAAATTTAGCTCTTCAGCTAACTCTTCCTTGGTAAAATCATTGTTTTATGGCTGAAAAGACCCTTATTGTTAAACTCTTTATGAATCCTTCCCATCTCACCAGTAATCACACTTAAATAATGAAAATCTGTCATTTTCTAGACCCTTCCCCTATACTATAAAATTAGCATTTTTTGGAGTTAGTTTTCAACCCAAAAATTAACAAAAAATGACCAAACAGTATGAAGAAACAGCATCCACAATACAACAGTGGGATGAAAAATGTGTTAAAGAACCCATGTCACCACTGGAGATAAAACCAAAAATGTGAAGAAATGGCCAACATGAGAAAGCTGTGAATGTTTGAGTTAATTGCCATGTGACACTTTTGATTAATTTCAGCTAAACTTTCAATTATACTATCACCAGCATTCTTCAACATCTGAGTAATAGTTCCATGTGCTGCAAAAAGTGTATACCATTCTGGTGAGATTTCATAGTTTTTACAAATCTCTCTTCTTAAATCTGTATGATGTGTTTTGCTGTACTTATAGCATTAATATGTTCTTCACATTTATCTTCACATCTGTTTTCCACATCTTATAAGTTTAATTATATTATTTAATTTAATAGATTGCTCTGCTACATAACCATTTGTTTCTTACATACGATTTAATAATTGACATGTGAGGGGAATATTAAGCATGCATATATGTGAATGTAGTGACAAAAATTAGCTTTTAGGTTCTGTGAAAACTCACACTCTTAAAAATAATTTAACATACTCTTTCAGATTTTTACTGTGTTCTATTATCCATTTTCTTGTTGCACAAAAGATTGAAGATTAATGTAATTTATATTACATACACAGTCGTATCAGAATAATATGATCACCTACCTAATAATGAGAATAACCACCCTTGGCCCGAATGACAGCGGCAAGACAGCATGGCATGAATACAGTGAGGCCTTGGAAGGTTGCCCAAGCCACACATACCCATTCAGACTGCAGCAGAGCACAGAGGTCCTGGAGATGATGTGGTTGTGGGTCGACACATCGAACCTGTTGATCCAAATAGTCCCACAAGTGCTCTATGGGATTGAGGTTGGGCAATTTCACCAGCCAAGGGAGAGCGGAGACATTGCTGTGATGCTCCTGGAACCAGTCACACACACCCTTAGGTACGTGGTAGGGCACATTGTTCTGTTGGTAGACATCATCACCATCAGGGTAAATGTCCAACATGAAACTATACATAATATCTAAGGTATTTCACCTGATATTGTCAAAGTATTTTTCACGTTGTTTGCCCTGTGTGGCACGTGAAAAATACTTTGACAATATCAGGTGAAATACCTTAGATATTAGGTATAGTTCAATTAAAAGCACGTTTATAACATAAGACAACCTATAAGGTTGTCTCATGAATTGCATTTTTCGTAGTCCAACATGAAGGGATGCATGTGGTCAGCAAGGATGTACAGGTAGCCATTGGTGTTGTGGGACCCATCATGTGGTACCAGAGGTCCCAAGTCATACCAGGAAAACATTCCCCAGACTTGCACGCTGCCACCACTGGCCTGTATTTGACCAACTAACATGTCTGGGTGTTGGTTCTTGTGAGTCTGACGTCGTATCCACTACCGCCCATCACTTCTGTGGAGTAGAAACCTCGATTCACCGGAAAAGGCAACCTTTTCCCGCTGTCCAGTGACGGTAGTCCCATGCAAACTGCAGGCGTCATTGCCAATGGACCTGGGTTAACATGGGTGCCTTGATGCAGCGTCAACTTCGGTGACCTATTGCATAACGGGATTCGCTCTACTGTTGTTAGGGGACATGTACCTGGGTGCCCCAGCGTTTATTTGCGTGATCAATTGCTGCACTGTTGTGTGTCGATTGCTCTTTACCAGTCGATGGAGGCGACGTTCTCCTCTGGGTTCGATGGCCTTTGGAAATCTACAGTTATGACTTTGGGAGGTACTCAGTGTGCTAGCGGTCCATTCTTGGTACACCCTTACTACAGCACCTCACGAACAGCCCACGAAGTCTGCTGTTTCTGAGATGCTTCCATGCTTGGCGCTGTAGCCGATGATCATTCCTTTTTGAACGTCTGTCAGATCACTGCCTCTGCCAATTGTGATCACATGACGTACTATGGCTCATCTGTTCTGGCCGGCTGCTTATAACTCTGTGTGGTTGACCTTGTCATATGCACTCTGTGATGCGCTTAGGCCGATACACTGCGATTCCAAGGGTGGTCATATTATTCTGATACAACCATGTATGTATTACATATGTTGTTGCTTTAGTTGTACTTTTTTTCATGGGGAGAGGAGTTTACCGATGAGTGTATTCCCTATCATTTTAAGCATTTTTCACTTGATACTACTAGGTGGAAAGCAGAAAAGAAGAAATTGAGGAATTGCATCAGCAGGAGCAAGTACTACAGAATCAGAAACGTTCTTTAATGATTCAAGTAAGTTATACGATATTCCTAATATTCTGATTGCACCTTACACTCTGTTTAATTTTCCGTATACTTTTTTCTTAAAAATAACATACGTTATATGGAAAAAATATATATAGTGCAATCGATGTGATATTCGTATTAATTGCATTCATTTTTTAGAAAAATGTCACACATATAGATATATATGCAGGGTGTCTACAAATGATTGGAGTGGTTTCACGATTTTATTGTAGGTATATTATTTGACATATGATCATGAAACTTTACAATTACATATAACAATGCAAAAAGTTTTGGGGGGCATATTACAGGTGCTCGATATGTGCCCCTTGAGTGATTCTGCAAACATCAACTCTGTAATCAAGTTCCTCCCACACACGAGTTAGCATGTCTCTATCAATGTGAGCAAAAGCCTTGATGATGCGAGCCCACAGTTTTGGTAGATCGGCTGGTAAAGGCAACACAAACAGCGAGTCTTTCACACAACCCCACACGAAAAAATTGCGGGGGTTAAGTCGGGGGAATGCGCAGGCCGTAACAGCAGTTGGTGATCATCATTCCCAGCACGACTGATCCCTCTCTTTTGCAATCTGGCGTTCAAGAATTGATGAACATCGCGATGGAAATGGGGCGGAACGCCATCCTGTTGGTAGATGAAGTCCACACTGTCTGTCTCCAACTGCGGCATGAGCCAGTGTTCCAAAATATCCAGATACACGTGTCCAGTAACGGTCTTTTCACAGAAGAAAAAGGGGCCGTAAACTTTAAATTTTGAGGCCGCACAGAAAACATTGATTTTTTGAGAATCCCGAATGTGCTCCACGAAGGCATTGGGGTTTTCTGTGCCCCAGATTCGCACATTATGCCTATTCACTTTGCCACTAACAAAAACGGTTGCTTCATCACTGAAGACAAGTTTATCAGAAAATGACTCGTCTTCTTCCATAAAACTTTAAAATCACAAATAAAACTCAAAGCCACTCACTTTGTCATCGGACGTCAGGGCTTGTAGCAGTTGCAAGTGGTACAGCTTCTGCTTCAGTGGTTTGCGTAAATTTTCCAAAAGGTCGATCGTGGAATATCCAATTCTCTACTCGCTGTGTGCACCGACTTCTGTGGGCTACGCACGAAACTTGACCACACGAGTTTCACGGTTTCTTCAGGCACTGATGGATGACTCGTTGATTTCCCTTTACACAGGCATCCTGTCACTTTAAACTGTTCATATCTTCTCAGAATGGAGTTGGCGCTGGGTGGAGTTTTCCTAAATTTTGTTAAAAAGTGTCGTTGCACTGTTGTCACAGATTGAGTTGCATGAAATTCGAGGACAACAAACGCTTTCTCGCTGTTTGAAGCCATCGTACCGACTATAAGACAAGTACTGCCCTCTTGCGGCGACCAAAGTAAACTTTCAGCAATGCGTGTCTGGTAACATCCAACTCGAGCAGCATATTGCTATACAGCCACAAAAAAATCACGAAACTGCTCCAATCATTTGTAGACACCCTGTATATATGTATATATACATATAACATTTTCCTAAATATATAAATATATAGTCCCTCAGAGCTGCAGAGTATGGTCCAGGAATTTGCTGACAAGAGTAAGGAAGTGGACTTAAAAATGAACTTACAGAAAATGAAATTGATTTGCAGTGCTTTTACAGGAACTAAAGATTTTGTGATTTATGGAGAAAATCTAGAAGTAACCAATGCCTACATATACTTTGAACAGCAGATATCATTCCAGGGCAACATCAAAGAAGAAATTAACAGGCATATAAAACTGCTGGAGAGCTTATAGAAGAAATAGTACAATTTTCAAGAGTGTTTACTAAAAAAAAAAGTGTTTAATCAGTACATACTTGCAGTTTTGCTTGTGTATCAGAGACATGACCTTGAACTAAAAACAAAAAAGACAGACTGCAAACTACTGAAACAAGTGTAAAGAGGTGCATGCTTTGAATAACTAGGAAATATAGGAAGAGGAACTCATAGATCATGAAAATAACAAAAGTTAATGACATCATGATCAAGGTAAAATCCCTGAAAGGGCATTTGGCTGGACATATTGTTGGACAACTGGCCACTGTTTGACACAACTAGACTGGATTCTAAGGGACAGGGGAAAGACCCTGAAGAAAGCCACGTTTGAGATGGGTGGAAACTGGCTGAAGATAGAAAGTTGTGGGGGAAAACTTAGGGAGACTTCCACCTAGCAGTGGATCGATAATGGTTGAGATGATAATGATATATACTGTATGTATTATATAATAGACTTCCAGTTTGGAGCAAGCATTCAATGTAATTGCGATTATATTTGAATTTGTATTGATCATACACTGGTGTGCAAAAATTAAGGACAAAGAGGAGAAATTGGCATAACAGCGGAACGAGCAGGCAGAACGGACCGAAAGACCACTCAAGAGATAGACTAAGGTCCAGTACGGTAGGGCATGCGCATATATGCAGTATGACGTGGGAGGGGGGGGGGTGCCGGAAGGGTATAAAGCACACGGGCGGTGTACGCTCAGCAATTCGGTGAAAGCTATTGCACGGTGTACATCAGTTTGAATGACGTTGAGTTGCTGCCACCGTGGGATATGGCTAACAGGCAATCCAGTAGACGACATCTGGATGACTTTACCCGAGGTCGCGTCATTGAGAAATTGTAAGAAGGTCGAAGTGTGACTAGTGTGGCCTAGGAGCTCGGGATCGCTCACAGCATCATTTCACGAGCTTGGAGAGCATTTCAAACGACAGGAACAGCTGTCCGAGAGTTCAGCAGTGGTTGTCCACGAGCAACCACGGTGGTGGACGACTGGTATATTGTCCTACAGGTGAGAAGAGACAGACGACAGACAGCGGGAGAAACTGCAAGGCACCTGCAACAGACAACTCTACGTCCGTTATCGCGTTTTACCATGGCCAGCAGGCTGCACAAAGGTGGTCTATTTGCACGACAACCAGTACGGTGTGTGCCATTAATGCCTGCTCATCGGAGACCGCAGTTTCTGTGGTGCCAGGAACACAAGAACTGGACACATCAGCAATGGGGTAGAGTTCGCTTTACGGATGAGAGCCGATTTAGTCTGCCGAGCGATTCT
The DNA here is from genome assembly GCA_039090855.1 of Macrothele yani. NCBI lineage: Eukaryota > Metazoa > Arthropoda > Arachnida > Araneae > Macrothelidae > Macrothele > Macrothele yani. The sequence goes on along the minus strand of CM076998.1, from coordinate 57,912,256 downwards.
AGACGTATACAATCTGGAGAGAGCAGGGAACACGCAATCACACCTCCAACATCATCGAAAGGGACCGGTTTGGAGGTGGCGGAGTTTTCGTTTGGGGCGGTGTCATGCTTGGTAGCCATACTGACCTCCACTTCTTCTAAGGAGGTTCAGTCACTGGTGTCCGCTATTGTACCGAGGTTCTCCTGCCTCATGTGCATCTGTTTAGAGGTGCTGTGGGTCCTGAGTTCCTCTTCATGGACGACAACGCTACACCTCATCGTACAGTGGCTGTCGCAGAGCTGTTGGAGAGTGAAGATATTCAACACATGGATTGGCCTGCAAGGTCCCCGGGCCTAAATCCAATCGAACACGTGTGGGACCCAGTTGTGCTCGAAGCTACCTTTTCAATAAAGTGCCTTTGTAACCTTTGGATTCCTTGTTTGGACGTTTTTGCTCACATGTCCCATATTCTTACATCTTGGGGATCTTGTGGTATGATTTGAGTCGATGTGGAGCACTTCTGCACGACGTTACATTCGAAAAACTGTCTCGTCTTTAATTTTTGCACGCCAGTGTATTTATATAAAAAAAGTAGATCACGTAAATATTTGTGATTTTAAAGCTTTTATGCAAACACACATGCAATTATTAGATAAAATGAAATGGTGGTGCTAAATTATGACAAAGAGAAAAAAGGAAAAGACATGAGGAATAGACTGAGCAAACTTAACAACACTGACAGCAGCATGAGGTGAAAATTTTTCAATCTAAATAATCTCCCAATCCTAGGGGGAGGACATCCCCCCTCCCCCTCTCTCTCTCTCTCTCTCTCTCTCTCTCTCTCTCTCTCTCTCTCTCTCTCTCATTTTAGAATGTGTAACTATTGGTGACACATACTGACAGTTACTTCTAAGGGTTTGTACCATTTCTTTAAGAGGCAAATATTTCATTATTTTTAATGTGCATTCAGAGTTCCACATTGTTTTTATATTGCATTCATTTATTTATGCTTGTAGCAACAATTTTCTGTTTGTATTTTTTTTACAGTTTATTCTTTACTAGCCAGGGGGTTCAACTTTGCCGAGCTTAATTAAAAATACATGATTTGGTGTATGGGCCAGCATATTCTGAGTTTTGCTAAAATTATCAATAAGCTATTTTTTAGTTAAAAGCACAGTAAACTTAAAATGAGTATGGAGAAAAAGGTTTAATATAAAAATACATGCATTAAAAATACAGCATTTTCTTGAGTACTGAAGAAAAAGGTTTCATTTAAATGTTTCAGTGAGATGCACTATTCTCTTCCTATGTGAGAATAAACAATAGTATTGGCTAGAACTGTGATGCCAGTTACCCTAAGGTCAGGCAATGCTTGTACTGCAGCATTCAATCAGTCAGTTCCACATATCTGCGTCATATTATTTTAAATGAAAATATAAGTGCTATTCAATCACAGATGTCTTGGTGTTGTGTGTTCAAAGGCTACAAACACAGATCTGGGAATAAGTATTCATGAATTTCCTAATAAAGATAGATCACGAGCTGGATTCAAAGCATAGGTAAATCAGATAAATCCGCTTAGTTTCCAACCCACCCAGAATTCTGTCTTTTGTATAAAATATTTCGCTCTAAAAGATTTTGAAAAAACAATCAAGACTCATAAATAGTGGTACACAGCCTTAATGGATTCAGATACACCTGCAGTAAAATGCAGAACATGTCAGACAGTGAGAAAACCTCCTATTACATACAGTTCACCACACAACATTCAGGGGTGACAATAGCCAAAGCCAAAAAATCTTTTGTGCCCAGATTCTTAGGCTAGAAACACACACACACACATGCCGAATTACAGAGCAAACAGGTTAGAACAACATCAATCAATGGTGGTACACAGCCGTAATGGATTGATTATAATGAATAATTCAGAGCACAGAAAACCTGTTCCATGCTCTTTGTTTTTCTGAATAGTGTGGCCCATTTATGTACTCTGTGAAATAAAACAAAAACTTTGTCTAGATTTTGATGTTTATTTTCTCTTTTATTATTATATTTTTAATGTCTGTCACCCCAGTGGATCTATTCCTCAGCTGAATTCGTATTTGCCACTTCAGAACAGAAGTGGTCAGAAAACCACATATAGCAGAAGAATACCTTTGTTATTGCTAAGTTAGAGATGTAAGATGGAGTATTCTTTCATGAATGTTCACAGCAATGTTCGATAGCTAAAAATTGTTTTTCAACAAATTCATGAAATTTTATGCTTTCTCATTCTGTATATTATTTACTTGTTTGGCAGCTGGACAACTATTTTACATTTTTGTCTTCACTGCTGTATCCATAGGTGCCCAGGTTGGTGAAGCACCTAATATAAACATAAACTAAGTGTACAGCCAGTTGGAAATAATTAAAACAAAGTAACAATTAATACTGATTGCCTATCTATCACCATGTGGACAAATGAAATAAATATTGTGATGTAACAAAATGTTTTGTGCAGGTTTCCATAGCAGTTGTATATAAAGCTGTGATTTTTTTATTTTTTTTAAACTAAAAAACCTTTTTCATGATACAGATGTTTGGAATGACTAAGTTTGCAGTGTATGAGATATGGAATGGACACAGATTGTAAATAAAATACATCTGAGGGTTCTAATATAAAATATCTTACAATTTTCAATGTACACAACCTAAAAAAAATATTGCATGCAAAAAATGAATAGTTTAAATGAAGCTTTTGCTTGAAATAAATAAATTTCAGAAAAGCAAGAATATAGTTTAAAATAAAATGTGCTTTTTTGAATTATCAAAGTAATTACCAAAATATATACACTTTAATTATTTTTGTGCCATATAACTAAATATATTTTAAAAACCACATTAGCTGCCTTCTTGTACAGTACAAAACTTCATATATGAAGTAGCCTTTACCTCTTTTTTTTTTTTTTTTTTTTTTGTCATACAGTGCCTGTTATAACATTTAGGAAATAATTTTTTAAAATTGAAACACCAAATTATTGACATATAAAGCTAAAAAACACATTTATACTATAAATTAATCTTCAGTTTTAAAAATAATTCCGTTTTAGATTTTTTAGAACTATTTTCTAAATGTATTAATGACAGCTGATACAGATTACATAAAAAAAAAAAAAGAGAGAGAGAGAGAACTGATGACAAACTGCATGTGTGTATTGAAAGAAAACTAAAGGTAGGTGCTACTTATAAGCAATTTTGTAATTATAAGTAGGCTGCTAATGTGATTTTTAAAAACATACAATGTTCTGCAGTACTTGCATAAATGAAGGGCATGATATCATTACAAAGAAAAAATTAAAGCAAAACTAAATGAAGGATGCAGAAAGGTTATCCAAGGTATAAAGAAAAGAATTTGGGAATTGGGTAGTGTTTCAGTTTAGAGAAAATAAAGGAGCTAGTTTTATGTACCTTATTTATTTGGAATTTTAGCCTGCTTATTTGTAGTAGCATACTACTTTTAATAAGTTTTAAAAATCTTTGAATGAACTTTGTTTCACAGCACTGATTTTGTCATATTTTTATCAAAATCATTGAAAATAATAGGGGTTTTTTTATTATGTGATTATTTAAAATGCATTTTTAACTTTGCAGTTAGATACCAGATGTGACGAGCTTGATGCTGCGAAGTCTGAAATTTCGACAATGAAAGAAGAACTGAAGCATTGTAAAACTCAGGTAAGCACATAACTTGATAGTTTGTATTTATTTCGTTTCACATTCCTGTTGGTCGCTGATTACAAAAAATTATAACAATATAAATGGTGTCTGTCAAGAGAAAAACACTCTTTCTTCAGCTGATAAGTTATGATACAAATGAATAACAGTTTGATAAAACAGCAGAAGTAGCAAACATATTCCTCCTTACCAAGATAATCATAATATTCTTTCCATCACAATACCCTTCAGGAAGTTTTCTCTGTTAAAAATCCTATTGCTAAGTAGAAACTAATGCATAGAAGTCTTACCATTTTTGTGTGTTCATACATACATACACACACACACATATGTACATACAGTTATGTACGTATGGGTTTTACGTACATATATATGTCGTAAAGGATGAAAGAAACACAACATCCTTTATATATATATATATATATTGCACCTCAGTGTACATACATACACTATTTACCAACAAGTAATTGGACACCCCTGCAATCGGCGATATCTACGGTCCTGATACACGTCACGGCTGGCTGCCGCCGTTAAATATCGTGTGGGAAACAACAACGCAACCAGTCGCATGCAGGATGCCACGCAGTTCGGAGCTCTCTGATTTCGAGAAAGGTGTAATCGTCGGGTATCACAGAAATGGCCGATCCATACGCGACATATCTAGCGAGTTGAAGTACCCAAAATAGACAGTGGCCTACGTGATTGGCAAGTGGAAGATGAGAGGTGACTGTTGGAATGTGCCCCGACCCGGCAGACCCACAAAACTGGGAGTTGGAGACCGACGGGTGCTGGCCAGAGAAATTCGGAAGAACCGCACCAAATCGATGGGCCGCATCCACGAGGAGTTTCAACAAGCACCCGGCAGTGTTCTTTTGATGAATACCATCTGTAAGGAAGCCCATCCGCTCGGTTATCATGGACGTGCTGCTGCCCACAAGCCTTTGATCACCAAGTCCAATAGTGCTGCTCGGCTAACGTGGTGCAAAGAACGTCGACAGTGTACTGTTGAACAGTAGAAACAGGTTCTCTGGAGCGACGAATCAAAGTTCACCCTCTACCGTTCGGATGGCAGGGTCTGGGTTTGGCATCTGCCTGGAGAACGCCTCCTGCCGGAATGTATTGTGCCAACTGTGAAGTTCGGAGGCGATGGAATTATGCAATGGGGGTATTTCTCCCAGTATGGCACGGGACCCTTGGTCGCAATTCCTGGTAGACTCAACGCCGAGACCTACTGCACCATTTTGGATGACCATGAGCTTCCTATGTTGTGGCAGTTTTACGGGGTGGACCCATGTTACTTTCAGGATGACAATGCCACTTGTCATGTTGTGAGGTCCACCATGGCTTGGTATTGTGACAATGGGGTTAATCGAATGGACTGGCCTGCGCAGAGCCCAGACCTTAACCCTATCAAGCACCTCTGGGACGAGTTGGAGGGTCGACTTAAGGGGTGCCCCCACCGTCTGAAATCGGTGAAAGAACTGACCTCTCTTCTCCAAGCCGAGTGGAAGAAAATATCGCTAGCCATCGTACAACGCCTGGTTAAGAGTATGCCCCGGAGGGTCGCAGCTGTAATCGACGCTCGTGGGGGCTCCACCAACTATTGAAGGTGAATAAACTTCGTTTTCCTTTGCTATCACAGGTGTCCAATTACTTGTTGGTAGATACAGGGATGGAAAATGGTCAGTAAAATCAGCAAAAGTCAGTATTTTTCAGATTGGTTAGTTTTAGTCTGTATTTTTCAATTTTGGTCTGTAAAGTCAGTTTTATACCATGGCTTTTTTAAAAAAAGATTTACGTGATATGAAAAAAGTTTGTAGTTGGTAAAGTAATGTTTTATGTGGCAGATGGATTGAAAAATTAGGAAATGCCGTTGAGAAGGCTCTGAGTTATAACTTTGTTAACAACCTTGTGCACTAGAGAGTGATTTTTGATCTAAGTGCAAAAAAGTGAATTTCGGTTAACTTTCCTCGTCAGATGTATTATTTTGGTTTGGGGAAGAATTGTGTGTGCGCATGTACCCAAACAATGCTCCTACCCATCTTATATTTCCTATATTTTGAGTCTTTGTACTGTATTTCCTATAATTTTTCTTATTACTTTCTCATACATTAGTATGAGGAAGTATTGTAATCGTGCAAAAATTCGAATTCGAGATTTCAACGGAAATACATGTTTTGGGGTCCCCCGAATACGATTTCACTATTTTCAAAGCGGTTTCTGTGTGTCAGTCTGTTTGTGTGTCTGTCTGTCTGTAGTTTGTGTCCACCATAACTACACAATTATCTCGTTAATTGTGAAGTTTTTTTTAACTAATCAGTGCTGATTTTTTTTTTTTATTTCTCTGAAAATAATAATACGGAGGTGAAATTTGGACATTGTAGTGTCCTGGTAGTTCACCACTGTGTAGGGTGGGGTGGGGCCCTATACCGGCACGAAAATCTTAACCTGGGAATACTCATTAAATTTTACTGTAGGAATTTAATAGACACCCTGCTTAAAAATTTCTCTGGATCTCTCTCTCTCTCTCTCTCTCTATATATATATATATATATATCATCATCATCATCATTGTCAACCATTATCAATCCACTGCTGGACGAAGGTCTCCCCAAGTTTCCTCCACAACGGTCTGTCTTGTGCCAGTCTCCTCCATGTCACTCCCGCATATTTACGAATTTCATCCACCCATCTCCCATGTGGTCTTTTTCTGGGTCTTTTCCTGTCCCTTGGAATCCAATCTAAAATTTCGGCTGTCCATCTATGGTCTGTCCTTCTGGCAGTATGTCCAGCCCATTGCCATTTCAGGGATTTAACTCTGATCATGATGTCTTCTACTCTCGTCATTTTTCGGATCCACGAGTTCCTCTTCTTATCTCTCCTGGTTATACCAAGCATGCACCTCTCCATGCTGCTTTGAGTTGTCTGCAGCCTTTGTATGTCTCTTTTAGTTAAGGTCCACGTCTCTGCACCATACGTAAGCACTGGAAGGATGCATTGATCAAACACTTTTCTTTTAAGACATAATGGCATATTGCTCTTGAAAATTATGCTGTTTCTTCCAAAAGCTCTCCAGGCAAGTTTTGTACGCCGATTAATTTCTTCATCAATATGACCCTCACTTGATATCTGCTGTCCAAGATAAACATACGTATCTGTTATCTCCAGTTGTTCTCCATCAATCGATAAATCTTCATTTCTTGTAAAAGCATTGAACATCACTTTTGTCTTCTGAAAGTTCATTTTTAATCCCACTTCTTTACTCTTGTCAGCAAGTTCCTGGATCATACTCTGTAGCTCTGATGGGGTAGTTGCAAAAATGACTACGTCATCAGCAAAACGAAGGTGGGTTAGATAATCTCCATTAATCTTTATCCCTTTGTTTTCCCAGTTCAGTGATTGAAAGACATTTTCCAATGTGGCATTAAAGAGCTTCGGAGATACGGTGTCACCTTGTCTCACTCCCTTTCCAATTTTTATGTGTATTGTATTTTCAAACAGCCGAATCGTTGCACTTGCATTTTCATAGATGTTATTAATAATATTAATGTATGCATCTTCAATACCGCAGGATTTCAGAGCCGTGGTAACTGCTGATGGTTTCACCGAATCAAAGGCTTTTTCATAATCGATAAAAGCCATGCACAATGGAAGTTCATATTCCCTCGCTCTTTCAATTAGTTCTCTCAGTACGTGGATATGATCTATTGTGCTGTAGCCACTCCTGAATCCAGCTTGTTCTCTCGGTTGAGCCATGTCCAGTGTTACCTTCAAGCGGTGTGAAAGAACTTTAGTGAAGATTTTATAAACCACTGATAGGAGGCTGATAGGTCTGTAGTTCCTGAGATCCTCAATGTCACCTTTTTTATGTAGCAGGATCATTGTAGCATTGTTCCAATCCTCAGGAATCTTCCCTTCATTAAGGCATCGAGTGAAAATTTGGGCGAGTACTGTTTCAATTTCTCCACTTGCTTCTTGTATGATGTCTATAGTAATTCCATCTTCTCCTGGAGCTTTCCCCCGCTTCATGTTCTTGATTGCATGAGCAACTTCTGCTGGGAGGACTGGAAGAACTCTGGTACCTTTCATGATGTCTGGAGTACATGTATCATCCCTTTCATATAATTTGGAGTAGAAATCTTTCACTCTTGTCAAAATTTCGCCTCTATTTTTTGTTATAGAACCATCTTCTTTTCTCAGAGCCATAATCTGTTTTCTTCCCTTACTGAGATGTCCCTTTGCTATCTTTAGGCTTTGGTTGTTTTCAATTGCTTTCCTCACTAGCTCACGGTTGAATTTCCTTACGTCTTCAGTGATACTTTTTCGTGCTGTCTTGCATAGCTCTATATATTCCACTTTGGAAGTCACATCTTCTTTAGTTGTCCTCATCTCTCTTCTTTTTGCATCAACATTTTGGTTTTTCCTGATAATTTGTTTACATGCAACTTGTTCTTAGACCCAGCTAATTTTGTTGCTGTTTCCATAAGAGCTTTGGTTACTTTTCTGTTAACTTCCGAAATATCCACTTCTTCCGATGTTAGGCCTTCTAAATCAGAGAATCTGTTCTTCAGTTCCAACTTGAAAGTATTATGGTGTTTTTTAAGGTTGGTTATGTCAATACATTCTGTTTGTCTTATGAGCTTGCCACGTTCCAGTTTAGTGTTGAGGTGCATCTTACATCTCACCAATCTATGGTCACTACCTGTGTTGAACTTGTTCAGCACACTGCAGTCTTCGATGACGAATTTTTTGTTACACATAATAAAATCAATTTCACTTGTCGTCCCAATTGGATGTCTCCATGTCCATTTCCTGTGTGGCTTTTTCTTGAAAAAGGAATTCAAGATGAAAAATCCTTCTGCCTCTGCAAACTCAACGAGAGTATTTCCACGCTGGTTTCTGTTGCCGTGACCGAATTTACCTACTGAAGTTTCATTCTGTTGCCGGTGCCCTATTTTTGCATTGAAATCTCCCATAATTATCTTCAAGTGCTGCTTACCTTTATTATTTAGATGACGAATTTCCTCATAAAATTCTTCAGTTTCTTCTTCAGGATGACTTGTGGTGGGTGCATAAGTTTGAATAATCTGAGCCTGGTATCTTCTCGATAGTTGGATAACGAGTCGTGCAGCTCTGTCAGAGGAACTTTCAACTTCTACCACTTTATCCTTCAGTTTCTTGTTTATTATAAATCCAACACCACTAGTTCTGCCAGTAGCTGTCCCACGATAATAGAAGAGATGTCCACTTTTCAGTTCAATGAGATCTTCTCCTTTTCTCCTTACCTCACTTAGCCCGACGATGTCCCACTTGATCCTTTGTAGTTCCTCTTCCAATTCAAGAAGCCTTGAATCAGAAGATAGGGAGCGTCCATTGTAGGTAGCCAAGGTCAGCATCAAATGGCAGCCTAGTCCGGTCCTCCGGGGATTCTTAGCACCCTCTGCCTTCATGTCGCACTGGCCGCTGCCTTGGCCAGGTACATTCCAGCTGCCGGAGACTGAGGGCCAAGATTTAAGTTGTAGAGTCATTTTGGAGGTGTTTGGCCATAACTCACCACGCTGGCCAAGCGGGTTGGTGAGTGTGGGATAGCATTTCCTCTGATCCTGATGGTATAGTTATACCGCTATTTGCGGTCGTCAGAGACCCTTTAGTGGGAACAGGATGCACCACGACAAGGCGGGGTTGACATTTGTCAAGGAGAGGCTGTGATGTTACGCATCACCTGACCTTACATCCCCTATATCATCATCATCATCATTGTCAACCATTATCAATCCACTGCTGGACGAAGGTCTCCCCAAGTTTCCTCCACAACGGTCTGTCTTGTGCCAGTCTCCTCCATGTCACCCCTGCATACTTTCCAATTTCATTCACCCATCTCCCATGTGGTCTTCTTCTGGGTCTTTTCCTGTCCCTTGGAATCCAATATAAAATTTCGGCTGTCCATCGATGATCTGTCCTTCTGGCAGTATGTCCAGCCCATTGCCATTTCAGGGATTTAACTCTGATCATGATGTCTTCCACTCTTGTCATTTTTCGGATCCACGAGTTCCTCTTCTTATCTCTCCTGGTTACACCAAGTATGCACCTCTCCATGCTTCTTTGAGTTGTCTGCAGCCTTTGTATGTCTCTTTTAGTTAAGGTCCACGTCTCTGCACCATACGTAAGCACTGGAAGGATGCATTGATCAAACACTTTTCTTTTAAGACATAATGGCATATTGCTCTTGAAAATTATGCTGTTTCTTCCAAAAGCTCTCCAGGCAAGTTTTGTACGCCGATTAATTTCTTCATCAATGTGACCCTCACTTGATATCTGCTGTCCAAGATAAACGTACGTGTCTGTTATCTCCAGCTTTTCTCCATCCATCGATAAATCTTCATTTCTTGTAAAAGCATTGAACATCACTTTTGTCTTCTGAAAGTTCATTTTTAATCCCACTTTTTTACTCTTGTCAGCAAGTTCCTGGATCATACTCTGCAGCTCTGATGGGGTAGTTGCAAAAATGACTACGTCATCAGCAAAACGAAGGTGGGTTAGATAATCTCCATTGATCTTTATCCCTTTGTTTTCCCAGCTCAGCGACTGAAAAACACCCTCCAATGTGGCATTAAAGAGCTTCGGAGATATGGTGTCACCTTGTCTCACTCCCTTTCCAATTTTTACGTGTGCTGTATTTTCAAACAGCCTAATCTTTGCACTTGCATTTTCATAGATGTTATTAATAATATTAATGTATGCATCTTCAATACAGCAGGTTTTCAGAGCCATTGTAACTGCTGATGGTTTCACCGAATCAAAGGCTTTTTCATAATCGATAAAAGCCATGCACAATGGAAGTTCATATTCCCTCGCTCTTTCAATTAGTTCTCTCAGCACGTGGATATGATCTATTGTGCTGTAGCCACTCCTGAATCCAGCTTGTTCTCTCGGTTGAGCCATGTCCAGTGTTACCTTCAAGCGGTGTGAAAGAACTTTAGTGAAGATTTTATAAACTACTGATAGGAGGCTGATAGGTCTGTAGTTTCCGAGATCCTCAATGTCACCTTTCTTATGTAGCAGGATCATTGTAGCGGTGTTCCAATCTTCAGGAATCTTTCCTTCATTAAGGCATCGAGTGAAAATTTGGGCGAGTACTGTTTCGATTTCTCCACTTGCTTCTTTTATGATGTCTACAGTAATTCCATCTTCTCCTGGAGCTTTTCCCGCTTCATGTTCTTGATTGCATGTGCAACTTCTGCTTGAAGGACTGGAGGAACTCTGGTACTGGTATCTTTCATGATGTCTGGAGTGCATGTATCATCCCTTTCATATAATTTGGAGTAGAAATCTTTCACTCTTGTCAAAATTTCGCCTCTATTTCTTGTTACAGAACCATCTTCTTTTCTCAGTGCCATAATCTGTTTTCTTCCCTTACTGAGATGTCCCTTTGCTATCTTTAGGCTTTGGTTGTTTTCAATTGCTTTCCTCACTAGTTCACAGTTGAATTTTCTTACGTCTTCAGTGATACTTTTCTTACTGTCTTGCATAGCTCTATATATTCCACTTTGGAAGTCACATCTTCTTTAGTTGTCCTCATCTCTCTTCTTTTTTGCATCAACATTTTCGTTTTTCCTGATAATTTATTTACATGCAACTTGTTCTTAGACCCAGCTAATTTTGTTGCTGTTTCCATAAGAGCTTTGGTTACTTTTCTGTTAACTTCAGAGATGTCCACTTCTTCTGATGTTAGGCCTTCTAAAGCAGAGAACCTGTTCTTCAGTTCCAACTTGAAGGTATTATGGTGTTTTTTAAGGTTGGTTATGTCAATAGATTTTGTTTGTCTTATGAGCTTGCCACGTTCAAGTTTAGTGTTGAGGTGCATCTTACATCTCACCAATCTATGGTCACTACCTGTGTTGAACTTGTTTAGCACAATGCAGTCTTCTATGACGAATTTTTTGTTACACATAATAAAATCAATTTCACTTGTCGTCCCATTTGGATGTCTCCATGTCCATTTCCTGTGTGGCTTTTTCTTGAAGAAGGAGTTCAAGATGAAAAACCCTTCTGCCTCTGCAAACTCAACGAGAGTATTTCCACGCTGGTTTCTGTTGCCGTGACCGAATTTACCTACTGAAGTTTCATTCTGTTGCCGTTGCCCTATTTTTGCATTGAAATCTCCCATAATTATTTTCAAGTGCTGCGTACCTTTATTATTTAGATGACAAATTTCCTCATAAAATTCTTCAATTTCTTCTTCAGGATGACTTGTGGTGGGTGCATAAGTTTGAATAATCTGAGCCTGGTATCTTTTCGAGAGTTGGATAACAAGTCGTGCAGCTCTGTCAGAGGAACTTTCAACTTCTACAACTTTATCCTTCAGTTTCTTGTTTATTATAAATCCAACACCACTAGTTCTGCCAGTATCTGTCCCACGATAGTAGAAGAGATGTCCACTTTTCAGTTCGATGAGATCTTCTCCTTTTCTCCTTACCTCACTTAGCCCTACGATGTCCCACTTGATCCTTTGTAGTTCCTCTTCCAATTCAAGAAGCCTTGAATCAGAAGATAGGGAGCGTCCATTGTACGTAGCCAAGGTCAGCATCAGATGGCAGCCTAGTCCGGTCCTCCGGGGATTCTTAGCACCCTCTGCCTTCATGTCGCACTGGCCGCTGCCTTGGCCAGGTACATTCCAGCTGCCGGAGACTGAGGGCCAAGATTTAAGTTGTGGAATCATTTTGGAGGAGTTTGGCCATAACTCACCACGCTGGCCAAGCGGGTTGGTGAGTGTGGGATAGAATTTCCTCTAATCCCGATGGTATAGTTATACCGCTATTGGCGGTCGTCAGAGCCCCTTTAGTGGGAACAGGATGCACCACGAGAAGGCGGGGTTGACATTTGTCAAGGAGAGGCTGTGATGTTACGCATCACCTGACCTTACATCCCATCCCCTATATATATATATATATATATATATATATATATATGTGTGTAGGGATGTAAGGTCAGGTGATGCGTAACATCACAGCCTCTCCTTGACAAATGTCAACCCCTCCTTCTCGTGGTGCATCCTGTTCTCACTAAAGGGGCTCTTACGAGTACCTGGCCAAGGCAGCGGCTAGTGCGACATGAAGGCAGAGGGTGCTAAGAATCCCCGGAGGACCGGACTAGGCTGCCATCTGATGCTGACCTTGGCTACGTATAATGGACGCTCCCTATCTTCTGATTCAAGGCTTGTTGAATTGGAAGAGGAACTACAAAGGATCAAGTGGGAGATTGTCGGGCTAAGTTAGGTAAGGATAAAAGGAGAAGATCTCATTGAACTGAAAAGTGGACATCTCTTCTACTATTGTGGGACAGATACTGGCAGAACTAGTGGTGTTGGATTTATAATAAACAAGAAACTGAAGGATAAAGTTGTAGAAGTTGAAAGTTCCTCTGACAGAGCTGCACGACTCGTTATCCAACTCTCGAGAAGATATCAGGCTCAGATTATTCAAACTCATGCACCCACTACAAGTCATCCTGAAGAAGAAATTGAAGAATTTTATGAGGAAATTCTTCATCTAAATAATAAAGGTAAGCAGCACTTGAAGATAATTATGGGAGATTTCAATGCAAAAATAGGGCAACGGCAACAGAATGAAACTTCAGTAGGTAAATTTGGTCACGGCAACAGAAACCAGCATGGAAATACTTGCAGAGGCAGAAGGATTTTTCATCTTGAACTCCTTTTTCAAGAAAAAGCCACACAGGAAATGGACATGGAGACATCCAATTGGGACGACAAGTGAAATTGATTTTATTATGTGTAACAAAAAATTCGTCATCAAAGACTGCAGTGTGCTGAACAAGTTCAATACAGGTAGTGACCATAGATTGGTGAGATGTAAGATGCACCTCAACACTAAACTCGAACGTGGAAAGCTCATAAGACAAACAAAATGTATTGACATGACCAACCTTAAAAAACACCATAATACTTTAAAGTTGGAACTGAAGAACAGATTCTCTGCTTTAGAAGGCCTAACATCGGAAGAAGTGGATATTTCGGAAGTTAACAGAAAAGTAACCAAAGCTCTTATGGGAACAGCAACAAAATTAGCTGGGTTTAAGAACAAGTTGCATGTGAACAAATTATCAGGGAAAACCAAAATGTTGATTCAAAAAAGAAGAGAGATGAGGACAACTAAAAAAGATGTGACTTCCAAAGTGGAATATATAGAGCTATGCAAGACAGTACGAAAAAGTATCACTGAAGACGTAAGGAAATTCAACTGTGAGCTAGTGAGGAAAGCAATTGAAAACAACCAAAGCCTAAAGATAGCAAATGGACATCTCAGTAAGGGAAGAAAACAGATTATGGCTCTGAGAAAAGAAGATGGTTCTATAACAAGAAATAGAGGCGAAATTTTGACAAGAGTGAAAGATTTCTACTCCAAATTATATGAAAGGGATAATACATGTACTCCAGACATCATGAAAGGTACCAGAGTTCTTCCAGTCCTCCCAGCAGAAGTTGCTCATGCAATCAAGAACATGAAGCGGGGGAAAGCTCCAGGAGAAGATGGAATTACTGTAGACATCATACAAGAAGCAAGTGGAGAAATTGAAACAGTACTCGCCCAAATTTTCACTCGATGCCTTAATGAAGGGAAGATTCCTGAGGATTGGAACAATGCTACAATGATCCTGCTACATAAAAAAGGTGACATTGAGGATCTCAAGAACTACAGACCTATCAGCCTCCTCTCAGTAGTTTATAAAATCTTCACTAAAGTTCTTTCACACCGCTTAAAGGTAACACTGGACACTGCTCAACCGAGAGAACAAGCTGGATTCAGGAGTGGCTACAGCACAATAGATCATATCCACATACTGAGAGAACTAATTGAAAGAGCGAGGGAATATGAACTTCCATTGTGCATGGCTTTTATCGATTATGAAAAAGCCTTTGATTCGGTGAAACCATCAGCAGTTACAAAGGCTCTGAAATCCTGCGGTATTGAAGATGCATACATTAATATTATTAATAACATCTATGAAAATGCAAGTGCAACGATTCGGCTGTTTGAAAATACAATACACATAAAAATTGGAAAGGGAGTGAGACAAGGTGACACCGTATCTCCGAAGCTCTTTAATGCCACATTGGAAAATGTCTTTCAATCACTGAACTGGGAAAACAAAGGGATAAAGATTAATGGAGATTATCTAACCCACCTTCGTTTTGCTGATGACGTAGTCATTTTTGCAACTACCCCATCAGAGCTGCAGAGTATGATCCAGGAACTTGCTGACAATAGTAAAGAAGTGGGATTAAAAAGGAACTTTCAGAAGACAAAAGTGATGTTCAATGCTTGTGTGCATATGTGTTTTTTCTTCACTTCATACTGTAATGAATAGTAATCCTAATTTTTTTTATTTGTTGTTTCTGGTAATGCAGCTGTCTTTATAAAATCATACGTTTTTTGATTAACTGGATTATTTAGACAAAAGTATGGGAAAATGTACTATAAAATCAGAATGGTTCCAAAAAAGGACAGCAATGGTTTCTGAATGGGGACAGAAAAAAAGTGACAGTGAAGTTTTTTGTACGTTGTGCGCACAAACATTTTCAGTTTCTTGGGGCTTTAATGCTATAGAGCAGCATGCTTCTACTCGGAAGCACAGAGAACAATGTAAAGTGAAACTGAGTTCTTCACAACTACAATTGTTTTCAGCCCGTCCTGGATGTAGCAGTGATGGTGTAATTTCATCTCCCGGAGCTACACCATCAATTCAGCTTTATTCTGCTGGACAAGCTGCTTCAAGGGCAGAGTTAATCTGGTGTTTGAAAATGATTGGAGGGAAGCCAGCTTGTGAAGATGTCAAAGAAACCTTTGAGGCAATGTTTCCTGGAAGTGTTCCTTCTGAGTTCACCCTTTCAAGGACAAAGGCAAGATATTTAGTATGTGATGCTTTAGTTCCTTATTTTAAAAAGCAGTTGGTGGATGATATTGGAGGAGCACATTTCTCTCTTTGTTTTGATGAAACTGTGAATGCAGCTTCAAAGAAAAAGCTTCAAACTGTAGTTAAATACTGGTCTGATTCCAAACAAATGATTATGACACGACATCTACAGACTTTCTTCATTGGTAAAGCCACTGCTAGTGATATTTACTCAGTTAAATGAAGCCTTGGATAATGCCCAGCTTTCTTGTTCAAAGCTATTGATGCTAGGTTGTGATGGGCCCAATGTTAACAAAACTATGAATCGTCTTATGAATGATTCTCTGATCCTGTTAAGAAGAAAAGAGTTGATTGATGTTGGCACATGTAACATACACATCATCCATAATTCATTCCAAAAAGGATTACAAGACTTTGGTGAAAATGCTTCGGACATGATCTTGTTTCTCTATAATTTTTTTGATGGCCAAACATCTCGTTGGGAAGATTTTGAAAAAATACAATCAGGTATGAAACTTCCGAGTCATCAGTTTATGAAACGTGTTTCCTCTAGATGGCTGACATTAGAACCAGCTGGAGAAAGACTTTTAGAACAATGGTCAGCTGTTGAAAAATACTTTCTTCAGTTCATACCCCAGCACAAAAGCAAGTTGATGAGTTCTTTGAAATACAAGAATATTGTTAAACTATTAAAAGACAAAACTACCAAAGCAGAAATTATGTTTGCTTGTGCAAGTGCTCATACATGTTCAAGATTCACTGGTTTCCTTCAGAAGAGAGATCCTTTAATGCATCTAATCTATAATGAGCTCACAAACCTCATCAGAACACTCATGAATCGATTTTGTGTTAGTGCTGCTCCATTGAGTTTGGAAGCATTTTGTGATAAGTATTACTAGCCATTGAAAAACATAGTGTTCGACACTAGAGAAAGTGAATATCTCAAGAAGCTAAGTGCACAAGAAAGATGCTATATTTCCATGAAAGCTAGAAAGCACTATGTGTCTGCTTGTACACATATTTTGGAAAAGTCTTCTTTGGATAAACCTGTGTTGTGGTATCTTCGATGTTTGCATCCTGCAAAGAGGGTGAAAGAAGGATTATACAAAAACATAGTGAAATTAGCTGCAGTTCTTCCAATTGAGTACAGTGAACATGCACTAGTTGATGAATGGAAACTATTGACGTTAGAAGAAGAAAAATCAGGTAGTGACAAGAACCCAGTGGACGTTTACTGGAGTCAGTTTTTTGAGAAGACATATACCTCTGGAGAAAAGAAATACCCTACTGTTACGAAAATTGTGAAGGCTGCATTTGCACTTTCGCATGGAAATGCGGATGTAGAAAGGGGATTCTCATTGTCGGGGAACATTTTGAATGAAGACACCACAAATATGTGTGAAAGAACATTGGATGCTCATTTGACTGTAAGAGATGCTGTGGTGAATGTGTTTGAGGAGAAGGCTCACTTTGTAATTATCACTCAGGAACTTCTTCAATTAGCACACACAGCTCATGTCAGATACAAGCAGTACTGTGAAGATGAGAAGAGAGTGGCTGAGGAAAAACTGAGAAAACAAGAAGAACAGGAAAAAGAAAAATTGTTGCAAGCAAGTATGAAGAGTAAGTTTGAAAAAGAAAAAATAAATATTGAACACGGTGAACAGGCACTGAAGAAAATGAAAGAGGAAGAAAGGGAGAAAAGATTGACTGTTGGCAGATTACTGGATGATGCAAACAAGTGCTTAAAAGAAGCAATAAATAAAAAGGACTTGGTGGGAATTAGTGTGGCCCAAGCAATGTGGGAGAGTACTACGAAAGTTAGGAAACAAGAAGTGAAGAAAATTAAAGACATAGAAATGGCACAGAAAGCAGTTGATAAGCGAAAAAGCAGTGTTATAACATTTTTTTCAAAGAAGCAAAAACAAAGTGAGACTTAATGACCTAATTTTGTAAAGAAAGCTAGATGATTTTCCACATTACATTTAAAAATTCAAAGTTGTAAACATTTTGTTTGTATTATTCTGAAAATGGTACTGTACAGCTGCACTTTAAAGCTTTTTCTAGTTTTAGGTATATTTGTGCTGAATAGGAGCATATCAGTATTATTATAATAAAGTACAATGATTTTCCTGATTATTTTTTATTATTATTATTATATGTAATTTTGTAATAGTTTTATATGTTGATTACAATTAAAACAATAAATAGGTGTGAGTTGGCTGACTATGGAGATGGTGGAGGCCAGATTAAAAAAATGCTTTTGACCCTTCTTTCCTAATGAGAAATTTGAGTCAGTATTTAGTCTGGGTTTTTTTTTTATGTCCAAATCAGTAAAGTCAGTTTTTGTAATAAAAATGGTCAGTAAGTCAGTAATTTCAGTCTCAGGTTTGGTTTCCATCCCTGTAGGTAGTGTATATTTATATGTATGTACACTGAAGAGCAATTGAATTAGAAATACCTGTCTAGTAACGTGTAGCACCACCTTTCGCCCTGATGATGGCGACGATTCGTCTCGGCATGGACTTGACAAGACACCGTAAGCGTTGGGAAGCCATACAGATCCACGACCCCTGAACAGGCTCCCACAGTTCACGAAGATTTAATGGAGGGAGGTCAGAGCCTCGGACATCTCTCTCGGTGGCATCCCAGATGTGCTCGATGGGATTGAGGTCAGGTGACCTAGCTGGCCAAGGAAGCGAGGTCACTTCGGTGGAGTGTTCATCCAACCATTCGGATACAATTCAGGAGTGATGGCACGGTGCATTGTATTGTTGCAGGATGAGATCCCCAGTGGGATGTTGAAGACACACAAACGAGAGCAAATGGTCGTCCAGGATATCCCGGTAACGTTGACCTGTGAGGGATGATGTCACACGTACCAGGGGTCCCATTTCAGTCCACGTAAACCGTCCCCAGCTGAGAATGCCACCTCCACCAGCTTGAAGAGTACCCTGCTGGCAAGAAGGATCCATCGCTTCATGTGGTTTGTGCTGTACTCGTGTCCTGCCATTCGCATGTACCAACGTGAATCTCGACTCATCAGTCCAGGCAACATTTTTCAACATGTCTAGGGTCCAGTGGCGATGTTCCCGTGCCCATGCTAATCTTTGCACCCTGTGATGTGCGGTCAGCAGCGGTACCCTCGTGGGATTATGGCTTCTGTACCCCATAGCGAGGAGATGGTTCTGGATGGTGTGGCTGCCTACACGTTTTTGTGCACCAGCGTTAAATTGCCGAGTGATTTCTTGCACTGTGGCCCGTCTATCCACTGTTACAATGCGAGCTAGCCGATGATGACCCCGCTCATCCACACGCTGTTGTCCACGGATAACATCCTATATATATATTCTATTAAGAAGAGACTGAAGCAAAAAAATTTTGACTCATACCAAGTACAACATGGAAAAGGTTATGTATTGACCGGTGTGAGTAAAAAGAGAAAAAATAGAACAACTGAATGTAGAAAGTGTCGAGAATACTGAGCCTTGGCTTTATCAAGAACCAGCAAAAACTCTGCATTTTCTCACTTCCACAAAGACCTATTTGGAAATGGGTTTCTGCAAAGTCATAGATGCAAGTAATAAGCCCAACAAAAAAAAAAAAAATTAAAAAAAATATATATATGTTATGACCTCCGCAGGGTTGTATGACCAAGCTTTAGTTAACAATTTAGCTTGCATCCATAACTTTCCTGGCCCGACCCATGCTCTTCATCTGTTACTATTAAACAGAAAGAAGATGATTATAGAAAACTCAAGTTGTAAGAGTGACATAATGAATCAGAAATAATGTTCAGCAATAACAAATTGCCAAGTACTCCTGAGAGAGAATTTAAACCTGAATAGCAATACAAAAGTATTACAAATTCTAAACATTGCAATAAAAAACGAAATATTAATTTTTTTCTAAAGCACAGATTCTTGAAAGAAAACTGGGTTATAAAAACACCCTACTCCACAACTTCTGACAACACAAAAACAAGAATAAAATAAAGAAATGCTTTGTGAAGGTTATGTGACATAAACAATTAGTTGCAATATGTACAAAGTATTTCAGAAGTGCTTTAAGTGCATAATTAAGTAGTTATTAAGACCTTAACTACATTGAAAACACAGGGCAGACTACAAGAACAATGAAACGGCCGGCTGCTTGGCCTTAGTTCCCTAAAAAACGCGCAAAGTTACCAAGAAAAGAAAGAGTTAAAATCCGCAAAAAAGTTAATAGACTTGCTAGTGCCTAAATGCTTAAAGCAAAAAGAAAAATGTTCAAGAAGTTCAAACATTGAACTTGGAAAACCTAAAACCCAAAGACAATGAAGAGAGCTTACCTCTTATGCAACTTAACTTCCTCCACTCTTGAGGAAACATGGCTGACCTTTTAACCCAAACTTCCAAACACCCCTGCCACTCCCTAGTCGCTGGGGGGCAGTGTGGGTGGGGCTTGTAGGCCTCCACACACTGAAAAATCCTACTCACGGATATTTTAACTAGAGAAAAAAATATAATTAAGATTGTGGACCTGTATGATCAGAAAGAGCAGAATTAACTCTCCAGAATACATGAGAAATATTATCAAATACACAAGTAGTGTATTTAATAATCTTTGCATGTATTTAATCACCTTAGTGAGCTTCTGTAGACTATTCAGAATCCTATTAATTTTAATGTTAGTTTTACTATTTTTAGTATAGCTATTCTAGTGAGTGAATAACTAGTTTTCTTTTATATTTATTTTTATTTTCTTTTATAAACAGATTTTTAAGTTTTTTTTTTTTGTGATTTTGTCTATATTATTTATTTTTTTATTTTTAATAGGACCTTCTTATCCATAGCACTAAGGTTCCTTTTTGTAGTTAATACAGGGATCGCATTCCTCCTAAAATTCCTAATATTTTGTGACCCTCCTTAAATTCCTAAAATTAGACCTAAAATTTGCTATTCTTCCTAAAATTTTCGTAAGCTTATTTATTAAAAATACAACCGTTATTAACGCCAATAAATTTACCATTACGGTAAGGTAAAAAGACCTGTTATTGTAGAAACACAGCCTATATGCTGTGCTGCTGAAGGAAGGGAAAATGACACCATCGAGATGCACTTGCTTCGGGGCGGGCGCTCCACTTTTTGCCTTCGGACAGTTTTCGAGAGTAACAAGAGATCTAAGGGAAAAGGGGAGGGGTCATTTTCACCCCTGGTTTGCGCTTTGCAGACGAACTCCGTGGCATGCAGAAGATCATACTTTATTTTTGAACATGCCTCGTGGAACCTCCTCTTTCTGCTGATGTTTTGTTATTGTAAACCGCAGGTGGGTGGAAGCAAAGAGGAAACATGTGGTCTCCTTCCGTAACCTCCGGTAATGACGATGGGATGGTAGCTGAGTGTTATCGTGGCAGGCAGTAGAGCACATGATCATTGACCTTCGATCGTGCGTCGGCGACAGCGACCTTCGATGCGCAATATATCTTGGCTCCGACTCGCTTTGACTGAACTTGCGTGAGATGCGTATGATAGTTTCTGGTTTTGCGTCTTTTATGGTGTTCTCTGTGCTGTGTGCAGGTTCAGTTCTCTAGTGGTGACCTGCTTTTTTTTTTTTTTTTCTATCTTCTGACATCCTCGCAGCCAAATTTCGGGAAGTTGTCTGGTTTTGCAATATTGGAACGTGTTTTTGTACTTCCCTTTCATTTTCTGGTTAGTAATACAAGTGTTTAAGATGCCTAAATCCAAAACGAAATTTCAAGATGCGTGGCTCGCCAAAGAATTGGACGGAGTGAAGTTGAAAGAATGGTGTTCTGCAACTGAAACAATATTTTCTGCTAAGTGTATATTGTGTTCAGAAATTTTCAACATTTCTAATAGTGGCTTTTCACAAGTAAAAGCACATCATAAAGGAAAAAAACATTTGCAGAAATTTCAAAGTAAATTTCAAAATAAGTCCATCCTGAAAGCCTTTGGAGGACGGGATCTTCAGCCCAAAACAAATATTAGTGAAGTACTGAGTCATGATTTACAGTTGGCTAAAGCCGAAGCATTATGGGCCATGAAAGTTGCTAAGGACAATATGTCTTTTGTTTCATGCACTGAAACAGTTGAACTTTTCAAAGAAATGTTTCCTGATTCTGCTATTGCAGCCAAAATGCAACTTAAAGAAAAAAGTTGCTTATGTGATATCACATGGATTGTCAAAATATTTTGAAGAGGATTTGAAAAAAGACATTGCATCTAGTAGCCCAGGAAAGGTTACTATAGCATTTGATGAAACTACAAATACACAAGTGAAACGACAGTTGGATGTGTATCTCAGGTACTGGTCTTCAGAAATAAATTCAGTTTCTTGCAGATACCTAACAAGCGTTTTTCTGGGTCATGCAACAGCAGATATTTTGCTAAAAGAAATTCTTGATGTGTTATCATCCTTCAATATTTTGTTGAACAGAATTATTTGTGTGTCCATGGACAGCCCAAATGTAAATAAGTGCTTTTTACGCAAATTCAATGAAGTTGTAAAACAAGAAACAGGCCAGAAATCTTTGGAACTAGGTTTTTGCAACCTGCATGTTGTTAGTAATGCATTTAAAAATTTTTTGACAAGCTTAAATATAGATTTTGACGAATTTGCTACTGATATGCATTCCTTTTTAAAGAGTAGTGCTGCAAGACGAGAGGATTATAAATCTGTCGAGGATATAACATTGGTCACAGCCAAATTTCTTTTGCGTCATGTCAGCAACAGATGGTTAACCGTTGGTTCTGTAGCCCAGAGGCTCTTGGATCAATGGCTAAATATTACAGAATATTTTTTAAACTTCTTGCCATCTCAAAAAATATTTGAAAAACAACTACGCAATTCGGCAAGGTATAAAAGAATTCACTGTTTCCTGAAAAATGAGCTAACCCCTTGCTATTTAGCATTAATTTCATTTACACACCAAAATTTTGAAAAGTTTTCATTATGTTATCAGAGTGAAGAACCAAAAATACACCAGTTATATTCTGATTTAAATACTTTAATGAGGAATGTTATGGCTCAGTTTATCCAAGATGATGTTATTGCAGGGAAATTTGGAGAAGACCTAAAGAATGTAGATTTTGAAAACAAAAATTCATGGAAAAAACTAGGGGAGTTAGAAGTTGGTATGGAGACAAAAATCTCCTCAGGAATGTTCAGGAGACCAGGCAGAAATTATTTCTCTTAGATGTAAGATCATCACTAATTGCAACCACAAAATATTTAAAGTCAAATTTGCCATTCTGCAATCAAAGGCTAAGAGACATAGAAGTTTTAAAGGTAAAAGAACCAAAGAAAGAGTCAACTCAACTTTCAGTCACTGAAGGACTTTTGGAAATAACCAGAATTTCAAGTGTTTTGCATCTTTCTGAGGAACAAATTGATAGAGTAAGAGAAGAGTGGAAACTTTTAAATTGCGATAAGCCAACTCTAGATGAACTAGTGAAATTTTCAGAGGAAGGGCACATTCCAGTGTGGATTGATCATTACTGGCGTAATATATTTAGTATTAAAGACTCTGGCGGAAAAGAAAAATACTCAAATCTTGCTAAACTCATCAAGTCAATATTAGTTTTACCTCATGGTAATGCTGATGCAGAAAGGGGATTTTTGGTTAACACTGCTCTGTTAAGGAAGGACAAGGCTAACTTAAAAGACTCAACTATAACATCATTGAGAATAGTTAAAGGGGCCATTAAACACTATGGATGTGTAAGTAAAGTTCCCATAACAAGAAATTTGTTAAATAGTGTTTGTGATTCACATAAATTTTATAAAGAGTATGTTGATAAGCTGAAGGAAGAAGAATAAATAAAGGTAAAAGAAAGGAAGCAGAAAGAGAGGGAAAATAAGGAAAAGCAGCTAGAGAAAAAAGGAAAGCTGAGTTTGATGACAAAATAAAAAAAAATGATGCAGAAATAAATAGGCTTAAAAAAGATAAAGAAGCCTCCCTAGCAGTAATTCAAGAGGGAACAGAAAGAATGAGAAAAGCTGTAGAAAAACAAAATACTGTTGAAATAGCAGTTGCCTCTAACTTGATCATACAAGGTTCAGCTGAAATAAAGAAAACTGAAAGTAAATTAGTTGTGGTGGAAGCAGAAAAAGATAGGCTAATCAGGAAAAGGTTAAAACAATAATATGAAAAAAGTAATTTAGTGAACAATTGTACATAGTTCTTGGTTTTCAATTACCTTTTTAGGATATTATAATTTAATGTGAAACCTGAAAACTTTACTGTGAAAATCGTGAATTGCTTCTGGTTCAACAGCATATTAAGGTTCAAAGTGAAACTTGAATGTGGTAAATATACTTGAATATGATAATAACATGTGAAAAGATAAGAACTGAACATTAGAAGTAAATCATACTTAAACTTTAGACATTAGACGTTATGCAAAAAATTTGGGTGTGAACTTCGACCATATATACTAAAGGACTGCGCATTGGCAATAGCTGCATCAAAGCCGCCATGGCTCAAACATTGGGCACGTCATCATCAGACTCCAAATTTCGTGTAAAAATTCTGTTATGGTTACTAATTTAGGCTGCAGAACTTCAGTGTTTTCGGTGTATTATGTGAATGCGCCTCATATATAATGAAAACTCTTCAGGTAAGTTTACTTATGAGCTATATACATGCATGATCGGGTTGTTTACATTTTGTAATTTATAATGTGATGAACATTTGCGAAGAATTTGGAACATGCATTCCATTTTTTTCTTAAGTTACTATATTTTTATATCAATAGCTGCAAGTTTCTGGTTAAGTAATTGAACTTTATTGACTTAGGTATTTAATTTGTTTCTTACCCATGAAAAATCATAGAACTTTCTTTACTATATCGCTCAGAGCAACCATAAGCACAGCAGGTGTAACCCATCTTTTTGACTGTTGTCATGTGATTTTATGTTGGAGCCAGAAATTTTGATGTCATGCGCAGTCTATCAGTATATATGATTGAAGGGTGTGAAGCAAACTCTTTACAGTGTATACAAAGTTGTTATATACATCTAGTTTTTATTGAAATACACTCCTAAAATTTTCCTAAAATTTTTCTAAAAAGTCCTAAAATTCCTACCTAAAATTTTCCAGAAGTATGCTATGATCCCTGTTAATATTCATCCTCTAGCCAACTTCCAAAAAGGCTTTCATTGGTCAGAATCATATTATTAACTGTGTAGAAAATTAAAGCAGATCTGCCAACCTTACTCTATTATTCAGAATAATTTTTCTTAAAGTTCTTTTGATGAAAGAAGTAGGAATTTTGTTTTCTAGAAAACTGTCTAATAGTATATTAATGTGGTAATTGAAGTCCAAATTGTTGCTGCAAATTCTTGAAATTCTAAGCACCTGAGAAATTAGTACATTCTCAATTACTTTGGTTGATATGTTATTATTCCAGTGTAGATATTTAATTACTTTGAAAGGAAAATTAACTCTTTTATCAAAGAGGCTAATAGATGGGTTACCTCTGTTAAGTTTAATGCTTAAGTTTAGGAACTCTAGTTCCTGATTACTGTTGTTGGTTTTACATAAGTTAAGAGAGCTAGGATAGATATTATCAAAATCACTCTCTATAACTTCTGAATTATTTATACACAGCAGATCGTCAATATATCTAAATGTGTAAAGGTAGTTATCCGAGCAAGTGGAGTGATTTTTAATGAATTTATATTCTTTAAAGAACAGGAATAGATTTACAATACTCGTGGATGCTTGATAGGTAAAAACGATTTTTCCACACACATGCCAATGAGAAAATGAAAACTGTAAAGAAAAGTTTCAAAAGGTGGCTTTCAACTTGTGTATTAAATTACAGAATAATTTGCTGCTCATGTTATGTGCAATAAAAGCAACAAAACAAGTTGATGCTCAAAAAAATAAATGAAGATGACAGATAGTCAGAACATCTGAAAGCATAAAGCTTCAACATTAATGAATTCATGTAAGTAATACTATCATTCATTTTCATCGTTTTGTCTATGTACATACAACAGAACTCATTTATACGTTTCTCACTTATACATTTTCCTTATTTATATGTAAAATGTCACTGATCTGAAAATTCTCAATTAACCTTAATGTTAAACTTTCCTTGTTTCATTTATACTTTTTTAAGTTATACTTTAACTTTACTTGGTCCCTTGAAAAATGTATAAATTAGTCCTATTTGAATTCGCATTATTTCTGTTCATCGTGTTACTTGTTCTTCTTTTTGCCATAGGAGTTACATGAATCATGTCCTCAATTAAGCTTGTGAAAGTAAATATTTCTTTAAGATTGGCCAATATGTTGTAACATACCTTTTAAAAGTTTTGTGTGGCTCCTTTCTTCGTACTTCTTTCTTGATTTTTGAATAAAATCTTTGATCTTCTAAAATCTATGTTCAAAGTGAGGTTATCTTGTTAAAAGGTGAGTAATCTAAAAGGGTTGAGTAAAAACATAATGAAAGGTTATAGGGGTGGTTGTTAAAAGGCTAAAAAAGTGATCAACTTACTCCTTGTGCTGTATCAAATGTATTTCAGTTGGTCACTCTCCGACTATCCTCAGTGGATTCTAGGTGTTGACTAACTGTTGGAATATCTTGCCATACCCTGCTGTGGTCGTTCTGCCACAGTTCATTGTTCCCATCATGCCTCTCATGTGAATTGCGGTTGGAGACAATTGCAACAAGATGCATGATGGGAACGATGAAACATGACACAATGAGAACAGCAGGTTACAGCCAGATATTCCAACAGTTAGTCAACACAAGGCCTGAATGAGCACGAAAACTATGGTTTACCTGTTTTGGCATTAATATTAAAAAATTCCCTTTTCAGGACTTCTACTCTCTCCTCTCCCCTGCAATTAACCGCTGTCTTTCTCAACTGGGAAGGGACCTCTATCTGTTTCTAGCCACAGGATTTTCTTTGACCATTCATTTCTTCCTGAGATGTTTCTGGTGGCCGGAAAGATGAGGTGGTGCTAAAATTTGCATATGTTGCTCAAAATAATTAGCAAGGAGCTGCCACATGGTAGGTGGGGGGGGTTTCTCAGCATGCCTTCTAGTATCTATAGTTCTTGAAAAAGCTTTTCATCTCTGCAGAAATCCTCTGATGTGTATGGCCTGTGGATTTTGCCATATAAGCTTGGAATAAATAGCCCACCCGAGTCCCCACCCAGGCCCAGTTGCTGATGAATTCTCTTTGCCAACTAGAAAGTGTAAGGAAAGTATCATATGTAAATCCCACAGAAACACATTTAAAATAAAAAGAAAATTGTCTCTCAAAGTCCGAGCCCAAATTGCAGAAAATGTTATGCAGACTGATCCCAGTTTGGGCAGAGGCTTGGCTTTGGTTCATCTCAGCACTGTTATCTGCCACTGTTCATCTAACTGATGCAGTAGGGAAATGTGATTCATAAGAGAAGGCAACTTTCTTCCATGGTCCTCTTCTGATGTTTTCTGGCAAGCTCCAGTTGTCTTTGCTAATGACATGATGTGGTCTTGCATTTATATCATAAGTGCATATGGTAGAAGGATCATTGAACTGTAGCCGTGGGTCATTCCTCTGTGCTCCCTGGTTGCAGACTATAGTCAGCTGTGCCAAGGGGGCCTGCCAATTATGCCAGGCTATATGACCAAGCCACCTCTCTCCCCAAACACTTATTTGTTGCATGATTATATTGAAAAAAGAAATTTCTTTTTTTACCCCTCAAAGGTACAATATTGATCCAAACTTATCTGTAGCGTGGTTTTATTGATGATTAAAAAAAATGAGAAAAAAATATGCCCCCTCTTCTCCAAAGTGCAAAGTTCAATATTGTTCATGTTTTTCATTGGACAATATTATCAGTAGTAGTTGTGAGCATATGATAGGTTTTTCAACTTTAATTTTCATGCATAAACTTGGAAAATCTGTGTATGTGTGTGTGTGTATGAGAGAGAGAGAGAGAGAGAGAGAGAGAGAGAGAGAGAGAGAGAGAGAGAGAAAGAGATACCTTTTTACGTATTTAGAGAAACTTCTCCCAGAATAACTGCTGACAAAATACAGTATATGAATATATAACCAGTTTTTAGTCTATGTTGTTCTAGTACCTCGAAAAAGCTGCCCATTGGTGAGTGAAATCTTGCATGATCATTTTTCATCGGCAGATCTTGTATGATCATTTACACCTATGAAAACCAAATTATCTTTAGAAAGCTTATGCTTATTTGTTTCTAGCATAATTTTCTATTTAAATTGTAGTTACATTTTTTTTTATTTAAAATGTGGTAACAGGAAAAGTGAAAATGATTTTCAAGACTCTACTAAGAAAAAACTGTAGAATCCTATAGCCTATTTGAAGCCTCTAATCATTATTTGTTAGAACATGTAACAATGCAATTGCTAAAATGTGTGAAGTAATTTTCTCCAGTTTATTTCAAAAGCAGTAAATTTCTTCACATGATTTCCTGAGTATATAATTAAATCTTACAGAACCATTTTGGATGGAGGCTTGAATGGTGAAAGTTTATTGCTTAATTATTCAAGCACATTACTGCTTTCATTCTTTTTTTTTTTTTTTTTTTTTTGTTAATTTTGTTAAAAAAACAGGCTTTTTTTCAGTTTCATATCCTTGTTGTTGATCAATTTGAATGCTTAGTGTATATTTTGTAAAGGACTACAATTCTTATGTGACACATTTTTTTTTTTTTTTTTTTTGTGAGTATACTGTTTCAGCAATTTAGGATGTATGTTGATGGATGATATATATGAAGTGTAAGAGACTTTTAACATGATAATACTTCTGGAATGCTCTAAAACTATATAGTATGAATACTTGAAGATCAATAACCCATTTCAGATGTTTTGTAATTGATAAAATTCAGAATTTAATGAAAATAGCAGCAAAGACAAATGCATTGTTATTAAAATGAATGCACTAATGTTAAAGTGATGTTCTATATCAATTTTTACTTTGTTTTCAGATCTCTCAGCAGACACGCATCATTCAAAATCTCCAGGAAGCTCTAGTAAAATCTAAGAGAGCACTTGATGAGCGTATCATGAAGAGCAGTCCTCCCCAGACTCTCAGCAAAACATCACACTCTTCCAGTTCCATTGTAAATATATGACAGTTTTAAAGGATTAGCTATAATTTTTGAGTTAATAAATACATCATTTGAAATTTTGTTATGTAAGCAAATTTTTAATTATTTTTGTAAAGTATTTAATTCTATGACGCATAAATGAGCTCAAAATAAAAGTGACATTATGATAGTATCGTTGAAAGTGATGTCAAGTTTTTTACCAAGATGGAAACTGCCCTGTTCTTTTCTCAGTATTTGTATATGTTTTGCTAATACTTCCTCAACCTGCTGATGAAACATAGTGATGCCAATGCAATATTCAGTTGATTTATATAGTCATTAGAAGAACAAAGGAAAATGTATTCTGGCTGCACCTTCAATGCTCTAATGACATGCTGTAAATGTCTATTTAATTTTCATAGAAAATTATCATAAACAGAGTAATAGGGAAGAATGAAAGAAATTAAAAAACATTTTCACATGTATTGAGTCAGCATTCAACTATCAATAACAACTCCCCCAACTAAAACTTGCTTAAAGTTGCCTGGCATGCATCTGTGCTAAGGAAGATGATTTATTAGAAAACATTCTTCATCACTACTGATATGGATAATATTTTTTTAAAAATTATTTTTGACTAAAAATAGTTTGGAACATTTAGTTTGATTATGACATTGTAAAACACCCAGAGGAATAGGAAGATCAAAAGAAAAGAAGAGCACAGAATTGTACACAAGTAAGGTGTTTTATTACTTTATTAGGTTCATGTCAAATGCAATAGCTTATTAAATTGTACTAAAACTGAATTGCACAGTTTTTTGGGGAGTGACCTTCAGAATTATGTAATGTGATAAGAGTTAACTGAAGGTTTTATTTTGTATTTAGTTGATGCAAAAGTAATTAGAAAACATGAGACATGCAAGGATAATCATTTCTGTGATTGACCAGTGTGTTATTTAATCAAGAATAGAATTACCATTAGTAGATATGGCCATGTTCCAATGATCTACAAATTTGTAGATGACATTTCTCTGGTATTTCTAGTCCTTCATGGTCACCTCACCATCATTCTGAAACTTCCTGTTGGAAATGAAATTGTTTAGGTATCAGAACAGATGGAAATCTAAGAGAGTAAGATCCAGCAATTATGGGGGACATGCCATTATTACCCAGCCTAATTTCTGAAGCTGCTGCCTGTGATGTAACATAAGGCCTTGTGTTTTTCTAGATTACCAACACTGGGCATGTGGCCTTCAGTGCTGCACTTAAATGGTCAACTGCTTACAGTAGAGTAGGCATACAACTTCCAAGTTGATGGTTTGGGACCAGTTTAAAAGCTCGTGAATGACCCCTGCAGTCTCATCAACAACAGAGCATCACCTTATAAGACTGCAGTTCCCATTTTGCTGTAGTCTGGGATGATTGTTCTGTTTGATGCCATTATCTTTTATAGACAATATTCTCATAAGTCATCCACTTTTCATTCTCTGTAATCATGAAGCAATGCAGTATAGTGAGCCATCATGGTCTGTTGTGACAGCTGATGTGGGATCCAGGTATCCAGTTTTTTCAAAATTGAATACCTAGATCCCACATCAGCTCAGGACTATTCCAGGATTAACAGGCAATGTTGAATGGCATAGGACTAATTGGTATTTAGTAGCTGTGCCAATTCTCTGCATGCCCGACTTGAATTTTCGTTCAGCAGTCCCTTAAAAGATTGTCGTTTAACTCCACCAACCGGCCGCTTTTAGGTTCATTTTGAGCTGAAGGTCACCTGGCTGCAACTTGTTGTACCAATGGTAGCAGGTGTGTTTGGAAATGTCTTTTTCCCAATAAGATTCGCACAGTTTACACAAATTCTTTTCTGGCACCGACACCATTTCCGAATTCATAAAGCCTGATGGAACAAATACACGCATCTCATGTTGCCCTTGCAAAATGTCTGTTGTCACTTGCATAAACTAAGTGTAGGTACAGAATATCGTTAAATACCAGAGCTTAGTATGCACTATCTTTTAGGTTGTTACAATACCTTTACACATTTCTTGACAATGGCAAATGTGTGGTTCATGTTTTTTGTTCCATTACTTTCACAGCAACACAAAATTTGTGCATAAATAAACTTTTTTTAAAATTTACTCCAGGTACTTGATCAAAAGCCTTTCCAAAGCCAATGGACACTGTAAACAATTCTTCATTTGCCTCTGGAAACTTTTTAGAAAACCTTTTTAAGAACGGGGAGGGGTGACAACCACTATGAGCAACTCAGTGGGCTATAAGCAGTCACCCATCCCTTATTTAGGGTCACTGGTTCCAAGGAAGGGAGAGAACCAGTGCCGTAAGAGAAACACAACATCCATGCCATGCTCAGGGTTCGACCCCGGATCCATCTCGAATGTATGGTCGGAAGCCAGAGCTTAGACCATTGAACCACCTGGGTGGCACAGAAAGCTTTTCAAGTACAAATATGTTATCCTGACATCCACTGCCCCTTCTGATGTCACAATGTCCATGTCTCAACTGATTTTCCACCCTACTTCGATGCATGTTACTCAAAATGCTCAAGTAAACTTTGCAAAGAACAATTAGTCATTACAATCTTTCATGTTCCATGACAGTTTTTCTAGTTGTCAAGAACCAAACCACTTTGTCATGGCACTTGAATGATTCTATGTAATCAGAGGGCACCTGTCCATCCACTGTGCTTAATCAATTTTGGATTAATTCATCATAATCCACAGCTTTACCACATTTTAAGGACAAAATGGCATCTGTAACATAATAATCACCTATGATTCTGCAATCCTCATAGCATCATCAGAATTTACTTCCCCTTTATGCCTAGACTTTCATTTATCAAGTCCTCAAAATATTAACTCCATTTATTCATTTTATCCTCCTCTGATGTAAGAAACACATTAAATGCATTCTTCTGATCAATGTGGTACTTAGGGTTAAGATATCCAAGTAATCATTCATCCTAAATTGGTCATATTACAGACCATTTTAGGTAAATTGTCATGTACCGTACTGTTGCAGAAAGGTTTTGTAATAGCGTAAGAGTACTCATTCATTTTCTATGCTGCTATAATTGAATCCATACTACTGCTGTTACAGTATTTAAAAACTGATTTCAAGCACAACTTCTATAATACAGAGATTTGAACCCTAACTACTACCATTAACATGCAGAAGAATTGCTGTGATTTTATTGAAAAATATTGCAGGAATTATTAAAAATGGTATTTAATTTTTTCCCAAAGACATGGTAATACAGTATGTAGTTAGTTGTATTTGACATTGAAATATATTTGGCAATATATCTTAACCAATATTAAATTATGTTCACTTTTAATAGCTTAAAACATTGTTAGGTGTATTTCTGAGCTAGAAATAATGATGCTGTGAGTATTGTTGGTATGGTAAAAGTATTGTTTTAAGATGTCTAAATTACATTTCATGCAAAAGAGCATGTTAATATAGTTCTCTGTGATGTGAACTAAGTTGTGTGGTTGAATATCAACTTTTAGGAGCTCATACCTATCTGCTGTATTGTTCCTTATTGGTGTTCGTTTTTCACTTTCCGCCAGTGTAGATTACCAGCACCAGTCACGTGGGTACACATTTCATAATTTTAGAGAACCTAACTTTCCTGTGCTGCTTTTCTCTGTTTTCAGGTTTGTAAGTGCTCTATGTTTTCATTTTATTTGTCAGAGATTGGAATTTTGAGAGATTTTATTTGGATATCTTATAAGACTTGTATCATTCTTAAGTGTAATCTGAGTTGTTATCCCTTTTTTTTTTTTTAATACTACTTTTCATGTATTGTTTAAATGGCTATATTTTTCCTAGTTGGAAAACAAGCAGTATATGAAGGTGTGATAAGAATCCTCACCCCCTCCCCTTCTCCACAGTTCTTGTACATAGTTTTTATGTTGTCTTCCTAAGGAAGCATGGAGTCATGATATTCAGCCATTTCTTTGGAACCATTGATGTGCACAACATTTGTAATCAAATGTTGTGCACATCAATGGTTCCAAAGAATAGATCATTCTTTCAAGATGTGCCTGGGTTCAAATCCCAGTGATACATGGATGTTGTGTTTGTCTTACTACGGGAACTGGTTCTCTCCCTTTCCTGGATCCAGTGACCCTAAATTAGAGACAGGTGATTACTTTTATACAGGATTCACATGGTCCCTGGAATCCTGGGAAAGTCCTGGAATTTGATGGGTTTTTTTTGTTGTTGTTGTTATTGTTGTTGCTGGTTTTTTTTTTTTTTTTTTGGGCCTGGAAAGTCCTTGATTTTTTGTAATTTTGTGGAAGGTATTGAAATAATCCTGAATTTTTTTCTTGCACTGCAAAAAAAAATTGGTCAAAATGTTTGAATTGATTGCATCAGTTTTGTGCCTGCTCACGATGACACCACTTGAGGCATGATGTCATCTCTTTCATCTCATTTCTGCTGATGTGCAAGATGTTTGAGTCCCATATTTCTAGCAGCCTTGGTTTGTGGTGTATCAGTTGTGAGCAGCTGGAGTCACTAAAGCATATGGAAACCTTCTCACGAGTTCAAGATGGCTTTTCCTTCTAGCACACACTTTGCTTACTAAAGGATATGGATATCTGGCCTCCTGGCTGCCAATGTGCATGAAATAGATGAATATAGAATAAAGAATCTTCAATGCCATGGCAAAATTATTTTGTATTGTTATCATTGTGCTAAGTTCCAGATTGCTTCATATAAGTTTTATGTGGGGACATTTTGCTATATTATTGAAGATGTAATACACACTGAAGAACACCCTATAATAGCAGAACCCATAGAATTTCATAATAATTCTAAATGCATAGTAAATTTCAACACAGGCTGCAAAATATGAAATGAAGCTCTATGATTCTAGAAAAAATTTAAGTTCCTGGAATTGTTTGAAGAATTGGAAAACCCCTGGAATTTATTTTCTGTAAATGTGTATGGTGTTCCTGTTTATAGCTCATCAAGTTGCTCACAGTGATAGTTACCCAAACCCCACCCCATCATAAGCTTATTGGTCTTAATAATGAAGATCTAATTTTTAAGTTTTAATTCATTTTCATCAATTTTCGAAAAGAAAAATTGGTTCAACAGAATGAGGTTTCATGGCAGCTAAACAAAGTGTTTGGGACTTACGTAGCTTGTGTATGATGAGCTAACTGTTAACAGTAGCATCACAATAAGCTGGGAGAAATCATACAGGTGCAGTCGCATAGCACTTAGTGAAAATGTTGCAGTAAAGTACAAGTTCAGTCATATGTGTGTGTGAAGTACAAAAGATCTTGTGCAAGATGTGTAATGGATGTCAGTGAAGCTTGAATTGTGTGCCATGATTGCTGTAAATGGAGATGCTTGATACATCAACAATAAGTAGAATCTAGCACCATGAGTTTTAAATTTTTGTTTGGCAGATGAGTTTTCTTCTCCTCTGAATCTCAAAGAACATCTTAGTAATATGTATGTGTGTGTGCATAATATGCAATATATGCATGCAAGTACATACATGTGTATCTATCAATGTGTCTGCCCACCCTGCTAATGAATAGAACTCCACTTGTGATTTACTAAGAAGTGAGTGAGAATTGCTAATGAAATTTGTTTCCCACTAAATACTGCTACAAATAAAAATTACTGTGAAAGATATTGCATTTATTGGCTATAAAATGCCCACATAGTTAAAATAACAGTGGAACTGCAGTGTCTTGTTTCTCTTGTTTATTTCTATTTTGCAGATAATTCTGCAGGCAAATAATGAAACTGTCCCTTTTATAGATAAAAGCCTTTGCAGAATTTAAAATTATATCTTTTAAAATACACTTCCAACAGTGTGACTGCCATTATACTCATGTATAAACTGACTCCCCTACTTCAATAGCTAAACATTTGTAAAAAGCGTTGACCCGCATGTAAACCTACCTTAAATTTCAAGATTTTGGAAAACATTTTATTGAAACGAGTTTATGCAGATTTCCGAGATTATCTTCTGTAAAAACCTTCAAAGTATGATTTACCATCGTAGTTGACAAATAATTCCTGTAACATCCTTGGTATTACTTAAGCAGCATTTTTGAATGACCTTATAACCATTTCTGGTGAAATTCCATCCCACAGTTCTTTCACCAAAGAAGTAACTAGGCCAATGTTGGCCTTTCTCAAGTTACCACCTTTTGTAAAGCACCATGTCTTTGCACTTCCATAACACTAACCACGCTGATCAGTTCCACCAGCTGTGTCAGTGTGCAAGGGTTAAAGACCAGTTTTCACACCCATGCTTGCTGTGAAAACTGAGGAGAGCAGAGATGTCTGATTGGTTATGTGTGGGTTCCCAACACCTAAGTGATTTGTCTGGTGTCTGACTCACTGCGTGTCCAGTTCAAACGATGTTGTCTTGCTGTCGAACAGCAGAAAAATGAGGTATTATTTTATGTTTGGAAGCAAGAAATTCCACGGTCTCAATTTGAAATGGCATTAAGTTTTGCACTTATCATATTAGTGGCACATATTCCCATAGGAATCCTACTCTGGGTGAAAAAATATTTCATAATTTATTTTTATTTATTTTTTTAAGTACTTCTGAAGAAGTGTTACATAAATTCTCCAGCTGCAGTTGTCAGCAGTTTGTTTACTTTGAGACCACAGTCTCTGTGGGCCACTATGCAATATAAATTGTGAAATGCAAAACACGGATGTTTTGAATAACACACACACACACATGTATATATATATATATATATATACACTATCTACCA
Organism: Macrothele yani; assembly: GCA_039090855.1. Classification (NCBI taxonomy): domain Eukaryota; kingdom Metazoa; phylum Arthropoda; class Arachnida; order Araneae; family Macrothelidae; genus Macrothele; species Macrothele yani. The sequence continues at coordinate 57,876,783 of CM076998.1, read as the reverse complement.
ACAAGTAATTGGACACCCCTGCAATCGACGATATCTGCGGTCCTGATACACGTCACGGCAGCAGCTGTTAAATATCGTGTGGGAAACAACAACGCAACCAGTCGCATGCAACATGCCACACAGTTCGGAGCTCTCTGATTTCGAGAAAGGTGTAATCATTGGGTATCACAGAAATGGCCGATCCATACGTGACATATCCAGCGAGTTGAAGTACCCAAAATCAACAGTGGCCTACGTGATTGGCTAGTGGAAGATGAGAGGTGACTGTCGGAATGTGCCCCGACCCGGCAGACCCACAAAACTGGGAGTTAGAGACCGACGGGTGCTGGCCAGAGAAATTTGGAAGAACTGCACCAAATCGATGGGCCACATCCGGAAGGAGTTTCAATAGGCATCCGGGAGTGTTCTTTTGATGAATACCATCCGTAAGGAAACCCATCTGCTCGGTTATCATGGACGTGCTGCCACCCACAAGCCTTTGATCACCAAGTCCAAGAGGCTGCTCGGCTAACGTGGTACAAAGAACATCAACAGTGATACGTTGAACAGTGGAAACAGGTTCTCTGGAGCGACGAATCAAGGTTCACCCTCTACCGTTCGGATGGCAGGGTCTGGGTTTGGCGTCTGCCTGGAGAACGCCTCCTGCCGGAATGTATTGTGCCAACTGTGAAGTTCGGCGGCGGTGGAATTATGCTATGGGGGTGTTTCTCCTGGTATGGCATGGGTCCCTTGGTCGCAATTCCTGGTAGACTCAACGCCGAGACCTACTGCACCATTTTGGATGACCATGCGCTTCCTACGTTGTGGCAGTTTTACGGGGTGGACCCATGTTACTTTCAGGATGACAATGCCACCTGTCACGTTGCGAGGTCCACCATGGCTTGGTATGGTGACGATGGGGTTAATCCAATGGACTGGCCTGCGCAGTGCCCGGACCTTAACCCTATCGAGCACCTCTGGGACGAGTAGGAGCGTCGACTTAAGGGGTGCCCCCACCGTCCGAAATCGGTGAAGGAACTGACCTGTCTTCTCCAAGCCGAGTGGAAGAAAATACCGCTAGCTGTCGTACAACACCTGGTTGAGAGTATGCCCCGGAGGGTCGCAGCTGTAATCGCCGTTCGTGGAGGCTCCACCAACTATTGAAGGTGAATAAACTTCGTTTTCCTTTGCTATCACAGGTGTCCAATTACTTGTTGGTAGATAGTGTATATATATATATATATATATATATATATATATGCATAATTTCAGTGAACACAAGTAAAATACGTTTGATGAAATGTGAAAAATCTCCGTAATCGTAATTTTCTTCTTTGATGTGAAACTATTGTCTGATGGAAAGAGTATCACTTCTCCACGATGTCTGGAGAGTTGAATAACTAAACCTACCAGTTATTATCCACAGTTGTGTCCCCCCCCCCCTCCCGTCTCCCTTCCTCCAAAGTAGAGGGCACAGCTGAGGATATAACTGACAGAAGGTCAGAAAACTGTCTTAGAGAGCTGCGGTCTAAAATGCAAACAAACCCGCCTGCAAATTTTGCGGGAGAATTCATGTAACACTTCAGAAGTCCCACTATTTTTTTAGTGACCTGCATATAAGCTGCCCCCCCCCACACACACACACACGCGCGCACACACTTCAAAAGCAGAAGTTCTTCCAAAAACTTTTGGCCTGTATGCAAGTAAATACAGTAATTTACTAGGGCCTTTCAGTCGTGGAATTTGAATGGCTTATTTATAATGTACGTATTTCTCAATGTATCGAGTTAGTCAAAATCCATTCAAATAACAGTTCAACTGTTGAAACTTTTTACATGTAATAGTTCTTTTGTGTGAAACAAATGCAATTTCTCGATTGAAAATTATTACTATTAACTGCAAACAAATATTTAAATAATTAAAAAATCAAAAATCCTTTTACGTACCTCTCAGTTGCAACAGCCGCTCTTCAAATCATCTGTGCGTTTGTTCTTATTAGGTTCTTGAGTTTAGACTTTTAAGAAGTTTAACTGGCACATTTTTCACAGGAGGGTATGTATGCCTTGATCACGGAATTGAAAAGATAAAAGGGAACAAAGGAGTGTGTATTGGAGGAACTTTTCAGGACCACTTTTTACTAGGGTATGTTTTGGTTGAAATTCGAAAGGTATACAAAGACAAGGAACTTGTTATGGTTTTTTTAATCTCTTTTGTCAAGATTTTAAAGTTTTCATAGTTCTTTTAGTCTATTGTTATGGTATTTTAAAGTTTTCATAATTCCTTTTAATCCTTTGTCATAGTATTTTAACTTATTTTTTAAGTCTTTTGTATTCATATACTTTTTGAATTTCAACCAAAATATACCCTAGTTAAAAGTGGTCCTGAAAAGTTCCTCCAATACACACTCCTTTGTTCCCTTTTATCTTTTCAATTCCATAATCAAGGCATACATACGCCCCTGTGAAAAATGTGCCAGCTAAACTTCTTAAAAGTCTAAATTCAAGAACCTAATAAGAACAAACGCACAGATGATTTGAACAGTGGTTGTTGCAACTGAGAGGTATGTAAAGGGATTTTTGATTTTTTAATAATTTAAATATTTGTTTGCAGTTGATAGTAATAATTTTCAACCGAGAAATTGCATTTCACACAAAAGAACTATAACATGTAAAAAGTTTCAACAGTTTAACCATTATTTGAATGAATTCTGACTAAAGAAGCATGGCTTATGTATGTTCATGACAAAATGCCTTTGTAGCTGACTACAGTATTCACACATTTACTGGTGTCAAAGCATGGGGAAACAAACATGCAACATATTCTAGCAACCATTGAACTCTAGAAACATATCTGATGCTTGATGAAATTGTGAAGAACAACTTTTGGCTGGTAGCAAAGCCTGTGAAAAACTATACATAAGGTAACATGGCAGCCATTGAACCCACAAAAACACCTCCAATGTTCAGGATTGCAGAGGCAAACCTGGGCATAAGTTCAAAGTTCCAAGTTTTAGATTATTCTGTGGTTTTTCATATGTGGATATCATAACCTGATGATATCATCAGATGTGAATGAATGATTCTTAATTTTAGATGCTAGTGAAGGTGAAGTAGTAATAATGATAATAATAAAGTAATAATGATTTAAAGAACTGAATAGTAGGCTGTGTATCTGTGTTTTTTGTATCTACATTGGAAAACTATTGAATTAGTATACACAGTAAAATCTCATTAATATGGAATTTGCGATGATTCAGACCAGCCCTTTACAAAAATAAGTAAATAAAATAAAGTATTTTGTGGTGCTGACTTAAAATTCCCAGAAATGTACATTGAGACAAGTGCAGACTGTCTACTGCCATAAACTGGTTTGATGAAGACAAAACACCAACTCTGTGCAATGCATAGAAAAACATTATTTATTATGAGCGACTAGTTTTTGACCTGGATCGACCAAAAGATAAAGATTATGGCAGATTGTTTGGAGCTGCAAATATGAAACACATGGAAAACACAGCCTACCAGCTTGAGTGTGGAAACACAACCTACTACAGCTTGACTGAAGAAAAGATTTCTAATGAAGTGCAATGTCAGGATGAGGAAGGATGGAAGCATGAGGCAAAAGGGAAAGCCACATCATGATGAGATGAGTGTTACTTAGACCAAAAGTTTCATAGATATGCCAGTTTTTGTTTGCTCTCATTGACTTTTTGACACTAACCCTGAATTCCAAAAAGTTCTACATGACTTTGAGAGAAATGCATTAGGAAGTGATTGAGAGAGAGCATCAAAAAGTCACACAGCACTAAACTTCTAGATTCTTTAAGTATGTAGCTTCAGTCAACATTCTGGTAGAGCTCAGTGTCCTGAAACTGAAAATGCCTCTGCATTTTTTATTTTGTTTTTAATCGTAAGTAAACTTCTATTTTTGTCACCATAGGCTTTCAACACTTATTCTGCTTTCCAGATTCATGTTTTTTAGTAGGTTAAAAAACCCATCTGTAATTCGGACTTTTCATTATTTTGGACTACATGTTCCTTTGTTTAATCCAAATTAGTGAAATTTTACTGTATTTTGATTTTTTTTTGAGAAGAGATTATTCATGTGACTATGATCAATAATTTTCACATTCACCTCCCTTTATGTGTTTTAGCTTTCTTGTGCCAAACTGTATATGGAAAGATCATTATGTAGCTGACTGGTTCTTTTCATACCAAGTACCACAACAAATTTGTCACATAATGCACAATTATCTAAAAACAAGGATACTCAAACTTTTTCATATCATGGGCTACTTTGAGTTTGAGAATTGATATGCTGCCTGGGCATTTTTTTGATATATGAAAACAAAATTTCTAAGAGTCAATTCGACTGTAAATTTGCCAACACATGCATGCAAGCATCAAAGCATATGTATATACATCATCATCAATCATTATTGGTCTACTGCTGGATGAAGGTTTCTTTCACAACTTTCTGTCTTGAGTTAGTCTCCTCCATGTCACGCCGACATGCTTTCAAATTTCATTTGCCCATACCCCACATGGTCTTCTTGTGAGTCTTTTCTTGTCCCTTGGAATTGAGTCTAGTAATTCAGTTTTCTAATGGTGGTCAGTTCTTTATGAAATATCTCCAGCTCATTGCCATTTTAGGGATTTTGCCTCGATCATGATGTCAACAACTCTTGTCATTTTCCTGATCTATGAGTTCCTCTTCCTGGTTATACCAAGCTCTCGGAATTTCTTTCAGTAGTTTACAGCCTCTGAATGTTTTTCTTAGTTAAAGTCCCTGTCTTTGATCCATAAGAACTGTAAGAATGTATTGATTAAACACTTTTCTTTTTAGGCATGGTAAATTGCTCCTGCAAATCGTGCTGTTTCTTTCAAAGGCTGTCTAACCAATAGGGTTCCCAGGTCATTTAAGTCCTTAAAAAGTGTTTAATTTTTTTCCAGGATGCTTAAGAGTCCTTAATTTTTGACAAAAATTCCTAAAGGTACTTAAAAAGTACTTATTTTTCATAACTGGCTGCACAAAATCCAGAAATTATGATATAGTTCCTAGAACTTTTGCTTCTGATTAGCTATGTTGATGCCATGTGATGTCAACTGAAAGTCTGTCTGAAAGCACAGGACATATGAAAGTCTGTGGAAAAGCACAGTAAATAATTTGTTGAAAAAAGTGAAGGACCATGGGCTCTGTGAATAACACATATCACGCAGGTTCTGGATGTTATTGTTTGTTCAAGTCCCATAACCATCTCTTAGAACTGACAACTCACTTTTGTATTACCCTTTTTTGTACATGCAAGTAACGATAATTCAGTTATACCGAGAAAAAATTAAGGGCGAAATTGAAATCTTCAACTCATAAATTTGACTGTGGTTTTCAATTTAAATTATGAGATGATTTAGTACAAAATTCAAATTTCGAACTCATAACTTCCACCACAGTTTTATATTTACACATCCTTTATTCATGTGATTATTCTCTCATATAAGAAAACTGATTTGGCTGATTTGAACTTTATTACATCCTGTAACTTAAATTGTAGAAAAATTTTGCAAACCCAATCAGCATACTTCAATTTGCATAGTTAAGTCATGTGTAAAAGTATTTGTGTATATGTCTTTATTGTGTTTGCAGTTGGCAAGGTCTTTAAAGAATTTGGTGAGAGGTGCTTAAAAAGTCCTTATTTTTTATGGGAGAAAGAGAGTGGAAACCCTGAACCAAATGTTATATGCCTATTAATTTCTTCTTCTATCTGACCCTTACTTGATATTTGTTGTCCAAGGTAAATATAGGCATTGTGTACATGCATATCAGAGTGTAATTTTATCATTTAAGGGGTATCACTTTGCATTTGGCTATGCATATAACTCCCAGTTGCAATAGATTTTGTCATTTGTGTAGCATAATTTTGTGATACAAGTTTTAGATATACGTGTAAGGAGTGATTAAATATTTCTTCAAATATACTGTTTACTTTTTTTTTTTCTTTGAGATTCGTCTTTACTACCAATAAAAGTTGTACACGTCTCGTTTTTCAGATTTTCGACAGCATGTTCCAAAGAGGAATAAATAATGCAGTGTTAGTGTAATTGGCTATGGGTGAATTCTAGCTTAAACGTTTCAGGAAATGCGTTATGAAAAACTATAGTGTAACTTGCGCAGTCATGTGTCTAATTGTTAATATTTGTGGAGTTCTTCTGACCTCAAATGAAACTGGGAAAAGAGCTTTCTTAGACATCAAGCATGTGAAAAACTGATTTCAGAAACAGAATAAACTCTGAGACTTTAAATGATCCTCTTCAGATCACACTGAAGTTGTTAAAACTCAAAAACTTGAATACAAAATTAGCTTGTAATTTCATATATTTGTTTCTTAGTGAGAAGCAATGACAGAAAGTCAGATTTCTTGGCTATACTCAAAGATATTTCTTTAATTGAATAATTCTGTTAATTCTCCTTCACTTTTTCCTCTAAGTTTTTTAATTTCTTGTCAACATTTCTGAACTTCGGGTGACTATTCAGGCAGGTTGTTAATGATTCACTTCACTGTACCTTTGTTATTGCCATAGAATGCACTTTAAATATTGTTGCCAGATTACAATTCATGTTATGACATCTTTTACATAAAATAATTTTATATTCTTCTTGAGTCTTATATTCATTGTTATTAAACCAAACATTGAGTACTGGACCTATGGTTTTGGTAGGGTCATTTATTGTACCTTTCTCTCATACAGTATATCTGGTAAGTTTATTTTTTATGTCTTCTGTTGATTTATCGTTCATAATCCAAAATTTAAATTTGTTCCCACATTAGCTTGCATTTTCACATGTCTATGTGTTTTACAATTGTATTGTTCTGGTCACTATTTTCAGTAACTGTTTTATGTTCTTTTATGCTGTGTTTCAATTTCCATACTGTTTGTCCAATATATTTGTTATTGCAATCCACTGTTATTTGATAAAATGGTATTCCTCTTTACTGTTTTGTCCTTTTTTAGCAATCATATGGTTTTTCTTTATTTCCTATCTTTTTTGGGCTGTGGTTGCTATCTTTATTTAAGAGCTTGCTTATGTTATTGTTCATAATTACCCATCGGTATATATTTGATGGGGTTATTCTTTATTGCTACCATGGTTCCTGGATGATTTGATGTTCTTTCCTTTATTTTATGTAATACATTAATTACAATTCTTTAGAATTAGTCATTGTCTAAGAGTGATGAAACAAAAGAGTACAAACTAAAATTAAAGATGTTTCAAATACACTGGTTTCCATAAATTAAGCAACAAACTGAAAAATCGCAATAATTGGGCAAAATGTAGTTCAAATTGCATGAAATTTGCTTATGTTACGGGTGAAGGCATACAGCATCAATGTACAGAAGGCAAATGAGTGGCACTGGCAGCGCTTTACACAAATGCGCAAGAGCTTAAAACCAGCTGTTTTGCAGGGAGTCTCCAATTCATGTGCGGCGGTGAATGACAAGATTTCAAGATATCAATTTTGTTAACATGGCTTTGAGACATCATTTACCAGTGGAGTTACACCAGAGAGCGATAGACTAACTTGAAGCAAGGCAACAGCAGGCAGATGATGCAAGATGGCTCAACGTTGATCGTTCTGTGGTCAGCAGGATGTGGCAGCAGTTCCAAGCCACAGGTGCAGCTTCCTGAAGGTACAGCGAAGGTAGGCCGAGGGTGACGACCTCCACAGATAAGCTAGTATTTGCGGCTTTTGGTGCGGTGGAACAGGATGGCTACACCGACTCATCTCAAATCTGTGCTTGCAGAAGTCACCGGACGGATGCTATCAGCTTGACTGTATGCAGGAGAACTGTATGCTCAGTGATCGGTATAATGCATGCCCCTCACCCCCGCCACCGGAGGGAACGTTTCAATTGGGCACGAATGCATGTGGACTAGACTCAAAATTAGTGGAGGTCTGTTCTATTCCCTGATGAGGCGCAATACTCTTTACATAGTGATTCTTGCCCAGTTTACATTAGTAGAGAGGCTGGTACTTGCTATCTTCCCTCTAATATCCAGGAAAGGGACACCTATGGTGGTGGTAGTGTTCTGGTGTGGGCAGGCATATTGTTAGGTGGCCGTACCAACCTCTGTGTTTTGCCGCATGGAAACCTAAATGCTCAGAGGTATAGAGACGACATCATGGACCCTATTTGTTCGTCTGTATGCGGCCACAATTGGCGATACATTTGTACTGCAGTGGACAATGTCCTCCGTCACACAGCTCACCTCTTGCACCAGTATCTGGAACAGGAAACTATAGTCTGTATGGAGTGGCCAGCACACTCTCCTGATCTGAATCCCATTGAACCTGTCTGGGATGCTGGGGGTTTCTGCCCTCCAGCCACCTCCCCAAACCCTGCAAGGGATCTGCACTGCTTTGCTCGAGCAGTGGACGCAGCTACCCATGGAACTGCTTGACACCATAATTAATAGCATGGAACATTGCTGTTTGGGGTAACCACTCTCCGTATTGAAGTACCTTTTTGTATTTAATCTTGATACCTGTATTTCTGTATTTTCATACTTGCATCACTCATACAAAATGTAAAGGCTTTGTATCAGATGTTCTTACGTTTTTTTGTTGCATTTGGTCTGATAAAGCTTACCACCAAATTTTATCCAAATCGGTTGCATACTTTTCAAGTTATCACAATTTTTCCATTTGTTGCTTAATTTATGGAAACCAGTGTATAAGTAATTCTAATGTCATCAAAAGAATTGTTAGAAAAAGAACCAAATTTTTATATACACTGGCGGAAAGTGAAAAAAGAACACCAAGAAGGAATTGGCGGACGATCATGAAATGTACATATGTTAATGGGGTCGAGTTTACGTAGGTGTGATGTTAATTTCGGGACCAACCGGTGAGCGCTTAATGCCATAGCACGGCATAATATGCAAATTATCGTCAGTGGTATTTAAGGAGTACGGCAAAGTGAATGTAATCAGTCGTCGGCGTACAGACACGTGCGAAGACCCTGAAGAAGCTGCAATGCCTGGACATGAGAGACGTGTATGATTTCAGCAGTTATCGGACTTTGAGCGAGGTCGTCTAATCAGACTCCGTGAGGCCGGGTGGTGGTATTGCAGAGCGAATTGGACGGGAAGTATCGGTGGTGGTACGATGGTGGCGTAGATGGTCCGAGGAACATTCCCACACGAGAAGACGTAGAACCGGGAGTCACAGACGGACTGATGAGCGGACCGATCGACGCATAAGAAGTGTGGCATTGTCCAGCAGAACATCCACTACGACGCAAATCCGAGCTGCCGTTGCACCTGAGGTGACTGTGCGAACAATCCGCAACCGTCTAGTGGATGCAGGACTACGTGCATGTGTACCTCTGACTCTAGCCCACCATCAAAAACGGCTACAGTGGTGTCTGCACTGGAAAATGCAATGGCGATCTGTCGTGTTCAGCGATGAAAGCAGATTCTGCTTGGGAACCTTTGATGGCCGTATGCGTGTTCGCAGATGCACAGGGGAGTGTCTCCACCCTTCTTGCATCCGCCAGCGACACACAGGGTCTACACCTGGTCTCCTGGTGTGGGGAGCGATCAGCTATCACTCCCATACACAACTAGTGTTTGTACCGGGTACATTAAACAGCACCTCCTACATTAACAACATCATTCAGCCCGTTGTTGTGCCATTTGTAAGGTCGGTCCATCATGGTGTTTTCCAGCTAGATAACGCACGCCCACTCACGGCACTTGCCACGCAACATGCACTTCAGGGTGTGAGACAACTTCCATGGCCTGCATGTTCACCGGATGTGTCCCCCATTGACCACGTGTGGGATTTTATGGAACAACGACTTATCCGGTCTCCACGGCCAGCCACGACCATCCCCGATTTACGCGTCCAGGTTGAGGATGCTTGGAACTCAATACCCCAAACTTACATCCAACATCTGTACGACAGACTCCATGCCAGAATTGCACAGTGTGACGCAGTTCATGGCGGTTCAACCTCGTACTAACCATGTTACGTGGAAATGTTATTTTTCAGTTTACCAGCAAATACAGCTGTATTTTGCCATAATGTTTTGATCACGTTATCCTCTGTATTCCATTATTATGCTGTATAAATTTCGTTGGTATCAGACGTCTTCTTCTTGGTGTTCTTTTTTCACTTTCCGCCAGTGTAGTTAACAATAAACAGAAAATAGTAACAGACTTGCAGAAATTAGTGGGTAATGTGAAGCAAAAAACTAGGTATTGAATATAAAATAAATACACAAATTAACAGAGAAAAATGGGTTTTATCACAAAAAGGTAACAGATATAGGGAGATCAAAACCCTTATAGCATAGTATAAATTTGTTTATTTACTGGCATAAAACGATATATAGAAATCACTAAGCTTTTACTTACCACAGGAGGCTTTTTCAAGGCTGTAGTTAGACATAAAATGTTTTTTCTGTCCAACTACTGCCTCGGAAAAGCCTCCCAGCAGAAAGCAAAAGCTTGGCAATTTTTGTATACTATTTTATGCCAGTAAATAAATGGATTTATACTATGCTATAAGCATCTTGATCTAGTATAGTCAGATGTACTAACTGATAGATATAGGGGAGCAAAACAAGAACTTTCAAAGGAAAAATCTATGGCGATGAGGTGTTAATCAAATGAAATGGTATTTATTTCTGAAGATCAATGTACTATGAGAATAAAGAGGGTAATAAAACTATTTTCAAGAAAATTAAGCAGAAACATAGAGAAAGTAATTAAAGAGATTAAAAAGGCAGCTGAAGTAATGATCATAAAGAAAATAGTATCAACAAACTATGTAAAATTAAATTATATGGATTTTTAAAAACACAAAGGAAATTATTCAAGAAGTCCAATTATGACAACAAAGGATAGGACTATTGTAAATTGGAAGATTTTTTTATTTATATTTTCAATTAAGAAGTAAATTATAGCCATTATTCTGCAAAGAGCTCATTTGAAATGGTTGGAAAACTAAAGCTGCATGGGTAAATAAATGCATCAGAATGTTACTTTAGGTTTTTTTAATATATTTTCTTCTACACCTCTAAAAACGTTTCTGCTGTGTTGAACAAATTTCTTTGAAAAAAAAAATCAAAATAATTTCATCACAAAACATGAAATTTCTCAATTTTTTAAATAATTTCATCATAAAACATGGAATTTCAATTCCTTTTAAATCTTTATTTTAGTTCAATATAAAGGTACAGTATACAGACAAAAAAAGGACTGCTTGTAGGATCAGCAATTTCACTAAAATTCACCTAATTTTGTGTCCAATTTAGAAGAAATGTTTAAATCAAATAAAAACATATTTCTACATATATAAGATATATAGATGATATTCTTATTTTCTATGGACTCATGATTACACATTTCTCAATAAATAATTTATGTGTTGAAGGTATCAATTTTAAATTGGAAAAAGAGAAGGATAATCAGAATCAGTTCAGTGATGTAAAAATCACAAAAGAATAAAATAATATGGATTATGTGCACAATTTCAAAAAGAAAAATCCAACATGATATTTTATTATAAACCTTGCCACACAAAGTTAATTAAGACAGCAACAAATATGGTAAAAAGAGGCAAATTACTATCGTCAGAAAAAAATCAGCAAAACACGATGGCACAAATGGGCAAAATTTTGGTTGACAATAGTAATCCCAAAAATATTAGTATTGAAGGTATTACATAAACCGCAGGAAAGAACAGCAAACCATTGAGGAACTAAGACAGTAAGGAAGAGTGAAACCAATGGTTTATCCTAGAATTTCATATTGGGAAGCACTGAAAAATTGAGAGGGGGTGGGGGTGAATGTAAAGAAATTTTGATAGTAAAATATTTATGCTTGAATCCTAGGATTAAAAATGAGGAAAACTATGAAAAATGAAGGACTTCTGAATCTTTTATAGTTTAAGAATGGTTATAGTTGGGAATCCTTTTTCCAAAAACCACATGCTGTTACTTTGTTTTTGTGCTGTTCTTATTTTTTCTGCCATGTCTAAATGCCTTCGTAATAAAATATATTACATTAAGACTAGACCAACTTCATATCAACATGGATTGCTGAAACAGTAGATATTGATATTTTTACACAAATCTTGTGCATGCCAAAATAATTCAGAAGTATATCTTCAGAATCTGTAACAGACTAAAATGAAGAGATACATACATATATTATATGGTTGTAACAACTAACTTTAAACGTGATTAAAATAAAAAAAAAAACAGTGAAAAAGACATGTTAGACTGCTATATACATAGACTCCAAATTAAAAATTTAAAAAATATATGACATTATGATAAGAGGTACTTCAAGGTAAGACTGCAGAATTCAAGTACATTCTAACTGCTGTTGACAACTGTGCTACATAATAATAAAAAAGGACTGAAACAAATATTGTGAAGTATGTATGTATATATACTTCTATGTACATGTGTGTTACAAACCTCCAAATGGGGGAGTCTTGAGATTTTATATGGGAGGAGTGGTGTTAGGTGTGTGTGTGTATGTATAAATCTCTGAATAAACCTGTCTGAGAAACCTGTGCCAGGGCTTTCCCGACACCTCCTCCACCCCGCCTTACAATTTTCAAGCTGTATTAAAAATGATCCCCTTAAAGTTACTCACTGTACAACAAATTGCAGACAATGTCACAGTCAAAAGAAATTCTGGTTTTCATTGGTTGATGCATTCATACTTCTAACGTGTTTTTTCATGTCAGTTAACAAAGCCACATCCACAGTGAAAACAAACAGGGACAAAGTGAAAACACTTGGTTGACTGCCTGATTTCTGCACTTTGGCTGCAGATGGTAGATGCAACTGGAGATTTTTCATTGCCGTACTTTTCGTCGTTCCTGTCACTTCTCTACCTCGGCTCAAAGCGAGTATAGGCTGATGATGCGAAGGCTGTTTGTATTCCAGCTTGTTTTATCAATTCCTCCTAAAAATGCATAAAAATATGTGAATCTTGTTTTAAATAAAACTCTTATAAATCATTGGTACATAATTTAAATCTTTCTTCTATACTTCTCTCTCTTTTTTTCATAAAGCAAATTCTTGCCTGTAATTAGGGTATACTCTGCATACAACCACACGCTACTGTATACAAAGATTTATTACAAAGTGAGTGTGCACATAGCCTATATAGTTTTGATATCTGTTTAGTGGAGGTGAAAGGTTACGTGGTGCACATGATTACCAGAATATTAACTGTGAAAAGAATACTAACTATTCATGCACATGAAACACATCCAAAAATCCATTTTTGGAATCATACAATACGAGTGATGATGGGGAAGTGGAAATAACTTCTTCAAAAAAACTGCTTTGCAGAAACATATTATACATACACTGAAGTAGCAAATTACATATAAAGAACACTTACCTAATAACTTGTTGGGCCGCCCTTAGCCCAATGGCGATGCCAGTGGTTCAGAACGGAGGGTGGGTGGCTATTGGGTGTAAGCATTGTGTGGGGGGTCACAAATTTTAAAGTGCCTGGCAGAAATTTTGTAGGTTTTGCCCAACGCTGATGGTGTTACCTCCAGCAAGAACAAAAAAGTAATTTCTGACACATACTTACGGAATGTACTCTCTCTCTCTCTCTCTCTCTCTCTCTCTCTCTTCTCTTCTCTTCTCTTCTCTTCTCTCTCTCTCTCTCTCTCTCTCCTTTTAAAACAATAATTACGAAAATGGTGGTTTTCTACCACTCTTAGACACTCGCTCAGAGGTCTCGCCATTTCACAAATTACTATAGAACTAAACAAAGATTCTCAAAATCTTGCCATGTGTTCTAACTGTTTACCATTTTGAGAGGGCTAAATGATTCGCTCAAAGAAAAGTTGAGTGGCCTCCAAAATGGCTTCTACCGCCCCGATGGCTTCTGATCATTCGTCCGAAAAGGGTCCGGGTTCGTATCCCGGTGAGGCATGGATGCTGTTTTTGTCTTACGGCACTGGCTCCCTCCCTTCCCTGGAACTAGTGGCCCTAAATTAGAGATGGGCGACTGCTTATAGCCCATTGAGTTGCTCATGGTGGTCGTTAAAACTCCATTAAAAAAACAAACAAACCTACTTCTATTTGGTGCAGCATGGATTCAGTAAGGTGCTGATATCATTCTACAAGTATGTTCAGCTAAGTGAATGTGACGGCGTCCGTCAATTAGCGAATGTTCGGCGGAGAAGTATGTTTCGAATGACTTGGTCTCATCCCGCATGTGCTCAATCGGGTTAAGATCTGGGGACCAATTGAACACTGAAGTCACTGTGCTGCTCCAGTGGTCTAAGCGCTGGCTTCTGACCGTGGGTCAGAGTTGGAATCCCGTTTGAGATTTGTGACATAGAGCATCCTGCTGGAAGTAGCCCTCTCATCAGGTAACACCATGCACATGTATGTCCCCATGGACGTCAATATAGAGGAGCAAAAGATGGCATTTGCTCCCCCCCCTTCTAGAAATATGATCAGGCCATTTCTGTTCTTAGAAGATACTACAAAAATTTCCGCAATAACCCTAATTTTGATGCCGCCCCGGTGGCGCAGTGGTCTAAGATCTGATCATTCATCTGTAAGGGGTCCGGGTTCGAATCCCGGTGAGACATGGATGTTGTGTTTGTCTTACGGCACTGGTTCTTTCCCTTCCCTGGAACCAGTGACCCTAAATTAGGGACGGGCGACTGCTTATAGCCCATTGAGTTGCTCACGGTGGTCGTTAAACCTCCAATCCATTCCTAATTTTTCTGATGAACTTCTGGATGTGTGTGTATACAGGAAACGGGAATTTACAGTAAAAAACAGATTTTCTGTAGAAAGTAGTAATTTTGAATCCTTGCGTTGAATATTGGAGCACAGCATACATATAACATATATACGTACAGTATAAAAAGATGTGAAAGGCTGAAGTAAGAAAAATATGGTATTCTATGCAGCAGCCATTCACTGCTGTGCAAAGATCTCCCAAAGCTTTTTTCCAGAATTTTGTCTTCAGCGCACTTTTTCCTTCTTGATGATCGATTGAGTGATCCCTAGGACTTTGTGCTACATGGGAAACAAGTGACCAAAAAAGTGCAAGATTCAAAAGGAGAACAAAGAAATTTCCCTATTTTCTCAAAAAGCTCTCTAATTTCATTTATCAATCTCTTTTTTTCTTCTGGTTTTTAATGAAATTTATGTGTTGTGTGTTGTAAAAATAGCTACAAAGGAGTTTGCGCAATTATCCGTTGGATACACACACCTGGATCTGAATAGTTACGCAACTGGTAAACCAACAAGATAACAGGACAATGCCTTTTGGGTTAGCGGTGTAAGGTAAAGTGTTGGTAGAATGTCGCCTTCAACTTTTTCTTGCTGTGACTGCATTGACTTCAAATTCTTATTTTTCACAATTTTTGCATTTCTGCGTATGAAAAGAGTACTGTGCTTGAACAGTTTCTTCAAAGAAAAACCCTTTTTGTTTAACTAAATCAATTTTTAACTCATGTTCTTTTGAGAACAGTGGAAAATACAGTGACTTTTTATGAAAACTCTACAAGTAATTTATTTGTTTGAAGAATGTACTACGTATTAATTATCACAAACATATTGCTATAGTTTCGTATTTTAACAGACTTCAATAATGATTCTCCGTTATAAGTTCTTTTGGGAACCCATTCAGGTGTCTTAGCCTTGACAGCCCATTCAGATGTCTAATCCTAGGGTCCCACTAAGGCCTTAATCCGTAATTCCTTGGGGTCTTCCCTGATCCGGATCATTACATCTCGTCCACAAGATTGTTCAATAGTAGGCAGCTGAAATAGGGATCCATCGATTTGTGCAATGTCATATTTTGGCCAGTCCATGTGTGGGTATTAACTGAAAACGTGATTCATCTTACCAGGCGACCTTTCCCAGAGTTAAATGTATAGTTCTGATGCTCCTGTGCCCACTGCACAGACGAAGTTGACTTTTAGCAGAGATGAGTTTTACACGACAAGGAGGTTAGAGAGAAAGAGTAATGCTTCTGGAGATGACCTCATCCTCTTAACCTTGAAGCCGCAAGGTGTGGAAATCTGACGTTCTTTACATGATATCTACACCAATGAGCTATCATATTATGACCATCTCCAGCCGGGAGACCGAACGGTGGCGCAGGTAATGTATACAACCCTAGGACCAGCTTTCGGTTAGTAGAATGTTCGGAGTCAGAATGAGAAAAGCTGCCGATTTATCGGAGTTTGATAAAGGACAAATTGTGATGGAACGGCGCGGCTTGTGGGTTGTTCACGTGCCGCTGCAGTGGTGCACAGATGGCCAAACGACGAACCGTCGTCCAGCGGTGTGTTGTTCCCAGCTCATTGATGCCAGAGGGGTGCGAAGACTGTCACGCATTGTTCACAGCGACCGCCAGTGAAACAAATCACCCGCAGCCACGACAGTGGTGATCAGGGCAATGTGTCGCAGCACACAGTTCATCGCAGCCATCTGCGCATCGGTCTGCGTAGCCGAAGACCCGGCCGGGTCCGCATGATCACTGCACGTCATCGCTAACAACGCATGAAATGGGCGCAAGATCATCGAGATTGGACCGTGGATGATTGGAAGAAAGTGGCCTGGTCTGACCAATCAAGATTCCCGGTGAATCACGTAGACGGTCGAGAGCGGATACGCCGATTACCAGTAAAGGCTATGGTACCTCGATGCAATGTTGGGCGGAAACAAGCTGGCGGCGGCGGTGTTATTGTTGTGGGCGATGTTTTCTTAGAACAATTTAGGCCCCATTATCCCAATAGTACAATCCTTGACAGGTGTCAGGTATCTGAACATCGTTGCGGACCAAGTTCACCCATTCATGGCAACTGTGTTCCCTGCTGGTGATGGCCATTACCAAGAGGATAATGCACCATGCCACGCTGTCAGAATCGTCAAGGAGTGGTTCGAAGAACATGATGGGGACTTTCTGTTTATGCCCAGCTTCCAAATTCACTTGACACGAACCCGAACATTTGTGGTTCGACTTGGAAAAGCGGGTTCGCGCCAAATCACCACCACCCCGAAATGTACGGGAACTGGAGGACCTGTTGTTGACATTATTGTACCAGATACCCCAGGATACCTATCGCCACTTCATTGAATCGATGCCTCGCCGAGTGGCCGCTTTTTTTTTTTTTTTTTTTTTTTACGGGCTAAAGGGGGTCGTACAGCTTATTAGGTAGGTGGTCATAATGTAATGACTCACTCATCGGTGTATGTAATTTCAACTGTGTGTATTTTGGAATTGCGTGGTTTTGGGTTGCAGAAATCGTGTTAATATCAAACCGAAATGAATTATATTTCTTACAAGAGTAAAGTTTTCAATTTTTAACATTATGTTTTATTTAGATTTCGCACTAGCGTTCGTGTATTTCAGGGGTGCCGACTTCACCAAATTTTTTAGTGAGCAGGCGTGAAGAGATCAAACGTGGGAGGAAGGAGCACGTCTGTTTCTTTGTCAGGAGGAAAATAAAAATTACGGGGGTGGGGGACGAGCGAAATGATAAACTAGGAGATTCTACGTATATTTTGAAACGCAATTGTAATTGCTCATCAGCAAATGAACAAGGAAGTAGAAATATTATTTTGCTGAATATTAATATTTTTTAAAATGAAATTCAGCCTGCGATTTTATAAAAATATCCCGAGAGATTTTGTTTCCAAACGTTTATCAAAAATTAGCACTGTTACTGAAACAAAGAACAAGAAGCGCAAAAAATAAATTGATACATAAAGGCGCTAGAGATTATACGTTTCTGTATTTTTGTTTTATTTTTCATAATTGTTTTAAACATCACGAGAACAGGTCGAACAAAATACGAGGCTGACAATCAAATTTCTTATCAAATGAGTAATGATGAATATGGGAAAGAAGTTAACTTATTTTGTTATTTATAAATTTTTCGGAAATAAATTGCTCTGGCCTCATAAGGTGGAGCTTGGTCCACTTTATGAGGCCAAAGCGATTATTTAATTAAACAGGACCAAAAATATTCAATGGGCACTGCCCCTTTAGTAAAATTATTACGGGGGCAAGATTCACATTTCCCCCTATAGTCGGCGCCTATGGTGTATTTCAATTTAAAATAAAATTGGGAAGGTACCTCAAAATAATTAACAATTTTATGAGTTCAGCATTTTCTTCTCAGACATCGACAGCAAGTTACGATGCAAAATTGGAAACATTTGCGACGAAATAAGGCGATTCGGCTAGCATAAAATGCATTGCAATAGCCTTGGAAACCATCAGCTTTCCCACTTTTTGACGGCCTTCTCTCGCGGTCATAGGCTTCACGCAAAGTACCGCTCCATTAACGGGCCGCGGATGGCCTAGTGGTCAGCGTTCGTGACTGCCTTGGAGAAGACCTTGGGTTTGATCCCAGGCAGGTACGAACGTTCGAACCACTAAATATCCGCCGTGCGTCGGATGGGCACGTTAAGCCATCAGACCCTGGGTACTGGCCTCCCGGTAATAATAAGGAAAGGGTTATTTCACCCTTTCTATCTCGCTTCCGTGAAGTGGCGGCTCGTGGTTGGAAAAATAGGTAAAGAGGTACAAGAACAGTTTGAAAAGATATTTACTGTCTACAATGAAAATCCCTTAATGAGGACTTACCTATTTTTTGTATATTAAAATGCGTTTTCAAAAAGCTAGCATTCATCCTCAGGGCATCGGCAATGGTGTTTTGAATTTTTCAAAATTCCTTAACATTAATCCGCATTTCAGGTGTTCGCTGAATCACGATGTTTATGAAGTGACCGTGTAGTGCTTTGTAAATCTGAGAACCAGTCTTTATTCCACGCCGAATGTTTATTACTAAAAAGTAAGCAGCGCCAAAAAAAAAAAAAAAATTAACATAGAAGTGCTGCAAATCCATTTATATTCAGTAAACCAACAATTCTTAAAATTAATGACAATGACAACTCTGCCGAAAACTGCAGACTTCCAAGCATTCTCATTTCGGCTCTTCACTTGCACTGTTTTGCGTATAAGGATTTGTTTTCCGTATTGAGCGCGCTATGTGAATTAATATCTATTCAAAATTTTGAGTATTTTGGAACTGAATAAAGGCAAAAAAGAATACATTATAAAAAAATACTGAATAAAACTTTATTTTGAGTAAAATAAGTGAAGAGGCACTTCACCTGAAAAGCCGCCACTGCTTCCGTGTGACTTTCCTATCGGGCACTCTAGCCCAAATCTCCTAGCTTCCTACTTCTAAGGGTTGTTTAAGACCTGGGATCAGACACTCCCTTCCTAAAATCCTCTACATATTATCTGAACTGATCTGCTCCATGAACAAGGTCATATCCAGATATCTTATTGTAACCTCCTTGTATACGAAGTCTCTGGGTTGTATGCCCAGAGTGTTGCGAGCTGTATGCTGAAATTCTCCTCTCGATACCGCTCAATCTAGTCTGTTATTTCGTTCAGACTTCACCAGCAGCCCTTTCCTACGCACATCGATGAATAATTTTCATCACAGCTAGACCGCTGACTGCTTGTTTTGTTGTTTGTGCACCACTCTTTGTTCATCCACGATGCAGTTGTTTTTGTATAACAGAGGCTTGCTGTTTCTGAAAGGCTTCCACTTGTCGGCCTCGCAGCCACTTTCTTTACCCTTATTGCCCCTATCTACGATTTGTACACGTCTGAATCTTTTTCAGTGAGCTGTTTTAAATTACACCTCAGCGTCATAATCACCTAAGTAAGTGCGGAGGAACACCAAAGCGAGTAGGATGACACGAGTTTGATTACTGTTGGGTGTTCCTCTGGGACTTAACTACTATTAAACGCGGTTGTGTGATGCTTAGTGATTCGCAAGGTTAGTAAGCCCAAAGTCAAGTTTAGGAAAATAACATTTTACCGACAAAAAGAGAAACATCTACTGACAAACTAACGACAAAAATGAGAAAGATCGTAGATTGCGTGTGAGTGGGGGGTGGGTAACTGTAAAGACTGAGCTGGAACTTTCAGTTCGCTCGTCTGCTATGTGGGAAGTCGTCCTTACAGCACTTATTTTAAATCTCACTATGAGTTGCAGATTGCTTTTGAAAGATCATTCAGCAAGCTGAAAATAATAAAAAAATATTCGTGAAACACAGTGTATCAGGAATAACTGAAGTAGTGTCATTGAAGTCCAATAAGCAAATAAAATTAGGTAGTAAAGATTTAAATACAGACTTTGCCAGTGCAAAAAGTAAGAAGAACGATTTATTTACTTGAATAACTAATATTTTATTTTTCAACTTTATATGCGGCAGAAACGTGGACAATCGGGAAGAAAGAAGCTAAAATGTTGGAGGCATTTGAAATGTGATTATGGAGAAGAATGGAAAAAATAAAGTGGATTGAAAAAATTACCAATGATGAAGTATTGCAAAGAGTTAAAGAAGAAAAGAATATTCTAAAGACCATAAGAAAAAGAAAATATAACTGGACTGGACATGTGTTAAGAGGAGACAGCCTATTGAAAAGAATGATTGAAGGGAAATTTGAAGGAAAGCGACCTAGAGGAAGGAGACGACTAATGATGCTTGATGATATCATGGGCACAGGAACAGGGACGTCGCTAGACTTTTAAATCAAGATAGGCAACGGGTGGGCGAGCAATATTTTTAGTGGGACAAGCTTGAGAAATTTTTTAATTACTTTTTTTTTTTTTTAAGAAACACTGAAAGAACTATTTTTTAATACTTTTCACTACCGGCTACAAAGGAATTCGTGCAATCCCCCACTCCACCTGAACACACATATACGGATCCGACTAGTTACGACACTGGTGTAAGATACAAGTGTTGGTAGAATGTCGCCTTCGACTTTTTGCTTGCTCTGAATGCATTGTCTTAAATTGCTTTTTAAAATTTTGCATTTTTACTTACGAAAATGGTAACTGTACTTCAACAATTTAAAAGAAAACGTCGGGTTTTTTTTTTATCTAAATTAAATTTTATATCGTGCCACACAGACACAATTCCTCGCCTCCCCTTCTTAACACTTCCATCCTTCAAGCCAGCTACTTTTCCATGCACCCCTCTCCTACAAAGCAGTTGTCAGCTACTTTGCCATGTACCCCTCTCCTACAAAGCAGTCGTCAGCTACTTTGCCATGCACCCCACTCCTACAAAGCAGTCGTCAGCTACTTTGCCATACATCCCTCTCCTACAAAGCAGTCGTCAGCTACTTTGCCATACATCCCCTCTCCTACAAAGCAGTCGTCTGCTACTTTCTGCACTTTCATTGTCCCAGTGCATTCTCAAGGGCGTTAGTCAGTGGAGTATCTTGCACAACGTGCGCCCCCCCTCGCAAGATTTACTTTAGCACCCCTAAGTACAGTAATTTTCCCAGGATTTCGAAAACGAGGGAGGATGCATGTTTCGCGGTGTGTGTATGCGGTGGTTGGGGGGAGGGTGTTAGGAAGTCAGGGAGAGCGTCTGCAAAAGTAATGGTGGTACCTAGAGCCCAGTAATTTAATTTTTAAGTAATAGATTTGACAATACGTCTAATTGCTTTGTTCAAAACTAAAATAAATCACTTGAAGAAAAGAAATCACCCTCTTAGACATGGCAGATCTGCGGCTGCGGCGAATGAATGTTGACGCCTGTCGTGCACGTAATCCTAGGTAACTGATTGTTTTCTCACATCCTCTACGGGTAATCCCGGAGTGGCCTCACGCTTTTTCTCGGCAGCGCAGTGAGAGAAGGCGATTGGAGAGTGATCGTATTATTTTCAACCCATTGCAGAACAATCATATTACATCCCGAAGTCAAAGAGCCGAACACTTTCAATCTGTAGGACATTCAGTGTTTTAAAAGTGAAACCAGGCATTTCTTTAGGCAAAGCTAAATATATCTTAAAGCAAAATATGAATCTTTGGGTTAATTATTGTGCGTGTTCGAATTTTTTCATGAAACTATAATTGGCAGCTGCAGTACGCCTCTTCGTTACCTGCCAACCCCCCACCCCCGTGCAGCGGCGGGGATGGTAGTTACGCCACTGGCGCTAGTTTAGTTTTAGACTCCACTTTCCGTGTTGCAATCCTCTATTTTGTGAAGAAAACAAACAGCAAAGGAATTAGTAGTGACCCCCTCAACTAATTCCTATGCAGCCTCCTCATTTGCCCCCTGGCCATATACAAACATGAAAAAGAGAATTAAACTAAGGAATTGGAAGAGTGGTGGGCAATTGAATTTTGATGGCTATTTTGATAACCTTTCTACGGAGACGTAAACAACGCACTTCCTATGGGAAAATACGTAGGGCTACATGAAATAAAACACCAAACTTATTACTTGGCGAAGTCCAGATTATATTTCAAAGTTAAATATACTGAAAAATGGCCCATTTTGAACAGGGTGGGCAAGACAAATTTCAGCGTGGGCTTGAGCCACCCTCGCACCCCATTGGCGACGTCCCTGCACAGGAAGCTATCAAATATTGAAGGAGGACGCAAGGGACAGAGGAAACTGGAGGAAGAGAACTTGTTGAGTTTCCGTTGGACCTGTCAAGAGACAGAACACAAATGATGATGATTTTATTTTTCAGGGCCGTTCTGAAGGCTATTGCAGTTCGAGCGAACTTGGCCTCGCGTGTTTAACAGTCACGCAGTGGCGGCTTTTCAGGTGAAGTAGGTGAACTGCCTCTTCACCTAATTTACTTAAAATAAAGTTTTATTCAGTAATTTTTTATAATATATTCTTTTTGCCTTTATTCAGTTCCAAAATACTCAATTTTGAATAGATATTAATTCTCATGGCGCGCTTAATACGGAAAACAAATCCTTATACGCAAAACAGTGCAAGGGAAGAGCCGAAATGAGAATGCTTGGAAGTTTGCATTTTCGGCCGAGTTGTCATGGTAACCGTGACGTCACCCTCCCCAATCTGCTCGCTCAAGTGAAGTGTTTCAGCTTCAGGCACCTTAGCTCTGCATCTGTTTTTGAGCGTGAAGTCGTGAGAGATCCCGGTGGAGCGGGCGGACTACCAGGGTACCTTGCAATCTGTTAGGGCTTTTTCCTTGTGGTGCTGTGATACATTACTTTTCGAAAGGAATTTGTTCTTTCGTGCTTTGTGTTTATTTGTTGAAAGGTTTAGCTGATATTTTAGGTTTATGTACAATTTAACTGATAGATTTTAGTATGCATCCTGTGGACGACATTGTAATTTATTGCGAACTCAAATTAATCGGTGGAAAGAAGATAAGACATTTTGCTTCAAAGACGACCGACGGATTCACTGACAATTGTTGCCAAAAAAGAAATCGAGAAAAGCGGTAAATCTAATAATATTAATATTAAAAATTATTGTTTTACTGAATATAAATGGATTTGCAGCATTTCTGCGTTAATTTCTTTTTTGGCCCTGCCTACTTTTTAGTAATAAACATTTGGCGTGGCATAAAGACGGATTCTCAGATTTATTAAGCATAACACGGTCACTTCATAAACATCGTGATTCTAGCGAACATCTGAAAGGCGAATTAATGTTAAGGAATTTTGGAAAAAAACCAAAACACCGTTGCCGATACCCTGAGGAAGAAATGCTAGGCTTTTGAAAATGCATTTTAACGAAAACGTTCGCTTAATAGACTTTTCATGCAGACAGTGATTGATGCAGTGTTAGTTTATACTGTATTTGAGCAAACAAGAACTAGCATGCCGTGGCCATGACGAAAGCATGGACTCGATAAATCGTAGAAATTTCATTGAATTACTTTCATTGTTGATATCAAGAAGTCCTTTAGAAATTCAAAATCAACACGAAAGGATAAAAAATGTCTTCACTGGGAACTCGAAAACTATTCAATGAACTAATTGAATGTTTTCCTGAATATATAAACAATCACGTCAAAAATTTAATAATTTTGTATTGTTAATTCAAAAGGTGTATTGGTTGAGGGATATTTGGGTTTCTATGATGTGAGTGAAGATAGACCGTCAAGAGCTTTATACAAAACGCTAGACAAAATTTTGAAACAGTTTGATTACCAACGCAAATAAATAGGACAATGTTACGATGGGGATAATGTCTGGACACTTAAATGGGCTACAGAAAAAAGTCGAGGATAAAGCTTCTCAAGCTGTTTTTGTTCATTGCTTAGTTCATCGTTGCAATCTTGTATTACAGCAGATGTTTTCTAAAATTTCTAAGTGTCAAATCCTTTTTGCAAGCCTCAGCGGAATTGCTTCATTTTTTCACAATTCTGCGAATCTGCCTTAAACACTTACATCAACAACCGCAAGACGCATACCAACCATAACAGAAACTCGATGGTCCTCCACTTCGAAATTAGTAAATGTAAGTGTTGAAGATTGGGATAAATTGAAGCAAGCGTTCGTATTTCTGACGAATAGCGAACAATCAGGCAAAAAAACTAATTCATCTGGCCAAGGGGTTTTTTGAATGATATGAACACTTTTGAATTTGCATTTTTGGCTCCACCGACCTATTATTCGAACTTTTGAAGAACAACTCACTAAACATAAACTGTGTAACTGAAATTAAAAAGAAAAAACTCGTGAAATTTTGAGCCATAAAAGGAAAGTTGAGTTATTTGAGACAGTTTGGAAAAGCTAGCAAAATTACAGCAATCGGCACGGCAATATGCTGCTCTTACACAGGAAACAATTTTTCAAAATTATGAACAATTGTATTTTGAAATTTTGGATCACATTCTTATGGAAATGGATATAAGATTTCAAGACTGTAAGAAACTTCAATTTGTCTGACTTGCTGACACAACTAAATTCGAATAATTTAATGCATGCTTTCCCTCTCGCGCTCTTGAAAATCTACATTTTTACGGAAACATTTACTAAACACCAGCGCCTAAAAAATGAACTGAGTCTTGTATATGCCGATGAAAATTAAGGAATATATTGACTCAAGAACTTCGAGTGTTTCACGGGGACAAAGGCATTTTCAGAGATTGGTTTCACTCATTTCAACAATTCCATCTACAAATGTCAGTGGAAAGAAGTTTTCTTGAAGTAATACAAACTTGCTCAAGAAACACTAGTTCTTAAAATATACTTGCTTCTTTGCAAATATTTCTATTCAGGAAGACATTTTATTGATGCTCCCGAAGAAACAACCATCTTATGACGATATAATCGACAGATTCGCAGCTTTAAAAGGAAGAAAAATTGATTTAATATGCAAAAAATAGGTAAGTTCTCAAGTGATTTTCACTGTAGACTATCTTTTCATACTGCTCTTGTACCTCTTCACCTATTTTTCCAACCACGAGCCGCCACTGCATTCACGTGTAATAAACTACAACCTGAAAAATCGCAAAAGATCTGGAGTACGATGAACGCATGTATGATTTGATCCCTGTTAAAGCGAGATTGTTATATTGAAAAACAATATTTTTTTTTATAATCCGGCATTTTGAGCCGTTTCCCAAACTTTTTTGATATCGCACAAATCATCTTATATTGAGCATTGCTTTAAAAAGTAAGAAAGTCTTAAATTGCGTAATTCATATTCTTCTTTGGAGCGGGAGAAGGGGTTTTTGTCGTAAAATTATATCGCCAATTCAAATTGCTGGTCAAAGAAAAAAAAAGTTTCTTTCACAAAAACTTTCTTCACGGCACTTCGGAAATTCTCTGACAGTTTCTAAACGAAAATATCTGATTTTAATAATATAATTTAAGAGTAGATCGAAATCCTAATTTAAAAATCGCAAAAAACTCACTCAGAAAATTTTAATAAGGTAATTTTCAAATATGTTATTCTGTTTAATCGTTTGATTGCCTTTATTATTCCTTAATTTTCTTTGTATTATGATTACTTATTATTATTATTTTAAATTAACTTTTATGTTTCGTTAAATGCTTAAATTTCATTGGTTTACTCCTGCCCTTCCATGTAGGGGACTTCACTCAGATCCATCCATCCTTTTAGGGCACCCTCGCAGGTATCATTGACAGCTCTGCTCTCAATCTATAAAAATTAGAAGAATTGTTTGTTAATAAGAATGAAATACAGTAGGTGTTATACATCTATATCCATGTCCGGAGCTCCAGCACCCAACAAAGTGGGAAAATACTTGTGCTTCCGTCCACGAATAGTTCGACCACTTGTAAATCACCTAGATATTTTAAAATTGGCATGTTGATAGGTCTTAAGGTCTGAATACCTAGAAAAGTAAAAGAAAATCCCAAAAGAATTAAAATGGCGACTTTGGAACATCGTCTGCCTGAAGTTTTCGCGAATTCTTAGACCACTTCAAAATGACCCAGATATCTGAAAAATGGCATGCTGACAGGCCTCAAGGTCCGTATACGTAGAAAGGTCGGAAAACCAAAAAACTCAAAATGGTAGCTTCGGAAAATGGTAGCAAAATGGTAGCTTCGTCTTGTTGAATTGTTCTACCATTTCCAGGGGCGCCAACTTTTGAAAAATATTGGGTGGGCTCAAAGACTTGAGTTATGATTTTATACAAAATATCTCATAAACCCTCCTTTACATAGATCCTGATATTTACTTTCATACCATCGATATGACTACGGATAGTTGTGCCGTGCCTGCACCGCAGGACGCACATGAGATAAAGGCAGATAGCAGTGAGAGCACAAGTCTGCCTAGCTCAGTTAGGAGAGCGACTTACTCCGGAGTGAGGGGGTCCGGATGCCCGGCGTGGACAAGCCTGTGTTTTCACATTGGCGCCTGAACTTCCAGGATGACCCGGCTGTTAAGTTTCTCGCAATGATGTGATGTTCTTTCCACACGGAGAGACAAGGGAAATGAGAATCCCTTCTTCAATACTACGAAAAAAATAAATCATTGTGATGTTACATTCCACCAATAAGGTTAGAATAATACTTCTGGAGATGCCCTGAGTCTTTTAACCGTCAAGCCGCAATGTGTAGGAATTTGGCATTGTTTGCATGATACCTATGTAATTTCAAGTATTTGTGTTTTGGAATTGCGTGGTTTCTGATTGCAGAAATCGTGTTATATCAAACCGGAATGAATTATACTTCTTACACTAGTGAAGTTTTCAATTTTAACGTTATATATTTGTTAATAATCTAAAGCATTTTTATGGGAATTTTACTAGGAAATTTTTTACATTAATAGCAAATTTTCGGAGAAAACTCTTTTCCTTCTTCAGGCTGTCTTGTTGTTGTCACTTTTTACTTGTCACTATCAAAAAGTGACAACAACAAGACAGCCTGAAGAAGGAGAAGAGTTTTCTCCGAAAATTCGCTATTAATGTAAAAAATTTCCTAGTAAAATTCCCATAAAAAATGCTTTAGATTATTAATTCAATTAAAGTAGGAAGCCATTTCTCAACATGAGCTTTATTCAAAGAGTTATATTTTGTTTAGAATTCGCACGAACGTTCCTGTATTTCAATTTAAAGTAAAAATGGGAAGGAACCTCAAAATAATTAAGAGTTTTATAAATTCGGCATTTTCTGGAACAGTGGCAGCAAGTTACGAAGCGAAATTGGAAACATTTGCGAAGATAGAAGGCAAATCGGCCAAGACAAAATGCATTGCGATAGCCTTGAAAACCATCAGCTTTCCCACACTTTGACTGCCGTTGCTCGCGGTTATATGCTTCACGCAAAGTAGTACTGCTCCACTATCAAGGGTATCTCCAGATATCTTATTCTAACCTCCTTGCGTTCCACACACAAAATTGTCTGGCGACAAATGGTCCCGGTTCCCTTGGGGGGAGGGGGAGATGTGACGTGCCTGCATCGCAGGGCGTACATGAGATAAAGGCGGCAGATAGCAGTGAGAGCACAAGTCCGCGTAGCTCAGTTGGGAGAGCGACTTACTCGGAGTGAGGGGACCCGGATTCGATGCCGGCGTGGACAAACATGTACGTTATATGGTGTATAATATAGAAAGCTAAAATATACCAAATTGGAGATCGAACCCAAAGATTTCTGAAATGTTGGTAATAACAATCACCTAAAATACATACAGTTAGTAATTCAACCCTATAATGCAACTTTAACCCTACAATTACTTTTCATGTAAAGAAAAATAAAAGTAAATGAAGTTACTTATTTGTATTAAAAAATATATTTATACTAATAATTTGAAAAGAAAATACTTGTAAGAATATAAATACCAAATAATACTTTGAAAATAAAATCATGCGTTGTAGGGTTAAATCGTCACAAAGGTGTTGTTTAGCGTAATTAACATAAATTCTTGAAAGTTTATAATTATGTAAACTTTTTTTAAAACTTGAGAACTTGACGTCTTTCAAAAATAAAATAGAGCGTGGACTCACCAATCACCATTATTTAGCACGGCGTGTTGCAAATGTGTTTCTCTTGACTGCATTTCTCCTTATAAATTCATCGCAAACATCTTCTAAATCCAATTTTTCAGCGCTGTCCTTATGTACACTTAAAACAGGAATGTTATTAAGTCTTTTCTGGGGCATTCTGGAACGCAAAAATGTTTTTAGTCTTTTCAAAGTGGAAAAAGATCTTTCGGTTGTGGCTGTGAAAACTGGCGTTGTCAGAGTTATGCGTATAAATTCCATGAATTCAGGCACAGTGTTACGAATAACATTCGACTTCAGAAATTTTACTACATCACCAAAAGTTCTTAATTCTAAACACAGCATTGCAGCAGTGTCAAACACCCTATTCCTCTGCGACCGTAAGATATCATAGTCATGAATGTCATCATTGAAAACACACCTGACATCGTCTACTTTTCCGATAACAAAATTTTCCACTGTGTCTAGAATTTCACTCTCCTGGAAATGTTCTTTAAGGGATACATTCACACAATCTATAAATTCGTAAAATTTGCACTCAAAATACTTTTTCACATCAGTAAATTCATGCCGTGTGTGTTTACGATTGTCTAGGCGGTGAGACAGCTTCCTTTGCTTGGTGACCCTTGGTTCTGACAGTTCAAGCTCACACGCTCTTCATGTAGTTTTCTTCCAGAACATTTAAAAATTATCACGAATGGTTGAATGCTTGTATCAAATCCTGAATGAGACAGTTTGCTTTATGAAAGTCTAGATTTACACTGTAGTTTTACATCTGTTGCATCGAGGGGAGTTAAAATACGTGACAGCATATTTAAATAAGTAAAATGTTCAAATGACTCTAGTATGATACGTAACCAGAGGCTTTAGTAGCAGCATCATTTTTATCGTTTTCAGACACAATATTGAAGAGGCTGATTATATCTATTGCTGATGTTTCGTAGAACCCGATGGTGTGCTCTTGCGTCTCAAGTTCTTTAGAAACGAAACGACAGTGCGACACGCAAACATATTGACACTTGTTCTTTCTTTGCCACATCAGTACTTTCATCCATAAGAAGACCAACATAACCCTCTTCTTGGACTTCATTAGCCAACAAACGAAGCAGTTTTATTGCAATCATTTCTAACATTTCGTTTTCCGCGTCGTGTGACATCCGCTTATACAGTAGGATTGTCTTTCAATATATCGCTTAAGTTCTGGAGAATCTTCGCATCAGAGTTTCAGAATATAGTGAAAATTACTTGTTTTATCCTTATGTCCCCGGATTGCCAGTCCCTCCTTTGATAAGTATAACAATGATGAAAATTATTTATATAAACCGATACGGGAATTTTGAAGGTCTTGCAACTTTGAAAAATTAAAACTAGATGCAACATTCACCCCACTCTGCACTCCCGCAATTTTGAAACATGATTCTTTGTGACACTGGGATATTTGATGAGAACAAAATTTTCTTAAAGCATGTTTCCAGTTGGAAAAGCCAGAAGAAATGAAGCAAGGATCCGTTTTGGAGGGAAAACTTTATAGATTTTTATCATGAGCTTCCTTGCATATTTTACATAATACCACCTTTCTGTTTTCATCGTAAAAAATCTACGGATGTTTGCTTTGCCATGAATTTTGGAAAGTTGTACCAGCACTCTTGCATTCTTTTGCTGTTATAGAATCACAAACTCCGGAATTATTTGGAGACGAACTTGATAAATCAGTTTATCCGGTTTCCGAACCGAAATTAAATCTATAGTATCTAAATAGGGGTTGTATTGTCCATACGGGGTCGTTTGATTACACAGTTATCCATGATCAATCTTATAACTTATAGTCTTAACATGATTGACAGTCACATTATGAAAACCACACTACACCAATGCAATATTAGCACTAACACAAATAAACTTCCATTGATTATTTCCGTGTGAATTAACGGAAATTATATACCGGAAAAATACAAATCATTACAAACCGCGAACTGTCCGCACCTGCACTCACCAGAACTCAGTTTTTCCAAATGGCCCTTCGTTCTCTTCAATTCCCACGTGTGAACTCCGGCATTGGGACTGGAATTTTCTACACCCAGGCTAAACCCAAGGAGGTTAGAATAGCTAAACCTCATTCACTGCCAGACGAGACGTCAGACTGCCTGGCGGCTATCTTGCCCAGAAGAGCGATTAGAAGGGGTGTTGCAATATATCTCGCAACGCTGCAAGAGGATACACAAAAAGAAGCGCCACGTGTGAAAATAAGAGATTGTTTTTTAGACTTCGTTTAAGAACTCAGAGTAAGAGGTTGGGTTTCGAACGAGGAGAACCGAAAATGGTTCATGTTGCTTCTAATCGCCTAAGTGTTGTTAATTATATGTAGATAATTATATGTGAACTCAAAAAGGATAAAATAGATATTTGAAACTCGTTTAGCCTTGTTACTTGAAACATACATTCTGTACTTACTGCATGTTTTCCATGACACAAGATAAAATATTTTCATAAAGTAATTTCTCTAAAAAAATCTAGTATAGTCGTACGTAATGTAGTAGTAATCGTAACGAAACACAGCAAATTATTGGGTGTGTTCGGGTCCCACGGGCCCATATAAGTTGGCGCCAATGACCACTTCCACTCCTAGAAAAGTCTGAAAACCAAAAATTTCAAAAGGATGGCTTAGCTTTACTGCTCAAAATGCTGATAAGTTTTCAAATAATCATGCCAAAAATTTTAAATAATTGTAAATACGCAGTTGACGCGGATTAGGAACATCAAATAGAAGTCATCGCTCTTTCCACGTTTTTAAGTGAGTCACGGAAAAATTCTCATCTGCCGCCAGCGGGAATCGAACCCAGGGTTGACGTGGATGTATTCCAGGTCACGGCAGAGGCCCCGTAAGAAGATATATTTGCACTTTTGTATATATTAGATCAATTTTTCTTCCCTTTAAAGCTGGAATTTTGTCGATTATGTCGTCATAAAATGGCTGTTTCTTCGTGACATCAAGAAATGTCCATCTTATCTGGAGAAATAGTGTTTCTTCAGGAAGTTTGTATTCTTTTAAGGCAAGAAAAACTTATTTCCACTGAAACACTTGTAGATGCAATTGTTGAAATCAGGGAAACCAATTTATAAGCTTCTGTAAAAATGTCTTTATCTCCATGAAACACTCGAAGAAGTTCATGAGTCGATATATTCTTTTAATTTTCATCAGCATATACAAGACTCAGTTTATTTTTAAGGCGCTGGTGTTTAGTAAATATTTTTCTGTAAAAATGTTGTAGATTTTCAAAAGCGTGAGAGGGAAAGCATGAATTAAATTGGTCGAATTTGGTTGTATCAGCAAGACAGGCAAATTGAAGATTAAGTTTCTCACAGTCTTGAAATCTTATATCCATTTCCATAAGAATGTGGTACAAAATTTCAAAATACAATTGTTTTTAATTTTGAAAAATTGTCTCTTGTGTAAGAGCAGCATATTCCCGTTTAGATCTGCTTATTTCTGTGATTTTGCTAGCTTTTCCAAATAGTGTTTCAAATACCTCATCGTTCCTTTTATGGCTCAACATTTCATATTTTTTTTTAATTTGAGTAACACATTAGTTTATGTCTAGTGATTTTTCTGCAAAATTTCGAATAATAGATCGGTGAAGCCAAAAATTTCATTAAATGCTATTGCCAAAAACGTAAATTCAAAGGTGTTCATATCATTTAAAAACCCTAGGCAAGTTGAATTGATGTTTTGTCTGATGATTTGTGAGAAATTCGAACACTTCTTTCAATTTGTCCAGAACTTCAACTATTACACTTACTAACTTCGAAGTGGAGGAACATCGAGTTTTTGTTATGGTTGACATGCATCTTGCGGTTATTGATGTGAGTGTGTTGTTTTTCCACCACTCAGCGAAGCGATCGCTTCGCTGAGTGGTGAAAAAACAAAGGAATTACACTGAGGCTTGCAAAAAACATTCGACACTTAGAAGTTTTAGAAAAACTCTGCTGTAATACACGGTCCAAACGATGTATTAAGCAAAAACAAAAACTGTTTGAGAAGCTTTATGCATCATTTTTTTCTGAAGCCCAGTCAAGTGTCCAGACATTACACTTGCCCCATCGTAACATTGTCCTATTGACTTGTGGTGATAATCAAACTGTTCCAAAATTTTTTCTAGCATTTTGTATAAAGCTTCTGACGTTCTATCTTCACTCACATCATGGAAACCCAAAAATCGCTCAACCAATACATCTTCCGAATCAACAGATCTTATTATTAAAGAACACTCGGAAGTCTGATTATGTCTTTCCATCTACTTGAATAGAAAAGCATTGAACTTCAATTTTGACGTGATCGATTATATATTCAGAAATACATTCAATCAATTCGTTTTGAATAGTTTTTGAATTACCTGTGAAGACATTTTTTATCGTTTCGTATTGATTTTGAATTTTCAAAGGACTTCTTGATATCAACAGTGAAAGCAATCCCTTGAATTTCTATGATTTATCGAGTCAATGCCTTCGTCATGGTCACGGAATGCTAGTTCTTGTTTGCTCAAATACAGTACTGCATCAATCATTGTCTGCAAGAAAAGTATATTCAAACGAACGTTTTCGGTGAAATGCATTTTCAAAAGCCTAGCATTCTCCCTCAGGGCAACTTCAATGCTGTTCTGATTCTTTTCAAAATTATTTAGCATTAATTTGCATTTCAGGTGTTCGCTAGAATCATCACGTTTGGGAAGTGACCGTTTTATGTTTAAGAAATCTGAAAATTGTCTTTATTCCACGCCGAATTTTATTACTAAAAAATAAGCAGGGCCAACAAAATAATTTTTGTAACACAGAAGGCCTACAAAGCCATTTATACTCAGTAAACCAACAATTTTTAAATTTAATATTGTACGATTTGCCGCTCTTCTTTATTTATTTCTTGGCGACAATGGTCAGTGAATCCGTTGGTCGTCCTTGAAGTAAAATGTCTCTTTTATTTTCATCTTTCCACCGATTGAACGGAGTTTGCAATAAATTACAGACAATGTCCTTCACAGGATA
Source organism: Macrothele yani (assembly GCA_039090855.1). Lineage (NCBI taxonomy): Eukaryota > Metazoa > Arthropoda > Arachnida > Araneae > Macrothelidae > Macrothele > Macrothele yani. The sequence goes on along the minus strand of CM076998.1, from coordinate 57,843,460 downwards.
CATACTGAAAACTAAAACTATCAGTTAAACTGTACACGAAACTAAAGTAACTAAGGAAGTTTTTAACAAACAATCACAAAACACGAAAAAACAAATCTATTTCGGAAAGTATGTACCAAAACACCGCAAGGAAAAAGTGATCCGCGATCCCTTCGAAGGTCACGCCTTGGCGTCTCAAGCTAAAACACTTCACTTGCCCGGCAGATAGGGAAGGGTGACGTCACAGTTACCATGGCAACTCGGACAAAAACTGGAGACTTCCAAGCTTTCTCATTTCAGCTCTTCTCTTGAACTGTTTTGCGTATAAGGACTTGTTTTCCGTATTGAACGTGCATTGTGAATTGATATCTAATCAAAATTTTGGATATTTTGACACTCAACAAAGGCAAAAAAAGAATATATTATACGAAATTATTAAATAAAATCTTATTTCAAATGAAATAGGTGAAGAGGCACTTCACCTACTTCATCTGAGAAGCCGTCACTGTTATAGATTGGCAGAAACATTTGAAGTGTTTAATATTTACAGCATCACATGATAATTTTTGTTAATTTGTTGACTACACAGATCAAAAGCTGCTCTCAGGTCACGGATGAAAAGCTGCTCTCAGAGCTTGTGGAATGCATTGATCCCTCTGTCCTCAAACGGGTTCCGGTTGCCTGTCTGGCGGCTTAAGCCTGAGTTCCTGTGCCTAGTAGCGCATTGATCCCGCTGTCCTCAAACGGGTTCCGGTTGCCTGTCTGGCGGCCTAAGCCTGAGTTCCTGTGCCTAGTAGCTCATTGTGGGCAGTCTTAACATAATGTTTTGGAATGCGAATGGCATCAGAAATAAACTTGCTGAACTTGCAAGGTTCCGAAAGATCATGACATCGACGTTGCTCCAGTGGCGGCTCGTGGTGTAAAATGCTGGTGAGGCGAACGGTCTTGATGTAAATGTAAAACAGTAAAACATATGTTATTGAAAAATATATAAATTCGTATAACGTTATACGAATATATATATATATCAGTGGCGTAGCCGGGGGGGTCGTGGTTTGCACCCCCCTTATTAGGCGAGACAGTTAGCTTTTTCTAAGTACGTTTTATAGATAATTTCCCTATTTAAATTCATTGATTTTTATATAACTCGGAAAGCAATGTAATTTCTTGATAATAGAAGAGAAAGTAAAGCAAAGCGGCCAAAGAAGTTGCTTTATTAAATTTTTATTAAAACAACTATAATTTATTGCATTTTCTTCATTTTATTAAATTAGCTTCATTTTGTATTAATATTCAAGATGTGCGTACGTACCAATAGGAAAATATTTGTCGAAGCGCCCCCCCCCCCAAAATTGTTATATGTACTTATACACAGTTATACAGCAGAAGTGCAGACCCCCCCCCCTTCAAAAAGTTTCATGTCAAAGGCAGTATCACCCATTGGATATCTTTGAAGTCTGGGTTCGAGTCGGCTGAATCATTAAAATCCGCTGAGATTCGGAAGTCTCGTTAAGCCATTGGTCCAGGGTAGGCGGCGCCTTGTTATTAACAGCTGTAAACCCCATCCCTTAGGGCTCCATCCCATGCCATTTCGCCCTTATATACAAATATTGTTCAACAGTAATGAAATAAAATTATAGAAATATATGAAACACGGCGTGGGAGTCTTTCTTCACGAAAAATCCAAAAATTTTAGAGGAAAAATGTACATATACTTCTCTATATATATGTGTGTGTGTAATATACGCTACTTTTGCAACAATATTTTTATGAAAACAATTATTCGATAATTTTACAACAAGGAAAGAAATATTTCACCAGTATTCTTTTATGTAATACACTTGAGCGAAAATACGCAATTTGCGCGGTTTCTTTAGCTAGTCAATGCGTCACTCACATCCCAACGCCAGTCGGAGATCCACTTCTTAAAAAATTCAAAGTAAATCATTTGAATAGAAATTTTTTCTCACGAAGTGTTTCTTGAGCTTGAATAAAAGTCACAGTTCGATTGGCATATTAGTGAAGGTGCATTTAGCACGGGTCACAAACTGAAGTCCAGGCTCGTGATAACTATGTACAGGAGAAGTCAAGCTAAGGAAGCACATTTCTATATAAAAAAAGTATTAAATAATTTAAACCTGGAATTAAAAACAGAGGAATACGATATTAATTTGCTTTGGTCTCGAACAGAATGCTTTCAGTTTATGTTTTATAAATAAGTTCAATTCTGCGATCCTTTTTGGCTGCAAATTTGTCTATGATCAGATCATAAAAGGGTTGAGTGGACATTAGATGGTTCAGCAATTCTTTCTCGATTGAAATTTTAGCGAGTGAAGACAAACGATCTTGTGCCGTTGTATTACGGAGGTAAGTCTTAATTCTCTTCAAACAAGAAAAAACTCCTTTCAGCAAAAGAACTTGTTGACGCCAGTGTCAATACAAGAGAAAATAATTTGTAGGCTTCTGGTAACACATCTTTCAGCTCGTTTTCTTTCATTGTTTTCAAGATTTTCTGAAAACTGAGTTTCCTGATGTTGTGATCATTATATAAAAAATCTATTTCGTTTTTTAGTCGTTGTGTGTCTTGTAAAATGTTTGGATAAATTTTTTTGAGAGTGTTAAGGGCACTGGATGGAAATGACTCTGAATAACTATGGTATTTTGAGCTGTCATCTAGCTGCAGAAACTCGAGCTTTCCCATATCTTCAAATCTGGTATTTATTTGGACTTTTATATATTCATGAATACACTCCATTAAATCATTCTGTATCGCTTTAGATTGTCCAGAAAATAAGCTTCGTATTTCTTCAAAATGTGCTTTTAATTCTGGGGTGCTCCTACGAAGTAACATTTGGAACATTTCCTTGAAATTACCTTTATTTAATGAGGAAATAGATTCATCATGTCCTCGAAAAGGCAGTTCTTGCTTGCTTAGAGCGACAACTAAATCGATTATATGTTTCATAAAAAGCCTATTTAGTCTGACCTTTTCATTAAACTTGACTTTATGAAGAGCAGCATTTTCTTTGAGCATATCAGAAATAGTGTTTGTTTTTTTCCATTCGTTTTAGACCTACCTGGTTAGTTCTATGCTTTTTAGAGCTTTCGTGCAATTTTGCACTACGAGAAAAGTGTTTTAGATCAAAATAACCCGTTGTATTCCACACATTTTTCTTATTGCTCAAAAATAAACATGGCCAGCAAAAGAGAGTTTGCTTGTAATAGCTACCAGAAAGCCAGGGAAAAATCTCGTACCATGATTTACTGAAAGACCTAAAAAACGATTTGCCGCACTTCTTATCTTTAGATATTGAACTTATTATAGGTGTCGGTCTACCAGATATGAGAACATCCCTTTTATCATAATCTTTCCAGTGTTTAAAGGGAATTTCTTCCAGAACACAAATCACGTCGTTTGTTGGGCCATTCATATTTTCCAACCAAAATCAAAATATGCTGTTTAGTAACAATAACAAAAGAAAAAAGAAAAACTCAACATTACTATGAACTAACAAACACCCGCAGAAGAGAGGATTGAAAACACACTACAAAAAGTTAGACTCAAATACACTCTGACGAATAGTTAAAGCTACGTAGAAATAATCGTACTCCAAAGCGTATAGAGGCGAACGGCGTCATCGCCTGTGAAACCACTTTTCACAAAGGTCATCTGCTCATTTTCCCGCGCCCATTGGATACACAATCCTTGGGTTCTCCAATAACAGCGGAGATGCGATTCCAGTTTAAGCGAAATGGAGGGTCGCCTCAGAAATTTCCTTTCTCTTACTGGAAGTCCGGCACCTCTTTAGGTAGACCTCGGACCGTGGGGGTGGGGAGTTCACTCTGTAGGGCTCTTCTCTGATCCCCAGTTCCCAAAACCGGCTTCTCATCGAGACGATTCAGCCGGTCGCCTCTAAGCGCTTAAAACATGCAGCTGCTTTGCAAAAATAATGATTCATTCCTCTTCTCGAAAGCCTTTCTTTAACCTAATTCATGAATCACAATGTGAATTTCAGTGTTTCATTTATCCTGCAAAGTTCTTATATCTTTGTTACTGACAGAAGGTTTTTTTTTCTTTCACTTCTCATTCTGCGGAATTTCAGGTGAGGCGGCGCCTCACTTGCCTCATCTGACGGGCCGCCACTGCGTTGCTCTTATCTGTGAGTCCAAACTCACACCTAAGATCAAGCGAGTCAGTGTGCTGGACAGTAATCCGGCCCTCGACTGGCACGAAGCAGGAGGTTATATCATTTTAGTCAGAAATGGTTTAAGTGCATCCATCGCACCCTTCAAGGATCTCCAGGATATTGAAGCACTGGCTGTTAAGCTAAAAACAAGCTCAGGCTTGATTAAATTAGCTTCCGTTTATAACGGTCCAGACCTTCTGACGATGATCTTGGCATCCTCTTTGGGGACCCCATCCCCTCTGTAGTGGCTGGTGACTGGAATGTTAAACATCCTGACTGGTTTTGTCGTTCAACTAAAGATGCTGGGGTCAAGGGGCGGATTTCCGGCTAGGCGCACTAGGGTCTTGCTGTTTGAGGGGCCCCCAAAACATATTATTGGATTTTCAGTTTTGGTTTTCACGGACTGAAGCAAATGAATCCTTAAAGCGACTACTTTGTATTGTCAATTGATATCTTACTTTCTCATATTATTAATATATTTTTTCTTGCTGTTGCTGATATTCCGAATTTTCGAGTTCTTATCGATGTACTTATTTTGAAAGGAACGGTTAAAATAATTTTGAGTTCCTTTTAGGGGTTGGTAAAGAAGGTATTCACGTTTCCCACACTTTTCAATGTTTAAGGCGAATTCTTAACTGGCCTGCTGTGCTATACATTGCTTTCATGCTACTTCCAGCCAAGGGAACACATATGTGCTGCAACCTTTCCACCTTCTACCCGAGTTGCGATGAGGAGTACTTGTAAAAACTTTCCTGTTGACCGGGCGTGTTTGCTGTTACTTGTGTTTTTTCCTTCGTGGTAGGATAATCAATGAAGAAAGAAATATTATTCGTAGGATAATTCTTCTTAGGACAATCAAGTTCTTTCTCGGCTCTAATCCCTCTAAACCATCTTAAACCAAAAGAGTTGTTAATATTTAGGCTGAAAAAATAAAGAAATTTGAGAATATCACACTATCTTACCTAATAGTGTTAAAAGTAATTTATATTGTATTGCAACAACATTTTCTCATTACTTTCTGCTCCCTTGGTTTAATACTGATAATTATCAAGTATTCTCACCTTTTCTATTCCTTAAATCGACTTAAAACTAGCTTTTGAAAAGGCAATAAAAAGTTTCAACGATACTCTTACTCAAAAACCTGTAGTCCCCACTTTTCCATTTTCAAACCGGATCTTTTGCATTTAATTTGTATACTTCTGTTTCTGATAACTGCAGTGCAGGTATAAATGGAATACGGGTATTTAAAGTGCCAAACCTAAAATCCATTGATTCCCTATTAGCTTCGAAATTCTGTTTATGATAACTGCAGTGCATGAAGTATATGAGATATTAAAAGTGCCAAACTTAATAACCATTGATTTTCTATTAGCCGCAAAAATAATTTTTAGAAATATCTCTGAAATCAAAAAGTTCGATGTGCACGGACAGACAAAATTATTACACTAGCACTGTTTCTTATAGAACGTTCTAATAGTAGGAAACGATTGCATTTAAAAAAAGTGTAAAAACCTTTTTCTTGACCCCCCCCCCCCGCTTTTTTGTTAATCTGACGAATGAAAATTTCTGAAGAGATAAGAAGGGGAGGGGCCCCTGAACCTTTTAAAGCGCCTAGGGCCCCAAAAGATCTAAAGTCTCCTCTGGCTGGGGTGGCACTATCGCAATACATTGACAAGCTGGATCTTACGGTTGCAAGCCCAGTCCATCCTACTTACATGTAATTGATTTTGCTGTCCTCCAGTTTGTGAGGCACTTTCATCAGGTCTCTGGGGTTTCTGGGCTTGACTCTGATCATGACCTAGTCCTACTGAGATTGAATGGAGTCGCAGCCACCCAGCGGACGATGATGTATACTGATTGGAAGTTGTTCCAGGAAATTATTGCTCAGGTTGATCCGCCTACGGTGGACACTAGTACTCGCTCGAACGTCGACAGTGCAGTGGAGTAACTCACTCTTTGCATACAAGCAATCTTGGATGGCCGCCCCGGTGGCGCAGTGGTCTAAGCGATGGCTTCTGATCATTTGTACGGACGGGGTCCGGGTCCGAATCCCGGTGAGGCATGGATGTTGTGTTTGTCTTACGACACTAGCTCTCTCCCTTCCCTGGAACCAGTGGCCCTAAATTAGGGACGGGCGACTGCTTATAGCCCATTGAGTTGCTCACGGTGGTCGTTAAACCTCCAATCAAAAAAAATAATCTTGGATTGATGCAGGAAGCCCTCAGCCCCCATGCCCGAGACCCTCATACACTTCCTCCACGTACTGTCCGGATGATCCGGGACAAGAGCAAGTTCCGGAGGACTGGCAACGGTCGAGATCAGCCGACGACAGGGTTCGGTAAATCTCGTGTAGCGATCTCGTCAGGGCAGAAATCCGCGCGTTCAGAGAACTCCAATGGAACAAGTACCTTCTCAACGCGGGGCAACCTCGTTGGGATGATGTGTGGACTATTCTTCGAAAACTCCGGTGTAGTAAGACTGTCATACCGCCCATTCTCGGTCCACAGGGTTTGGTGTATGGTGATGACGAGAAATCTGGCGTCCCTGCTGGTGTCCTGGAGGAGCAGCTTTCACCTTATGACATCCAAAATCCTAGTCACACGGATAGGGTCATGGAGGCTTTAGCTACATACGATCTTGATGATACAAACGAGGTCATCTCGCCTGTTAATTACCTCGAGGTAGCTCGACACATCTAAAAACTAAAGGTGAAGAAAGCTCCCGGAAGAGATGGAGTTTCGGCAAGAGCTGTTCAACTGCTCCCTGAGAGTTGGATTCTGGTACTGGTGGAGATTTTCAACGGGTCTCTCCGGCTGAAGTATTTCCCCAGGGACTGGAAAAAAGCAGTGGTAGTGGTGTTGCCCAAACCTGGAACCAATCATACCTTATCTGAGAACTACCGTCCAATATCTCTCTTGCCCGTCTTGGGTAAGCTCCTGGAGAGGGTCATCCTCTCTAGGCTTCTAGAGTTCTGTGAAGCTAATGGTATGATTCCTGACGAACATAATGGCTTCCGGGCGAAGCATGCTACGACCCACCAGTTGATCAGACTTACGGAATTCGTTTCTGAAGGACGAGATATAAGAGCGAGTATTCCACTGCTGTCTTCCTGGACATCAGCAAAGCTTTTGATCGCGTTTGGCATGATGGACTCCTGCACAAGTTGTAGAAGCTTCGATGCCCTCGCCCACTTGTTGAGCTTATTGGCTCGTACCTCAACAGCCGCAGTTTCACTGTTAAGTTTAACGGTGAGCTTTCTTCGGAAAAGAATATTCGGTCTGGCGTTCCTCGGGGTTCGGTTCTTGGACCAACGCTGTTCTCTATTTATCTGCACGACTTACCCAAACCCAAACAAGAGCAGGTCATGATGTACGCAGATGATACAGCTGTTGTCATCAGTTCCTCCATGAACAAAAGCAGAGCAGTGAAGCTCCTCCAGGACTTTCTCTCTCAGCTGGAAACCTACTGCACTGACTGGCGGATCAAGATCAATCCGTCTAAGAGCAGTGCGCTGATGTTTTTTGGATCTCTCCAAGGAGTACCGAAACTCGTTATGTTTCAAGAGACAATCCCCTGGGCTACCTCCACTAAGTACCTAGGGCTCCAACTCGATTTTCGACTTTCGTGGGTGGCGAACACCAGCTACCACACGAATAAAGCTAGGCTATGCCTTGGCAGCTGGCTCCAATACTCCACCGGAGAAGTTTTCTTACAACACGGCACAAAGTACTGCTGCATAAGACAGTCGTCAGGGTGGTGCTTACCTACGCCTCCTCCATCTGGATTGGTATTAGCAAGAATCAGCCAGAGAGAATCGAGAGGGTGCAGAGCCCAGCACCCCGATTGATCACTGGGGCTTCCCCTTGGACCCTACTTCGGAACCTGAGAAACAGACTTGGAATCGAGAAGGTACACGAGTTTTCCACCAGACTCACCAAAAAGTTCTTCACGAAAGCGGAAACCCAACCTAATGGACTTGTTAGGGGTGCGGTTGATTACAATCGCAGCAAATTCCTTAGGCATCCCAGAACTAATGCGACAATCGTTGACCCCCCAGTGACAGAGTGAGAGGAAGTATGTGAACGCTGGTGGGTGTTAGACAGACCATCACCCCCTTCTTTTTCAGATTGGCATCGAGATGCTGAAAATGGATTTTGCTCAGGCACTTGGATTTGGTCTCGTTGAGTTGCAGTGACTCCCTGGTGCGTCGGCGACCGGGTGGTGGTGTGGTTCTCTGTGATGTAGTGCAATGCTTCGTTTCTCTTTCCCCCATTCCCCTCGGACTGGTGTCACGGTTCACAGTTTGCAAGATATGTCACCGTCTCCTTTCACTTAATTTTTCTATTTGCCTTTTCCATTGAGTTCACTTACTCAGATCTCCTAGCTTCCTATTTCTAAGGCCGCCCCGGTGGCGCAGTGGTCTAAGGCGCTGGCCTCTGATCATTCGTCCGTAAGGGGTCCGGGTTCGAATCCCGGTGAGGCATGGATGTTGTGTTTGTCTTACGGCACTGGCTCTCTCCCTTCCCTGGAACCAGTGACCCTAAATTAGGGACGGGCGACTGCTTATAGCCCATTGAGTTGCTCACGGTGGTCGTTAAACCTCCAAACAAACAAACAAACAAACAAACAAACCTATTTCTAAGGGTAGTTTTAAACCTGGGGTCAGACATTCCCTTCCTAAAACTTCTTCAAATATCGTATCGTATAGTTTTACATGAAACAGTATGTACTGATGTCACGACCCTGTTTTAAATCGTAAAAGAGTTGCCGCCCCGGTGGCGCAGTGGTCTAAGGCGCTGGCCTCTGATCATTCGTCCGGGAGGGTCTGGGTTCGAATCCCGGTCAGGCATGGATGTTGTGTTTGTCTTACGGCACTGGCTCTCTCCCTTCCCAGGAACCAGTGACCTTGAATTAGGGACGGGCGACTGCTTATAGCCCATTGAGTTGCTCACGGTGGTCGTTAAACCTCCAATAAAAAAAAAAGAGTTATGTATCTTAAATTACTTTTCTTTCTCTAAACTACGTATTTCCCCCTTTTTTTAATTTTATGTTCAAAAAATGATTTTATAGATTCACGTTCAGAGCACGGGCATAACTGCCAGTATATACAGGGTTTGGACAGAATAATATGAACAACACGCTCAGAGACATGACCTATAATGCAGCTGCGTACGTCGCAATACGCAAAGGTATCCACCATTTTTTGGTTGTAATACCTTCATTCAGGACCTCAAGGTGCTGTTTAAGTGCATTTAAAGTGTCTTGTTGCAAAATTTCTTTCAGGGCGACGACGAAATGAACGACCTAATGGACTTCGAAAGATAGCTAATTGTTTGTGACCGGGCTAGTTGCTGCCTCCGGGACAACAGTCGCCAGAGTAGTCTGAGTATCGAGAGCTAATAACACTAGCACCATGACAGTACACCGTGTTCGTGTCAAAACATCGTCTGCGAAACAAAAGAGTGGCCTGAAAACGACCCTGACTGCATGATAGAGACAGGAGACCGTTAAAGAGGATTGTTACCCCGTAATGAGAAGACCACGGCGCCGAAAATTAGTGCGAACCTCAATCTGCATCTCCAGAACCCAGTATCAACGAAAACAGTGCTCAGGGAACTGTATAAACAAGATATTCCTGGCAGAGCTGTTATTGCAAAACATCTGGGGGTATAAACAAGATATTTGTGGCACAGCTGCTATTGTAAAACCTCTGGTGGTATAAACAAGATATTCGTAGCTGCTATTGCAAAACCTTTGGTGACCCGGGTAAATGCACAACGGCGACTGCAGTGGTGCTAGGAGCATACAACGTTTAAGCCGGTCCATGAAAGTGTGTAATGGAGTCGGATAAATCCACATTCACGCTATTCCCACCGCAGCAGTGGCGGCGGAACCGCCCGGGCTGCCAGGGCCCTGGCCCGGTCAATAATTTCAGTCAATATTTTCTTTTTTTTGTTTTTTGTTTTGCATACGTGCGATTGTTGTGATGTGCCTTAGAAAGTTCCTGTAGGCAAGTAGTGTGGTGGTCCTAATCTCCAACAAAGCTTATTAGGCATTGTTTTGCTTCTGTTTGTTCCGGGAAGCGGGAAGGGAGCGAGTACACTACGATTCGAAATTTTGGGCCCGGTCAACGAACTTGACTTTCCGCCGCCCCTGCACCGCAGGATGTGTTTACCTGCGGAAAACACCGCCAGAAGCGTACAACCCAGACTGTCTGCTCCCAACAGTGCAGCATGGTGGTTCTTTCATGCTCTGGGTGGTCATATCGTGGTTTTGGACAGGTCCCTTGATCCCTTTGAAAGGACAGATGACTGGCAGGGCGTATGACACCATTTTGGCCGACCAAGTCCATCCAATGTCTCAGACATTGTTCCCTGCAAGGGATGCCATCTATCAAGATGATAACGCCCCAATTCACAAAGCTAGGAATGTTTAGTCATGGCTTAAGGAACATGAGGGCGAACTTTCATACTTTCCTTAGCCTTCCTAATCACCAGAATTAAACATCATCGAGCCACTGTGGTCTGTGTTGGAAGACAGAGTAAGATCCCGTTATCCTCCTCCTGCATCTCTCAAGGACCTGGAGCAGTTTCTGAGTGAAGAATGGTGTAGACGAAAAGATTTCGGTAATAGAAATAATTCGTGGCAATACTAATCACCATCCAAAATGTGTATGCGTCCATTCGAAGGAGGATTCAGGCGGTTTTGAATGCCAAAGGTGGTCCCACACCCTACTAGGTACGTAAAAACTTCTTTTCCTAGGTATTCACATTATTCTGTTTAACTCCTGTATATATACGTACAAGCAAAATTTCATATGTTTAATTTTTTTCTTTATTAATTTTCCAAATAAAGTAGAAGTGTGTGTCTGTAGGGGGCAGGGGGTTACAATATTGCTTAAGAGCCCAAATTTAAGTTACGTACTAATGTAAAAAGTTCATAAGAAGAATCAAAAGCTTGCTTAGTTATGCATCCATCACAGTTTTAAAAACCTGGCACCTATTCTACCGTAAATTTATGAATGTGTCAATTGTGTTTACGCTTATGTAAAAAGCTTGAGCGCACATAGGACTTCATGTCCTGAGTCCAATATAAAGTGGTTGTCATTTTCCCGTCTTTAGTGTCTCTTTTATGTTCCTTGCTCTTTACCTGGAGTGATCTTTTAGTTAACCCAGCTTATGATTTTGTGATGCTGTCTGGATAGCTTAGGGATATGTCGTAAACTCCCGCTGAGCTTTCTTTATTTACTGGCGTGTTCCGATGCTAAACTTGCTTGCAGACACAATGTTAAAAAAGAAAGCTCAGTATCGTAGACTCCCGCTGAGCTTTCTTTATTTACTGGTGGGTTCAAATGGCGGTTTGCTAGTAGATACAGTGTTGTATATAGACGCAGGAGAGTTAACAGCCACATTTACTCCATACTTTTTAACGATGTTTTTGAACTTGAAAGAGAATATAGGCTAATATGTAATGGACCCACAATATCTTATACTCTTGTTGCCGCGGATGGCTTAGTGTTTAGCGAGCCAGACTGTCAATGGAGGGTCCCCAGGTTCAATCCTGGGCTGATCATCCAGACATGGTGGGATTTGCTAACAATCGCTGAATATCCGCCGTGCATCGGACGAGTACGTTAAATGACGAACCCCGGTTACGTTGGGTATCAAATCATACTCCCCTGACTTTTTTCTCTCGCCCCTCTATGAGCAACATCGTACTTGTACGGTGGCGCCATCTACTGTGCTCTCTCTCACTTACAAGCTGTTCTGTCAAAGACGCTAGACTTGGTCTCGCTCCTTCCGTTTCTGTGCCCTGCCAAAAACGGCAGACCCGCTGTAGGTGGTTTGGGCCTAAACCTTATCTGCAGACGGAAGTCCTACATGAAAATGCTTGACTGTCACTCACAAGATGTTATACTGTTGTTGTTTGTGGTATTAAGAGTCCTAGGTTTAGGCATTTGAATCCGCTGTGATGTTGAATCCAGTGACTGTCTAGAAAATCCAGCTGATAGTCTCTTGCTGAGGATATATTCATATATACAACACTGTATCTGCAAGCAAACCGCCAGTAAATAAAGAAAGCTCAACGGGCGTTTGCGACATACGCCTAATCTATCCAGACGGCTGCACAAAATCGCACGTTGGGTTAACTAAAAGATCACTCCAAGTGAGGAGCAAAGAACATAAAAGTTATGCTAAAGACGGGAAAACGACAACTGCTTTCTGCAGGGAATTCATCCCAAAAGAAACAAACCCACTTTGGAGTATGATAAAAAGAATAGTGACCTATACAAGCTACATTGGCGCAGCCACGCGTCTCGAGATCATCACCCACCCACACCAATGCAACGAAAGCTTGTCTTTTGAGCTATCAGATTTTCACGTAACTGGTATTTGATAGGAACATAAAAGGAAATCTGAAGGCCTCAAGTTACTTCTTTTTTTTTTTTTTTTTTTTTTTTTGATTGGAGGTTTTACGACCACCGTGAGCAACTCAATGGGCTATAAGCAGTCGCCCGTCCCTAATTTAGGGTCACTGGTTCCAGGGAAGGAGAGAGCCAGTGCCGTAAGACAAACACAACATCCATGCCTGACGGGATTCGAACCCGGACCCCTTACGGACGAATGATCAGTGGCCAACGCCTTAGACCACTGCGCCACCGGGGCGGCTCTCAAGTTACTTCCTTAGAGTTCTTCTTCGGTCAATGTCCTGTCGTGGAGCATTCGCATAGTTCTGAAATGGGAATACCTGAACTTTTTGTTCAGTGGGTATTTGCACGTTAGTTGGAATGCGTAACCTTGGGTTCTTTGTTGTAAGGGAAGATAAAAAAAACACGTACTACAGATTCGGTGAGCTTTTTCTCTCGTTCTTACGGGACATTTCTGGACGTTGCCATGAGAGCTATTCACGGTCTTTGAATTTCTCTGGGCGAGGATTTGAAATGTCTGCGGATGGGAATGGAGCTGTGGTGTCTTCGTCTGCCTTTCTTATTTGTGGCTGGATGTTCCTCGTTAGTTCTTCTGCCTGCTGAGGGGATTGCGCCGGGGCATAGGCGCCAACTTTCCAGAAATCCAATGGGTTCTCAAGCCCATAACAATGAAATGGAGTATGAGCAGAGAAAAGACAGGTAGGGGGGGGGTATGGAAATACAATGCAGAATAATTTTTTTCAAAAAGTTTCTATTTAACCTAGATTTTGAGACTGTTAGATAGATATCTGTCCAAAATGCGGCAACCTGTTGTCGAAGATCAGATGACCATAACATTTTCGGCAGTTATTTTGTTTCTCCCCTCCCCCCTGAATTTTGGAAAACCAGGGTTTTTTCGAAACACCTGAACATGAAGATCAAAATTTTTTATTTCTTTTTCTGAATTATTATTTGCGTTTTCCGATCCCAGGGCAGTTCAAATTTGTAAAAATAATGTGAATAAAAATTCTTGTAAAAGACGCAAAACTTTTCAATGAGCAAAACTTTCATTGGGTGCGCAGGCCCCGAAGCACCCACACAGTCGGCGCCCCTGCGCCGGGGTGTCTACGCCGAGTTTCTGCTTGTGATGCTATGGACCGTTGCATGTATGGGTTATCCTCATTGATTGTGTTTGCTGGCCTCTTTCGTGATGCTCCTGTTGTATTCATGCTGTGGAAGGACTTTCTCTTGCTCAAGGACTAGTATGTGCAGTCATGATTATATTGGAGTTCGTGAGCATTTGTCTGTTGACTGGCCATTTCAAAGTAAAAGCATTCTTGACCTTTATAGAAGCTGTAAAAATTTTTGCTGATGATTTGGAATTCTATTAAACAGTTAAACCTTAAATTTGTTTTGTAAAAAATTGTGCACTGTCGCTATTTATTATGGGCGTTCAAATTTTACCTGGACTTTTGTTTCTAATACATTATTTTGAAAAAATGTGCGTATTATTATTATGCATTTGGCAACACTGGTATGTCACGCTACCAGAACGTCCCTTGTTTCGTTAATTTTCGTTGCCATGACAACTCCCGCATTGCAGAAAGAGAAATGGCGAGTGAAAATGTTTCGACTTCGGGTCAGCAGAGAATAATCATCAAATTCTTTGCAGTGAAGGCGCGAGTGGCAGTAAAATTCACCAGAGACTTCAAACACAGTTTAGTGATTCGTGTCTGTCCCATTCATTTATCTTCGAATGGTGTAAAGCGTTCAAAGAAGGCAGACAAAGCGCACAAAGCACGACCGGCAAATGCTGTTAACGACGCGCCATGACTGTACTCGTAAATAAGCTCATACGGAACAACAGAAGGATTATTGTAAGCAATTTGAGCTCTGCACTGAACATCAGCGCCTGCAGCGTGCATACCATCATCCACACTAATCTGCACTCCAGCAAAGTGTGTGCCAGATGAGTACCGAAGCAGCTGTCCGACGAACAGAAAGCCAGCAGGTTGTAAATTGCGAACATGTTGTTCTGAAGTCATCAGAGAAAAGGAGACAACTTTCTCAGACGTGTGGTGACAGTGGACGAGACATGGATTAATTACCATACTCTGGAAAGCAGACGTATAAGCATGGAGTGGAGACACAGTGATTCGCCCCCACCCAAAAAATTCGAGATCAGAGCATCAGCCCAGTGGCGTAACTACCACCGAGATACGGGGAGGGGGGCGCAGGTAACGAAGGGGCGTACTGCAGCAGCTGCCAGTTATAGTTTTATGAAAAAATTCGAACAGGCACAATAATTAACCCAAAGATTCATATTTTGCTTTAAGATATATTTAATAAATGCCTAGTTTCACTTTTAAAACACTAAATGTCCTGCAGATTGAAAGTGTTCGGCTCCATGACTTCGGGTTGTAATACGATTGCTCTGCAATGGCCCTCTCTCTTGCGCTGCTGAGGAAAAATGAGAAGCCACAGTAAGATTCTCCGTGGAGGATGTGGGAAAACAATCAGTTACCGAGGATTACCTGCACGACAGGCGTCAATATTTACAGCAGCCGCAGATCTTCTGTGTGTAAGAGGGTGATTTCTTCAAGTGATTTATTTTAGTTTTGGACAAACAAAGCAATTACAGGTATTGTCAAATCTATTTCTTAAAAAGTTAAACCTACAGTGTTCTAGGTACCACTATTACATTTTCAGACACTCTCCCTGACTTCCTACCTCAACCACAACCACCACACACACACACACACCGCGAAAAATGCATCCTCCTTCGTGTTCGAAATCCTGGGAAAATTACTGTGCTTAGGGCTGCTGAAGTAAATCCTGCGCGGGGGGGGGGGGGGCGGACGTTGTGTTAGTAACGCCAGTGCATCAGCCACGAAGGTAATAGCTACGGTGTTTTGGGACATTAACGGTATTATTCTTGCGGATTTCCTAGAAGATCGTCAAACAATCAGTGCCACTCATTACAGTGTTGCCCTCAAGAACTCCCTTAAGGCCGCACTATAGAGAAGGAGCATGACTTCTCTATAGGTTGACCATAAGTACCGTTTTTTTTTTCATATTTCCCGGCCGTCCCGTCGTTTTAATAAAAATGTCATTTTGTCCCGTTTTTAATAAAAACTATAAATATACTTGTATATTGGTTAAGCAAATTTTTTCTAAAATGAGCAAAAACGAAAATATTTTTTCTAAAATGAGCAAACCTAGAAAATATTTCTGTATCTGATAGATGGGTACAATTTTTTTTCTGAAATGAGCGAAAAACGCTAGACTTTCAGGACTTTTGTAATATTGAAGAGTTTATTCTTTGTCTTCCAGGAAGTACAGCACCTGTTGCAAGAATGTTTTCTGTTATGAACAGTATGTGGTCACAGAAGAAATCTAGGTTAAGTGTTGAGACAATGAGAGCTATGTTAGTTGTAAAACAAAATGGTGTCATGGAGTGTGAGAAGTTTTATGATAAGGTGTTGAAAGACCGAAGTTTGCTGCGTAAGATTCATCGGAAAAATGTTCATAGCACGATCGTGAAGTACAGTCCCCCGCTAAGCGTACCTAAATTTTTGTATGGATTCTGTCACTGTTAACTGAAGAATAATGGCTCAATATGTTTAAGTAATATAACTTTTTTATCGTCTTACTTTTTTTGTCCGGTTTTTGTCATCCCAATGTCCCGTTTTTGCCTCAAGGAAATATGGTCACCCTACTTCTCTAAGATAACGCCAGGCCCCACACCGCTAACGTGTCTATGGAAACACTGGAGGAATTGAGATGGGACGTTGTACCACACCCTCCGTACAGCCCGGATATTGCACCATGTGACTACCACCTGTTCGGCACATTAAAAGAATTTTTGGGAGGGCAGAAGTTCAGATTAAATGAAGAGGTAAAAATTGACGTCCTGAGATGGTTTAAACACCAGAGTAAATAATTATATGAAACTGGGACCCGGAAACTTCCAGAACGCTGGAAAAAATGCATGGACGGACCACGACGGAGATTACTTCGAAAAGTAAGTGATGTAACATCAGCTGTATGGTAAATAAATATCTGATAAAATAAAAATAAAAAGTCCAGGTCAAATTTGAATCCTCCTCGTTCTTAATTTAAGGATGTCAACACTCTTAAGATAGTCTTCCCTGCAGGTATTTTGAGCTAGCTTGTGCCAGGAAAAGAGGTAGTTGCAGGTTGGACCGTTGCAAGATGCCTGGAGGAATCACTTGAACAAGCATCAAAGAAACATCCGGTAATGCCTTGAAGTAGTGGATCTTAGCATCTGTTATTACGACTATACCTGTTACGGCTCGATGCATCGGATATTTATATTAATCGTTAAGCAATACTAGGGTTTAAAATCTTTTCATTATACAAACATGACATACAACGAAAACACAACGATACATAAAATCCAACACACACAAAACATATCCAAATCCAACAGTTACGGGTACCAGCAGAAACACGATAACGATTACGATCACGACAAAATATCTAACTTCCCTCCCCATGCCGCATATGCACGTTTGAAACACGAATTTCACGCGTGAACATGTCTTAACACGGACTTCAACGTGAACTTTTTTTTTTTTTTTGATTGGGGGTTAAACGACCACCGTGAGCAACTCAATGCTCAATGGATTATAAGCAGTCGCCCGTCCCTAATTTAAGGTCACTGGTTTCAGGGAAGAGAGAAAGCCAATGACGTAAGACAAACACAACATCCATGCCTCACCGGGATCAAAACCCGGACGAATGATCAGAAGCCATCGCTTAAACCACTGCGCGATACGTGAATTTAACTGTTTGACAATATCAAAAATTTTGAATTTTAATATTAAGAAGACTTCCATAGCATAACTATGAAATACTTTTTACAGCATTAAGAAGGTTTTCATAGCATAACCCAGGTGAAGCCTCCCAGCCGCCCCGGTGGCGCAGTGGTCTAAGGCGTTGGCCTCTGATCATTCGTCCGTGAGGGGTCCGGGTTCCGAATCCCGGTCAGGCATGGATGTTGTGTTTGTCTTACGGCACTGGCTCTCTCCCTTCCCTGGAACCAGTGACCCTAAATTAGGGACGGGCGACTGCTTATAGCCCATTGGAGTTGCTCACGGTGGTCGTTAAACCTCCAATCAAAAAAAAAAAAGCCTCCCGGTGGAGCGCGGAAGCTCGGCTTAAATTGTATGGCCGCCCCAGTGGCGCAGTGGTCTAAGCGATGGCTTCTGATCACTTGTCCGTGATGGGGTCCGGGTTCGAATCCCGGTCAGGCATGGTTATGTGTTTGTCTTACGCCACTGGTTCTCTCCCTTCCCTGGAACCAGTGGCCCTAAATTAGGGACTGGCGACTTCTTATAGCCCATTGAGTTGCTCACGGTGGTCGTTAAACCTCCAATCAAAAAAAAAAAAAGTTTTTAATTTTAATGTTTTGTTTTGTTCAGAATTCGCACTAGCCTACGCGTATTTCAATTTAAAATAAAAATCGGAAGGAGCCTGAAAATTATTAAGAATCTTATAAATTTCGCATTTTCTCACACATCAGCTGGAAGTTACAATGCGAAATTGGAAACATTTGGGACGAAAGAAGGCAATCGGGCCAACACAAAATGCGTTGCAATATTTTTGAAAATCAACAGCTTACCCACACTTTGATGGCCGTCTCTCACAGTTCTAGGCTTCATGCAAAGTGGTACTGCATCATTAACGATACCTGGGTACTGCGTCTCCAGATATTTTATTCTAATAACCTCCTTGAGAGTACTGCATAAAACGTTTGTTATGCGTTTAAAAGATCCAAATTTTGTGAAATTTATGCAGAAACTGTTTCTAAAAGTGCCTACCCACACGAAACCATTTGTTTACATTTTTCGTGCCCCCCTAGGAAAACATCCTTTACACTTATTCGTGCCCCCTCTCCGAAAGGAAAACACCAGTTTACACTTATTCGTGCACCTCCCCAAGGGGAAACATCAATTTACACTTATTTGTAACCTCCTTTCTCCAACTTCCCATTTTTTTGGTCACACTTCGCCTATGGGTGTCCTTCCCTTCTTTGCGGCGACTAGTTGCATGGAGGAGAGGAAGAAAGGTCATCGGACAGACGCATTGTCGATGCCTAATCCGGGGCTTGTGTACAAGCGCTGTTGGGACGAATGGTTAGAAGCCCACGCTTCAAACCACTGGGTCACAGGGACGGCAGTTTCTTTTCCTAGTTTCAGAAGTGGACCCAGCCGTCAGAAAATCAGAAGCTCTACTGTTCCTAGCCTTCATAAGGAAAACGAATATTTTTAATCGTACCAATTGATATCGTGTATGCTGAAGAATAAAGTGAAATGTTAACCACACTGTTTTGTATATCTATTCGTATGCTAAATGGCGTGTTTCAACTTTGTGCTGACAAAGAAAGTCTTAATTTGTACGGCTGACCTCATGAAATACCAGCCAATCAGAGGAACGAATACTCCATTACCCCTTCTACATTGGAGAAAAGCAAAAAGAAAAATGACGTAGGTGTCATTTACGATGTCTGTGAACTGTCAGTGTTTTGCTGTATAGAAGCTTGACGCATTACTTTTGTTCATTCGGCAGCTGCATCGGTTTCGGATTTGGGGGCGAGCGGTGGTGTTCAGTGTCATCTTACGAGCATGGTGAAAGGGTGTGACTGATGGTGGATCAAAAAGCGACGAAAATGTTGAGCTCCGAAGTTGAAATTTCTCCGTTAAGGAGTCTGGATGACTTTCTGTTGGAGTCGGCTCGTTTTCAAATACCCAACTGGAAAGATCCTGAGAAATGGGCAAATCGCGTGTACAACAATTTGTTGTATTACCAAACAAATTATTTTTTAGCCTCCGTGGTTGTGTTTTTAGTTGTGGGGTAAGTAATACGTTTGATTTACAAGCTAGAGTAAATGTGAATTTAATATTTCCAGGTTAATTTTAGTACCTAAAGGGAAAGTTATATGCGACTTGCATTAATAAACCAAAAATGTGTGTCTATTCATTGTGCCGTTAAGGTCAACAATATAGGCACAGTTGAGTCCAAACACTGTTCGCGCGATTTCCCAAATAGTGGGATTCTTTAGATTTTCAGCTATGTTTTGCAGCTTACTTAGTGTTTCACGGTGCAATTCACTTGATGTTTCGATTCTAAAAATCAGCAAATGCTTTATCATTCTCAGTAATTGGTCCTGTGGCAGAAAATAATGTGCATATATATAATAATTAAGTTCGTATTTGTTTGAATCCCATTTGAGTTTGAGTGTACACTTAAGTTTTTACAGCTTTAGGCTAAATGTAAATGGTAGCACATTTTGTTCGGATAGGAAGTAGAATTGGACTGGTTTGTATATATTGGGAGAGAGAGACATGCATTTTGCCTGTCACTGCTTGGTTATTGGGGTCCTGATAGCAGTGCGGAGCAGATGTCATTTTTAATAACTGATTTTCCCCAGGCCCACTTTTATTGCATATTGTGCACTAAAAACATTATATGCATATTTCTTATCTTTTAGGTGATCTATAATTTAACCCTGAGCATTAGCCTGTTCATTTATATTGAGACTTTAGGACCCACGTGAGGTAGGAGTCTTGATTTCTAATTTAGGGCCACTGGTTCTAGTTAAGGGAGAAGGCCAACTGTAAGGACAAACACAATATCAGTGTCTTAACCTGTATTTTGAACCATATGCCTAATATTGCAAGTAAGAATTCTGCTCATGTAGTTTGCTAGTTGATCATATTAATGGCACTAACTTTGTGGTAGCATGTTCTTATAGAATATACATGTGATAATTTTTTTTATTCTGCAAGTGTAGCAAGCAAAGATCTTGTTGATACAAGAAATGAAACAGAACTAGCTTCATGTGTCAAGAGCATAGGTTCATATCTCAAGTAAGGTGCACAAGGTGTTTATTTGCTAATGTCAGTGGTGCACACAGAATTTACTCAAGCGGGAGATACAACAAGAAATTCATGGAACAAATAAAATGCATCACATTAAATATATGTAATTTATTCTGACTATGGCTAAATTAAAACATAAATGCATATCACAATCAACCATTCCTAATCCACTGATGGATGAATGTCTCCCCAAAGTCTCTTCCACAACATTTGTTTGAAGCAGTCTCTTCCATGTCACTCTGGCACACTTGAATTTTGTCTGCCTGTCTCTCACATTGTCTTCTGAGCTGTTTCCTGTTCCTTGGAATCATGTCTAGTATTTCAATTGTCCAACTGTAGTCAGTTCTAGCAATATGTCCAGTCCAGAACCACTTCAGGATCTTTACTTTGCAATCATGATGTCATACACTCATGTCATGTTCCTAATCCATGAGTTCCTTTTCCTGTCTTCCATGGTCATAACAAATATGTGCCGCTCCTTATTCTTTTCAGTTGTCTGGAGCTTTTGTATGTCTAATGTAGGAAAAATACATCTCTCTGAACCATAAGTAAGAATTGGATGATTAATCACTCTTAAGACCTAATAACAAAAATGGCAAATTGCTCTTGGAAATTGTACTGTTCCAAAGGCTCTCTAACCAAGCCTGTATATATATATATATATATATATATTCTATAAAGAAGATACCTAAGCAAAAAAATACACAGAAGATGGCTTAGCCTGTTCCTTTTCTATGCGCTGTCTATGCGCTGTCTATGCGCTGTTTTTTCAAAGTAGTTAAGTTCTTAATAACTAATTAATTATGCACTTAAAGCACTGCTGAAATACTTTGTACATATTGCAACTAACTGTTTAAGGTATATAACTTTCACAAAGTTTTCTTTAGTTAATTATTATCTTTAACTTATTCTCGTTTTCGTGCTGTCATAAGTTGTAGAGTAGGGGGTTTTAGACTCAAGTTTTCTTTCAAAAATCTGTTCGTTACAAATTAACATTTCCTTTTTTAATTGCAATGTAAAATTTGGATTTCTTTTGCATTGTTTTTCAGGTTTAAATTCTCTCTCAAACGAACTTGGAATTTCGTTATGGCTGAAAATCATTTCTAATTATTATGTCACTCTCACAGCTTGAGTTCTCTTTAATCTTCTCCTCTCTGTTTAATAGTAACAGATGAAGAGTATGGGTCGGGCCAGGAAGGTTAATGGATGCAAGCGAAATTGTTAACTAGTGCTAGGTCATGCAACTCTAAGGAGGACATGACTTATATATATATTTTTTAAACTATTTTAGGTGGGAATGTTACTTGCATCTATGGCCTTGCAGAAACCCATTTCCAACTAGGTCTTTGTGGAAGTGAGAAAATGCAGAGTTTTTGCTGGTCCTTGATAAAGCCAAGGCTCAGTATTCTCGACACCTTCTACATTCAGTTGTTTTATTTTATTTTTTTATCTTTTTTCCTTTTGATCACACAGGTAGATACATAACCTTTTCTATGTTGTACTATATGTATTTTTTTGCTTAGGTATCTTCTTTATAGAATATATATATATATATATATATATATAGAGAGAGAGAGAGAGAGAGAGAGAGAGCATAGGTTACATTGATGAAGAAATATAATTGATGTATATGACTTGGTTGAGAGCTTTTAGAAGAAACAGTACAATTTTTAAGAGCAGTGTGCTATTTTGTCTTAAAAGAAAAGTGATCAATGCATCTTTCCAGTGCTTACATAAATGGTGCAAAGATGCAGACCTTAATTAAAAATGACATACAAAGGCTGCAGACAACTGAAAGAAGCATGTAGGAATGCATGCTTGGGGTAACCTGGAAAGATAAGAAGAGAAACTCGTGGATAAGGAAATGACGAGTGGAAGATATCATGATCAGAGTAAAATCCCTGAAATGGCAATGAGCTGGACATGTTGACAGAAGAATGGACAACCGGAATTCTATACTGGATTCCAAGGGACAAGAAAAGACCCAGAAGAAGACCACATGGGAGATGGTGAATAAAATTTGAAAGCATCTTGAGTGACATGGAGGAGACTGGTGCAAGATTGACTGTTGTGGAAGAAACTTGGGGACAGCTTCATCCAGCAGTGGATTGATAATGGTTAACAATGATGATATACATATAGAAGTGCATAAATATTTTCAATGAACCATAGCTAAGAAGTATTAGTGTTAACCCAGCAAAAACAGTAACTAAATGCGATTGATTCAGATGTCACATATAAAAAAAGGTGTCAAAAACAAATTACAGGCTCCCACTAGAAAGCACACGAACTACAAATGAACCAGGGCTAACAGCTAGGACCGTTAATGTTATGAAATGCAATCAATACAGAGGTCACATGCTTTTACCTTTAAAATTGGCCCATAAATGGCATCATGTCAGCACTAATTCCTCAATCATGCAGAGCAGGCCAGGAAGTGGCATTTTACAGAGTGGTTCAGGGCCCCGACCTCAAATTGGTAGCAAAGTTTGTTTATTAATTTTATTTTTGGTGGGATTTTTTTTTTTTTCAAATTTTGGGGGTTAAAAATTAAACAGCAAATAAGTCAGGATATGAAATTCCAGATTTTCCAATAAAAATCTATAAATAATTATAAAGAATGCAGTGCTTTGTTCATGTTCTTAATTTATAGATTTTTATTGATACTTTGATGCACTATCACTGAGCACTGATGCTTAGCTTAGGAAACAAATTTCTTTGTTGGTTTGATTTGATATAATGCTATTATGCACAAAAATGTTAATTTTGGTTTCAGTCGGCAGCTACTTTATTAAATTTAAATTCTGTTTCTTATTTCTTTTCTGAGTTTGCTTTTATCAGCAGATTATTATTCATTAAAGCAACATATTTTTCTTATTGGAAAACTTTGGAAATTTAAAAGTTAGTGTGAAAAGGACAAAAGGACACCCAAAACGATCAGGCCCAGGACCCCCCCCCCCAATTGCTTTGAGATGCCTGTGGAGCTTGAGATGGAAGTACAGCCAAAAACAACTGATGTTCCTGCAGGTTAAAAAAATTTACTGTTTGAAATAAGTAAGATACAAAGTTGATATTAATTATAAACAGGGGTACATAAAACCCCAAAATTTTCAGATACGAGCTCCAGCTATGCAGGAGCCATTCATCATTTCAAGAAATGAGAAGCAAACCATGATTAATCTAAACAAAAATGACATATTCAGAGTTGTGACCTGAGAGCAAAATAGTGCAAATGATATTTTGAAAAAACATAGAAATAAACACCACTTTAAGATTAAAAAATAAAATAAAAAGAATCTTTCATACATTCTTAAGTTCAGGTTTTTCAAAAGAATTAAAAAAAAAAACTGATAAATGCTGGTCATTAAAAAAAAAAAAAGCATGTTGAAATAGTGACTGTTTGAAATAACAATTACTAGAAGTCATTTAATTGCAAACATTTCTTATGGCTTGTGCGAGCAATCAGAATGATAAGAAGAAAACATGTTGGCCACTTTAATTCTAAAATGTAAGAAATGTTCCAGACATCGAAAATATTAAATTACATATTCATGAATTAAGGTGGAATCACTTGCAAGTGAAAATTGTTCCCATTGTAATTGTGGGTGGTGGGTTTCCCTGTTATGTATTTTTTTAATGTTTTCTTCAGTTGCACCATTTCATTCATTCATTTCAAGGGCGATATTTCCAAATGCCACCATTCCTCTGAGCATATTTTGCAGCATTTCTGTAACTACTGCAACAGCTGAGAGAACTTACACTGAAATGAAGTTGATTAAAATTTACTTATGCTAGCCTGTCCTTGGCTGAGTGATTTGTCAGTTTTGAGTATTGAGGCCAATTTTTTCTTCAAGCTAATTTCTTGGAGGTGATGAGAAGTTTGATATAGCAACAGTAAGTAAAAACTATCTGGTAGTTTGTACCTCTAAATCTCAGAGAATAGCTTAGTGATATGTATGTATATGTATGATAAATAGCTTTTGATGGAAAATACTTATGGTGGTAACAATAGAAAGTTAATAAACAATTTCTGAAGTAATCCTTTGCTGAAGAATTTACATAACTGAGTTTTTAAACTAGGTTTTGATGTTTTCAGCTCTTCAAAAATTTTGTAAGTTAGTTAATATAGATTATGAAGGGCCCTGTTAGAAATCTTCCCCAGGGCCCACCTAATCTTCCTGCAGCCCTGGTTTACCAAGCTAACCATTAGGTGTAGTGGGTGCCCATCTCCCTTTTAAAAGGAGAAAGGGAGATGGGCACCCACTACACCCTTTTCAGATGTCAACCACCACATCTGCGCGCGCGGACTGCCCTTTTTTCTGCAAGCTTGCAGTAGGATTGTGACTGGTACATTTTTATTTTACTTTTTTTTTTTTTTGGCAATTTAAAATTTATGCTTTCCCAAGTGCCACAGTTTTATGAAATGACACATTTCTTAAGTGATCAGCTGTTCTTTGATTTGGGAAATAGTTGTGCAGCCCCCCCCACCCCACCTCCTTCCAAAATTTTTACGTACTGAGCCAAAGCCATGCTTCCTCATTCCCTTTTTATAAAATTTTTCAGTGTAAATTTTATGGCTGAAGGGGGTGTGGCGGGTGGAGGGGTCGTAAGGATAGCGACTTCACAGTTTTTTCTTCTTCCTTTCTCTCCCATTAGTCTCCATCCTCCCAGTCATGCCTTGTTTCATTTCATTGGTTAATACAGGAGTAACCCAGTATTAACCAATGCAACTGAACAATGGTTGCTTCTCCCCTTCTCCTATGACCTTTACATCTCGCACGTGTGATGCCCGCCGTAATATCATTGGCTTCCTGTGCATGGCCGTTTTCCACATATTTCCTGGCGCCCTTGACCTTGATCGTACCTAAAGCCTCCACACGTGCATTATTCTATATCTCATCTTGCATCATTTTTCAGTTGAAAATTCTGAATTCCATGTAACAAGATGAAATGGCAGTTAAACATCCTTAATTTTTTTTGCTAGTGGGAGCGATGGTGATAAAAAGGTGAAAACTGTAGACAAGATGGTTGGTCAGATGATATCACAAAAACATGTTCATAAAAGAATGAAAATCATCATCAAACTTACAACAGAAAAGAGATGTACATTTCTGGGAATCGGGGAGGGGGGGGGATAATTTCCATGGGTAGAGTTCGGAGAAGAACAACAAAAACTGTATTGTAAATGGTGCCTAGAAGTCTTTAATGCACAGACTTCACTAGACTTCGAAATTAGGGTGGGCGAGTATTATTTTTGGTGGGGCTAGTTTGAGAGCAACTTTATTTACAAAAATGTTAAAAGCAATAATTTTTAATTCTTTTCACTACTGGCTACAAAGGAATTCTTCAATCCCCACCTCTTCCTCTGGACAGACACACACATGTATCTAACTAGTTCATTAGTAATGCAAGATACAAGTGTTAGGAGAATGTCTTCAACTTTATTCTAGCTGAGGACACATTGTCTATTTAATTGCTTTTTAAAATTTTGCTTGTGAGAACAGTTCTATATTTGAACAATTTCTTTAAAGGAAAATGTTGTATTTGTTTATCTAAATAAAATTTTAACATCGTGATACAAAGACACACCTAACCCCTCCTTAACTCCCTTCCTTCAAGCCAGCGACCTTACCTTGCACTCCTCTCCTCCAAAGCAGTCTTCAGCCACATCCTGCTGCCTCACTGTACTGAGAAAGGTTTAAGAGTGCTAGTATAGGTTTTTTGTTTCTTTGTGGGTTTAATGACCACTGTGAGCAACTCCTAGTGGGCTATATGCAGTCTTCCATCCCTAATTTAGGGCCACTGGTTCCAGGGAAAGTAGAGAGCCTGTTCTTTATGTCAAACACAACATCCATCCCACACCGGGATTCGAACCCGGACCCATCTCGGACGAATAGTCGAAAACCTGCGCTTAGACGATTTTATACCATTGTTGACATCGGGGCGTTATGGTATAGTGGACTCCATTTTTCATGTGGGATATCCTACTTAGCAGCCCTTGCGAATGTCAGTGGCCAAATGGCGACCAGATATTTTGTAGTGGCTAGTAAATTTTTTAATATAGTAGCGAACAATGGACAGTAGATTTTTTTCCCCAGTCTGCAACTATTTTGTCCAACTTTCCCCCTCGTTTGTGAATGAATATCAAACCCAGTTTTCTCGCCCATGTTCCTGCAGCTGCTTTGAAAATGAATGGAAGTGAAGGTCTGCTTCGAGAGAAACTTAAATCTGCTGACGGATCAGCCTGGAGAGACCAAAGGGTCAAGGTTACTAAAGCAACCTTTGCCATGTTATACCTTGCACAAAGTATAATGTTATCTACTGGTAAAAGAATTATCTTTGAATATCTGTTTAGCCACATACATGCTGAACAAAAAGAAACAAACTGTTATGGCAACGTTTTTAAGATGATGCAGCTGCTACATCTAATGCCATAATAATACTGCTCTTTGTGAGCATGGCTTTTCAGAAATAAACCTCTTAAAAACAAGCAATTGGGTGTATCTGAATAGTGACACTTTAAATGACTTAATGATGATAGATGCAATGACCCTTCAATTGAAGATATTGATCCTCAAAATGCTATTCAATTGTGGTGGGCCTCTGATGGAAAGATCAGACACAGTATGTATCAGTGATAAACTGATCAACATTATCAGTGCCACTTTATGTATGTATCCTACTAGCTTTTGCACCCTTGTTTTAAATATTATTAAAGATATTAGACATCTAACTCCAGTGGCCTCTCAAAAATAAATTATGTATGTGTAATTTAAGATAGAGAAATGATATTACAGCACTGAAAATAAATTGTCAAAAAATCAATCATTTTGGAACATTAGCAATGATATATTTGCAGTCAATCTAATGATCCTATGCAGTAACTGCTCTGCATCTGTTTTTATGAAGTTGATGGAACAAGGGGTCTCTCGTTAGAAAGGAAGAAAAACATTAACCCATTTAATTTTATAAAAACCTAAGAGAAGTTACTGATTTTTTTTTTTAACTTTGCATGGCCAGTAGATTTTGTCATTTGGATAGTAACATTTTTATTCTACTAGCCACATTGGCTAGTAGAAATTTCAGCAGTTTTGAAAGGGCTGCTACTTAGTAGCACAAACAAACAGCAGAGCAATTAGTAATAACCTCCCTCGGTGAATTCCTATTCACCGTATCTATTTGCTTCTGGCCATAGTAATATGAAAAAAAGGCTTAAACTAAGGAATTGAAAGAGTGGAGAACAACTGAATTTTCATGGCCCTGCGGATGCTATTTTGATAACCTTTCTACGGAGACAGAAACAAAGCACTTCCTATGGGAAATACGTTGAGCTACACGACAAAAAACAGGACACTTGTTATTACTCAGCAAAGCCCAGATTATATTTTAAAGTTAAAAAAATTGAAAAATGGCACATTGTGAATTGTGTGGGCGGCAGGGTGAGCAAGACAAATTTCAGAGTGGGCTCTTGCCTGCCCACCCTCACATCGCCTTGGCGACGTCCCTGTCCTAATATAGCCGATAAAAAAAAAAAAAAAAAAAAGCCCTTTGTTGAATGGAAATGGTGAAACCGCACAAGGTTTTCATAAAGAAACTCTGCAAACTCACAATGTCAGCAAGTGTAATAAAAAGTGCAAAGAAGCTGTTATTGATAAAACAAATCCCACAAAAATGGCAATGGCTGTAGCTGTCAGAAAACTGAACACTGTGAATTTTGAGAAAGTGAAACATTTGTTTAATACAGCTTTCTACGTTGTAAAAGAAAACTTAGTTTTTGCAAAATTTCAAAGCTTATGTGTATTTCAAATTAAAAACACTTTAGACCAAGGAAACAATTATTTCAATGAACATGCATGCAAAAATTTGTTCTCTCTGTTACTCACACATTGAGGAATGAGTTAACTACTGAAATTAATGAAGCAAATTTCATAAGTTATAGCAGATGGATCTACAGATCGAGGTGCTCTCGAGCAAGAAGCTGTTTATGTTAGATACGTTCAAAATTGTGCATCAGTTACAAAATTGGTAGGATTTGTCCCAGTAGATAATGCTAAGAGCGACGAAATACACAAGTTTATTTTTAAAGATCTATTGGATACCAGCATTTCTGAACCAATTATAAAAAAAAAAAAAACTGGTTGGGTTAAATTTAGATGGAGCTGCAACAAATATGGAAATTTACAGTGCAGTTCAAGCAATGATGAAAGTGAAGTATCCACACCTAATAGTAGTGCACTGTGTAAACCATATGTTAGAGCTAGGAGTGCTTGATACAAAGAAAATTGAATCCTATATGGTTACATTTGAGAACACAATAAACCAAGTATTCAACTTTTACCACTGGTCTTCAAAACGGCAGAGAGAAATAACAAAGGTTGCTGAAATGCTGCCAAGTCAAATTATAGAAATATGGCGGAGTACAAAATATAAGATGGGTTGCTAGTCAAGCTAGAGCACCCAAATCCTTGGTTTTGAACTTTGATGCCATTTTACTGCAAGAAGACATTGCTCAATGGGACAAAAGAATCAGCAAAGTTCTGCAAAAAGTTTGTTAAAGACTAATGAGGTCAGATAAATTAAAAAAAAACAACCCTATTGTACTTTTGGATTTTTTTATCTATTGTCATTTTGTCCAAGATGTTTCAGGCTGAAAATCTGTTAATATTTGAAGCTACCAGCAAATTTGAACTTACACTTCTGCAGTTAGTTGAACTAAAATCTCAACCAGGATTGTTCCAAAGGGAACATAAAAATCTGATAGATGACTGTGATAAGGATATCAATACCATTTTGCAGCCAATTTTATTGACAATACTGTTGAATTTTTAAACACTAAATTTAAACATCTGCAAGAACCTCCTGCCTGTGTCATCCTTTGGTGTGTTTGTTTTCACTGAGTGGCCATCAGAAAAACAGCATTTAATATCCTTTGGCAATCAAAACATACAGCTGTTACTTGAACATTTTAGTTATTTTTTTTTTTTTTGCAGGAGTGGATAAAGAAACAATTTTTCTTAAATGGGTGGCATTAAAACTTAAGATATATAACATCCTTAAGCACCAAAAAACACATTAGCTTTTCAAGTTATTTACAAAAACCTAATGCAACAACATGACCCACAATACAGCAATATACTTCACATGGTGGAATTAATGTTTTCTCTTTATGGGAGTACTGCAACTGTTGAAAGGGGCTTTTCAGCAATGAACATTCAAAAGAAAATGCTACGTACTGACCTTCAACAGGAAGCCTTCAATGCTATCATGACAATCCACCTAAATGGGGAACCCCTCTCAGAGTTCAGCACAGAAGCCTTTAGAAATCATTGGCTTGACCATGGACCTGGCAAATGCCATATATAATCTGCATGACTAAATAATTAATTTAAATGATGTAAATTGATATGTCAAAAAGTATACCTTTTCAATGCTAATTCTATGAAAGCAGAAATGTATTTATTTTCTGTATGTACATCAAAAAAGACATTTTTCAACAAAATGACTATATTTAAATTACATGTAGTAATGGTATTTATACGAGTCTGACGAGTTACTTTCAAAGGAGGATGGGTACATTTTTAGACAAATCGTCTTCGAGGAAGGGTAAAATTTCTGAGATTTTTTGTGCCCTGAAAGAGACCAAAACTCAGATATATACAAATGAAAAAAGTTTTAACCTATTTTCCACACATTATATTTCTTCCACAGAATTTATCTGAGAAAATTAAAGCATTTTATTAAACTTGTTAGATTTCTTATGAGAAATTTTGCTTTGTGGACTAGTCTATATTTTTATATCTTGCATGAATGTAATGTCAGTAGTGCTGGCATTTTGTTAAAATATTTAACTGAAATAAGTTTTGCACCTGTGAGATAAAACTTTCTTTTTTTAGTACTATGACTACGCCTTCTTATATTTATGACATCATTTTACCTTCCATTCAGTATGTGCAGTGCCATACCATTGATATTTGGACACCTGCATGCCTACAAATAACCGTTATTTACAGAAAGTGTAATATTGTGTGCTGAAACCTTTTGCATAAGTCAAGTCTTCTAGAGTCTTCATGGAATATTCTCCACCAATTCTTTTAAATTTCTACTGATACGTTCGGCCTTCAGAACAGTGACCAGTTAAGCTTTGTCTGTTGCGTGATCTCTTCTTTCACTCACTCAATGATTCAATTTGTGCCAGAGATCATAGGGTTCAGTCAGAACTTTGGGCAGGACAATTGTGTCCATCTTTTCAACGTCCATGTCCTCAAGCCTATCTGTAATAATATGAGCAGTGTAAATGGTGCATTATTGGCCTGCTGACAGAGGTATGGGCTTTCCGAATCCACTGCCATAACATTAGTAATGCATAATTGTCCAGGACATCTAGGCCACTGGTAAAAGTTTTCAGTCCTGGGGGATGGAATTCAGTCTTGGACAAATTTCCCAAAAACGGAAGTTAGATGGTGCAAAAATTTCTCCTGTAAATAGTAAAAAAAAAAAAAAAAAAAAAAATCTTGTGATGTTTCTGCTGTCATGTCTTGTTCTTAAATATCAATTTATTCCATAAATGCTTATATTTCAGCTTGATATGGAAGGTAAGTCAAAAGATTTTACTTTGCATTTGGAGCTTTGCGTTTATATTCTGATTTGTATCAGCAAATGCATGTTCTATGTGTTGCAGTGAAAACGCTGACTGACAATCAGGGCAAAGCCAGTGTACCTCCGGGCGTGTGCGTGATCATGATTTGAGATAATATTGATTTGCATTCTGAGCGGGAAGTCCTTTTCAGAGCTCTCCTGACTCTTTATGTTAGTTTCAGAGGTTTATTGGGTCATTTCTTGGAAGATTCAGCCCCAGTCTGCTTTGATTTTCATATTCCATCACCAACCGTCGACCTGTGGATCTTCAATGCCGCTGAAATGTCCCGTACTTAGAGATTGGACACCCTATTATCAATACATGCTGAAAATCAGGTGACTGATGAAATTTGCATTCACAGTCGTGTTATTGTCTCAACGCAGCCCTACAAGAAATATTTATAGTTGGGTTTGTGACATGGTGCTTTTGCATAGGATTGTATTCACTATCAGTCAAAGGGTGTTCGGATATTAATGGTAGGGCAGTGTATATGTAGGGTTTGCAAATTTGATGCATGAGGTTTCATCGCTGCTCCTCTGTCTGTGGTAAAACTTAGTGGGAACTTAGAAAACAGTTCTCTTCCTGAGAATAATTGTAAAAACCATGGACAAAAGATGTAGAAATAAAAAAAAAAAAAAAAAGTACTCTTTGACTATTCTGATGATATAAATTCCACATCTCAGTTTTCAGAGCTTTTTCTATGAGGCAAACTTTGATTTTCAGGCTGCTAGCTACAGGGTATGCATACATATTTACCCATATTTTAATCTCTTGTCTTTGTATCATCCCCTTCATCAGCCTATTAGAGGTATTGTTTGTTATCAGTGTTGCTGGATAGCTTTAGAACACATAACCCAAAAGATAATAGTATTATGATAGTTACAATGTAGGATTAGATAGGAAAACACTTAAATGAGTTTTGAATTGTCTTCAAGAACATTCTTCTGTTCTTTTTGAAGGCTTTGTGTAATTGGCACTTCCAGGAGAATGAGATTTATTAATTTTTTATTCTTGTTTAATCTTTTTGTGTCTGTATGTGTGTATATAGAAGCACTGCCCTATTTCTATACAGTGCTTCAATGTACAATATATTACAGGTATTAATACATTGTTAATGCACTCATTTTTATGTATTTGTTTCCATTGTTTATCTCATGATTCTGTACTCCAGAGATTTTCCCTGAAAGACTAAAAAAAATGTAATTAAAAATATTATTTGGTGGTTTTATTCTTTATTCAATAATGATGAAAGCTTGGAAGTTGAAATCTACTCTGTATGGAAATAGGGGGGGGGATTTTTGGATGGACTTTTTTCTCTTGTAGCAATTTGATTATTTTGTCAGCAAAAGTTGTAGAAAAATGCTATGCAGATTAACGAAATTTATTGCAGGCCTTGATTTCGTTTTTTTTTTTTTTTACCAGTAGCAACACTTGCTAGTGGCCTTATTTTTACTGGCAAATTGTATTATATACTAGCAAAAGTTTATTAACATTATACAAAAGAAACTTTAACATGTCCCCCTTCATTAGTCAATCATGACAAACGTTGATTTCACCCCTGTAACGGTCACATTGTAAAGCTGAAAAGGTTACAAATATGTAGATATAACTCACTGTTTCATGACCTGACAGATTAATTCTAACAATTTAATTCAAATGCAAATATTTACAAAAAAATATATATATATATTTAACTTTACTCACAAAATTTAAGAACACTATTCAAAATTTGGAGTTATTTTCTATATGGATTATGATCTGAGTTTTGGGTCTTTTCATCATACCTCTTTAAAACAGCAGGCCTGGGGTCAAACTTGTCTTCAGACGTACCTTCTAAGGAGGTTAGAAATAGATGGAGTAAGGATGACGTCACAAACTTGAAGCACTTTTAGTAGATGAATTTAATGCTCAAATGTGTCACCAACATGGTGGTAGAGGCTGTGACATCATGATTGTGACCTTTCGGTGGCTTCACTTTGATTACACGAGGGAAATGGTTGGCCCTTACTCCATCTATTCTAACCTCCTTGGAACCTTCAACCTCAATACTCATGAGAGCATTCAATGTTTGTAAGTTTAAACTGCCCCTCCAATCAATCACTCTGGATTCTCTTCATGAAACTGGTACAGGGTGTCCCACTTTGCTGCCAAACCCGGCATTTCTTTAATAATATTAACACCAATGAAGATATTGCAACGAAATTTGAAGTGGACTTACCTCATTTCGTGCAAAATGTGATGACATCAGAACATGTGCTGGAAGTGGCCATTATTTGTGTCCAGGAAGCATTGAACCCGGCGTACCATATTGTGAAAAGTCCTTGCCAGTATGTCCACCGTCACTGCCTAAATTTCTTCGGTTATGTTTGCTTTCAAGTCATCTATGTTTTGTGGTTTCTATTGGTAAGCTCTCCCTTTTAGATATCCCTGTAAAAAGTAATCAGGAGGCATCAGATGGGGCGAGCACGGTGGCCATAGATCCTTGGAAATGATGCGGTTGCCAAAAGGGACTGAATTTCAGCCATACTGGTGTGTGATGTCACTCCATCATGCTGGAAATATCCAATGAAGAGTTCTTCATCATCTAGTTGATTTACAAAGGTGTTGCAGATTTCCATATATGCAGCTGTTGTGATGGTTGTATCCGAAGATGATGGGACCAATTATGCGGCGCCGGGTCATCCCACACCAAACGCCAATTTTCTGTGAATGAAGGGGTTCTTCATGTATTATGTTGGGATTTTCACTGGTCCAAATACGGGAATTTTAAGAATTGATGTATTCGGACAGGTGAAACCATGCCTCGTCCAAGAACCACGTTTAGTTAAAAATGCCCGGATTTTCCTGAAGAAATGTCTGAAACTATCGACAGTATGTCACTCATTTTACGTGGTGAGGCTCTTTCAGTTCGTGGACCACAGAGTTACGGTACGCACGAAGCTTCACTTTTTTCACAGCACGTTGACAAGTGCTTTTGGACAACCCTGTTTCCTGTGACAGTCGGCGAAGTGACTTCCTGCGAGACGCAAGTAGTTAGTTGGCCCTTTACATTCTGGATCGTTTCCTCGAACATTTGTGGACGATCCCCTGCATGGTCGTCTAATAAAGTCTCCTTGGTTTCCAATTTGTTCGACGATGCCCAAATGGTAGACTTGTTCAGTGGATGTCTGCCTGCAAACCTCTCCAGGAATTGCTGTTGACATGACTTTATCGATTCTATTATATTAATTCATCAAATATTTCTATTTGTCGAATTTATTACGTGGTTATGATTTATTTTATGTATATGTCAACAAACTTGTCATATTATTTACTGTTTCTCACGTTATTATAAAATTGAGTACGGGAAACGTCAATATTACGAATTTTTTATTTCAACTTGTTATTCACACTCCTTCTCGAGGTTCCTTAAGATATTTTAGAATTTCATTATTTGAAGTCTTCAAACTTATATGGAAAATGTCTTTATATGGATACTCAGATGTAGCGCAATTTGGCAAAGTCTTCCAATATGTAGATAAAATAGTTAGTAAATGATTATCATTATTCCAGATTTTTCTTTTAACACATGATTTATGAAATTTAAAAAAGTTAAAACTTTCGAACCTCCCGACGATGGTGAGCTGAATTGGCAATAAGATATCTTTTTATCCATGATTGCCCACTTTCCGCTTCTCTTGGCATAAGCTTCCAAGTTGAAATTGGTAACATAATTCCTTATTATCGATGGCTTAATTTCCGCTTCTCGTAGCTCAAGTTCCCATACTAGTTTCAATTCCTTTTTGGAATCATCTCTTCAGTGGGTATATTTATGAGTTACTTCTCATACATGCTGTTTCCTGGCCACCTACATTTAAGCCATCATCGATAATAAGGAATTATGTTACCAAATTCAACTTGGAAGCTTATGCCAAGAGAAGCGGAAAGTGGGCAATCATGGATAAAAAGATGTCTTATTGCCAATTCAGCTCACCATCGTCGGGAGGTTCGAAAGTTTTAACTTTTTTAAATTTCATAAATCATGTGTTAAAAGAAAAATCTGGAATAATGATAATCATTTACTAACTATTTTATCTACATATTGGAAGACTTTGCCAAATTTGCGCTACATCTGAGTATCCATATAAAGACATTTTCCATATAAGTTTGAAGACTTCAAATAATGAAATTCTAAAATATCTTAAGGAACCTCGAGAAGGAGTGTGAATAACAAGTTGAAATAAATTTTTTCGTAGTATTGACGTTTCCCGTACTCAATTTTATAATAACGTGAGAAACAGTAAATAATATGACAAGTTTGTTGACATATAGATTAAAAAAAATATATATCGATTCTGGTTTTCAATAAGTGTGAACAATAAACACTTGCTCCTCCAGAGTATAATGATACATTTTCACACATACACAAACAGCCACGAGCACTCACTATCAACAACCGTATTGTGTAGACACACTCAGCAAAATGGCATAACAAAGCAGCAGAGAGGCACGTCCGGCTGGCTGGTGGACAGCGTCGCGTTCAATGCTGTCTGGATGCAAATAGTGGCCACTTCCAGCACATGTTGTGATGTCACCACATTTTGCACGAAATGAGGTAAGTCCACTTCAAATTTCGTTGCAATATCTTCATTGGTGTTAATATTATTAAAGAAATGCCGGGTTCGGTAGCGAATGGGACATCCTGTAGATAAGGGAAATATACTGGATATATGTACTAGTGCCAAAATGTTTTCACAATGTTTGTGCTTTTTGAGAAACATTCATTTCCAGAAAGCAGTTATTCCTTTTTACATGTATCCAAAATATTCCACATGTGCAATGCAGTGGCACTTTACAGTTCACTCTAAAACTAATTGAAAATTTTTCCACTAGCAACTTTTGCCAGAACCACTTTTTGTCACTAGCAAAATGCATTTGCTTGCTAGCAATTTGCTACTAACTACTGGTCGAAATCAAGCCCTGATTTATTGTTCTATTTTTTGCTATATTTATGTATGAAAACACAAGCAGAATGCAGTGGGTAAATAAAATTTTGTTTTTTAAATAAAATTCAAGAATAAAAATATAGTTTTACACTTCTAATTTTAATAAAAGTACTTTCATTTGCTGATGCATCCAGTTTGTAGAAATATATATTAAAGACCAGGACTGAGCAATGCCACAACTGATGATACACTGATTGACCGGTTGACCCAAACGAAAACAGCGCATGCGGCTTCTGTGGTTGCTGCTGCAGCAGCAAACCACCAAAGAAACAAACAAAACAAGTCTCTCCTATTCAACGCAGCAAAGTCCTTGCAAGAGGTCCTCTCGAGACTTATTGGTGCTTTTCTGTCGTAGGAGAAAAGACAGCGAAAATAAAAAATGATAACGGGGCAAAACAGCATGAGGCAGTGACTATGGAAAGACAAATTAGTGGGGAAGGATGCCAGGTCGGTGGGGTGAAGCAATGATGACGGAACGAAAATGTGACTGGGATGGAAAAACAATGTAAAGGTGAAGCAGGGGTAGGCAGAATAATGAAAGAAAATATGACAGGAAGCATTCGTTTTTTGGCGTTTCAGTTGGGACTTTTTGCTGCAAAATTACAGTCTTCATTACGATTTGGCAAAAATGTGAGTGACAGCTTAAACACTGGGGGGTAACTTTTTGCCCGGAATTTGCTTTGAAAGATAAGGTACAGTCATCTAAAGTGAATCTCATAACTGAAAGGAAGATTTAAATGCATTTTAAAAGAAACTGAAAGTCTTATCATATTAAATCGATGAGACTATTTAGTTAAGCAGTAGAGGTCATGTTGATTATCGATTATTCTGACTGGAATTGAATTGCCATTGAGGAACATTTTTTGAGAACTTTTTTGTTTTGCTTTCTAAATGTATTTAAGATTCCCTCCTTTCACCTGATATGTTTCAGGTGAATGTATTATTTTTTTTAAATTTTAAATACACCAGACTAAATAAATACTTCAGAAATGCATGTAGCATATTAAATATGTTTATGTGGTGTAAGTGCAAAGATTCACCAAGCTTTCACACTCCACTGGGAGGCTTTTTCAAGGCAGTGATAGACATAAAAATGCAGGGAATTGGAACATGTAAGGAACAGATTTTCGAAAATAACGTGGGTAACATCACAAGAATGTTACATGAATTTTTATCACACAATTATACGGTGCACTACGATGTGTTTCCATCTTTTAAATAATGCATGCCAAACCATTGGTAGTTCAGTAGAGACTTCTCCCTTACGTGTTTCAATTCCCTTAATTTTTATGTCTGCCATTGCCTTGGAGAAACCTCCCAGTGGAGTGTGAAAGCTTGGCGAATCTTTGTGCTTACTACACCACAAAAACAAACTGATTTAATACGCTATATGAGTTTCTTGAGTATTTTTTTTTCTCTTGAAGCAACATTTTTGGTAGAATGGGATTACTTCAATGATTCGATTGCAATTAAGGCTTGCAATTGCAGCTAAATCATTGAAATATTTCCTTTTAAGAAAAAGTCACTTTACAATGAGAAATATACTCATCTGAACTTGAGTGGGAAAACATCCCCCCCCCCTTGTGTTTTATCTTCAAAGGCTTTAAAAAAGTCTTCCTTCTGTTCATGGAAATCACTTCAGATTATTGAATTTTATGTTTTAAAGCAAGCAAAAAGTAATATCAACATTTGCTTTATAAGAATTTGTTTGGAATGAGAATTATATGCCAGTCGACTGTGTCTTGCTGTGAAAGTTCAAAGGAAAGTATGCTTGGTGATTGAGAAAATATTGTGCCAAACTTTTATGTATGCAAAGTTGAAAACTGAGCTGCTGAAAGGTGACTGCTGGTTGAAGAGAAGCAAACAATAGACACATTATCTAATCACTTAATAATAGGGATCACATAGTAATATGGCAAAAGTTAGAACCAAAACAAAAAGAATTAATGAGAGGGGGAGAGAAAGTAGTTCTCTCCCTGAATGTATATGGACTACAGAATGTGCAGTCAGTCTAATGCATTAGATTGAAACCTGTGTAATCAAATCACTGTATTGGATATAATCTGTGATAACAGAAAACATTCAGAGGATAAAAAAAATTTCAGCCAAAAATTTGAATTTGGACAGAGTGAAAACATGACAGTAAAAATTGTTAAGTTATTGGTTGTGAATATATCATTTATATGAAACCTTGAATACAATGGGTAAGGCACAGCAGAAACTTCGGAGGCAAGGGTGGGGTTAACAAAATCTTACTGACCCAGCAGCTAACCTACTCATCTGAAATGAAACACTCATAGGCATAGTGTGACCAAAAATTTGGGAAGGGGAGGGGGAGCACAGATAAGTGTAAACTGATGTTTTCCTTGGGGGGGGATGACATTCTCGGAAATAGTTTTTCCGAAAATGCTCCTGTTCAATTACAGTTAGTGCCATAAGTTTACTTTTTCACATGCGTAATACATCCAAAACTGTGAAGGGTGCACCAGGCCAGGGACGTGCGGGGAAGGGGGTGTCAATGGTGAAGCACCTGGGCGCCAGCAGCAGGACGCCTCAATAAAATAATTTTACGGTTGACATATTAATGTCAGTGACATGGAAGAAGTTAAGAAAACGTTTTACTGTGAGAAATCGTAATGCTACATGGCACGTTTATTTTTCTAGTAAAAATATTCATTTTATAATTCAGTAGGAAACGACTTGAAATCGGAGAATAATTTTTATTGTTTTGTTCAGTAACTAATACTGTGGGCAAAGGACTAACAATTTTTTTCTAAAATTTTTTTTTAAATCTTGAAGATTTTGGTATGATATGCGTACGGGCCAGCACTATGACAATGGGGCTAATACGAAGGGAAAACAGTGTTCTTCAAAAAACATAATTTTTTGATATAAAACCCTGATGCATTTTATGTACTTTGAGTGGCTCATACTTAAAATCTAGTTGTAAATAATGCCGAAAAAATGTCTCTAAAAATTTTCAGTATTATTCACGAAATATATGCTTTCTTTTCTGAATTACCTTACCTTTGGCAAATTTTAAACGTGTTTCCAGCGTTGACGGTAAAACCATGCTCTGAAACAAGGTGAGAAGTCGATGCAATAAGGGTATTGAGGTTTGTAGGAGGAAAAAATATTTTAAATATGAAAACCAGTTATTTTGAATTCTGTTTTTAGTTTTATAGAACTTATTTTTATACGTAAAAATATTTTTATTTAAATATGCAAATCAGGTATTTCGAATTCTGTATTTAGTTTTAAACAACTTACTTGTACTGTATATGTACCCATATGAGATATTTTTTTGTTAATTGGTTAGAATAGTTAAACAGACGTCAGTCATATTCAATGTTATATACTCGTATATACATATTATGAAAACCCTTACTTTATGGGAAATAAAAACATAATGTTGCTAAAGATATTTATTTTAGGTAAAAATGAATAAAAATTGAAAAATATATTCGTACAAGGGGCGGCAAATACTCTTGGCGCGTCCCTGCACCAGGCTTGCACTGGTTAACTCTAATGTGGATAAAAAAACAACAGCATGCCGTTCAAAGCACCTCATGAAGTCATCTGATTATTAAAACTATCATCAGATGACTGCATGCTATTGTGTATGGACAGCAGTCATATCAATGTGTTGTTCCCTTGGCTGTATGTTAACTTTATGACATTTAAAAGGCAAACGACTAGTTATTATTTTTTCCAATTTTTAAGGGTGTGTGTGTGTGTGTGTGTGTGCCCCCCGATGTTTCCCCTGTAGAAACACTAAATTGGTGTGTAACACTACACATACATAAAGGCAAGTGTGTAATCTACGCAAGTAATTTGTCATTAAATTAGGGTGCTACTCTTTAGGATCAGGACTAAATTTGCATCATATAAATATGATGTGACTTTATTAACTGGACCTATTTGGTAGCAGGTACATTTCATTTTCAGGAATCAATATGTAGAATGTAAGCTGTAGTGTTTGCTATACAAGGTATTTTTTTTAAGCAAACAAAACATTTAAAAAGTGCTTTAAAGATTTCCATGCTGCATGTTTTATACCATCTAAATTGCACTTTGCACTATTGGTTATGTGAGACAAATTTATTTGGAATTTCATTAAAAATATTTTATTTAAGCATTGCATATATGTAATGCTACTTTTTTCTTTACAGGCTGATTCATCCAGTTAAAATGCTCTGTGGTATTTTAGCGGTTCTTGCTGCTTTTGGGCTCTTTTATTATGTGACAAATGCCAAACGCTCTGCCACCAAATTCAAACGAGATCATCCTGTTATCAGTTTATTCATAATATTTTCATGTAAGTTGTAAATGAGTCAGTATTCTTGCATAATAATATTATTTGTTATGTGGTTTTTGGGAATAGCTTTTCTTTTGATAATTGTTTACATTTCAATTCAGTTAAGATAGAGCATTCATTTTTAATGAAATGAAACTTTCCATAATAAACACATTTTTTTTAGAAAAACAACTGTGTATTAATTGGACAATTTCATGTTCCTTTACCAAGTTCTTAACATAGAATGAGAGTTGTGAAACATAATATGCTATCCCCAAAACTCATGTCTGTTTTCTTGTTCAAACACCCAAGATCTGTAAGAAAATCATCAACAAAATTATTAACAAAGGTAGCAAAGACACAGATAAAGACTGTGCTACAGAGTATTGTGCAATTTTCCTCATCTTAGAGGGACATACAAGAAGAGAGAGAAACAACTGCTTTAGCAAAAGATATATTATACTGTACAGCAGTTTCATTGTGGAAAGAAA
This sequence comes from Macrothele yani, assembly GCA_039090855.1. Taxonomy (NCBI): domain Eukaryota; kingdom Metazoa; phylum Arthropoda; class Arachnida; order Araneae; family Macrothelidae; genus Macrothele; species Macrothele yani. Next base: position 57,802,571 of record CM076998.1, on the reverse strand, counting down.
GGAAATTGGTGGTCCTGTTCACTACTTTTAGGGGCACTGCAATCAGGATAGAAATTCTCACAAGACCCAATATCTGCAACAAAGAAAGGTGTGTCAGCCAACTTACCATCACCATGAACTAGTTTGTATATTTTGTGTTGTTTGATGTGAAGAATGCATCTGGAATCTAGAGCTGAGATTATACATAATATCTAAGGTATTGTTTACCTGATATTGTCAAAGTATTTTGCCGTTGTAGCTCTGTGAGGCACATGCTCCCGGCCCGAGAGGTCTTAATGTTACAGGTTTTTGGTTAGTTATAAAAAAATTTTGAAATAAAACAATTAGGGTATATATTCAATTAGGTTATATATTCTTTTTGGAAGATTCAAAGCTTATGTGTCTTCTAAATTCCATTTTTATAAGAAGTTGTTTAAAACTAATTGATTATTCTAGCTCAGAAGAGGTTTGTGGATGGTCATTACATTTATTTTAAAAGGTTCTAAAGTGATGCTTATCTGATTATATATCTCTCTGGACCCATGGGTGATTCATTAATTTGTTGTCACATCATATCTGTTTATCCACCAATGTTGGGTGTTCAGGTTTAAGAGGTACAACTCAAACATAGATCATGACAGAAGCAAATTAAAAGTCTACAGGAAATTGAAAATTAGTGATGATTAAAAATTTACAGGAAAATGAATGTTAATACTGATTACCTTCAGCTGTTGTTCCTTTGCAAGATTTTCTGACATCACTACCTCCGTTAGCAACAACTAGTCATACTCCATCAATTCATATTATTTTGGGTCCCCTTTGTCTGTAGCATGGCACTTAAGAGTGTATTAGAGCTGCAATGGCAGTTTTCTTTTCATTCATGCCAATACTACCATATGTTTTTACTTACTTTTTCTCCTACAGAACAAATACCGTACTAGGATCTCATTTACATATGACTAATTCTGTCTCCAGGATTCGCACGACTCCTGGAATCCTGGAAAAGTCTTGGCATTACATTTCCATTTTTTCCAGGCCTGAGAAGTCCTTGATTTTTCATGTTTTTGTGAAATGTTCTAGAATTTCTTCTTGAAATGAAAAAAAAAAAATCAAAATGTTTGGATTGATTGTGTAACTCCCTGTGACATCTGCTCATGGGCCCTCCCACCATAAAAATCAACCAACCAGCCATCTGCTCACGATGACATCACTTCCTTTCGTAGATGGTAGAGATATGCTGTCATCTCTTTCATCTGATATGATGCTGCATTGCAAGATGTTTGAGTGCCATATTTCCAGTGACCTTGGTTTGTGGTATAGCAGTGGTATGCAGTTGGAGTTCCAACAGCATATGGAAACCCTCCTACATGTTCAAGATGGCTGCTCCTTCTAGCATGCGCTTTCCTCACTGAAGGAGATTGATATCTGGCCTCCCTTCTGCCAGTGTGCATGGGAATAGATGACTGTGGAATCTTCAGTGCCACGGCAAAAATTGTTTCATATTATTATCACTGTGCTTTGTTCCAGGTTGCTTCTTATAAGTTTTATACAGAGCAATTTTTATATAGGGAAATTTTGCCACTTCATTGAAGATGTAACTCTGTAACAGCAGAACCCATAGGACTTCATAACAATTCTAAATGCATAGCAAATTCAGCACAATTTGCAAAATATAAAACTAAGCACTGATTCTAGTTAAAATTTAAGCTCATGGAATATTTTGATAAACTTCTGGAAAACTCATGAAATTAATTTTCTGTGAACGTGCACAAACCCTTTTTCTCATCACTGAATTTTGCATCTATTTTTTTCTTATGAAATTCCCTTTACCACTGTTTCTGGTGAAGAATTCTGAGGTGGAATTTTATAATATAAGTTAGTCTGAATATGTAATTCTTAAGAACTTAACAAATTTGTGTGAGGAACTGAAACATAAGATTCTGTTTCATATTTGCCAGGGAATGGAAAACAAAGCAAACTTATAGGTGATTCTAGGAAAATCTTTTTCAGAGGTTTTTTGTTCTCCCAGAAAAATCTCTTGAGGTAAAGCAAAAATAAAATAAATACTATGTATAGTCATATATGGCCTGTCTTGTATACACCGATCGTCTTGTTCAATAGCTAAAAATTGGTGAAGAAACTGGGACCCACATATAATCTGACCTTAAATTTTAAGAGTTCGGAAAACATTTATTGAACTAAAATATACAAATTTCTAATATCTTCTTTAAAATCTTTCAAAATATGACTTACTATTAGTTTCCAAATAGTTCCTGTAAATAAATTTCCATTAAAGTTGCATCATCAGCATAAACATTGTTGTTGGCAAAGTCATTATGGCTGTTTTCTTCATCTGAATCATAAACCAAATCATCTGTAACATCCACCACATTATTTATAGATCATTTTTTGAAAAGATCAAGACTTTGCAATTCTGTAACAATGGACCATGGTCAGTCACAAGAAGAAATGCCCATTCTTGCTGCTAAAACACAGGAGACCACTGATTCATTTGTTGCTCCCCTCCCTAAAGGTTGGGGGACATGCTCCAAGGCTTGCAGGGAAGTAAGAAGGTGATTACTTCCTTTTTTAGAGCAAGAAATTCTATGGTCTCACTCAGGGTACGAAACTAAAAAAAATTGCCATGTGCTAAATGGCCCGTGCAGCTAAATATCTAGGAACCATTCACAATTTTTTAGGAGCCAAAAATTATTTTTTTTTACATACACTTGAACAATTGAAGAGTAACTAAAATTCTGGATGGTGATTTCACCCAGCATAAACTTCTCAGCAAGTACCACAACCACATTTGTCTTTTGTTGATTCTGCAGCTAAGCAGCATCCAGTGCTTAACCCTTTAACCGTCTGGAACGAATTAACTCGTGGTTAACATAAGCTGAAATCAGCTCGAAGGAATATTTTCACTGCCTAAGAAGTGAACCGCACGCGACACAAACAAATGAACCTGTGCATCAGAGAGCGTAGCTTTTACCTTAGGTTTGTCATTCTAAGTGGTCATTTTGGGATATGATTATCATTAATTCTTCCTTCCTGATTACCTTTGCCACGAATAATGCTATGAAAAAAATGGCGTTGAATCTAAGAAAGAAGAGAAAAGATGTTTGAGTTACTTGTCTCCACCCAGTGGCATGATGTCTGTGTCCGGGGGACTACTCTTTTTGAATCCTTCCTTTGGTAATAGTACTAAAAATAAAGAACTACAAGGGAATCAGACCACGTACTTTAAGACTGTAAGGGAGCACTTACAATCAGCGACGGATTTATAGTCGATACTCCTAAAATGAAATTGGGAAAGGAATTGTTTTAGCGTAGCTTTCGTATAACCCGGTCGCTATGAGAAAAATTATGTTGGAGGAGCGCAGGAAAATTCGGGAAGATTTTGCTTAAGGTACGTCGGCCGCGTAAAGGGTTAAATTTTCATTTTGTTGATATCTTTGTTACCCTTCCCATTTCTTTATTGTCATTTTTTTCTTTCTTTTATGCCCTTGGATGACAATTTTATCCATCATGCTGAAAAACTTTGTCTGAGAGGACCATGAATGCATGATAGCTTTCACTATTTTTGATAAGGTAAAGTGTAACTTTGAAGATATTAATATTTTTGAACACCACGCATCAATTCTTACAAACTTTTCAGCTTCATCACTTTCGTTTTCAGACCCACCCTCCTTATCAAAATGAAATGCAAATTTATTTTGGGGTAATGTTTAAGAACATAGGACACATGTTCGGAACATCGTTGGGAAAAAAATTTACAGTTAAGGGAGAAATCTTTGCTACGTCCAATTTCCGTTTTCGAACATTTCCCCTTCCATTTTCAAGGTGAAATACAAATATTTATGAAATAAAATGATATTTAACAATAATTCTAGGCAGAGGGAACATCGTTAAAAATAAAATTACGATTACAGGAAAAATCTTCAATGTGTCTAACTTCCGTTTTCGAAAGTTTTGAAAGACAAAATTTCCATTTTCTAAAGTTTCAGGTGGAAAGCATCCTTCACCATACCAATTGCCCCAAAATTTCTGTTCAGTTATGCATCGATCTCGAGAATAACGCAAATTAAGACAGAAAAGGAGAAATTATAGAAGCCGTGGCACCCTCGTGCCTGAAGATTACAGGGGAATTTTTGCGCCGTCGCATTTCAGTTTTTGGAAATTTTCCCTCCAGTTTCAAACTGAAATTCAAATATTTATGGAATAAAATGATATATAACAACAATACTGGGCAGAGGCAACATCGCGAGAAAACGAAATTGGGATTACAGAAAAAATCTTTATTTCGTTTACTTCCATTTTTGAAAGACGAAATACCGTCCCGATGCGTATCTTTACACATTGGTATAACTCTTTGGAGTGTATTTTACGCGTTCCTTGAGACGTATTTTTACGTGTCAAGAAAAATTTCCGATGCATATTTTTATGCGTTGGTAAAATCTCGATGCGTAAACACACTTTTCGATGCGTACTAGATGCGTAATTATGCATTTTGGTGAACTCTAGTTAGTGCAACATGCTCAAAAACGATGCCCCGTAAGCCAAGAAGTTATATTGACGCTAGATTTACAAGGAATCGATTCAAAGGACAACCGATGTGTAAAGCGATGAACAAATAATCATATAATTCTTGAGTTGCAATTACGGAATTTCAGGCAAACCATAGCTCCGTTCTGCTTCAGGTTGAGAGGGGCGAAGGGGTGCTCGCAAAGGTCCAATGATCACTGTGGAAGAATCCTGCTCATTGTTCAAGGTCGCTTCTTTAACTTGCTTGTGTGACGCTAGTGCGGACGAGAATGGGAAGTCTGTAATGCGAGTGCGCGCGTTTGATACACAGTTTTACGTGTTAAGTGCATCTTGAAGATGAATTAAGAAACTGAGTGCGGGGGGGGGGCAATTCTTGCAAACCACTAAGAATTGTGAACGAAAATAGTCATTCAGATTAAAAAGAATCATAATAAAATGCAGTCGAAGATACATGTAGTCGCAATTTGGCCCCTGATGTTAAATCGCTGGTTGCCAAATGCAAAAAATACAGTCGCATTTCGCTCATGGCCCCCCGTTAATTTTGAACCCTGGTCTCACTTTGACATGGGATTAGGTTTTGCACTTACAATATTAGTGACAACTGTTTCCCATATGACTGCAGATTGGTTGTTTTTTGGAAATTGTATGCTGGGTTCAAAAAGTTTTCATTGTTTGTTTTTAATGCTCGCACATAAGCTAGTCCCTGCTCTTTAAAAAAATTCTTCAAAAAGTTTCAGCTTATATGTGAGTGTACTGTAAATGAAAATTAAAAATACATATTACCAAGTAAAAAGAAAGATCTCGTTATGATCTGAAAGGAAAAAGCTGGTATATATCTGCAAACCTAAACATCTGGTGTAATTTGTTACTGTTGTCTTTGACTTGATATGAAGTCAAAGACACCTAAAAACAGTTTTTTAGGCAAACTTAACATGCTTAAAGGAATTTAACTTTGCAAGCAAGTTAATGTGTGAAAAACACATGTACTCACCCTATATTCATTGTAGGACTAACACTATTTTTATAGCACATTCTTTTGCCGATTTGCAATATGAACATGTACCTCGCTTTTGTTTAATATTAAAAAGATATATATTTAGGATTTAATATTAATCATTTATTATACTGTAATCATAATAATATTTGGTTTAAGGGAAATACTGTTACTATTGATAGTTTTTGTGTGAAGTTTTCTTCAGTGATAACCATCTAGGTCTGTGAGGAAAATAGGAAGTAAAATAATTTATTATATAATAGTTGAACTTTTAAGAAAGACTACATTTTTATCACAGCAAAAATCTTGCCTCAAGTTTAAAATTATCTGCCACATTAACTTTTTGATGAATCGTGCAGCTTGTAAATCTTTATCGAAGTACAGTGTTTGACACCTTTTCTTTGATAGTTTTTGTGTGCTATTATCGCAATGTAGCAGTAACACCCATTGTATATATCCCCCCTCCCTCCACCAACACATTTATAAAAGGATAAATCATTGGCCTATAAGATGTAGGACTGTGGATGGCCTAGTGGCCAGTGTTCATAACTGCCACGGAGAAATCTCAGTTTCGATCCCAGGTAGGTACAAACGCTTAAACCTCTAAATATCTGTCGTGCATTGGATTGGCATGCTAAGACAGGCCCTGGGTACTGGCCCCCTGTTATAAATAAGGGCATCTTCCTCCCCCTTTCTACCTCACTTCAGTGTCACTTTTCTATCGGGCACTGTAGCCCAAATCTTCTAGCTTCCTATTTCTAAGTGTTATTTAAGACCTTGGGTCAGACACTCCCATCCTAAAATCCTCTACATATGACCTGATCTGATGATCTTTAAGATTTAACCACATAATTGCTGACATTTTTTGATAGGATCTCACCTCACAACAGTGCTTAACAGAAATGGCTAGCTACACCATTTTTGTAAAATTAAGGTTTTAATATATTTGGATTGAAAATTTAATACTTTCTTAATGCCAGATCCGTAGGTATGTTTAGTAAGGTATCCCTAAAAAAGATTTGCAATATGTAACTTGCAGATAGCAGTATAGTTTGTAAGGTTTCTGCATGTTTTCCAGTCTACATATTTTTGTGCATCTTAACAGCAGGAGGAAATACTTATGATTCACAGATGTCATATTACTTTGTTATCTTCACAGTCAAGTGGGATACTTCAAATAATGTCCTCTAAATCTTGGCATTACTGTTGCATACATATTTTATTTATGACATCACCACCTGTCTTTTGCATTTTTCTTTATGTTATTCAAACATTAAGTCCTTATTATTTGTTTGTTTTTTAATGCTAACACCCTTTTAAAATTATGTCATACCTGCATAATTTGGTATACATCACTGTTTTAAAAAATCTAGTAATTTTTGCCAGCATAAATTCTGGTTTTTGCAACCCCACTCCAACTGTTGCTTCCTTTTTTGATAATATTGACATTTGAAGAGTTGTTGTGGTCAAGATAAAATATTTCCAGTTGCTGTGTTCTGTATGAAGGATGCAACAGAAACTTCTCTACCTTCAGGAGGACTTTAATTCCATCCAGGAGGGAGGGAGAGAACCTTTAGGGCTGAGCCTGTGGTGCGGTGCACTGGGTGCTAAGTTCAGCGTGATGCTAAGCTGAACTTTTTGTTTTTGGGTGTGTGAAATTATAGAGCATATACAGAGGGTGAGTCGAAAGTTTTGCAATATTTGCTTAAACGCATGTGCTGCGGCGGGTATGTCACACCTGTTTAAACTAGTTCAAGTCGTGCACTGCAGTCAGTCGAAAGGGATATAAAATCATATTCGTTGCTGTGAACAGCATTACATGTCGTCGTTCTGTCTGCGGTAGGGATGCCTAAGAGATAAACAGCCACAACTGGCTAATTAGGGAACTTTTGCTGTACGAGTTTGAACTTGGCCAAAACGCCGATCAAGCAATACGAAACATTTGTCATGTGAAAGGGGAAGGTTCCGTGAACCACAACACTGCAACCAGGTGGTTCAAGAAATTTCGCACAGGTGACAGAAACCTCAACGATCAGCCAAGGTCAGGTAGGCCATGAACCGTGGATTTGGAGGCTGTGCTTTTAGGCCTTATAGACAAATCCAACAACCAGCACTCAGAGATTATCCGATGAGCTAGGCATATCACAGACCACTGTGGTTTGTCACCTTCAGGACCTCGGCAAGGTGTACAGGAGCTCCCTCATGAACTGACACCAGCTGAAGCAAACCACCGAGTGAAAGTGCGCACGAGACTCCTAGAAAACCCGCTCGATGTACGTTTCATCAAGAGAATTGTTACGTATGATGAAAAGTCGGTCTATTTCCGTTATCCCATCACAGAACGGCAGTGGTTGAGCCCGGACCAGCTTCCTGAACCTGTTGCCAAACGTGGGCGCTTTGAGCACAAGGTGATGGTGGTGTGCTTCTGGTGGAATTTCAAGGAGATAATCCATTATGAATTTGTTCCAGATGGTCGGACCATCAACGCCAATCTCTACTTTGAACAGCTGAAGCGGATGTACGTCGTTTTGGAGGAGAAGTACCTGGCACTGGTGAACAGAAAGTGTGCTCTCACAGCAGGACAATGCTCAGCTGTACACCGCACAAATGACCCGGGCAAAACTCCAGGAAGTTGAGAGCATCAAACTGATGCCACACCCAGCATATAGTCCAAACCTTGCCCCGTCAGATTATTACCTGTTCCGGTCCATGGCCCATTTCCTTCGCGGGTGGCACTTCAACAACCAGGAGAAGGTGGCAGCTGAGGTGAAGGAGTTCTTTGCCTCAAAGGACAAGAACTGGTAGACAGATGGATAAAGACAGTGCAACATGATGGCCTATACTTTGAATGCTAGTTAGCTTTTGTCGTAAAGTCATGTATGAAGACATAAAGTGATCCAAATATCGAAAAACTTTCAACTCACCCTCCGTATATATATTAATATATCCCCTGCGAGTATTGTAATTTGAGACTGACAATGTGTGTTGATGATTGAAGATGATGAAATGTCTCTCTGCCACTCACTGAAACAGTTCAAATCATCACAATAGGATATTGTTTTAATTAAGTGCAAAAAAGAAGCGTTGTTTTGGGAGCTGTCCATGAGATCAATGCATATGACTATTAATGGATATATTGTACATCTTTGGCTGAAAAACCACACAATCCAGCTTACACACACACTCAAGGGGAAGGGGGTCAACAGATATCATCACACCAGGCACCAGGAATGCTAAAGCTGGCCCTAATTCTATCCATCCACCTGATTGTTGGGCTACCTTTAAATTCTTTACCCCACAGTCTGTGTGTTTTGTTGTATTGGGTGGTTGTAAAATACTCATGAACGAGAAGTGAATCCCTGGAAAAAATAATTCTTCACATCTACATGTAAAGCACATACACAACATTGTGTCTGCATATAGGTACCATATGCTTTAACTGTATTCGTGTAGCCTGCCTTTAGAAAACTGGGCCATGTCATTTTCAAGTTTTCTGAGTGAAAGCTACGTGAATACTATAAAAACATATGATATTTGTGTGGCAACAATATTGCGTGATTACAAAATAAGTGTCTTTGTTCTTGACTGTTTTGAAATGGAGGTACGGAGGGCGAGTTTAAAGTTTTGCAATATTTGGATCACTTTGTCTTCATACGTACCTTTACGACGAAAACTGACTAGCATTCAAAGTATAGGCCATCGTGTTGCACCGTCTTTAGCCATCTGTCTACCAGTTCTTGTCCTTCGAGGCGAAGAACTCCTTCACCCCAGCTGCCGCCACCTCCTGGTTGTTGAAGTGCCGGGTGTGGCATCAGTTCGATGTCTTCAAGTTCTGGGAGTTTTGCTGGGGTTGTTCGCGTGGTATAAAGCTGAACATTGTCCTGCTATAGGAGAACACACTTTTTGTTCACCAGTGATAGGAACTTCTCAAAAATGGCATATATATCTACTCAAGGTGTTCAGAGTAGAGGTTGGTGTTGATCGTCCGACCATCTAGAACAAATTCCTAATGCATTCCCTTGAAATTCCACCAGACGCAGAGAATCACCTTGTGCTCGAAGCACCCATGTTTGGGAATAGGTTCAGGAAGCTGGCCCGTGCTCAACCATTGCCGTTGTGTGTATGGAAATAGACCCACTTTTCATCGCACTTAACAATTATTTTGATGAAATGTACATCACATGGGTTTTCTAAGAGTTTTTTCGGCAGGCAATGCGGCTCTTGTAGACCTTGCCGAGGTCCAGAAGGTGATGAACCACGGTGTTCTGTGACATGCCCAACTCGCCTGATAATCTCCGAGTGCTGGTTGTCGGATTTGCCTCTACAGTCTGGCGCATGGTGTCAGAATCCACGGTTCGCAACCTACCTGACCTTGGCTGATTGTTGAGGTTTCTGTCACCTGAGCAAAATTTCTTGAACCATCTGGTTGTGGTGCTGTGGTCCACAGAACCTTCCCCTTTTGCATGACAAATGTTTCACGTTGCTTGAGCAGCCTTATGGCCGAGTTCAAACTCGTAAAGCAAAAGTTCCCTAATATTATTTTCAGATAAAGCCATTCATTTAAATAATAGCAGATATACATTAAAGTTCCTATTAATTCCCCCCCCCCCCTTATGCTGGTGACTTCTGTTTTGGTCACTGAGATTTGGTAACTTAGCAGCCAGTTTTTTTTTTTTTAGCCACTAACTTTTTTGAACTTACCAGCCACTTATCTAAAATTCCAGTTTGCACCACCTATACATGTTATACAGCTGCTCACAGCACGTCATAGTTGATTTTGGCCACTTCACGTCTGGTACTCTTTTTCACATTTGAGAAAGGGCATATGCCATGCCTGTAAACCCATATCTTTCAGGTACCCCAAAATGAGAAACCACAAGGAGTAAGATCTGGTGAGCAGGCTGGCCAGGACTGTAGGAAAACTCAAGAAATTATGTGTTTGTCGTTGAATGTTTAACTGAGCAGTTTTTCTGGTACTGCTGGGTGAGAGTTTGTTCCAGCTTGCCCTGTGGGCACTGGCAACTGCAACTTCACCAAAATTTTCAGAAACTAGCAGATATGTCTTCTTCCTGACACTATGCCTGATTGTCCAGTGTCTTTGAACTTCCATATCGTCCTCCTCAGTGACACAGCTGTATGGGGTCCTCGCCATATTCCTTCAATTCATTGATATTGGTGGTGCACAATTGGCATTACTCTGATTTTAATAAGTAAATTTTACTAGTAACATGCATTCCTTCTTTTCAATAGCCATAATAACTACCTGCTGTCTGATCAATGCTGCTTTCATCCTGCGAGCTGTATTTGGCAGGATAAATAGCGGCATGTTCAAATATTGCATGTGAACATTTGTATACGAAACTTTGCATGTGAAAGACCTGCAATTTCTTACATTTTTATCAATGATGTTTTTGCTCTGCATCACAGGTAATTTCTTTTAATGGCCAGCGTACAGAGCAGATTTTGTCCTGAAACATTTGTGCTGTCGATAATCAATGAATTCACTTGTGTGTCTGCTCTCTTCTTGAGAACTATTTTTTTTTTCACTAGAACTATTTTTTCTTACACTAAATCATTTTCCCATGCTCTAAATAAGCTAGCTACCAAGTTTGTGATGCTATCTCCATTTCTCACTTTTCTGAGAATAGTGATACTTATTTTATAACCACCTGGAGCATAATAAAATTCAACAGTCAAAGTATGTTTTACCATGAAATTTTTCTAGTGCTGTTTTAACCTATGCTGCTCCGGAGCTCCCTTAGAATAAGTCCATTTTTATAATATTCGAAGAAAATAAATTTAAATGATGGTCTCGGGGTGTTGTTTGCCCTGTCTTCCATAGTACAAACACAAGAGGCCAATTGGTCAGAAGTGTAGGTTTCTGGCTGGTTGTATGAATTAAGCCTCAGTTTAAATCATGGATAGGCATGAGTGGTGTGTTTGGCTCATGATTCTAGATCTCTCCCTTCCCTGGAATCGCTGTCCCCAGAGTAGGGAAAGGCGACTTCACCATCTACAGTAGCTGTCTTACATGGCCTATATTAATATGTTCAAGATGTTTGGTAAGTTGTCTGCATTTTATTGTTCATGTCATATTATATGTGCATTATCTAGACTGTAGTGCAAGTATGTGGCTGGCTACATTGTGAAAGGTTTGCACAAAGTTCAGACAAAAAAAGGAATGTTACAAAGTCCAGATTAAATCTAAACCTTTAAACTTTGTCCAAACCTTTTAAAAAGTAGCCAAGTGGACTTTTAGTGTAGTCTGGACAATGTAATGTGATTTACTGCAAAATATAGGTGACTTGTATTAAAAGTCTAAAACATATAATGGTAAAAGCATTATGCTACATGGGGAATGTTTGATCTCATACAGTTTTTATGAGCAGATCTTTGACCCTTGCAAATGCTAATTAAGTTAAACATCACCAGAGAAATAAGTTTTCTTTTCCCCCCAAAAGAATCACATAATTTTTATATTAGTGTGTACTTGGAAGTGAAAGTGCCTTTTCTCCAGAGCTTTCTTTCTTGCTTGCTGTTTTTGGCAAATTTCATTTTTTTAGAATTGGCTTTTGATAGTTAACTTTGTGTCAGTAACTGTGTGGTATATGTATTTTTGTGTGTCATTACAGATGTAATGGTAACTAATTTTAATATTGTTGTTTCAGTGGGATACATAATTGTGTATATGCTGCGAGCAGTGCTGGTTTTCCTCTTTGGAGTTATGCTCCCCACAGCTTGTAAGTACTTATTTTGTATACAAAATTGTTAAGTGAGTTTTCAACCAAGATGATACACAGTGGGGCAATAAGAATGTTTCCTACAAGAGGCAAGACAGTATTATATATTATAAACAAAAACAAACAATTTCTCTCTCTCTCTTTTATCTTGTGTTTTCCACCAGAGTCTGGAAAATTTTTGGAAACTACTACTTTTTGTCATCTGGCTTTCACTCAGCTCTACTCTGTTAACTGTGACCCACCACTGAGAATCATTCTTCTATTAGTAATTTTTGGTTGTTGGCAGTAAAGATTTTTATCTTTTATTTCTCAAATTCTTCTTTTAATGCCCTTCTTCTGATGTTCATCTGGTTATCAATAACTTAACTGATTTTTAGTTCATTTTGTGACCTATGTCTCTTTCAGTCAAGTTTTATTAGTTATGAGGTACAGCTATGAAAATAATGAGACTGTTCTTGTGGTGAATGAAATGCACTGTGTAGGTCAAAATTGAATGGGAAACGTTTACCTTGAACTGTCTGTAACCGTAAATGCAAAATTCTTCTTGTTCTCTGCATTATGTCTAATTCTTCATTTTCTCTGCAGCATGTCTACTTTCATTGGCATGTGCCAATGAAAGTAGACATGCTGTTTGTTACATTTGAAGAAAATGCAGACTTCAAGAACTGCACAACAGATAAACATTCGATTTCAGGTGAAATGAAAGAAAATGCCTACTGAATCTTTTTGTATGTTAACTGAAGTGTATGAGAGAAATACATGTCAGGTGCACACATTTTTGCATGACATGAGGGCTTCAGTGAAGGCTGGAAGGACACTGAAGATGACAAATGTCTGGGATGTGGACAAAATCTATGCAGTTGTTTGAAATGATCAACACATGTTTTTGCATGCTATGAGGAGTTCAGTGTGGTAGGTCTACCATATCCCACACTAGAATCCATTGTAGTATTGCTTTGTGTCTTTTTAATCAGGATATTACACCAGTGTGGGAGATTAGCTAACAGCTGACAGTTCCAGTTGGTCATTCCACCTAAGGATTCTGGAACAAAACCCAGTGTGTTGGAGTCTTTTGGCCAATGCCACACAGAACTAGCTGGTACCTCATGAGAGAAATGTTCAACTTAAGTTTTTGGAACATTTTCCTCCATTTTTAATTTTCAATGCAAACATTATGTAATTAAGTGGCATTTAACAACAATATAAGATAGCGGGAACATTGAAAAAAATCATAATCACAGGAGAAATCTTCACTCTTTTTAGCTTCCATTTCCAGAAATTTTTTCCCTCAGTTTTAAACTGAAACACAAACATTTCTTCAACAAATTGATATTTAACAATATCAGATAGAGGGAACATTGGGGAGGGGGGATTAGAATCATGGAAGAAATCTTCATTCCATTTAACTTTAGTTTTTCGCAAATTTTGAAAGATGGTATTCTGTCCCCAGACAGAAACCTTGCAAAAGAGGATTAAAAGGGGTTCATTGGAAAATGGTTTTGTCTGCAGAACCAAAATAAAATCTGCAACATACACCACCATTTGTCGTGATTCGGCTATGGGGTTAATTGTATTATGGAAATTGGAATCAGATGGTGACTAGAAGTGTCCCATGTTGAAGTTGATTACAGATGTTTTTCATACTGTATGTGAAATTTCTCAACTGGAAACTTAGAAAAAAATAAAGCTTAAAATTTATAGAAGGATAACTCAGAAACTGAAGCATAAAAACATATGAAAAGTGAAAGGAATTCTTAATGACATATTAGAATTCAACTTGTAAAAGTTACATGACAAACATTTGACAAAGAAACATTTTGGTGATATCTTCTACCTTCATTGGTCTTAGAGTGAATGATGATAACATGAGATAGTAAACACACATGAATTCAGTTCTTGCCAGGTTTGAGAAGGTATTTTCAAATAATGAGGATATGATGTGACAAGTCCAAATTGCAAGGATTAGTGCAAAGGTAATCCTAGCAATAATAATGATAATAAAAAGCGGAAATAAAAATTCTCAAAGAAAGATGAGTGTGAAAAGCAGAACAGCAGTAGAGAAGATTAAGAAAAAGCAAGAACAACTGACAGGCAAAATTGAATTGATTCAAAAACTAGCTAAAGTGAAAACTACATACAACATATTACTCAGTGAAATGTTAAAGGGAAAACATTATCACCCATAAGAGCTACATACAACCACAAAAATCCATGGGAAAATTAACACACAAGAAAGCGAGCCTTTGAGATTAATCTCTCCAAAAGTGTACTCATCTCTTATTTACTTAAAGAAAAAAATCAAAGGGACACAGTAGCAACTGTGCCGCAACCTACAACATAGATCTACCTCAACTGTCACTATTTCATGGCACTATCTCACCAGTTCTATGTCCTTCATTAAGTATTCAGCAAAGGACAGTTGATGTAGCCCTACTTTGTAAGTTGTGGCATAGTTGCTACTGTGCCACTTTGATTTTTTTTCAGATATAATTTTTTTAAGAAATAAAATGAAAGAAATGTTTTACTTTATTTACTTAAAAGTTGCTTTACTTGTATATAGTAAAGCAACTTATACTATATACAATTCATAGTTGTTTTATGTATAAGTTGCTTTACTTAAGCAACTTATACTATATACAATTCATAGTAACTTATGCTGATTATAAATTAATGTTAATACAAGGCGTAGTATCATTGTCAGTAGTTTTTGCTAAAATTGTTTCTGAAGAAATCGTTCTTCAGAAACAATTTTTCAAACTCTTTGGTTGCCTTGTTATAAATTTAGCGATACATCTCAGGCCTAATGTACTCTTGTTGTTGTTCTTGTTCTTGTCTAGATTCAGAATGCATTGGCACTGTAAGAGGTAATGCATTCACTATCCAGTGAAGTTGCGAAGACTGGCAATGTATATTGGTATTCCATGCTTGGTGTGAAAATGTGGACCGATGACATCCATCTGTTCTTGCTCAATTTGTGCAGTTGAAGTGGAAGGTTGTGGCTCTGGAGTTGAACTTGGGGGAAACACATCCTAGTGCGTGGACTTTTGACACTCCGTTCATTTCCATGACCTTTCAGTGGATGACTTAGTGGGCCTTTTCAGATTCCTCTTGTTCTCCTCTAGCTGTTTCTTCAACTATCATCGGTTCTTATAGTTATTTTCCCTGGATTTTCACAGCATTTCTAATTTTCATCACCAAATTTCTTTTTATCTAAAAAATAAATTTTAAATCCATTTTATTTCGGTTTGTCACATACGTCCATTAGCTCTGACTGTCAGCTACAGAATACGGGGCTGAGGTTATCGCTATCATTATCTATTCATTAGTTATCAACCTTAAAATGGCGTGTGGTGAAACAAAATTATATGAAATTTAGCTTAACTTTCTAACACTACTGTATTGAAGGGTTAAGGGCTGGACTTGTTTTGTTATAAACACATGGTTTGTATGCATCCTGGGAAAGTCCTGAAATTCCATTTTGTTCTGGAAATGTCCTAAAATTCTGTTACATGTCCTGGAATTTTATTCATTCCTGCCTTTTTGTCCCTGCATGATGTTTCGTAGTTGAGGATTTTTCTACTGACATAACTAATTTATGTCTGACAAATTTCCCTCCCCACGCCCTACAAAATGCAGGGCTATTGGTTTTCTTGTCTGTTAGGAGGACTGAAGCTGCATTATTAGCATCTTTTGCGTCGTGCTTATGTTATAACTTTGTATGTCCGGCCGGGGAGACCATGTCTCTATAATTATTAGTTCAATTTGTAAAATTCTTTTGGTATTGGGATGCTTAAAATGTGAGAGTGATGATCCATATGTTCTGTTTTTTTTTTTTTTTTCGACATACAACTTCGCCACTAGAGAGCACAAATAGAGATCGTATTGAATTTGAAATGCATTTTATTTCATATTTCGCTTGTAAATATCCAATTGAAAAAAATTCTTTTTCCTTTCGATGGCATTTATATCGAAGACTATTTTAGTTACAATCCTGTTTTCAAATAGCACATAAATTTTCCGCTAGGGGGCGTAAAAGTAAATCGCGGTTCTCCCAATATCTCCAGTTCTAATAGTCTGATTTGAAAGATTCTTCCTGCGTCAGATACAGCTCCTGAGGTGAGGAGAAATGTTTTGTATATAAATTCTCATTTTTTTTTGTAAAGAATAGTTTGGTCACGAGAGTGCATAAGTGTTTATTTTTGTTTCTGATGTATTTGCAACAAAACCTGAGCTGGAAAGTCGATTGGGCCGCCCTGGTGGCGCACTGATCTAAGCCAATTGCTTCTGATCATTCATCCGAGATGGGTCTAGGTTCGAATCCCGGTGAGACATGGATATTGTATTTGTCTTACGGCGCTGGCTCTCCCTTCCCTGGAACCAGTAGCCCTAAATTAGGGATGGGCGACTGCTTATAGCCCACTGAGTTGCTCATGGTGGTCGTTAAACCTAGACTAAAAAAAAGATAAGAAACTCGATTGAAAAAATTCTTCCTCTTGAACTGATACCGCTCACCTCGGAAAACTTTTTGAGAATACCTACTGCTTAAAATAGTGCATAATTTTTCCACCAGGGGACGTACACATATATCTTATTTTTGTCCATAACTCTGTTTCTAGGAGTCCAATTTGAAAAATTCTTTCTTTGTTGGAGAACATTTTTGGTGCAAAATGTCTCATATAATTTCAAATATTTCTTAATGCACAAGCGTGCCGCTAGAGGGCATAAGTTCATGTTTCCGTTTACAGCCATATCTGCGGGACTAAAAAGCTGTTTGAAAAATATTCTCTTTTGATCAGATACTACTAACTATGAAAACTCCTTATGTTTTGTCTTCCCAAAATAATGCACAATTTTGCTGCTAGGAGCGCAAATATTTAATTTATTTTTCTTTATATCTAAATGTCCGATTTAAAAAATTCTTTTAACACCAGATACCCTTTACCTTATGGAACACTTTAGGTTTGTATTTGAGGAGGTTTGTGGTTCACAATTCTGCCACTAGGTGGTGTTTGTGTTCTTCTGTTTGCAGCCTTATCTCTGCCTCTAAAAACCTTATTGAAAAATTTCCTTTTTCACTGTATGCCATTTGCTATAATAAAGATAGAGAGCAAATAAGATTTTTGCTACAATAAAAAGATCCTCTTCAAATAATGTGTACAACTTTCACCCTAGGGGTTGTAAAGGTCAAACGTTTTTTTTTTTTTTTGCTATCTCTGCTTCCAGGAGATATATTTGAAAAGTTCCCTTTCCTTAGCATAGCTTTTGCTATGAAGAATGGCTTTTCACCTGTTCTCAACTTTTCCATTATAGAATTATATCAAGTTTCCTTCTATATCTGTTCTTTTAACTGTTCAATTTAAAAATCTTTTTGTCTCTCAATACTGTTGTGGGGGTGGGAGGATACTAAGTTAAAATGAAGTTGGCATATGCAAATTTAAATTTAAATTTAAACCCTTTCCCTCAGAGTATGGATATTAAAGTAGACAAGCAAAACTTACAGGTATTTCTATATGAAAACCCAATTTGTTCCCACAACTGATGACAATAATAGGAAATTAGTTGTTGCAGTACATGACAGTTATTCCACTTTTATGGCCGAAAAAACAACAACAAAAAAAAAAAAAACAATTTGTGTTATTCAAGGACTTTTTGCTGTCAAATGGGCAGAGCCCCAAATCCGATCCACCCACTAGTCTAAGCTAATGTGGATACATGCTATTGACTAACATATATTAATCACACAACACATGACAAACTCAAGAAATCAATTTTGTAAAAGACCAGTCGGTCTGCATTTATTGGTAAACAATTTAATCAGTGATTTTAAATTCCCTTTCTTTTTGTAATTTGAATTTCTGCTTTGCTTTCCACAAACACACAGGAAGGTTACATAAATTTTACATTTTTGTTTATATTTCTACACAGCAATTTTTTTTTTTCGATTCCTTAAGGACAACTTTGAGAAAAAAAATGTTGTATACTTTCTAGCGTTATTCAATATATATATATATATTTTCAGGCAATTTTACTCTTACATGGGAGATGTTGGCCAAGATTCTAAAATCTAGTTTTTTTTTTTTTTTTATTTTACGTCACCACATTTTCTAAACTGACAGAAATATTACCTTGGGGAGTAACTCCCAGAACAAAGTAGATTTTTTTTTTATTTAGTTTAGTTGTTTGTTTGTTGTTTTTCAAATAGGAAGGTGAAAAAAAAAAGAAAGTCTCGTAGTGAGAAAAGAGTCAACTTCTGAAGGGCCAACATGGCGGCTAGTAGGTTAGACGTTCGGTGTGACGAGGATGATTTAAAAATTTCTGCTTACCGCTTCCGGAATACAGCATACCTCTCCACGTTTTGTTTCACCTCTAGTCTCTGAAGAAATGGGTACCTCCAGTGTACAGGACTGGCACTAGCAGAAGTCCAGGAATTTACTCATTCGGACTGCAATGTGAATTTTTTTTTTTCTGTTAATGTTCTAATTACATCTACCATGGGACTGGTAGTACAGCAGCAGTTCTCCTTCCGAGCAGCCCTTAGCACACATCCCAGGATGATAACCCTTTTTTTTTTTTTTTTTAATGATGAGTCGATGTGACGGGTTGATTAGCGAACTTGCCCGGTCGCTGAGGTAAGCAGGCTCTTCCAAGAGCCGACGCTCCGGTTACAAACCCGCACATGGAGACAGGGAGCAAATCCCTTTTTTGTTAATCCTATGCTGCTCTTAGTTTTCGGTTTCCTTTTTGCCGTCGTTCATCTTTCATTTACCGGGCAGGCTATAAAGGACTTCCCGAGAATTAGGGATATCTCGGGGACCACGAAATTTTCTTCATCTTCCGGAGAGGACTCGGTCTTAGCAGCCAAAAAAGTAATCGAAGAGTGTCAAAAAAAAAAAAATTCCAACTCACACGTCTTCTCCGAAGGATGCGAGAGCACGCCAGCGCCCTCTGCACCAACGCTACTTTCCTCCAATAAGATTGCCCCCATCCAGCTGTTGCGTGAAAAACGCTGTCGCCCCCGCACCGCTTACTAACGCTTGTGTCTTATGACATAACATGGAAAGGGCGATTCCAGATGCGAAATTTATCACCATACGCAAGAGAGGGAACGCATTCCAAAATGTGTAATCTGATACCACTCTGCCTTCAACGACTTTCTCTTCTCCTGGGAACGCAGGTGCACTGCTGGCCGGAAATGCTTGACCAACTTCTGGTCATCCCATAAATAAAGAGAGAGATGCTGCAAACCACCCCCTCTGCGTACCAGCAACACTTGGCAAACCCGAGTACGCGTAAAGCTCTTCCCTGTTACTGGGGCCGGAAGCAAGCTGAGCTTTTCTTTCACACCATCCCGTAAGAGGGGGGATGGGGAGGCAAGGAACCTTTCTGGTTAACCATCTCTACGTGGTAGCTTCACTTCAAGACAGAAGACGGGGGAGGAATAAAAGAAAAAAGAAAATCTCAAAGTTATCATGTACATTTATATGGCACCTTTATACATATATATCCATAATTCTACGCGGGACAGACTGTTCCATACAACAAATACTTATTTCCTAATTATATTTGTAATCGACACAGAATTTTCTTTATAATGGTGGTTACACAAATACAAGTAGATGGTCGATCAACACCATAATTACTATACACACACATATACCTATATATATATATATATATTTCTTTTTTTTTTCTCTTCTTCTCCCAGAAAAATAAAAGAGGAAAACAAATTTATGAAATGACGTTACAACGATTCACCTAAAATACAATATCCTCACTCCGACCTACTGACAGCATAAAAAAAGAACTACAGTTACGTAAAGTCCACACACACACACACAGAGCACACTCACCAGAAAGATAGATTAATTTTGAAAGAGAAATTTCCGAGACAAGATTTCTGACTTTTTCTCAACTTTTTTTTTCTTAAGAGGATATATATATGGATACATATATCCACCACCTGCACAATGCCAAGAAAAGTGAGAGACCACCTAAAAAAATTATGATCACACATTTTCTCATTTTCTTTTATAGAAAATGCGTTGGACTGTTGTCAGTCCTGAATGAAAATTCACATAAATTGGCCAGATTTATGTGTTTCCAGGACTGAGCAACAGGACAATACCTTCCTTCTGCTATGGGAAAATTTTTTCTGCCATTTGTTAATTTTCATAACATACTTTTTAGCCACTGGTGGAAGTAAATAGCTGATTTGTGTGTGTGTGTGTGGGGGGGGGGGTTATTTTAACCTGAAATTTCTTGATGAATACTTTATATAAAAATTTGCCATAAAATCAGATTGCTTTCTTGTATCAGAAACTTAAATCTAGTTGTTTATTAGTATTTTCTGAGCTAAGTAATCACTCCGCATCTTATATAATTAGTTTTCTAATTGTGCCCAGCTAAATTGCCTTGATCACTAATGAATGCAGTTATACACAGCTCTTGGACTTAAGGTTTTCCCATTATTCTCTTTCATTTCACGTTGGAAATTTTTGTGCATACTTTGTTTGCTGGCGAGTACAAATTTGAAACATAGCTACAGCATCAATATTATGTTTAAAATTCCTTTGCTAAATAAAATGTAACACAAATACTTGCTCCCATGATTATGTGTTTAAGAAATAATGATCCCTTTGGTACATCGAAAATGTTCCAAAAATTTAACCTTTAATTTCACCTTTCCTTACCCTTACAATTTCCAATGTAAGCATTATTTCAAAATAATTAAATATAAATAGTATTTTATTTATCAATTGTGTTGTAAATGAAAGCATTCAAGAGTAGTGCCACATACCTATGTATTTTTGAGTTTTATGTTGTTTTTTTTAATTCTGTAATTTGCTTAAATAATTGAACTAAAGCCAAAGTAGAAGTTTTTTTTCTCAAAATCAATGTAGTGTACTGTATATAAATGTTTAGAAAATATTAAACCTGGTCACATTTTCAGTGACAGTTTTGGTATTTCAGTATTTATCTGTGATTCTACATTTCTGATTAGCTGCAGCTGACATCATTTTTAACATTCTGCATTAAGTTTGCCCAAGCATGTAGGAAGTTGTTTGTTGTAGGTTACAGGTTGAATAGACCTATAGTTTCACTATATTTTAAGTAAGAGCATTTGGATCGTATGTCCTGGAAAAAAAAATCCGAAAGCCCTGAAAATGTCTTGGAAAAGTTATGGAATTTTGTGATTGAAAAAGCATATTAACCATGTAAACAGGACTCTATAAACTATCTAATGATGTCTTATTTATTACTGTATGATTATTAGTTTCAAAGATAAGCGTTCAAAGTGTGACATTTTTCATTGCATCCATGCTACCGATGTTACCCCCTACCCAGCGCAGAGAAAGATGTAGTTCTATGTCAAAAAGTATATGATTATGTAGCTCTTTTGTTCAAAAACTGGAGTGCATGGAACAAATCAGCGAAGAATTATGAAATGATTAAAAGGAAAATAAAAATTAATTCACCATGACCAATTTTAATTGTGGTAACATTGTTTCTTAGTCCCCAGTCTTGAAAGCAATGAGCTTTATTAGATTAAAATCTATGAGACCACTGATGAATATGATCAACATACTGATAGAAGTACAACATTTGTTAAAATATGCAACATGCATATATGTACAATAACAATTATTTCACTTTCAGTAATGATACCTGTAAGCAAGTAAATTATGGGCTAGAAAACAGGGGTACAAGTATGTTCTATTACCTTCATTTGCTGAAAGGTAGGATGCATAACTCTGGAAGAGTTCAGTGGGGAAACCAGTATATTATGCTTCTAATATGTAGATGACACACTGATATTTGTTGAAAATTTCACATTAAAAAAAAAAAAAAATTGCAGAACCATTCTCAAATATTCAACCAAAAATAAGATTCACAGTGAAGAAAAAATACAACATGCAAAGTGTATAGAAAAAACACTTGTCCCAATTTTAATTCCTGCAACAGCTCATCTAACAGCTTGCAAAGTGAATTGCCTGAGGAGGTATTGTTTGAAGAGAGCATTTATGTACACTATATTGACATAAGTCACTGGACACTTAGAAGAGAAACACAACATAGTATTTATTGACATACATTAGTACGGTGTCAGTCCACCTTTGGCCTTAATGCATGCACTGACCCTTTGAGATTTGCTTTCGACAAGGTTTTGGAACCCAGTGATAAGTATCCACTTCCATTCAGTACATAATGTTGCCGCTAACTGTTGCTTAGTAGTAGATCTTAGTTCCAAACTTCTTATGCGCCGCCCTAATTCATGCCATAGCTGCTCTATGAGGTTAAGATCAGGGCTCTGTGCTGGCCAGTCCACACACGATATGGAATTATCGTCAAACCACGGCGTAACAGTTCTTTCTTTATGGCTCGGTGCATTATCCTGCTGGTACCAACAAGGCTCGGTTCCATAGTATTGCCACGGAGTTGGTAGGACATAATTGTCCAGAATATCCAGGTAGACATGCTGGTTAACAGGTTTGTCCACGATAACCAATGGGCCAGGACCATACCACGAAAAACACCCCCACACGAGTACACTGCCAGCTCCGAACTCGACCATAGGAACAGTACATTGTGATAAATAGCATTCCCTGGCTGCCGCCATACTCACACATGGCCATCAGACTGATGGATCTTGTATTTCGATTCATCAGTCCATAGGAGCCATTTCCATTGATCTACGGTCCACAATAAATGTTCTTTACACCATGCTAAATGACGAGTAGCATTCCAAGTGGAGATGAGAGTCTTATGAGTAGCTGCACAGCCATGGTAACCCATGGAATGAAGTTTTCTGTGAAAGGTATGTGTACATATCGAAGTTCCAGCATTTTTACTCACCTGTATACTGGTCTTAGTGAGCGATGGGTTTGCCTCCTCGGGGCGCTCCGTGGTAAAAATGGCACACACAACAGCAACTAGGGCTTCTGTGAATTTTGGAGAGGTGCAAGCTAGTTCTGTGTGACATTGGCAAGAAGACCCCAACTCACTGGGTTATGTTCCAGAATCCTTAGGTTGAATGACCAACTGGAAACCTCAGCTGTGGCCTAATCCCCCACACTGATGTACTTACCTGATTAAAAAGACAAAAAGAAATATTAAGAATGACTCAAGTGTGGGATATGGTGGACCTACCACACTTGAGAAGGACGGTCCACCATGGAATCTACCTGGACTTTCTAAACGGCGTATGAGAAAGAGATCTCGGCTGAGTGAATGTAAGATTGGTGTATGGAATACTAGAGGTATAAATGGCAAGATGAGTGAGGTGATTGAGGAGATGAATAAGTATAGACTGTATGTGCTGTGTGCAAGTGAAACCAAAAAGAAGGAAATTGGGGTAGAAGAAGTGAATGGCACGGTGAGTGTGTGGTCTGGAATATTGGATAATATGAGAGGACAGGTTGGTGTAGGTGTGATTTTAAGTGAAAAGATGAAGAACAACTTGATTCACTATAGTTGCGTAAGTGAGATAATTCTCTGGATTCGTTTGAAAGTGAAACTTCAGAGAATTGTAATTGTTGTAGTGTATGCTCCTTGTGACTCGGAACCTTCTGATAAGAAGGAAGATTTCTGGAATGAGCTAAACGCTGTTTTGAGCCAGTTTGGTGCTAAAGAAAAAGTTGTAATAGCAGGGGATTTCAATGCTAGAGTAGGTGTGCAGAATGCAATCTCTGACAATGTTCTGGGTAAGTTTAATGATCCTTGTGTGAATGATAATGGTGAAAGATTAATTGAACTCTGCATTGAGAATGGTTTGTGTGTATCTAATACATTTTTCAACCACAAGTATATCCACACATATACTTGGGAAAATCATACTCTTGGTCAAAAGAGTGTGATAGATTTTGTTGTCTACGATCAGCGTTTGAAACACTTAGTTGTTGACACCCGTGTGATGAGAGGTGCGGATGTTGCTTCTGATCATTACTTGGTAATGTCATGAGTGAAACTTAATGCTGGTTGGAGGAAAAGGAATAGGAAGAGACCCAGGATAGAAAGAATAAAGGTTGATAGGCTCCTTGAAGATCATCAGCAGTATTCTGACTTAATCAGAGAACGACTGAAGGATCTGAAGTCTGGTGAGAGGGATGTAGAAGAGAAGTGGGAATGTTTTAAGAATTGTGTTGTCATTGCTGCTAAAGAGGTCTGTGGCACCACAATAGTGGGTAACAATAGAGGTGATGCTTGGTGGAATAGTGAGATTGAAGAGGCAGTAAAGAGAAAGAAGGAAGCCTATTTGGGGATGTTGCAAGGTAGAGTCTCTGTGGATGAATATCGCTGTAAGAAGCGTGAAGCTGCTAAGCTGGTTTGCCACAGTAAGGCAAAAAGATAGGAAGGAGAAAGTGGAAAGGCATGAACTGGCCTTTTGGAAAGATAGGAAGTCCTTCTGGAAGTACATGAGACTCAGGAAAAATATTGGAAACAAAGTTGTAAGTTGTGTGAAGAATGAGATTGGGGAAATGATATGGGAGCCCAATGAGTTAAGTGACAGATGGGGTGAATACTTCTGTGAGTTATTAGATCAGGAGAGCAAAAATGATTCTGAGACAGATGCAGATGATGTCACAATGAGGATGAAAGCACAGGAGGGATCTCAAGAGACGAAGTGTGTAAAGCTCTAAAATCTCTTCAGAATGGTAAGGCTCTGGGAGTTGATGGGATAACTGCAGAGATGTTGAAATATGGTGGTGACTCTATAATTGACTGGTTAACTGAAATTTGCCAGTTGTGCTGGGAGTTAGGAATGGTCCCTCGGGATTGGAAGGATGCTATCATTGTTCCCTTGTGTAAGGGAAAAGGTGATCAGACTGACTGCAAGAACTATCGTGGTATTAGCCTACTGAGTGTGCCAGGGAAAGTGTTTGGTAAGGTTGTTATTGAAAAAGTACGGGTCTTACATCATTGTAAGTGTGGGATGTTCAGAGTGGTTTTATGCCTGGTAAAGGCTGCACTAACCAGATTTTTGCATTATGCACGATGATTGAAAAGTATCTGGCTGTTGGGAAGAAAGTTTTTACTGCCTTCATAGATTTAGAGAAAGCTTATGACCGAGTGAATAGGACACTTTTGTGGAAGGTATTGAATGAATATTATGTTACTGGGAATCTACTTAATAGTGTAAAAGCCATGTATGCTGGTAGTAGAGCTTGTGTACAAGTGAATGGTGTTTTATCAAAATGGTTTTCCATTGGTGCAGGAGTTAGACAAGGTTGTGTAATGTCACCATAGCTGTTTAATATATTTATGGATGCATGCATGCATGCATGGTGCCAAAATAGATAATAGTGGTTTATGTCTTGGTGCTATCCGTGTGTGCAGATTGCTGTATGCTGATGACACTGTCCTGTTGGCAGAGAGCAAAAGTGAGTTGCAGAGTATGTTGACTTGGATGCATGAAGCTTGCATGAAATTCAAACTGAGTATAAATAAGGGAAAAACCAAAGTTATGGTGTTTGAGAGAGGAACGGGGGGCAGTGAATGTAATGTAAGTATAAATGGCACTGTGATTGACCAGGTGAGTGCGTTTGTGTATTTAGGAAGCATGTTTGACAGAGAGAACAAGTTGGATGGTGAAATCAGTAGGCGAGTGAATTCTTCTTTGAAGGTCATCGCTGCTCTGGGAGGTTTTCACAGGAATAATGGGTTCTCCGCATGGCTGTGTATGAAACTGTAATTGTTCCTACTCTGATGTATGGCAGTGAAACCTGGGTACTGCAGAAGAAACATAGGAGTCGTTTGTGTGCTGGAGAAATGCGTTACTTACGTGGGGTTTGTGGCAAGACACGATATGATTGTGTGAGAAATGAAGATATATTGCAGTTGTGTGATGTGAAGCAAAATGTTGTTAGCAAGGTGGAGACCAATATGCTTCGGTGGTTTGGCCATGTTGAAAGAATGAGTGATGAAATGCTTACTAAGAAAATATTTTCAGCCCATGTGGCAGGAAGGAAAGGCAGAGGAAGGCCAAGGAAGACATGGGTGTATCAAATTCAGGAGTGTCTGCATGAGAAAAAGATTGAGTATGAAGTATAAAAGATCTGTGTACGGCATGTTATGGATATTAGTGAAGCACGAGTTGTATGTCAAGATCGCTGTAAATGGAGAAGTTTGATACAACAACAATAAGTAAAAATATCTGGAAGTCTGTATTTCTTTTTGGAGCTAACCTCTGAATCTCAGAGAACAGCTTAGTGATATATGTATGTATGTATGTATGTATGTATGTATGTATGTATGTATGTATGTATGTATGTATGTATGTATGTATGTATGTATGTATGTATGTATGTATGTATGTATGTATGTATGTATGTATGTATGTATGTATGTATGTATGTATGTATGTATGTATGTATGTATGTATGTATGTATGTATGTATGTATGTATGTATGTATGTATGTATGTATGTATGTATGTATGTATGTATGTATGTATGTATGTATGTATGTATGTATGTATGTATGTATGTATGTATGTATGTATGTATGTATGTATGTATGTATGTATGTATGTATGTATGTATGTATGTATGTATGTATGTATGTATGTATGTATGTATGTATGTATGTATGTATGTATGTATGTATGTATGTATGTATGTATGTATGTATGTATGTATGTATGTATGTATGTATGTATGTATGTATGTATGTATGTATGTATGTATGTATGTATGTATGTATGTATGTATGTATGTATGTATGTATGTATGTATGTATGTATGTATGTATGTATGTATGTATGTATGTATGTATGTATGTATGTATGTATGTATGTATGTATGTATGTATGTATGTATGTATGTATGTATGTATGTATGTATGTATGTATGTATGTATGTATGTATGTATGTATGTATGTATGTATGTATGTATGTATGTATGTATGTATGTATGTATGTATGTGTGTGTGTGTGTGTGTGTGTGTGTGTGTGTGTGTGTGTGTGTGTGTGTGTGTGTGTGTGTGTGTGTGTGTGTGTGTGTGTGTGTGTGTGTGTGTGTGTGTGTGTGTGTGTGTGTGTGTGTGTGTAGGTCTTGTGCAGTACTCCGTTGATTAGCTGTAATGACTCTCCTGAGGCTTCGACATCCTCTATCACTGATTTCCTTTGGTCTGCTGGTACATTTTGCTGCTTCAGGCATGCCATGTGTCTTCCACTTATTCAGTACATCCAAAACAGTTGATTTGGGTATGTTTAAACGCCTTTCAGTTTCTCTTATGGACAATCCACTAATATAACACACAATCTTTCCTTTCTCATAGTCAGTTCTCCCCCGCTGCAACATTTTCACTCACCCTCACAATGCTATATGATCGTGGTCAGCTACAGGCTTATTTTTTTAGAAAGCCTGCAGCTGACCACATAAGAGAATTGACACCATCTGACCGCATTACAATGAGGTGTCCGGTAACTTTTGTCAATACAGTGTATATTCATTCCTACATATGCTCATATATGCACACCAAGCTTTCCTCCAATTTTCAGGGGTTAACTCCTCAATGCAAGATTATCTATTAGATCAAGTCTATTGATGGTGTTAAATTTTAATTACAGTTTATATATCAAACATCTCCATTCCCACTGATTTTGGCACACAATGTGGGCATACTGACATCCATCACACATCACTCACACCTTTTGTACTTCTTTTTCAAGTATTCCATGATTTCATTAGCCTTCCTCTACCTTTCTTTCTTGCCACTTGTCCTGAATAAGTTATCTTAGATAAATATATAAATAACAAGCACAAGTATACACCAGATTGATACATGTTATTATAAAAATTGTTTTTTTTTATTGGTAGAAAGAACTGATATTGCCAAGCTTTCATGCACCAACAGGTGGCTTTATCAAGGCAGACTGATACTAACTTATGTGGAGAAAACTTACAAGAAATGTTAAACATCTGAAAATAGATACTTGTGTTGAGTAAATTCAAAAATTTTGTTTTCAAAAATTTTGCACATTGAAAAACAAAACAAGCAAACAAAAAACCTTAATACTAGGTCTAGGATATCTTTGCATGCATATTTATTGTATTGTGAGCATTTCAATTGACTTTCTAATTGCATTCCCAATTTGGGTAATAAATTGAGCTAAATATTTACATCTCTGGGGATTTACATGCATTGAAAAACAAAACAAGCAAACAAAAAACCTTAATACTCTAGGATATCTTTGCATGCATATTTATTGTATTGTGAGAATTTCAGTTGACTTTCTAATTGCATTCCCAATTTGGGTAATAAATTGAGCTAAATATTTACATCTCTGGGGATTTACATGTTCATCTTAATGATGCAGCACCTCAATGGGCAGGATGTAAATGTTCAGTCCAATACACTGCCCACACTGGAACTGCCATTACAGTAAGTCAGAATGCTCACAACACAATATGCATGCAACGATTCTGTCTTCAGTGACTTGTATCGCCTTTAGATGGATATCCTAGAGCACTGGTTCTCAATAGGCGGCCTGCAAAGGGTGTCAGTCTAGCCTGCAGTAAAAAATTAAACTGAAAAAAAAAGTATAAAATCCACAGGCGAGAAAAAAAGAATGTTTATCAATACTTATAATATAAAAAAGGTATACATATTTTTGTTTGATTTATTTTTGTTGACTACAACCTATACTCGACATTTTAAACATATTGCAGAGGTACTTCACCCCCATTATTCTCATTAATTTCTTGGTGATCAAATTTAAAATATTGTGTTTGTCATTTTACATTAATACACATAACTAATTTCTGAATTTTTTTTTATTTGCCTGCTATGTAAGGTTTATCTTATAATTTTCACATTACCTTTTAATAAGTCTCAATATAAAAATAATGTTTATATGAATATCAGTATGATATGTAACTTACGTTTACCAAATGAAGTGTTCACACCCTCTGGCCCAGTTCCATGAAATTAAAAAAAAATAAAAAAAAAAT
This sequence comes from Macrothele yani, assembly GCA_039090855.1. Classification (NCBI taxonomy): domain Eukaryota; kingdom Metazoa; phylum Arthropoda; class Arachnida; order Araneae; family Macrothelidae; genus Macrothele; species Macrothele yani. Next base: position 57,773,360 of record CM076998.1, on the reverse strand, counting down.
GTGGCCCCTGGTGAAAAGTAATTAAGAACCAGTGTCCTAGAGTATTGAGGCCTTTTGTTTTTTCATGTGCAAATTTCAAATTTACACACAATTTGAAGTTAACTCAACACAAGTATTTATCTTCAAATGTTAACTTCTCTTGTAATCCCCCCCCCCCCGGAAGCATAGGTTAGTTCCAGTTTGTCTCGATAAAGCCACCCTTGGTGTGTGAAAAGCTTGGCAACATCAGTTATTCACGCCAACAACAAAATTGATTTTTATAATGTCATATATAAATTATCCTAAGTTATCGCTCATCATTTCAGCATGGCCAGATCACCTCAAAACATTTGTCTGCACCCTAGTGACAATATTTTGCTTTACATTACACACCTGCATTGCTCATGTGATCAGAACAAGCCTTGCAACAAACTCCCAGTAAGTAAAGCATCTCTCTAGCACCCAAACAACTTGCGTCTCCTCTGCAGTACCAAAGTTTCTCTATCACATGTCAGAGTAAGGACAATTGCACTTTCTTACACAGCCATTTGCGGGACCTATCTTGATGATCCACCATTTCAGTGAAGTCTGACTGAATGAGCAATGACTTTCAAAGCCAAATTTACTTTCTTACTGATTCACCATCTACTCTGTTTTCTCTGTCATGCTTTCTAAGTACACAAACTCATTTAATTTATCTAACTTTGTAATATTTACACTGATATAGCATTAATAGCTCCTTGTTCAGAAACCAGGAGTTTGGTTTTTCCCTTATTTTATATTTAGTTTGAATTTCATATGTACTTCTTTCAGTGTGGGAAACATTCTCTGCAACTCATGTTTGCTCTTAGATAGGCTTATCATACGTCCCAGTTTGACTGGGACTGTCCCAAATTTTGGGACTTGTCACCACATCCCGGTCAGTTGGCCGTTTTGTCCCAATCATAATTAAAAACGGATTTACTAGTTACAAGTACACCAGACTATGGGCAAACAAAAAAGCACTTATAGCATACTAAAAATCCAGTTATTTACTGGTGTAAAAAATGTCTATTTCCTTGAAAAGCCTCCCAGTAGAGAGCAAACGCTTGGTGATTCTATATACTTGTTTTACACCAGTAAGTAAATGGATTTTTTCTATGCTATGTGCATTTTTGATTGTAAAAACAAATTTATTATACAGTAAATCCTCGTTAACATGGACTTCCACCTAAACTGGACAGCAACTGGTTGTGTGTGTTGTTGTCTGGATTAAACTAATTATTTTTGCAGCCGATTAAAGAAATAAATACAGAGAAGTATTGTGGGTGTTGGTTGTGATGCCTATATGGTTCACAACTGTCTCCAGATTGCAGCTGATGCCCTACCTTTTGAAATAGAAGTCCTCTTAGTAAAACATTATAAAAAAAAATTATATTTCTATAAAAAAGTATAATAAAAATAGTTACAATGTTGTAGTCATCATTTTAAAAACATTATTTCACTGGGGCAGCATCTCTGGTAGCATGAAAACATGGATTATAGAGACGATATAATTTACATTGATCCAAGTATTTTATAATAGTATGATAATTTGGTAACATCATCTAGAATAACTGTTCAGAACTTTGTCCTGGTTGTGTTAGATTCTATCTACATTTGCCCTGGTTTTGAACTTGAAAAATACAGTAACCGTACCTCAGACAGCCACCAAATTGTGTCATTGTCATCAACATATGACCACTTGCACACACGCAAATCTTTCAAATCTGTGCTGTCTATTTTGGCATAACACATGCATACATCCATAAAAATATTGCATGCATTCCTTTAAATTTTCTTTCTAGTTACTTCTTACTACACTTGGAGTGACATCATAGATACTTTTTGATGATGTGCTCAGCTGCTTGGATCCCAAGAGTGTCACATCTTGGGTCATTGCCATCCCCATTTATGAAGGAATTACCTACTGCTTCCATGACCTGTCTTTATTTTGCTCAACTTTACCCACAGGCGTTGAGAAAGCAGGAACCTGATGGTGCAATGCTGGGGTCAGAGACAGATTTTCTGGTAAGCTAACTAGGTTTGGGGTGCCAAAGTTTAGGGGCCATAGATTTTAGAGGCAGTAGAAATTAATTTGTTACCCCCCCCAAGAGAATGAGAAATTAAAAAGTGGGAACTAACATTTAAAGTCTCCCCTACCTGAAAAGAAGAAGAAAATGAAAGGAAATTTTAAAATTAAAATAAAAGTGGAAACCAATATTTAGTCAGAAAACTGCTGTATACCAAGATTTTGTTTCTGGGTTCCTGTAATCCCCTTTGACTTTGAAACTGACATAAATACAAATGCGTGGCAGCCAACAAGGGGATGTCAACTGTGATCTGGGGAGCTCAGTAAAAGTTTCATGGCCTAGACAAAAGGAAGATCACTTTGGGCCTTAGAGGGGAACATTTAAAGGAAGTTCACCCAAAGACATCCCGTCTCCTCTCAGAATGAGTACAATAGTAGGGGGCCAGGGACTAAATTTTAGCACCATCAGCTAATTTTTCTTCTTTTACACCGACCTCAGTGAAGGTGACTCTTGGCCATTTTGCTTTTCTGCATACAAGTGCTTCATTAGAAGTTTCAGGCACACTGTAAAATTAGGGCCACTGGCTCTGGGAAAGGGGAGAGCTAATGCTGTAGGACAAACACACCACTCATCCTGGAGTTGAACTTTGGCCCACTCTGACAAGCAATCAGAAGCCAGTGCTTAGACCTTTGTGTCACTGTATTTTTTACTGTACTGCATTAAAAAAATGACAACAAATTGTATCTAATAAAATTGTAAACAAAATCAGTGTTCAAAAGTTACACATGGTTTGTACGCTCCTTGAAAACCTTGAAAAGTCCTTGAATAAAAAAAAATAATTTTCAAGCCCTTGAAAGTACTTGAAAAAGTTTAAGGCTCTGTAAATAGTACTTGAATTTGTTTTATTTTGTTTTTTAAGTAATGGTATGAAATCATCATCATCATCATTGTCAACCATTATCAATCCACTGCTGGACGAAGGTGTCCCCAAGTTTCCTCCACAACGGTCTGTCTTGTGCCAGTCTCCTCCATGTCACTCCCGCATACTTTCGAATTTCATCCACCCATCTCCCATGTGGTCTTCTTCTGGGTCTTTTCCTGTCCCTTGGAATCCAATCTAAAATTTCGGCTGTCCATCGATGGTCTGTCCTTCTGGCACTATGCCCAGCCCATTGCCATTTCAGGGATTTAACTCTGATCATGATGTCTTCCACTCTTGTCATTTTTCGGATCCACGTGTTCCTCTTCTTATCTCTCCTGGTTACCCCAAGCATGCACCTCTCCATGGCTCTTTGAGTTGTTTGCAGCCTTTGTATGTCTCTTTTAGTTAAGGTCCACGTCTCTGCACCATACGTAAGCACTGGAAGGATGCATTGATCAAACACTTTTCTTTTAAGACATAATGGCATATTGCTCTTGAAAATTATGCTGTTTCTTCCAAAAGCTCTCCAGGCAAGTTTTGTACGCCGATTAATTTCTTCATCAATGTGACCCTCACTTGATATCTGCTGTCCAAGATAAACGTATGTGTCTGTTATCTCCAGCTTTTCTTCATCAATCGATAAATCTTCATTTCGTGTAAAAGCATTGAACATCACTTTTGTCTTCTGAAAGTTCATGTGTAATCCCACTTCTTTACTTTTGTCAGCAAGTTCCTGGATCATACTCTGCAGCTCTGATGGGGTAGTTGCAAAAATGATTGTCATCAGAAAAACAAAGGTGGGTTAGATAATCTCCATTAATCTTTATCCCTTTGTTTTCCCAGTTCAGTGATTGAAAGACATTTTCCAATGTGGCATTAAAGAGCTTCGGAGATATTGTGTCACCTTGTCTCACTCCCTTTCCAATTTTTATGTGTGTTGTATTTTCAAACAGCTGAATCTTTGCACTTGCATTTTCATAGATGTTATTAATAATATTAATGTATGCATCTTCAATACCGCAGGATTTCAGAGCCATTGTAACTGCTGATGGTTTCACCGCATCAAAGGCCTTTTCATAATCGACAAAAGCCATGCACAATGGAAGTTCATATTCCCTCGCTCTCTCAGTCAGTTCTCTTAGTACGTGGATATGATCTATTGTGGTGTAGCCACTCCTAAATCCAGCTTGTTCTCTCGGTTGAGCCATGTCCAGTGTTACCTTCAAGCGGTGTGAAAGAACTTTAGTGAAGATTTTATAAACCACTGATAGGAGGCTGATAGGTCTGGAGATCCTCAGTGTCACCTTTTTTATGTAGCAGGATCATTGTAGCGTTGTTCCAATCCTCAGGAATCTTTCCTTCATTAAGGCATCGAGTGAAAATTTGGGCGAGTACTGTTTCGATTTCTCCACTTGCTTCTTGTATGATGTCTACAGTAATTCCATCTTCTCCTGGAGCTTTTCCCCGCTTCATGTTCTTGATGCAACTTCTGATGGGAGGAATGAAAGAACTCTGCTACTGGTACCTTTCATGATGTCTGGAGTACATGTATCATCCCTTTCATATAATTTGGAGTAGAAATCTTTCACTCTTGTCAAAATTTCGCCTCTATTTCTTGTTACAGAACCATCTTCTTTTCTCAGTGCCATAATCTGTTTTCTTCCCTTACTGAGATGTCCCTTTGCTATCTTTAGGCTTTGGTTGTTTTCAATTGCTTTCCTCACTAGTTTACAGTTGAATTTCCTTACGTCTTCAGTGATACTTTTTCGTACTGTCTTGCATAGCTCTATATATTCCACTTTGGAAGTCACATCTTCTTTACTTGTCCTCATCTCTTTTCTTTTGTGCATCAACATTTTGGTTTTTCCTGATAGTTTGTTCACATGCAACTTGTTCTTAGACCCAGCTAATTTTGTTGCTGTTTCCATAAGAGCTTTGGTTACTTTTCTGTTAACTTCAGAAATATCCACTTCTTCTGATGTTAGGCCTTCTAAAGCAGAGAATCTGTTCTTCAGTTCCAACTTGAAGGGTATTATGGTGTTTTTTAAGGTTGGTTATGTCAATACATTTTGTTTGTCTTATGAGCTTGCCACGTTCGAGTTTAGTGTTGAGGTGCATCTTGCATCTCGCCAATCTATGGTCACCACCTGTATTGAACTTGTTTAGCACACTGCAGTCTTCTATGATGAATTTTTTGTTACACATAATAAAATCAATTTCACTTGTTGTCCCATTTGGATGTCTCCATGTCCATTTCCTGTGTGGTTTTTTCTTGAAAAAGGAGTTCAAGGTGAAAAACCGTTCTGCCTCTGCAAACTCAACAAGAGTATTTCCACGCTGGTTTCTGTTGCAGTGACCGAATTTACCTACTGAAGTTTCATTCTCTGCCGTTGCCTAATTTTTGCATTGAAATCTCCCATAATTATCTTCAAGTACTGCTTACCTTTATTATTTAGATGACGAATTTCCTCATAAAATTCTTCAATTTCTTCTTCAGGATGACTTGTGGTGGGTGCATAAGTTTGAATAATCTGAACCTGGTATCTTCTCGAGAGTTGGATAACGAGTCGTGCAGCTCTGTCAGAGGAACTTTCAACTTCTACCACTTTATCCTTCAGTTTCTTGTTTATTATAAATCCAACACCTCTAGTTCTGCCAGTATCTGTCCCACGATAGTAGAAGAGATGTCCACTTTTCAGTTCAATGAGATCTTCTCTTTACCTCACTTAGCCCGACGATGTCCCACTTGATCCTTTGTAGTTCCTCTTCCAATTCAAAAAGCCTTGAATCAGAAGATAGGGAGCATCCATTATACGTAGCCAAGGTCAGCATCAGATGGCAGCCTAGTCCGGTCCTCCGGGGATTCTTAGCATCCTCTGCCTTCATGTCGCACTGGCCGCTGCCTTGGCCAGGTACATTCCAGCTGCCGGAGACTGAGGGCCAAGATTTAAGTTGTGGAGTCATTTTGGAGGGGTTTGGCCATAACTCACCACGCTGGCCAGGCGGGTTGGGGAGTGTGGGATAGCATTTCCTCTAATCCCGATGGTATAGTTATACCGCTATTGGCGGTCGCCAGAGCCCCTTTAGTGGGAACAGGATGCACCACGAGAAGAGGGGGTTTGACATTTGTCAAGGAGAGGCTATGATGTTACGCATCACCTGACCTTACATCCCACATAGCATGTGTTAAATAATTGTTTGTGCTATAAAGATGTATAGGAGATTTCTGTGTAGTTCTGATAAAAACACAGGCTGATCAAATAGTACAGAACTTGCATGCAACCCAGGGAAGTATATGGACGGCTGGTGCTTTGGCTACAGAGTAAAGTGTCAGCCATGGGAGTAAAATAAATGGAATGATGTATTAGGAAATTGTGATGGGCTTCTAACTGGGGTTAGGGACACGTTCTCGCCGGAGGGTGGGACTTCCAGGAATTGCTTGTTCTTCATGCGTTGACCCTTTGTCTCCTGGCTTCATCAAAAAATGCATCCGAGCATCAAAGTCATGCATCAAAAATATAAAGTTAAATAAATAAATACATAGATACATACATATCACTAAGCTGGTCTCTGAGATTCAGAAGTTAGCTCCAAAAAGAAATACAAACTACCAGATATTTTTACTTACTGTTGTCGTATCAAACTTCTCCATTTACAGCGATCTTGACATACAACTCGGGTTTCACTGATATCCATTACACGCCGTACACAAGATCTTTTATACTTCATACTCATAATCTTTTTCTCATGCTGACATTCCTGAATCTGATCCACCCATGTCTTCTTCCTTGGCCTTCCTCTGCCTTTTCTTCCTGTCACTTGGGCTAAAAAGATTTTCTTAGTAAGAATCTCATCACTCATTCTTTCAAGATGGGTTTGCCTCCTCGGGGCGCACCATGGTAACAATGGCACACACACAACAGCAAGTAGGGCCTCTGTGAATCTTGGAGAGGTGCCAGCTAGTTCTGTGTGACATTGGCAAAAAGATCCCAACTCACTGGGTTTTGTTCCAGAATCCTTAGGTTAAATGACCAACTGGGACCCTCAGCTGTGGGCTAATCCCCCACACGCTGATGTACTTACCTGATTAAAAAGACAAAAAGAAATCAATATCTGGACTCATAAAAAGTTAAAGCAAACAATAAATATCATACCAGCAGATGAATACGAAAATAATGTACTCTTTCAACAAATTCCACAAAATAAAATGGTTTCAAAAAAGACCAATACAGCGGCAATTCGAAGTTGGTTTAGCAGGCAGGTCATTGGAGATCTGCCCACCCCAGCTAAGATTAATGGTCTGAACTTACTAAAATTCCTACCTACTGATCGATCGACAGTACACACACATGATGATTCAGGTTTAAAAAGTCCTTGAAAAGTGTTTGAATTTATTTTGCTTGGAAGAGTATGAACCTTGTTAAAGCATGTGTTAGTTTTTAGCCAACCTATGTACATAGTTGATGAACAGAAACTAGCAAAGCATACATCCTGTTGAACTGTCTGAAAAAGCTTTTCACTGACATGTTTTTATGAAAACATTAACAATTATAAAAAAGGGAGGGGAAGAGTAGAAAGAAGACAGACTTCTATTTTTTACAAATGTTTAATTCATTTAGGAATTAATGGTAAAAGTCAAAAGTAAACTATTTTTGTCAAGGGTTGGTGGGACTTTGTTGCTAATTGTTATAAGAAATAGTCTTGTTTATAACATCACCACATTTAAGTGTGAAATTATTACAGTAGATTCCAGTTCATTGAGACACATCAGGACTGGAACATTTTTGCTCAATTAAGTGGCTACCCCAATTAGGCAAAGCTTTATCCCAAAGAGCTAATTTGAAATGTTCTTGAAGAATTGCCCCAAAATAAACAGCTATGCCGATTAACCGATGACCCAATTAACCAGAATCTGTTGTATTTTTTATTTACACTTAGGTTTTGGTGTAGACAAAAAAGGCTACATTCTTCTCCCACTTTGGTTTTGCACCTAGATTGGATTTAAACGAATTACATGAAAATGCAGCCATAAAATTCTTTATTTCTAAGTAGAGCAAAGGCAGCAAATTTTTTAGTCCATCTCTGCTTAGGGTCCTTGAGAAATTAGATTTTGTAAGTTTTCCTCTTGCCAAGATTCTTTCCATTCCTGGTGTGTAGATAATGTTTCTTAGTTCTTTGATTTTTTTTGCCTTTAGTCCAGAAGAAGTTTCTTAATTTTAGTCTTGTTAATGGGGGATTAACCATATCAGGGGTATATTGCTGAGGTAGGAGTCTGAATAGCTTTCCACTATTCTTTAATTATGGCTTGGTTTCTGCATAGTTCAGCAGAAGGATGGATATTTAGGGGAACAGGAAGCCTAGGAATTGGTAAAAGTTTGAGTGCTCTGGAATTATTCTCATTGTTTAACATAGCTGAGAATCATTTTTTTTTTTTATGTCTGAGCTTCTGCTCCAGAGTAGAACACAGTTTTCTGCTGTAAAGAGGACCAAAAGTAGTGCTGTTGTTCTGAGGGTGTCAGTGCCTCTTCTCCAAGAAGAGCCAACATGCTTTAGGAGGATATGTTTTCTTGATTTGACATTTTGTTTATAGATGCAGTTTTTTTAGGTTAGTTTCTGGTCCTGAATAATCCAAGTTCATACATGGAAAGGTGAAAAAAAAAAAAAAAAAAAAAGTATTACAGAGATTCCATGCATGTAAAGTGGAAAACTGACAATAATTATAAAAAGACATGCAGAAAACAGGAATATATGCTTAGGAATTAAAAACACCAAAATAAGTGGTGATAAAAAAACAGTCAAAACAGCTGAATGAAACTAGTTTAAAAGACCAATTACATCCTATACACCACTAAACTGTTCTCTGAGATTTGGAGGTTAGCTCCCCAAAGAAAATTCATCTGCTAAATTAAAGTTTAAAACTGGTGGAACTAGGTTTTACATACTGTCAGTGTATCAAACATATCCATTTGCAGCAATCTCTGCACACAACATGAGCTTCACTGAAATCCACCACACATTTCACTCAAGACCCTTTGTACTTCGCACTCATCTTTTTCTCATTTAAACATTCCTGAATCTGGCTTGCCCGTGATTTTCAAATACATCTTCTAGCTTTCTTTCCTGCCACTTGGGGTGAATAAGTTCTCTTAGTAAACATTCATTTGTTCACCACTCATTCACTCATCATGAACAAACACCATAGTAACAATATTTTGCTTCACATTACACATGTACATTCCTCACATGATTAGAGCGTGTCTTGTAACACATCTCTCCAGCACACAAAATGATTCCTGTGTCTCATCTGCAGTATTCAGATTTCACTGCTGTACATCAGAGTAGAAACAATTACACTTTCATACACAGACATATAGGACAAGGAATTTTTTGAGAACCCATCATTCCTGTGAAATCCTCCTTAAAGCAGCTAGGACTTCCAAAGATAAATTCACTCACTTACTAATTTCACCATCTAATTTGCTTTCTCTGTCAAACATGCTTCCTAAATATACAAATTCATTCTCCTGGTCTATTTCTGTGCCATTTAGACTGATCTTGCATTCAGTACTAACAGTTCAGTTTTTATTTTTTGTATATTATATAATGGAAGTACCGAAACAGAAAATAGCTAAAGGGAATTATTCAGAAGGAAAAACTGTTTTAATAAAACACTGCTTGGACAACAAAAAGTAAAAAGTTCAAAATATAAAACACATTAGACATGTAGCCTAGAAAATATGAAATTAGATTAGTAGAAGCAATTGTTTTTCATGAAACTGCTGAAAAAAAATGGTATAAATTTATTACCTGGGTGAGCTGAAAAGTTTTGCCTCCACATGAATGAAAAGTTTTGCCTCCACATCAAAGGTAAATGTTTTTTCAGTGAAACGAAAACAAAAATTTACTTTTATTTAGAAAGCTGAATAATCACTTCTTTATATAGTCACCTCCTACTTTAATATATTTCTTCCAGTATGTCAGTAGTTACTTAGTCTGTCCTTTAAAAATTCAGGATTTTGTTTCTGAAACCACTGGTTACAGCTGGCTTCTTCATCAGATGTGAAGTGATTGCCCCCTAAGTATTCCTTCAGTTTGGGAAACAAGTGGGAATTGCTAGGAGCAAGATCAGGACTGTTATATGGGGGATGTGGCAGTATCGTAAACCTGAGGTGCTTCATGGCAGCAACTGTGGCAGCACTCTTGTGCAATCTAACATTCTTGTGTTGGAGAAGCATGTTGCCCCTCTGTTCTACTTTCCTTTATTATGGTTTTCAGTTTTTTCACCATTTCCTTTTCTGAAATTCAGCTTTGAAAAGTTTTTCTCTATTAGAAAGCTTTTTGGCCATTTCCATCTCAATTCAGAATGGCAGGTACCAACATGTGTTAGTCCACCACCTCCAATTCCAATTTTTTTGAAAAAATTATGGTAGCTACTCCCAATAGAGATATAAAGTACTGAAAAAGGATTTTTCATAAAAAAAATTTTTTGGTCGAGCTACAGCATTTTGAAAATAGGCAAAAAATACACCCGTGACAAAAATAATGTGAAATGCCAAATTTTTAAGTGCTGCTCCAAAACTATAACAGGTAGAGACTTGAATTTTTTTTTTATTTTGAAGCTATTGAATTTGCCTTTCTTCACAGAAATTGGTCAAACGAATGTTGCTAGATGGCAAAACACACACACACACACACACATATATATATATATATATATATATATATATATATATTCTATAAAGAAGATACCCAAGCAAAAAAATACATATATAATTTTGACTCACACCTAGTACAACATAGAAAAGGTTATGTATCTACCTGTGTGAGTAAAAGGAGAAAAGATAAAAAAAATAAAATAAAACAACTGAATGTAGAAGGTGTCGAGAATACTGAGCCTTGGCTTTATCAAGGACCAGCAAAAACTCTGCATTTTCTTACTTCTACAAAGACCTAGTTGGAAATGGGTTTCTGCAAGGCCATAGATGCAAGTAACATTCCCACCTAAAATAGTTTAAAAAATATATATATAAGTCATGTCCTCCGTAGAGTAGCATGACCTAGCACTAGTTAACAATTTCGCTTGCATCCATTAACCTTCATGGCTCCGACCCATGCTCTTCATCTGTTACTATTAAACAGAGAGAAGAAGATTAAAGAGAACTCAAGCTGTGAGAGTGACATAATAAATAGAAATGATTTTCAGCTATAACGAAATTCCAAGTTCGTTTGAGAGAGAATTTAAACCTGAAAAACAATGCAAAAGAAATCCAAATTTTACATTGCAATTAAAAAGGAAATGTTAATTTATAACGAACAGATTTTTGAAAGAAAACTTGAGTCTAAAACCCCTACTCTACAACTTATGACAGCACAAAAACGAGAATAAGTTAAAGATAATAATTAACTAAAGAAAACTTTGTGAAAGTTATATACCTTAAACAGTTAGTTGCAATATGTACAAAGTATTTCAGCAGTGCTTTAAGTGCATAATTAATTAGTTATTAAGAACTTTACTACTTTGAAAAACAGCGCATAGACAGCGCATAGAAAAGGAACAAGCTTAGCCATCTTCTGTTCCTAGGTACCCCAAAAAGACGCTCAAAGTTACAAAGAAAAGTAAGAGTTAAAACCCGCATAAATGTTAACAGACAAACCAATGCTTAAAAGCTGAAAAGCTAAAAAACGACAGAGAAAAGGTACATAAAGTACAAACATTGAACTTATAAAACCTAGAACCCAAAAACAAGGAAGAGAGCTTACCTCTTGTGTGACAAAAACTTTTCTCCTCACAAGAGGAGAACATGGCTGACCTCTTCCGCCACTCCCTAGACGCTGGGGGGCAGTGAGGGTGGGGCTGATGGCCTCCTCATACAGCAAGAAACCAACGCGCGGAGATTTTAACCAGAGAAAAAATATATAAACTTAAGACTGTGGATCTGTATGATCAGAATGAGCAGAATTAACTCTCCAGAATACATGAGAAATATTATAAAATACACGAGCAGTTTATTTAATAATCTTTGCATGTATTAAATCACCTTAGTGAGCTTCTATAGATTAATCAGAATCTTATTAATTTTAATGTTGGTTTTACTATTTTTAGTATAGCCTAGTGATGAATAACTAGTTTTCTTTTTTATTTGTTTTTATTTTCTTTTATAAACAGATTTTTAAGCTTTTTTTGTGATTTTGTTTATATTATTTAATTTTTTGTTTTAATAGGACCGTCATATCCATAGCACTAAGGTTCCTTTAGGTAGTTAATAGGCATCCTCTAGCCAACTTCCTTACGGCTTTGATTGGTCAGAATCATATTATTAACTGTGTAGAAAATTAAAGCAGATCTGCCAACCTTACTCTATTATTCAGAATAATTTTTCTTAAAGTTCTTTTGATGAAAGAAGAAGGAATTTCGTTCTCTAGAAAACTTTCTAATAGTATATTAATGTGGTAATTGAAATCCAAATTGTTGCTGCAAATTCTTGAAATTCTTAGGACCTGAGAAATTAGTACATTCTCAATTACTTTGGTTGAAATGTTATTATTCCAGTGTAGATATTTAATTACTTTGAAAGGAAAATTAACTCTTTTATCAAAGAGGCTAATAGATGGGTTACCTCTGTTGAGCTTAATGCTTAAGTCTAGGAACTCAAGTTCCTGATTACTGTGGTTGGTTTTACATAAGTTAAGAGAGCTAGGATAGATATTATCAAAATCACTCTCTATAACTTCTGAATTATTGATACACAGCAGATCATCAATATATCTAAAAGTGTAAAGGTAGTTATCTGAGCAGGTGGGGTGATTTTTAATGAATTTATATTCCTTAAAGAACAGGAATAGATTAGCGATATTTGTGGACGTTGATGTTCCCATTGGAATACCGTTCACTTGCTTATAGAGAGTATTATTATATAAGATATGGTTATTTTTTATGCAGCAATTGAGATAAGAGTTCCAAGTTCCTACATCAACAAATTGGTTAAGTTTAAATTCTGCATACAGCTCTTTAAAGGTAGTGATTATATCTGATAGAGGCAGATTAGTATATAGGTTTTCAAAATCATAACTATTAATATCTAGGGGACAAACTTTGAGTATAGTAGAAATTACTTCTGCATTATTATTAATTACCCAAAAATCTCTGTACATCAAGTTAGAACAGTTTCTAATGTGTTTCAAAACCTTCTTTAAGACATCTTCAAAAGCAAGATCTATTTTCTTTTTATGACTCCTTACTCCACTATATATTTATTTATTTATTTATTTATTACAAAACATTTTAATTTTCCACAAATTTATTTTTTTTTTTAAAGAAAAAGTCTTAGGTGGGTAAGTGTGCCAACTACAACCCTACTAGGGTTGTCTTAGCAGTAATTTTATTTTTATCCTGTGATGCATATAACTCATAAAATTAATTTTTAAAATATACAAAATTTTAAAAAAAATCGACATTTTTGAATTGCAATATCTCAAAAACCCCATTTTTAGAAATTCTGAAATTTTGTCCAAATAATGGTAGGTAGTTTACTAGGGGATTCATGTTACTGGATTTTTGCCTTGAAATTTTCTTACATATTTTTTAAAATTACACTTTTTTTTTTTTTTCAATTTCTCTCTTTTTTTTTTTTTTCCAATTTTTGAAAAATTGCATTTTTTTTTTCAGATTTTTGAATTCAGTGAAAAAATGAGAACTGTAAACATTATTTAGTAAATTTTTAATAGCAGGAGAACACAATTCCCGGCAGGGCTCGCACTAAGCATTCACCAAGTCACCAAATGTAACTAAATCCGAAAATGGTGAGAAGAAATTAGTAACAGTGAAAATGGTGGTGAATGATTTTATGAAACTTAAGCAATTTTTGACTCGTGGGTAAACTGCAATTTGCAGTAATTTTTGGGCTAAACTGCAGCTGATATGATTTCAAAGTTTGATTTTCCAAAGTTGTGGCACTGAAAATGGTACTGCCCGGTGCAATTTTTATGGAGTACTGTGAAACACCTATTAAGGCTGCTTGAGAGTCATTAGGAGTGTCAATGAAAATAAGAGCTACTGAAGGTGGGAGGGGGGTATCGAGAGGGAAGAAACTTTTCCGTAATTTATAATGAGCGGATCCAGAGAAATAGGATAGCAGAGGTTAAACAGTCTGCAGCACATAGTCCAGTGTTGGTGTTGCACTTTGACTTTGCTCAGAACTGATCTGTGATTCTACTTGATGAAGTACAAAGTTACTACTGGCATACTTTCCAAATGAGACTACCGTATATACTCGCGTATAAGTCGATCCCGGAATGAGAAAAATAAAATTTCAATGAATTTATTCAAAAACATTTGAAAACGAAAAAAATTATATATATAATACTAAATTTAGTTTGCATACCCAAAAACTTCATCGGAACCCTTCAAATTACGATTCCGAGTCAGACTCGCCAAACAGTTCAAAAAAGTCTTTCTCCGTCATCGCAGCGTCATCATAAACATCAGTATTCCCATCTATGCCTGTGTCATCAGAATCACTGTCATCATCACTCATAAAAAATCTCATCAGCCTCTATGCCATCAAGTTTGTTACTAATGCAACATTTCTTGAATGATTTCACGACCATTTCCGCAGGTATCGCATCCCAAGCATCCTTGACCCATCGCACAATCAAAACAATCTAAAGAAGCCGGATGGCTTCTTTAGATTTCCGCCCTTGGTTTCAGTCGGCAAATCGGAACTTATCCAATCTGCCCAATACCTCCGCACATTGTCCTTGAAGGGCTTATTAAGGCAGACATCTAGTGGTTGAAGAACAGATGTCAACCCACCTGGGATGACAGCAAGAGTTGTTTTTGAATTTTCTGCAGTTTTTTTCCCTTCTGCACAACGGTGTGCAACATATCCCACACCAAAAGAGAAGGTTTCCTCAAAAGTGCACCTGGCCTTTTGTTCCACACATTCTTTAACCAGTCAATTGTTCCGGATTCGTTCATCCATCCTTTTTCGTGGGCACAAACGAGCACACCAGACGGAAAGACAACGCTTTTCGGCAGAGTTTTGCGTTTCAAAATAATTACCGGTGGTAGCTTACTGCCGTCGGCCAAACAGGAAAGAACAACCGTGAAACTGGATTTTTCGTGGCCAGTCGTTTTGATCAAGATATTTTTTTCGCCCTTTTGGTTCACAGTCTGATTTCCAGGAAGGTCGAAACACATGGCGGTTTCATCCATGTTCCCTATTTGGGAAAGTTCAAAAGCAGTCTCTTTTCTCTTTTGAATTACATACTTTTGAAATTCCATTATCTTTGCTTCGAGGTCACGAGGTAACTTTTGTGCAATTTTGGTGCGCTGGCGTAGACACAACCCATAGCGGTTCATGAACCTTGTGCACCAACCTGGTGAGGCACGAAAAGTGTTATTTGCGGCTGCAAACTTTTCATCTTTTGTGAGCTTCATTGCTCGCAAACGTATACCAGTTCACGTTACAATGTAACCATTTTGTCTGCAGCCCACAATCCAATCATTCAAGACACTTTCCAGCTCTGGGAAAGATGTCGTTCCACGGCGCAGCACCTTTTGGGATTTTCACCAAGTCCGTTTTTTTTTACGCCAATCTCGAATCAGTTTTTCGTTAATGCCAAATTGACGTGAAGCAGCACAGTTGTTAGTATTTTCTGCAAAAGAAACCACTTTCAACTTGAATCCTGCGTTATAGGACATCCGTTTCTTTACATAATCCGTGTCGCCCATAATAGGAGAAGCGAGACACGTGCGATTAAGAACAAGAAAAACACGTGCGATTAAGAACAAGCAACACCTAACACTGGCTGTCGCATGGCTCCATTATGCCGAAGGTCAGCGCAATCAACTGGTAGTCGGAAGGGCAGAGCTTTCTATGCGCGGCTGTGACTGCGCTGTGGATACGCAAAGCCAGGAGAGAGGAGACTTTTCAAAGCGCGGAGAAATTCGGAGGGTTGCGATTTCGTAATTCTACCACATCGGTGTTTTTTCTTTCTTTCGTTCTTATTTTTTCTTTTCGGAGGGTTGCGATTTCATAATTAAAACCACATCGGCATTTTTATTTCTTTTGGGATGGATTGCCTTTTGCCTCACGGGAAGAACTTTTGGACTTACGATTTTTTTAAACCCCGCGTATAAGTCGACCCCATTACTTTGAAGCTCTCATTTTGTCCCAAATTTCTCGACTTATACGCGAGTATATACGGTAAGTCTTTTGTGGTAGCATGCAATTATATAAGCCATGACACAACACATGCTGTGTGCCTTTCTGCCCATAAAAAGTGAAATTACTAAGACTTGTCCATTTGGAAGAATTTAAAACAATTGTTTACATCTCAGATGAAGCAGCTTGGCACTTCAAAAACAAATATCAGTTCTATGAACTCATGAAGGGGACCCAAATGTAACAAGGAAGTGGATCTTCTCAGCCACAGGCCAATGCAAGAGTGCACGTGATGGTATGGGTGGCAGGGTTCGAAATTAACGGGGCCATGAGCAAAATGCGATTGCATTTTTGCATTTGGCGACCAGCGATTTGACATCAGGGGCCAAATTGCGACTACATGTATTGTCTACTGCATTTTATTATGATTCTTTTTAATCTGAATGACTATTTTTGTTTGCAATTCTTAGTGGGTTTGCAAGAATCCCCCCCCCCGCTCAGTTTCTTAATTCATCTTCAAGATGCACTTAAAACTGTGTATCAATTGCTCACGTTGCTGACTATCGTCGCCCAAGCAAGTTAAAGAAGCGACCTTGAACAATGAGCAGGATCCTCCCACAGTGATCATTGGACCTTTGCAAGCACCCCCGCCCCTCTCAACCTGAAGCAGAGCGGCGGAGCCACGGCTTGCCTGAAATTCCGTAATTGCAACTAAAGAATTGTATGATTATTTGTTCTTGCTTTACACATCGGTTGTCCTTTGAATCAATTCATTGTAAATCTAGCGTCAATATAACTTCTTGGCTTATGGCACATCATTTTTTAGCTTGTTGCAATAACCAAAGCTCGCCAAAATGCGTAATTACGTGTCTAGTATGCATCGAAATTTTACCAACGCGTAAAAATATGCATCAGGAATTTTTCTCGACACGTAAAAATACGTAGCGAGAAACGCATAAAATACACTCCGAAGAGTTTTACCAACGTGTAAAGATACGCATCGGGACGGTATTTCGTCTTTCAAAAACGGAAGTAAACGAAATAAAGATTTTTTCCATAATCGTAATTTCGTTTTCCCGCGATGTTGCCTCTGTCCAGTATTGTTGTTATATATCATTTTATCCCATAAATATTTGAATTTCAGTTTGAAACTGGAGGGAAAATTTCCAAAAACGGAAATGCGACGGCACAAAAATTCCCCTGTAATCTTCAGGCATGAAAGTGCCACTGCTTCTATAATTTCTCCTTTCTGTCTTAATTTGCGTTATTCTCAAGATCGATGCATAACTGAACAGAAATTTTGGGGCAGTTGGTACTGGTGAAGGATGCTTTCCACCTGAAACTTTAAAAAAAGGAAATTTTGTCTTTCAAAACTTTCGAAAACAGAAGTTAGACACATTGAAGATTTTTCCTGTAATCTTAATTTTATTTTTAACGATGTTTCCTCTGCCTAGAATTGTTGTTAAATATCATTTTATTTCATAAATATTTGTATTTCACCTTGAAAATGGAGGGGGAAATGTTCGAAAGCGGAAATCAGACGTAGCAAAGATTTCTCCCTTAACTGTAATTTTTTTTTACGAACAATGTTCCGAACATGTGTCCCGTGTTCTTAAATATTCCCCCAAAAAAGGTTTGCATTTCACCTTGATAAGGGGGAGGTAGGGGAAGGGGTCCGAAAACAATAGTGGCAAAGCTTAAAAAGTTTGTAAGAATTGATGCATGGTGTTCAAAAGTATTAATATCCTTAAATCCTCAAAGTTACACTTTATCTTATCAAAAATAGTGAAAGCTATTCATGCATTCATGGTCCTTACAAACTGAAAGTTTTTCAGCATGATTGATAAAATTGTCATCCAAGGGCATAAAAGAAAGAAAAAAAAAGTGACTACAAAGAAATGGGAAGAGTAACAAAAATATCAACAAAATGAAAATTTAAGCTCTGGATGCTGCTTAGCTGCAGGGTCAACAAAAGACAAATGTGGCTGTGGTACTTGCTGAGAAGTTTATGCTGGGTGAAATCGCTGTCCAGAATTTTAGTTACTCTTCAATTGTGTATGTAAAAAAAAATAATTTTTGGCTCCTAAAAAATTGTGAATGGCTCCTAAATATTTAGCTGCACGGACCATTTAGCACATGGCAAATTTTTTTTTGTTTCGTACCCTGGTGGGTGGCCTGTGCAAACATTTTTCTACCAAATTCAACTTACAGAAAGAAGCTTCACAAGTTATAAGAGATGCTCCTTCATTTGTTGAAACTGTCTCCCCTTGATCCCAAAGACTAAACTTCTACTCCTCACAACTTATGAAGTTCAATCCTATCGAACCAGCAAAGTAGAAGAGTGGGATACAGTAAAATCTGTTGTTGGAATACAGTCACAGCATTCCTGGTTGGTACAAGGAAATAAACCATCAATGACCAGAACAGTCCAGCACCCACATAAAGCAGTGCAATTTTCAAGCCAACAAAAAAAGAACCCATTTTCTGTGAATGATTTTCAAATAGAAGAATTTATAGGATGCGTTTATGACGATAGCTGGTGGATGGATGGGACAAATTACAAACATATCTAAAGAATTTGAGGACATAACATTATCTTTCATGCACTCGTGGAACAGCCAGAGGTTTTCGGTGGCCAGAAGAATGTGGCAAGAAAGCAGACAAGTGTCCAGTGCCCTTAAAAAATGTACTTCTAAAGGTGAATGCCCCAACTTTGGACGTTCTGCACGACTTCATACCTTTGATGAGAAGGAAATCAATAAAATCCAGCAGCTTTTCTCAGTTTGAATAATTTGTAGTTATGATGGTTAGCTCATAATTTTTTTTTTTTAGGCCTTTTTTCTTATGTAAATAGAAACTGAATCTTAACTGAGCTAATGGATTGTATGTGTATAGACTATGGATTTAAAAAAAAAATTAAACATGTACATAGGTGACAATTATTAAAAATCATAAAAATGACTTTGAAATATAGACTGACACTGCAATTTGAAATATATAATCAGGTAAACTTTTTAGAAATATTTTTTGAAGTTTTTTTTTCTTTAATAATAACCCAGCTGTGAGGTTCTAGCAGAAGAGAAGTGCATTTTCAAAAATTTGTAGGAAAATTTCAAGGCAAAAATCTAGTAACCTGATTCCCCCAGTTAGCTACCTACCATTAGGACAGTATTTGGACAAAATTTCAGAATTTTAAAAAATTGGGTTTTTGAGATATTGCAATTCAAAAATGTTGGTTTTTTGAAATTTTGTATATTTTAAAAATTAATTTTATGAGTCGCATGCATCACAGGATAAAAATAAAATTACTGCTAAGACAACCCTAGTAGGAGTGCAGGTTGGCACACTTACCCACCTGATAAGTCTTTTTCTTAAAATAAAAAAATCCTAAATTTGTGGAAAATTAAAAAAATTTTGTAATAAATATAGACTTTTTTGCCATCTAGCAACATTCCTTTGATCAATTTCTGTGAACATAAAAAAGGACAATTCAATAGCTTCAAAATAAATAAAAAATTCATGTCTCTACCTGTTATAGTAAAGGAGCAGTGTACATTTAAAAATTTGGTGTTTCACATTATTTTCATGTGTGTATTTTTTTGCCTGTTTTCAAAATGCTGTAGCTTGACCAAAAAATTTTTTTCATGAAAAATCCTTTTGCAGTACTTTATACCTCTATTAGGAGTAGCTACCAAAAATTTTACAAAAAAGTTGGAGGTGGTCAACTGACACCCCCTGCCTGAATTGCAATGGAAAGGGCCTTAATTAGTATTGAAATAATTTCATATACATCCTCAACTTTTCCATAACATGCAGCTAGGGCCGGCGTAAGGCATGTGTAAAGTGTGTCACTGCACAGGGCGGCGCTCTGAGGGGGATAGCAAAATTACCTTTTTTTTTTTCTTTTCTTTTTTTTTAGCAGCAGAGAAGTGTAAAAAGGAGAAAGCAAGCTATCCCATTTGTAAAGGGCTTCTTTCATCCAATATTAAAAATATGCAGAAAGAAAAGAGTTGGATTGTTTATCCTTTTAGTGTTGCTTACATGAAAAGAAGTGATAGGATCATGTGTTTGTCCACAGCGGACGCAGATGCTTCCCCGTTCGCGTCCTTGCGGGCGTCTTTACATTGTAAACAAGCTTCAAGACATGGCCATTGATCTGCTCAGTGAAAAATGTTCTAACCTTTCCAATGTTTTACAGGACAAAGATTCGAAATACATTAATTCTGATGAGTTAAAAGATGAACTGAAAGTGTTCTCGACTTCATTGGAGCCTGGTATTGGTCCTATAGAAATTTAAAATTCATTGACCAACACAATTTTGCCCCAAATGTAAGTGTGATACTCCGTATCCTACTGACTCTACTTGTAACTGTAGCTAGTGGGGAGAGAAGTTTCTCCAAATTTCAGCTTATCGAGACACTTGAGGGTTAACTATGTCACAGAACTGTTTGAGTGGACTGGCAATGATTCCAATTGAACATCAATTCGCTAAAAAATTGGTCTACGTAGAAGCAGTCAAAGAATTTGCAAGATCTAAAGCCAGAAAAGTTCCTTGTATTTGAACTATCTTTACATTATTTTCTTCTTTTTTTGTTTAAACAAAATTATCAATTATTTTGGCATAATTTATTGATTACAAAATTATGGGATGTAATGAAAATGTAGTTTTTTTTTTTCATTATATCACAGAATTTTATTGGTAAGTTTCATTTGTAATGTACTAAAAAGTTCGATAAATCTGTTTATTAACCAGTGGGCTCATAAATTTCTATTTTATTCCAACTTTTGTTTTGTTTCATTTATTAATAGAATACTTAGTACTCGACAGCAAGCAGGCTTTTTGCAGCTAAAGGAATAAATATGGAAATAAAGAAGTTTAATTGGCTTCCTTATTAATCCAAGAGTAACTTTATATACAATATCGTTTGGGGTTGTGACAATGTTTTTTTCCCAATATTTGAACTTTGTGTCCTTTCCCAATATTTGAACTTTGTGTCCTTGGTGTAATAATTATAAAATTTTGGGCAAATGTAAACTTTATTTATGAAGGAAATATATTTAAGACATTTTGTATTGAAATGTGAAGTACAGCGGGAAAGAAAAAGGGTGAAACCCATGGCTGATTATGAGCTGAGAAATATTTGCTGTAAAGAAAAATAAGAACAACGAATTCGTGACAATATTGCGGCAATTAGAGAGAGGAAGGGGTGGCAAAGGGAAAGTCTCACAGGGTGGAACTTTGGCTAGAACCGGTTCTGCGTGCAGCCACTGTAGAGCAGAACCTATTTGCATCTGAAGTCATAGCTTTGCTTCTAAAACATTGGTCAAAAGAATTTCTTCTGTGTGTGATACCAGTCAGTGTGGGAAACATTTAAGTACATTTCTTGCTTCTAATGATACCACAGGTTCTTGTCTAGTGTATATTTTTGTTTATGACCACATTTCCTTTTTCTGAAATTCCAATAAAAAAGTACTTAAGGTAGATTTCTTTACAAATAACATTTCATATGAATTTTTCAGTTTTGTGGTAAAATTTTCATTTTTACTTGGAAATTTGCATTTGCAACTATTTCACTGCTTCTAAAAGATTAATTTGTTTTAAAAAAGTTCCGTTGTGTATTGAACTGTTATTTATATGATAAATGCATTGTTAGTTATCATACAAACCCTTAGTTATAGCATTTTGTATATTCAATAAATGTTATGTGATTATCACATTTTATTCTAGATATCAGCGAGAAATAAATCACAGGGCTTGAAAAATACCATGCCTGAGATGCACAGGGCATGTAAATTATTATCATGGGCAGGTTAATTTGAAATCTAAATCTAGTTGCCCAGTCTGGGCAACTAAATTTAAAAATAAAGTTTGGAATGGAATTTCCTACTACAAGAAAAAGAAAAAAAAAAAGACAGTTGTTGCAAGTCATGTTTCATTTCACTGCTAATCATCAGAAGTTGTATTATTGTTACAGAGTGCCAAGGATACCACTTCTTTAATTATATTATGCACTAGGTCCAAAAATTGGAACCTTATGTAGTGTTTTGTTCCAAATGTTGTTTTTAGTCAGTGATGGGATGCATTCATATGATGGAACTAGCCACCTGTGTTTAGTGGCAAAGGCTGAAAACTTCAATGAAAGGAACATGGCAGAAACACTAAATTTCTCAAATACCAATTTCATCATCATACCTTTTCATACCAATTTTTATCATCATCATCATCTTAAAACTTGAGATACACACATTCATACATTAAACATTTTGAATAGACCCTTAAAATGGAGATGCAAAATATGTAAAAAAAATTCATATTTTTTAAATTAAAAAATGGGAGTTCTGATTTGTTATTTTAAAAGATAAATTTTCTTGGGCATCCAGCTTTTACTATCTGCGCAGGTAAAATAATTTCTGCACATACCCGGCTGGGCATGTAACTTTTCAGATATTTTTCAAGCCCTGAATCACACTTAAATGAGAGATATAATTCTTCACGAATTCATAGAAGGCATATAAGCAGTACTGGACGTAACTCCTGGCCCAGGTTGAAATTTCATAGTAGGGCCCTGAGCAAAATTTCATTGTGAGCCCTGAAAAATACATCTCATATTTTAATAATGTTGTTACATGAAAAACGTGGTTATCTCAAAGAAGTGTTTGCTTTAAGCTTCAGAAAAATACCTTTAATATGGATTGAAAGTTCAGAGCACAATATGATGAAAAGATAATGTCAGCTTATCTGTGTAGCAAATATTTTTGTCTAGAGAATAACAAGGAGCCTCTAAAATAAATTTGTTTAAATAGTTTTTTTTTCCCTGAGACACACTTTAGTGATTGATTTTTGATGCAGGGTGGAGTAACTAACAAATCTGTGACCTCTTTAATTTTTATGTGCATGCATATATGAAAATTGCCATTTTTTTGCTTAAATTTCTAGTACTGTTTTAGAAGTCACTGAACATATGGCCTTCATATATAATCCAAAAACAAGTTTGCTAATGTTCTTTTTATTTTAACTGTTCTGGTTTACACACAAATTGTTCAATATATAAAAGTAGGGAACCACAAAATGATGAAATTTAATTTGCTATTTCATGAATATGGAAAAGTTTAAGGTTATTATAATATTCATTTGAAATCTGCAAATCTCAGTACCTGTACAATAAAGGAAGGGCAGCAATCTTCTTGAAAGTGGGAGAATTGAAAATTATAAAAAAAAGGTTTAAAAATTTCCTTTTTAAGGGCCTCGTACCCTAAAACTTTTTAAACAAAAATACAAAAACACCCTATCCCCAATTTTTTTTTTCCTAAACTGCAGGGCCCTATGAAGTTGCAGAGGCCAGAGTGACAGCCCCGGTGGCCCCTGTGGTCCAGCTGGCTCTGCATATAAATGTCATTATTGTCACAAAGGTGGTGTTTTCACTTTTTCCTATGTTAGCCACTGTAAGGCCGGCACTGTTATATCTGGCTTCCATGTTGGAAGCTTTACCGAAGTTCCAACTATAATGGTTTTCAATATATCTTACTTAAACAAGCAAGCCAACACCTAACTAACAAAATATTTATTAGGAAATCACTCCATTTCTCGATCTCTACCTGTTTCGAAAGCTGCAAAAAAACACAATCTCATCAAGACTGCATATTCCCTTACATTTTCATCTCAACCACTCCTTGGCTGAGCTCTGCTGCTGGCTTTTCCGTACTATGGAAAACCCCGTACGCACATGTGCACAGGCTGTGAAGAAAGCAACCGCTCGATCCTTCTTGCTCTGTATCCACCACAATAATTCCCCTCGAGTGCCAAGAAGTAACTACTTGTCTCCCTTCTGAGCATCTTCCCAACTGCTTCTTGGCCTTTTATGTGGGGTTAAATTCAGCGAGTGGCATAGACTCAAACTGGTCTCCATACCACATGGTTACTTGAAGATTGTGTTTCCTATTCACACTTCTCCAAACTAGCTAGAGGCACAAATCCCATACAACACCAATAATACAAGTATAAACACTTCTGTAGAATATAGTCTGACAATTTTTGGAAGTGACCTTCCTGCCATTAATCCTAGCTTAATGGTGGGCAAAACTAAGAGGCCTCGAGCTTCTTTCTCTGTTTGTGTGGTTAACATTGGGATCTTCTAATGCCAAGCCTTTATTTACCAGAAAGGCATCAAGCTCCTCCTTTTTTCATACAAAGGAATGTTCTTTACACTTTTCCAAAAATTGATGAATGTTCATTATCACTGTCTGTGGAGGCCCATTACTTATTCATAATATGTGCATTTTGATAATTAAATAGTTATTTAATTTGTAGCAACCCTCGCAGCCACTTCAGAAAATGTGAAAATTACGAGGGTTGTACCGAAAGTAATACAAAAGTGAGCATAACTTTTTTATTAACTGACAGAAGTCATTCAAATTGCACATGCTGGTAGAGTAACTCTTTCTCTATATAAAAGTACTACTCAACATAGTCTCCATCACAAGCGATGCATTTGCGTCATCATTGAATCCAACTCTCGAATCCTCTTTGAAAAAATTCAGGTGTGGACGGTTGTACCCACTTCTTCACAGCCACTTTCACCTCATCTGTGTCATCAAATTGTTGTCCCCAGACACTGTCCTTCATTGTTCCAAACAGGTGGAAGTTAGGAGGTGCCAGATGTGGGCAGTACAGTGGATGGGGAACCACCAACCAGCCTAATTTGCTGATCGCCTGATTTGTTGCCAAAGATGTGTGGGGTCTCGCATTGTCAAGGTGAATGTTGATCCTTTTCAGATTCTTGTTTGGCCTCTTCCTCCTTATGGCTTCTCTAAGCTTCTTGCGTGTCTCAATGTACCACTCGCTGATCATGGTACAGCCACGTTCCAGAACATCAAGGAGAATTACACCATCACAAAGAACAGTTACCATGACTTTCTTTGCTGATCGCTGGCTCTGGAACTTCTTAGGCTTTGGTGAAGATATGTGACGCCATTCCATGGATTGATTCTTCGTTTCCGGATCATAAAGATACGCCCATGTTTCATCCCCTGTCACCAGATTGAAAAAAACATGTCTTCATTGGCTTCAAACACTTCCAGCAGATCAGAGCAGACTTCCACCCTTCTCTCCTTCAAATCTGCAATGAAGAAGAAGGGTTACTATAGAGGAAGAGTTACTCTACCAATATGTGCAATTTAAACAACCTCTGTCAATTAATAAAAAAGTTATGCCCGTTTTTGCATTACTTTTGGTACAACCCTTGTATATCGTCCCGGAAAGGAGGTTATCGTATCCACGTCTTCCGATTTCCATTCGAAAATGCTGCTGTTACATCACCCAGGACAACAAAATTCCAAGTAAGTGAAGCTAAGCATTTTGTAGCATAGAAATCTGAATACTGTTGAGATTTGTGCTAGTTGAAGCATATCTAGGATGTTATCTGAAGCACTGGAAAAGCACTGGAACTTGTGATCTACACTGCTGGCCACCCAAAATGCAACACCAAGAAGGACACGATAGCAAAGCCAGATTTACTGGACACATAACAACAGATACAAAGATGAAACGATTGAGCTTACAGGTCCGTGAGACTTGCAGAACATGCAGACATCAATAGTTCGTGTGGCAACCATGGATGGCAAACATGCCGCAGCATCGAAAGAAAGAGGTTTCGGATGTGGGCTTTTGAGGTATGTCGGTCCAGGCTGCTTCCACACGTTGCCACAGTTTATCAGGCGTAGCCGCGGGTGGTGCTTGCCAAGTCACTCGGTTGCCGATCAGCGACCAGACGTGTTCGATGGGCGACATCGGGAGAACAGGCAGGCCACGGCAGCAGTGACACCTGGTGGGCTCTGAAGAATTGTCACACGATGCGTGCCACGTGCAGGCGCGCCTTGTCCTGTTGAAACGTGGCCGCTGGTAGGTCCTGCAGGTAAGGGAGGACTACAGGCTCCTAAACGTCGGAGATGTAGCGGTGGCTATTGAGTGTACCTGCAATGCGTACCAGAGGGGTGCGGGTGTTGCATGCAATTGCGCCCCAAACCATAATGCCAGGCGACAGACCGGAACGGTGGTGCATAATGCAGGCGTCATACAGTCTCTCGCCGCGGTGCCGCCACACGCGGATCCGACCATCGTGGTGTAGCAGGCAGAAGCGGGATTCGTCGGAGAAGACAATGTCGTGCCATTCCATAGTCCAGGTGCGGCGTTCAACGGCCCCCTGCCGCTGCACTCGCCGGTGGTGTAACATCAATGGTAATTGGAGCAATGGGCGCCATGCGACAAGTCCCCGCTCCTGCAGACAACGTCGAATGGTACGTGCTGACACAGGTTGTTGTGCAACACACCCTAATTCCTGCGCTAACGTTCGTGATGTGGCGGTGCGAGCCTTCAATGCCCGCCGCACAACATGGCGGTCCTCTCGTTCGGTGGTGTGCCACGGCTGTGGCGATCGCTCACGTTGGTCCGTCCGTCCCTCCTGCACCCACCAAATCCATACTCACCTCACTGTGGCTGGATGTCGTCCCACACGTGCGGCAATGTCTCGGTACGATAAGCCGCTATTTGTCCTCTGTTGAACTCCAAAACATGCTGGAATGACTGCCGTATTCTGCGACGAGGCATCAAGAAGCTTCCCACGCATGGGTCCGGCAGCACAACACACTTCCACTACTTACACCCTGCCTTCTGTGCACCCTTCTTATAGTGCTTCTTGGTGGCGTGCCGGGCGCATATGATTTGCATATGCCCTGCAATGCTAATCGTTTGCATGTCCTCTCGCGGGTGACGCATGCTGCAAATTTCAGGCCAATCGGATGCTTCCTTCTTGGTGTTGCATTTTGGGTGGCCAGAAGTGTATATGTAGCTCTTCATGAAACTTGCATGAGAAATTGTCATTGATGCAATGAAGAATCGTAGGTTTGCGTTGACTAGTGCAAATCCGAATGGTATTTAGATTTCTATGCTAATTTGCTTAGCTTCAGTTGCTTGGAACTTTCAATGAATTAAATGTGGGATTACACCATTTTACAGTACAAAGTCGGAAGATGTGAATCCATTTATTGGTGTAAATATGACATGGATATTAAGTCGGATAATATCAGAAAACTTAAAAATTTCGTCAAGCTGGAGCGGGAATCGAACCCGCGCCTCCCTGATAGCGCCCGAGTATGCTGGTTATATTCAAATTAATCGGAAACTTGGAACTTGGTGGTTCTAGATGGTGTAGTGGTTAGCATACTCGGGCCCTATCCAGGAGATGTGAGTTCAATTTCCTCTCCAGGGCAGCGAAATTTTCAAGTTTTCGTATATTATCTGACTTAACATCATCCATGTCATATTTACACCAATAAGCAGATTCACATCTTTCAAATTTGTACTTCTTGGAACTTTGTTGTTCTGGGTGGTGTAATTGTAACAAGCTCATGTGGAAATCAGGAGATGTGGGTTAGATTCCTGCTCCAGGGCAATGTAATTTTCAGTTTCTTGAAAAGGTGACTGACTGCATGGGAAACATTGAAAATACAGCACTTTTGTGCCAATAATAACATTCATTACATTTTATGTTATTACACACTCTTTTGATTCAAGATATGCATGTGCTCATTACCCTTGATAATTTAGTGTCAGCGTAACTTGGATTCTAATTTCAGTTAATTTTTTTTTTAAATATATAAAAGTAGTATTCTGTAAGAATTGTACTTGAAAGTTTCAGAAACTGTGGAGTGTTGATTTTGCATTACATCCTTTGTTGTATTTATAGTGATGTTTACTCATGCTTCGCTGAGGCTGCGCAACATACGCAACAAGCTGACAAACAAAATAGAAACTATTGGATTGAAAAAGACACCTATGGGTTTTTTTCTTGAAGCATTTGGACAGGAACATGTGGCAATTTCATAATCCGCTACAACGGTTACTTGATCTGTGGCACCAAGGAAGCCTTCTCTGATCTATGGCATTGCTATGTGTATGTGTAAGATAACTTCTCAGAATATACCATATTTACTTGTGTATTTTTGGTCTTTCAGCTCATTAGGATTTACTGTTCGTGTTAGTATCACATTTAGAATTTATTTCTTTTGTAAAAAAAATGTTGATTTAGTCATATTATTTTTTTAATGTTAGCAAAGCTAGCTAGCATTGGAGAAAGTATCTGATTTACACTTGTGCTTTAAAATGCATATTTATTTAAAAGTGTGCATCAGTTATGCAAGTAAATGTGGTATTTACTAATGTACATACTAAGCTAATTTTTATTTTGTTTCAAATCATGATGCATTACCAGCCAAATTTATTTTTTGTTGATTTTGATAGTTTTTTTTGTTTATTAGTCAAATTATGAAAAATGAAAGTGTATGCAGTGGATATTGCATATGGTTTTTAATTCCTACTGATTGTGATTGTATACTTCATAAAATTATGTTTGTAAAAGCTAATATATGTAACTTATCTGTCAAGAATACAAAATCTCTTTTTATTCGTAGTTGCCATATCTTTCTTATTGGATGTTTCACATTCAGATTTTCGTGTCTAGTAATTTGAACAAATGGCTGTTGTTAGAAAATGTAATTCCCTTTGCTTGTTTCTAGTATCACAGTGGAATGAACATTTTTCTCAGTTTTTTTTATTGGGATGGTGGTCTCATGTGGCTTATTTCACTATTGATTTGAAAAAAAATACATTTGGGGGCGATGTGTGTAGTGCACTACACGCATTGGTGTTTGACCCCTGCCAGGGTGGAAAATTAGCGGGTGCAAAACGTGACCACAGTTTTTCGTTCTGTGACAAGTATTTTGAGGACAGGCGCAAATTTGCAACTGCACAAATTTAGAAGAAATTGAAGATCTGGATTAGTTCAGTTTACAAGTAAGTATCTTCGAAATGTTAAGTCTTACAGTTGCAAAATTTAATGCTGGCGTACAATTACAAATATTTTCAGGTATTTTGGTGGGTATTAGTGAAACATCATTAACCTTCCTTTTGCTCAAATCTTATGTGCACACAGTACCTTTGGGGTCATATAAGATCCCATGGTAAAATACTTAATGCCTACCAATTACTCAAAACTTATAATCACTAAAGATTGTGTGCTTTGTACTAGATAAATAAAAGTCAGGAAGTGGCTCTCAAAAAATGCCACAGGCAACAGTTACCAAAGCTTAAAGATGTGCTGGGATCTTATAAGACCCTAAATGCCATAGGAAGATGAGTGAACCTTTGATTTGTGACACATGTGCATAGAAAGGTGTCTGGAAAACTTACATAACTTTTGGTAATTATAGCTTAGTTGTAATTTTTGGTGCACTGACTTAAGTGTGTTAACTTCTTGTGACTCACGTAGTGTAGCTGATTAATTCAGTAGGTGTGGTTAAATATTTTCCTTTCCTCTTAATTTTTTTTTTTTAAACTGACAAATCAGTGCAGTTTTATTTTTAAGTACAAGAAGCTGAACACGGTGTACCTCAATCTCCTAATTATTAAAATACAGCAAATTACAATTTAGTTTAGGCGTTCATATTATTAATCATACATCTGATGAAGGAAATAATGGACATTTTACTGGTAAAATAAGGGTTTTAAACTGCTGTTTATAGTGAGATTTGAAAAAATGTGGTTTAAAAATCTACAAAAGTTATCCTTCCACCCCATGCACAAGATTTTTTATTCACGTAGGTCAAATTTCAAACATATAAGATTCCCCAAATACCCTATATTTATTTTTAATTCACAATTTCTTTTAAATGCATGTGAGAATAACTGTTAATGCTTTTCATTTGGAAAACAGATTCTGTGTATGGTACTGTAAGATTTATGCTTAGAATGTTAGCTACAGGCAGGATTTTACACATGCCAATTTTTTCTAATTTCCTACCCTGCCCTGCACTACCCATTCATTAGTGGCCTAAAAAACCATTTCCACATAATAAACTCTAAAATGAAAAAAAAAAAAAAAAAATTGTTTCATTTCCTAGTAGGTTTTGATTAATTTACATTACTTTTGATTACACTTTGGTTAATAAATTGTGCATTATTTTACCTGTATGTCCTAGATGTAAGAAATTATTTTATATACCAGTTTGACATTTAAAGATGGTTATTTCAGTAAATACCTTGGGCCCATGAACCTCAAATTACCAAATGTGAAATGAGTTAAGTTGGGATAAATTATATATTTTAATATTTTAAAGGGTGTTAAAAATCTAAGCACAATCAAGTAACTATTTCAGACTCCTTTGTAAAATAGGTATAATGTTAACTACGTTGCTCCTTTATCCAAAAGCTAAGTTTTAGAATTCAAAACCTCTCTGAAATAGCTGATATTCATGATAAGCACATACATTTTTGCTCTTCTTTTTCATGTGGGCCACCAATCCTTTTTCATTTTGTCATGTGACTGCTAGTCATATTGCCATGTGGCATGTCAGTCTTATTCCATATTGGGGTCTGGTTCATTTGCCCGACGTTTACTTCACCGAAGGGTCACTTGACCGAAAAGATTGGTTCACCAAAAGATCACTTGATCAAAACGTTCATTTCACTGAACGGTCACTTGATCGAAAGTTACATTTCACTGAAGGGTCATTTGATCGAAAAGTTAATTTCACCGAAATGTTCCTTTGCCTAAAATTTCATTTCATCGAAAGGTCATTTCACCGAAGGGTCAGTTTATCGAAAACTTTGGATTTCATTACAGGATCTGTTGAAGCATGGTGCTAGTTTGGAAGCCAGTCCACACCGAAACGTTAGGGGATTATACTCAAATTGCACTTTTGATTTCTCCGCGTCACAAAGAAAACCAAAAATTTATTTTTAAGACAAAACTAATTAATTTTAAGTGCCTATGCCTAGCTTGGGCCTTTTTAGCAAATTTTAATCGTGCATGCTCATGTTCATAGGTTTACATAAAAAATCAAGTTAATAATGTTGTACATTTATTCAGGCAAAAAGAATCAATTTTAGGGCCCTAGGCCTGGCTTAGGCGTTTTTAGAAAATTTTAATCGTGCATGCTCATGTTCATAAGGTTTACATAAAGAGTCAAGTTAATAATGTTGCAAAAAGGCCTAAGCTAAGGCTTTGGGATTTAAAATTAATTTTTGTGTCTTAGTTAAATGTGCAACATTATTCACTTGACTTTATATGTAAACTTTAAGAGTGTGAAGTGGGGTGATTAAAATTTGCTAAAAAGGCCTAAACTGAGGCCTAAGGCCTTAAAATTAATTCTCTGTGTTTGAGTAAATGTACGAAATTATTAACTTTGCTTGTTATACAGTATAACCCATATGAATATGAGCACTGTAGCTTAAAATTTGCTAAACGGCCCAAACCTAGGCCCAAGGCCTTAAAATTAATATTTTGGTTCTGGGTAAAAATTCAATATTATTAATTTGATTTGCTGTGTAAACCTTATGAATACGAACAAGAAGGATTAAAATTTGCTACAAATTCCCAGATCTAGACCTATAAAACCTTAAAATTAATGTTCTAGGCCTGAGCAAAAATGCAACATATTTTACTTTAAATTTTATGTAAAGCTTATGAATATGAGTAGGGTTAAAATCTGTTAAAATGGCCTGTATCAAGGCCTACGGTCAAAAAATTAATGTTTTGTAGTTGAGTAAAAGTGGAACATTATTTACTTGATTTGCTATGAAACCCTAATGAATATGAGCTCGGAGGATTAAAATTTGATAAAAAGGCCCATATCTAGGCCTTCTAATTAATGTTATATTTAAAAAAAAAACTACTCATGGAGAGGTGTTTCATGGAAATCAAAAGTGCGTTTTTTATACAATCCCATAATGTTTAGGTGGCCAGTTCTTCAAACACCCGCACCACACACTCCAACAGATCTGTAACAACAAAATTCTAAATTTTCGATAAACTGACCATTCGGTGAAATGATCTTTCGGTATAAT
Organism: Macrothele yani; assembly: GCA_039090855.1. Classification (NCBI taxonomy): domain Eukaryota; kingdom Metazoa; phylum Arthropoda; class Arachnida; order Araneae; family Macrothelidae; genus Macrothele; species Macrothele yani. The sequence continues at coordinate 57,741,344 of CM076998.1, read as the reverse complement.
GAACTTTTAGGTAAAGTAATCCTTCGGTGAAATGAACTTTTTGATCAAATGTCCTTTCGATGAAATGAACTTTTAGGTGAAGTGATCCTTTGGTGAAATGCACCTTTCGATCAAGTGATTTTCGCCGAAATGATTTTTGATCAAATGGTCTTTCGATAAAGTGAACAATACCCTTGTGATATGGCCCAGCAGTCTCATTTCATTTGTGATGTGGCTCACAATTTACAAAAGGTTGAAAACCCCTGGAGTTGGGAGCGCATGTGTGAAAAAAATAAGACAACTTTATTTTAGAAGAAAATTGGCACAGTTCTTTTGTATTGGCATGAAAAGAAAAAAATGTATAATTGTATTAAAAATTCTTATTTGCATTGAACAATGGTAGTTACAGGAATTTCTCAGATCTGAAGAATACATTTTTCTGGGAAAAAAGCTCCGCAGAAGTGCAAGCTTGTTATAATTATTTAAGCCTGTCATTATTTGTTAAAACATCTGAAGTACAAATAGTAACTGTGATTTTTTGAAGCTCGCATATCCCAAAACACCTAAGTGTAGGCAGTGGAGCACCCACAGGAACAGCTGATACCCCTGGGCTGACAGAGCAGAATATTATAACGGTGAAGTTTGAAACAAAAAATCTCAATATGCAATCCACATATACTTCTTAACCATGTACCGTATAATTATAACATACAATAATTATAAGAGAGTGTTTCTGTTAAATAAATTTAGAAGAATCTAACCAGGAAAAGAATTTCATCTGCTGCTTCTAATCATTTAACTTTCTTGTACTGTAACATTACTAGTAACTGGATAAGAATAAATGCATGAAAGTCAACCTCCTACTTAAGGTGGTTCCACCTAAAATCTGTGCCTTGTGTTTCCATCCCATGTAATTCGTCGATGTCTTTTTCAACTGCGGAGTGGGGAAAGGATATCCATTTATTTCTATAGTTTCTTTGACTATTCATTTCTTCCTGAAATGTTTCTGTGGCCGGGAATCAGGAAAAATCGGGAGGCACAACAACCTACGTCATACGTTGCTCAACAGAATTAGCAACAGAATTCTTTTCCTGGTTAGATTCTTCCCATTGAGGTAGGGAGCAAAATTTTGTCAGCTTGCTATCTACTATCTGTAGTTGTTAAAGAAACTTTTCCTTCGCAGAAATTCAGTAATTCATGGCTTATGGTACTTGTTGCCCAATCCCGGAATGAATATCCCTGCAGAGTTTTCATTTAGACCCAGTTGCCGAAGAATTCTATTTAACAACTAGAAAGTGTAAATAAAAGTATTGTATGATAAATCATACCAAATCAGTTTTGTTTTTGTTTTTTAAAAAAAAGAAGAAAAATTCTGTCCCTCTCTTAGAGCCCGAGCCCGAACTCCAGTAAGTATTATGCAGCCGAACCGGGCTCAGGCTGTCTCAGCACTAGTTTCCATTGGTGAAACTTCTTTAGATATTTTCTTCGCAATTAATGTATTCCCAAGAATAAAAATTTGCACATCTATAAAATTAACTTTAAGTTATAACATTGGATACTTAATGCTTGCTAAAACATAACCATAATTATATTAAAAATTAATCATTTTTCTTTGTGTAATGTTCAGACCTGTTAATAGATGGCGTGACCTGCACATTGATGATGTCAGTAGAAAAACAAATGTTGGATTGCTTAGTTATGGTTATGTTTTAGCAAGTATTAAGTATCTCATGTTATATAACTTAAAGTTAGTTTTATCGATGTTCAAATTTTCATCCTTGGGAATACATTAATTGCGAAGAAAATATGTAAAGAAGTTTTACCATTGGAAAAAATAAGGCACAGATTTTAGGTGGAGAACCACATTGTGTTATGGCACCTAGCTATTTTCCCCTGTAAATTTGGAAGGGTTACCCCCCACCTTGAGGAGAAATTCTGTGTGCCACATCCGCCCCCCCCTTAGGAAATTTCTGGGTGTGCTACTGCTAAGTATAAGCATATAAAGTAAATAAATTATTTTATTTGGAGCAGATAAAAAAAAAAGTTTTTTCATTGAGATGTCAAACAGGTTCTTACGTGATTATTTGAGGAGATAAAAAACAAAGCAGTTATTCATGGTGCGTAACTAGTAGTAAATGAATTTTTGAGTGTGGTCAAGACAGTGAGTTATAGAAGGGGATGTTTGAAGAGTTTAAATTTGAAAAATATTGGAAAGTAGTGTGTTGAATTAGCAGTATTTTGGGAAGATGCCTGCACAAAATTATATAAAATACAAAGTCACAACACACTATTCATTTTCAGCATAGTCATGTGTATCACTTTAAATAATTCTCATAATAGGATTCCTAATTTTTGTTCCAATGGAATTGGCATACAGAGTCGTATAAAAATAAAATGTATCTGCGTACACAACCATTGAAGCAGAAAACTTGCTGCAAACCTGAGAATCACAATAGTATTAGAATAAGGTAATTTAATATAACAATAAATAATTATTAGAACATTACAGATTCCAGAAAGGACAAAAGTGCATTACAACTAAATGCTCAGAAAGGTGTGTAAAATGGACCTTAAGGCCAAAACTTTAAAATACTGGACTATGAACCTCATAAAAACAAAAGACCAATTAAAGAAAGTTTTTATATCTAGAAAAGCAGTTCCATTAATAAGCCTTCAGAAATTATAAATAGCATTTTCAATAACTTAATTCAAAAATAGTGGACTTATAAAATACATAAGGAAAACATTTTAATTTTATAACGGGCAACTGCAAGAGGAACCTGGCAATGAAATTTAAAGTCTTTCTGTGTAAACAAAACTTTTGTTACAGTTCCTATAATAGGCCTTGATAAAATCAAGAGGCCAGAAACATCTGTGAAAACAAAAGAACTCACTATCGGAAGATGTGAAAAATAGTTGAACATTCTCACGTTAATCTACATTTTTGAGGTTACTCACCTTTATTCTAAAAATCTTTTAGGAGGTTTTTGTCTACACATTTCCAACACATATTTTTCGTGTTGAAAATGTGTAGAGACAAAAACCTCCTAAAAGGTTTTTAGAATTAAAGGTGAGTAACCTCAAAAATGTAGATTATGTCTAAATAGCACGTGAATAATTAAGCAGCTAGGTGACATTTGCAATGCTGTATGAATATATGATTCTCACGTGAAGATAGAATTAAATATATTAATCCGAGTAAAGCCTTGAGTAAGTGTTTTAATGGCTGTAAATAACTTAGTTTTTGCTTTTAGATTAAATAAAAAATCTGCAAAATCTGCTAATAATTTGGAAACTATCCGTGTACAACGTACGTGTGTGCGCCTATATTTTGCGACTCTGCTGGCATATCTTAGAAGAACACCTCCACACAGCATTTCATTTAGTTTCTAAAAGAGGTGGAAAGTGATTCATTTAAGGACTGCATTATGAGGTGGGTGGACCAACATTTCCACTCAGAATTTCCTACAAGTTTACAGAGGTAAAGCTTTTGTTTAAGGTGGTTTCACCTAAAAACTCTGCCCTGTGTTTCCAATGGTAAAAACTTCTGTTGACACTTTCTTCGCCATTAATGTATTCCCAAGGATGAAAATTTGCACATCAATAAAAATAACTTTAAGTTATACCATGGCATGCTTAATATGTGCTGAAACTTAATCATAATCATATCGAAAATCAATAATTTTTCTTTGGGTAATGTTGAGACCTGTTAATAGATCATGATGGTACGACCTGTACGTTGCTGACTTCGGTGGACAAACAAATGTTTGTTGGCTTATTTTGGAATTAAAAATCGGCAATACCTACAATACTACTGATTTTTTTTTCATTAATACTTTTGAAATTGGACTCAGAATTTGAGTCTATCCATGCATTAGTCTGGAATGATTTGAGCCACTTAAATTAAACTTTCTGACAATAATTCAGTTGAAAACATCAACAGAACTGTTGTCAGTGCTAAAGGAAGCATCTCCTTGTTTTCTCAACACTGAACAATACACTGATATTTATTATCAGTATGGCAGCCATTAGTCCACTGACTATGTAGCCCCTACAATGTATGGCAGTATGTAAATGATCGAGGATACACGGATATTTATCAGTATGGCAGCCATTAGCCCACTGACTATGTAGCCCCTACAATGTATATTGATATGTGAATGATCAACAGAAATACACAGATATTATCAGTATGGCAGTGTTAGCCCGCTGACTATGTAGCTCCTACAATGTATGTTGGTATGTGAATGATCGACGGGGATACACAGATATTTATTATCAGATGGTAGCTGTTAACCCACTGACTATGTAGCCGCCTACAGTGTATGGCGATGTGTAAATGATCAGCAGGACAATGTGAGAACAAAGGATCGTCTCTGACAGTCTGCAAGATTAAACATGCGCCATTGCACATAAAGAGACTTATAGAATGTGGTTCAAACGAGGGAAAGAGAAGGCAGGAAAACATACATTCTCTGAGTTATTTTTGTAATAACAAACATGATGGATTTAACCTGACTACGTTCGCCGCGCATTCAATAAGGATGATAATAATTTACTATTGGCTTATTGTGAGATGAATTTTGTCTCACCTTTTAGAATAGCATACAAAAGTCTTTCTGCAACCACACAGAAATTGTAAGGTTATTATCTCATATAATCATTAATTTTTCATTGCTACATTTTGCCCTTTTCGTACCTTATCATTAGCAAGCAATGAGACCCTGAAGCGGCTGGGCCCTAAGTGCAGCTGCACCCCCTCGCCCTGGGGTAGCTACTCTACTCACCCTAAATGACTTCACTGAATAACACAGGTAAGGGAAATTTAGCACTATCTGATGCACAGGTTCATACTATCCAGCCATGTTCGGCCCACTTCTTAGACCGAACATATTTGTTCGAGCTGGTTTCAACCCATTTTGGTAACTCTGAGTTAATTCGTTCTAGCTGGTTAAACTGTGTGTTTTTAGATTGATTTGGAGATGGTTGACTTAATTTCTAATAATTCAGAGGAAGATCTTATGTAAAGGCTAGTATGGGATTCATAAAGCAAAATATTGGGGACACTTGCCTAATAATGTGACGGATCACTCTTGGCTTTCAAGACAGCCTTGATTCGATATGCTATAGATTCAGTGAGGTGCTGATGCTCTACACATACGTTCAGCCAAGTGGATGTGTTGGCATCCATCAATTGCCGAATGTTCAATAGAGGATCTCTGTTCCACATCGCTATCTCAATTCCATACTACAAGTACAGTCTCCAGAACTTAACTGTGGGTCAGTTAAGTTCTGGAGACTGAGGGGGCAATTTTAGCACTTTGAAGTCCCTTTCGTGGATCACAGGTGCTAAGGTACAGTATATTCAGCCAAGCGGATGTGATGACATCCATCAATTGCCAAATGTTTAATAGAGGATCTCTGTTCCAAATCGCTCTCTCAATTCCATACCACAGGTACTTCCAGTCAGTTAAGTTCTGGAGACTGTGGGGGTGATTTTAGCACTTTGAAGCCCCTTTCATGGATCCCAGGTGCCAAGGTATGTTATAGTTTAAGAAGTAGGTTCAGCCAAGTGGATGTGATGGCTTCCTTCAATTGCTGGATGTTTGCTAGAGGACCTCTGTTACGAATCACTCTCTCAATCTCGTGCCGTGCTACAGGTATTCAGTTGGGTTAAGTTCTGGAGACTGTGAGAGCCATTTTTAGCCTTTTGAAATCGCTGCAATGCTCCTGGAACCGCTGTGTGACAATCTGAGCCTTTTGGTATGGCTCATTATCCTTCAAGAAGTAGCTCTCTCCATCAGAAAACACCACGCACATGCACAGGTACGCCTGCTCCACAGTGTTGTTAAGATACTTCGTGGCATCCAATTGCTGTTTTGAAGGTATTAAGTAACCCAATCCCATCGTGATTACAGACCTCAGGTTGTTGCACTGCCTCCATGAGCTGCACAATTAATGCTGAGCACCCATTGTCCATCAATTCGTGCTGTTAACGCGATATTCGGGCCAGTCCATCAACGTGCATTAAAATGAAAACGTAATTCCTTTGACCAGGCGACCCTTTTTCCAGTCCAGTTTTGGTGCTCTTGTGCCCACTGCAGAAACATTTGTCTATTTTTAGTAAAGACAAGTGGTACACGAAGGGGAACCCACTGTTACATCCCTTTCGCGCCAATATGCAATGGGCTGTGCATGCCGAAATTGTCCTCTCGACAGGGCCGTCTCAGAAATTAAAACGCACAGCAAAAAGGGCATTTACCAAATTTACACCTCACAGCCATTTTTCTGCATGTAGTTGGAACTGACAAGCTATACATACATAGGAATAGTACAATACCTACAGAAAGTATTTCTTTCTACACCTGACATCTGAAAAATCTTTAATTAATTCTTTAGAACACAGTCTCTCTACATCCAGTAGGCACAGAAGACTTAGTCGCAGAACATTTACTCTTTCGTAGTTCACAAATACAATATGAATAGACAAAGTCATCTCTCTTTCCACGTTTTTCTGTAATTAACACACAGCAAATGAAAAATTGTTATCTGGACACCGCTGGTATCGTACCCCAGATCTCTTGATAACTAACAGAGTGCATTCGCCTTGCGCTACGGTGGCCACAATCCATGGCGCTGTCTGTGTTTATCTGGCAGCATCTGACTTCACAAATCTGTAGAGATGGGCTTGGCAGCTGAGATGTCTGCCTCTGTGTGGGACTTAATGACACAAGATATTAAATTATAGCTAATAAATCCAAAGGAGGAGAGTGATAGTGAAAATCTTCCGAATACGTGGAGACAATGTGAATAGACAAAGTCATCACTCTTTTTCATTACAGAAAAACGTGGAAAGTGATGATTTTGTCTATTCACATTGTCTTCATGTATTTGGAAGATTTTCACTATCAAATACAATAATTCTTTATCAGTGCCAATTTGCTGATTGATGTGTCACCTAAACAACTACTGACCATCATGCTCAAACATATTTGAAGAGCTACATTGACACTTGGAAAGTTATCACCAAGCCCAACGGCAGCCCGTGACCAAAGTTGCTGGGAAGGCAAACTACTTTTCAGCCTGGATTCAAATAAATTTATTCAATTTAATGCCTTTTTTTTTTCACATAATTTTTTTTATTTACTTCCTCATGTGCGAAGTATAAAATAAGTAACATGACCCGTGAAAAGATTTAAAGTACAGGAGACGCACATTTTACATGACTTTGAGACCAACATAAAACCTGTTTATGTAAGATTCCAGCCCTTCGCCTAAATATATTTTTTCTCAGTTTGAATTGCCCTCTTGCACTATTTGGGAACTGTTAAGCCAGTTTGAATATGAAATATATTGCATCAAAATAGTTTTTATTAAAGAGATCAACAGAAGATAAGAAGCAAGACTGAACTATACATCTTTTTCATCTCAAATGAAATTCTATATACACCTCTACCTTCACTGACTCCAAAAGACAAAAAGTCTTGAAAACTTCTGCACACAGTGTTTACCTATAGAACAAGACAGAAAGCTTACCTTACGCTTATATTGTCTTGTATATCAGGTCTATCTTTCGTTCTTTCTGTTTGGCGAAGTGATTTATTATATGGTCATACCATGTCTGTTCTACTTCCATCTTCTTCATAAGCGCCTTCTCAATGGACAGAACTGATGAACTTGACAACCTTTCTTGCCCAACGGAGTTTCTCTTGTAGTTGTTTTATCCTCTTCAGGCCCGAGAAACTGCGTTCTACAGAGGCCGATGTTGCAGGAATTGTTACTATGAGGGAAAGAAGTCTAAACAACTCTGGCAGTGCCTGTGCTAGATTATTATTGTATATGGCAGATAGAAGTTCTGTTGTACTTTTGGCATTGTTCCACAGATCTCCGTCTGAATACAGAACCTGTGCAGTTTAGTGCTGTCAAAGTAGTTTTCATAAGTTTGAAGCAGAGCTTTAAAACAATGTTCAGGAAAAATTCTGGAATGAGCTTCAAAGCAGTGTACATCGACCAGCTGAAGAAATTTTAATTTCTCAATGTCAGAAAACAGGCATTTTAACTTAGTTGTAACATTGTCTATTACCTCATAATACAGTCTTCTGTATTGCACGGTGGGTGGAATACCATTGCTTCCTTTAAATATTTTATTTGGAGAGATCATCAAACTGTCTCTGCAGTACAAAGAAAGTAACCTCAGTTAAATCAAATTTTTTTTTATATGAGAAGAGAAGAAAAACGAAATTAAAATCTTGAAGTCACTGTTTTAGTCCTGCTGCTTCGTGAATTGTCTCATCATCATAGTTGGAATCGTCCTCAATTTTTTCAAATACTTCAAATAGCAGCAACCTGTGGTCAGCTATGGTAGACACTGAACGAGATTTGAAGTTCCACATGGTCTGTGATACACGAGGTGGTCTGGATCCACCAACAGATTCTGGTAAATGAACACGCTTTGTCGATTTGGAAAAGAATGCACAAATTGCATTTTAATTTGAAAAAAAAAAAAACGTGATTCCTTCGACATTGACGCGGCTTTGCTCAAAACTAAGTTCAGCCTGTGTGCGTAGCAATGAACAAATAATGCTTGAGGGGCATCACACTTCACTTTTTCTTGCAATCCATTCAGCTCTGATGCCATCGTATGTCCAAGCAACTAGTTTTTCTTTGTAGCTAAATCTTTCCAGCTCACGATCCAGTAATTCTTTAAGCGGAGTAGCACACCGATCAGAACTTACGTCAAAAAATCCCAAGAATCTTTCTACTGGTACTCCATCTTTCACGAATCGAACTATAATTGATACTTGTGCATGGGAGCTAATGTCTGTCTCTTCATCAATCTGCCAAGAAAAAAACTCTGCATTTTTAATATCTGCATTGATTTCATTCTCAACTATATGAGCAACTGATTCGATTAAATCATTCTGTATTGTTTTTGAAGTTTCTGAAAATGTTATACTATTCTCCATAAACGCTCAATGTTTCGTCACTCCTCTTGGCACTCTGCCAACCGCAGTTCTTCGCAACTGTGGGCTGACAGGTCTTTTTGTCGAACGTAAGCTACCGATAACCTGCTTGTTTGATTCGCAGAAAAAATCGTCGCAAGTCAATTAGGGCTGGGCGATGTACCTGTATAGCATGAAAAACTGGTTTAAGTTTTACATTGAGGCTCCGGTTTTTTAGCTAACTGTTCTACGATGCGTCGTCCTTCGCGATATCGTGAAGTACGATGTTGATGAAACCATACGATGCCGTCGCGAACATCGGAACTTCTTCACGTATGATGGGAATCCATCACGAAGCAAACATGATGTTCAAACCAGTTCTCATCGGGCTGCCGCGTGTTGATGATGCCACAAATTGGCGAATTCACATCTACTGCTATTTTTCATCAGGAATGATGTTCGAACAGGTTTTGATCAGTACGATTCCAAAACTGTAAATCGTTCCAAGTCATGATAAAGGCTACTGCATGTTTCTATGCCATGACTGCAATCTCCGGGATCTCAGGAATTGACTGCAGTCTAGGAAGTAGTTAGCAGGTATTTAGCACGTCTTTTTACAACGCGCATATGTTATCTGTTTGTGCGTCCGTCTGTGGACATCATATCTCTGCAACTATTAGTCCGATTTAAAAAAAATTCTTTTTGCATTGCCAAGATTGAAATGTGAGAATGATGAACCTGGCATTCCAAATTTTTCGGTTGCACAATTTTGCCACTAGAGGGCGTAAAGATATCGAATTTTAAATGCATTTTATTGCATATGTTTGCTTCTAAATATCTGATTGAAAAAAATCTTTCTTCCTTTTGATGCCATTTATAACGAAGACTATTTTCGGCACAGTTTCTTTTTCAAGTAATGCATAGATCTTCCACTAGGGGGAGCAAAGGTAAATTGCGTTTCCCGATATCTCAGCTTATAAAAGTCCGATTTGAAAAATTCTTCTTGCATCAGAAACAGGTTCTCATGGGAAATGTTTTGCATATAACTAATTTTTGCTAAGGAACTGTTTTGCCACCAGGGGTGTAAGTGTTTATTTCTGTTTCTGGTGTATTTGCAGCAAAATCTGAGCTTCTGAAAGAGTAGATTGAAAAAATCCTTTCATGGACCGATGCCGCTTACCTCGGAAAACGTTTTGAGATACATATGCATCGACGCCAAAAAATATTTTATTTTTAATAGTTTTAAAGATATACATCTACGCCCCCTAATGGGAAAACTATTGCTTAAAATAGCCCATAGTTTTCCCTCCAGGGGGCGTAGATGCATATCTTAATTTTGTCGATGAGCACATTTTGAAAAATTCTTTCTTTGTTACAGAGCGTTTCTGGTGCAAAATGTTTCTCATATATTTTCAAGTAATGCATAGATTTTCCACTAGGGGCGTAAAGATAACTTGCGTTTCCTCTGATATTTCTGCTTCTAAAACTCCGATTTGAAAAAATTCTTTTTGCATCGGATGCTGCTCATGATGAGAAATGTTTTGCATATAATTTCAAAATTTTGATAAAGTATGGTTTGGCCACCAGGGGCATAAGCATTAATTTCTGCTTCCGATTGCAGCAAAATCCAAGTTTCTGTAAAAGTCGACTGAAAAAATTCTTTCGTAAACCGATACCGCTCACCTCGAAAAATGTTTTGAGAACACCTCCCGCTTAAAATAGCGCATAGTTTTCCCGCCAGGTGGTGCATATGTATATCTTATTTTTGTCAATATCCCTGCTTCTAAGAGTCTGATTTGAAAAATTCTTTCTTTTTTGGGGAGCGTTTCTGTTGTGAAATGTTTCTTATATAATTTCAAATTTTCCTTAATGCACAAATCTGCCACTAGAGGGCGTAAGCTCACATTTCCGTTTACAGCAATATTATGGGACTAAAAACCCAATGTAAAAGATTCTTTTTAGGTCAGATACTACTAACTATGAAAACTCTGTGTATTTTCTTCCCAAAATAATGCCCAATTTTGCAGCTAGTTTAATCTGTTTTCTTAATATCTCTGCTTCTAAATGTACGATTTAAGAAATTCTTTCAACACCAGATGCCATTTACCTTGTGGAACACTTTAGGTTATTATTTGAGTAGTTTTATAGTTCACAGGTCTGCCACTAGGTGGTGTTTGTGTACTTTTGCTTGCAGCTCTATCTCTGCCTCTAAAAATTCTATTGAGAATTTTTTTTATTTACTGTTTGCCATTCTCCACAATAGAGATGCGGTACATGATCCTCTTTAAACAATGCACAGATTTGTCGCTAGGGTGCATAAAGGTCAATACCTTTTTTATACTGTCTCTTCTTCTGGGAGACGTATTTGAAAAGTTCTTTTTCCTTAACATAGCTTTTTCCATGGTTATTTTTCAACTTTCTCATTATGCAAAATTCTTCTGCTAGCAGGTGTAGAGTTATGCCATGTTTCTTTCTTTATTTCTCTCTTTTAACTGTTGAATTTGAAAATCTGTTTGTCTCCGATAACTTCCTTCTACTGTGAGAAACATTTTGTGCACGTTTGTTAATTTTCGTTACATACTTTTTAGCCACTGTTGGGAAGTAAGTAGCTATTTCTATTTCTGGATGATTTGTCAATTGAAGAAATCCGGTTGATATTTTTCTAACCAGTTGCACTGACTTTGAATAACTTTGATAAATTTAATTTGTATCAGAAAAGATTTAAAGGACATGCTCATTACAACGAATATTCAATGTCATCTTTCTTGTTGTTGTTTTTTGTTCGCATTATAGCAAAACAGTATAGAGAGATGTATAGGCATTTACTCTGTATAATTTTCCAAATGTCAGTCAGTGCACTTCCACTTTAAGAAAAAGTTACTGGAACATTCTGAAGAAGCAAATGCAATGTAAGCAGAAATTAAAGCAGCACACACACACACACACACACACACACACACACACACACACAAACTGCGGAGTTAAAGCTATGTCATACATTTGCATTTGGATTGCTAAAGCTCTTCATTAGGGCCCTGTGGGCTAAATGTTATCCAATGAGGAAGTATTTGATTTAGATAACTTTTTCAGTTTTATGTGTGCACAGTAATACTGAGCCTTACATATGTCTACTTAATGCATGTTTGCTATAACGTATGTACAGCATTTTTAACCATTCCTGACATAACTTATCAACACCACACTGAAAATTTCCACCAATTGGAAGCTGCATACTTTGAAGTCTAGAAATCTTCGTTTACGCTACGCTTGTTTCTGGCTTCCTTGATCGGAGAAAGAATTCTCATTGGTATTGCTTTTTTATTGATTTACTAAGGACATTCTTGTAAAAATGTCTTTCCATAAAAGGAAAAGTGGTGCTGAAAGTGAAATAATGGTAAAATGTCACAGAAATTCATAAAATTACAAGAAAAAGTGGACATAATAAATATGAGGCTGGTGAGTTAATAACTAAACTTTCGAACTCTATGAAATGGTCCCAGCCACTCCACATATTCAACAGACCACACCCTTATGTAATTTTTTTTTCTTTTGCTACCTAACAAACACACGTTAAGTTAAACCTATGGATCAAGGAGCTATTGCCACTTTTGAATCATATTATTTATTGCATCATGATATGAAGACAGCTTATTTTAGTAACAGTTAGTAAAGACAATGCAACTGTTAAACAGTTTAGTCGTGATTATAACATTTTGCATGCAGTATCACAGAAACTTCGATAGTGTGTGGAAAATAATGATAATGTAATGCATGGTTAGACTTTGACATAAACTTTTTGTCCACAATTTGTGACTGATTGTTAGAAAATTTCTTGAACAATATTATTAATCAAACCAAATGTTAGATTAATAATATTGTTCAAGAAATTCTCCAGCTACCTGAAAAGCTTGATTTGGAAACTGATGTGAAAAAATTGTTATCCTCACTCAATGAAAGACTTAGCACTGAGGGCTTGATTGAACTGGAAACTTGGTCAAGGAAAGTGGCTCATAAGAAGACTCTGTTGGATAAACTACTAAAGAAAACTTACACTAACAAACATTCTCGATAAAACTTTCAAAATCACAGAACAGCTTGTAAATAAGTAGGGCCCTAATTGAGTGCAGTTCTTCAGTTGTGTATATGTTTGGATACTTTGTGCAACAGTGTGAAGCTTGTTTTGAAAAATTAAAATAAATTGCTATTAATTTTAATTGTTGATAACAGTCTAAACCGTTATAATGTACTTCCTATACTAGCTTAACACAGTGGCGTAGCCAGAAATTTCTCAAGGGGGTGGGTGGGTCCATCATACATGAGATTCTTCCGCGAATTCGCGGAATTCCGCTTTTTTCGGCATCATTTTGGTCATCCTCGAGGTCATTGCAAAAATGAAGAGAAAATTTTCAGAATTTTTTAGGGGGGGGGGGTCGTTCTATAGAAAAATCCTTGAAAAAGCGGAATTCCGCGATTCCCTTTTTTGTGGTGTAAAAGAACTAAGCGCTTTCTAGCTGAGAGCGTTGTTTTTGGAGCAGGCGCTGGGGGGCAAGAAGAAATGTTGGAGGGTGGAGTCAGGAGCTCAATTCGTTTACTGCTGTCAACAATGGATGGGGTCAGTCACTTGAGCATCGCAGCGCGAAGGGTGGAAGCTCCGCCTACTTCGTGCTTTAGGAAACTGCCGCAGCCCACGAGCCATTCCGCGTCTTGCGGGAAATCGCCACTCTGCATTCTATCCGTGACGTCATCGCCAGGAACTCTCTTGTAATTTGCGATGTATCCGAATGCGTTCCCACTTTTCTGAGATCGTTAGAGAATCGAAGTTCTCGTGAAATCTCTTTCTACAAAGGACGCACATAAATTACGGAATCTCCGTAATTGCCAAAAATTATGGAATCTCCGTAATTATTACGGATTTCCCCCGGGATTACGGGTGACTAACAAAAAATTATGGATATTCAGATTTTCGCTGTTATTAAGAAAGTTTTAATGGTTTTGTAAATAATCGATGAAAAGCCTCTGAATAACGTTCGTAACACAGCCCTTTGTATCCCTTTTTTTTTTTTTTTTCTTCTGAGGTGGCGGAATTTGTTTTGCTTGTTCGAAAGTGTAAAAAAAAAAAAAAAAAAAAAAAAAGCACGGCACTAGGATTGCATAAATCCGGCGTGCTTCTTTCGGCATGGCCCGCTATTACGCGCTTCTTTCGCTGTGGCCCGAGATTACGTCGGCCTGAAGCATCTGAATAAAGTTCGTGACGCAGCTTTCTGTTCTTAAATTCTCTCCCCCCCCCCCCCATCCCGAAGAGAAGGAATTTATTTTGCTTGTTTGAAAGCCAAGTGGAAAGGAAGCACGGCGCCGCGCCGGGATTACGTATAGGCATGGCGTGCTTCTTTTGCCGTGATCCGGAATTACGTTGGCTCGGACGTGCTTCTTTCGCTGTGGCCCGGACTTGCGTCAGCCCGATGCCTCTGAAACAAGTTCGTGACGCACCTCTTTGTTTTCTTTTTTCTAATGAGGAGGAATGTGTTTTGCTTGCTTGAAAACTTAGTGGAAAGAAAGCACGGCGCCCGGCCAGTATTACGTCGGCCTGAAGCTTCTAAACAAAGTTCGTGACACAGCTTTCCGTTGTTGTTTTTTTCTTTCTGAGGAGGAGAAATTGTTTTGCTTGTTTGAAAGCTAAGTGGAAAGGAAGCATGGCGCCACGCCGGAATTACGTAGGCCTGGCGTGTTTCTTTTGCCGTGATCCGGAATTACGTTGGCTCGGACGTGCTTCTTTCGCTGTGGCCCGGAATTGCGCCGGCCCGATGCCTCTGAACCAAGTTCGTGACGCACCTCTGTGTTTTTTTGTTTTTTTTTCTGAGGAGGAGGAATGTGTTTTGCTTGTTTGAAAACTTGGTGAAAAGAAAGCACGGCGCCCGGCTAGGATAACGTCGGCCCGTAGCCTCTGAACAAAGTTCGTGACGCAACCCTGTTTCTCTCCTTTCTTTCGTTTTTCCTAAGGGAAAAATGTGTTTTGCATGTATGAAAGCTAAGTGGGAAAAAAGCACGGCTTCGGGCCAGTATTACGTCGGCCCAACCCTCTAAACAAAGTTCGTGGCGCAGCTTTCCGTTTTTTTTTTTTCTTTCTTTCTGAGGAGGAATTTGTTTTGCTTGTTTGAAAGCTAAATGGAAAGAATGTGTCATGAGTGGCCCAAAAACATGGTTAAAAACAAGAATTCGGCAGAGAAAATCTCCCCACTTGCTTGATATTGATGGAGATTCATGTCACCATATTCACAATGCAAGTAAAAAATGTTGCAAGCCATTTTAAGCTTACATTGAGAAATACTTTATTGACTTCTTCAATTACTTTAAATGGTCGGCAGATCAACATGAAGCCCTTGCTGAAATTTGTGAAATTATAGGGCTAAAATTCACTGAAATTAAGAACATGGTGCAATGCAGGTGGTTGTCATTCTATCATGTGGCATTAAACAGTTTACATATCCATGATGCCCTTTTGCTGCTGTATTATGGATTTGTGCAGCCTAATGAAAGACCAATATACATGGATGTGATAAATAAAATATGTAAAGATTAGAAAGAAAAAGTTAAAATTCCAGGAGCTTTGGAAGAAATTACGGGAAAAAAAATCTAATAGAAGATGGAAGAAAATGGAAATCTAGAATTGTTGCAAAATTATTTGAAAGCTCAAAAAAAAAAAAAACCTTGCTTATATTAAATTTTTATGTTGCAGCTCTACCTCTTTTGAAAAAATATGTATGCTTATTTCAAACAAAGGAGCCATTAATTCATAAAGTTTTTGATGAGCAGAAGCAACTATTCTTGGATTTCTTAGCTTGTTTCTTAAAACAAGAGATACTGAAAGGCAAACCTATGAAATATTTGATAAGGCAAACCTGTGAAAGATTCTTGGATCAGGAACATTATTTTGAAAAGCGAATCAAATGACATTGTGGGGAATTTTTTTAAGCCAGGCTGCTGAAGCTTATATTCAGCATGCAAAATACATGCAAAAGACACTACCATTATGTAGTGATCTTTTAATGAACATATCATTGATCCTTCTACAAGGGGACATAATCTAACTTTAAAAAGACTGAAAAACTTCCACAGTTTCTTTGAAATATATTGAATTCAGAGGAAATGGAAAGCTATGCTCTAGAAATTCACCAGTATCAGTTTGAATCACGACTTCCATCTCCTGACTTTGTAAAAATTGATGCGTGGTGGGCAAAGGTGTTTGACCTCTACTAGTACACTATGTTATCTAAAGTAGTAAAAGCCTTTATATCATGCTTCCATGGTCCACAGGTTGAAAGTTCTTTCAGCATGATGGCTGAAACCATAGATATAAAATCAGGAAGAATGAACATTGAAACCTATTCAGCTATACAAACTGTGTAGTATAAACTTAAACACAGGTAAGTCTGCAGTTAATTTCTTCAGTAAAGAAATTTTTTTCCAAGAAGCAGTTGATGCCAACCTCTGCCAAAATCTTAGGACATCAGAAACAAGTTATACCAAAGAAATAGAGAGGAAAAAGAAAAGGAATTATCAGCAAAAAGAAAAAGTTAGCAATGGATGCTGTTCAGCTGCAGTCAACGTAAAATAAATATGGCCATGCAGTTTGCTGAGAAGAAAGCCAGGCTTGCTCAGAAGAGGAAATTCGAATTGTTGTGCAAGCAAGTACAACAAAAAAGGGGCAAAATATCTTTGAAGCAATCTGTTTAAAAACCATAACTTCTAGTCATGTTTTTTTTTAATTTGTACATATTCAAATACATATTCCAATTATCATTTAGTAAGAATCTGTGAATTTAACTTATTTCCACACACATTTCATTTTTGAAAAATTTGGTACATTAGAGTGCTACTAAGCCAACAAGACTGACTTATCTCTTGTACTCTGATGTTTGACCAAAACTAATCTGTGGATATGCTTCTAATTGCTTGACTAAATGCACAAACTTTCCTAGACAAATACTTTTCACCTCAGGATTTAGCTAGTAAAGATTTACATGTATGTTTTAAATCTGATTTTTAAAAATATCTCATTTTATTTTGTTCTTGATTCCCTACTTTTCTATTGTGAATATAATAATGTGCTTCACTTTAATATTTACTTACATAATTTACAGAAAATAATTCCATATGGCTTGTGCAATCTTAAATATTGTATATGCTGTATTTGAATTTGCTCACACCGCGCGTTCGCGTGTCCCAATTTTCCACCCAGTTAAAAAGTTCAGCGTTTTTTGTCATCGGCCGGTCTCATGTATGGTCCATGGGTTTGGTTCATTGGTGAAAGCCCCATGTATACATATATTGGGTTGTGGGAAAAGTCATGACGTATTTTGGCACCCGATGGCGGTTGGGCAGTTTTTGAAGTACTAGAGGCATGCGCAGCTCTGTAATCGTTATGGCATTCGACAGGTGCCAGTTCTAGCTGCAGTCTAAAAAGGAATAGCGAGCGATTTGGTTGATTTGCGGAGATTTGACATCGTTGAAGATGGAAGGCCAAACTGCATTTTCGCCATATTTTACTTCCGTAAAGGAAAGAACGCGCGTCAAGCATGTGAAAAGTTGCGCAAAGTGTACGGTGATAATGCTCTACAAGAACGTCAGTGCCAGCGGTGGTTCGCAAAATTCCGTGCTGGTGATTTTGACCTCAACGATGCTCCTTGGTCCGGGAGGCCAACCGAGGTTGATGACAACCAAATAAAAGCATTGATCGAGTCAAACCCACGTTACACGACACGAGAGATTGCAGACACATTGTACATCCATCATTCAAGCGTTCACGACCACCGGAAGAAGCTGGGATACGTAAGCAAGCTCGATGTGTATGTTCCTCATGAACTCAAAGAAGCTCAATTGACGGCGCCAGTGGCGGCTCATGGCAACTGAAACAGGTGGGGATAGTAGCCGAAGTCAAACAATGAAATAAAAAAAAAAAAACTGTCATTATTAGGCCAACTATTCAGACGCCCCCACCCCACCCCCAAGATTATTTTACTCAGCCTCTGTTTACCCCCTTGACTCACAATAATGCCCAAATCAGGCAGGAATGTGTCAACTATTGTATTGCACACGAAAAAAATTTCCTCAGAATAGAATGCATAACTATTAACAGAAAAATGCTAAAACTCCTTAAATAAAATTTTTACTTAAAACATATTAGCATTAATTTATGTTAGTTGTGTTTTGTGTTTCTTCAGATTTCTCAACTGAGGAATAATCACAGGATTCACAGGATAAAAAAATGTGAAAAAATAATAACTTCAAATATATGCAGGGAGGGAATGTTTCATGAATTTCGTCCCATATAGATTGAGTACCATACTACCATTTGCATTATTTGAAAGGTTTAACCTTTTTTTTATATGTACTCGTGTGCAAATTATACTTACAGGTTTCCTCATTTATTTATTTATTTTTAACATAGAAAATCATCTTAGTTAAAACTGAAATTAGTTCTGCAAAGCGCTTTGTGAACTTCATACTCTTGGAAACTCAAATTTTTGGGCTGATAAGCACAGAGTATTTTTAAGTGAAGCTTTTCGAATCAAATTCTTGGGCTGATGAGCACGTTTTTATTTTAAGTGAAGCTCAAACTAAAAATTCTTGGGGTGATAAGCACAGAGTTTTTTTAAGTGAAGCTTTTCTTCCAGATTTAAAGCAAAGAACGGAGATTGTAATCAAATATCCACTCCATTCATTGTACTCGATCGACAAGCAAAAAAGTCATGACACAAAGGAACAACACATCCCTGAGAGAGACACGCAGAAAAAACAAATAACTGAACTTTGCTACGACATTTGAAACCCTGCCGCCACCCTTGAGCTTGGTCGTGGTAAGCTCTGTCAACCCACATCGTTAAGTAAATGGATACTCTCCCGGCCAATCAGATTAGCGCGGGGCCACACAGCTTTTTTTGCACACGCGGTTAAGGCACTGTTGTATGTAGGTCGTACTGAATGAGACTGGGAGGAAATAGTTTCCTCTTCGCTTGCGTAGTGATGTTACTGGGGCCTGTTGGAGCTGGCCCCGATAACCTAACACTGAACGTGATCTCTTTTCTCAGGAAATAGTTTTTCGTTTTTGAAGGAAACTTTTCCCTTAGGTAATGGTTTTTGAAGGGAAAGGTTTGTCACCATGTAGTTAAGAGAGAGAATAAGAATCAGGGCAAAAAAAAAAATATTCTAGAAATAGAAATTTTTAGGTGGGGCCCGGCCTCTCTGGCCCCTAATGACGAACCGCCCCTGGACGGCGCGTATAAACATCTGCGATATGCTCATTAAACGTTAGGAAAACGATCGTTTTTTGAAGCGACTGATAACTGGTGACGAAAAGTGGATTGTGTAAAACAATGTGCTACGCAAACGGTCTTGGTCCCGACGTGCTGCTTCGCCTCAAACGACATCCAAAGCAGACATTAATCAGCGGAAGGTTCTGGTTTCAGTGTGGTGGGATTTTAAATGTTTCGTGTTTTTTGAGCTCCTACCATGGAACCAAACAATCAATTCAAGTGTGTACTGTCGGCAATTGGACAGTTTGAATGAATCCATCATCCAGAAACGTCCAGAGCTCGTTCATCGTAAAGGTGTTGTGTTCCATCACGACAACGCCAGACCACACACAAGTTTGATCACCCACAAAAAATTATTAGAGCTTGGGTGGGATGTGTTGTCACACCCAGCATACTCGTCTGACCTTGCGCCGTCAGACTTCCACTTGTTTCGCTGTCTTCAAGAGTCCTTGCGTTGTATAACGTTCAATTCAGACGAGGCTGTAAATCAGCACCTTGTACAGTTTTTCGCCACGAAAGACAGGTCCGCCGCCCCGGTGGCGCAGTGGTCTAAGCGATGGCCTCTGATCATTCGTCCGTAAGGGGCCCGGGTTCGAATCCCGGTGTGGCATGGATGTTGTGTTTGTCTTACGGCACTGGCTCTCTCCCTTCCCTGGAACCAGTGACCCTAAATTAGGGACGGGCGACTGCTTATAGCCCATTGAGTTGCTCACGGTGGTCGTTAAACCTCCAATCAAAAAAAAAAAAAAAAAAAAAGACAGGTCCTTCTATGAACGAGGCATTTTGCAGCTCACTGAAAGATGGCAAAAGGTTTTCGCCACGAAAGACAGGTCTTTCTATGAACGAGGCATTTTGCAGCTCACTGAAAGATGGCAAAAGGTTATGGAACAAAACGGGCATTATATCATTCATTGGTCTTTGTTCTTTCTATCAATAAATGACCTTTGCAAAACATGGCTAAAATACGTTATGACTTTTCCGACAACCAAATATATCGCTTTAAATTCATTCTAAATCTTCCCTCAGGGGGGTCCGGATTCAAGGACCACATGGCTACGCTTATGGCTTAACATGCTTTTGTGTAACGTGGTTTCCCAGTTACAAGTAATTCTTTACTCAATTTACCTTAATTTCCTAATTACATAATCAGATTTTATATTTAATTAATTAAACTGGCCAAACTCCTACACTGTTGACAGAAAGAATCGTTGGTAAAACTTAGCTTTAGGGTGAAGAAATGTCCCGTAAAAGTCAAGGAAAGGTCAAGAAATTGAATCTCCTGAAAATGGTATCACGCGGTTACGTGATGCAATGGAGCTCGTCGGTAATCTCGTACAATCCTCCCCAGGCGTTGTTCCCCTCGAATATCGACCAGTCGCTTTTGTCTGTAGAATGACTGCTGACTGCTTGTTTTGTTGTTTGTGCACCATTCATTGTACACTCTTAATACAGTTCTTGCTGATGGAGAAGGTTCCGTTTTCTGAGATTCTTGCACTTGCCCACCAACGCCTACTATCGTGCCTCTTTCAAAGTCTATTAATCCACAAATCTTTCCCATATCACTGCTATCTATGCTTTGTACACGTCTGAATTATTTGCAGTGAGTTATTTATAAAGCCGTCTCAACGTCACAGTCGCATAGCTGAGTAAGGATGGCATGTGTCTGTTTTAGTTAAAGTTCATATCTCTGATCCATATGTAAAAACTGGAAAGACCCTTTTGGTTGTTTTTTTCATTGGAGGTTTAACGATCACCGTGAGCAACTCAATGGGCTATAAGCAGTCGCCCGTCCCTAATTTAGGGTCACTGGTTCCAGGGAAGGGAGAGAGCCAGTGCCGTAAGACAAACACAACATCCATGCCTCACGGGATTCGAACCCGGACCCCTTTCGGACGAATGATCAGAGGCCATCGCTTAAACCACTGCGCCACCGGGGGGGGGGCTCCAAAGCCTTTGTGTGTATGTTTTAGTTAAAGTTCATATCTCTGATCCATATGTAAAAACTGGAAAGACCCTTTTGGTTTGTTTTTTTAATTGGAGGTTTAACAACCACCGTGAGCAACTCAATGGGCTATAAGCAGTCGCCCGTCCCTAATTTAGGGTCACTGGTTCCAGGGAAGGGAGAGAGCCAGTGCCGAAAGACAAACACAACACCCATGCCTCACCGGGATTCGAACCCGGACCCCTTCGGACGAATGATCAGAGGCCATCGCTTAGACCACTGCGCCACCGTGGCGGCCTTTTGGTTTAAGACATAATGGTAAATTCCCTTGAAAATTGTATTGTTTCTTTCGCATACACTCCAGCCAAGTTTTAGACGTCTTCGATATGGCCCTAGCTTGATATGTGTTGTTCAAGGCAGGCATAGGCCGCCCCAGTGGCACAGGTGTCTTAAGCGCTGGCTCAAGACCGGTCGTCCGCGTGGGTCCGGGTTCAAATCCCGTGAGGCATTGATGTGTGTTTGTTTTACGGCACTGGCTCTCTCCCTTTCCTGGAACCAGTTGCCCTAAATTATAAACGGGCAACTGCTTATGGAACTTGCCCACCAACGCAGGTTTTGTAAAAGCATTGTACATCGATTTTGTTTTCTCTAAGTTCATCCTTAATCCCTCTTTACTCTTCTCAGCAAGTTTATATCATATGTATAACGTATATATACACTCGGTAAATAGAGATAGCAATGATGGGCAGTTTTGAGGCATTGGGCATCCCCGCGCAGAGTGGAACACACCCAAACCGAACGCAGGAGATAAATAAGCGGACAGCAACACTTCCCAACAGTGTATTGCAATCCACGAATATGGGTAAACTTGGTGATCTGAGCGACTTTGATCGTGGATCCATTGGCGCAAGACAGATGGGTCGTTCTATCGCACAAGTGGTAAGAACCCTATGGGGTTCCCGAGGACAACGATGTGCCGCGAGTATGCCATCGACGGACGTAACAGCCCCCAAAAAGCTAGCGATGGCCTACCACACGCCACTAATGACCGGAATCTTAGACTATCCAGGCTCGTACAGACTGATCGCTTGGCAGCAGAGGTGTAAATGACATCCAGGTTATATGGAGGTCCAAGAAGCGTCAGCGAGTAAACGGCACGGCGCACGTTGCATTTCCTGATCTATGGAAGCTGACGCCCTACTCATGTGCCACTGTTGCATATCCTGGTCTATGGAAGTCGACGCCCTACTCATGTGCCAATGCTGACTGCTCGTCATCCGAAATCACACTTTGCTTGGTGCCGGGAACATAAAGACTGGAACTGTGCAGGATGGCGCCACGTCGTGTGGTTAGACGAATCCCATTTTCAGCGAGATGACGGGAGGGTGCAGGTGTGTCCCCGTCGTGCCAGGTCGTTTCTGTTCAAGGCGGTATTGGCTCTGTGACGGTTTGGGGAGCCTCATGGGACACGTTAGGTTCCTTAGTGTGTATGGAGAGGTCCTCTACCGGTGCGCCTGACGACGTGTGCTGGCAGATCACCTACACACTTTCCTGGCCTTCGCGCACTCTGCGGTCGATGGTCTGTTTCACAGGACAATGCGTCGCCCCACCTGGCCGCAACCACACAAGCTTGGCTCGAGGAACACTCGGATTCATTGGATCCTTAAACATCCAATGAATCCGTTTAGGCTCCGTCATTCTTGTGACAGAATAATTTTACGCCATGTTCTGTGGGACATTTTCCGAAGCAGTTGCGGGGTGATACGAGAGAAAGCACGTCTCACTGCTTGTTTAAGTTCATCAGTGGTTTGATAGCGCTGCTGTGCAACAACCTCCTTTATGAAACCACAAAGGGCATTATCACACGTTGAGAGATCTGAGCTTCGAGGTGGCCATTCAAGTGGAGCGGGCAGCACTGCCAAACTTCGGCCGATCCAACGATCCCGAAAGACTTTGCTAAGGTATTCCTGAACAGCGATTGCGTAATGGGCGGGTGCCCCATCCTGTTGGAACCATACGTCATTCAGAATGCCAAGATTTCCAAGTTGTGGTACAAACCAGGTTTGCAGCATGTCCAGATAAGTTGTCTGATTCACTGGACCATCAAAGAAATACGGTCCAAACAGATGTCGACTATTCATTGCAGCCCATATCATGACATGCGGAGGATGATGTTCCAATTCTTCGACATAATGTGGGTTTTCCTTGGACCAGAACACAACGTTCCGTGATCGACAGCTGCGCTATATCGCACATTCATCACTGAAAATGACCTTTCTACGTTTTGGGATTATGGCAAATGTCTGAAGCATCATTGCACATGCATCCCGTCTGCGGTTTAAATTGATGTCTCATAACTCCCTGAACGAACATCGGGCGATATGCGTGCAAATTCAGGTCATTCTTCGTGTGCTTATGCAGTGTCGATCGTGGTATTCCAAGCTCCGCTGATCGTTTGCGGAGCGACTTCATTGGTGACCTGATAACTGATTCCTCGACCGCTCGACACTGTTGCACTCTGGTTGATGGTCTTCCCGTTCGTGGTTTATCCTTGATGTTGCCTGCTTCGAAGAGTTTATGTTCCCACCTCAGAAGAGTCTGTTTTGGAGGGGCCTCTTTGTCGAATCGTTGTTGGAAATCGGCACGCACGTCACGCATTGTCTTCCCTATGTGTGGACGTTCGTGTACCCAGACACTGACAACAATCCTCTGTTCCAGGGGTTTTTCGCTGGTATCACACATGTTCCGGTACCTAATCTGTAAATAAACACAATACAGACCATAACTCAACATATACATCATACAACAGATACATAGCTCACTTACATTTCTTATTACAGGGAGTTAACAAGACATTGTGGACACCCTGTACACAATCGTATCAGAATAATACCACCACTCCCAGAATCACAGTGTACCCTCCCAGGCGTGTTACAGAGTGCACGTGACAAGGTCGACCACATGGAGATATACGCGGCCTGCCAAGACAGATGAGCCATAGTGCGTAATGTGAGCACGATGGGCAGAGATAGTGGTTTGACGGATGTTCAAAAAGGAACGATTATCGGCCACCGCGTCAAGGGTGGAAGCATCTCGGAAACTTCGTTCGCAAGGTGCTGTAGTAAGGGTGTATCAAGAATGGACCGCTGGCACACCGAGTACCTTCCGACGTCAACTGTGGAGCCCCAAAAGCCATCGACCCCTGATGAGAGCGTCGACTAGTAAAAAGCAATCGATGCGCAACAGTGCAACAATTGACCACGCAAATAAACGCTGGGTCACCCAGGTACATGTCCCCGATACCAGTAGAGTGAACCCTGTTACGTATGGGTCGACGCTGCGTCAAGGCGCCCATGTTAACCCAGGTCCATCGACAACGACGCCTGCAGTTCGCATTGGACAGTGGAAGAGTGGAAAAAGGTTGCCTTCTCTGACGAATCGAGGTTTCTACTCCACAGTAGTGATTGGCGGTGGCGGATATGACGTCAGACACACGAGAACCAACACCCGGACACGCATGTCGGTCAAGTACAGGCTGGCAGTGTGCATGTCTGTGGGATGTTTATATGGTATGGCCTGGGACCGCTGGTATCACTGGATGGGTCCCTCAACACCAATGGCTACCTGTCCACCCTCGCTGACCACATGCATCCCTTCATGTTGGACGCTTATCCTGGTGGTGAT
The DNA here is from genome assembly GCA_039090855.1 of Macrothele yani. Taxonomy (NCBI): domain Eukaryota; kingdom Metazoa; phylum Arthropoda; class Arachnida; order Araneae; family Macrothelidae; genus Macrothele; species Macrothele yani. The sequence continues at coordinate 57,716,487 of CM076998.1, read as the reverse complement.
GGTGTCTACCAACAGGACAACGCGCCCTGCCATGTCGCTAAAGGGATGCGTGACTAGTTCCAGGAACACCCTAGCGATGCCTCCGTTCTCCCTTGCCCTGCGAATTCACCCGACTTCAACACCATAGAGCACTTGTCGGACTATTTGGATTGATAAGTTTGACGTGACGACCGAACGTCATCTCCGAGATCTCTGTGCTCTGCTGCAGTCCGAATGGGCACGTATGCCTCGGGCAACCTTCCAGGGCCTCATTGCGTCCTGTAAATAAGTTGCCTTCTCGCCACTGTTATCCGGGCCAAGGGTGGTTATTCCCATTATTTATGTAGGTGGTCATATTATTCGGATACGAATGTGTATACATATATAAGCTTTGTGTTCCGGGGTTTAATGTGCAGAATGAGCACAGGGCCGTAGCTTGGGGCCCAGCAGGAGAAGCTCAGCCTCCTCTACGAAAAACAACGAACGTAATAATTAGAACGTGCCGTATTTGGGGGAAAAAAATAAAAAACAGTTTCAGAATCACACTTAAAGCGTTGTGCATCGATCTGACTGAGCGAAAAGCCTGTAAATAAGTTGATTCAAGATCATGTCCGTTGAGCCATTTACGTATATAGATATTGGAAGTTCTAAAACATTAAAATGTTCTCACAGAAGCTTGCTTAAAACAAAAACAGCAATATTTAAATATTACTTTGTCGCTCCGACTTTCACGATAAAGTGTTGCAATAAGCCACCTTCCCGTACTCATTGTCATTATATATATATATTATCTAACCACCTTCGTTTTGCTGATGACGTAGTCATTTTTGCAACTACCCCATCAGAGCTACAGAGTATGATCCAGGAACTTGCTGACAAGAATAAAGAAGTGGGATTAAAAATGAACTTTCAGAAGACAAAAGTGATGTTCAATGCTTTTACAAGAAATGAAGATTTATCGATTGATGGAGAAAAGCTGGAGATAACAGACACGTACGTTTATCTTGGACAGCAGATATCAAGTGAGGGTCACATTGATGAAGAAATTAATCGGCGTAGAAAACTTGCCTGGAGAGCTTTTGGAAGAAACAGCATAATTTTCAAGAGCAATATGCCATTATGTCTTAAAAGAAAAGTGTTTGATCAATGCATCCTTTCAGTGCTTACGTATGGCGCAGAGACGTGGACCTTAACTAAAAGAGGCATACAAAGGCTGCAGACAACTCAAAGAAGCATGGAGAGGTGCATGCTTGGTGTAACCAGGAGAGATAAGAGGAGGAACTCGTGGATCAGAAAAATGACAAGAGTGGAAGACATCATGATCAGAGTTAAATCCCTGAAATGGCAATGGGCTGGACATACTGCCAGAAGGACAGACCATCGATGGACAGCCGAAATTTTAGATTGGATTCCAAGGGACAGGAAAAGACCCAGAAGAAGACCACATGGGAGATAGGTGGATGAAATTCGAAAGTATGCGGGAGTGACATGGAGGAGACTGGCACAAGACAGACCGTTGTGGGGGAAACTTGGGGAGACCTTCGTCCAGCAGTGGATTGATAATGGTTGACAATGATGATGATGATACACGGTCGAGTCACATTATTGTGACCACCAGCTAATTTCCACAGTAACCGCCATGTGAAGCGCAGACAGCAGCTAGACGGGCTGATAGTGATTCAATAAGGTGTTGGAAGGTGTTCATAGGTATGTGGAGCCAGGCTGACTGCAGTGCATCATACAGCTGCTGGAGCGTGCGTTGTAGAGGATCCATAGAGCGAACAACACGATTGAGCTGGTCCCACAGATGCTCAATCGGGTTTAAGTCCGGGGAATTAGTGTGCCAGGGAAGTACTTTGAAGTTTTCATCGTGCTCTTCCAACTACTGTCGTACTTTTCTAGCTGTGTGACACGTCGCATTGTCGTTCTGTAAGATGCCATCTTCCCCAGGAAAGACAATCAACATGTATGGGTGTACGTGGTCTGCAAAGATGGATTCATAACGAATTCGGTCCATAGTGCCTTCCACAAGTATGAGTGGACCCAGAGAATGCCACGAAAATATTTCCCAGACCATAACGCTGCCCCCTACGAGCTTGTGTTCTGCCAGCAATGGTTGAAGAGTGTTTGTTGTCCGATGTTTCTCGCCTTACACGCCAACGTCCATCCGTTTGATGAAGCAGAAAACGTGACACATCGGAGAAGGAAATCCTTTGCCAATCAGTGGAGGTCCAATTCCGATACAGTCGTGCAAATGTAAGCCTTTTCCGTCGATGCTCCTTCGTTCTCCAATGACCATCCGTCTGCATCGGAGCCTATAAGCAGCAGGGTTCGCTGAACTGTCGTTTTAGACACACTACCGGTAGGCCCCTGGTTCATTCGGCCAGTGAGTTGCTTCACTGTAGCGTGTCGATCGGCCTTCACGCACCTTCGAAGCCGACGGTTAACTAAAGGGTTAACTATTTTGTTGGCTTGACAATATCGGGCACGTAATTATAAGTAGGGCACTTTCAAACCCTCCACATCAATGGCACGTGGTGCTCGGCAGTTTTCACTCGCTTATTCGCAATGGCGCCATTTCTCCAATCACGATACACTTTAACCACAGCAGCACGCGAACAGTTCACAAACTGCGCTGTTTCAGTGCCAGCCTTTCCCCGAAAGCCGATAATCACTCTTTTTTGTAAATCTGATAAATCGCTCCATTTATCCATTGCAGCAACGAGTGATATGTTTTCAGGATACCTACAGCACACCTTATATACCCTTCATGCCAGCTCACGACACGTGCCTTCTTTCATTGGCTACGCGCTGTTGACCTCAAAAGTAGGAGGTGGTCACAATAATGTGACTCGACTGTGTATATATATCAAAATAATTAGGGGATATCGTAGTTTTGTATGAAAACTGTGAATGTCGGAGAATTTCGGAGTTTGGAATAGGAACTACAGACATAGTACGCAATGTTAGAAGAAAAATATAGCCGAAACAATTAGTCATTTAAATTTAATAATTTTTGAGGAGATGAACGTGTAAATGCATACTTATGAGCATATCAAAGAAATGAAAATAAAGGTAAATTTTTTGGCAGAAAATTGGACTTAATAGAGGGTATGGTTTACCCTGACAGAAAGCAATGTTGCACACCTGTGAGGCATGGAGTAAGAGTATTAATGAGGAATTGGGGAATTCCATCCCACTTCTGCGGAAGAGCACTTTCCAGTTGCTGGACTGTTTGTGGAGGGATTAATCGATCTGCAACCCTTCTCCCTGAAACGTCCCAGACCTGCTCGATGGGGTTCGTGTCTGGGAAACAGGCTGGCCAATTCATTCGGATGATACCCTCGTCAAACAGGAAATCAAGCGTGATGTGGCCTGCAATAATGGTCCACGAAAATTAATTCATCTCCGATTGCTGCAGCATAATGCACGTCTGAGATCTTAGTCGTTTGAGGATCTCATCCCTATACCGCTGAGTAGTAAGTGATCCATTTTTTAAAATGTACAGGTCGGATCGACCATTGAGAGAGATACCGGCCCACACCATCACTCTGCCTCCTCCAAATCGAACACTTTCTTGCACAAATAACGTGTTGTTACAAGTACCTCGTTTCCTCCAAACAGTGAGTCGCCTATTGTCAGGATGTACAGTAAAGCGCGACTCGTATGAGAAAAGAACATTGCGCCATTCATTTCTTCTCTAATCGGCATGGTCCTGTGCCCAAAGTCTGCGTGCAGTTAAAGAAACACATAGCCGGTGGCGCAGTGGTCTAAGCGATGGCCTCTGATCATTCGTCCGAACGGGGTCCGGGTTCGAATCCCGATGAGGCATGGATGTTGTGTTTGTCTTACGGCACTGGCTCTCATCCCTTCCCTGGAACCAGTGACCTTAAATTAGGGATGGGCGACTGCTTATAGCCCATTGAGTTGCTCATGGTGGTCGTTAAACCTTTAATAATTTTTTTTTTTTTTTTTAAATAAAGAAACACATACTATAGGTCGTCGAGCACACAGACCAACAATGTGGAGTCGTTTCCGAACAGTTTGAGTTGAAACATTTGTGCCAGTAGCCGTACGGAGTTCGCGTTGCAGAAGAGTTGCGTTCATACTCCTGTTTCTCCTGGCAGTCAGTGTTAAAAACCTATCCTCATTTCTTGATGTTGCTCTCCTACGACCTTGCCCTGGTCTTTGCCTTACATTTCCGGTATCTGAACATCGATTCCAAAGTCTGGAAACCACACTCTAGACATTCCGATGGCTTGCGATTGGGTTTGATCCGCTTCTAGGCGATCGATAGCCCTCCAGGCTACATATTCGGGTAAATCACGTTGTTCGGACATCACATTCATCAATAACACTCATTCAAAGCATGTGAGTCGGTTTTATTCTGGAATAAACGATCTTACCATACATGTCACTTTTTATTTGCTGACGGAAACACGCCCTTTTTAACGTCACACAAAAAATTGTGCATACTCAGGTGTTTGTAAGTGTGCAAAAGTTTCATTCTAATCACTTTCTATCAATTTCTCTTAGCATACAAACAGCTGATGTCGGTAGTTCATATCAAAACCACGATACCCCTAATTGTTTTGAGCAGTGTATATATACAGTGATTGGAAAACTACTTTTTAGCCGCCCCGGTGGCGCAGTGGTCTAAGGCGCTGGCCTCTGATCATTCGTCCGTAAGGGGTCCGGGTTCGAATCCCGGTCAGGCATGGATGTTGTGTTTGTCTTACGGCCCTGGCTCTCTCCCTTCCCTGGAACCAGTGACCCTAAATTAGGGACGGGTGACTGCTTATAGCCCATTGAGTTGCTCACGGTGGTCGTTAAACCTCCAATTAAAAAAAAAAAAAAAACTACTTTTTAAGAGTACTTGCTAGTTTGCTACAACTACATTCTCGAAAAAGTAGGTAGCTTGCTACAACTACTTTTTCTGAAAAGCAGCTAGCTACACTACTTTTCTTTTGAAAAGTAGCGATTTTTGCTACTTTTCAGCTACATTTTTTTTAAATCTTTAGCCGCCCCGGTGGCGCAGTGGTCTAAGGCGTTGGCCTCTGATCATTCGTCCGAAGGGGTCCGGGTTCGAATCCCGGTGAGGCATGGATGTTGAGTTTGTCTTACGGCACTGGCTCTCTCCCTTCCCTGGAACCAGTGGCCCTAAATTAGGGACGGGCGACTGCTTATAGCCCATTGAGTTGCTCACGGTGGTCGTTAAACCTCCAATAAAAAAAAAAAAAATCTTTAGGTTTAAGGTCGACGTCAAGTAATTTTGCTTCCTATACTTCCAATGGAAAAATTTCTGTACACATTTTCTTCACAATTAATGCGTTTCCAAGAATGAAAATTTGAACATCGATTAAAATAGCTTCATATTCTAACTTGGAATACTTAATATTTTCTAAAACATACCCATAATCATATTAAAAATCAATAACTTTTCCTTTGGTGGTGTTGAAACCAGAAAAAAGATGACGCGACCTGTACTTTGATGACGTCAGTAGACAAACAAATGTTGGATTCCATAACTATCGTTATGTTTTAGAAAATATTAAGTATTCCAAGTTATAAAATGAAGCTATTTTAATCGATGTTCAAATTTTCATCCTTGGGAAAGCATTAATTGTGAAGAAAATGTGTACAGAAGTTTTTCCATTGGAAGTATAGGAAGCAAAATTACTTGACGTCCACTTTAAATTAAAGGCGCCGCCCCGGTGGCGCAGTGGTCTAAGGCGCTGGCCTCTGATCATTCGTCCGAACGGGGTCCGGGTTCGAATCCCGGTGAGGCATGGATGTTGTATTTGTCTTACGGCACTGGCTCTCTCCCTTCCCTGGAACCAGTGACCCTAAATTAGGGACGGGCGACTGCTTATAGCCCATTGAGTTGCTCACGGTGATCGTTAAACCTCCAATCAAAAAAAAAAAAAAAAAAAAAAAAAAAAAAATTAAAGGCACAGATTCTGACGGTGGTTTACTTACATATGTACATTTTGCGTATGGCACTGACAGCAAAATACCAAGGCAAATTACACAAATAATTTATCTTTGAATTTGCCTATTAGCTGTAGTCACCATATGTAACACATTTTAATATATTAAAACAGAAACTAGATTTCTGAGGGTCAAAATACGAAAAAATACTGATAGAAAGATGTATCTTTTGGACATTACATATTCCGTTATTCATTGTTCCTTTGGTAGGAGGGTTTAACGACAAGCATGAGCAACCCCAAGAGCTATAAATAGTCACCCATCCCTAATTTGGGGTCATTGTACCGCGGGTGGCGTAGTGGGCAAACGTTCGTGACTGTCACGGAAAGGACCTCAGGTTCGATCCCAGGCAGGTACGAACGCTGGATCCACTAAATATCCGCCGTGCGTCGGATGGGCACGTTAAGCCGTCTGACACCGGGTACTGACCCCTCGGTAATAAATAAGGGCGTCTTCCTCCCTCTTTCTACTTCGCTTCCGTGTCACTTTCCTATCGGGCACTCTAGCCCCAAATCTCCTAGCTCCTAATTCTAAGGGTTGTTTAAGATCAAGGTTCAGACACTGCCTTCCTAAAATCCTCTACATATGATCTGATTTAGGGTCACTGGTTCCAGTGAGGAAAGTAAACCAGTGCTGTAAAGCAAACAAAGAACCCATGCCTCGTAAGGGATCGAACAGGGCACATCCCCCTCGGACGAATGGTCAGAAATCAGCATTTCGTCACCGAGGCAGCTTATCCATCATCTGGCTTTTATACTTTTCTATACGTACACATGCATCCTTGTGCACAACACCACCCTGGTGGCCTGAGGTGTGGGCTTTGTAGCATTCGTCTTAGAAAGGCCAGGGCTCGAATCCCTCATGAGGAATGGATGGGTAATGTGTTTGTTTGATGCCACTGGCTCTCGCACCTCCTTGGAACAAGTGGCTTTAAATAGAAATAGGCGACTGCATTTAGCTCTTCGATTTGCTCCTGGCGGTTGTTAAACTCCGAAACAAAAAAAGAAAACGCAAGATTTTCTCAATGGATTTTAAGAAGGATGTTGTACTTCAAAGTGTAATGAATTTTAGATGCATATTTATGAACAAAATGAAAACGGGAATCATTTCTTTCTCTCCCTGCGAGCGGTATAATAAAGCACCATTACACAGTGATGTTTTATTAAACAGCTTGTAGGTGAAAGAACAATTTCCTCCACATTTATTGATAGGGAATAGTTACCTCCACATTTCCACAAATGTGTATCTGGCTGGTACGACACTTTTCTTATGTGATATTTTTAAATAGTAAATACACTACTGTTTGTAAAAGTAGCAACACCATGAAGGACTGCTGGTATCAGCTTAAAACTTACAGAATATGTATTAGGTGTGCAACTTAATTCTCGGCCCCTAACCGCAAGCGATCATAGAACGTCGGCAAATGCAAATAGATGTGTGCGATAATGGCTGATTGCAGCGCCATCCAACAGCTTTCCAGGCAACCGTAACCGCTCACAGCTGTAGTGACAGAAGGGACGAAAGTTGACGGTGAAAAGCGATGTCGTTCGAGAAGCAACATTTGAGGCATTGCCTCCTGTTCACGTTTCAGCTGAAAGAAAGTGCCGCGGAAGCCCAGCAAATGATCTGTGCTGCTTTCGGTGAGGCTGCTGTGTCCTATAGTACGTGTAAGAAGTGGTTCCAGCGGTTTAAGCAGGGAAATTTCGATCTCCGTAATGCAGAATGTCCGGGACAGCTACAAAAAGTTGACGATGAGGAACTGGAACAACTGTTGAACGCGGATCACTGTCATACACAGAGCTCGCCCAGGAACTCGGAATAACACGGCAAGGCATTGCAAAGCGCCTTGCACAAGCTTGGACGGATTCAGAAGGAGGGCAGTTGGGTTTCCCGCACCAACTCACAGCTGCGAACAAGTCTAGGCGCTACAATGTTGCTGTTTCCTTGCTCTCCAGGTTCAAGAAGGATTTCCTCCACAAGATTTTGACCTGTGATGAGAAGTGGATCCTCTACGATAATCCTAAGCGGCGCAAATCGTGGGTTTAATCCAGGTCAGCCTACCACCAGTACCGCTAAACCGAATATCCATGCCAGGAAGTTGTTGCTGTGCATATGGTGGGATCAGCGCTGCGTCGTACACTATGAGTTGCTCAAACCTGGTGAAACGGTCAATGCTGAGCGTTATTGTCAGCAACTCATTCGTGTGAGTGACGCAATGGAGGCGAAAAGGCCATACATCGGCAAATGCAGAAGGTCGGTCCTGTTGCTTCAGGATAACGCTCGTCCTCACTGCTGCACGGCAGTGACCGATCGCACAGCAGGATCAACGATGGTAGCGCAGCAGTGTACCACTTTCACACCTCAGGCTTTGTCCTCCAGTACAGTTCGACATTGTCTGTTTAACACAGGACTGGTCGCTAGTAGCCCCTATTGCTGCGCATTCTTTTTACCCTCAACCTCAGACTGCGATGGGGTCTCGAACACAGACATTGACTCGCTGATTGGCAACAGGTCGTTTTTTCTGACGAGTCACGATTCAACTTAATGCACCATGATGGTCACATTTGTGTTCTAAGACATCGTAGTGAACGGCACCTTGTAGGGTGCATTTTGCAGCGTCGCACCGGTCCAGAGCAAAGCATCATGATTTTGGGCGTTATTGGGTTTTAGTTTCGATCTCTCCTGACGCGTATGGAGGGAAACGTTCAACAGCCAGCGATTCATCAGGAATATTTTAGAGGCAGAGGTGATAACCTTCCTTCAATGTTGTCCTGGCGCTATATTCCAGCAGGACAATGCTCGGCCAGATATGGCCCGGAATCTCCCAAGACTGCTTCCATGCACGGCAGGTACCGCTTCTTCCCTGGCCTGCACGTTCGCTGGATGTGACCCTGTCAGAACATGTATGAGACATGGTAGCTAAGCGACTGGCTTATCAAGTGCTTCCTCCAGTCACCACAAAGGAACTGTGGTCTCGCATAGGAACAGCCTGGCAGGACTATTCTCCAGGACGTTATCGAGAAAACCTCTTCCATTTAATGTCCCACCGTGCAGAGGCTGTTATTGTTGCTCGAGGTGGCTGCGCACGATACTGAATTTTGAAGCGAATTTTTTTTATTGGAGGTTTAACGACCATTGTGAGCAACTCAGTGGGCTATAAGCAGTCGCCCGTCCCTAACTTAAGGCCACTGACTCCAGGGAAGGGAGAGAGCCAGCGCCGTAAGACAAACACAACATCCATGCCTCACCGGGATTCGAATCCGGACCCATCTCGGACGAATGATCAGAAGCCATCGCTCAGACCACTGAGCCACCGAGGCGGCGAAAAAATCGTGTATAACTCTACAAACTGTAATCAGTAATCTCCTGTAACATGAAAAATCTGTGATATAAATTTCATTTGAATAGCGCGATTCTTTTTCTTGGTGTTGCAATTTTCACAAAGCTGAACATACTGTATATACACTACAAACAATAGTGTATATATGTTCAGCTGTCGAAAGGAAAACAAGAACAATGGCACAGAAGTTTTGGTTGCAATGAAGTTGGTTGGTTGGTTGGTGGATTTTTATGGCGCAAAGGCCATGTTTGGCCAAAGAGCGCCAGACACAAGACACAAACAGTATTAAAAACGTGGTATAAAGCTTAAAATCTTACTGATTCAGTAAAAGTGAAAAATGAGAATGATGGAAAAGCTAAAATTTAGATACGTTTAAAAAAGTCAATTTGTTTTAAAAATGAAAAGACAGTATCGCCGTGGTCATCTAGGAGCCGCTGCCGCGTAGCGGCGTCCTCGGTCAACAAATGAGAATGAAAGAAGTGAAAACGTACATCACGAAAACGAACATAGCCACACAGAAGATGAGTAACGGTGAGTCGGCAATTGCACGTCTCACACAACGGCGCAGCGTCGCCACACAGCAAAAAGCGGTGAGTGAAACGACAAAGCGCAATGCGGAGACACACAAGTTCAACTTCCTCCCCACTGTTCCGGTGACACGATGATTTCCAGACTCCATGGATATATTTAATACGATGCAGTTTATTTTCCACCTGTTGGTCCCACATAACCTGCCACGTTCGCTTGATATGATCGTAAGAAAGAGAGCGGAAATCCCGGTGAAACAGTGGCAAGGGTGTAACGACCAAAGGGGAAGCAGATCTAGCAGCCGCATCAGCACACTCGTTACCCGAAATTCCAACATAGCCGGGAATCCAGTAAAATGTTATCTAGAAACCGGCCTGAAGCAAGGTACGCAGTAACCGTCTCACGCCAAAAAGGATAGGATGGTCAGATATATAGGCAGAAGAGAGGGCCTGCAGTACACTCAAAGAATCCAAATAAATGATGAATCGATGATGAGTGCTCGACTGTAGATGACAAAGGGCTAGATAGACAGCATGCATCTCCGCCGAAAACACCGTGGCCTCATTTGGGATCCGCGCTACAGAGACGTCATCAACACAAACAGATGCGGATCCAACGACTCCATGCATCTTGGAGCCATCAGTGAAAATGGGAGTGTATTCTGAATTGAGGGAACGGTGCTCAGCGAAGAGCTGCTGGTACACTAATGCAAGGGTTGAGGATTTATCGAAAGATGTAAAGGTGGTATCAACCATGACACCAAGTGGGTGCCATGGAGGATCCCCAAAGCCCCTGGTCTCTCCAACAAGTGACAAGTCGCGCCCTGCATCACGAGCCCCGGCCGCCATACGAAGACCAAAGGTTGGAATGCTCGAGGGCCGGATTTCAAATAAACGAGCATGCTGGGGCTGGAAAACTGCATCGTATAATGGATGATCTGGAAGAGATCGAAGTTTTAAGTAAAACTGAACATACAGCTGCAGACGGCGTAATTCAAGCGATGGTTCGTTCGCTTTAGCATAAAGGCTGGGAATCGGGGATGTAAGAAATGTTCCCGTACAAAGATGCAGCGCTTGATGGTGAATAGTATCCAAAGGCCGGAGAACGGAACGACGAGCAGAGCGATACACGATACAACCATAATCCAGTTTCGACCGTATTAAAGAATGGTAAATGCGAAACAATGACACCCTCACTGCACCCCACGAGACTCTCGAAAGGATCTTAAGAATAGATAGAGCCCGCAGACAGGAAGTATTTAGCCGCTGAAGGTGCGCACGGAATGTAAGCGCACGGTCAACGGTCAATCCAAGAAACTTGGTATCGGGCAAAACTGGTATGGCTGCACAATCTCCGTGGCCGGGTTCAGGATGGAGGCCACGCCTCCGGCGGAAATGGACACACGCTGTCTTGTCGGGAGAAAGAACGAGGCCATTGCTATTCCCCGCTTTAAAGATCTGGTTAATCGCATACTGCAACTGCTTTTCAATAAAATTCATGCTTGATGACGAGCAGAAGATCTGCAAGTAATCGACATAAACAGTAGCCGAAACCGCAGGAGGAAGATTTGTGAGAAGACAATTAATGCGGACGATGAACAATGTGACAGATAAAATGCAACCTTGAGGAGCACATTGTTCTTGATGGAACGATGCCGAGAGCGTCGTACCTAGGCGCACCTAGAAAACACCCGATTGCGAAGAAAATCTACAATGAAAGTCGGAAGATTTCCTCGCAATCCGCATGCGTGGAGGTCACAGATAATACCGTACCGCCACGCTCGATCATAGGCTTTTTCAATATCAAAGAAAACAGAAACCAGGTGCTGCCTACGCACAAACGCCTCACGCACAGATGTCTCAAGGTGCAGGAGATGATCTTGAGGTGAACGATGACGGCGAAAGCCGCTTTGTGATGGTGAAAGTACTTGATGTTGTTCTAAAAAATGAATTAACCGGGAATTAACCATGCGCTCGAGGAACTTTACACAGACAGCTAGTGAGAGCAATTGGACGATAACTAGAGGGAGACTTAGGATCTTTGCCAGGTTTGGGAAAAGGCAGAACAAATGCTTTTCGCCAAGATTCCGGGAAACTGTGCTCCAACCAAATGCGATTGTACAGGATTAGAATATTCCCGAGAGATGACTGCGAGAGATGACGGAGCATGTCATAGTGGATGCCATCGGGACCGACAGACGTAGCGCCGGGCCGATGCATAGCCACCCTGAGTTCAACCATGCTGAAGGGAGAGTTATAACCAGTGTCGCAAAAAGGGGAAAACGAGATTTTCTGGCGTTCGGCTTGTGACTTAATCCTATGAAATGAAGAAGGATAAGCCACATCACTAGACATAAATGCAAAAGCTTTACCCAAGCAATCCGCAATCTTCCCAGCTTCAACATATGTGCAGCCGTTACTCTCGAGAATGGAAATCTGGTGAGAACTGTAGTTACTCCCGATCTTACGAATCTTGTCCCACACAATTTTCGAACTAGCACGTGAAGTGAGAGATGAAACATACTGAATCCAAGACACCCTCTTGCTTCGTAGACGCACCAACCGAGCATAGGATTTTACTCGTTTAAAAGCAGCGAGATTAGCATCGGTTGGATAACGCCGAAACGTAGACCAGGTCTTATGTTGAGCTCTCCTAGCTGCTGCGCATTCAGGGTTCACCAAGGCTTCGGACTTCTGGGGAGCGTCGTAGATGTTTTTGGTATAGAAAGATCAGCCGCCTGAATGATGCAATTTGTGACATCAAGAACAGCTGCGTCGATTGACTCTTGGGTCACCATGGCAACAGTTATCACTGCGGACGATGTGAAGACCTCCCATCTGGCACGATCCATCCTCCATCGAGGTGGACGGGAGGCAGAAGATGGAATGTTAACAGTATGTGAAATCACAATTGGGAAATGATCGCTCCCTTGGAGGTCGTTACACACCGTCCACGACCAATCAGCAATAATCGATGGCGATCCCAAGGTCAAATCGATCGCACTGAAGGATCTTGTCGGCTCATGGAAGTACCTGTCAGCACCGGTGTTAAAAATGCACAAAGAGGCCGAGACAGAAGAGACTATGCGACGACCTCTCGTGTTGATGCTGACACTACCCCACAAAGGATGATGGGCATTGAAGTCACCCAGTAGAAGAAAGGGTTAAGGCAACTGATCAACCAAGCTCTCCAGAACAGAGACGCTCATATCCTCATCCGGCGGCAGATAGGCACTGCAGACAGTAAGAGGCACAGGCACATAAATACGAACCGCCACGGCCTGCACGGTAGTGCATACCGCAACGGAAGAGACCGGAACCCTGTGAGGGACAAGAATAGCGACTCCTCCACAGGCTATATCTCCCGATGCGTTATCTGTCCGAAATGCACTGTAGCCTCGAACTGAAAGCAGGTCTGATGGTTTAAGTTTTGTTTCCTGTAAACAAAGGCACACCGGAGAGTACAACGAAAGCAGATGTTTCACGTCATCAAAACTCGTCCGGAAACCTCGACAGTTCCACTGAACGATTGAAGCCATGGTTAAAAGTGAGATGAAAAAGGAAATGCTCAAACGAGGTCAGCCTCCATCTCCTCTGACGAGTGTTTCCCGAGATTTGTGGGCGTGTGACCAGGGGCCTAAGTTGGGAGCATGCTTTGTCCCAAGTGTGTTAACGGGATGAGCTCGCCGTTGAGTAGTTTGCTGAGATTTTTGAGGAGAAGAAACGCTTTTCTGGTCCTTCGGCTTTGGTGTTCTTGCCAGAAGAAGTGGCCTGAGTTCCCTTGCTGGTGGTGGGGTGAGTATGCTTCGGCGAAGTGGTGGGTGCCGCTTTCAAACCCAAACCCCTGGCTGGAGACTGGAGTGCCTCCAGCCCAGCTGCGATGATATCGTCCAGCTTGTAGGGACATTTAGGGGGGATCTGAATGTCCGTTTGAATGGCAACCGTAGATTAGGCAACCACCACTGATGCGTATGATCACCGATCAGAAGAAACAGGAACTACTCTCCTTCTGGCATCAGGTATAAGAAATACTCTCCACCGATTTTAGCCTTTGGATTTCTTTCTCCTCCTTCCACTTGGGACAATCTTTGGCTGATGCTGGGTGTGAACCCCTGCAATTCACGCAAAACTCTGCCTCGGCCACACAGTCTTGTAGATGATGGTCTGTGGCACCACAGGGTCCACACTTAGGATTGCTCCTGCACGACTGCTGAGAATGGCCGTACGACTGATACCTAAAACATATCAAAGGGTTAGGTATGTACGGTCGTACCTTGAGGTGAAGATATCCAACCTTGATGGACGTAGGCAGGGAAGGGCTATCAAATGTCAAAATGATGTTGCGGGATGGGACGGGTTACCTATTCCGCCTGAAAAGAATACGCCGCACACCCGTAACATGTTGACTCTTCAGTTCTTCCAGAAGTTCTTCCTCGGTACACTCAATGAGGTCCCGAGAGGAGACAACACCTCGAGATGTATTTAGGTATCCATGTGGTGTTATTTTGACCGAAGTCCCAAGCAGCATGGTGGTGTTAAAAAGTGTGGAACTGTAGCCCACAGTGGACATCTCTACAAGAAGATCGCCAGACTGGAGCTTCTCTTTACGCTCTTTGGAGAGCTTGCAATGGATTGAAGTGCTTTATTAATCCAAAATGGGCTTTTTGCACTCAAAGGCTTTGAAGGATCCAATGAGTGCACAAAAAAGAAACGAGCATTCGAACAATCAGGAAATTTTTTTTTTTTTGCGGAAGAGGCTGAGCCTTCCTCAATACCCCTTTTGGTTGTTGGTTCGTGGCAAACGGTATTGAGAGTCATGAAAAAGAGAAAGAATTCGTCCGCCGACTTCCCCACCCACAACCGAGCCCAACGAGGGAGAGCCGGAGGTCCGCAAGCCCATGTGGACGCAGGACACGTTTCTAGGGATAGGAAGCTGATATAGCAAGTTGATAGGGCAGACATGCGCTCGGCGTGCACCCAGACTTTCCCATGCCTGGGGAACACCTCTTTGGCATGCCCACCCTATCCCAAGACTCACCCTGTCGTACGAAACGACAAGCCGTTAGAGGTCTGAACTCCACTCGGTCACAGAAATCATTGACTAGGAGTGGGTTAGTTCCTAGCCGCCCGTTTAGGGTGAAGCAGGGGGAAAAGAGGAGTGTTGGCAACTGGCAACAACAACACTTCGGCCTCCAGAAACCTCAGCCTCCAGCATCCCCTTTTGCACCTTACGGGTCACCGCACATGGCAACCGTGCAGGTAAGTCTAGCTAAACAGCTCGGAAAAACAAAGGAGGGGACATAAAATGGAGAAGAGAGGAAAGAAAAACGAGGAACTAAAATCAGGAGCTGGCGCATGATCACAACCTCAGCAACCTACAACTGAGGCGGGTGCGTGTCAAGATAAACAACGAAAGACATGAAAATGGGAAAATCATCATAAAGTACATGTCGGCTCGGGCCGTGGGGTCGCCATCCCACAGCAGCTGGATGAACAGCTGTCCCTTCGGGGGGTTATCGTACAAGACGAAAAAGCAAGATGTTCCGTGACAAGGTCAGCTCGGGCCGTGGGGGCGCCACTCCCAAATTAACTGGAAAACCAGTTATCCCCGTGCGGGGGGATGTAATGAGCACGTCGTTTCGTTCCTTTCAGACGCAAATAAAAATTTTCAGAGTTATTTAAAGTGAATGCAACCTATAAAAAATAAAAAATCAACAAGATTTCAACAATCAATAAAACATCCCGAAAAAGGAAGAGCTACTTGCTCCTACTAGCGGATGAAAAGTACTGTTACCAAAATTGACAAATTGCCCATAAAAAGTTTCCCATAGCAGAAGAAAGATATTGGAGAGAAAAGGATTTTCAAATCGAACAGTTAGAAAAAGAAATATAGAGGGACGCATGATATAAATCTACTACCCCTAACGGAATAAATTTGAATAATGAAAAAGTTGATAATATGCGAAAAGTATTCTTCAAGCAAATGATACGCTAAGGAAAAAGGATTTTTCAAATACATGTATATCTCCTGGAAGCAGAAACGGAGAGAAAAATGTTTTGACATTTACGCCCTCTAACAGGAAAGTTGTACATTATTTAAAGAGGATAATGTTCCCCATCTTTATTGTAGCGAATGTTTTACAATTAAAAAATTTTCAATTGGATGTTTAGAAGCGGATGTAGAGCAACAAAGAGAAACACACAAACACCACCTAGCGACAGAACTGTGAACTATAGGAAACTTCACAAGTACAGGCAAAGTGTTCCGTAAGGTAAATGGTATACAGCGTTGAAATAATTTTTAAAATCGGACATTTAAAAGCAGAGATTTGGAGAAAAACAAATTTAACATTTGCGCTCATAACGGGGAAATTGTGCATAATTTTGAGCAAGAAATGCGCACAAAATGCTCTCATATTAAGTAGTATATGACCGAAATAGGATTGTTTCAGTCGGGGTTTTAGACGCACAGATATTGCTACAAATATGCTGTAAACGGAAATGTGAACTTAAACCCTACAGTGGCGCGTTTGCGTTTTAAGAAAAATTTGAAATTACAGGCAAAACATTTTGCTCTAGAAACGCTCATCTTCACTGAAAGAATTTTTCAAATCGGGCTCTTAGAAGTAGAGATATGGTCAAAAATAAGATATACATCTACGCCCCCACCCCCGTACTGTTTTAAGCAGAAGGTATTCTCAAATGGTTTTCCGTGGTGCTCGATATCTGCCAAAAAAAAAAAAAAAAAAAAAAGAAGAATTTTCAGAAGCAGAGATATTGCTGAAAAAATACATCAGAACCAGAAATAAACCCGTATGCCACCTAGTGGCAAAATTGTTCATTACCAAAAATTAGAAATATATGCAGAACGTTTTCCTCCATGTTATGCATCGTAATAATACCCGGAAATCAAGGATCATCGTTCTCACGTTTCGAGCTTCCAATGAAAAAAAAAAAGAATTTTTCAAATCGAAATTGTAAGTGATATGGTGTCCACAAATGAACGGATGGACAAAGTGATACTTTTAAGTATGTTTTTTTTTTTTTTTTTTTTTTTTTTTTTTGCAAAACACATACTAAAAATGGTTAACTATTTTGCTGACTTGACAATGTCGGGCACGTAATTATAGGTAGGACACATTCAACCCGTGTCCCCTATTCCAACCAATAACGCTTCAGAAAATTAGGAAATGTCACGTGATTTGAAGAATTAATTTCCGCTGTTTTTTAAAAGTAGCGTAATTTACGCTACAAGTTACTGGATTTTGTAGCGTCCCAAGTAGCAGTGAATACCGGCTAGATATCGGGCCGATATCGGTTATGTCGGCTGAATGTCGTTAATATCAGTCGACATTGAGCCGATATCGGACCGATATCGGCATTGTGGACATATCCGACATTGTCGTGCCGTTCTTCAGCCGATATCGGACCGATATCGGCTACAGATATTGGACTGATATCGGCTACAGATATCGGACCGATATTGCAAAAAGTTATCCTCCCTGACATTTAGCCGATATCGGTTATATCGGCTACCGACATGGAGCCGATGTCGGACCGACATTAATTGCTACTTGGGGTGCTACTACTACAACTACAATTTTCATTGTAGCGATACTACATACAACGCTAGTCTAAAAGTGGCGCGCAGTGTAAAAAGCTGTTCACATCTATGTGGAGCCACGCTGACTGCAGTGTAAAAAGGTATTCACAGCTATGTGGAGCCACGCTGACTGCAGTGTAAAAAGGTGTTCACAGCTATGTGGAGCCACGCTGACTGCAGTGTAAAAAGGTGTTCACGCTATGTGGAGCCACGCTGACTGCAGTGTAAAAAGGTGTTCACGGCTATGTGGAGCCACGCTGACTGCAGTGTAAAAAGGTGTTCACATCTATGTGGAGCCACGCTGACTGCAGTGTAAAAAGGTATTCACAGCTATGTGGAGCCACGCTGACTGCAGTGTAAAAAGGTGTTCACAGCTATGTGGAGCCACGCTGACTGCAGTGCAAAAAGGTGTTCACGCTATGTGGAGCCACGCTGACTGCAGTGTAAAAAGGTGTTCACGGCTATGTGGAGCCACGCTGACTGCAGTGTAAAAAGGTGTTCACAGCTATGTGGAGCCACGCTGACTGCAGTGTAAAAAGGTGTTCACAGCTATGTGCAGCCACGCTGACTACAGTGTAAAAAGGTGTTCACGGCTATGTGGAGCCACGCTGACTGCAGTGTAAAAAGGTGTTAACACCTATGTGGAGTCACGCTGACTGCAGTGTAAAAAGGTATTCACAGCTATGTGGAGCTATGTGGAGCGTAATAAGGTGTTCACAGCTATGTGGAGCCACGCTAACTGCAGTGTAAAAAGGTGTTTACAGCGATGTAGAGGCACGCTGGACAGCTGCTGGAGAGTGCGTGGTGGAGGATTCATAGAGCGAATAACACAATCGAGGTGGTCCCACAGATGCTCAATTGGGTTTAAATCTGGGGAATTAGAGGGCCACGGAAGGACTTTGAAGGCTTCATCGTGCTCTTCGAACCACTCTCGGACATTTCTAGCTGTGTGACACGTCGCACTGTCGTGCTGGAAGATCCCATCCACCCCAGGAAAGACAATCAACATGTATGGGTGTACGTGGTCTGCAAGGATGGATTCATAACGAGTTCGGTCCATAGTGCCTTCCACAGGTATGCGTGGACCCAGAGAATGCCACAAAAACATTGCCCAGACCATAACGCTGCCCCCACCAGCTTGTGTTCTGCTAGCATTGGTTGAAGAGTGTTTGTTCTCCGACGTTTCTCATCTTATACGCCAGCGGCCATTCGTTCGATGAAACAGAAAACGAGACTCATCGGAGAAGGCAATCTTTTGCCAATCAGCGGAGGTCGAATTCCGATACTGCCGTGCAAATGTAAGCCTTTTCTGCCGATGCACCTTCGTTGGCATAAGTGCAGTGACCATCCGCCTGCATCGGAGCCCCATACTCAGCACGGTTCGCTGAACTGTCGTTTTAGACACACTTTCGGTGGCCCCCTGGTTCATTCGACTGGTTAGTTGCTCCACTGTTTCGTGTCGATCGGCCCTCACACACCTTCGAAGTGGACGTTCGCCTCTAACATCAATGGCATGTGGTGTTCTGCAATTTCACTCGTCTCTTATTCTTAATGGTGCCATTTCTCCAATCACGATACACTTTAACCACAGCAGCAGGCGAACAGTTCACAAACTGCGCTGTTTCAGAAATACTGCCACCCTTGGCCCGAAAGCCGATAATCATCCCTTTTTGCAAATATGATAAATGGCTCTTTTTTCCATGATAGCAACGAGTGACATGTTTTTAGATTGCCTACAGCACACCTTATATACCGTCCAAGCCAGCTCACGACACGTGCCTTCTTTCATTGGTTACGCGCTGTTGACGTCAAAAGTAGGAGGTGGTCACAATAATGTTACTTGACTGTATATATATATATATATATATATATATATAACAGCAAAACTGAAGACTAAGGAAAAACTTTAGAATTTAAAACGAAGGTTGCAAAATAACCTGAAAATCAAAACGCGCAACGCAGCAGTTTTGAAAATTCAGAATTCACATTCTATAAAGAAGATACCTAAGCAAAAAAAATACATATATAATTTTGACTCACACCTAGTACAACATAGAAAAGGTTATGTATCTACCTGTGTGAGTAAAAGGAGAAAAGATAAAAATAAAATAAAACAACTGAATGTAGAAGGTGTCGAGAATATGAGCCTTGGCTTTATCAAGGACCAGCAAAAACTCTGCATTTTCTCACTTCCACAAAGACCTAGTTGGAAATGGGTTTCTGCAAGGCCATAGATGCAAGTAACATTCCCACCTAAAATAGTTTAACAAATATATATATGTCATGTCCTCCGTAGAGTTGCATGACCTAGCACTAGTTAACAATTTCGCTTGCATCCATTAACCTTCCTGGCCCGACCCATGCTCTTCATCTGTTACTATTAAACAGAGAGAAGAAGATTAAAGAGAACTCAAGCTGTGAGAGTGACATAATAATTAGAAATGATTTTCAGCCATAACGAAATTCCAAGTTCGTTTGAGAGAGAATTTAAACCTGAAAATCAATGCAAAAGAAATCCAAATTTTTACATTGCAATTAAAAAAAGGAAATATTAATTTTTAACGAACAGATTTTTGAAAGAAAACTTGAGTCTAAAACCCCCTACTCTACAACTTATGACAGCACGAAAACGAGAATAAGTTAAAGATAGTAATTAACTAAAGAAAACTTTGTGAAAGTTATATACCTTAAACAGTTAGTTGCAATATGTACAAAGTATTTCAGCAGTGCTTTAAGTGCATAATTAATTAGTTATTAAGAACTTAACTACTTTGAAAGAACAGCGCATAGACAGCGCATAGAAAAGGAACAAGCTTAGCCATCTTCTGTTCCTAGGTACCCCAAAAAGACGCTCAAAGTTACAGAGAAAAGAAAGAGTTAAAACCCGCAAAAATGTTAACAGACAAACCAATGCCTAAAAAGCTGAAAAGCTAAAAAACAACAGAGAAAAAGTACATGAAGTACAAACATTGAACTTATAAAACCTAGAACCCAAAAACAAGGAAGAGAGCTTACCTCGTGTGTGACAAAAACTTTTCTCCTCACAAGCATGGGAACATCAACGTCCACGAATATCGCTAATCTATTCCTGTTCTTTAAGGAATATAAATTCATTAAAAATCACCCCACATGCTCAGATAACTACCTTTACACTTTTAGATATATTGATGATCTGCTGTGTATCAATAATTCAGAAGTTATAGAGAGTGATTTTGATAATATCTATCCTAGCTCTCTTAACTTATGTAAAACCAACCACAGTAATCAGGAACTTGAGTTCCTAGACTTAAGCATTAAGCTCAACAGAGGTAACCCATCTATTAGCCTCTTTGATAAAAGAGTTAATTTTCCTTTCAAAGTAATTAAATATCTACACTGGAATAATAACATTTCAACCAAAGTAATTGAGAATGTACTAATTTCTCAGGTCCTAAGAATTTCAAGAATTTGCAGCAACAATTTGGATTTCAATTACCACATTAATATACTATTAGAAAGTTTTCTAGAGAACGAAATTCCTTCTTCTTTCATCAAAAGAACTTTAAGAAAAATTATTCTGAATAATAGAGTAAGGTTGGCAGATCTGCTTTAATTTTCTACACAGTTAATAATATGATTCTGACCAATCAAAGCCGTAAGGAAGTTGGCTAGAGGATGCCTATTAACTACCTAAAGGAACCTTAGTGCTATGGATATGACGGTCCTATTAAAACAAAAAATTAAATAATATAAACAAAATCACAAAAAAAAGCTTAAAAATCTGTTTATAAAAGAAAATAAAAACAAATAAAAAAGAAAACTAGTTATTCATCACTAGGCTATACTAAAAATAGTAAAACCAACATTAAAATTAATAAGATTCTGATTAATCTATAGAAGCTCACTAAGGTGATTTAATACATGCAAAGATTATTAAATAAACTGCTCGTGTATTTTATAATATTTCTCATGTATTCTGGAGAGTTAATTCTGCTCATTCTGATCATACAGATCCACAGTCTTAAGTTTATATATTTTTCTCTGGTTAAAATCTCCGCGCGTTGGTTTCTTGCTGTATGAGGAGGCCATCAGCCCCACCCTCACTGCCCCCCAGCGTCTAGGGAGTGGCGGAAGAGGTCAGCCATGTTCTCCTCTTGTGAGGAGAAAAGTTTTTGTCACACAAGAGGTAAGCTCTCTTCCTTGTTTTTGGGTTCTAGGTTTTATAAGTTCAATGTTTGTACTTTATGTACCTTTTCTCTGTCGTTTTTTAGCTTTTCAGCTTTTAAGCATTGGTTTGTCTGTTAACATTTATGCGGGTTTTAACTCTTACTTTTCTTTGTAACTTTGAGCGTCTTTTGGGGTACCTAGGAACAGAAGATGGCTAAGCTTGTTCCTTTTCTATGCGCTGTCTATGCGCTGTTTTTTCAAAGTAGTAAAGTTCTTAATAACTAATTAATTATGCACTTAAAGCACTGCTGAAATACTTTGTACATATTGCAACTAACTGTTTAAGGTATATAACTTTCACAAAGTTTTCTTTAGTTAATTATTATCTTTAACTTATTCTCGTTTTTGTGCTGTCATAAGTTGTAGAGTAGGGGGTTTTAGACTCAAGTTTTCTTTCAAAAATCTGTTCGTTATAAATTAACATTTCCTTTTTTAATTGCAATGTAAAATTTGGATTTCTTTGCATTGTTTTTCAGGTTTAAATTCTCTCTCAAACGAACTTGGAATTTCGTTATGGCTGAAAATCATTTCTAATTATTATGTCACTCTCACAGCTTGAGTTCTCTTTAATCTTCTTCTCTCTGTTTAATAGTAACAGATGAAGAGCATGGGTCAGGCCAGGAAGGTTAATGGATGCAAGCGAAATTGTTAACTAGTGCTAGGTCATGCAACTCTACGGAGGACATGACATATATATATTTGTTAAACTATTTTAGGTGGGAATGTTACTTGCATCTATGGCCTTGCAGAAACCCATTTCCAACTAGGTCTTTGTGGAAGTGAGAAAATGCAGAGTTTTTGCTGGTCCTTGATAAAGCCAAGGCTCAGTATTCTCGACACCTTCTACATTCAGTTGTTTTATTTTATTTTTTTATCTTTTCTCCTTTTACTCACACAGGTAGATACATAACCTTTTCTATGTTGTACTAGGTGTGAGTCAAAATTATATATGTATTTTTTTTGCTTAGGTATCTTCTTTATAGAATATATATATATATATACATACAGGCAAGTAACATTATATGGGGCCGGGTGTTATCGTCTATAAAAAGGAACTGGAGGACAACAGCTCTTCTGAAAAGCCGTATATAGGGTTCTAGGATGTAATCCATGTAGCATGCAGCAGTTAGTGGGTGCCTCCTGGAAACCCGTGCAGCGGCGCGCATCCAACAAACATGATCGTATATAGGGTTCTAGGATGTAATCCATGTAGCATGCAGCAGTTAGGGGGTGCCTCCTGGAAACACGTGCAGCGGCGCGCATCCAACAAACATGATGCCAGTCCAAACCAGGAGTCCTCCACCATCGTAGTGGTCAATTTCCCTAATGTTGTAGGAAGATTTCGGCTTCCCGCCTCTCTCCAAATGTATATGTCGAGAATCCGTGCTTAGGCTGCACCGCGACTCGTCACTGAACAGAACAGAGGAAAAGAGGCCCACTGTCCAGGGGTGATGTTGTTGGGCCCGATTGGGACGGACCCATCTGTGTGAAGAGGCAAGTTGAATAAAGACCACTGGCCTTGCATACAGACCTCTATCTTGGAGTCTTTTGTAAACTTTGCCTCGATATCGCGGTTCCCGTAGCATAGGAGGGCTCCAGCGAGAGTTGCTTGGCTATCAACTCCCTATGACGGGAAGTTGTTAGAGACCAATAGCGGTCGTCTTGACTTGTTGTGGCTCGTGAGTATCCTCTTCCCGGGCTTCTGGTTATTGTTTCGGTTTCGTGGAACTGTCTCCAGAGATTGGAGACAACTTGCCTCGACAATATTCAGCCATCTTACTATACTTCAACTTGCGATTGTTCTGTTTCCAATCTACAGATCTCCACGGTAAAGAGTCTTCTAAACGATGGTGTAGAGCCATTCTTCCACTAACAGTCCAACTGAAGCTTCAATTGCTGCACCCTGCTAAGAATATCAAGGTCATGCGCCTGCCTGATCGATGATGTCGTGTGGTTGTCATTTGCATATTTCCATTGGAACCACCACAATGTTGCTTGGGTACGTCGACTTGGCGTTTGAAAAATCTTTACAACCAGTTCTTTGGTTTAGGACGTATTCTCGAATTTGTATTTGTCACATTGATTCTGGACACCACTGTAGTTACGGCGTGAAAGGGGGAAAATCTACATGTCTCAAAAGCTCAGACACAACAGAAACGTGACGCAAAACATACCATTATTACAAGTGTCTGGTATTTGCAGACACCTGTATCAGTTCAAAACAAGTGTTTCCCCTTGGAATAAATTAAATTCTGTACCGTTCTCGGTTAATACAATTTTAAGTATTCATCATATTGAAATTAATCAGTAGGTTGTCTTCTTGGAATATTTCCTTTGGCGTTATCAAAAAACATTTGGTCCAATTTTTTTTATAAATCGCTTAGTCTATAGGAAACAACCAATGGTAGCGCATTACAAAAATTGTACTTTTGTCCTATTTCAACCAAATAGCCTGTAAACATTAAAAAAATTAAAAAAAAAAGCTTGGGAATATCAAATTTCATCTTGATCGGTTAAACAGTTTTTGAGCCATTTCCTTCTAAAAAAAATAAAAAAAATTAAGAACAACATTTCGAAGGTACCACCTCTTTTGGTGCCGTTAATGGCTAGAGGACACCAAAAGAGGAGCTACTCTCGGTACTTACGTATATATACATGCAACGGCCGTTCCATAAAAACTGAGAGTAAATTCACACAAAATGAAGAAATATAGGCGCAGCAAAATATTTGTTATTCTTTCTCAAAGTATCTTCCCTCGGATGATATGCAACGGTCCTTTCATTCAGTACACTTTTCAAAGCATATGGCGAAGGCATTTTGTGGAAGCTGCTTTAGCGACCTCTGTACAGCTTCAATAACGTCAGCATCTGTGTTGAATATTGCGCCACGGAACTTCTCCTTCATTGCTGGAAACAACCAGAAATCGCACGGGGTAAGATCAGGACCGTAGGCAGGCTGTGGCATGATTTCAATACTGCATTTCGTAACAAACTGTTTAACACAAGCAGCCAGATGTGAGCGGGCATTATCATGATGTAGGGTCCACTTGTGCACCAGTTCCGGTCGCTTAATCGATATGCGTCATCGGAGACGCTTCAGGACTGAAATGCAATACTCAGCATTGACTGTAATTTGTGGATGAACGGCATGCTGGTGGACTACACCTTTATAATCAAAGAAAATTATCATCATCACCTTCACAGCTGATTTTATTTGGTGGACTTTTTCCTAAGGAGGAGAGCCTGTGTGTTTAGAAAGTTTGGATACTTTGCAATCATTTGTTTTCACTAATGACACATCCAAACTGTGGCAAGCAATTGTTCTCTCGTCAGGTGATGAGGTACTCATCTGGAAAACACACGATGCAGCAGTAGTTTGTCGCGTAGAATGCGTAATGCCGACATTTTTGAAATATTAGTTGACGCCGCTATGTCTTCATATGTCATTCGTCGATCTTCTTCCAGGATTGCCCAAGCAGTGTTGACAATACGCTCCGTAACAAAACTTTCAAGTCTACCAGGCCTAGGAGCGAGTTTCGCCGACAAACGCCTTTTTTTTTTTTTTAAATCATGGTGCCATCTAAAAATCGTTGACTCACCCAACCATTTATCTTTGTAAGCTTTTTCATTAAATCAACTGTTTCTGGAGCTTCTTTACCCAAACGATAGCAAAATTTTATCGCACAACGCATTTTACTTCTTAACTCTGAATCACTCACTTCCATAGCTGTATGGCGAAATGCGACGTAACTTAAACAACTGCGCAAATAACAAAACCAGATCGTCTGCCACGGCTAATAAGTGTTGCCATATATACTTCCTTAATTCAATTAGTCGTCTGCGTGGTTATTTCCCCCTTCGCACTGTTGCCAACTCAAAAAAAAAATTATCTCAGTTTTTATGGAACAGCCTTTGTATAACCAAAATTTTCAAGCCTTCTCTACAATTTATCACTAGCTACGGCTTTGAATGAGCAGTTGTAAGTAAGTCCCCCGTCTCTGATTTGGAGCCTTACGGTTCCAAGAAAGGGACAGAGTAGCGTGCTTGTCTCCATCAGACCAGGATGCCATTCATGCTTCATCCGGGACTCGAGCCCGGATAGGCATAAACCTGCGCCTCTGACCACTCTGCGATCGGGGCGACCCACCATGTTCTGGCTTAGATCTTACTCAATGCTCTCTGCATAGGCGCCGACCTCCAATGATTTTGTTGTGGGTTCCTCCAGCCCCTAATATTTTTGCACGTATTTCGTGGGGAAAATACACTTTCGCATATGTGCATAAATTTCGTTTTTTGTTATCAATTCTTTCAGTTTTTTATTATTCATTCTCCGTTTACTATATACACTGAAGAGCAATTGAATTAGAGATACGCGTCTTACAACGTGTAGCACCACCTTTCGCCCTGATGATGGCGGCGATTCGTCTCGGCATGGACTCGACAAGACACCGGAAGCGTTGGGAAGCCATACGGATCCACGACCCCTGAAAAAGCTCCCAACGTTCACGAGGATTTGATGGAGGAGGATCAGAGCCTCGAAGATCTCTCTCGATGGCTACCTAGATGTGCTCGATGGGATTGAGGTCAGGTGACTTAGCTGGCCAAGGAAGCGAGGTCACATCGGTGGAGTCTTCATCCAACGATTCGGATACAATTCGGGAGCGATGGCACGGTCTTGTTGCAGGATGATGTCCCCATTGGGATGTTGAAGACGCCCGTCCAGGATATCCCGGTACCGTTGATCTGTGAGAGACGATGTCACACGTACCAGGGGTCCCATTTCAGACCACGTAAACAGTCCCCAGACGAGAATGCCACCCCCACCAGCTTGAAGAGTACCCTGCTGGCAAGAAGGATCAATCGCTTCATGTGGTTTGCGCCGTACTCGTATCCTGCCATCCGCATGTACCAACGTGAATCTTGACTCATCAGTCCAGGCAACATTTCCCCCCATGTCTAGGGTCCAGTGGTGATGTTCTCGCGCCCATGCTAATCTGTGCACCCTGTGATGTGCGGTCAGGAGCGGTACCCTCGTGGGACGATGGCTTCTGTACCCCATAGCAAGGAGATGGTTCTGGATGGTGTGACTTCTCACACGTTTTTGTGCACCAGCGTTGAATTGCCGAGTGATTTCTTGCACTGTGGCCCGTCTATCCACTGTTACAATGCGAGCTAGCCGACGATGACCCCGCTCATCCACACGCTGTTGTCCACGGTAGTTGGCCCTTGCAGCGATGGTTTTACCGGATTCGATGTACTCACGATGCACCCGTGATGCAGTGGCTCGTGAAAATCCACAGTGCCTGCACGACTTCCGAGATGGAGTGACTCATTCGTCGGGCCCCAACAATTTTGCCCACGATGAAATGCGCTTAGATCCTTCGTCTTACCCATACTGCGTCCGACCCTTACTGATTCCCGTCGCATCACTCCTTATATTGTCGGATCGCTGCATACGGCATGTCGTTTCCGTTTACAGTGCCGCCCACAGCGCCACATTTGCATAACGCCAGCTGTCTCTAATTCAATTGCTCTTCAGTGTATAGAAAGAGTGTATAAAAATTTACCCCTCAGACTGTTTATTGTGCTTCAAAAAAGAATTAATGTTTGTTCGTGCTCATCAAATTTGGCGCGACAGACAATACTTCAAGTACCGTTGTTTAAGAGCATTTAAAACTGCCTCCTGTATAAAAGAAAAATCTTCGGTTTGTCTGGGTTTCCACAAAATACAAAAGAATAGCTCTACATTTGGAAACGAGAACCTATTCGAGGTCATAGTGATAAAGGCGGAAATATGTTGTACAGTCAGTTGACCCACCCTATTTTCGAGCGGTCGGGGACCAAGGAGGTTAGAAGAGAGAGAGAAGGTGGCATCAGTAACAGCTGGTGAAGCCAAATCTGATCATCGGGTTTCTTGAGCCCTCCGAGTGGGGAGGGTTCAGTGACGTGACGTCACTTACAGAACACCTGTGCTGGAGCACAGGTTGATAGCGGCCGGCTCTTACTCTCTGCAGCAGTTCCTGAATATCAGCAAAGCTCCCACAGCTTTAGCAAGGCCATGATTGGTTAACACGCCATATGCACTTCCGGTCGACGAAGCATAATTTTGTTTATTTTTTTTAGAAAATACTAAACAGTATTTCTTTAACATTTTGTAAATTTTTAGTTATATGCATGTACATTTCGGTCTCATTTTTTCCTGACTGTACATGCTGCACAAGTGACTCTAAAACCACTTCAAAGCCAACGGTTTCCCCATAGAAAAGTACAGAAGCAGCCTAAGTTGGGCATATTGGGCATACACAGCTGATACGAAGTAGAGCCCACGGAAAACACAGGGCGTGCGGCTGATAACATGTCCTCTCCCTTCTAACCTCCTATTTTAACTCAGAAATCATTTGAAGAAAAAAATTGCTTGCATTTTTAAAATTGGTAAAAAAAAAACCCTTAAATTTTTTTTACATGTTTTTGTTACTTTTATAAGACAATTGAGTTGGAAATTCACAAAGTGTCTGTGTATTGTATATAATAATGTCGCTTCTACAAAAGCAAAACAAATGAAACAAATAATTATCAAGAGAAAAAACAAATTCTGTAATTAACTATAATTTGCTTCATTTTAGCATTTCAGGCGTTTTATTGTGCCAGATAATCTGACTGAATGAAATTTAAATTAAACTTAAATACTTTGAAAAATATATGGGTAATTCAATTAAAATATTCCGGAATCCCCAATAATTTTTCAAGTCGGCGCCTATGGCTCTCTGTATCTCACTTAATAAGGGGGAAATAAATTATAAATGGTGAAGAATTTAGTTGTGGGAACTTGTATAGAGGACAGATTTCAGAAACATAAAATAATTCTTACTTTTATTATGAAATAGCCTGATTTCGAGCAGCTTAATTTTACAGAAAACTTGCATGATACTAATCTTTTTAATAAATTGCACTTTTATTTTTTTACATTTGCTTTTCTCACAGAATTCACAACAAATTTTTACTAATCTCCCTTGAGCCTTAAAGCGAGATGAACGGTACACTCTGCGCGAAGGTCGTAGTCTGACAATGGTCGATCGTCTTCCAACTGTCTGCCCTTAAACAGAAGTCGTTGTTGATCTAAAGGGATCTGTTCCCTTCTCCAGATAGCCTCTTTTAAATCCCTCACGAGCGCTTTTTCACTTACCAGCTCGGCCATGACTGATCCATCCAACCTCTTTATATACAGTTGCATCATGACATCGCTCCTGTGTTCCAACAAAACAACAGAATTTTCTGTAATGTCGAAGTCTGACACGGTTCCAGTTATTAATTCTTTATCGCAAAACAAGAGTTTCTGTTCTCCACAAGGCATTTTTACTTCTTTTTGGATCATGGTTTTCAATTTCGTGATGGAGTCATCGGGTTTCACATGAAGCAAGACAAGAACATCGGAATTTGGGCGTTTCTTGATGATGATATTCATTTTGGCCTGCATAGAAGAAAATTTAAGTTCTGGTTAAACAAAGTCGCAAACTCATTTTTATATAGTCTAGCTAGCAAAATGAAAATAATGAAACACAGCAACGGAAAATACACTGCTGACCACCCAAAATACACCAAGAAGGAACTTGCTCTGAGAGGACATGATGAATCGAGTTCGGCGTCCAATCCCGTTTTTTTTTTTTTCCCCATCTTGTTTCTTGAGGTACTTTTAATACCATACTTTAATATCACGTCCTCCGGGCTACAAATGGCGCCCATGTGGAGGTGTACCGACACTGAAAAAAACTTGTGCACCATTATTTTCGTGCAATCCTTTCTTGTACCTGTAATACATTTTTTATATTAATTTTTGAAATGGGGGATGGACTTTAGAAACCCTGAACAAAAGTTATTATTACGTATGCTCTGCTTGCTTGCTAAACCACGAGCCACTTAATAGGTCTTATAAGTAGCTATAAATGTGTAATAGGTCAAATAAATATCAAATGAAGTTTTTCCCTCAAAATTCATAATCCGGTAATTTTATAGCTATTTATTATTATCATTAAAGGAAGGAGAAGCAAAGAATGTGGGAATCTGTACTTCTGCGTCGGAGCGTTAATTGGAATCTGTACTTCTGCGTCGGAGCGTTAATTGGAATCTGTACTTCTGCGTCGGAGCGTTAATTGGAATCTGTACTTCTGCGTCGGAGCGTTAATTGGAATCTGTACTTCTGCGTCGGAGCGTTAATTGGAATCTGTACTTCTGCGTCGGAGCGTTAATTGGAATCTGAACCGAATGCAGTGTTCAGATTCCTTTCGGAAATTAAAGTAATTAACTAAACAGAATAGAAGAAAGGATTCATAAATGTTATAATTAATTATTCAAGAACAAATAATAAACCATCTTTGCAATAAATGTCCTCAATTTATCTTTGGTTAAGCCACGAACTTCTGTTCTACACCTCATACATCGATTTCTTATTCAACAAATACTTTAAAAATATTATGTTTGAAAAAAACCCCGCTTTAAACCGTAATTTTTGTTTTTATCTTGTGTTTTATTGTCTTTCTTTAGCTGCGGAGCTAGTTTCTTTGCCCCGTGATAATGGGTGTGCTCAGGCCTTGTGTATAAACAAAGCGCACTGATACGCAGAATTAGTACTTGAAGCGGCTCAGTTCACAGGATGAGTTGATTTCGTGCGAGCAAAACCATGCAGTAATAGAAATTGCCGTCGTTTACACGATCAAGAAGTTTAAAAAACTTTATTAAATAAAATACACATTAGATATTTCAATCCCACAATGGGATCATCGTCAGTTGTTAAAAGCGACATATTAAATTTCATTAATATGAATTTAATATGTCGTTTTTAACATCTGACGATGATCCCATTGTGGGGTTGAAAGATCTAATGAGTATATTTTAACCTTTTTACTTAAGAAAGTTTTTTAAACTTCTTGATTTGTAAACAACGGCAATTTCTATTGTTGCATATTACTTGAAGAGCTGATACCGGAAATCCACCTCAGGATTATATGTATCTATAACGATCTCCAACGAATAGAAAACCAGGTTAAATACTCTTTGAATGCATTGAAATAAAAAGAAAATTTCAATATTCATCATAACAAAGAATCTAATTTAAAAAATCACATAAAGAAAGTGCATCTCTAATCTGTAGAGACACCGAAAATATTTTCGAAACAGGTGAACCGAACCTGTTAGATTGAGGTTGTTGACTGTTCTGAAATGTGAAAGAACGAGGAATTTTTGAGTTTTATACGTACCTATGTAAAAGTCAATTAGATATTTAATAAAAGCATCCCATAACGTTTAATCGCGTAGAAAAAAGTATGCCTAAGTTCTTAAGCTTTCGCACAACTAGTGTTAGCATGGCCACAGCGACAAAACAAACAGAAATGTTTAAAGAAACGAACGAAAAGCGCAAGTACTAAGTAAGTTCACGCTCGCTCATTAAGTCGTCCATGAGCCAGCGCAAGTTCACGCGCTGGCTCATGGACGACTTGATGAGCGAGCTACATTTAAATTAGCGTACACCGTAAAACAATTTCCTGAAATTCACGATGAGTCATTTACTTGTGATTCCTTTCGTTAATTAACGAAGCACATACATCATTCAACCTTTTCCATGAAATGAAAAAAACAAAAAAAAAAACGAATTTCGCGGATTTTTCGTTCGTAAAATATTCTAGTAAAGAAAATGCACTCGCATCCCTATGGCAGATGTAACAGAGGGATGCCATTTCGATGCACAGTTGGAATCTCGGTTTTCCGGTTTTGCGCATGACGTGACCCAGGAAGCACAACGCCACCACATAATCTTACAGGACACCAACTGGACACGACGAGCACAGTGATGTTGTTCGACGAAAAACAAGTTAGTAAAATCATGCAATGCATTGATTATGATACGCTTTCCAACATATCAGAAATAATTACTCAAGTTATTAACTGAAGTTATGAGGATTATGGCTGTGGAATAAATCTCGCTCCTGTGCCCTGCCCTTTGACCCCATTTCGATGATATTAAACAGAACCGGTTGAGTATATCTCCGGAACAACATACTAAAGTTTTGTTGCAATAGAAGCATTTTTAGTCACGTTATGAGGATAATGGCTGTGAAATAAATCTTGCTCCTGTGCCCTGCCCTTTGACCCCATTTCTATGATATTCAACAGAACCGGTTCAGTATACCTCCAGAACAATATACTAAAGTTTTGTCGCAATAGAAGTATTTTTAGTCAAGTTATGATAATAATGGCTGTGGAATAAATCTCGCTCCTGTGCTCTGACCTTTGACCCCATTTCGATTATATTCAACAGAACTGGTTCAGTGTACCTCTGGAACAACATGATAAAGTTTTGTCGCAATCGAAGCATTTTTACGTAACTCATGACGCATAAGGGCATTGGAATGGATCCCGCTCCCATGTCCTGACCCTTGAACCCATTTCGTTCGTTTCCAATAGGATTCGTCCCCAGGCTGTCCCATACCACATACTAAAATTTCATCGAAATCGAACCATTTTTACGCGAGTTATCGTGCGGACAGACAGACGGACAAAGCTAGAGCATATACGTTTCTTCAACCTACGGCTGGAAAGCGTAAAAAAGTGCATTAGCGGTGAGCGGTTTAGCTTAAAACAACCCGGAAAGAATACCCTCAAAATTTTGAAAGCAATTTAAAAGTTGATTTGTTTTTTTATCCTTCAGCTTTTTCCCTTCACTGCTTATTGCAATTTTTTTCGTCAATTTTCATCAAAGTTATTTCGTTTGTGCAATTTTAAAATGAAAGAATATTAACATGGGAGTCGAACGCTAACAATATTGAGTCTTTCTTTTGAATACTGCTTTGTTATTCCTCACGATTTCAAATATTCAATGTGAATAATAAAAATGAGATAAACTGAATACAAGTGACTCATGAGCTAATTTTTTTTTTTTTTTTTGTTGGAGGTTTAACGACCACCGTGAGCAACTCAATGGGCTATAAGCAGTCGGCCGTCCCTAATTTAGGGCCACTGGTTCCAAGGAAGGGAGAGAGCCAGTGCCGTAAGACAAACACAACACCCATGCCTCACCGGGATTCAAACCCGGACCTCTTTCGGACGAATGATCAGACAGAGGCCATCGCTTAGACCACTGCACCAGCTTATAGAGTGGGATTTTTTTTTTTTTTGTTATGAGTTGTTTTAAAGACTACCGTGAGCGTGATTTGGGGACATTGGCTGTGCGGAAAAGAACGACCTGCTACTGTGGGTGCGTCACTGCTTGTGCTATCTCTGAGGCTCCGGCCCAGCTCGAGAGATTAGCCGGAAGCCAGCGCCTCTGACAACTCTGTCACAGGACCATATTTTTGTGTTACCCATAAGAAGTCACAGAATAGTATTAGGGAATTACTTTTGTTGGAGCCAGTGGTAAATTTTCTAGAAATCAAGGATGTTACAGTAAGATATCTGTAGATGCCTTTGCTAATGGAGCAGCATCAATTTGCGTGAAGCCTATAACCAGGAGCGGCGGCCATCAAAATGTGGGAAAGCCTGTGGCAAGGAGGATAGAACAAGTAATCTTTACGTTAAGCTATAGTGGATAAAAGATATAGTGTGCCGTGCGTTAATACCTTACTGTCTAAATTTTAGTTCCCTCTTTTCATGAAACATGAGATGGCGCTCCTGCGAGTTTCGATGCTATGATTTCGAAATATTAACGGCCGCCCCGGTGGCGCGGTTGTCTAAGCGATGGCTTCTGACCATTCGACCGAGATGGGTCCGGGTTCGAATCCTGTTAGGTATGGATGTTGTGTTTGTCTTACGGCGCTGGCTCTCTCCCTGTCCTGGAACCAGTGGCCCTAAATTAGGGACGGGCGACGGCTTGTAGCCCAATGAGTTATCACGGTAGTCGTTAAATCCCTCCCCCCCCCCTCCAAAAAAATATACAGGGCGATTGTAAACTCCTTGAACAAAACAAGAGAGGTGATAGTACACATCAAGACGAACAATATTTGCAATGGAACCTAGGGTCACATTCCACTCCTAGTGCCAAAAAAAAAAAAGAGTAAAGTTACATATCCACGTTGAGCCTTGAACAGTGAAAACAAAGACACATACTGTACCTAATTTATGAGTTGCACAATTCCAATCGCATGAGAGAAAGACTCAAAAAAGCTGATCAAACTGACGCCCAAGGGCGTCGTTGCACAGCCCACACCGGCGAATGAACGACTTCCGCACCCTCTCGTAGAATCCCGGTGTGGTTTTGATCTTGTCCGCAGCAACAGCAATTCGCGCGACGAGATCTTCCAGTGAGTCCACAGGTGTCTCGTACACCAATGTTTTCATGCGCCCCCAGAAGAAAAAGTCCAGTGGATTAAGATCCGGGGAACGTGGAGGCCAAGCCACAGGTTCACCGCGTCCAATTCACCGCCCGGGATATTTTGCCTTTAGGAAGTATTGGACCTCGGTGGCAAAGTGTGCTGGAGATAAACTACATGTCCTTCCGTGTGATGAGCGGAACATCCTGTAACAGACTGGGAAGCACTTGCTCCAGGAACACACGGTACGGTGCGCCGGTCAGACGTTCTGGCAAGAAGTCTGCCCTTCACGAATACGTCAATTCTCGTGTGATGTTCGCACGGTAATATCGCTGAACGGGTTCGGCTGCGTTTTTAAATGTTTGCTCCTCATCGTCTACGCACGTGTTCAACGTACCTGATTTGCATCTTGTGCTTCTCATCCGTGTGCCTGCTGGACATTTTTCGAACGTGCTCTTTTCTAGCACCAGGAGTGGAATGCGGTTCTAGGTTCGATTGCAGATATTGTTTTTCTTGATGTGTACTATCACCCCTCTTGTTTTGCTGAAGGAGCTTACAATCACCCTTTATATTAGCTTGCTTTTCTATGGTGTGTTTGGTGGATACCGATTTCATGAGCGAAAGTAATTTACTGTATTTGTTAGATCGCTCATGAAAAGAAGTGATAATAAGTGTGCAACGTTGAGAATGTGTTTCGTACCTGGATGTAACAGTAGTTACAAATCTTGTGAACAAAAAGTAACTCTGTTTGCCGTGCCGAAAGGTGAGGCAAGGCGGGAGGAATGGAGGACCTCGTGCTGACAAACAACTAGAACAGAAGTGTGTGGTATGTGAACGTCATTTTGATGAACGTTTTATGGAGAGAAATTTTAAAACGCTTTCTATAAATGTGATTCAGCTATTTCTGAGATTATATTTAATAATTTCTTTTGACGTATTTCACATCGCTGTGCAGAGGCGGATCTACTATGAAACTAATGAAGCTTAAGCTTCAGGGCCCCTAATCCCGGAGTGGCCCCAGAAGCGACTTTAGTCCACATTGCTTAAAATGTAGGTCTACTGTATGAGAAACTGTTTTTAAATAATAATAATAATAATAATGATAAAGTGTAATTTAATACAAAATGATAGCATTGTATTCAGAAGTTGGGAACGGACTGCAGAGTGCGTCTGTCTCACTATAGAGTGCATGTCGCTTGTCCTGAAACAGATGACTACGGCCTGGTGACGTTCGAGGCGCGCATGCGCGCGCTGTCGTTGTCAGTTGTCAGTGGAGGCAGCGGGACTAATATCCGTATTAGTCCATACAAACTCAAATTTTCAGTATTGTTTCAGTTTGTCTGGTCAAACTTAAATTATAGTGTATTTGCATTTGTATGGCATTATAAGATCGGCAGGGACACTAAGGAACAAGTTAAAACAAACTATAACACGAAGGGCATTAAAAAAATAATAAAGAGGTTAGTGAAAGTGTATATTTTTTAGACAGCCATTGATAAAAGTAGGCTTTTTAACGTAGACGATTGTGTTAAAAACGGAATATTATGGGCAAGCGCGTTAAAATTAAAGCCACTTTTAACTGTTCAAAACGTTTTCGCTGTACATACATACCATATTCTTTCGCTTACACCATTCAATGAATCTGTTGCATGCCGTGATTTTTTGCAGGTAGTAATACTAAAGCAGCTTCTCTTAATCCTTGGTTCAATTTGGTTACGTGACTAGCTATTAATTAAACAAATGTCTTGTTGCACCAAAGCAACCAAAATGTTATAACCAGCCTTTGAAGTAACCTGGCAACCACGAGTAAACAGTTTCCCGCTCGAATGACCCGGTCAAGGCCTCTGAGGCTGTTATCTGTGGGAGGTTGTGGCCTGTGGGAGGCGTACAAACGTGATCGAACCTTACTTCGATTTGTTTCAGGTGTAAATTATGATCGCTTTCTGCTTGCAATATCAGCACAATTTAACTGGGCTCACAAACAATCAACTTTCAACTGTTCAAACAATTGAAAAACGAAGCAAGGCAATGCCTACTGTTACCAATGGCTGCTTTACATTACTGAATTCTCAATTTATACAAATGTAATTCACAACCTTTAAGGAAATATTAATATGAATATTACATTTGGTAGAATTATTCATGGTAAATCCTTTTAGCAATGGCTGTCTAAAAATCAGTACACTGCCGAGCAAAAATTAAGGACGAGACGGTTTTTCGAATGTAACGTCGTGCAGAAGTGCTCCACATCGACTCAAATCATACCATAAGATCCCCAAGATGTAAGAATATGGGACAAGTGAGCAAAACCGCCCAAACGAGGAATCCAAAGGATACAAAGGCACTTTATTGAAAAGGTAGCTTCGAGCACAAATGGACAGAAGACAGAAACGTCCACGTGACAGGCGGCTGCCAAGAAAAATCCAGTCTTTAGTAGGGATATGATCACCCCTGACTGCGTTGCAGGAATTACAACGTCTGTCCATGCTGAGGACGAGGTTTTCAAGGAGCTGTTGAGGCATCGCTGCCCATTCCTCTTGTAGCGCCAATCGCAGCTGCGGAATCGTTGCTGGTGGCTGGTGACGTGCTGCCAAGCGTCTCCCGAGAAGGTCCCACACGTGTTCGATTGGATTTAGGTCCGGAGACCTTGCGGGCCAATCCATGCGTTGAATATCTTCACTCTCCAACAGCTCTGCGACAGCCACTGTACGATGAGGTGTAGCGTTGTGGTCCATGAAGAGGAACTCAGGACCCACAGCAGCTCAAAATAGACACACGTGAGGCAGGAGAACCTCGGTACAATAGCGGACACCAGCGACTGAACCTCCTTGGAAGATGTGGAGGTCAGTGCGGTTACCAAGCATGATACCGGCCCAAACGAGAACTCCGCCACCTCCAAATTGGTCCCTTTCGATGATGTTGGAGATGTGATTGCGTGTTCCCTGCTCTCTCCAGATGTGTATACGTCCAGAATCGCTCGTCAGACTCAATCGGCTCTCATCCGTAAAGAGAACTCGACCCCATTGCTGATGTGTCCAGTTCTTGTATTTCTGGCACCACAGAAACCGTCGTTCCCGATGAGCAGGCGTTAATGGCACACACCGTACTGGCCGTCGTGCAAATAGACCACCTTTGTGCAGCCTCCTGGCCACGGTAAAACGCGATAACGGACGTCCAGTTGTCTGTTGCATGTGCATTGCGATTTCTTCCGCTGTCTGCCGTCTGTCTCTTCTCGCCTGTAGGACAATATACCGTTCGTCAGCTGCCGTGGTTGCTCGTGGACGACTACTGCTAAACTCTGGGACAGCTGTTCCTGTTGTTTGAAATGCTCTCCAAGCTCGTGAAACGATGCTGTGAGCGATCCCGAACTCCTCGGCCACACTAGTCACACTTCAACCTTCTTCCAACTTCCCAATGACGCGACCTCGGGTAAAGTCATCCAGATGTCGTCTACTGGATTGCTTGTTGGCCATATCACACGATGGCAGCAACTCGACGTCGTTCAAACCGATGTACACATTTTCACCGAATTGCTGAGCGTACACCGCCCTTGTGCTTTATACCGTTCCGACACTCCCCCCCCCTACGTCATGCTGCATATATGTGCATGCCCTACCGTACTGGACCCTAGTCTATTTCCTGAGTGATATTTCGGTCTGTTCTGCCTGTTCGTCCCGCTGCTATGCTAATTTCTCCTCTTCGTCCTTAATTTTTGCACACCAGTGTATGATACACGTGTTAAAAGCGATTTTATTTTATTCGTAGATTTGCTACACTTGACTTTCAAAGCATGCGAAATAGTCGCACGACTCCAATTGATTAATTTTTGTTGTATATCTGGCAACAACCCCAAAGTTTGAGAGTCAGTAGCACAGTTGTTGTAATGGTGGAGTGTCGCGGTAAGTTGGCTATTCTTTTCATAGTCAATAAAAGCCATGCATAATGGAAGTTCACATTCCC
Source organism: Macrothele yani (assembly GCA_039090855.1). Classification (NCBI taxonomy): domain Eukaryota; kingdom Metazoa; phylum Arthropoda; class Arachnida; order Araneae; family Macrothelidae; genus Macrothele; species Macrothele yani. Next base: position 57,678,586 of record CM076998.1, on the reverse strand, counting down.
TCGCTCTTTCAATTAGTTCTCTCAGTACGTGGATATGATCTAGAGTGCTGTAGCCACTCCTGAATCCAGCTTGTTCTCTCGGTTGAGCCATGTCCATTGTCACTTTCAAGCAGTGTGAAAGAACTTTAGTGAAGATTTTATAAACCACTGATAGGAGGCTGATAGGTCTGTAGTTCCTGAGATCCTCAATGTCACCTTTCTTATGTAGCAGGATCATTGTAGCACTGTTGCAATCCTCAGGAATCTTCCCTTCATTAAGGCATCGAGTGGAAACTTGGGCGAGTGCTGTTTCAATTTCTCCCCTTGATTCTTGTATGATGTCTACTGTAATTCCATCTTCTTCTGTAGCTTTTCCCCATTTCATGTTATTGATTGCATGTGTGACTTCTGCTGGGAGGACTGGAAGATCTCTGGTACCTTTTGTAATGTCTGGAGTGCATGTATCATCCCTTTCATGTAGTTTTGTGTAGAAATCTTTCACTCTTGTCAAAACTTCACCTCTCTTTCTTGTTACAGAACCATCTTCTTTTCTCAGATCCATAATCTTTTTTCTTCCCTTATTCAGATGTGCCTTTGTTCTCTTTAGGATTTGGTTGTTTTCAATTGCTTTTTTCACTAGTTCACAGTTGAATTTCCTTACATCTTCAGTGATACTTCTTCTCACCGTCTTGTATAGCTCTATATATTCCACTTTGGAAGTCACATATCCTTTAGTTATCCTCATCTCTCTTCTTTTTTGCATCAGAATTTTGGTTTCTCCTGATAATTTGTTCACATGCAACTTGTTCTTAGACCCAGCTAATTTTGTTGCTGTTTCCATAAGAACCTTGGTTAGTTTTCTGTTAACTTCAGAGATGGCCACTTCTTCCGACGTTAGACCTTCTAGAGCAGAGAATATGTTCTTCAGTTCCAATTTGAAGGTATTATGATGATTTTTAAGGTTGTTCGCGTCAATACACTTTGTTTGTTTTATGAGCTTGCCACGCTTCAGTTTAGGATCGAGTTGCGTCTTACATCTTACCATTCTATGGTCACTACCTGTGTTGAACTTGTTTAGCACACTGCAGTCTTCCATGACAAATTTCTTGTTACACATAATAAAATCAATTTCACTTGTCAAACCATTGGGATGCCTCCATGTCCATTTCTTTTTCGGCTTTTTCTTGAAAAAGGAGTTCATGATGAAGAACCCTTCTGCCTCTGCTAACTCTACGAGAGTATTTCCACGCTGGTTTCTGTTGCCGTGACGGAACTTACCTACTGAAGTTTCATTCTGTTGTCGTTGCCCTATTTTCGCATTAAAATCTCCCATAGGGATCTTCAAGTGCTGCTTGCTTTTATTAAAATTCTTCAATCTCTTCTTCAGAATGACTTGTAGTGGGTGTATAAGCTTGAACAATCTGAGTCTGGTATCTTCTCTAGAGTTGGGTAACAAGTCGTGCAGCTTTGTCAGAGAAACTTTCAACTTCTACAACTTTAACCTTCAGTTTCTTGTTTATTATAAATCCAACACTACTAGTTCTGCGAGTATCTGTCCCACGATAATAGAAGAGATGTCCACTTTTCAGTTCAATGAGATCTTCTCCTTTTCTCCTTACCTCACTTAGCTCGACGATGTCCCACTTGATCCTTTGTAGTTCCTCTTCCAATTCAAGAAGCCTTGAATCAGAAGATAGAGAACGTCCATTATACGTAGCCAAGGTCAGCATTAGATGGCAGCCTAGTCCGGTCCTCCGGGGATTCTTAGCACCCTGTGCCTTCATGTCGCACTGGCCGCTGCCTTGGCCAGGTACATTCCAGCCGCCGGAGACTGAGGGCCAAGATTTAAGTTTTTAAGTTGTGGTGTCATTTTGGAGGGGTTTGGCCATAACACACCACGCTGGCCAAGCAGGTTGCTGAGTGTGGGATACCATTTTCTCTAATCCCGATGGTATAGTTATACCGCTATTTAGCGGTCGTCAGAGCCCCTGTAGTGGGAACAGGATGCACCACGAGAAGGCGGGGTTGACATTTGTCAAGGAGAAGCTGTAGTGTATTGCGCATCACTTGACCTACCAGTATCAATCCACTTCTGGATGAGAGTCTCCAAGTTTCTTCTTCCATAACAGTCTGCCTTGAGCCAGTTGCTTTCATGCTTTGGAATTTCATGCACCCATCTCGCTCGTGTCATCTTCTGGGTATTGTTTCCCCCTTGCTATCCAGTTCAATATTTCAACTCTCCGTCGGTGGCTCTTTCTTCTAGCAATATGTCCATCCCATTGCAATTTCAGGAATTCTGACCATAATGACTTCTCCCACTCTTGTCATTTTCCCGACCCACGAGTTCCTATTTGTGTCTTTCCTGGTAACATCAAACATGCATCTCTACATGCCCCTTACAGTTGTCTGCAACGTCTGTATGTCTATTTTAGTTGAGGTCCGTGTTTGTGCTCCATTCGTAAGAACTGGAAGGAAGCACTGATTAATCAGTTTCTTTTTAAGAAATAATGCATCCGACCAAGTTTTACAGGTGGATTATTTTCTTCGTAAATGTGCCAATGTGGCCATCGCTTGATATCTGTTGCTTAAGTTAGGTACCTCTACATTTTCCCTATCAATTGTTAAATATAAAATCTAATTATTCATTTCTTGTAAAAAAAGCACTTTCGATCAATATATATATATATATATATATCTACCAACAAGTAATTGGCCACCTGCGATAGCAAAGGAAAACGAAGTTTATTCCCCTTAAATAGTTGGCGGAGCCTCCACGAGCGGCGATTACAGCTGCGACCCTCCGGGGCATACTCTCAAGCAGGCGTTGTACGACGGCTAGCGGTATTTTCTTCCACTCGGCTTAAAGAAGACAGGTCAGTTCCTTAACTGATTTCGGACGGTGGGGGCAGGCCTTAATTCGACGCTCCAACTCGTCCCAGAGGTGCTCGATAGGGTTAAGGTCCGGGCTCTGCGCAGGCCAGTCCATTCGATTAACCCCATTGTCACCATACCAAGCCATGGTGGGCCTCGCAACATGACAGGTGGCATTGCCATCCTGAAAGTAACATGGGTCCACCCCGTAAAACTGCCACAACGTAGGAAGCGCATGGTCATGCAAAATGGTGCAGTAGGTCTTGGCGTTGAGTCTATCAGGAATTGCGACCAAGGGTCCCGTGCCATACCAGGAGAAACACCCCAATAGCATGATTCCACTGCCGCCGAACTTCACGGTTGGCACAATACTTTCCGGCAGGAGGAGTTCTCCAGGTAGACGCCAAACCCAGACCCTGCCATCCGAACGGTAGAGGGTGAACCTTGATTAGTCGCTCCACAGAACCTGTTACCACTGTTCAACGGTCCACTGTCGACGTTCTTTGCACCACGTTAGCCGAGCAGCGCTATTGGACTTGGTGATCAAAGGCTTGTGGGCGGCAGCACGTCCATGATAACCGAGCAGATGGGCTTCCTTACGGATGGTATTCATCGAAAGAACACTCCCGGATGCCTGTTGAAACTCCTCGCGGATGTGGCCCATCGATTTGGTGCGGTTCTTCCGAATTTCTCTGGCCAGCATCCGTCGGTCTCTAACTCCCAGTTTTGTGGGTCTGCCAGGTCGGGGCACATTCCGACAGTCACCTCTCATCTTCCACTTGCCAATCACGTAGGCCACTGTTGATTTTGGGTACTTCAACTCGCTGGATATGTCACGTATGGATCGGCCATTTCTGTGATACCCGACGATTGCACCTTTCTCGAAATCAGAGAGCTCCGAACTGCGTAGCATCTTGCATGCGACTGGTTGCGTTGTTGTTTCCCACACGATATTTAGCGGCGGCTGCCGTGGCGTGTATCAGGACGGCAGATATCGTCGATTTCAGGGGTGTCCAATTATTTGTTGGTAGATAGTGTATATTATTATTATTAAACTGACAGCATCAGCACAGGCTCAGTAACTTAGCTTTAGAAGTGATATTGTGATATCTACAAAATTGAGATGCAGCCCTCCCCTCCCCTAGCTCAGCTTATCACGAGCCGCCACTGTCTACATATATGGGAGTTTGTGTGGTGTTGTGTATGCGTCATTGCTCGTGTAGACTAGTTTGGTGACAATAAAGTAAGAAATCGATTCATGCTCTGAATATGCAAATGAAAAGTTACTGGTATAGCTAACCTTAATTGAAAATACGAAGGAGTTTCAGTACTATAGTAAGTTAAAAAAAATAGTACAACAATACAAAATGAAAATTTGCTCGGATAAACAGTATAATATTGGTATCAACCTGGAATCAATATTGCGTCTGATTCCCACCAGCTACAGAAGCTCTGCTACTTCCATGCCCAGTAGATGTTACTGCAACCGTTCTTCTGCTGATGTTGTGGCTGTGTGTTTGTATAAGAAACCCATCCTTCGTTCTTTTTTTCGCCGCAAATTTCTCAATTACGCATTCAATAAAATTCTCAAGCTGGTTGATGAAATTTTTTTTTTCGATGGACAGTATTGCTAATGCTGTCAGTCTGTCTTCCTCCATTGTCCTCAGAATTGTGTTAATCCTTTTCAAACAAGAAAGACATCTTTCTGCTTCTGATGTTGTCATCGGAATTGTAATTATTATTTTCAGGAGTTTTACCACCTCCCCGAAGCACTCTTTTAAGTTATTCTCTAGCAAAAATCCTAACAGGTCAGTTGCTTTCTTTACATTCTGAAAATAATCTCTTCCGTAGATGGTCTGCAGTTCTGTTTTCAACTTGTTCTTGTTAAGAAATGGATACGACTCCACTACGCATTCCAAAGTTTGCTCAGGGAATGCCTTCCTGAAACTGGTGAAACTATGATGATCAAATAAATTTGAAGCTGACAAATGCCCAGAAAACTCAAATATTTCTTCAGCTTGATTTATAATTAAGTCGCAGATTTTTTTGCAACAGCATTCCGTAAAATTTTCGTTTCGTCAGATCTTCTCTTCACGCTAACTTCTTCCACAGTAATGTTGTCAACGTCCTCTCTGATCTTTAAAATTTCATTAACAAAGATCGATATTGCAGTTTTCACTGATAGGGGCTTACGGCTTGTTTCTATAAAGTATTGTACAAGATATCAACATGAGGCATTACCCTGTAGAAAAATTGAATACAGAAGTTAAATGCAGGTTTCACATTTTCAGTTGGAGTCCTTGAGCTTGATTTGTCGTTGTCGTTTGTTTACTAGTTTCTAGAATTATCTGAAAACACTCCATTAAAGCGTCTTTATTTTCGTAAATTGTTACGATTGTCCTTGAACGGAAATTCCGTCTTGTATTATAGAACCTGACGGTAGTCTTCTTCCAACTATTTCCTCAAGAGCTTGGGTCCTCTGAGATGAATGGGCGATAAAGTTAGGAATCTCAGAAAAGTTAGCAAAGAAGACTCTAACATCTTTATTCTGACTTACTGCTTCAGCCATTATAGTTGGTGAGCGTAACAGTGAACAAAGTATGCATGCGGATAAACGTCCCTTAGGATAGTCCCGATACTCCCGAATGTCGATCACTCATAACTACAGGACATCCTTGCATTAAGAATGTCCTGTAGAACATTCTTAATGCAAGGAGCGGCAGCGGAGGCATCATGATTGCAAGGATTTCAGAAAGTCCAAAATCTTTCAACCGGTTTTCCGTTGGGTGGCACATATCTTAGTACAACTACTAATTGAAGCTTAGATGTTAGAGGAAACTTTAGTGATCTCATCAGCAATAACAGAAACGAAATCGGCAGCATATATTTCCTCCGAAATCTTTCTCCTATGTACACACAACATGCAATCTAACAAATCGTTCTGTATATCTTTGGATGTACCCTTAAAAACAGTGGCCGTACTGAAATGTTCCTTCAGAACATTGTCAAGAACTGATGCAAAGTCAATTAAACCACTAAATACACCTGCATTGCTCGATTCAGTTGTCTCATCATGTCCTCTAAGAGCTAACTCGAACTCTCCACAAAATTTAATGCAGTCAATAACCTTTGAGAGAACATAGCGGTTTTCCCTTACTTCATCATTATGACGTTCTATATTTCTCCTGAAAGCCTCACTAAGTTGCTCTCTAATTTCTATTTTGCCCAGTACTGAGAGATGAACACAAGCGTTCATGTGAGCACCGGATACCTCATGTCTCTTTATTTTTTTTTTTTTTTTGATAATTGTCCTAAATTCTACACACTCTTTTTGTCCAGGTGGTGTCTCTCCCTTTAGCAAATAGTAAACACGGAAAGCAATAAAATCTATTGTTATGATCACAATCACAAATGCAGTTGTTCATCACTGTATTAAACGAACGGCAATATTCTTTCCACCTCGCACTTTGCTTCTGTATAATATTTAAAGCGGAAACTGGCCAACCTAATTGTTTAATCTTGCATTTCTCTTCGAGTGGCAGCGTAGAGAAGTCTTTTTTTTTTGTTCTTTTGATTGGAGGTTTAACGACCACCGTCAGCAACTCAATGGTCTATAAGCAGTCGCCCGTCCCTAATTTAGGGTCACTTCCAGGGAAGGGAGAGAGCCAGTGCCGTAAGACAAACACAACATCCATGCCTCACCGGGATTCGAACCTGGACCCCTTTCGGACGAATGATCAGAGGCCATCGCTTAGACCACTGCGCCACCGGGGCGGCGAAAGTCTGTTTCCAAAAGAAACTTCACACTGTTCATTTTAGAGCAGAACACATAAGCACAGTCAGACTCACCTCACACACAATACTCACGGAACAACAAACAAACAATTAACTGATTTACACGCACTGAAACCTAAATAAACAGTTAAATGACGCCACTTCTAAACTTACAGTTTTACAATTCCCGAGGAATAGTAAATCTTTCACTTCCGTAAACTGTAAATCACACCCAAAAATCTATAGCTCTTCTGTTAGCCACTGTCGGATGAATTTTAACACAAGAATCACTGCTACGCTTGACCCCGTTCGAAAGGCGACGTCGCCAAATCACCAGCCGTGGACGCTCATTAGCTGGATACATCACTCTTATCGCTGCAAGAGCATGCAGCGACTTCTCACCATGCTAAAGCTATTACCCTCTCCCAAAGGGACATCTTCCAGAGCACGGTATTTGGACGGCCAGTTGGGTTCATTTCTGCATTTGAACCCGGCTGAGATTCCGATGAAAAAAGGATATACAGAGGCAGAAAACGAATTAAAGCTGGGCATAGCAATGAGTCAGCTGAGACCGGAGATTAGGATAAATATAAAAATATGCCTGAAGTAATATTAAAAGTAATAATTTTGCTAAAATGAAATTCACTTAGGTGGTTTGCTGAACCACTGAACCTATAGGACGCGCCGCCACTGGTTGGATAACAAGAAAGTCAAATAAAGATACTGTGGATCAACATCTTGAAGAATAGACGATAAAATAAATACAGTACTATTTTGAAATACTGAGCCCGGTGGCGCAGTGGTCTAAGGCGCTGGCCTCTGATCATTTGTCCGTAAGGGGTCCGGGTTCGGATCCCGGTCAGGCATGGATGTTGTGTTTGTCTTACGGCACTGCCTCTCTCCCTTCCCTGGAACCAGTGACCCTAAATTAGGGACGGGCGACTGCTTATAGCCCATTGAGTTGCTCACGGTGGTCGTTAAACCTCCAATCAGATCAGAAAGAAATACTGAAAAGAGTTGTAGCTATTATAAAGTTCTTAAGTGAAAGACGTTCGGCATTTAAAGGTCATGAAGAAAAGTGGGGCTCACCAAATAATGGAAACTTCATGGGGGCCATTGAACTCAGTGTTTCTTTCAGGCATACATCCAGGAGGGCGAAGCCCTCCCGGAAACGACCATTCGCCCTCCCGGAGAATTTTCAGGAAACCGAGCCAAATTTTAATAAAATCAGGCTATGATGAAAAAGGAAGTTTCGTTTTTTTTACGCTACAAATATTTCTCCAAACATACTTTTTAATTAATTGCTCAAATGGCACTAGTTTTAGTTTATTTTATTAAAAAGTGTATTACGACGGATGGTATTCTCCAAAATATAATAAGTAGACTAATCATACCTAATTGCCTGGGAATCGTGATTCAGGTTCAAAAGTTCGTTGAATTTATTTTAATAGATGAAAATTTCAAGTCTGAGAAACCCCCCCCTCGCTCCTTTAGCTGAAGAAAGTTTGTTATGCATGAAATGTTTGAAGAAGTAATAACTATATCAGAGAGCCGCCCCGGTGGCGCAGTGGTCTAAGCGATGGCCTCTGATCATTCGTCCGAAAGGGGTCCGGGTTCGAATCCCGTGAGGCATGGATGTTGTGTTTGTCTTACGGCACTGGCTCTCTCCCTTCCCTGGAACCAGTGACCCTAAATTAGGGACGCGCGACTGTTTATAGCCCATTGGGTTGCTCACGGTGGTCGTTAAACCTCCAATCAAAAAAATATATATATCAGAGATGTATATAGAATTTTTCTTCCGCGGGGGGGGGGGGGGCTGACAAAAATAGGAAGTTTTTGAAATAAACCATCTGGAACAAAAGCAAAGTTGAAGAAAAATGAAAGAATTTTATTTTAATGTAAGTCGATACATTTTTATTACATTAAGGCATTTTTTTCTAATATAAGTCGCATTTCAACCAAAAAACAAAAAAAGACACATTATGGGGGTGGGGTAAGGTCCTCTCTAAATGCGCCACTGTACTAGATATATAGTAATTACTTCTATATCTATAAATACAGTAGTTAAAATTATATATATATATATATATATATATATATATATATATATATATATGACAGCGGGATGTAAGGTCAGGTGATGCGTAACATCACAGCCTCTCCTTGACAAATGTCAACCCCACCTTCTCGTGGTGCATCCTGTTCCCACTAAAAGGGCTCTGACGACCGCCAATAGCGGTATAACTATACCATCGGGATCAGAGGAAATACTATCCCACACTCACCAACCCGCTTGGCCAGCGTGGTGAGTTATGGCCAAAATCCTCCCAAATGACTCCACAACTTAAATCTTGGCCCTCAGTCTCCGGCAGCTGGAATGTACCTGGCCGAGGCAGTGACCAGTGCGACATGAAGGCAGAGGGTGCTAAGAATCCCCGGAGGACCGGACTAGGCTGCCATCTGATGCTGACCATGGCAACGTATAATGGACGCTCCCTATCTTCTGATTCAAGGCTTCTTGAATTTGAAGAGGAACTACAAAGGATAAAGTGGGACATCGTCGGGCTAAGTTAGGTAAGGAGAAAAGGAGAAGATCTCATTGAACCGAAAAGTGGACATCTCTTCTACTATCGTGGGACAGATACTGGAACTAGTGGTGTTGGATTTATAATAAACAAGAAACTGAAGGATAAAGTTGTAGAAGTTGAAAGTTCCTCTGACAGAGCTGCACGACTCGTTATCCAACTCTCGAGAAGATACCAGGCTCAGATTATTCAAACTTATGCACCCACCACAAGTCATCCTGAAGAGGAAATTGAAGATTTTTATGAGGAAATTCGTGATCTAAATAATAAAGGTAAGCAGCACTTGAAGATAATTATGGGAGATTTCAATGCAAAAATAAGGCAACAACAACAGAATGAAACTTCAGTAGGTAAATTCGGTCCCGGCAACAGAAACCAGCGTGGAAATACACTCGTTGAGTTTGCAGAGGCAGAAGGGTTTTTCATTTTGAACTTTTTTTTTCAAGAAAAAGCCACACAAGAAATGGACATGGAGACATCCAAATGGGACGATAAGTGAAATTGATTTTACTATGTGTAACAAAAAATTCATCATAGAAGACTGCAGTGTGCTAAACAAGTTAAACATAGGTAGTGACCATAGATTGGTGAGATGTAAGATGCACCTCAACATTAAACTTGAACGTGGCAGGCTCATAAGATAAACAAAACGTATTGACATAACCAACCTTAAAAAACACCATAATATCTTCAATTTGGAACTGAAGAACAGATTCTCTGCTTTGGAAGGCCTAACATCGGAAGAAGTGGATATTTCTGAAGTTAACAGAAAAGTAACCAAAGCTCTTACGGAAACAGCAACAAAACTAGCTGGGTCTAAGAACAAGTTGCATGTGAACAAATTATCAGGAAAACCAAAATGTTGATGCAAAAAAGAGGAGAGATGAGGACAACTAAAGATGATGTGACTTCCAAAGTGGAATTTATAGAGCTATGCAAGATAGTACGGAAGAGTATCACTGAAGACGTAAGGAAATTCAACTGTGAACAAGTGAGGAAAGCAATTGAAAACAACCAAAGCCTAAAGATAGCAAAGGGACATCTCAGTAAGGGAAGAAAACAGATTATGGTACTGAGAAAAGAAGATGGTTCTCTAACAAGAAATAGAGGCGAAATTTTGACAACAGTGAAAGATTTCTACTCCAAATTATATGAAAGGGATGATACATGTACTCCAGACATCACGAAAGGTACCAGTACCAAAGTTCTCCCAGTCCTCGCAACAGAAGTTGCACATGCAATCAAGAACATGAAGCGGGGAAAAGCTCCAGGAGAAGATGGAATTACTGTAGACATCATACAAGAAGCATGTGGAGAAATCGAAACAGTACTCGCACAAATTTTCACTCGATGCCTTAATGAAGGGCAGATTCCCGAGGGTTGGAACAACGCTACAATGATCCTGCTACATAAAAAAGGTGACATTGAGGATCTCAGGAACTACAGACCTATCAGCCTCCTATCAGTGGTTTATAAAATCTTCACTAAAGTTCTTTCACACCGCTTGAAGGTAGCACTGGACATGGCTCAACCGAGAGAACAAGCTGGATTCAGGAGTGGCTACAGCACAATAGGTCATATCCATGTACTGAGAGAACTAATTGAAAGAGAGAGGGAATATGAACTTCCCTTGTGCATGGCTTTTATCGATTATGAAAAAGCCTTTAATTCGGTGAAACCATCAGCAGTTACAATGGCTCTGAAATCCTGCGGTATTGAAGATGCATACATTAATATTATTAATAACATCTATGAAAATGCAAGTGCAAAGATTCGGCTGTTTGAAAATACAACACACATAAAAATTTGAAGCGGAGTGAGACAAGGTGGCACCATATCTCCGAAGCTCTTTAATGCCACATTGGAGTGTGTCTTTCAGTCACTGAGCGGGGAAAACAAGGGGATAAAGATTAATGTAGATTATCTAACCCACCTTCGTTTTTCTGATGGCATTGTCATTTTTGCAACTACCCCATCAGAGCTGCAGAGTATGATCCAGGAACTTGCTGACAAGAGTAAAGAAGTGGGATTAAAAATGAACTTTCAGAAGACAAAAGTGATGTTCAGTGCTTTTACAAGAAATGAAGATTTATCGATTGATGGAGAAAAGCTGGTAATAACAGACACGTACGTTTATCTTGGACAGCAGATATTAAGTGAGGGTCACATTGATGAAGAAATTAATCGGCGTACAAAACTAGCCTGGAGAGCTTTTGGAAGAAACAGCATAATTTTCAAGAGCAATATGCCATTATGTCTTAAAAGAAGTGTTTGATCAATGCATCCTTCCAGTGATTACGTATGGTGCAGAGACGTGGACCTTAACTAAAAGAGACATACAAAGGCTGCAGACAAGTCAAAGAGTCATGGAGAGGCGCATGTTAGGTGTATCCAGGAGAGATAAGAAGAGGAACTCGTGGATCCGAAAAATGACAAGAGTGGAAGACATCATGATCAGAGTTAAATCCCTGAAATGGCAATGGGCTGGACATACATATATATATTTGCTGGTCCTTGATAAGGCCAGGGCTCAGTATTCTCGACACCTTCTACATTCAGTTGTTTTATTTTATTTTTTTTTTCTTTTCTCCTTTTACTCACACAGGTAGATACATAACCTTTTCTATGTTGTACTAGGTGTGAGTCAAAATTATATTTGTATATTTTTTTTGCTTAGGTATCTTTATAGAATATATATATATATATATATATATATATATATATATATATATATATAGACAACTAAAGATAATGACAACTGAAGATGATGAAGACAACTAAAGATGATTGGACTTCTAAAGTGGAATACATAGAGCTATGCAAGACAGTAAGAAAAAGTATCACTGAAGACGTAAGGAAATTCAACTGTGAACTAGTAAGGAAAGCAATTGAAAACAACCAAAGCGTAAAGATAGCAAAGGGACATCGCAGTAAGGGAAAAAATAGATTATGGCACTGAGAAAAGAAGATGGTTCTGTAACAAGAAATAGAGGCGAAATTTTGACAAGAGTGAAACATTTCTACATCAAGTTATATGAAAGGGATGATGCATGTACTCCAGACATCATGGGAGGTACCAGTACCAGAGTTCTTCCAGTCCTCCCTGCAGAAGTTGCACATGCAATCAAGAACATGAAGCGGGGAAAAGCTCCAGGAGAGGATGGAACTACTGTAGACATCATACAAGATGCAAGTGGAGAAATCGAAACAGTACTCGCACAAATTTTCACTCGATGCCTTAATGAAGGGAAAATTCCTGAGGATTGGAACAACGCTATAATGATCCTGCTACATAAAAAAAGGTGACATTGAGGATCTGAGGAACTACAGACCTATCAGTCTCCAATCAGTGGTTTATAAAATCTTCACTAAAGTTCTTTCACACCGTTTGAAGGTATTACTGGACATGTCTCAACCGAGAGAACAAGCTGGATTCAGGAGTGGCTACAGCACAATAAATCTTATCCACGTACTGAGAGAACTAATTGAAAGATTGAGGGAATATGAACTTCCATTGTGCATGGCTTTTATCGGTTATGAAAAAGCCTTTGATTCGGTGAAACCATCAGCAGTTACAATGGCTCTGAAATCGTGCGGTATTGAAGATGCATACATTAATATTATTAATAGCATCTATGAAAATGCAAGTGCAAAGATTCGGCTGTTTGAAAATACAACACACATAAAAATTGTAAAGGGAGTGAGACAAAGTGACACCATATCTCCGAAGCTCTTTAACGCCACATTGGAAAATGTCTTTCAATCACTGAACTGGGAAAACAAAGGGATAAAGATTAATGGAGATTATCTAACCCACCTTCGTTTTGCTGATGACATAGTCGTTTTTGCAAATACCCCATCAGAGCTGCAGTGTATGATCCAAGAACTTGCTGACAAGAGTAAAGAAGTGGGATTAAAAATGAACTTTCAGAAGACAAAAGTGATGTTCAAATGCTTTTAGACGAAATGAAGATTTATCGATTGATGGAGAAAAGCTGGAGATAACAGACACGTACGTTTATCTTGGACAGCAGATATCAAGTGAGGGTCTCATTGATGAAGAAATTAATCGGCGTACAAAACTAGCCTGGAGAGCTTTTGGAAGAAACAGCATAATTTTCAAGAGCAATATGCCATTATGTCTTAAAAGAAAAGTGTTTGATCAATGCATCCTTCCAGTGCTTAAGTATGGTGCAGAGACGTGGACCTTAACTAAAAGAGACATACAAAGGATGCAGACAACTCAAAGTTGCATGGAGAGGTGAATGCTTGGTGTATAAAGGAGAGATATGAAGAGGAACTCGTGGATCCAAAAATGACAAGAGTGGAAGACATCATGATCAGAGTTAAATCCCTGAAATGGCAATGGGCTGGGCATACTGCCAGAAGGACAGACCATCGATGGACAGCCGAAATTTTAGATTTTATTCAAAGGGACAGGAAAAGACCCAGAAGAAGACCACGTGGAAGATGGGTGGATGAAATTCGAAATTATGCGGGAGTGACATGGAGGAGACTGGCACAAGACAGACCTTTGTGGAGGAAACTTGGGGAGACCTTCATCCAGCAGTGGATTGATAATGGTTGACGACGACGACGATGATGATGATATATATATATAGCAAATGGAAAACTTGCCCTCTAAGGTTCCATTTGCCCTCCGGCCAAAAGTCCTGAAAGAAACACTGATTGAACTTATTGCAGAATTCGACCCATTTTTACATGAACATCTCGAGAAATGTAAAAATGAAAAACTAAATGATTTGATTTGATTTGATTGGAGGTTTAACGACCACCGTGAGCAACTCAATGTTCTATAAGCAGTCGCCCGTCCCTAATTTAGGGTCACTGGTTCCAGGGAAGGGAGAGAGCCAGTGCCGTAAGACAAACACAACATCCATGCCTCACCGGGATTCGAACCCGGACCCCTTACGGACGAATGATCAGAGGCCATCGCTTAGACCACTGCGCCACCGGGGCGGCGAAAAAGTAAATGCTATTTACGTAGCCAAAACCGTGTGTGAAGAATGAATAGAAATCATAGGAAAACAGGTGCAAGATGAAATTGTAAATCAAATCATTTACGGACGAATGATCAGGTGCTGGCCTCTGATCATTCGTCCGTAAGGGGTCCGGATTCGAATCCCGGTCAGGCATGGATGTTGTGTTTGCCTTACGGCACTAGCTCTTTCCTTTCCCTGGAACCAGTGACCCTAAATTAGGGACGGGCGACTGCTTATAGCCCATTGAGTTGCTCACGGTGGTCTTTAAACCTCCAACCAAAGAAAAAAATCTAATCAACAACCTAGACACCAAATACCACTCTATTATTGTTGACTCTACACCTTGCCTGACACATATTGACCAGCTGGTAATTGTGGTTCGATACTGCGATAATGGAAAACTATGCGAGAGATTTGGGTGAACACAATCTTTCACTTGAAAATATCCGTAGTCAGTCCCACGATAATGCATCTAACATGAAAGGCTCGGAAAAGGGCTACAAACACTCTTTAAAAAACATTAACAGGTTCGCTGATTATGTATCATGTGCAGTTAATGCCATTTCAGGAGCTGTATGTTTTCTTTTCTAGATCTCTACAAAGATGGGGGATTTTAAACACACAGGGCTATTCACATTTTACTCTAATGAGCCTAAGTGTGACTAGATGGTCTGCTCTCTATAAAGCAGTTCAGGCAATTAAAAATAGTTATATGGGTATTTTACAAACTCCCAAACATATGTTTGAAGACTCAAGAAGAGAAGCCTGAATGTAAACGAGATGCATGGAATTTAAACAACAAGTTGGTAAACCTTTAAGAACACAAAACATCAATGCAAAATTCATCTAGGCCGCCGTGAGTTGCGCGGGTAATAAGAGACCCCTTGTGAGACGCTTGTGCGTAAACATTTGAAATATTGAGACGCTACAGGTTGCCATTTGGCTAGGTCTTTCTCTATCACATATGGGTCTAGGTCTACACATGTGTCTACAAGTCAATGGCAAAGAATATCAACGCTACGAGGACGTTGTGCTCGTTTGGTGCCAGGCTCATGTAGGTCTACCAGCGAATGAGGCCGCTCACGCTGCCGCCCGACGGGGTCATGCGTAGGGCCTGGTCCTGCCTCCCCTGTTACAGCCCCCGATGCTGCTCTGCTAGGCCAGGGTTTTTGGCTCGGCACAGTGGTTACATGATCCTCTCCGCTTCTGATTCAGCCTGGCTTTCGGCCGGGTGGGCAGATCGATATCCGTTCATCAACTTCCGTCACAGATGGCCTAGCGAACATTGTTACCGAAGTTCCTCAGCGGTCATGATTCAGCAGTTACGCACGGACATGGCACCTTTAAATAGCTACCTCTTTCTGATTCGGAAAAGTCCTTCCCCGATGTGCTTTTGTGGCTCTGGCCCTGAGCCTGTTATTCACTTCCTCCTCTCCTGCCCTGCCTACAGCGCATATCGGAGGGTTTGTTTCGGTGTGACACCCCCTCCTTCCACAACTTCCGTCTCTTCTCAAACGTATTCCTTGTTGGACTTTCGGGACGCTTCCGTGGTAAAAAGTAAAGTTCGGGCCTTGGAGAAATTTATAATTCTCTCCAGACGCTTCTCATTTTAAACACTCCATTTCTAACCTTCCTTCTCATGACCGTGCCCCATGATGGACTGTTGTGATGCTGCCGTGGCTTCACGTGCTGTTCGGGCATCTTAGTGATTCATCGTGATCAAAAGACATTTGCGCTATTACCGCTTGGCCAACTAGTAGCTGTGAGGCACAAACCTCAGTCTATAGGCCTCATCGTCCTCAACAATAACAACAACAAAAAAATATATCAACTCTTCTATGCATGGTTACAGAATCCTCCGCTCTTCCCGTCGTCAGGTGTCACGTGTTTCGTCAGTTACCACTTACCAGTGTTTTGTTTTCATCGGCGAACACCAAAAATAAACAGAAGTTCGTTTGTAAGTGCGTGTTTAAAGCTAGTGAGAATTCGAGCCAACTAGATGCATTTCTTTTATTTTACCCTGGTGAATTTCTATGCATTTTTGACTGTTGGATTATCATCATCATTTGTGAAATCATCTGCTGAGTAGAACAAGGTAAAGTTTCTAAAAAATTGCTATTTAAATTTCCTTTATTTTAGACTTGCGATTGCCACCAGAGTCTCAGCGATGGGACCAACGCCCTTACGCAAGACCAATAATTTTGGGTAAATTTTTGTGCCCCTTGGAAACTGACACTTTATCAGCAACAATTCGCCGTCCATATCGACTGTCGCCCGAAGGAACTGTTTTTTTGTTTTTTTTCGATGGGGGTTTAATGACCACCGTGAGCAACTCATTCGCTATAAGCAGTCGCCCGTCCCTAATTTAGGATCACTGGTTCCAGAGAAGGGAGAGAGAGTCAATGTCGTAAGACAAACACAACATCCATGCTTCACCTGGATTTGAACCCGGACCCACCGCGGACGAATGATCAGAGGCCAAGGAACTGCTTCCTTTGTCTCCCCATTCGCTACGTCTCTGATTTCCCGCCCTGGTGAACAATATTGTTACTGTTTATTTTTTCTCATTTTGTTTCAAGGCCATAACAATATACAGCTGTAAGGAATCGTTTGTCCCCAACTGCTGAGGGCTGCTGGTTACAGCACAAAACCAGTTCCTAGCCTTTTGACGAGTTTTGAATACTACTACTAAAGTTAAAAATGATAGGGGAACCAGTGATTTTATTGTACAGAAACTGAGTTTTCACTTGTAGAAAATTTCCTTGCATTTGAATGTCCCCCCCCCCCAACCGATTTCTATGACCAACTCTTTAAGGGCCACTGGTTCCAGGGAGGTGAAAGTCATCATCATCAGAAATGAAAGAGCCACCATCCATTCCTAATTTGGGACCCTCTGGGATGAATGGTCAGAAGCTAGCTGGCCAAAAGTTTTGACATGGGAGTGTGGATTTTAGCAAATTTATGAGAAGAGCCTGGGATTGCCCCCCTCCCAAGTCATGTTTTTGTTTTGTTTAGTGCCAAAAGAACTGTTTTAAGCCAAGAAAAAAAAACATTCATCAGCAAGTTAAAAAAAAATTGAATGTTTTGCTGGTATACTATGTATCTAATATTTCTTCAAACTTTTTTCTGTACTGTGTCCTCTAACTGACTACCTCAAAGGTTATAACAGATGTGTGTACATGTACAATAGACAATATACACAAAATTGCATGATGTTGGAAACAGTTACACAAGTTTTTTTAAAAGCTTTTCTAGACTGATGCTTTCATATTTAGAAATACAGAGTGTCCCATAAAGGTGTAACCAATTTCAAATAATTATAACAGTTTTAATATAAATGATCTCAATACACAACTTGTGTTAATTGGCAGAACAGATCATGAAGGTTTATTGACATTTGACATTGATTGGCACCATTTGTCACCTGTACAATGTCTAAACGGTATTCCAGTACCAACCATGTTTGTTCAAGAATGCCCCTATTAACTTTCTGCAGTGCATGTGTAATCCTCCTCCTTAGGTCTGGAAGAGAGATGCTGTAAACCTCACCCTTGATAAATTCCCATAAAAAAAAAGTCACAGGGTGTTTAAGTCCCACGAATGTGGGACGCTATGCAATGGGACCAGCACACCTAATCCATTGATTAGGAAATTTGGTATCCAGAGACCTCACAATCAAAGCCCAATGAGGTGGTGCCTCATCTTATTGGAAAATGACTGGATTTGAAAGTTTATCCAGCTGGGGATACACAAACTGCTTTATCATGTCCAGGTATCATCAGCTCTCATGGTTGTTTCCTGAAAGAAGGGACGTAAGAGGTCCAGTAAAACTGTCGGCTATTACGCCACACCAAACATTCACTTTTGGCTAGCATGTTTATGTTCCATTGTGCAATGTGGGTGTTCAGTTCTCCAAATTCTCACATTCTGTTTATTAACCTTTCCAGAAACATAGAAAGTGAACTCATCCAAGAAACAGATTTGTCTCGGGAAAGATTCAGCACCTGAAATGTTCTCCAACATATCTTCAGCAAACTGTTTACATTGCAGTTTATATGGGTGCATTTCCAATCTCTGATGTAACATTGTGCACTGATGACTTGGTGATGGCTAGCTGCCGTGCTCCTTGTCTGATTGACTTTCGAGGGCTACGAGCTAATGTCTGTCTCACAACCTCCTCCCTTTCTGGAACCAGCAATGCTCGTCCAAGGCTTTTTTTTTTTGTAAGGATGCTACCAGTTTCTTTGAATGACTTGTACCACTTTCTGATGCTGTTATGTGTGGGCGATTTGCTCCCATATTATGTTCTAAAATTCCGCTGAGCCTGTGTTTCGGATCGAGTTTCAATAAACCACTCCATAATCTGTGCTTTCATCACAGGATCCATTGGTTACACTTATAGAAAACTTGAGGGTATTCCTTCCCACCTGCAACAAACAATGCTTGTATTAGTTTTGTATCCAAAGTTATCATCTGTAATTGGTTACACCTTTTTGGGACACCCTGTATTTTCCGTTTATGAAAAGAAAGAACAACAAAAACAGGAAAGAACAATGAGACTTGCAGAGCTGAAAATAACTTTTTCTCTTTCTCGTATTTTTTAAAATCAAATCATTATTATGGCACGAGTAAAAGTACATCTGATTCTTTAAATTTTGATTATTTAAAGTAGACGGGCTTTGGAACTATTTTTTTGCCACGGGGGCAGTGGGGGTTTAAACCCTCCCCAAAATGCTGTGCTTAAATAAAGAGTGGGTAGATAGATCCATATACAGTGTAACTTGAATAATTCGAAGCTGTAGGGACCACAAAAATAATTCAAATTATCGACAAATTCGAATTAGGCAAATTTAAATATGGGCACATTCAAAAATCACTAAGTACTGTAAAAACCAACATATTTATTCATAATATACAAAAAAATCAGAACAGTAAATTTACATATTTTTGTAAAAAAACGTGAAATTTTGGCCTCCTTCTTAGAATTTATGTTATGGGTAAGTGTAAATTCCTCAAGTTTATCGAGTGAATGAAATAGAGAGTCACTTACATTCTCCTGTCCCTCAACAAACTTCCTTAACTGTTGGAGGTGAACCAAGGCCTCTACTGAATTTGGAAGGAACCCTTCAGGAACTTCTGACAGTTGCAGTTCTTCATCTGAAGATACACAGTAGGGCTTCTTATTCAAAACATCAGCCAAGATATCATCTGCGAGCTCACTACAAACAGCTAAATTGTCATCAACGCTCACAAAAGCCTCATATGGTACGTCACGGCCTATATCTTCCCAGTACTCCACAGTGGGTATGATCTCCTCATATCTTGATGTAGTTGAGACTCGTCATCGGAGTGCTGGAAGCCTGCTTTTCGGAAACAGTTGGCTATAGTTTCAGGATTAACTTGTTGCCATGCACTGGTAGTCATACGGCCAGCTTGTAGAAGGTCGATTTTGAAGTGATCTTGTGTATCGATACCTGATAAAATTGTCTGGACTACATGGCGTCGGTAGAAGTGCTCAAAGTTCTGAATCACACCCTGATCCATGGGTTGAACTACTGAAGTCATATTCGACAGAAAGAACAAAACCTTGACATTTTCCAGCAGAGGTATGGTGTTATGTGTGTACAGTTGTCAATAAACAACAAGATCGTTCTGTTTTCTTTCCGAAATTTTTTACCTATTTTTAGAAGCCATTTTTCAAAGATGTCACTTGTCATCCACACTTTTTTATTTGCTTCATATTCAACTGGCTTAGTTTTTACATTTTTGAAGCAGCGTGGGTTAGCTGATTTGCCAATCATTAAAAAAGGAAGTTTCTCCGATCCATCCATATTAGCTCCGACTAAAATCATTACTCGTTCCTTGCTATGTTTTCCACCACTGCAGCGTTCACCTTTGAAGGCTAATGTTTTGTCTGGGGTACATTTGAAAAATAAACCTGTTTCGTCGACATTGAATATGCCTTTAGGGGCTGTGCTCTCAATCATTTCTAACAGTTCTCCCTTCCACTCATTAGCTGCTTCTCGGTTAACATCTGCGCTTTCCCCACAAATAGATTTAAAAGAAATGTCATTTCTTTCTTTAAATCCATCAAGCCAGCCAGTACTGGCTTTAAAATCATTTTTCCCCGATTTAGTGGCAAATTCTTTAGCTTTAGCTCTAATCAGGGTGCCACACTTAGTGGAATGCTTTTGCCACGTGCCTGCTTAAACCACTTCAACACGCTCTCCTCAACATCAGGATTGTCCGGTCCTCTAACCCTTTACCTTTCTCCACCACTACGCTGAGTCCCAAAAAGTATTCAAAATTTTATCCTTATTTTTTAGATAAGTGGATAACGTATTGAGAGGAATGCCAAAGTCCTTTGTAATCTGAGCCCTTTTTTTAAATCACATTTCCACTTCATGAATCACTTCTGCCTTTTGAGCTAAAGTCATTTTGTACTCACCACGAGCTGGTCTACACAAAGACATGATGAAAAACTTAGGTACAGCAGGTTACACTACTCATAAACACAAACAGACATTAAAACAACCGGAGCAGGCAGTTACATTGTTGACCTCGCGTAAATGCAAACAAACTAAACAGTTACAGCCTATAGCGGAAGTGTCGTGACTTTGACCCCTTCCCGCCACTTGCCACCAGCTGCATGACAACAGCTTTCAGGTAAACCTAGAGTGGGCAGAATTGGCCCTTGTGACCTCGACCTCGTAACAACGCTCGGAACTTCATCCAGAACAGTACGTACCCATTTTGAAAGGTAATTGTTTAAAACATGAGATTACAAAAAGGGGGTTTTCTTCGAATTATAACAAAAAAAGTTCAAATTAAAGGTGTTTTTTAACATCATTTGTATAGGAAATTCAAGGGACCAAACGAAAAATTCGAATTAAAAATGTTCGAATTAGACAAGTTACACTGTACTTGTTTAAGTAGTATAAGTCAGTATTTGAAAAATGGGTAGTATTAAATAGAAGAATTTCATGTGCAAGTAAAATGTGACAGAGAAAAAATTAACATATGTATATGAAAATTCATTACCAAATTCAGAAACCCTCCCCGAAAATTCTTTCTGACTACGCACGGGGGCAAGATACCGTGGAACCTGGGTTATTGTTTCCCAGTGATACCTTTTTCACCTTTATAGGTAATTCTGCATTAGTCTGAGTATTTTTTAGAAGTTTCTGTCGCTTTTTCAATTCAGTTATAAATGCATAAAATCATTTATACGTTTTTTGTTATTATACGTTAAATTTTGAATTTCAGATTGTCAAAAATACATGGTTCCTTGATTCTTTTATTACATATATGTAACCAAGTATGTTACAACTTTGAGAGAATTGAGACAGCATTGCTGAGTTCTTGGTGTAGCCAAAGTTGGTCCTTGATTGCATCAGAGGAGGGTATGTTGTTTACTTTTGGTTTGAATGAAATATTGGTTTCACATTCCACATTCTGGGTAAAAAGTTAAAAAAGAAAAAAAAAAAAAAAATAGCCCACACCACATCGAAAGAAAATATAGCTTCTTTTGATGTGGTGTGGGTGTTCTTTTTTTTTTTTTTTTTTTTTGGTTTGCTTTTTGTTTTTTTCAGCCAATGAAACAGTTGATTCAGGGTCATTCCATGTCAAATCACAGATTTTTTTTGCAAAATGTAACCCACGTATTTTAATGAAACTTGGCAGGTAGATATACCCGATAAAGATATGGGAATATCCTAAGTTTCAGTTTTTTTAAACCTCAGTTTTTAAAATACAGTGCTCCAAAATTTAGCTGAACACCCACTTTTGCAGCTGTGCAGTAGCATAACATGCTGTAGTTTGTGTGCTACTGAATTTAGGAGAATGAAACTTTGGAATCACATGGAAAAGGGTCCCTACATATTGAAAACACTTTTCATTTTACCTGAAACACCAGTTAAGTGAGCACCAGCTAGTGGTGAAATGAAAAATTACAGCAAAATTTAGACATTTTATGGGAGGCTGTGTAGAATATTGCTCTGGCATGAGGGAGATCATTTGTTTTTTATATTGATGTTTAACACATCCTATAACATATTTGATAAAAAAAATGGTGGTTATCAGCATATTTTCTCAGATGGTTAAAATTATCTGAATTCATCCTTTTCAGTATCACTGATCATACCAAAAAAAACAAAAAAACCCCAGTTATTATCATATATGCATGCTACATAGCAATATTGAGTGTGCAACTGTGGCCGATTTATAAGTTTAGTGCTACTTTTGAAGTTGAATATCAAACAATATTTGTCATCTCGACTTATCCTCTTCATTCCTATGGTATTTGATAAAAGTGGACAAAAATAATGAAAACTCCTGGTTCCTGGAATAAGTGATGTTTCTAAAAAACATTCCCGTAGGTTGTTTCATACAATTTAAATTTCAGGCTTTAATGTAAAGTGGAACTCGATGTTTTTGTTATGTTTGCAACACAAAAATTAAAGACTTCCATTGGTTTTGTGATTTGATTTTTGATAGGTCGTTGCAGGCTTGCTCTGCTTACAATTCGCTTCACTCTACCACCAATACCATCACAAGCTGATTTCCCGTGGCTAGTGGCAAAAAATGACCATGATGCAGATGTTGCAAAATCATTTTCATGTTTGCACAAATTCAAAAAATTCTTGCAATTTGTATATTGTGCTGCACACCCATCTATAAAATAGTGAACCTTCACAACTTCTGGATATTCATTCTTGATGTACCGCATTGTTGTTTACAATTATGTGCACCGTACAAGCATCGTGGTCCAGATTGTCAGAAAATAAGCAGTGATTGGAGGTTTCAAGCAACTGTGTCTCGCCTCTAGTGTACATAATAACTGGGTGAACTATGCATGCCTCTGATGTCCAATGATAGCCTTGTGCCTCATTTTGTATGACAAATGAGTAGTTCTCACTGAAGTCCATAAGAACAATTGCCATGTCTGGTATAAGCATTTCTTTGAGTTCCTTTAGAAACCTGGATTGTTCCTTCGCAATGTATGCATGTGGGATAAGTTTTTCCATCTTCAACAATAGCATTTGCATAAAATCTTCCATTGTTAGAGTTTGTTTAATTAATTCTGTTCTTCCGCTTGATACCCACTGACTGAATTCTATGGTATCATTTTCATCATAGTCTTCAAATTTTGTTTTCAAAAAATTTGCTAAGTTATCTGTATGGATGGGCAGGTTTTGCAGTGTCTGAGCATGCAGTTACGATCTTTCAAGTCACAAACCATGTAACCCATTAGTGTTTCATACGATTCCTTGAACTGAACAGCATTCAAAAGTAATATAACATTTTGATGTATAGTGCACCCACATACAGAATGAGTACCAGCAGCACCAGCTAAAACACACCATTTTGGTCTTACACTGCAAAATTTTGAAAATCCAACCTTTCTGTCAGGATATTGCTATTTAAAAGAGCTATACAGTTATTTAAGATTGCACAAAATTAGCCTCTTCTGCACATGCTGATTTCTTCTGATGCTTACAAAATCTTTCTTTTCTGACATCTGTCGAGAAGAAGTGTCATCTTCATAAAATCCCTGAATTAATTGCAATGTTTCATTGTTCAGTTTATTCCCTATCCTTGGTTCTGGTAGTGACATAATTCCTGTTTTCTTAATCAGTTTTTTAGATTGTCGCACTAGATATTCTGACACCTGAAATGTTTCAATAATCATCTTTTGGGACCAGGATGGAGGTGCCATTGTTAGCATATGGATTTTTTTTTTTTTTTGCCTGTTCAATGTGGGAAGTTTCTCTTTCATCAGAGCCACAAGCTTATCTAAATCTTTGGCCTTTTGCTTTGTTGCACTGGTCTCAGGGGTATCTTCATTTTCAGAGCTTGAAAAATCATGTTGCAGTACACGGGCAACTTTATGTTTAACACTTTATTGTATTTGTTTTATTTTCCTTTTTCCATATGACAATCTTCTGTGCTGTGGTACAGAATGCAGCTTCAAAGGAGAACAGCCAATATTACTCATGCCCATATTGATTTCGTCCAGTGTTTGTTCTTTTTGTACTGCTTCTTGTAGTAGTGTTAATTCGTTGTCACTTGGGTTTTCACTTTCATACTGTGTAGCTGTGATGTCTAAACCAGATTCAGAGCTTGCTTCCTGTAGCCCTATTTCTACAGTTACAACAGATCTTCTGCGCAGGTTTGACATTAACATGTTTTTTCATAAATTCCTTTGCTAATCATAGACTGACCATCCTTAGAGAGCTTCTAACAGATTTTTTATGAACTTGAAATGGATTGCAGCATGATTTTTTGTTGTTCCTCAAATTTTGTTATATAGTAGTATTCATGATGGAAACATAATGTCACAATACTTCCACAGTCTGCTATTTTAGCTCTTAAACACAGTATTTCCTTATCAACTTCACTTATCTCAATTCTTTTCAGTCCCCTTTGTGACACATAGCAACATTTTGTGACATGGTGTTTGGGTCAACTGCCCAACACTGCAGAGGTTTTGTTGATCCATTACTAAGGAAGTAAGCAGTAAGAGAATATGTACAAACTAAGAAAACTCTTCCCCTCTCAGCAAAAGAACAGTAACAGTTAACTTAAATCTTACTCTCTCAGCAAGCTAAAACTCTTATCTGAAAGGCAAACCAAAGGGGTTGGTCATGACCAGGGTACTAGTGAAACAAACCAAAAAAAAAAGATCAAACTAAAACCTCATTGGCTTGTTAGCTGAAACCAAAACTAAACTTTGATTGGCAGTTGGAAAAACCTAACCAAGCTAAACATTTATTAGCAGTTGGAAACCAAACCCAAACTAAACATTTATTAGCAGATTGGAAACCAAACCAAAACTAAACATTGATTGGCAGTTGGAAACCAAATCAAAAATAAAAATTGCCTGTCAGTTGAAAACCAAACCAAAAATAAACATTGCCTGTCAGTTTAAAACCTTACTGTCACTGACTAGAAGTTTAAAACCCAAAATAAAACTCCATTCCCTGAAACATATTTCAGAAAGTTCTTATCTTTCAACATTTTCTCTACCCACATCCCCTTGTGATCATTAAATCAGCTGATAAAGCAAACTTGTGATATGTTGAAATGTGTTCTATGCAATGCTAAAAATGGTTACTCCTGTTGATGCTTTGTGAACTGATACTCTGAAAAATTTATTTAACATAATGTTTCAAAGTAGTTAAAAATTAGTCAGTGCTTAAAAATTTCTATTTGATTTTGTTTCACTTCGTCAATTGTAAAAAATAGAGCAAAATAACTGCAGATTGAGTCCAAATTATTAGTTAATCAACTATAAGGCATACATTTAAAAATAGTTAGCCTCTAAATTTGATTTGGAAATTTACCAAAACTGGAAAAAATCCTTGTAATCATGGTATACAAGAAATTACGTTTTTTTTTTTGATCTTATTGCTACCTAGCTAGTAATTTATGAACAAAATTACATGTTTGATTATTCTCAAGGTATGCTACAGGGTAGCAAATTGGAAAGTTGAAATTTTATGTAAAAAATGAACAAACTATATTTGTTTTCATTTTTGCAGAGGTTCTTAACCGCAGCTTGTGAGAGTAACTATAACTTGTAAACACACACACACACACACACACACACACACACACACATGCACAAAGAATTAGGTTGAAAAGCTGCCACATGATATGCTTCATCATTTGCAACAGGATCAGTTTGCTGTTGAACGAGTGGTTAGGCCTAACTTTCAAGTGCTGTATCTTAGAAACTATGGAATGTGAAAGATAAAAAATTTGCAGTGTTTTGCCGCTTTGTTAGGTAAACCTACATTCTAATTTTCAGCAAAATCCAAAACGGTGGGTCAGGTTTGTAGAACAAAATGGCTGAACTGTCGAAGGAGAGCCCTCTACGAAATTCAGATAATTTTAACCATCTGAAAAAATATGCTGATAACCACCATTTTTTTTTCAAATATGTTATAGGATGTGTTAAACATCAATATAAAAAACAAATTATCTCCCTCATGCCAGAGCAATATTCTACAGAGCCTCCCATAAAATGTCTAAATTTTGCTGTAATTTTTCACTTCACCACTAGGTGGCACTCACTTAACTGGTGTTTCAGGTAAAATGAAAAGTGTTTTCAATATGTAGGGACCCTTTTCCATGTGATTTCAAAGTTTCATTTTCCTAAATTCAGTAGCACACAAACTACAGCGTGTTATGTAAAAAGTGGCATGCTGCAAAAGTGGGTGTTCAGCTAAATTTTGGAGCACTGTATTTTAAAAACTATGAGGTTTAAAAAACTGAAACTTAGGATTTTCCCATATCTTTATCGGGTATATCTACCTGCCAAGTTTCATTATAATCCGAGTCGGTGGGTGACATGGCCTTATTATTTGACATGGAAATGACTCTTCAACTAATAATTTACTAAACAACATTCACAATTATTAATACATTCAGGGCAACTTACCATTTCATGCCCTTGCTCCTAATTCCACATTTCCAGCACGTGAGTTGTGATCAAAATGTTGCATGTTTTTAGAGTTAGCATGGGGGCTATTCACTTTTCTCAGCTGAAGTCATTATGTTCTGTTCCTGGTCATACATAGTTTTTTGTTTTGTTTTGTTTTTTCCAGAGGCATCATGTAGTATTTCTCAATTACTTCTTCATTTTCATACAAAAACATAGTCATGCTAAAAATGCTCACTAGAAACACCTGCGGTCTCATTTACATATCAACACTCCAAAAACTATTGTTTTTGTTTTTTTCGTCATACATACACACCAAACATAAACATAAAACTTCATTATACACTATATACAACCCACAAATGCTCTATGAACTCACTATGTACATAAGACATTTCCTCCCCAGTCAACTACATCATTGTTTCTTAACCCTGCCTTCCGCTTGCACATATCTCATGTCCGTTGTAAAATGGCTTCGTAAAAGGAGCTCTCTCATGCCGCACTCTACCCTCAGCAACATTCCAACCCTAGGAAATGTTGCTGAAGGTTAGAGTGCAAGCAGAAAGCAGGGTTAAAAAACATCGATGTTGTTGACCGAGGAGGAAATGCCTTATGTATATAGTGAGTTCATAGAGCATTTGTGGGTTGTATATAGTGTATAATTAAGTTTTCTGTGTATGTTTTTGTGTACGTATGACGAAGAAAAAAATGATAGTTTTTTGAGTGTTGATATGTAAATAGGACCGCGCAGGTGTTCCTAGCACTTGAGCATTTTTAGCCTGACTATGTTTTTGTATGAAAATGAAGAAGTAAAATTTTGAGGAATACTACATGATGCCTCTAGAAAAAAACAAAAACAAAAAAACCCTATATGTATAGTCATTCACTTTATTATATTCTGTGAACAGAATATAATAAAGTGAATGACTTCAGCTGAGAAAAGTGAATACATGCTACCTCTAAAAACATGCAACATTTTGATCACACCTCACGTGCTGGAAATGTGGAATTAGGAGCAAGGCCATGAAATGGTAAGTTGCCCTGAATGTATTAATTACATTGTTGCACGTTTAAGTTAAACCTTATGATATTGGACATGTTTCCAATATATGGGGTATTTGCAACATTCACAGTTATCTTTTTCTCTGAAATTAAGAAATTTGAGATAAGCAAAGGTTAGTGGGTATTTTACTCAGCACTAATTCTAAATCAACTAGTAGACAAACTGCTTTGAAAAGAGTAATTATGTGTAAGCAAGGTATGCTTGTGACATTTTTGATTTTGCTGAAATTTGCAACAGATGTTCTCTGTAGTGTCATAATAAAAAGTGGAGCAGCATCTTTGAAATATTTTTCCCATTGCCGAGTTGTGGCTATTTTCGAAGGCAATTAAAGGTTGTTTCCTCGTGCCACAACAGAAATATGGCAGAATGTACATTTTATTTATGAAAAATTTCAGAGAGGTGCCAAGGCTTTTCTTTCAGTATTGGCGTGTATGTATGTTATTATTACCAAGATCTAGATATGATAATTTCTTGGCAAATTGCTGGAGTTAACAGGAAATAGACCTGTAGAACTGGGGTTTTGTGAGAAATTTTCAGAAATTTAAAGCTGAAATTCGGCAGACTTCAGACAGATGCCATACTTTTTGATGTGAATTATGTGTTAACATCATAACTAGATTATTATTATATCAAAAGAATTATGGCAACTCAAAGTTTTCCAAAAATTTATTCCAGAGACCAATTTCGTGCAAATTTGGTCATTTTATAAAGTTACACATAGGTTAAGTTGATGGTAGTTGAGAAACACACTAAGTTACGTATAAAAGTTGTTTGTTAGTTACCTGCATTGCCTACTACTCATTTATAAAGTTACATATCTTAAAACTTCAGTCATAAAAAATATAATATTAGTGTGAGAAGATAGTATAATTATCATACATAGTTCTGGCTCAAAAGATTCTGTAGCAAAAATGTTTAAAAAAGGGAAAAAGTTTTAGCAAAAGGCTAAAGAAAGTTAGCCGATTTTATCACTCGGCAGAAGTTAAGCTACAATTAGTATTTTTGCAAAATGCTATGAGTTAGTCCAAGATGCTAGAGAAAAGTTTGTCTGTAGCAAAATGGCGCCAGCTGCTTAAATATCAACCCATCAGCAGATTTTGCTCTGGCTTTTCTATTTCTGTGAAAACTAAAGTTTGTGAAATTCTGGCAGCAATTCGCACTCCACTAATGTTATTTTCTTAATCCTTATGATATGTTGCTATTGCACCTGTTGGCTCAGTCACCCCCTCCCCTCCCACACACTCGATATTACTCCATAAAGGGTGGGGCAAGGTAAGATTATAGTGGCTAGAGGGGTTAGACACCTTGCCCCCCATTCAAAGTTCAAGTTTAAACCAGAGTCAGCTGTAGCATCTATGGCATTCCCCAAGGCCATAAAACTAGTTTTCCACTGATGTCCAAAGTACTGTTGGCCGTCCCGGTGGTGCAGTGGTCTAAGCGATGGCTTCTGATCATTCGTCCGAAAGGGGTCTGGGTTCAAATCCCGGTGAAGCATGGATGTTGTGTTGGTCTTACGGCACTGGCTCTCTCCCTGCTCTGGAACCAGTGACCCTAAATTAGGTACGAGCAACTGCTTATAGCCTATTGAGTTGCTCACGGTGGTCATTCAACCTCCAATAAAAAAGAAAAGAAGCATTGTTGGGTTGAACGATTCAGTTGAGGTTAGAATTGTCTGAGCGACAAAAGCAGCTAACTACCTTTAGCATTTTGCTACAACTATTTTCCCATTTTAGCATTTTTTGAGCCAGCTTAAACTCTGTCACTTGGTAAATTGTAACATCAACTTAATCGTTCACACCAACAACACTTTAGACATCAGTAGAAAACTAATTATTTTGGAAAATGCTAAGTTGATATACATGTAGTTAACAGATAAGTAATGGATAAGGACTTGTTTCTAAAATCATGATTAAATAAGCTTAAAATCCAAATTTTTATCACTTGCAAGGATATTGCGTTTTCTTGTTGCAACACACAATTTGCAGGTTTTTTTTTGGTTTTTTTTTTTCTATGATCAAATGATCATATGAAGAGGATTTTAGGAAGGGAGTGTCTGACCCCAGGTCTTAAACAACCCTTAGAAATAGGAAGCTAAGAGATTTGGGCTAGAGCACCTGATAGGAAAGTGACAAGGAAGTGAAGTAGAAAGGGGAGGAAGACGCCCTTATTTATTACCGGGGGCCAGTACCCGGGGTACAACGACTTAACGTGCCCATCCGACGCACGGCGGATATTTAGTGGATCGAGCGTTCGTACCTGCCTGGGATCGAACCTGAGGCCCTTTCCGTGACGGTCACGAACGTTGCTCACTAGGCTACCTGCAGCCCACAATTTGCAGTTTAAATATATAGTCGAACTTTGATATCTCGAACCTCTTTATCTCAAATCCTTTAATATCTCGAAAAATATTTTTTTCCTTCACTTTAGGCATTCAGTGTATTTTCCATAGTTATCTCAAGCATTTTCTTCAAAACCCTTGCTATCATGAATTATTAGACACCCCTGTGCTGGAGAAATGCAAGGCGTTTACAGACAGGTATTCAGATGACTTTTTGTTCATCATTGATCTTGTTTAGGGGATGAGGGTCTTTTGTTAGAATCTGTAAGGATTGCGTTCTAAGAATTCCATTGGGGGGGGGGGATATTCCCGGACCAAACGAATCTTTCTTGGAGCATGAATAAAGAGAGCATGATGTCACTTGGACTGCTCGGGACCAGTTCCACTAAGAGCTGTCTGTGGTTTCACCCACTTCCTGTGAATAGGAGACCAGGACAGCGTTAGTTTTCCTGCCCTCTTCGTTTGTGGAAATCGTTTCAGTTTGCAAAGTCCATGGGCACAGTAAGACATTCCTGGATGTTCTTGAGTGTTGTGCGCTTTTAGTCAGTGGCCACCGTAAGTGATTGTAACATTAAAACACGACAATGGCAGGAGTGAAATGAAAGTTAAATG
Organism: Macrothele yani; assembly: GCA_039090855.1. Taxonomy (NCBI): domain Eukaryota; kingdom Metazoa; phylum Arthropoda; class Arachnida; order Araneae; family Macrothelidae; genus Macrothele; species Macrothele yani. Next base: position 57,647,916 of record CM076998.1, on the reverse strand, counting down.
TTCTTCCATTTTAACAAAAAAGTAAAAATCTTGGAAATTTTGGACGAAAACACAACAATGAGGAAAAGCAAAATTGCTGCAAAGTTTGGAATACCTTCGAGTATGCTTTCAACAATCATAAAAAATAGAGATACTGTTCAAAGGAATTATGATAAAAACAAGAAAGTGAAGAAAATCGAAAATCGGTGTGTGCGGAAGTGGTTTGTGTAATGCTGTGATCAAGGAGTTCCTGTCAGCGGATCACTGTTGCAGCAGAAAGCCGAGGACTTTGCTAAGGAGCTTGTTTACAGTGAATTCAAAGCTAGCAACGGGTAGCTGGAAAACTTCAAAAACAGGCAGAATATCGTCTTTAGGAAGTTTTCTGGCAGAAGTGTGTCGGTTAACCAAAGTGTTTGTGAAGAATGGTTCAAAGAGCTTCCTTCTCTTTTACAAATATACGAGCCAAATGATGTGTTTAATGCCGATGAAACAGGGTTATTTTTCCAGTGTTTGCTAGATAAAACAGCTACTGCCATGGTGGTAAACAAAGCAAACTACGTGTGACTATACTCTTAGCAGCAAATCAAAGTGGCAGTGAAAAACTTCTACTGTTAATAATTGGGCAAGCAAAAAAAAAAAAAAAAAAAAAAAACCAGGTGTTTTGCTAAGGTTAAATCATTTCACATGACATACAAAGAAAACAGGAGAGCCTGGATGACAAGCGAAATTTTTGGTAATTGGCTGAAGAGAGTTGACAAAGCTATGGATGGCTCAGAAATAAAGTTTCTCCTTTTTATTGATAACTGTAATGCCCACTCCAATCTTCCAAGTCTAAAAAATATCACGGTGAAATTTTTGCCTCCTAACATGATGTCGAAGTTACAACCTCTCGATCAAGGTATCATCCGTAGCTTCAAAGTCGGATACAGGCAGCAACTACTTAGGAAACTTGTAGACATTATTGGTGAAGGTAAAGCCCTTCCCACCATCAATGTCTTGAATGCAATACAGATGGCTGACTTTGCTTGGAGAAATGTTACTAAGGAAAAACTAAAAAATTGTTTCATCAATGCAGGAATCAGAGAAAGAAGCAATAATGAAAAACAAAAGCAGACTGCCGATATAAATGTAATCGAAGCTCAAGACGGAGATAGCTTAAATTCGGAACATTGGATGGTCATCAAACAAAACCTAAATCTTGCCATTTCATTCGATGTTTTCTTGGAAGTTGATACTTCCCTTCAAATATGCGGTACTTGAACAGATGCAGAGATTGTATAGCGGATGTAAAAGCAGCATCAGACGAAGAAGAAGATGAAGTGGAACAGCAAGGAGAGTGCCAAAAAGTGACTGTGAATGAAGCAGAAAAAGCTGTTAATACATTGCATACTTTTCTGGAATCCTCGGAAAATATAGGTCCCGAATCATTTGCCTCAGTTGCTGCCTTAGAGAAAGTTGTTCAGCCACAGAAAGACTTAGCCAGGCATCAGACTTCATTGACAGTTTATTTTTGTTAAGGTATGTTGTGTATACATACATATTTGTAAACTGTAATGTATTCAGTATTATAAATATTTAACAGGAATTATCGAGGATAAATTTATTAGGTACATTACCTCTCAATTTTTTGATCTAAACACTAGATCTTCATCAGGAGTTCTTGCTTCCTTCTACTTCCACAGGTCTGTACCTAATAAATTTATCCTCGATAATTCCCGTTAAATAATTATAATACTGAAAGTAATAAGAGGAAGCCATGAAGTCATTAATTACTGTAATGTATTGTTGATCTGAAAACATAAATATCATTAAGCTGTTCTCTGAGATTCAGAGGTTAGCTCCAAAAAGAAATACAAACTACCAGATAATTTTTACTTACTGTTGCCATATCAAACTTCTCCATTTACAATGATCTTGGCATACAACTCGGGCTTCACTGACATCCATCCAGAGGAAGGCCAAAAAAAGTCATGGGAGGATCAGAATTCAGACACTTCTGAATCTGATCCTTCCATGACTTCCTTGGCCTTCCTCTGCCTTTCCTTCCTGTCACTTGGGCTAAAATAAAATTTCTTAGTAAGCATCTCATCACTCATTCTTTCAACATGGCTAAACCACTGAAGCATATTAGTCTCCACCTTGCTAACAACATTTTGCTTCACATCTTCATTCCTCACACAATCAGACCGTGTCTTGCCACAAACCCCCGTAACTAACGCATTTCTCCAGCATACAAACGACTTCTATGTTCCTTTTGTAGTACCCAGGTTTCACTACCATACATCAGAGTAGGAACAATTACACTTTCATACATAGCCATGCAGGACTCTCTTGAGAACCCATCATTCCTGTTGAAACCTCCCAGAGCAGCCATGACTTTCAATGAAGAATACACTCGCCTACTAATTTCACCATCCAATTTGTTCTCTCTGTCAAAACATGCTTCCTAAATACACAACTCACTCTTATTTTGTGAGGTACTCTTTAACAGTGGAATACATTGTTTTGATACATATAATAATAACGGAATCCGGAAAAGTTGCCCCTCGCCTTTCGCCTCCCACAATTCGCCTTCCATATTGCATTTCCAGTAGATAATGAGTAGGCTACAAAAATGTAAATAATACAACAAATTTTTTTATAATTTTAATTTATTTTGTTTTAATAGAATAAATGCACATTATTATTGTTTAAAACTCGAAGTTGTATGCAATGCCTCTAAGGTAATCAATCACATTACTATTTTGAAAATCTTGGACTATTCTTTTGATTCTAGCAGAAATTGCAGCATATACTTCTTGTTTCTTTGATTGCCTGAATTACCGGCAATTAGTTGTGTAATTTCGAAATTGTGCAGCCCTTGTTGTTTCTTTAAAGAATCAATGAATCGGTAAATATCTATTTGGGAACAAGGTAGCACAAGTTTCCTGAAATCCCCTGTGTCACCCTGTCACGCCGTTGTTGGTACGTTGCTGATCATTCAGTGTTTGTGTGTAAACATTCCACAGTTCGATGGCAAAAATGGGTAATTGCTGGCCTCTCTGTTGTCTTCTTCCAATATATGTATCTTCAAAGTAGTTTGCAATCCTCATAGCTTCAATGGGGAAGTCATCAGCTTCAACTAAATCTTCAAATGCTTGAATAACATTAGCAGGAGGAATAAATGCCAATGCCGGAATCATTCGGATCCAACGAACAAATTCATGGTCTTGTTTGTATCGGGCTTTTAAATCTTCATTCTGTACCTTTCGCCAAACACTTTGGGAAAGATGAAAAAAAAAAAAAAACGGTATTCACAATACCAGGAAATTCTTGTTGGAAGGCTTGCATGACACTTTGTTCGAAATCTGTCATAACTCGCTGGGGTTGGAGACCCGGTTGTAGATTTTCCACTTCTTGAAGCAACTTGACATATATGGCACGAGTTTTGTTTGGCAGAAGCGCGTAGACAACTGAAATAACTGCATTGAATTGAAGCACATGAATTGTATTAAGCTGCTGGAAATTCATGGGTACTGTGCTAAAAGTTCCATCAGAAAACCACTCCTGGCTACGCTCCAATAACTGAAGATTGTTACTAGTGGAAAAATTAAGCATGCGACCAGGGAGCAGTTCGTCCTGAGAATCATACATCAAAAACTGTTGTACATTGCCATCAATAATAATTTCTTGATAATTTTGTGGAATTACTAAGTCTTGGAGATTGCTCGGTAAAGCAGAAGTACCTTTGTTGCATCGAACATGAGAAATGGTTCATTTACGTGAATCCTTTTTAGGAAGTAATGCCGTGACATTGGCATGAGCCTCTGCAATTACTAATGCAACAATTTTCTGTGGTTGTTGCACGTTGCCATATTTGAACAATCAATTGCAATGCTTCCGACCTTGCAGCTTGAGCTGCATGGTTATGTTTAGTTACGACTTTCACAACTGGGCCTTCCAAAACCCTCTGTCCAAACACGCCATTTGCAGGTGGGGCGTTTTTCACAAACCCAGATTCCATGTTGTTCATCTACAGTTCTCTTTGGAAACACATAAATGTGGTTGTTATCATCTACCCATTTTCTTTTGCCTCTTATTGACAGAACACTTTTTGCCATTGTACACACAAGATTAGTCAATCAAGATGCAAAACTAATATGCAGATATTGCACTGCCTGCAATGCCAGCTTGTTCACGCGATGCACCGCCAATAATGAGGCGGCGAAAACACGTGTTTAGTTAATAAATAGAGAGAAAGCTGTCCACTGCGCTAGGAAATGTGAAGAACAATCGTAGCTCCTTGATTATTATCTACAGGGGGCAAAATATGCTGGGGGCAAAATGTGCTGGGGGCAAAATGCGAGGGGCCACTTTTCCGTAAACCATAATAACCTAGTTATGATGTTAAAACATAATGCACGTTAAAAAGTTTGTCAAATTTCAGCTTTAAATTTCTGAAAATTGCTCACAAAACCCCAGTTCTACAGGTCTATTTCCTTTGAACTTCAGCAGTTTGCCAAAAAATTATTACATCTAGATCTTAGTACTAGTATCATATAAACCAACAGTGAAAAAAACCCCTTGTTGCTTGTCTGAAATGTTTCATAAATTAAGTGTATATTTGCCATACTTTGGTTACAGTATGAGAAAACGCCCTGTACCACCCTGCAGAAATAGCCTCAATTAGGCAAATTTTTCAGAAAGGGTTTTCTGATATAATCAGAACACAGAGCGTATTTAGTGCAAATTGCAGCAAAATAAAAAATATCAACTATCGCTGTCCCATAGAAGGTGTACTTCTCTTACAAAAAATAACTCTTAAGAGAAGAATTTGTATTAGTAGTATTGAATATAAAACAAAATATTATTCGGGTATACAACCAAGTTTTTTAAATTGTTTTTCATATTACAAACATATGAAATCATATGGAATTTCATAATCTCATTGTTTTTAATAAAATTCGAATAAAAAATTTATTACAAAATTCAATATAGACATAGGCTGAAAGTTGCAAAAAAAGTATTCATATATGTATGTCTTACATTATAAATTAGTGGAATCTAAAATTACTAGATTTTTTTCCTTTTTTTATTTTTTATATTTAGAGGCATTCAAAATTTTGCAATAGTGTTTTAAGATTTTTAAATTTATTTTATTTTAAATATGTTTTTCACATTTATTCATTTTTAAAGATGATGCCCTAGAAATACGTTTCTAAGCTGTATTAGGGATTCGTTCCTTAAACAGATCTTCATTGATGTCATTTGAACATTCTACCGATAAAATTATATGATTATATTGCTATGTCGGGATGTAAGGTCAGGTGATGCGTAACATCACAGCCTCTCCTTGACAAATGTCAACCCCGCCTTCTCGTGGTGCATCCTGTTCCCACTAAAGGGGCTCTGACGACCGCAAATAGCGGTATAACTATACCATCGGGATCAGAGGAAATGCTATCCCACACTCACCAACCCGCTTGGCCAGCGTGGTGAGTTATGGCCAAACACCTCCAAAATGACTCTACAACTTAAATCTTGGCCCTCAGTCTCCGGCAGCTGGAATGTACCTGGCCAAGGCAGCGGCCAGTGCGACATGAAGGCAGAGGGTGCTAAGAATCCCCGGGAGGACCGGACTAGGCTGCCATTTGATGCTGACCTTGGCTACCTATAACGGACGCTCCCTATCTTCTGATTCAAGGCTTCTTGAATTGGAAGAGGAACTACAAAGGATCAAGTGGGACATCGTCGGGCTAAGTGAGGTAAGGAGAAAAGGAGAAGATCTCATTGAACTGAAAAGTGGACATCTCTTCTATTATCGTGGGACAGATACTGGCAGAACTAGTGGTGTTGGATTTATAATAAACAAGAAACTGAAGGATAAAGTGGTAGAAGTTGAAAGTTCCTCTGACAGAGCTGCACGACTCGTTATCCAACTATCGAGAAGATACCAGGCTCAGATTATTCAAACTTATGCACCCACCACAAGTCATCCTGAAGAAGAAATTGAAGAATTTTATGAGGGAAATTCGTCATCTAAATAATAAAGGTAAGCAGCACTTGAAGATAATTATGGGAGATTTCAATGCAAAAATAGGGCAACGGCAACAGAATGAAACTTCAGTAGGTAAATTCGGTCACGGCAACAGAAACCAGCGTGGAAATACTCTCGTTGAGTTTGCAGAGGCAGAAGGATTTTTCATCTTGAACTCCTTTTTCAAGAAAAAGCCACACAGGAAATGGACATGGAGACATCCAATTGGGACGACAAGTGAAATTGATTTTATTATGTGTAACAAAAAATTCATCATCGAAGACTGCAGTGTGCTGAACAAGTTCAACACAGGTAGTGACCATAGATTGGTGAGATGTAAGATGCACCTCAACACTAAACTGGAACGTGGCAAGCTCATAAGACAAACAAAATGTATTGACATAACCAACTCCTTAAAAACACCATAATACTTTCAAGTTGGAACTGAAGAACAGATTCTCTGCTTTAGAAGGCCTAACATCGGAAGAAGTGGATATTTCGGAAGTTAACAGAAAAGTAACCAAAGCTCTAATGGAAACAGCAACAAAATTAGCTGGGTCTAAGAACAAGTTGCATGTGAACAAATTATCAGGAAAAACCAAAATGTTGATGCAAAAAAGAAGAGAGATGAGGACAACTAAAGAAGATGTGACTTCCAAAGTGGAATATATAGAGCTATGCAAGACAACACGAAAAAGTATCACTGAAGACGTAAGGAAATTCAACTGTGAGCTAGTGAGGAAAGCAATTGAAAACAACCAAAGCCTTAAGATAGCAAAGGGACATCTCAGTAAGGGAAGAAAACAGATTATGGCTCTGAGAAAAGAAGATGGTTCTATAACAAGAAATAGAGGCGAAATTTTGACAAGAGTGAAAGATTTCTACTCCAAATTATATGAAAGGGATGATACATGTACTCCAGACATCATGAAAGGTACCAGAGTTCTTCCAGTCCTCCCAGCAGAAGTTGCTCATGCAATCAAGAACATGAAGCGGGGGAAAGCTCCAGGAGAAGATGGAATTACTATAGACATCATACAAGAAGCAAGTGGAGAAATTGAAACAGTACTCGCCCAAATTTTCACTCGATGCCTTAATGAAGGGAAGATTCCTGAGGATTGGAACAACGCTACAATGATCCTGCTACATAAAAAAGGTGACATTGAGGATCTCAGGAACTACAGACCTATCAGCCTCCTATCAGTGGTTTATAAAATCTTCACTAAAGTTCTTTCACACCGCTTGAAGGTAACACTGGACATGGCTCAACCGAGAGAACAAGCTGGATTCAGGAGTGGCTACAGCACAATAGATCATATCCACGTACTGAGAGAACTAATTGAAAGAGCGAGGGAATATGAACTTCCATTGTGCATGGCTTTTATCGATTATGAAAAAGCCTTTGATTCGGTGAAACCATCAGCAGTTACCACGGCTCTGAAATCCTGCGGTATTGAGGATGCATACATTAATATTATTAATAACATCTATGAAAATGCAAGTGCAAAGATTCGGCTGTTTGAAAATACAACACACATAAAAATTGGAAAGGGAGTGAGACAAGGTGACACCATATCTCCGAAGCTCTTTAATGCCACATTGGAAAATGTCTTTCAATCACTGAACTGGGAAAACAAAGGGATAAAGATTAATGGAGATTATCTAACCCACCTTCGTTTTGCTGATGACGTAGTCATTTTTGCAACTACCCCATCAGAGCTGCAGAGTATGATCCAGGAACTTGCTGACAAGAGTAAAGAAGTGGGATTAAAAATGAACTTTCAGAAGACAAAAGTGATGTTCAATGCTTTTACAAGAAATGAAGATTTATCGATTGATGGAGAAAAACTGGAGATAACAGATACATATGTTTATCTTGGACAGCAGATATAAAGTGAGGGTCACATTGATGAAGAAATTAATCGGCGTACAAAACTTGCCTGGAGAGCTTTTGGAAGAAACAGCATAATTTTCAAGAGCAATATGCCATTATGTCTTAAAAGAAAAGTGTTTGATCAATGCATCCTTCCAGTGCTTACGTATGGTGCAGAGACGTGGACCTTAACTAAAAGAGACATACAAAGGCTGCAAACAACTCAAAGAAGCATGGAGAGGTGCATGCTTGGTATAACCAGGAGAGATAAGAAAAGGAACTCGTGGATCCGAAAAATGACGAGAGTGGAAGACATCATGATCAGAGTTAAATCCCTGAAATGGCAATGGGCTGGACATACTGCCAGAAGGACAGACCATAGATGGACAGCCGAAATTTTAGATTGGATTCCAAGGGACAGGAAAAGACCCAGAAAAAGACCACATGGGAGATGGGTGGATGAAATTCGTAAATATGCGGGAGTGACATGGAGGAGACTGGCACAAGACAGACCGTTGTGGAGGAAACTTGGGGAGACCTTCGTCCAGCAGTGGATTGATAATGGTTGACAATGATGATGATGATGATGATTGCTATGTCTAGATAGATTATTACAAAACTTGAATTTCTGATTTATAGATAGTTTTTCTCTATTTAAAACATTTTACTCACATTATAAATAATGTTAAAACTGTACTGATTCGTACATCTTCATGTTAGTATGAATTCCACAAGAACTGTAGGTCCTACATTATACACCAAACAACTCGTACATGTAAAATTATCTCTTTCCTTCCCCTCCTCCCATCTTTTCTTTAAAGAAAGACGGATTTCAATGTACAGCTCTTATAAAATACTAACTAGGAAACGGTACCTACTGTATTAGAATAATTCTTGAAGTCGACATATCATGCATAAGTTACGTAAAAATTACCAGTGGTGGGACGTTTTGGTAGCGACTTCTACGTTCATCAGCCATGTTTTATTAAACACGTGGTATTAGCATCACTTGTTGCCAGATTTCAAAATAGCCTTTCAAATGGTAGGTATGTTAAAAGGTGCGTCTGTATTACAGGTGTTAGGAGTAAGGAAGATTTCAATGCTTTCGCAGTACCTGAGGGCTTTCCAATTGCTGAACGGAGCGATGCATTTAACATTTTGCCAATTGGGAATTGCGGCAGGTGGCGGCTAGGTTTACAGTTCTGCGCTAGTGGAACTATGCTGTCAGCCAGCCCCATGTGACATAGATGAGAGATATGCCATTATCTTTACTAGAAGCAATAATCCTGGGAATACCACCACAAAGGCAGTGTTCATGTAGGCTGCAATGGGCAACTTTGGAAGGCAGTATCTTGTAAAGTTTTGTAGCTTAGCCATGGCGGACTTCACTTGTCGAATCAAACATGTGCATGCCCTCTGCGTGGCGTGCTTCATTGGGCTACTCAACTTACAGTAGGTATCGTTTCTTTGTAAGACTAAACCTGCTCATATAAATACTTGGTACTTTTCAGGATGACTGTATTTCGGCAAGGCTAATACTTTTTGAGATTTTTTTTTTTTTTAATCCTGCTGATAAATATAAGGCTGGTATGAATGTGTCTGCAGCAATATCTGTGCTTCTGAAATTTAGACATAAAAATTATTTCGTGGTCAGATATCGCTCACCACGACAAACTGTTTGGGAATACCTTCTCTTTGAAATAATGTACACTATTTCTGCCGGGAGCATAGATGTACAGGGGTTGTCCAAAATACTGGAACACCTCGCTGAAAACAGTGACTTTGGTATGTGCTGCTTTTTGAGTAAAACGAACATGTAGCTACAATTTTTTTTTTGTAAAAAAGTGTTGCTTATAGTCTCAAAGGTCTGTGTGTGATTGCATTGTACATTAATGTTTGTATAATTTCATTCCAGGTGAAGGCACAATGAGTGACCTGTCGGAGTTCCAAAGAGGGCAAATTGTAGGAGCCCATCTGGTTGGTGTGTCAATAACCACAGTGGCACAGATATTGGGGGTATCGAGATATACCGCGTCGAAGGTCATGACAGCATACAATGTTCACGGCATGACAGCATACAATGTTCACGGCATAACATCATCTGCGAGACACAACTGTGGTAGGAAAACCAAACTCATTGTGAGAGACAGGAGGACATTAAAGAGGATTGTGACCGCAAGGAGGAAGACCACAGCGATGAAAGTGACTGCTGAGCTTAATGCACATCTCCAAAACCCAGTGTCGACCCATACCGTGTGAAGGGAATTGCATAAGCACAATATTTACGGCAGAGCAGGGATTGCAAAACCCCCGGTGTTACAGGTGAATATGAAATGAAGACTACAGTGGTGCCAAGAACATAAAACGTGGACTGCGGATCACTAGAAACATGTCTTGTTTTCCGATGAATCAAGTTTCTCACTATTCCCCACCACAGGATGGGCTTACTTGTGGAGAACCCCCGCAGAAGCCTACAACCCAGACTGTCTCCTTTGTACAGTGAAGCATGGGGGTGGTTCCATAATGGTTTAGGCCATGATCTTATGGTTCGCAGCAGGTCCCATTATCACCTTACACGGACAGATCACTAGCATGTATGTCACTCTTTTGGCCGACCATGTGCATTCAATGGCGCTGACATTGTTTCCGTCTGGGGATTGCACCTTTCAAGATGATAATTCCCTGATTCACAGAAGTCGAACTGTTCAATCATGGTTTGAGGAACATGATGAAGTTGCACACCTTCCCTGGCCTGCACAATCACCGGACTTAAACATCATTGAGCCTTTGTGGTCTGTGTTGGAAAACAGTGCGATCCTGTTTTCCTCTGCCGGTGTTTCTCAAGCAATGGGAGAAGTTTCTGTAGGAAGAATGGTACAACATACCACTTACCACCATCCAGAACTTGCATTCATCCATTACAAAGAGGATTCAAGCAGTTTTAAATGCCAAGAGTGCTCCCACACCATATTAGGTGCGTAACACCTATTGTTTCAAGGTGTTTCCATTATTTTGGACAACCCCTGTATATATATATATATAGGGATGTAAGGTCAGGTGATGCGTAACATCACAGCCTCTCTTTGACAAATGTCAACCCCGCCTTCTCGTGGTGCATCCTGTTCCCACTAAAGGGGCTCTGACGACCGCCAATAGCAGTATAACTATAGCATCGGGATTAGAGGAAATGCTATTCCACATTCACCAACCCACTTGGCCAGCGTGGTGAGTTATGGCCAAACCCCTCCAAAATGACTTCACAACTTAAATCTTGGCCCTCAGTCTCCGGCAGCTGGAATGTACCTGGCCAAGGCAGCGGCCAGTGCGACATGAAGGCAGAGGATGCTAAGAATCCCCGGAGGACCGTACTAGGCTGCCATCTGATGCTGACCTTGGCTACGTATAATGGACGCTCCCTATCTTCTGATTCAAGGCTTCTTGAATTGGAAGACGGACTACAAAGGATCAAGTGGGACATCGTCGGGCTAAGTGAGGTAAGGAGAAAAGGAGAAGATCTCATTGAACTGAAAAGTGGACATCTCTTCTACTATCGTGGGACTGATACTGGCAGAACTAGTGGTGTTGGATTTATAATAAACAAGAAACTGAAGGATAAAGTTGTAGAAGTTGAAAGTTCCTCTGACAGAGCTGTACGACTCGTTATCCAACTCTCGAGAAGATATCAAGCTCAGATTATTCAAACTTATGCACCCACCACAAGTCATGCTGAAGAAGAAATTGAAGAATTTTATGAGGAAATTCGTGATCTAAATAATAAAGGTAAGCAGCACTTGAAGATAATTATGGGAGATTTCAATGCAAAAATAGGGCAACGGCAACAGAATGAAACTTCAGTAGGTAAATTTGGTCACGGCAGCAGAAACCAGCGTGGAAATACTCTCGTTGAGTTTGCAGAGGCAGAAGGGTTTTTCATCTTGAACTCCTCTTTCAAGAAAAAGCAACACAGGAAATGGACATGGAGATATCCGAATGGGACGACAAGTGAAATTGATTTTATTAGGTGTAAAAAAAAATTCATCATAGAAGACTGCAGTGTGCTAAACAAGTTCAACACAGGTAGTGACCATAGATTGGTGAGATGTAAGATGCACCTCAACACTAAACTTGAACGTGGCAAGCTCATAAGACAAACAAAATGTATTGACATAACCAACCTTAAAAAACACCATGTAATTAATACCTTCAAGTTAGAACTGAAAAGCAGATTCTCTGCTTTAGAAGGCCTAACATCGGAAGAAGTAGATATTTCTGAAGTTAACAGAAAAGTAACCAAAGCTCTTATGGAAACAGCAACACAATTAGCTGGGTCTAAGAACAAGTTGCATGTGAACAAATTATCAGGAAAAACCAAAATGTTGATGCAAAAAAAAGAAGAGAGATGAGGACAACTAAAGAAGATGTGACTTCCAAAGTGGAATATATAGAGCTATGCAAGACAGTACGAAAAAGTATCACTGAAGACGTAAGGAAATTCAACTGTGAACTAGTGAGGAGAGCAATTGAAAACAACCAAAGCCTAAAGATAGCAAAGGGACATCGCAGTATGGGAAGAAAACAGGTTATGGCACTGAGAAAAGAAGATGGTTGTGTAACAAGAAATAGAGGCGAAATTTTGACAAGAGTGAAAGATTTCTACTCCAAATTATATGAAAGGGATGATACATGTACTCCAGACATCATGAAAGGTACCAGTACCAGAGTTCTTCCAGTCCTCCCAGCAGAAGTTGCACATGCAATCAAGAACATGAAGCGGGGGAAAGCTCCAGGAGAAGATGGAATTACTGTAGACATCATACAAGAAGCAAGTGGAGAAATCGAAACAGTACTTGCCCAAATTTTCACTCGATGCCTTAATGAAGGGAAGATTCCTGAGGATTGGAACAACGCTACAATGATCCTGTTACATAAAAAAAGGTGACATCGAGGATCTCAGGAACTACAGACCTATCAGCCTCCTATCAGTGGTTTATAAAATCTTCACTAAAGTTCTTTCACACCGTTTGAAGGTAACACTGGACATGGCTCAACCGAGAGAACAAGCTGGATTCAGGAGTGGCTACAGCACAATAAATCTTATCCACGTACTGAGAGAACTAATTGAAAGAGCGAGGGAATATGAACTTCCATTGTGCATGGCTTTTATCGATTAAGAAAAAGCCTTTGATTCGGTGAAACCATCAGCAGTTACAATGGCTCTGAAATCCTGCGGTATTGAAGATGCATACATTAATATTATTAATAACATCTATGAAAATGCAAGTGCAAAGATTCGGCTGTTTGAAAATACAACACACATAAAAATTGGAAAGGAAGTGAGACAAGGTGACACCATATCTCCGAAGCTCTTTAATGCCACATTGGAGGGTGTCTTTCAGTTGCTGAGCTGGGAAAACAAGGGGATAAAGATTAATTGAGATTATCTAACCCACCTTCGTTTTGCTGATGACGTAGTCATTTTTGTAACTACCCCATCAGAGCTGCAGAGTATGATCCAGGAACTTGCTGACAAGAGTAAAGAAGTGGGATTAAAAATGAACTTTCAGAAGACAAAAGTGATGTTCAATGCTTTTACAAGAAATGAAGATTTATGGATTGATGGAGAAAAGCTGGAGATAACAGACACGTACGTTTATCTTGGACAGCAGATATCAAGTGAGGGTCACATTGATGAAGAAATTTATCGGTGTATAAAACTAGCCTGGAGAGTTTTTGGAAGAAACAGTATAATTTTTAAGAGCAATATGCCATTATGTTTTAAAAGAAAAGTGTTTGATCAATGCATCCTTCCAGTGCTTACGTATGGTGCAGAGACGTAGACCTTAACTAAAAGAGACATACAAAGGCTGCAGACAACTCAAACAAGCATGCAGAGGTGCATGCTTGGTGTATCCAGGAGAGATAAGAAGAGGAACTCGTGGATCAGAAAAATGACAACAGTGGAAGACATCATGATCAGAGTTAAATCCCTGAAATGGCAATGGGCTGGACATACTGCCAGAAGGACAGACCATCGATGAACAGCTGATATTTTAGATTTGATTTGAAGGGACAGGAAAAGACCCAGAAGAAGACCACATAGGAGATGGGTGGATGAAATTCGGAAGTTTGCAGGAGTGAAATGGAGGAGACTGGCACAAGACAGACCGTTGTGGTGGAAACTTGGGGAGACCTTCGTAAAGCAGTGGATTGATAATGCTTGACGATGATGATGATGACATATATATATATATATATAGAGAGAGAGAGAGAGAGAGAATGAAAATATTACAGAACAAAATACAAAAATTTCAAAACAAGTGTAAACTGAAACAGGTTGCTGTCATCAGGAGAGCATCAACCTGTGGGAGTGGCCTTTCTAGTACCAACAAAACGACAAGGGAAGCCAAAATTGTCGGTTGGTCATGCTCCCTAGGCCACAAAACCAAATTCTAATAAGCACAAAAATTCCAAGAATCAAATTTATAAAACTAAAAAAGAATTAAAAGCTTACCAGCAGAACAAAACCCGCCATGACAAAAAGTCAAACAAGACTGAACAGAGCACCCACAAGAACCCAAATATATATACTGATAAAAAAGGTGGTCACGGTTAATCAACTACCTGGTAAGCCAAAAAATGTGTGAATTGACAAGGTGCAGAACTCTGTATGTAGATAAGATCTTCAGCTATTAGGGACCCACCAAATAGCACTTTATGTTACCTATATATTTAAAATTGTTAGGTCCTAGGTTAATAAAGCATGTCAATGTGTAATTTGAAACTCTTGGACACCGAATTATAGTTCAAAATTAAATGGTGAAAATGATGTCTTAAGAAATTTCTAGGAAAATTGTTAGATTGCAATTTAGAAAGAAGAGCTTTCAGATTTTTTACAAGCAAGAGCTGTGTAGAGCAAATTTGAGCTATTCTATGAAACTGAGAGATGAGTAAATTGCGATGTATAACTTTTGCAATATTGGATGACCTGTGAGTGTAGTGAATGATATCAAACTCAAAAGAGTTTCTTTTATCAAATAAATTCACCACACCTCTACCCTCCTCGTCCACCTGAACCTCTAAATCGAGGTAACAAACATAAGTAGACGAACTGTTGTTTTTTTCTAGGGTAAGGTCATCAGGATACAAGTCAGCGGCGCAACGCAAAAAATCCGGAATGTTAATGACAATGATGTCATCAACATATCTTAGAGCAATCCCAGGTAAAGGAGGATTGGCAACATATCTATCCTCGAAAAAATGTAGATAGAGATTAGCCAAACTGCTAGAAAAGCGACTGCCCATCGAGATACCACGAGTTTGGAGGTAAAGCCCATCGCCCACAGTAACGAAATTGTTATTAATACAGAAATCCAGTAGGAAATGCCAATACTGTTCTGTAGTCCTGGGCTCGAACTTCGTATGTATGCTTAGGGCACCTGCCACAGACCCTTCAATGAAATTGAGGTGAAGAGGTTTTTAAAATCGTAAGTATCCACAGATGTGACAGTCACCGAGCCAAGTGTCTCCAAGACTCTGTTATTGCTCCCAATAATCCAAGTCGAACCCAACCTGCGAAGAGCCACGGACAAGTATCTCTGAAGCAACCCACCCGCTTTACTATTGTAACTATTGCGTCCACTAGTAATGAAACGGAAGGAAACAGGTTCCTTATGAATATTTGGGATAGCATAAATAAAAGGAAAGTTTAAGTTGGACACATTAAGCCTTATCCTTTTATGCAGAGCGATTATTTTTTAACCATGTCTTTATGGTTTTGAGAAAACGGAGTGTAAGTATTCGTGGTATTCATCTCCTGTATTAGGAGATCCTGATAGAACTGTTTACAAAAGAAGGCAAAGTTATTACCAGCCTTATCCACTGGAGAAAAAGTGAATAAGTTTTGAAGTTCATGGATTTATGAATTAATCAAAGCAAAATCATATATGTATCCTGACGACCTTACCCTAGAAAAAACCAACAGTTCGTCTACTTATGTTTGTTACCTCGATTTAGAGGTTCAGGTGGACGAGGAGGGTAGAGGTGTGGTGACTTTATTTGATAAAAGAAACTCTTTTGAGTTTGATATCATTCACTACACTCACTGGTCATCCAATATTTCAAAAGTTATACATCGCAATCTACTCATCTCCCAGTTTCATAGAATAGCTAAAATTTGCTCTTGCTTGTAAAACATCTGAAAGCTCTTCTTTCTAAATTGCAATCTAACAATTTTCCTAGAAATTTCTTAAGACATCATTTTAACCATTTAATTTTGAACTATAATTCGGTGTCCAAGAGTTTCAAATTACACATTGACATGCTTTATTAACCTAGGACCTAAGAATTTTAAATATATAGGTAACATAAAGTGCTATTTCGTGGATCCCTAATAGCTGAAGATATTATCTACATACACAGTTTTGCATCTTGTCAATTCACACATTTTTTGGCTTACCAGGTAGTTGATTAACCTTTTTTATCAGTATATATATTTGGGTTCTTGTGGGTGCTCTGTTCAGTCTTGTTTGACTCTTTGTCATGGCGTGTTTTGTTCTGCCGGTAAGCTTTTAATTCTTTTTTTAGTTTTATAAATTTGATTCTTGGAATTTTTGTGTTTATTAGAATTTGGTTTTGTGGCCTAGGGAGCATGACCAACCGACAATTTTGGCTTGCCTTGTCGTTTTGTTGGTACTAGAAAGGCCACTACCACAGGTGGATGCTCTCCTGATGACAGCAACCTGTTTCAGTTTACACTTGTTTTGAAATTTTTGTATTTTGTTCTGTAATATTTTCATTCTATATAAGCTACTACACGAAGTTTAGCTGTCTTCGGCGCTTCTCATGGTATTAGCGTTTTTTGTCTAATTTTTTTGTGTTAGAATAATTTATTTATAAAGTATTTTTTTTTGTTTTATTTATGTGCTACCTATATATATATATATATATATATATATATATATGTCCCTTTGCTATCTTTAGGCTTTGGTTGTTTTCAATTGCTTTCCTCACTAGTTCACAGTTGAATTTTCTTACGTCTTCAGTGATACTTTTTCGTACTGTCTTGCATAGCTCTATATATTCCACTTTGGAAGTCACATCTTCTTTAGTTGTCCTCATCTCTCTTCTTTTTTGCATCAACATTTTCGTTTTTCCTGATAATTTGTTTACATGCAACTTGTTCTTAGACCCAGCTAATTTTGTTGCTGTTTCCATAAGAGCTTTGGTTACTTTTCTGTTAACTTCAGAGATGTCCACTTCTTCCGATGTTAGGCCTTCTAAAGCAGAGAACCTGTTCTTCAGTTTTAACTTGAAGGTATTATGGTGTTTTTTAAGGTTGGTTATGTCAATAGATTTTGTTTGTCTTATGAGCTTGCCACGTTCAAGTTTGGTGTTGAGGTGCATCTTACATCTCACCAATCTATGGTCACTACCTGTGTTGAACTTGTTTAGCACACTGCAGTCTTCTATGACGAATTTTTTTGTTACACATAATAAAATCAATTTCACCTGTCGTCCCATTTGGATGTCTCCATGTCCATTTCCTGTTTGGCTTTTTCTTGAAGAAGGAGTTCAAGATGAAAAACCCTTCTGCCTCTGCAAACTCTACGAGAGTATTTCCACGCTGGTTTCTGTTGCCGTGACCGAATTTACCTACTGAAGTTTCATTCTGTTGCCGTTGCCCTATTTTTGCATTGAAATCTCCCATAATTATTTTCAAGTGCTGCTTACCTTTATTATTTAGATGACAAATTTCCTCATAAAATTCTTCAATTTCTTCTTCAGGATGACTTGTGGTGGGTGCATAAGTTTGAATAATCTGAGCCTGGTATCTTTTCGAGAGTTGGATAACAAGTCGTGCAGCTCTGTCAGAGGAACTTTCAACTTCTACAACTTTATCCTTCAGTTTCTTGTTTATTATAAATCCAACACCACTAGTTCTGCCAGTATCTGTCCCACGATAGTAGAAGAGATGTCCACTTTTCAGTTCGATGAGATCTTCTCCTTTTCTCCTTACCTCACTTAGCCCCACAATGTCCCACTTGATCCTTTGTAGTTCCTCTTCCAATTCAAGAAGCCTTGAATCAGAAGATATGGAGCGTTCGTTGTACGTAGCCAAGGTCAGCATCAGATGGCAGCCTAGTCCGGTCCTCCGGGGATTCTTAGCACCCTCTGCCTTCATGTCGCACTGGCCGCTGCCTTGGCCAGGTACATTCCAGCTGCCGGAGACTGAGGGCCAAGATTTAAGTTGTGGAATCATTTTGGAGGGGTTTGGCCATAACTCACCACGCTGGCCAAGCGGGTTGGTGAGTGTGGGATAGAATTTCCTCTAATCCCGATGGTATAGTTATACCGCTATTGGCGGTCGTCAGAGCCCCTTTAGTGGGAACAGGATGTACCACGAGAAGGCGGGGTTGACATTTGTCAAGGAGAGGCTGTGATGTTACGCATCACCTGACCTTACATCCTGACCTTACATCTCAGTAAGGGAAGAAAACAGATTATGGCACTGAGAAAAGAAGATGGTTCTGTAACAAGAAATAGAGGTGAAATTTTGACAAGAGTGAAAGATTTCTACTCCAAATTATATGAAAGGGATGATACATGCACTCCAGACATCATGAAAGATACCAGTACCAGAGTTCCTCCAGTCCTTCCAGCAGAAGTTGCACATGCAATCAAGAACATGAAGCGGGGAAAAGCTCCAGGAGAAGATGGAATTACTGTAGACATCATACAAGAAGCAAGTGGAGAAATTGAAACAGTACTCGCCCAAATTTTCACTCGATGCCTTAATGAAGGAAAGATTCGTGAGGATTGGAACACCGCTACAATGATCCTGCTGCATAAGAAAGGTGACATTGAGGATCTCGGAAACTACAGACCTATCAGCCTCCTATCAGTAGTTTATAAAATCTTCACTAAAGTTCTTTCACACCGCTTGAAGGTAACACTGGACATGGCTCAACCGAGAGAACAAGCTGGATTCAGGAGTGGCTACAGCACAATAGATCATATCCACGTACTGAGAGAACTAATTGAAAGAGCGAGGGAATATGAACTTCCATTGTGCATGGCTTTTATCGATTATGAAAAAGCCTTTGATTCGGTGAAACCATCAGCAGTTACAATGGCTCTGACAACCTGCGGTATTGAAGATGCATACATTAATATTATTAATAACATCTATGAAAATGCAAGTGCAAAGATTTGGCTGTTTGAAAATACAACACACATAAAAATTGGAAAGGGAGTGAGACAAGGTGACACCATATCTCCGAAGCTCTTTAATGCTACATTGGAGGGTGTTTTTCAGTCGCTGAGCTGGGAAAACAAAGGGATAAAGATTAATGGAGATTATCTAACCCACCTTCGTTTTGCTGATGACGTAGTCATTTTTGCAACTACCCCATCAGAGCTGCAGAGTATGATCCAGGAACTTGCTGACAAGAGTAAAGAAGTGGGATTAAAAATGAACTTTCAGAAGACAAAAGTGATGTTCAATGCTTTTACAAGAAATGAAGATTTATTGATTGATGGAGAAAAGCTGGAGATAACAGACACGTACGTTTATCTTGGACACCAGATATCAAGTGAGGGTCACATTGATGAAGAAATTAATCGGCGTACAAAACTTGCCTGGAGAGCTTTTGGAAGAAACAGCATAATTTTCAAGAGCAATATGCCATTATGTGTTAAAAGAAAAGTGTTTGATCAATGCATCCTTCCAGTGCTTACGTATGGTGCAGAGACGTGGACCTTAACTAAAAGAGACATACAAAAGCTGCAGACAACTCAAAGAAGCATGGAGAGGTGCATGCTTGGTGTAACCAGGAGATATAAGAAGAGGAACTTGTGGACCCGAAAAATGACAAGAGTGGAAGACATCATGATCAGAGTTAAATCCCTGAAATGGCAATGGGCTGGACATACTGCCAGAAGGACAGATCATCGATGGACAGCCGAAATTTTAGATTGGATTCCAAGGGACAGGAAAAGACCCAGAAGAAGACCACATGGGAGATGGGTGGATGAAATTCGAAAGTATGCAGGGGTGACATGGAGGAGACTGGCACAAGACAGACCGTTGTGGAGGAAACTTGGGGAGACCTTCGTCCAGCAGTGGATTGATAATGGTTGACAATGATTTACGAATTTCATCCACCCATCTCCCATGTGGTCTTTTTCTGGGTCTTTTCCTGTCCCTTGGAATCCAATCTAAAATTTCGGCTGTCCATCTATGGTCTGTCCTTCTGGCAGTATGTCCAGCCCATTGCCATTTCAGGGATTTAACTCTGATCATGATGTCTTCCACTCTTGTCATTTTTCGGATCCACGAGTTCCTCTTCTTATCTCTCCTGGTTATACCAAGCATGCACCTCTCCATGCTTGAGTTGTCTGCAGCCTTTGTATGTCTCTTTTAGTTAAGGTCCACGTCTCTGCACCATACGTAAGCACTGGAAGGATGCATTGATCAAACACTTTTCTTTTAAGACATAATGGCATATTGCTCTTGAAAATTATGCTGTTTCTTCCAAAAGCTCTCCAGGCAAGTTTTGTACGCCGATTAATTTCTTCATCAATGTGACCCTCACTTGATATCTGCTGTCCAAGATAAACATATGTATCTGTTATCTCCAGTTTTTCTCCATCAATCGATAAATCTTCATTTCTTGTAAAAGCATTGAACATCACTTTTGTCTTCTGAAAGTTCATTTTTAATCCCACTTCTTTACTCTTGTCAGCAAGTTCCTGGATCATACTCTGCAGCTCTGATGGGGTAGTTGCAAAAATGACTACGTCATCAGTAAAACGAAGGTGGGTTAGATAATCTCCATTAATCTTTATCCCTTTGTTTTCCCAGTTCAGTGATTGAAAGACATTTTCCAATGTGGCATTAAAGAGCTTCGGAGATATGGTGTCACCTTGTCTCACTCCCTTTCCAATTTTTATGTGTGTTGTATTTTCAAACAGCCGAATCTTTGCACTTGCATTTTCATAGATGTTATTAATAATATTAATGTATGCATCTTCAATACCGCAGGATTTCAGAGCCGTGGTAACTGCTGATGGTTTCACCGAATCAAAGGCTTTTTCATAATCGATAAAAGCCATGCACAGTGGAAGTTCATATTCCCTCGCTCTTTCAATTAGTTCTCTCAGTACGTGGATATGATCTATTGTGCTGTAGCCACTCCTGAATCCAGCTTGTTCTCTCGGTTGAGCCATGTCCAGTGTTACCTTCAAGCGGTGTGAAAGAACTTTAGTGAAGATTTTATAAACCACTGATAGGAGGCTGATAGGTCTGTAGTTCCTGAGATCCTCAATGTCACCTTTTTTATGTAGCAGGATCATTGTAGCGTTGTTCCAATCCTCAGGAATCTTCCCTTCATTAAGGCATCGAGTGAAAATTTGGGCGAGTACTGTTTCAATTTCTCCACTTGCTTCTTGTATGATGTCTATAGTAATTCCATCTTCTCCTGGAGCTTTCCCCCGCTTCATGTTCTTGATTGCATGAGCAACTTCTGCTGGGAGGACTGGAAGAACTCTGGTACCTTTCATGATGTCTGGAGTACATGTATCATCCCTTTCATATAATTTGGAGTAGAAATCTTTCACTCTTGTCAAAATTTCGCCTCTATTTCTTGTTATAGAACCATCTTCTTTTCTCAGAGCCATAATCTGTTTTCTTCCCTTACTGAGATGTCCCTTTGCTATCTTAAGGCTTTGGTTGTTTTCAATTGCTTTCCTCACTAGCTCACAGTTGAATTTCCTTACGTCTTCAGTGATACTTTTTCGTGTTGTCTTGCATAGCTCTATATATTCCACTTTGGAAGTCACATCTTCTTTAGTTGTCCTCATCTCTCTTCTTTTTTGCATCAACATTTTGGTTTTTCCTGATAATTTGTTCACATGCAACTTGTTCTTAGACCCAGCTAATTTTGTTGCTGTTTCCATTAGAGCTTTGGTTACTTTTCTGTTAACTTTCGAAATATCCACTTCTTCTGATGTTAGGCCTTCTAAAGCAGAGAATCTGTTCTTCAGTTCCAACTTGAAAGTATTATGGTGTTTTTTAAGGTTGGTTATGTCAATACATTTTGTTTGTCTTATGAGCTTGCCACGTTCCAGTTTAGTGTTGAGGTGCATCTTACATCTCACCAATCTATGGTCACTACCTGTGTTGAACTTGTTCAGCACACTGCAGTCTTCGATGACGAATTTTTTGTTACACATAATAAAATCAATTTCACTTGTCGTCCCAATTGGATGTCTCCATGTCCATTTCCTGTGTGGCTTTTTTCTTGAAAAAGGAGTTCAAGATGAAAAATCCTTCTGCCTCTGCAAACTCAACGAGAGTATTTCCACGCTGGTTTCTGTTGCCGTGACCGAATTTACCTACTGAAGTTTCATTCTGTTGCCGGTGCCCTATTTTTGCATTGAAATCTCCCATAATTATCTTCAAGTGCTGCTTACCTTTATTATTTAGATGACGAATTTCCTCATAAAATTCTTCAATTTCTTCTTCAGGATGACTTGTGGTGGGTGCATAAGTTTGAATAATCTGAGCCTGGTATCTTCTCGATAGTTGGATAACGAGTCGTGCAGCTCTGTCAGAGGAACTTTCAACTTCTACCACTTTATCCTTCAGTTTCTTGTTTATTACAAATCCAACACCACTAGTTCTGCCAGTATCTGTCCCACGATAATAGAAGAGATGTCCACTTTTCAGTTCAATGAGATCTTCTCCTTTTCTCCTTACCTCATTTAGCACCACGATGTCCCACTTGATCCTTTGTAGTTCCTCTTCCAATTCAAGAGCCTTGAATCAGAAGATAGGGAGCGTCCGTTATAGGTAGCCAAAGTCAGCATCAAATGGCAGCCTAGTCCGGTCCTCCGGGGATTCTTAGCACCCTCTGCCTTCATGTCGCACTGGCTGCTGCCTTGGCCAGGTACATTCCAGCTGCCGGAGACTGAGGGCCAAGATTTAAGTTGTAGAGTCATTTTGGAGGTGTTTGGCCATAACTCACCACGCTGGCCAAGCGGGTTGGTGAGTGTGGGATAGCATTTCCTCTGATCCCGATGGTATAGTTATACCGCTATTTGCGGTCGTCAGAGCCCCTTTAGTGGGAACAGGATGCACCACGAGAAGGCGGGGTTGACATTTGTCAAGGAGAGGCTGTGATGTTACGCATCACCTGACCTTACATCCCTATATATATATATATATATATATTCATATCTCTGCCTCTTAACAGTTCGATTTGAAAAATTGTTCCTTTATCGGAGAAAGTTTTTGGTGTGAAATGTTTTGCATACAATTTAAAATGTTTGTTAACGCCACTGGAAGGCATAAGTTTTATGTTTCCATTTGCACCATATTAGCAGCAGTATCTGCAATTCTGAAAACCTGATTGAAAAAAGTTCTTTTTCAGTCAGATACTACTAATTGCCAAAATATTTTATGAAAGAAATACGGGATTACTCCAATAGTACAAATTTTGAAGATGACAATCCGATTTTTGGCGTAAATGTGACAAGGAAGGTAAGTCAGATAATATCCGAAAACTTGAAAATTTTAATCGTCCTGGAGCGGGACTCGAACCCACGTCTCCCAGAAAACGCTTAGGTATGCTAACCACTACACCACCCAGAACGACTAAGTTTCAAGTTTCCGATCAATTTGAATTTAACCATCATAGGATTCGCTAGTCGAAGCAACCGGCATTCATGTTTAGCGAATCTGGAGGTTAAGAATCCTATCCCGTGATTGCCTGGAGAAGCAGATAAATCATGAAAGAAATACGGGATTACGCCATATAATACAAATTTTGAAGATGACAATCCGATTTTTGGCGTAAATGTGACAATTATGGTAAGTCAGATAATATCCGAAAACTTGAAAATTTTCATCGTCCTGGAGCGGGACTCGAACCCGCGTCTCCCAGAAAACGCCTAGGTATGCTAACCACTACACCACCCAGAACGACCAAGTTTCAAGTTTCCGATCAATTTGAATTTAACCATCACAGGATTTGCTAGTCGCGGGTTCGAGTCCCGCTCCAGGACGATGAAAAAAAAAAAAAATTTAAGTTTTCGAATATTATCTGACTTACCATCCTTGTCACATTTACGCCAAAAATCGGATTGTCATCTTTAAAATTTTTATTATATGGCGTAATCCCGTATTTTTTTCATGATTTATCTGCTTCTCCGGGCAATCACGGGATAGGATTCTTAACCTCCAGATTCGCTAAACATGAATGCCGGTTGCTTCGACTAGCGAATCCTGTGATGGTTAAATTCAAATTGATCGGAAACTTGAAACTTGGTCGTTCTGGGTGGTGTAGTGGTTAGCATACCTAGGCGTTTTCTGGGAGACGCAGATTCGAGTCCCGCTCCAGGACGATGAAAATTTTCAAGTTTTCGGATATTATCTGACTTACCATCCTTGTCACATTTACGCCAAAAATCGGATTGTCATCTTCAAAAAAATATTTTATGTGCATTTCCTGCCAAAAGTAATGCAGCACAGTTTTCCCACCAGGGAGCTCAACTACTCAATCTGTTTTTGTCGATATCTCTACTTTTAAAATTCTGATTTAAAATGTTTTTTTAACATCAGATACCATTTACCTCGTGGAACTCTTTGCCTGCACTCATAGTTTTTAAATTTTTTTTTTTTTTTTTTGTCTTATTTGGTTAACAGTTCTGGTGCTAGGTGATGTTAGTGTGTATTTTGGTTTGCATCTGTGTCTCCGCTTCTAAAGATCCTATTGAAAAAATATTTTTTCAACTGTATGTGGGTTTTATATACATGTTTATGCCATTCACTACAGTAAAGATGGGAAACATTATCATCTTTAAATATTGCACAGTTTTCCTGCTAGGGGCGTAAACATAATTTTTTTTCCTCACGTCTGCTTCCAAGAGACGTACACTGAGTGGTCATTGAATTATGACCACCTACGTAATACTTCGGAGGTCTTCTTTTCTCAGTACAGCACCCATCCGACGTGGAATTGATTCAATAAGATTCCAGAAGCAGTTGGAGGTATGGCCAACCAAAGCTGTATGTAATGCAGCTTTTAATGATTTGTGTATCCAGACACCTGATATGAACATCATGGGTAAATGGAAGGGTTTATCGGACTTTGAGAAAGGACAGATTGCGGGAGCTTGGAGAGCTGGTGTCTCGATTTCCCAAATGGCTGAACTGGTGGGTTGTTCTATCTGGACTGGCGTGAAAATAGTCAAACAACGACCCGGAGACAAAATTGCACAGGGCAGCGAAAGATTGATGTGAAAAGTGAGCTCCGCGTTTGGCGACCCATACAGGCCAACTGTTCAACAGTTGAGTACCCAATACAACAGAGGTCAACCCAGAACAGTATCTGTAATGACCAGGGCACCTTGACAAATCCCAGTCACCTAAAAATCTGACCCAGGCGCCCAATTTTTTTTTAATATAGATTTCGTAATTTGCATTAAGTACTGTTAATTTCTGTCTATAAGCCACGGATTATCTATTTAAAAGTTATAAATTTAAGTTCACCCGATAACATAGCGGTAAAGAAAATAATAATAATAATAATAAAAAACAACGTTGCTGCACTGTTTTAAAACATCTGCTTGGGAATTGTTGGGAGAAGTGGTGTTATTGAAAAGTACTGAAAATGCGGTAACAGAAAAAAATGTAAAGCAGTATGGAGATAGAGGACAGCAAAAAGATTGAAAGAATATTTTTTTCTTATGAGCATTCAAACAGAAAATATGATGCAACGAATGCAGTACTATTGCACTTGGGGAACCCTTCGTGGTGTGAGAAGACCGCAGAGCTAATCCATGGCACGTAATCATTTTGAGAATTGCATTTGTTAGTTTTGCTGTGGTAATCGTTTTATTTATGGATTTATTTTGCTATTCAGTTGAAACATATTCAAAAAAGAGACAATCACTATGGATTGTTTGTAATTTCTACAGATAGTTTAGGTTTAACTCACTGAACTATGGTAATGCAAATGCCAGGAATTTTAGTTCTTTGTTTAATTAAAAGTAATACAGAAGAGTACTTAAAAATAACAGTTGCTATTTTTAATAAGATAATTGTTTCTTACTTCTTTGAACTTCTGGGTCAGTCATCCTAAGAATCATGGTTTTTCTGTCGGAAATTATGGTTCAGCTGTGGATTGTACGACAATCATTTTTTTTTTCTGAATATCATGGTCTACGGACATGCCGCTGAGGACAACGTGTAGGACATTTGTTTTACTAAAAATTTTAGGATCTACAAATTGTACGCCACTGTGAGATTATGAGTTGGAATTATTATTTTTTTTATTTTATTTCAGAGCCTGTGAGTTATACACTGCCGTGAATCTTAGGAAGGATTCTTTTTTCTGAATTTTATGGTCTGCAGATTAAATGAAGGAAAATACTGTGCTTTGAATTAACATGTACAAAATATGACTTTTACAAATTGTGTTTTAATAAAATAAAATCTAAAATTTTAATTTTTGAGAGCAACAGCTGGAAGAATGGGAAAAGAAAATTATGGAGTAAATTGGAACTTCATTTCTCTGTGGTTTGGATAAAAAGAAAACAAAAATGACAGCAAATAAACTTGATTACTTTTTCTTCCAGCATCATCAACACAAATTAGTTTGTGTGTTATTCTTTGAAATTTGACTTTGTTTCACCGTGCTCCTAAATTTTGAGAGCTGGCTCCTAGATCTGGAGCATATTTGTTGAGCCCTGGTCATGACCATGCATTGCATGCTTGCATATAAGGGCTATAACAACAGATGACCCCAACGCCATCCTCCCCTAACTGTGGTTCATCCGCGCAAAAGACTCTCGTAGTGCAAAGATCATGCAAGTTGGACGTCGGATGACTGGAACATCAAGCGTGCAATGACTGGAAAGAAAAAGAAAGTGCTTGTCCGATGAGTTACTTTTTTACTCCACTCTATGGATAGTCATGTACATGTTTGGCACAAACAATATGAAGCACTCGATCCATCCTGCATGGTCTCCACAGTCCAAGTCGGTGGAGGCGGTTGTATGGTGTGGGGCATGTTTACCTGAAAGGAACTTGGATCCCTTGTGCACGTGGAACAACGTATGACTGGTGCCCACTAGCACGAATTGCTTGCTGACTCTGTATGCCCAGCAATGTTGCTTTCTTTCCTGAATGGCGAGGATATCTTCCAAGATGAGAATGCGCTTAGTCACAGGTCCAATGTTGTGCAGGAATGGTTTGAGGAACACAGTTCAGACTTCCAGCATATCGATTAGCTTCTGAACTCCTCCAATATCAATCCCATAGAGCACTTGTGGTACACTATGGAATGGCATATCAGGCATCTGGATATACTGATCACCTCCATACCTGCATTGAAGGCCATATTACATGGAGCTTGGTTGACTATACCTGTCAACTGCTTCTGGTATCCTACTCAATCTATGCCATGTTGAATAGGTGCTGTACTGAGAGCGAAAGGAGGACCTACGAAGTTCAGTGATCACTCAGTGTATAATGGTGTTAAATTTCAGTCCATTTGGAACGGATAAACTGTTTCTCTGAGGATTTGCTCCTAAGTGATTGTTTTTTGTGTACGTTCTGTTAAGAGCTACGTTGTTAAAATAAAGAAACAATACACCGGATTACCGTACATTTCTTCTTTTCCGACATATCTTTTATTTATTCTAAAGTTTTTTCATAGTCTTCAATGAGTACAAACCATTAAGAAAAACCAGTCAATTGATTGGTTTGATGCAGAATGTATTAGATCATTCGGGAAATACGTGAACACTTTCGTTGGCGTACATTTCGGAATCAAGCTATGGTTGGCTGTTGCGCAGTACGTACCTCCGCTTGAGTTCCTGCCTGATCATCGGCCAGTTAAAGTTGCAGTGTATCCAAATGTTCTTTTTTTTTTTTTTAAAGGACTCCTTTAAAACTGTGACGACTTATAAAGTCCTTTATTTTAGGTGAGTTGAGAACATCAACAATCTACAAAAATATTAAGGGTAAGTAATAAAACTTTCTGGTTCAACATGTCTAAATTACAGTGCCACTATCATGGTTCGTACGTGTCCTGGAAATCCTGGAAAAGTCCTGGAATTTTATCCATTCCTGCCCTTTTGTCCCTGCACGATGTTTTGTAGTTGAGGATTTTTCTACTGACATAACTTATGTCTGACAAATTTCCCTCCCCACCCCCTTTAAATGCTTTTAGTTTTCTTGTCTGTTCGGAGGACTGAAGCTGCGTTATTAGCATATTTTTTGCATCGTGCTTATGTAATCACTTTGTCTGTCTGGCCGGGGAGACATCTTTGCAGTTATTAGTTCAATTTGTAAAATTCTTTTTGTATTGGGAAACTTAGTGTGCGAATGATGATCCATTCGTTCTGGTTTTTTCTGATGCACAACTTCGCAGCTAGAGGGCGCATATGGAGATCGTGTCGAATTTAAAATGCATTTAATTTTATATATTTGCTTCTAAATATCCAATTGAAAAAATTATTTTTTCTTTCGATGACATTTATATCGAAAACTATTTTAGTTACAGTCCCTTTTTCAAATAATACATACATTTTCCACTAGGGGCATAAAGATAAATCACGATTTTCCCAATTGATGTCTCCGCTTCTAAAAGTCCAATTTGAAAAATTCTTCCTGCGTCGGATACAGCTCTTGAGGGGAAGTGTTTTGCATATAAATTCTCATATTTGGTAAAGAATGGTTTGGCCACCAGGGGGCATAAGTGTTTGATTTTGCTTCTGATGCATTTGCAACAAAATCTGAGCTGGAAACTAGATTGAAATTTTTTCTGTGAACCGTACTACTCACCTCGGAACTCTTTATGAGGATACCTCCTGCTTAAAATAGTGCATAATTTTTCCACCAGGGAGCGTACGCGTATATTTTATTTTTGTCCATATCTCTGTTTCTGGGAGCCCAATTTGAAATATTCTTTCTTTGTTGAAGAAAATTTTTGTTTTTTGGTGCGAAATTGTTTCTCATATAATTTTAAATATTTCTTAAAGCATAAGTGTGCCACTAGAGGGTGTAAGTTCACTTTTCCGTTTGCACCAATATCTGTAGGACTAAAAACCCTATTGAAAAATATTCTCTTTCGATCAGATACTACTAACTATGAAAACTCTTTATGTATATTTTCTTCTCAAAATAATGCACAATTTTGCCGCTAGGGGGCGCAGGTATTTAATCTATTTTTTTCAATATCTGGACTTCTAAATGTCCAGTTTAAAAAAATCTTTTTAACACCAGATACCCTTTACCTTATGGAACACTTTAGGTTTGTATTTGAGAAGGTTTGTGGTTTACAATTCTGCCGCTAGGTGGTGTTTGTGTACTTCCGTTTGCAGCCCATCTCTGCCTCTAAAAACCCTATTGAGAAATTTTTTTTTACTGTGTTTTGCCATTCGCTATAATAAAGATGAGTGAATAAGATTTTTGCTACAATAAGAAGATCCTCTTCGAATAATGTACAACGTTCCTCCTGGGGGTTGTAAAGGTCAAAATGTTTTTCTTGCTATCTCTGTTTCCTGGAGACGTATTTGAAAAGTTATTTTTCCTTAGCGTAGCTTTTGCTATGATGAATGCTTTTCGCCAGTTTTCAACTTTTCCATTATGCAAAATTCTTCCGCCAAAAGGCATAGAGTAACTTCTACATCTCTTCTTTTAACTGTTCGATTTGAAAATATTTTTTGTCTCTAATACCTTCCTTCTGCTACGGGAAACGTTTTTCGCATCATTTGATAATTATTTAGTAACATACTTTTTAGCCACTAGTGGAAATAAATAACTGATTTATTTATTATTTTTTGTGGGTTATTTTGACCTTGACTGAAATTTTCTAATGAGTACTTTATATAAAAATTTGCCATAAAATCAGATTGCTTTTTAATATCAGAAACTTAAAATGTAGTTGTTTTTTAGTATTTTCTGAGCTAAGTAATCACTTGCATCTTCTATAATAGTTTTTTAATCATACCCAGTTAAATTGTCTTGATCACTAATGAATGCAGTTGTACACATCCCTTGCACTTAAGGTTTTCCTGTTATTCTTTTCCATTTCATGTTGGAAATTTTTGTGCATACTTTGTTTGCTGGTGAGTACAAGTTAAAAACAGCTACAGCATCAATATTATGTTGAAAATTCCTTCCTTAAATGAAATGTAACACAAATACATGCTCCCATGGTTATGTGTTTAAGAAATAACAATCCCTTTGGTCCTTTGAAAAAGTTCCAAATATTGCACCTTTCTTTTCTTTAAATTTCTAATGTAAGCATTATTTCAAAATAATTAAATACAAATAGTACTTTATGTATTGATTGTGTGGTATATGAAATCATTTCATGAGTAAATGCCACATACCTTTTTTTTTTTTTTTAGTTTTATGGGATTTTTTTTATTCTGTAATTTGCTTCAATAATTGAACTAAAGCCAAAGTAGAAAAATAATTTTTCTCAAAAACAGGGTAGTATACTCAGAGCTCGACAAATATGTTCTAGATCTAGGAGCCAGCTCCAAAATTTAGGCGCCAACTGAAACAAAGTCAATAACGCATGAACACATGTTTGGTTATGACGCTGGAATGAAAAGTGGTAAACCATATTTGTTGTCATTTTTTTTTCTTATTACCCAAACCACTTATTGCAAAATAAAGTTCTAATTTGCTTCATAATTTTCTTTTTATATTCTTTCAGTAGACGATCTCAAAAAATTTCAGATTTCGATTTTATTAAAATACTATTTGCGGAAGTCCAATTTTTTACATATTAATTTAAAGTGCCATTTTTTTCTTCGTATAATCTGTAAACCATAAAATTCAGATTTTTTTTTTTTGTGTGTGAGATCCACAAGGGTATATATATATAATCCAAAGGCTGTGAAAAAAAAAATACCACGTATAATCCGCTGCAGCATATGATCTGTAGATCGTGAAATTCTGAGAAAAGCAATTTTTTCCTTCGCATAATCTGCAGCAGCATGTCGCAGAACATGATATTTAAAAAAAACAAAAAAAAAACTGTCCATACCTGCCAAAAGCCTTGTTACTAATAACTATGGCATACATGGACTATTTTATGAAATAATCCATCTCTTTGTAAAAAACAAATATGTGCCTCAACAAAACATTACAACAAACAAGGACACTAATGAAACAAACTTAACACGTGTGAAACACAAAGTTTTTTCCTCAGCGAGATTCGAAACTTCCACCAGTAAAAATCAGTAAGATGCGTTAAGGATTCCACGATGCTTGACAGACAGGAAATCCAAGCAAGTGAACGCGCAGTGCATGAACCTCCACTTACCACATATCATACTGCCCCTAAAATAGCAGTTTAAGGAGAAGATGAGATCAAAAAACGGGGGAAAAAAGCTGAATATTTTAACTGGTGAAAAATCAAAACAGACAGCAAGAATGCGTACCACTGAAAGTTTGTCTTTTATTGACTCTGCAACTTCACAGCACCACTGCTTAATTTTTCTTTGTGCTGATATCATTCTCTCCCTAATTCTTCATTGTCACTTTTCTTTTCTTGTTTTTTATGCCCTCTGATAAAAACCATCAGTCTGAGGACCATGAGTGCATGATATCAAAGCTTCAACTATTTTAGATAAATGGTGTAACTTTGGGAATATTAATACTTTTAAACACCATGCATCATTTTTAAAAAATTTTGTCACTTCCGTTTTCGGGAATTTCCTTCTTCCTTTAACAAGATTTAACAGCGCTGGAGAGCGGGAACATCGCGGCGGGGGGGGGGGGTCCGATTACGGGAAATCCGTCCGACTTCCGGTTTTGGAAATTTTTCTCCTATTTTCTATTTTCAAGCCTGAAATACAAAAAATTATGCAGTGAAATGATACTTAAAAATACTGAAAAGAAGTAACATCGCGAGAAAAAAGAAATTATGATTACGGAAAAAATCTGAACTCCGTCGGCTTTCCGTTTTGAAAGTTTCGTAAAGACGGAATTCCATCCCCCTCCGACCCCCCCCTTCAAATTCTGTTTACTTGTGCATCGATCTCCTGAGTGGCCAACATAACGAAAAAGACGGTATTTCTCGAATTCGCGGAAGAAGCCTGAAGATTAGGAGGCAATTTTCGCGGCGTCTAACTTCCGTTTCCACAAATTCTTGCTACAGTTTCAAGCTGAAATACGAACATATATGCCATAAAATGATATTTAACAAGAATACTAGACACAAACGCATAATCGGGAGAAAAAATTACGATTAGGGCAAATTCTTTTTACTCCATTTAACTACTGTTTTCGAAAGCTTTGAAACAAAATACCGTCCCCAGACGAAAAATGACCCCCCCCCAAATTTGTTTTTAAACAAAATGAAAATTCGTAGAATCCGTAGTTTCGAGCGTGACTTCCGTAGTCAGACAACAAAATCCGTAGAAACTAGACAGTCGTATAATCCGCACCTATCATGTTAATCGTGAATAGTAATTTCCGACAGAAAACTGCGATTCACAGGACCGCCTCAGAAATCCAAAGATGTAAGAAAGAAATGATCGTCTTATTGAAAAAGTAACTGTCATTTTGAAGTACTTCTGTGCTACTTTTAAGTAAATAAAGAACTAAAATCGCTAGCTGTTGCAGCATTACTGTAGTTCATTAGTTACACTAAAAAAATCCGTTGAAATTGCGGACAGTCCATAGCATTGTCTTATTTCTGGATACGTTTTAACTGAATACCGAAAGTAAAAAAGAATTAACTAACACAATTAGCGCACCAAAACTAGGCAATGCGATTCGCAGAAAGGTTACATGCTACGGAATAGCTTTGCGGGATTCCCGAGAGTAGCGGATTCTCACACCACGTAGGCTTCCGCACGCGCGAATAGTAAGTAACAACGCCTTCTTTGCGTCATATTTTCTGTCAAAATGCTTCTAAAGTACAAATATATATATATATATATATATAGGGATGTAAGGTCAGGTGATGCGTAACATCATAGCCTCTCCTTGACAAATGTCAACCCCGCCTTCTCGTGGTGCATCCTGTTCCCACTAAAGGGGCTCTGACGACCGCCCATAGCGGTATAACTATACCATCGGGATTAGAGGAAATTCTATCCCACACTCACCAACCCGCTTGGCCAGCGTGGTGAGTTATGGCCAAACCCCTCCAAAATGATTCCACAACTTAAATCTTGGCCCTCAGTCTCCGGCAGCTGGAATGTACCTGGCCAAGGCAGCGGCCAGTGCGACATGAAGGCAGAGGGTGCTAAGAATCCCCGGAGAACCGGACTAGGCTGCCATCTGATGCTGACCTTGGCTACTTACAATGGACGCTCCCTATCTTCTGATTCAAGGCTACTTGAATTGGAAGAGGAACTACAAAGGATCAAGTGGGACATCGTGGGGCTAAGTGAGGTAAGGAGAAAAGGAGAAGATCTCATCGAACTGAAAAGTGGACATCTCTTCTACTATCGTGGGACAGATACTGGCAGAACTAGTGGTGTTGGATTTATAATAAACAAGAAACTGAAGGATAAAGTTGTAGAAGTTGAAAGTTCCTCTGACAGAGCTGCACGACTTGTTATCCAACTCTCGAAAAGATACCAGGCTCAGATTATTCAAACTTATGCACCCACCACAAGTCATCCTGAAGAAGAAATTGAAGAATTTTATGAGGAAATTTGTCATCTAAATAATAAAGGTAAGCAGCACTTGAAAATAATTATGGGAGATTTCAATGCAAAAATAGGGCAACAGCAACAGAATGAAACTTCAGTAGGTAAATTCGGTCATGGCAACAGAAACCAGCGTGGAAATACTCTCGTTGAGTTTGCAGAGGCAGAAGGGTTTTTCATCTTGAACTCCTTCTTCAAGAAAAAGCCACACAGGAAATGGACATGGAGACATCCAAATGGGACGACAAGTGAAATTGATTTTATTATGTGTAACAAAAAATTCGTCATAGAAGACTGCAGTGTGCTAAACAAGTTCAACACAGGTAGTGACCATAGATTGGTGAGATGTAAGATGCACCTCAACACTAAACTTGAACGTGGCAAGCTCATAAGACAAACAAAATGTATTGACATAACCAACCTTAAAAAACACCATAATACCTTCAAGTTAGAACTGAAGAACAGGTTCTCTGCTTTAGAAGGCCTAACATCGGAAGAAGTGGACATCTCTGAAGTTAACAGAAAAGTAACCAAAGCTCTTATGGAAACAGCAACAAAATTAGCTGGGTCTAAGAACAAGTTGCACGTGAACAAATTATCAGGAAAAACTAAAATGTTGATGCAAAAAAGAAGAGAGATGAGGACAACTAAAGATGTGACTTCCAAAGTGGAATATATAGAGCTATGCAAGACAGTAAGAAAAAGTATCACTGAAGACGTAAGGAAATTCAACTGTGAACTAGTGAGGAAAGCAATTGAAAACAACCAAAGCCTAAAGATAGCAAAGGGACATCTCAGTAAGGGAAGAAAACAGATTATGGCACTGAGAAAAGAAGATGGTTCTGTAACAAGAAATAGAGGAGAAATTTTGACAAGAGTGAAAGATTTCTACTCCAAATTATATGAAAGGGATGATATATGCACTCCAGACATCATGAAAGATACCAGTACCAGAGTTCCTCCAGTCCTTCCAGCAGAAGTTGCACATGCAATCAAGAACATGAAGAGAGGAAAAGCTCCAGGAGAAGATGGAATTACTGTAGACATCATACAAGAAGCAAGTGGAGAAATCGAAACAGTACTCGCCCAAATTTTCACTCGATGCCTTAATGAAGGAAAGATTCCTGAGGATTGGAACACCGCTACAATGATCCTGCTACATAAGAAAGGTGACATTGAGGATCTCGGAAACTACAGACCTATCAGCCTCCTATCAGTAGTTTATAAAATCTTCACTAAAGTTCTTTCACACCGCTTGAAGGTAACACTGGACATGGCTCAACCGAGAGAACAAGCTGGATTCAGGAGTGGCTACAGCACAATAGATCATATCCACGTGCTGAGAGAACTAATTGAAAGAGCGAGGGAATATGAACTTCCATTGTGCATGGCTTTTATCGATTATGAAAAAGCCTTTGATTCGGTGAAACCATCAGCAGTTACAATGGCTCTGAAAACCTGCGGTATTGAAGATGCATACATTAATATTATTAATAACATCTATGAAAATGCAAGTGCAAAGATTAGGCTGTTTGAAAATACAACACACGTAAAAATTGGAAAGGGAGTGAGACAAGGTGACACCATATCTCCGAAGCTCTTCAATGCCACATTGGAGGGTGTTTTTCAGTCGCTGAGCTGGGAAAACAAGGGGATAAAGATTAATGGAGATTATCTAACCCACCTTCGTTTTGCTGATGACGTAGTCATTTTTGCAACTACCCCATCAGAGCTGCAGAGTATGATCCAGGAACTTGCGGACAAGAGTAAAGAAGTGGGATTAAAAATGAACTTTCAGAAGACAAAAGTGATGTTCAATGCTTTTACAAGAAATGAAGATTTATCGATTGATGGAAAAAAGCTGGAGATAACAGACACGTTCGTTTATCTTGGACAGCAGATATCAAGTGAGGGTCACAT
The DNA here is from genome assembly GCA_039090855.1 of Macrothele yani. NCBI lineage: Eukaryota > Metazoa > Arthropoda > Arachnida > Araneae > Macrothelidae > Macrothele > Macrothele yani. The sequence continues at coordinate 57,612,439 of CM076998.1, read as the reverse complement.
TGATGAAGAAATTAATCGGCGTACAAAACTTGCCTGGAGAGCTTTTGGAAGAAACAGCATAATTTTCAAGAGCAATATGCCATTATGTCTTAAAAGAAAAGTGTTTGATCAATGCATCCTTCCAGTGCTTACGTATGGTGCAGAGACGTGGACCTTAACTAAAAGAGACATACAAAGGCTCCAGACAACTCAAAGAAGCATGGAGAGGTGCATGCTTGGGGTAACCAGGAGAGATAAGAAGAGGAACTCGTGGATCCGAAAAATGACAAGAGTGGAAGACATCATGATCAGAGTTAAATCCCTGAAATGGCAATGGGCTGGACATACTGCCAGAAGGACAGATCATCGATGGACAGCCGAAATTTTAGATTGGATTCCAAGGGACAAGAAAAGACCCAGAAGAAGACCACATGGGAGATGGGTGGATGAAATTCGAAAGTATGCAGGGGTGACATGGAGGAGACTGGCACAAGACAGACCGTTGTGGAGGAAACTTGGGAGACCTTCGTCCAGCAGTGGATTGATAATGGTTGACAATGATGATGATGATATATATAACAATCTCCTCATGGTCTTTTATTTCGCTGTTACGTTACATTTTTTCTGTTACCTCATTTTCAGTACTTTCCCAATAACAGCACCTCTCTTGACAATTACCTCGCGGACTTTTTTTAAACGCCTCATCGTTTGTTTTTTTCTCTCCTTTAGCGGTGTCCGCGTGCCTAAATTTATAACTTTTTAATAGATAATCTATGGATTATACAATAGAAATTACAGTATTTACTGCAAATTACGACATTTCAAGTAAGACGAAGATTAGGCGCCACGGCCCAAATTTTAGGCGCCTGGGCGACCAGGCGCCCGGGATTTGTCGAGCCCTGAGTATACTGTATATAAAAGTTTAGTAAATATTAAACCTAGTCACATTTTCAGTGAAAGTTTTGGTATTTCGGTATTTATCTGTGATTCTAAGTTTCTGATTAGGTGCAGCAGACATCATTTTTAACATTTTGTATTAAGTTTGCCCAAGTATGTAGGAAGTTGTAGGTTACAGGTTGAACAGACCTATGGTTTCACTATATTTTAAGTAAGAGCGTTTGGATCGTATGTTCTGGAAAAAAAAATCCAAAAAGTCCTGGAAATGTCCGAGAAAAGTCCTGGAATTTTGTGAGTGAAAAAGCGTATGAACCATGCACTATCAAAGTGGGTGGTTCTCCTCCTTCTGCTGAAGACACAATAATGATGAAATTAGAAAATGGTGCAGACAAAGAAAGAGGAACTCTCATGCTTTATGTGTGTGGTGCTCAAAAGAATTTTCAGTGTCTGCAATGGGTGTTCAAGCAGTTTTGCTACATTCAAGAAGTGAAAATCACAACAAAAATAAGAGAAGCGATAACAAAGGACTTGAGAAAAAGTTTCAAATGTCAAAAGATAATTTAGATTCATTTGCCCCATAATTTCTTAATAATTAGTGTAAGAAAATATGTGGTTTAAGCTTAATATATTATTGTGGATATAATCCACTATAGTATATTTTGTCAAACAGCAATTAGTGATCAGTTTACTACTGCTGAAGTTTTGTGGGCCTCTGCACTTGTTGAACACAGCATTCCATTCAGGTTTCGTGATCATTCAACACAGTTGTTTCAGAAAATGTTTGCCGACTGTAAATTGCTGAATCATTTTCAATGCATTGAATGAAGATGTCATACCTAGTTATTCATGGTTTGGGGTGAACATAGGAAACCATTTTAAAGGACAGTTTGAAAGCAAAATGTGTACCAATTGGGCTAGATGAAAGCAATGATGGTGTGCATAACAAAAAAAGAGCTTGAAATAATTGTATGATATTGTGATGATGTGCAACAGAGAATTGTTATAAATTTTCTTGCAAAGGTATACTTGCTAGTTAGTTAAGCTAAAGCATTTCCATTAAGGAAAAATTGATTTCTGTTTTAGGAATGTTTGATATCCATATATCTCGGGTAATACGCGTTATGGCTGATAGTCCATAAGTCATGGTAGGCTGTAAGAAAGGCATGCTAACTCTTTTAAAGCAAGAAAATCCCCATTTGCTTGATGTAGGTGGGTGTTCATTACATCATGTCATAAATGCTGTAGAAGAATTAGGTTCTTCATTAGCTGAATTTGCAGTGGATGTTTTCTACTATTTCGATAGCTATAGTGTAAGGTCAGCTGGTTATGACAGGAGTCAGTAACATGAAGGTGCTCCAGACATGTATTCATGAGACCTGTTGAAGCTAGATTTTTAACTTTTGGACCAGTATTTAATTGTTTATTGCAGCAAAAAGATGACTTAATTCACTACTTCTTGTCCTTTGTACCTGCACATGCATCGTTCTAAAGAACTTAAAACCAGTGAAAAGTTGCACAAAATAATTTCTGCTTTGAAACAAGGTGACATTTTCACACATTATCAGTTTATGCATGGTGTGTTTAGTATTGTGAATACATTTCAGTTGGTTTTTCAGAAAGAAGAACCTCTGATTCATCTGTATGATAAATTTATTTCTTTAATAAAGATGGTAATAAAAAGAGCTGTGGTAAATGAAGTTGTTGATAACACTCCAGGCTACAAACTTGCAGAATTAGATGTCAGTCATTTTAAACCTTTGGAAAGGATGGCTATTAATGTTTTGACAACGAGTGCAATGACATCATTAACAGAGACAAAGAAACAAGTTAAATGCAACTTTTCCAGTAGAAGAAAGTTAATTGAAAAGTTGCTGCACTATTGCATGTGCTGTACCCAGAAAAAAAAAATACCTAAAAAGTGTTGCTTCACTTATGAACATTGCTAAAAGCCTTCCTAATGTTCCGTACCTAAAGCTAGATGAATTGTCCACAGAATCGGATTTGTACATGCTGGAGAATGTTGATGGCAAAAAGCGCATTGATGAGCATTGGGCAGAAATTTTCAAAAGGAATCCTCAGAGATATGCAACCCTTCAAGGCTTGATGATGGCATGTTTGACTATGTATCATGGAAACAGTGATGTGGAGCAAAGTCTTCAGTTGACAGCGACATTTTGATTTGTAAACAAACTCAATGGCATGATGAAACTGCGACTTCTTTGAAAAGAGTTAAGTCTCATATGAAGAGGACAAAAACTGTATGTAATAAAATCAAAGTTACACTACCTCTTAAAAGAGCATGTGTGAATGCTCACAAAATATGTGCTGTACATCTAGCTGAAGAAAAACGTAAGCAATTGGAAGAAGAAAAGAAGAAACAGGCCATAAAAGATCAAGAGACAGCTCTCAACAAACAAGCTGAGGAATTAAGAAAGGAAGAAAAAAAATAAAGGAGTGAGAAAAGGAAGCCAAGGAAAAAAAAAAACGTGATGCAAACCAGCAAAGACAAACTTAAAAGATTTATCAATGAAGGAAGAAATATTCTTCATAATACATTTTAAAATCGACAGAATATTCAAGCAAAGCAAACTGAATTTGTTTCTACCATTTACTGGTCATCCATGTAACACAGCTCTCTGAAAGCTTGACAATTTCATCGTCCTGGAGCGGGAATCGAACCCCACATCACCCGATTACCGGTCGAGTGTGCTAACCATTACACCACCCAGGACAGTGAAGTTCCAAGCAACTGAGACATAGGAATCTGAAAGTCCTCAGATTTTCGCTAGTCGAAGCATCCCACTGGGATCCACTCAGATTTTCGCTAGTCGAAGCATCCCACTGGGATCCACTCAAATTTTCGGTAGTCGAAGCATCCCAGTAAGATGTTTCGACTAGCGAAAATCTGAGGAATTTCAGATTCCTATGTCTCAGTTGCTTGGAACTTCACAGTCCTGGGTGGTGTAATGGTTAGCATACTGGACCGGTAATCGGGAGATGCGGAGTTCGAATCCCCTCCAGGACGACGGAAGTTTTCAAGCTTTCTGAGAGGTACATGGATGACCAGTAAGTGGTACCAGCAGATTGAGTTTGCTTTGCTTGAATATTCTGTTAAAGATTTAATGTCCAAAGTACAGAAAACACTAAACGAGGCTGATAATTTGGAAAAAGAAGCTGAAAAGAAAACAAAGAAAATACAGAAAGATGAAGCCGAGATTAAACAAAATGTCTTATCCTCTCTTGTTTTTGTAAAGGAAAAACATTAAGGGTTTTGGTTTTTTATGCAGAAAAAGGCATGAGAAAGGATAAAGAAATAATAAGGAAAAAATTACACCAAAATTTTGTTTTGTGTGTTTGAAATATAGCAGTTACTTCGTGTTTTTGCATTTGTGAAGTTATGACATTAAATGGTATTACTGTTACATTTTTCAAATTTAACCAACTTGCATGTTGTCACTCTTTTTCGTACTGGTATGTCACATAATACTTGGAGAACACCCAACATTCCAGCAATATCAGGCGACACGTTCTGTACCACCAGAACATGTCCTACACCATGACACCTCCTCCAAAACCTTGAGTTGTGTGTACAAGGTAAGCTGGGTCCATATCTTCATTGGGTGCTTGCCAAACTCTACGTACTGTCGGTACAGGGTGACTCGTTGGACCACATTACTTTTTTCCAGCCTTGCAGTGTTCAGGCACTGTGTTCCTGACACCACTGTAGACGAACTTTCCGGTTCTTCTTAGAAATCAGTTGTTTAAGTATAGACATGTGACTTCCAATACCGATCCCCGTCAATTCCCTGTGCACAGTTCACTGAGATATGCGTCAGGAACAGCCTTCATTGATTGCTTCGTCAGTTGCTGCGCACACAAATAATAATCACAATTCACAATATATTAAGAGAATACAATGTGGTTTGTCACAAATAATTTTTTTTTCAAGTGTACCATGGTTTTGCTGGGTATTCCGTGGTTTCGCTGTATATTTACGTGCCATTCGTCCTGATGAAGCTAGGTCAACACCCAGCAAAACCGTGGTCGACTTGAAAAAAGGAAAAAAATATATATATATATATATATACATATATATAAGTATGCAGGGGTGACATGGAGGAGACTGGCACAAGACAGACCGTTGTGGAGGAAACTTGGGGAGACCTTCGTCCAGCAGTGGATTGATAATGGTTGACAATGATGATGATGATGATATATGTGACAAACCACATTGTATTCTCTTAATATATAATATAATCATCACAAGACTAGTATTTGAGATCAAGAATAATTACAATGTTTGGGGATAATTATTAGTAGTTTTCCTCAACCTCATTATCAATAGTAAGTTCCCAAACTGTGAGAAGTTCCCGAATACTAGAGCTGATGTTGCATTGTTATTAAGCTGGGTCCTAGGGACCCACAGATTTTAAAAAAGTGGGTACTTTGTGAGATATTGTGGGTCCTTTTAAAAATGAAAGGAATCAAGAGATAATGTATATTCATACTTACATAAGCAAGTAAAAAAATAAATGTAATGTACATTGTTTGACACTTTAATTTATGCTCTTTGAAAGCAATCTTTACAAAAAATCAAGTACTGACAGAATTAATTTTTTTTTAACTAAAATTTATCATAATAGGACTACACAAAGACAATGCATTTTAAGTCAGCTCAGAACATCGAGCAGTTTTTATTTTCCAAAACACAGGAACTGTGTGATGACTACTCTTGAACAGGTTTTTTTTACTTTTAACGAACAATCATTGAACTAGATGTACAACTTTTAGTAGAGTATAATCGTTCACAGTGCTCTAATTTAAATGTTTGTTTGTTTTTCAAATTTCAACTGTTCCAATATTGATTAAAAGAGTCAAAAGGTTTAATAAATTAATCAGGACATTTGTACATTTACATAATTTTATATTGTATATTTACATAATCATGACAGACGGTTCATTGCTCGCTATTTCCATTCTTTCCCTAATCCTCACGAATTTGACTTTTGCCAAATGGCATGTTAAAAAAAAACTCAGAAATAAAATGTGGGTCCCAAAGGACACGTAGAATTTGTAATTATGGTTCCTTTTTTTTTTTTTTGTTTTTGTTCGTCAGTGGCAGCTCTGCAATAGCATTAAAAGTACCTGTGTCGGAGATCCAAATCCTTTTCGTTGTTGTGTCGAGTACCAGACGCCATCTTTTCGAAATGGCCAAAACAATTGAAATCACTGGGGTTCATATCTGTTGAATACGGTTAGATTCACTAAACCGTTCTGTTCAATTAGCACCAAAACAATTAGTTCCTTGTGAGGCCATGCATTGTCACATATAAGGACATATCTTTGTACATGATGTACCAATGCCCATGCCGGGAAATGCTCCACTAGAAATGTCATACACCACTCCAGTGTCATGGTGATGTTCTCGTCATGTCTTCAAAAAGGCTATGTCGTGAACATCCATGCCAACATCCAGTAAGGCTTTGCGCTCATGCAAGTCTGTATGGGGTAAATGCTCCGCGGAAATAAACATACGAGACTGACGAGGGAGAAAATAAGCAGAACTTTTTTTAAATGGGTGAGAAATCAGAATGCGCTGCAAGAAAGTGTGAATATATAATGCAGTACAAGCAAGATGGAATTGGTCGCTGTAATTCATTTACGTAAATATTAAACTGGAGCATATCAGTATTCGCATTATAAGTATTCATTCACATTATAAAATTACTGAATTCAAAACAAAGTAAAATGCTTCTAAAAGACACTGCTTCTAACCCTTTTTTTCTTGTTTTGTTTTGTTGTTGTACTTGCTTAGAACATCAGCTTAAGTTAAGTTTCCTCTTGTAAGTAAACCTTGCTTGCTTTTAAAAAAGCAAGTTCCACTGCCACATTTGTTTTTTGTTGACTCTACAGCTGCTCAGCACTCATTGCTTAATTTTTCTTTCTACTGATATCTTTCCATTCCCATTTCTTCATTGCCACTACTCTTTTTTTATTTTATTTCCTCAGATGGCAATAAATGTATCCATCATGCTGAAAGAACTTTCAGCTTGAGGACCATGAATGCATCATATCAAAGCCTTTCATTTTTTTCGAATAAATGGTGTAAATCTGAGAGTATGAATACTTTTGCATCAATTCTTACAAATTTTCCAAAAATGTTGCTGGGCCTCATCAGGCTTAAATGCAACCATTTATGAGGGGAAGTAACATTTAAAAACGCAGGATAACGGGAACATCACGCGGAGAGTGGGGGCACAGTTATAGGAAAAATCTTAGCTCCGTCCAACTTTCGTTTTCGAAAATCCCCTTCCCCCGTTTTTTAAGCTGAAATACAAATATTTATAGAATAAAAGAATATCGAACCACCATGTACTGAGCAGAAGGAGCATTGTGAAAAAAAAATAATAAATAAATAAAAAGATTGCTTACGGGAAAAATCTTTATTTAAAAAGGATCGGTCTAACTTCCGTTTTTGAAAGTTCCGTCCTCAAACGGAAAACTGTTCAGTTGTGCATCGATTGAGCGATGACACCAAACGATAACGGAAAACGCGGAATTCCACGAATCCACAGAAGAATCTCATTCCTGAAGATTACAGGGAAATCTTCGCTCCGTCTTAACTTTCGTTTTTGGAAATTGTTGCCTACAGTTTTATGCCAAAATGCGAACATTTATGCAGTGAAATGATATTTGCCACCCCGGTGGCACAGTGGTCTAAGCGCCGGCTTATGATCATTCTTCCGAATGGGGTCCGGGTTCGAATCCCGGTGAGGCATGGGTGTTATGTTTCTCTTACGACACTGGCTCTCTCCCTTCCCTGGAACCAGTGACCCTAAATTAGGGACGGGCGATTGCTTATAGCCCATTGAGTTGCTCACGATGATCGTTAAACCTTCAATCAAAAAATAAAATGATATTTAACAACAATATTTATCTCCGGTTTTGCATCGATCTCGAGTATTACCCAAATGATGACGAAAAAAGCGGAATTCCACGAATCCGCGGAAGAATCTCGTATACGGTATTATCTGAACAGTGCTGCCAATCAAGTCCATCTCGCAATGTTGACTTTTTATCCAGCAGGGGACGTCTGCTTCATGGATGATAATGCTACTGTCCATCGCACAAGATGTGTTCAGCAGTGGTTTAGCGAGCATGACAGCTACTTCCACCATCTTCCCTGGCCAGCACAATGCCCAGATCTGAACTGCATTGAGAATGTACGGGATATGCTAGAAAAACAGATTCGCAAGCAAATTTCTCTTCTGCCAAATCTCAGGTGAACGCCTGATATCCTGTAGACGTAGATACACTCCAGCAGCTTGTGAAATCTAGGCGAAAACTGCATGCGTGCTGTGATTCGGAATAAAGGAGGTCCAACCCAGTATTGAATAAAAGTTTATAATTCAGTGGTAGGCATATGTATTCATCAAGCTTTAAAGAGAAAAAGCTTTGAAGAAGAATTTAAAACAATAATTTGTTGCCAGTTTTTGTTATCGTAAATCAATTTTTATCATGAATAATCAAATTTTTTTATTTGTGTATATTCACATGGGTTTTTTGTGTTTTGTTTCTTACTAACATTCATAATTTTTCATATCGTGTTTATCCTAAAAAATTATGAAAAATAAATAACATTTTGTTAAAACGCATTTATCTTCAGTAAATCTTTTTAACTTTTAGTATTAGCGACATCTTTAATTAAAAATTGTGTAACGTCCTCTCAAACTCCGTAAGTTTGGTAAATTGGGATTCTGTTGTAGTACTAAAACAATGACGTTCTGGTCTAAGTACTCAATGATACGTAATAACAGTACACATGTCGGACTCAAAAATAATTTTAATTTATAATTTTGATCACTCTATGTGTAAATTTCCGTTTTTCAGGAAATAAATTTAGTTTCAATAGGATTATAGCTGAAGCAGTAACTTACAATAACTGTTCTTGCGATTGCATTGTGTGGTGATTTAAACGTTTCTTCCATGCAGGTGAAAATGAATATCATCGTCAAGAAATGCCCGGATCTTTATGTCCTTGTATTACTTCATGTGAAGCCCAGTAACTCAATCGACCATTTGAAAAACATGATTGAAGATAAAATAGGAATGCCTTGCAAAGCACAGAGACTCCTGTATTGTGGCCGAGAATTAGCAACGGGCACTGTATCAGATTTTAACATTATAGAAAATTCTGTTGTCTTGTTGGAAGGCAAACCTGATGAAATCCTGAATCTGTTTATAAAGAAGCTGACGGGAAAGACTGTCACAGTGAAGATCAGTAAAACGGCGCTCGTCAAAGATTTAAAAGTAGAGATTCAGAGAAAAGATGGGATCGCTGAAGACCAACAACGACTTATATTTGCTGGTAGACAGCTGGAAGACGATCGCACGTTATCAGATTGTGGCATTACCGATGAGGCTAAAATTGATCTTATTCTGAGACTGCTAGGAGATTAGTGGAAATTTTCCCTGAACTCTGGGATAAGATGTAAAATCCAGTTGCAGTTTGTCTAATATCTCAATACTAGCTACGATTTCTCTGTAAAAAAAGTAGTTTGAATATTGTTTGGAATCAGAATTATTAACAGAGCAATCAGACACCTCTGAACTCCCTGTATTTACTGTTCATCACGCAACATCAATCTTGAAATTTGGATATTACATTGCGCTGTTGTGGAAGTCGAGACAACATCTCCCGATTTCTGCTCGAACATCTGATCCGTTACTGGAAAGCTCGAACGGATATCGACAGATGCGAGATCGATTCTCACTCCAGGATGATGCGATTTTCAAGTTTTCTGATGTGAATTGATGTTACGTGATGAACAGTAAATACAGGCAGATCAGAGATGTCTGATTGCTGTGTCAATAATTCTGACGTTTTACCACATATTATAAGAATATTTCTTCCACAGAATTTATTATTTGAAATAATTTATAATAAAGATAAGTGTAGTTTTGAAGGTTTTCGGAAATCTTTCTTTTTATCACACATGAGATTATTCCGCTGATTCGCAGAATTCCGCTTTTTGTTGTTGTTTGTCATCATTTGGTTTATTCTCGAGATCGATGCAAAACTGAAGAGATTGGGGGGGGGGGGGTTAGTAGTTTTAAGCTTGGGAATGATATTTCGTGTTTTAAAACTTTCGAAAACTGAAGTTAAATGGAGTAAAAACTTCCCCCGTAATCGTAATTTTTCTCTCGCGATATTGCCTTTGTCTAGTATTGTTGTTACATATCATTTTATTGCATAAAAGTTTGTATTTAAGCTTGAAATTGTAGGCAACGATCTGCGAGAATGGAAGTTTGACGGCGCGAAAATGTTCCTGTAATCTTCAGGCTTGAGATTCTTCCATGAATTCGAGGAATTCCGTCATTTTCGTTATCATTTGAGTAATGTACGAGATCGATGCACAATTGAACAGAACTTTTTGGAGGGCTTGGTGGTGACAGAGAGATGTCTTTTTTTTTTTTTTAGTCGTAGGACAGAATTCCATCTTTACGAAACTTTTAAAAACGGAAGGTCGACGGAGTGAAGAGTTTTTCCGTAATCGTAATTTTGTTTTTCTTGCGATGTTCCTTATGCCCAGTGTTGTTAAATATCATTTTGTTTTATAAATATTTGTATTTCAACTTAAAAAACAAAGAGTCGGGGATGGAATTTCCAAAAACAGAAGTCGGACAGAGAGAAGATTTCTCCTGTAATCGCAGTTTTTTTTTTCTCGTGCTGTTACCACTATCCTGTGTTGGTGTTAAATGTTTTTTTCCCCTCGTGAGTGTTTGCATTTAAACTTGATCAAAAGAATTTTTTTTTTCCGAAAACGGAAATGGCGAAGTTGGAAAATTTGCATTCAATCATAAGTATTCATATTCTCAAAGTTACAGCATTTATCTGAGATAGTTGAAGCGTTGATATCATGCACTCATGGTCCTGAGGCTGAATATTCTTTCAGCATGTTCAGTTTTTCTCTTCTTCGACACTCTCATGCATGTTTTATGCAAGCTGCGATAACTAAAACATTCACACCAACTGATTTCCGTTAACCAGCGAGGTGCGGTGGACAATCAATATAATCTGATGACACCGTAATAATGCATGAATGCATGATACAGAGGGTATTCAGAAAGTAATGCCTCCATATTTATATACAAGCCTACTGGCAAGGTATCAGAGTGAAACAAGACAAGAATAAAGCTGAGAATTTCTACTTTAATTTGTTTATTTTTCTACATAATCTCCCTCACGCTCGATACAGACACGCCAACGTTTAAGAAGTTTTTTAAACCCGTGTGTAAAAATCTCCAGGTCGTTCCCTGAACTATTTCCTCGTAAGGTCTTGAACATCTTCGTCACAGGTGAACTGAATTCCTTTTAGATGTCTCTTGAAAGCAGAAAACAACCAGAAGTCGGATGGCACCAAATCTGAGCTGTAGGTAGATTGCTCGAAGTCTTGAAACTCGATTTTCTGTATGACTTTTAAGTGAAAGCACTGGCGTGGAGTTTGGTGTTGTTGTGTTGCGGAATCATTGGCTGTTTCCCCCCATGCCCGTGTTTTTTGTTTGTTTTTTTAATTTTAAAAGGTATGTATGTAGCTCTTAGATTTGATAAACATACATTTGACCATGTACTTCTGGTGGATAATGCCTCTGTAGTCCCAGAAAACAGTGAGCATGTGCTTACCAGTAGAAAGTTGAGTTTTGAAGATTGGTGTCAGTGTCCCACCAATTGATTTTTCATTTCTGGGTCATAATGGTAGACCCAACTCTCATCAACAGTTACAATGTTTTGGAAAAAAATCACTTCCATGTTTTTCATAGTGAGCAGTTTGGCATGTTTCAAATCTTGATTTCTTTATTTCAATCGTTAGGTGGCACGGTACCCAAAGAACACACACTTTGTTGTATCCTAAAACGTTAACAATTTCATTGAAACTACCTAAACTAATGTTCAGCATACCTGCTATAGTTCTCAGAGTTATTCTTTGATTTTCCCCGATGTGCTCATCAACTTTTTGCCTGTTCTAATCACAAGTTGCGATTACGGGCCTCCCACTCCACTGGCCAACATTCCTCCAGTGTCCTTTGATTTTCTTACCCAACAACAAACAGAGCTTATGTCCAAATTTCCAGAACCATAAACCACCACTAATCTATCTCCAATACGACGTTTTTGTGTTGTTTGATATACAGGGTGTCCACATAGTCTCTTTACAATTTTGCACATTTATTATGGACACCCTGTACTATGTATGTCTATGGTATTTGTTGTATAATATACTGTAAATATCAAAGTTTTAATTGACATTATTGTTTTTGGTTATAGGTCACTGACGTAGCAGGTGCTGTTCTATGAAAATGTGGTTTCCACAAGAGAGCGCAGTTTGTTGCTTGGTTCATCGAAACAAAATCTGATACACAAACGCAATGACGTTTGCGGACTAAGTATGGAAAAACCCCGCCATCTCGTCCTAGTATCTGCCAGTGGCACCAGAAATTCATGGAGACTGGGTCCTTGTTGGATCAAGATTGTAATGGCCGCTCACGAACGTCGAATGTAGATATCGAACGTGTTCGTGATTCATTTTCACGAAGCCCGAAGAAGTCCATTCGTTCCGTTCCCAGAGAACAACAAATGCCCCAGTCCACGGTCTATAGGGTGCTACATAGACATCTACATTTATATGAATACAAAGTGCAACTGTTGCAAACATTTGAAGCGAAGGATAGACCACGACGAAAAGAATTCGCAGTAACGATGCTGGATAGACTGAGTGAAGATCCCGAGTTTCTCGCACATTTGTTTTACGGATGAGGCAACTTTTCATGTCTCTGGGCAGTTAAACAGGCACAGTGTCAGGATTTAGGGGCTCTGAAAATCCTCATGCGTTTATGGAACTTGCGAGAAACAGTCCTGAAGTGAACGTGTGGTACGGTGTTATGCATTACCGAGTCCTTGGACCATTTTTCTTCAGTGAGAAAACAGTGGCGGCAGATGTTTACCAGAATGTTTTGCGTAAGTTGTGCCACAGTTGGAGGACCTTCAACCAAGCGTGATATTCCAACAGGACGGTGCGCCACAGCATTGGGGACACAACGTTCCCCGAGAGGTGGATTGGACAGGATGGTCTAGTTGCATGGCCACCCCGTTCCCCCGATGTCACACCTCTGGACTGTTTTGTATGGTGATATATGTACGATATCATGTATCTGACAAAGATGCAGGACATTGATGACCTGAAATCGAGGATCAACTATGCCATTTCGACCATTACTGAGGATATGCTGCAGCGCACATGGTTGTAAATGAAGTTTTGGCTAGACGTTCTATGTGCAAAAAATGGTGAACATTTTAAGCTTTTGTAATGAGGTAGAAAAACTTTAGTCTTTGCTCTTACTTATGTGCTCAGCCACATTTTTCTATCTCATACAGTGTATCTGTAATAAATGTGCAAAGTTGTAAAGAGACTTTGTGGACACCCTGTATAATCACACTCCACTCTTGATTATTTTCACATCTGAAAATGGGCTGGTCACGAGCTTGAAAGGTCTCACGTTTTTAACTCTGACAATGGTTTATGCTTTTAATTGTAAATAAAAGTGTTTTTTAATATGTCATTAGGTTTTAATTGACAACCTTTAAACCATCGTGCAGAAACGAAAAGTATAGTACTCACCTGACTTTCAGAAATATGTGCATGTACACTCTTGCATACACATAACGACACACGTAAATAGAATACAGTAGTATGTCGATAGCCCTCCAAGGTACCGAATTTAAACTTGTAAGTATTTAAAAGAAAAATTAAGATCATGCTAATTATATATCCATCTTAGTATTAAATACTTACTGTAAACTGAGTCGTATGCCAACTTTCCACTGTAGAATTATATATTTGTGTGCATGTATGTAAAAACCTGAAGAACCCATTGGACCACTCGTCCTGAGCTCCAGCACCAATGAGACTTAACCAGAGTTTGACCAATCATTGGCCTTGCTGTTCAGAACTCAAGAATTCATTGGAGTTCATGTCCAAGGCTCGAGCACCCATGTTACCGAGGATCAGCACAGCTGGAAAAACGGTGTGCTGAGTTCACTGATGTTACCTGTGAAAATGTGAGGGAACAGTTTTTTCACAATAAAGGCACAAGCATTTTGGCCACGAACTTACTAAACGACCTTTGTATTTACAAACCTTTCTGTGGTGCTAAAAGAACTTTTGAACTTCGTCAAATATCAGTCCGGGTTTGAGCCTATATAGAACCAAGCATCGGTGGTATTGACGGTAAACCGAGGCTAGCATGGACACTTGAAGCTGCCTTAGGCTACGCAGCCCAATTTCATTAGGGTTCAATGTACTGGTTGTTGTGACTCCCGTCATCAGCATTCAAAATACCAGCGTGTTGCGCCCTAGTACCATCTCTGTTGGCTCGAACCATAAAGAGCAACCTTCGCTCACCTCTAACGTTGATGAGCCAGGGTCGGCGGGTCATGGTTTTTGCCTTCTCGGACCACTTTTAGAAGGTACTAACCATGACTGATTGTCCCCCACAATGCCTCGATAGCACCCCACAAGCCTTGTCGTCTCGGAAATGCGCTGATCCAGTCGTCTGACCATTAAAATGTGGCCTTTGTCAAACTCGCTTAATTCCGCTGCCTTTCCCGTCTGAAGAACAAGAATAACACTGATCAACAGAGCTCAGTATCAGGTGTTATTTATACTGTTTTATGACTTTTACACGCACCGTCTTTTTACCTGCAGTTGCTTCGATTTGTATAAAATCGCGCTGGTCATAATCTTTTGACTTTTCACTTCGCTTCCGTGTTACTTTCCTATCGGGCACTCTAGCCCACATCTCCTAGCTTCCTATTTCTAAGGGTTGTTTAAGACTTGGGGTCAGACACTCCCTTCCTAAAATCCTCTACATATGATCTGATCTGATCTTTTGGCTTTTCGGTGTACGTGACTATACATCACGTCTTTCTAGGTGAGAGAACGTACGTGTCAAAAAAAAACAAAAAAAAAAAAAAAAAAAAAAAAAACAGTTCGCTGGCTTGAAACCCGCTAGGAAAAAGGATTCGCAAAAGGGCCGAGAAAGTCAAAGTCTAAGGTTTTGCGAAATTTGTTCATAAATTCGAAAAAATCCGAAACTGACTTTTCTGAAATAAACAGAATTACTGACTACGCAAATTCTGTCAAAATGCTAAATTAGAAGAAACTGATATTTTTAAGAGCGAAAATTTTGTTAAAAGGCTGACGGCCAAGGTTCATCCTGACTGTGCTGTTTTTAGAAGGGCACTTCTCCCTGCCTGCCCTCAAGCCTAAAGTGACCGCTGAACCACTAACTGTCCATTTGAAAGAGAAGAACACGCATTTATTGATGATTTGCATGAAGCCATTTCTAGATGGTTAGGAAACCAGTCTATTACTACTAATCTTGGAATCTCAGATCTTAGAAAAGTAGGATCAGAAACCACTCTTAAGCCTTTATGGCATTGCTGAGTAATAAAGCTGGCTGGGTGCTTCAACCTAGATGAAGATGATTTACTATTAGAGTGGGGCGAGTACAAGTCAATGTTTCTATCTCAAACTGATATTGAGAGTAGTAATTTGTCAGTTCCGAAAATATATTCAATTGTGTCAAAATCAAAAGGAACTGTGGGTAGAAGATTCCCACTAATACAGAAACTTTTAAACATTACATGTACCTTAGCAATTTCAAATGCTGAAGTAAAAAGAATATTTTCTTAAATTAAACTAGTACTTACTGATAACAATGTACGAGGTTTGTACCGAAAGTAATGCAAAAGTGGGCATAACTTGTTTATTAACTGACAGAGGTAATTCGAATTGTACATGTTGATAGAGTACCTCTCCATACAAAGGTACTACTCAATATATTCATTGAATCAGATACGTAGCCTTATCCAAAAAGCCTTTATCCGTAGCTTTATCCAAAATATATTCATTGAATCAGATACGTAGCTTTATCCAAAAAGCCAGAGCCAAACATTCCAGTCTTCCTGTGCCGCAGCTACGTTACTTAGGCTCAATTACTTACATACCAAGTGTGTCTTACAAACTCAAAAACGCACTCAAGAAGATGAACTACGGCGTCGGCATAAGGTCCCCTGCATCTTTACATACTATACTAAAGAGAAATAGTGAAAAACCACCTCTCTCCAGCGAAGCAGGCGTTTATGCGATCCCCCTACAGTATCCGAACGGCTCTAAACGATACTACTTGTACATTGGAATGACCAAGCGTTCGTTTGGAATCAGAGTCAACAAACATGAAAGGGACACAAAATATTGTAAAGTAGCCACGGCACTATCAGAGAAGTCAAATTCAAGTCAGCTACTCCTATGTGGGATGATATAAAGAAATTAGCTACCTACTCTACCCCTAAATGTACAGCCATTCGGGAAACCTTGAAGATCATTACCAACAGCGATGCTTGCAATGATTGTGTCTCGCTCGAGTTGCCACGAATTTGGAACCAATTCTTCAAGTAACACCTTTTCTCTACCAGGATCCCGCGTGCAACCAACGTGATGCCTGATATCTTTAAATGAATGTAACGTCACATCTATTTATTGTCAAGTTCCCGCGTTCAAATTGTTAAGCGTTCTATTTTGCAGTTTGCAGTTTCTGTCTAACTTCCTTGAAAAAGCCATCTGGTTGATGTGTGAAAGCTTGGAAACACTTATGTGTTTATTACCTGCGCTAATAAATCGGATCACTAGTACAGTGTTACTATTTACTACTTAATTGGTGTACTGTTCCTGGTTATAAATTAATTATTTATTCTTCAGTAAATCACTGATTTCAGTCCTTGCGCAAGAAAACGTTCGGCTAAGCGGCGAACACTTACTGCTTTTTCACTCTCTTCATTAGCATTCACTTTTTCTGCCAATGTCAAAAACTTTCTCTTTTGTTTCTTATTCATTTTTATGAAAGTAAAAACAAAAAGAATGATGTCGCGCAATATGTCAAATGAAATGAAACTTCACCTTCTACGTACGATATTTTATGAAAGTGCTCACGAATTTAAGCTTCAGAAAAATATATTTTTAGCGAATGTTTAAAAACCGCCCTGAATATTTCAGATTTTCCGCTTATGTGTACGTGAAACCAGCTTTCTGTGAAATGGGGAGAAAAAAGACAATGTCCATAGGAAATGGATGCCAAACAGTTGGGTTCAGCAAATCTTGAAAAGTCAATTCGGAATTAGAGAGAGAGAGAGAGATAGATATGCTCTGCGCCTCTGGCGATGCGAAGATCAATATGCAAATACAAGTGTTAGCCTACACTGCTGGCCACCCAAAATGTAACACCAAGAAGGAAGCATCCGATTGGCCTGAAATTCGTATCATGCGTCGCCTGCGAGAGGACATGCAAACGATTAGCATTGCAGGGCATATGCAAATCATGTGCGCCCGGCACGCCACCGAGAAGCACCATAAGGGTGCACAGAAGGCGGGGTGTAAGTGGTGGAAGTGTGTTGTACACTGTCAAAAATTTCACAGTTAGATTACGGGCAATGGCCGGCAACTGGGGGCCCGGCCGTTGCCCATAAAACTACGGCTTGGCCCATTTTTGTGAAAGCCCATGAAATTACGGTCTGAACCCTAAATACTAAGCCCATAATCTGAAGAGCAACGCCCACAAAAAAATAAGTTTGACCGTATTGAGCTACGCCATAATTTGAAGGGCATTGCCCATAAAAAAATAAGTTTGACCGTATTGAGCTACGCCATAATTTGAAGGGCATTGCCCATAAAAAAATAAGTTTGACCGTATTGAGATACGCCATAATTTGAAGGGCTATACCCGAAAAAATAAGTTTGACCGTATTAACTTAAGCTGTAATTTGAAATGCAATCCCTGTAAATATGAAGTTTGGCCATATTCGGTTAAGCCTCACGGCAAGTAGTCACCGACTTTTACATAAATGCATTTTTTGTGGAAGAGTGTGCAAGTAAATGCATGTTTTTGTGGAAGAGTGTGTGAGTGTGAAATTGTTGGATACTTACATTATAACTGAATCAATTCAGTTCTAAATGTGAGTAATGATATTTTCATATCTTAAAATCAGGTTTATTACAATATGGTAAATAATGACATCAGTTACACACAGATTTGTTTAACATTAGGCTTTACGAACTCTGTACACACAGTTGGTTGAACAATACTTACGTTTCTTTTAGACATGTTTTAATTGGAGAATTATTTCTAAAGCACAGTTGGTTGAACAATACTTAGTTTCTTTTAGACATTTTAATTTGCACATACGTACTTATGTAGTATTTGCATGAATGAATACAAAGGGCAGTTATGTAGTAAAGATATGTACAGGCATATTCTTGTATTTATATGTTATATCAATGACAAACAGAACTACGAACTGGCATCCGAGTACATTGCGTCTATAAGGGTATTCAATCCACAATGGTGTCAAAGTTGGTTTTTCATGTAGGTTTTGGCTAGTATTACATTTGACATAGGGTTGAATCATGCTTTTTTTGTTTTCACGTTCACTGCCTTGTGTGCTGGTTCATTTTACATTCTACTGAGCACTGTGCTGTCAGTGTTCCCAGAACTTTTACTGTCTTGTTTCCTATCTCTAATTTTTGGATATTTACCTACTTTTCACATGTTTAGTAAAATTATGTCAAAAACTGGAAGTACTGCTTTTGAAAAATCACATTGCTTCCCATAATTAAGGTATCAGAAAGAAAAGAAAAAATACTTGAATGGAAATGAGAGCTTTTGAACTTGATAGGGCATAATTTCAAATCTCAGACCCCCACCCAAAAGAAGAAACACTTGTTTAGACCCTGATTCTAACTGAGTCATTGTAGAACATTAATGCATATCAATATTTCTAAAATATTAAATTTTCCTGTTTGGAATGTTTTAGAAATGACTTCAGTGACTAAACCTGTTCTTTCATTGTTGTGTTGCCACAAGGAAACCATTTTGGAGCACAAATTTTTTTTTTGGAAAACTATTAAATAGTTGTATTTATAATATCTTGGCAATACCTGAAGATACTGAAACAATTTTTATTGATGTGCAAATCAGGTGTTTAGTGACAAAGGAAAAGAACACGGCAGAATCTTTAAATTTCTCAAAAAACAATTTCATCACATCATTTTGTACCAATTTCAGCACTATCATCTTAAAACATGAAATACATGCTTTGCATATTGAACATTTTGAATAGACCTTTAAAATAGGAATTACAAAATGTGTAAAAAATTTCATATTTTTTAACTTAAAAAAAAAGTGGCTTCTGATTTATCTTAAAATATAAATTTTCCTGGGCATCCAGGTTTTACTACCTGGGTAGGTAAATAATTTATGTATATACCCAGCTGCGCATGTAACATTTCGGATATTTTCCAAGCCCTGCTTAAAGTGACACAGGTGAAAGATTTCACTCGCAGAAATTTAGAATGAAATCAATTCTTTTTTACATTTTACTTTAATTACTACATTTGCAAAGCAAAGAAACTGTTCATGATATACTTTCACTGTCATTTTCTTGGCCAGCATTTACCAGATTCAGTAAAAAAAGAATAACCGTCGAAACTCGTTATAATGAAATTCAAGGGGGACAAAAAAAAAATTGTAGCAACGTATTGTTCTTAAAACATTACAAATTTTTCATTAAAAAGTTAGTATGTACTACAGAAATTTTCATTACGCATAAGATTGCAATGCTGTAAAAGTGAAATAGTGCCCACAGAGACAAGCAAAGGTAATTTTTTTTGTAATGGGAAGTTTTTGCTAAAGTAGTAATAATGAAATATATAAGCTTTAATTAATATGTATGTATGAAATTATGTACTTTATATATTTTTACTTATACATATCAGGGTTTAAAAAATACCATGCCTGAGTCGTGTGAACCATTGACCTGGGCAGGTAAATAAATAATCTAGTTGCCCTAGGTGCCAGACTGGGCAATTAAATCTAAAAATGAAGTTCAGAATATAATTTTCTACTACAAGAAAAAAGACAGTCATCGCATGTCATGTTGCTTTTCACTGCTAATCACTGGAAGTTGTATTATTGTTACGCAGTGCCAAGGACAGAAGAATATCACCTTCTTTAATTATTATGCTTTAGGTCCATAAATTGGAAGCATATGTAATTTTGCTCCAAATGTTTAAAGTCAGCGACTGAATGCATGCCTCTGATGGAACTAGCCTCTTGTGTTTATTGACAAAGGGTTAAAACTTCATATTTTTCATATTTTAATGTATTTCATATTTTTTCAGATATTTCATATTTTAAACGTGTTTTAAAGATTTTTATTGTAATATGGACCTGTGAGTCTGACACTGTGAAGAGAAGCTGCGATAGGAATAATGCATCGCTCCAGTGAAGATGTGAAGCTTTGGTCCGTTAAAAGGAAGGTTTGTTGCTGTGTGGAAATGACGGGTACAAGAGAAAGAGGACTTACGTTATTGGCAGAAGAGCAATAAATGTTGTAGTGATACGCTACAGAAAATAGGTCCACAGCAGCCACCCTTTCTTTTGTTGTATCCTGTACGTTGTTGGCAGGAAAAACCGGATAAAACCTTTTCGATTTGCAAAAGATACATATGAGTAAGATAGAAACTCGCGTGCAAACAAGCTATTAACAGAAGAACCAAAAGTGCAGAGACACAGCAAATCTGTTCAAACCAAAACCGAAATTTATAGTTCCCCAGTTTTCTGTACAACATAGAAAAGCATATTAGTACTTTCGCTAAATGTGTACTTCAGCGTCCTAAACTATTTCGTTGGAAAAATTTAACTGTGGGTGAAAAGTTCGATGCACACATTTTTTTAAGCATGCAAAATAATAGGGAAAGGTGAAAAATTATATTTTTAAATAAAAAGGAAATAATTTTTCTGAAGTATTAACCTGCGAGTACGATGGTTTGTAGCAGGTGGTGCGGGAGGCTGAAGCGATGCTAACGGCCACCACGTGAAGGTGCTGTGCGACGGAGCGAAGTACGAGTTGGTAGCAAATGCGTGGAAGTATACGACAGCAGTAGGGTATATTTTTCGGACGAGTATCGTGTAATTGTGCGCAGAAGTAGTTCAAACCTGTTTTATTCATTTTTGAGAAAGATATGTGCAGAATGTCGTTATTAGTGGTTTCACAGTGTCTCCGAATGGAAAGAAATTAAGGAATGTAAAATAATTTATGTACGACAGAAGTTTTGAGGAAGACGTTTTGGTTCCGGTTGAACCCAAAGTTTTAGTTTTGGTTTGGAAGATGTGCACAGGTAGGTGATTTCTTCAAGCACTTCATTTGCAGTTCTGCTGTTATTCAGTACATCGTAGCTCACATTTTTTTCCTCGTGACATGGATATTTTTCAAAATAAGCAATTTTCTTCAATTCATATATCGCACTATGGCAGGGAGACAGCTTCTTGTATTGTGGCGGATAATGAAATTTTAAGCCCTGACGAAATCCGAAATGACTGACGATTTTGTACTTCCGCTTTCTCAAAATTACCCTTAAAAAAAACAAAAACTTACAATGCTGCACAAATTCAACCTCTTTCTTTCTGCATATGCCTACAAGACTTTTCGATGACTACGTACTGCTAAACCGCTTCCTTCTTAATTCTTCCGCCCGTTACTTGCCCTTCTCAATGAAGCTTCCATTCACCGGACTCCACCTTGATGCCGTTGCCGCTCTCTCGTCCTATGCCTATACCGCACGTACTCTTCCAAACCATCGCACTCTCAGGTAAATACTTTAAAAAACTTATTTCCTTTTATCTAAAAATACTATATTTTTGCACCTTTTCGCATTATTTTGCATGCTTAAAATATTGTATGTCACACTTTTCCCACACAGTTACATTTTTCCGACGAAATAATTTAGACGCTAAAGTACACATTTACCAAACTTTCTATTTCGGATCAGGGAATCATATGCGAAAGAATGAAAAATTTCACGTCTGCTTTAAAAACAATTACAAAACATGAACAAACTATATTGTGTAGCATATGAGTATAAAATGGTTCGCTCTCCTGGCAAGAAGGTACTTGCTTGGACTTGTAGTCATCCGCACGTGAATTGCACGGCGAAGCGAATCTTCCTTTCAACAAAGCAAATCTTCACATCGTTGCCGTAGTGATGTGTTAGGCCTACCACAGCGTCGCACTCGCAAGTCAATATTACAAGTTTCCGACAAAATAATTTAGGACGCTAATCTACACATTTACCGAATAATCTGCCAATGATGAAGATTGGAGTGCCATTTCAGGTGGATTCAGTAGTTTTAAAGAGTTTGTAGAAATCAATGAAAATGCATTATTGGGGAATTGAGGGATATTCAAGAAATAGCCAATGAAATTCAGGATGATGATGAAGAGACATAACAAAGAATTAACAAAAGATCCCCAGACTGTCACGAAAGCAGTGTAGAAGCTTTGGAAACACTGTCACTACATACAACTCACCGATACATCTAATTGCCACACATTCCTGTTTAAACAAACTTGAAAAAGCTGTTTTCAATGAGAGGCAACAGCAGAAACAGTCTTCAATTTTACATAACTTTAAAAAGCCATAAATATAAAAAAGGTATGTAATTAAAATTTTGAGATCAAGTAATTTACATTTTTGAGTAATCTAAGCTTTAAAGTGTTAAATTTAACTAAGTAAATTCAATCATTGATATTTTTCTTATTTTGCATGTTATTCTCATGTTAATTACTTTTTAAACTTAATTTTGGCTGGAATTACACTAACTTTTACTTATGCTGCGCTCTTATTTATGCGTGCTTTGGTTTGCGCTGACATATATGTGAAATATTACTGTATACATGTGATGATGAGGTGATTATAGATATAATTAAAAAATATATATTTTTTGGCTCTTCTGGTTTCCAATTAAATTTATGTAATTTATGTGTTGAGTGGTAAAAAAGCTGTTTTCAATGAGAGGCATATGGGGTTTGTATATATGCAGATTTCCATTGTTTGCTTCTTCCTGCTGAAAACTAAGCTAGGGATGCCTATGAGTTAACTGAATATACCATAGTCACAAAATGATTGATAGTTATATACTAAGGAATGCGAGGAAATGGTATTCCTAAAAGCAATCAAAACCATGTAGCAGTCAGGGAGAATCACAAATGTGTTTCCTGAACGAAAATGTGACATTTCATCACATGAAACTTTTTTCCCCGCCTCTAAATTGAGGCCACTGGTTCTAGGGAAGGAGAAAGCCAAAGCTGTTATGTTATGTAAAAACAGGTTTCTTTTTTAAAGGTTTTAACGGCTAATGTGAGGAACTAAATGGGATATAAGCAGTCCCCGTCCCTAATTTAAGAGTCACTGGTTCCAGGGAAGAGAAAACGCCAGTGCTGTAAGACAAACACAACATCCATGCCATACCGGGATTCAAACCCGGACCCACTTGGACAATCATAAGATGGTGCTTAGACCACTGCACCACCAGGGTGGCAAAACTAATGCCTCATATGGGACTCAAACCATATGTTAAATTGTGACTGCTAGCCAAAAACCTTGATGTACAACCAACTCTGATACCAGAACGGCTTGAACATCCTCTAGACCAATAGTTCTCAAAGTGGGTTTCACTAAAATAATAGGGGGCATATGCGGATTTGTTAGCAACCATACCGAGTCACATAGTGAACCAATTTTCAAAACAAAATTAATCTGAATTTATGGCTAGTGCTGGTAGGATGTGTGGTGAAGTTTAGCATATTTAGCTGAAATTTCTAAAAATGAACTAATGGAACTTCTCATTACAGGGTGAAAACAATCTGTTCAATGTTGAAAAAACAAAACACAAGCAATGACCAAAAAACTTTATGAGAAAACCAAATTACAGGGAACAGCTCTGACCAATTTTCATAACTGAATTCATTATCATCAGAAAATGAGCAAACAATTGGAAACTTGATGTTAAACAGCTAATAATCGTCCATCTCTGCACTCTCCAAACATTTACAAGGCAGTATTTCCCATTCCCACTGAATGAACTAGTTACTCATTCACATACAATGCAGAAATGTGTAATCTTCTATTGCCAAATAAAAAACTTATGAGACATCTTTTAACTCTGGTTGGTTTGAAAAGCATTTGTTCTTTGAAATCACTGACTAGTTTTTTTTTGTTGGAGGTTTAACGACCACCGTGAGCAACTCAATGGGCTATAAGCAGTCGCCCGTCCCTAATTTAGGGTCACTGGTTCCAGGGAAGGGAGAGAGCCAGTGCCGTAAGACAAACACAACATCCATGTCGGACCGGGATTCGAACCTGGACCCCTTACGAACGAATGATCAGAGGCCAGCGCCTTAGACCACTGCGCCACCGGGGCGGCGACTAGTTTTTGGATTCCAATGGAAAAAGAATTTCCAACATTGTCGAGCACTGCCTTAAGTATTTGTTGCCTTTTACAACTACATATTTATGTGAAACCAGTGTTTTATCCTTAACCACCATAAAAACTAAATATTGAAATAAGCTGGATGTTGAAGATAACTTGTTTGTACATAAGCAAGAAAACTCAAAATATTGATGAACTTTGCAAGAGTAAATGAGCTCATACATCTTACTGATACTAAACAAATGACTTGACCAGTTTTATTTGATTTTTTTTTTTAGCCAATTGTGCAATTTCTGTGACATCAGTGTATGTAATTTTAGCAAATATACCTGTGTATTTGTATTTTTTATATATTTTATACCCACATAAACACACTGGAATAAACTTTTCATTAAAGAATATGCCTGTACATATCTGTACTCCATAGCTAATCTTTGTATTCATTGGTGCAAATATAATAAGTACATGAGCAAATGTAAAGGAGTCTTAAAAAAAACCCAAAGTATTGTTCAGCCAGTTTGTGCTTTAGAAATAATTCTGTCTAAATTCAGGAGTTGAACACTATGCCGTAAAAAAAAAAAAAAAGCACAAAACGATAAGACAATATTTATGCGTGTTATATTGCAAAATGGAATTCATTTCAGACTACAAACATACGAAGAATGCTGCCCTACGTAATTCCCAAATCAGCATGTACAGATCGAATTTATTTGACATCCTAGTCAACGCTACGTATATACCTGGCGATAAAGACTTGCACAGAAAGTAAAGCACTGTATCATATTGATGGTAAAACATATATGGATGTGAGAGTTATGCCCCTACCCCAGTCAAATGAAATCTTAGCTACTACATAGATTTTCCTGTGTGACAATGCTTCAGCCACCCTCGTTTGGTGGTGAAACTTTTAAAATTATATATATATATATATATATCATCATTGTCAACCATTATCAATCCACTGCTGGACGAAGGTCTCCCCAAGTTTCCTCCACAACGGTCTGTCTTGTGCCAGTCTCCTCCATGTCACTCCCGCATATTTACGAATTTCATCCACCCATCTCCCATGTGGTCTTTTTCTGGGTCTTTTCCTGTCCCTTGGAATCCAATCTAAAATTTCGGCTGTCCATCTATGGTCTGTCCTTCTGGCAGTATGTCCAGCCCATTGCCATTTCAGGAATTTAACTCTGATCATGATGTCTTCCACTCTCGTCATTTTTCGGATCCACGAGTTCCTCTTCTTATCTCTCCTGGTTATACCAAGCATGCACCTCTCCATGCTTCTTTGAGTTGTCTGCAGCCTTTGTATGTCTCTTTTAGTTAAGGTCCACGTCTCTGCACCATACGTAAGCACTGGAAGGATGCATTGATCAAACACTTTTCTTTTAAGACATAATGGCATATTGCTCTTGAAAATTATGCTGTTTCTTCCAAAAGCTCTCCAGGCAAGTTTTGTACGCCGATTAATTTCTTCATCAATGTGACCCTCACTTGATATCTGCTGTCCAAGATAAACATACGTATCTGTTATCTCCAGTTTTTCTCCATCAATCGATAAATCTTCATTTCTTGTAAAAGCATTGAACATCACTTTTGTCTTCTGAAAGTTCATTTTTAATCCCACTTCTTTACTCTTGTCAGCAAGTTCCTGGATCATACTCTGTAGCTCTGATGGGGTAGTTGCAAAAATGACTACGTCATCAGCAAAACGAAGGTGGGTTAGATAATCTCCATTAATCTTTATCCCTTTGTTTTCCCAGTTCAGTGATTGAAAGACATTTTCCAATGTGGCATTAAAGAGCTTCGGAGATATGGTGTCACCTTGTCTCACTCCCTTTCCAATTTTTATGTGTGTTGTATTTTCAAACAGCCGAATCTTTGCACTTGCATTTTCATAGATGTTATTAATAATATTAATGTATGCATCTTCAATACCGCAGGATTTCAGAGCCGTGGTAACTGCTGATGGTTTCACCGAATCAAAGGCTTTTTCATAATCGATAAAAGCCATGCACAATGGAAGTTCATATTCCCTCGCTCTTTCAATTAGTTCTCTCAGCACATGGATATGATCTATTGTGCTGTAGCCACTCCTGAATCCAGCTTGTTCTCTCGGTTGAGCCATGTCCAGTGTTACCTTCAAGCGGTGTGAAAGAACTTTAGTGAAGATTTTATAAACCACTGATAGGAGGCTGATAGGTCTGTAGTTCCTGAGATCCTCAATGTCACCTTTTTTATGTAGCAGGATCATTGTAGCATTGTTCCAATCCTCAGGAATCTTCCCTTCATTAAGGCATCGAGTGAAAATTTGGGCGAGTACTGTTTCAATTTCTCCACTTGCTTCTTGTATGATGTCTATAGTAATTCCATCTTCTCCTGGAGCTTTCCCCCGCTTCATGTTCTTGATTGCATGTGCAACTTCTGCTGGGAGGACTGGAAGAACTCTGGTACCTTTCATGATGTCTGGAGTACATGTATCATCCCTTTCATATAATTTGGAGTAGAAATCTTTCACTCTTGTCAAAATTTCGCCTCTATTTCTTGTTATAGAACCATCTTCTTTTCTCAGAGCCATAATCTGTTTTCTTCCCTTACTGAGATGTCCCTTTGCTATCTTTAGGCTTTGGTTGTTTTCAATTGCTTTCCTCACTAGTTCACAGTTGAATTTTCTTACGTCTTCAGTGATACTTTTTCGTACTGTCTTGCATAGCTCTATATATTCCACTTTGGAAGTCACATCTTCTTTAGTTGTCCTCATCTCTCTTCTTTTTTGCATCAACATTTTGGTTTTTCCTGATAATTTGTTTACATGCAACTTGTTCTTAGACCCAGCTAATTTTGTTGCTGTTTCCATTAGAGCTTTGGTTACTTTTCTGTTAACTTCCGAAATATCCACTTCTTCCGATGTTAGGCCTTCTAAAGCAGAGAATCTGTTCTTCAGTTCCAACTTGAAAGTATTATGGTGTTTTTTAAGGTTGGTTATGTCAATACATTTTGTTTGTCTTATGAGCTTGCCACGTTCCAGTTTAGTGTTGAGGTGCATCTTACATCTCACCAATCTATGGTCACTACCTGTGTTGAACTTGTTTAGCACACTGCAGTCTTCGATGACGAATTTTTTGTTACACATAATAAAATCAATTTCACTTGTCGTCCCAATTGGATGTCTCCATGTCCATTTCCTGTGTGGCTTTTTCTTGAAAAAGGAATTCAAGATGAAAAATCCTTCTGCCTCTGCAAACTCAACGAGAGTATTTCCACGCTGGTTTCTGTTGCCGTGACCGAATTTACCTACTGAAGTTTCATTCTGTTGCCGGTGCCCTATTTTTGCATTGAAATCTCCCATAATTATCTTCAAGTGCTGCTTACCTTTATTATTTAGATGACGAATTTCCTCATAAAATTCTTCAATTTCTTCTTCAGGATGTCTTGTGGTGGGTGCATACGTTTGAATAATCTGAGCCTGGTATCTTCTCGATAGTTGGATAACGAGTCGTGCAGCTCTGTCAGAGGAACTTTCAACTTCTACCACTTTATCCTTCAGTTTCTTGTTTATTATAAATCCAACACCACTAGTTCTGCCAGTATCTGTCCCACGATAATAGAAGAGATGTCCACTTTTCAGTTCAATGAGATCTTCTCCTTTTCTCCTTACCTCACTTAGCCCCACGATGTCCCACTTGATATATATATATATATATATATATATATATACGTACACAGTTCGTGAGCTTAATATCAAACAAAAATGTGTGTAATTGATTTCGTTACTTTTACATATCATAATAAACTTAATTTTAAAAAATGTCTACTCACATGTTTTCATGGCGTCTTTCTTTCACATGTTCGTGGCTTCGTGTTCGTCAGTTAGGGATGGGCGATATTTATCAATATCTCGAAATATCGATATTTTTGTCCGATATTTCGATATATAGTATTGATATCCAAGTTACGATATATCAGAAAAGCACTATATCGGTGCGATATTCAATATATCAGCCCATGGCTGATGTGATTTAATTTGTGGAATGAAATCTGTGTTCTTTCCTCTGGCATGTCACGAAAATTATGTTGCTTGAGGACTATCAAACTGCGATCTCATTATCGAGATTCACATGATATTATGTCACCTTCCGATTTCTAGAACTTTACAAGGAAAAATATCTGCTGTGTTGAAAACCTCGATGGTTGAAAATTTTAACTATTAGTTGACAGTAGGCACCCAGAAAACAAATTTAACGAACGGTTGATAGCAGATTGTTCTTTTGCCTATGAGTATTATGTTTGAAGTAAACTGGCACTTTGACCAAAATTAAATACATACCAATGACACACAATTTGAAGTGAAGCATTTTTTTTGTTTTTTTTGTTAGTGATAAAGTATGTAGATCTTAACAGCTATGTAAGGAAATGCAAAACAGCTTTTCAAGAGTTTTCTTGATGTCTTACAAGTTATGTAGTATAAAGTTTGTTGTAATTCAGGCTATGTATATATCAGACGTAATTTTTTTATCATCCTTTGACAATTATCTTGTTAATACATAGTGAAACTTCCTGAAGTAATTATATAATCTGGTAAAAATATGAGCATAACAACTTTCGTCTTGATCTGCTGATTTTCCCACACTTACAGCATGTTATTTCCTCTGATTGTCCATTCGTTTTTTTGTTATCTAGGAGAGACAGGCTTTCATTCATTAATTAGTAAATATATACTTGATGAATTTGGATTATGATATTTTTTTTATGTTTTTCATACATTAATTAGTATGGCTTTCATTAATTAATTAGTAAATATATATACTTGATTAATTTGGATTACGATATTTTTTATGTTTTTATTTTTATAATCATATTTTAATGGAGGACTAATAATCGTTAGCATTTTTTTAAATATCTTTCTGGAAAAATAATTGCTTTCTATGAAAAGGCCATTACAAATTATTCGTACTCTAATTACTGTTTTTAACAAAAATGTCACTTGTAAACATATTATAAGCACTTTAATTTTTTTGCTTATGCCATGGGAACTATTTTTGCTTACACCATAGAAGTAATTATATCTGTATACTCCATTAACATTATGTTCTGTCTTAAACGATAAAAAAAATAGCAAACATTGTTCACACCTTCTGAAAAATATAAATGTATACAAAATGCTCTAAAAATTACAATAACAAAGTTTTTTTAAAGATTTTTTTCCATAACATTTCCTTGCAAGCTAATATAATGTTAACTTTGACATTTGCATCCCAACAAAAATAGTTATTCTTTCTATAATTCAGTTATTCCCACGTTAATTGATGGTTAAGATTCCAGTCTGCTGGGATTAATAAGTACTTTTGTTTTTTTGTCATTTATGCCATACTGAAGCTTCAACTTACCTTTTCTCGAAATGTTGGAAATACATATTTCTCGTAATCTCACATTGATGAAAAACTCATGAAAACATTCCTTTGGAAACTTCTTAGCAGAAACCATATCCCTGCTCGTCGAGCAATGCCTACACATGAAACAAGAAAATCACCTTTTGGGTTTTGGAAAGTATATTCAGCATTTCTGCAGATTACAAGCTCACTTCTGTTGCATGATTTTTTTATTTATTTTTGCATCAAATTTTTCTGCTATATATTTTTTTTTATTTTAGGATCTGAAAAACAATATTTTATGTGTTTTTCATATCACTAAAAATACAGCTTGAGAGCTGCAATCTTGCATAAAGATAGTTTTAAGCTATAAAATGTAATAATAAAGGACAAATAAAATTGCTCCCTTTTAGCAGGAGAAAGCAGCTCTTGAAAAAAAAAATTTCAGCTGATGTTTCTAAGAAATTATCTGAGAAAACTGGTAGGATATTTATTCCCCACATTCACTGCCAAGCTTGTGTATTATAATTAGTTATTACTTATTACCAAAACAATTTTTTAAGGTAAAGAATATTTTTATGTCTTAAGAGACACATATGGTTGAGTCGTCATTAGACTATGTAAATGCTATCTGTGGAGAGTAGTTACTCAATTATGTTTGCTCATGCTGATGAAACAATCCTGTTGGCAGAGAGCAAAAGTGAGTTGCAGCGTATGTTGTCCCACATGTATGAAGTTTGTATGAATTTCAAACTTAGTATATGAAAGGAAAAACCCAAAGTTATGTTTTTGACAGATGAATTGTTAGTATTAAATCAAAACAGATCAGTCTAAATGGCAAAGAGATTGACCAGGTAAATCAATTTACATATTTAGGAAGCATGTTTGACAGAGGAAACAAATTAGGTGGTGAAATTAGTAGGCTAGTAAATTCATCTTTGAAAGTCACAGCTGCTTCAGGAGGATTTTGAATAAATGATGAATGATAGGTTCTCAAAAAAGTCCCTAATAGTTGTGTGTGAAAAAGTACAGTAATTGTTCCTACTCTGATGTGGAGCAGTGAAGGTGGAGTACTGCAGATGAAACATAGGAGTGATTTGTGAGCTGTATAGATGTGTTACTTATGGGGGTGGGGGCAAGATATGTTTTGATCATGTGAGGAATGAAGATGTTTTGTAGATGAGTAGTGTGAAGCAAAATATTGTTTGTAAGGTGGGGACAAATATTCTTTGGTGGTTTGGAGAATGAGTGGTGAGATGATTACTAGGAGAATTTATTCTGCACAAGTGACAGGAAGAAAATGTAGAAGATCAAGGGAGGACCAGATTCAGGAATTCCTGCATGAGAAAAAGAGAATAAATGTGAAGTACAAATGGTCTTGTGTGTGATGGATGTCAGTGAAGCTCAAGTTGTGAGCTGAGATCACTGTAAATGCAGATGTTTGATACATCAAGAGTAAATAAAATGTATTGCCATCAGTTTTAAACTTTAATCCAGCAGATAAGCTCTCATCAAGAAACTAACCTATGATCTTAGAGAACAGCTTAGTGATATATATGCATGTAAAGAGAAAATCCCTCACCTACAGCAAGTTGAATATAACTAGAGGTGAGAAATCCGTACTTATTTTTGTGTTGTTTTGGTGTTAATAAGTGAAACATTAAATGTTATATCCCATTTGAGTTAAAAACTGTAAAAAAAAATTTTTAAATCTGCTGACTTCCTTAATTTTAAGGATAGACTCCACCAATGCGCATTTAAAATGTAAAAAAAAAAAATGATATGATATCGAAGATAGCTCCTCAGGCGTTTTAGACTTGATAAAGAATACTTCAGATATTTATTGTGTACAAGTTTTTAATGGAGATGAGAAATCCAAAGAAATGGACTGAGAACTGGAAAAAAATGCGTGAAGTGGTGTGTGTGTGTGTGTGTGTGTGTGTGTGTGTGTGTGTGTGTGTGTGTTGATCTCCATGAGCATCTAAAGTTGTTCCCGAATGTGTAGAAGCTCGATTCACCATAAGCAGACACATGTCCCTAATTTAGGGCGAGTGGTTCCAGGAAAGACAAGACAGGAACAACTTCTTTATGTATTTTACCACTTGGTAGGCACATTTTCCATGATTATTTAGATACTGAATAGTTTCCATGACATTTAATGAACATTTCATGACTGAATAGATTTTATTCATGACATTTAATAAATAGATTTCTTGACTGAATAGATTTCATGACATTTAATTGCTAAAACCTGGAAAGAGCGACATCTTTGTTTATTCACTGACGCCACATATTTGGAGGATTTTCACATTTAATGAACAGTGCTTCTTATTTTGAAAATTTGACTGTTTTCTAGCAGTTTCTGAGGAAGAAGTAATCTTTTTGTATGAGAATTTTCCTGATATTGATGCTGAATCAGTTGTAGCAGGTATAAAATCACATACAATTTTTGCAAACTTGAACAAATGTAAAACCGATGGGTGCAATGCAAGGTATTCATATAATCTTTAATGGTAGTCTAAGAACTCCCTTCCTACAGCTAGTGTCAAACATTTGGCACAATGTATTGCCTTTTAATCAAACCAAGAACCCATATTTATGAGTACAAATGCAATTTTTACATTGCACATTTATTAGATTTTAGCAGCAAAAGAATTTTGAAAAAAGTAACTTTGTATACTGTAAAGAAACACTAGAGAAATCAAATGAGGAAGAGCACTGCACATTAAAACTTTTCTGGACAACAGAATTTTGTTAATGCCATTCCGTTTAAGAATAACAGTTTTCAAAAAAAAAAAAAAAATATGTTCACAGTTATTATCAAGAGAGAAATAGACATAATGACAAAATGGATAACACTGGGCAAATTAGGCCGAAACCTGTTAACAAGGTTTGTTGTATTTTCAGTTTTTTTTTGTTTTTTTTTTACAAAAAAAAAAATTATATATGTATCTACAGTGTATATGCACACTAACTTTGAAATAATATATTTTCATGTATGTGTGCAAACTTCTTCAAAATTGCATTAAAAAGCTCTAGCCATTTACCTCTCAACAATATTATGACTTTGCAGAACATTCTGCATTAGAAATTGCAATTATATGCTGTGATTACAGGCTAAGGGGGTAATGTTTCAGACAGAAGTAACCCAGTGATTTTGTTTTAGGCATTTTACTCCGCTTTTGTACTTAAATAAACATTTCGAATAATGGAAAAACCTTAACATGTGTAGAATAATCAAATCAATGAGACTTATTTACCCAATTGCCTGTGGTTTACTGGTCTTCTATGTAGCAAAATATTTCTGCCACAAATTCCATTTCAAGTGTGTTTTTTTATTCATGTATATTCTTTAAAAAGATGTTGAGTGTGCTTAACAGGAAAGTTGACATCTAATTTGTTTACTTTCAAATGATAACCAAAACCTTCAAATATCGTTGGTGACAGTTGATACTATCCACAGCCACAGCCCCCCCCCCATTAGTGGAAGGGGAGTGCAGATGTTATATAAACACAAAAGTGCACAACACTTTTATGATTGCTTTTTTGACTAATTTTGTCTCGCTGTATCAACAATCTTGCATAGGTAGCAATGTTAAGTACAGAGAATCATGATAACATGTTTTGGTAAAAAAAAACAGTTTCCGCATTTATGTTCTGTAAATTTATGTGACAACTTCCTGCCCTTTGGCCACTTTCATCCCATCTGTGCTCTGCCCCTTCATTAAGAAATGCAACAAGGGGCATATATAGATTTTTTTGAGGGCGTGCCGTGCCAATGAAATGAAAAAAATTAAATCCACCAGGACAAAATAAAAGAATGAGAATAGAAAAAAAAAAAAAAAAAAAAATTTAACGTAAATTAATGAATTTTTTTATTAAATTACGCATTTTTGTTTCCAATGTAAGGCACATTTTAACAATAAATAAAACACATTTAAACACTTGGGGGGGGAGTGGGCATAAATATATGCCACCTTACATTACATAAATGTATAAAATATATAATATAAATACGCCCTTACATTACCATGGCTACGATGTAAACAACCCTGATGTTGGCTTTCCAGCTCAGCATACAAGATATATTTTTAGCGAATTTTTATGAATTATAAAAACGTAAAATGTTAATTCCGCTGTCGAAAATATTTATTTACGTAACAAAACAACGTAAAAGGGCGAAATAAAAGCACTAAGTTTTTAACGAGTTTTAAAGTCGTAAAACCCATGGCGTCGGTCTTGTAAAAAAACGTTAAATATCAATTCCGCTATCGGAAATAATTATTTACACAACAAAACGACTGAAATGGCAAAATAAACGCACTACGTTTATTTCCAAGTACAGCGACCGTCTTGTAAAAGGTACGAAGTTAGTAATATACATTACTTTTCTGAGATATCACTATTTTAATGGTATTAACAAAACTTGATTGCAGCTATATTTTCAAGCTGCAGGATAATTTAGTACTGGCTGAGATTTGTGCGAACAAGCCAACAGCCAATTAGTCCCAAGTTCCCAATAGCCAATACTTAACACAACATTGGATCGGATTCAGTAATAACCCAAATGCAGTATGCAGTGAATAAACCGAAATATCAGTCAGTCTTATTGAGATCAGAAGTATTGAAAAATATCGAAAAATCAATCCGATATATTGATCTTTAAATACAGATATTTTCGATTCAATATATCGGTCGCAGAAATATTTAAAGATATCATACTTTTGAAAATATCGTCCATCCCTTCGTCTTGGTAAAAAAACGAGCAGCCACCGTACAATCACGTGACGACTCGCTGACCAATAGCAGAAAGCGACGCATGCCGCATTCCTTTTCTGTCATTATCGTTCATTGGCTAGCCCGTGCCTCTTAGCAACGCCCGTAAAATTACGGTTCGGAACAGTTGTCCTACATATCCATGCCCGTTAAAATACGGGCATCGCCTTGAAACTGCAGAAACGAGCCTTGATCGTAAAAATACACGGGCAACAAGACTTTTTTTACGGGAATTTTTAACAGTGTACTGCCGGACCTGTGCGTGGGAAGCTTCCTGATGCCTCGTCGCAGAATACGGCAGTCATTCCAGAACGTTTCGAAGTTCGACAGAGGACGAATAGTGACTTATCGCGACAGCGGTTTATCGTACCCGGACATCGGTGCCCGTGCAGGACGACATCCAGCCACAGTGAGGCGAGTATATGGATTCGGATTCGGTGAGTGCAGGAGGGACAGACGGACCGACGTGAGTTATTGCCGCAGCCGCGGCTCACCACCGAACGAGAGGACCAGCATGTTGTGCTGCGGGCATTGACGGCTGGCACCGCCACATCACGAACGTTAGCGCAGGAATTAGGGTGTGTTGCGCAACAACCTGTGTCAGCACGTACCGTTCGACGTCGTCTGCAGGAGCGGGGACTTGTGGCACGGCGCCCATTGCTCCGATTACCATTGACTTTACACCACCGGCGAGTGCGGTGGCAGTGGGCCGTTTAACTCCGCACCTGGAATACGGAATGGCACGACATTGTCTTCTCCGACGAATCCCGCTTCTGCCTGCAACACTACGATGTTCGGATCCGCGTGTGGAGGCACCGCGGCGAAAGATTGTATGACGCCTGCATTATGCATCGCCATACCGGTCCGTCGCCTGGCGTTATGGTTTGGGGCGCAATTAGATATGACACCCGCACCCCTCTGGTACGCATCGCAGGTACACTCAACAGCCACCGCTACATCTTCGACGTTTTGGAGCCTGTAGTTCTCTCTTACCTGCAGGACCTGCCAGCGGCCACGTTTCAACAGGACAATGCGCCCGAACGCAGCACGCATCGTGCAACAATTCTTCACGGCCCACCAGGTGTCACTGCTGCCGTGGCCCGCCTGTTGTCCCGATATGTCGCCCATCGAACACGTCTGGTCGCTGATCGGCAACCACCACCCGCGGCTACGTCTGATGAACTGTGGCAACGTGTGGAAGCAGCCTGAACCGACATAACCCAAGCCCACATCCAAAGCCTCTTTCGTTCGATGCCGCGGCGTGTAAGGGCCGTTATTGCCAGCCATGGGGGCCACACGAACTATTGATGTTTGCGTGTTCCGCAAGTCGCACGGGCCTGTAAGCTCAATTGTTTCAATTTTGTATCTGTTGTTTTGTGTCCAGTAAATCTGGCTTTGCTATCTCGTGTCCTTCTTGGTGTTGCATTTTGGGTGGCTAGTAGTGTACAAAGAACGACATCGTCCAGATTCAGAACAGTAAGTGCCGCCCCGGTGGCGCAGTGGTCTAAGCGATAGCCTCTGATCATTCGTCCGAACGGGGTTCGGGTTCGAGTCCCGGTGAGGCATAGATGTTGTGTTTGTCTTACGGCACTGGCTTTCTCCCTTCCCTGGAACCAGTGACCCTAAATTAGGGACGGGCGACTGCTTATAGCCCATTGAGTTGCTCACGGTGGTCGTTAAACCTACAAAAACAAAAAAAACAAAAAAAAAACAGAACAGTAAGACAACTGATTGTTTACAGCTGAATTTTTTTAAGCAGGAAAAGTAATAACGAGTATGACTTGAAGTTTAAATGCACGATCGTTTCTCGTTATTTTCCCATATTGCTCACTAGAATTGGCTGCCCTAGCAAAGCTTTTACAATCAATCAATCATGTAGAAGATTTGAGGAAGGCAGTGCGTGACGCATGGTCTTGAACAGCCATTTGAAAGTAGATTAGCGTTATGTTACTCTAATAGAAAAATGTTACAGACATAGTGAAATCAGTTGCAGAGTTTGCCGGCCTCAAGCGGAAAGCAGGAACAGAGGCCTCAGAGACAAAACCAATCGACACTGCCGCCAATTTGCAGCATTCAAGACACCATCTCACACCCACCTAACGCGGGGGTGGGGTGACTGAAATGTACACGGGATATATTACTATGTTCAAAAAGTTTCAGAACTTTTTATATTAAAAAAGAATGCGTACAGATAATATCTCTTTATGCGGTGTTTCCTCCAATGTAGTTACCCTGAGCAACTATGCATTTTTGCCACCGCTCATACAAAGATTTAAATGCAGATTGCAAGCCCTCTTTTGCCACATACTCCAGTGCTTCCGTCGCAGCTCGTTGCACTTCTTCGGAACTTGAGAAGCGTCGCCCCTTAAGTAAATTCTTCTTCCGGGGAAAAAGTCACACGGGGCGGGATCAGGGGAATAAGCTGGTTGTGGAAGAACGGGAATGTGATGTTTGGACAGGTAGTCAGACACCAGGAGGGATATGTGAGCCGGCGCATTATCGTGATGGAGCACCCACGAGTTGGTCTTCCAAAGATCGGGTCGCTTGCGTCTCACTGATTCTCAGAAACGTTTCAATTTTCAAATACTGACGTGCTGTACTACTTACGCAACTATATGGATCTATCTACCCTCTATTTAAGTACGGCATTTCGGGGAGGGTTTAAACCACCTAAACCCCTCCCTGGCTACGACCCTGCATACAGTTGTGAAAATATAAACTACAGCTTTTAGTCGTGAAATATTTCCAAAATCCAGTTTTAGAATTGTACATTAAAGATTCTGAAGGACGAGATGGAAATAACTTGATAAAAAAACTGATTTTCAGAAATATGTGCATATACATGCTTGCATACACATAGCAACACACGTAATTAGAATACAACAGCTGGCCGATAACATCCTTCAAGAGATCAAATTTACATTCGTAAGTGTTTAGAAGAAAAATTAACGTGTTAATTATATATCCGTCTTAGTATTAAAAACTTATCTTAGACTAAGTCGTACGCCAACTTTCCACTAGATTTACACTATCTATCAACAAGTAATTAGACACCTGTGATAACAAAGGAAAACGAAGTTTATTCACCTTCAATAGTTGGTGGAGCCTCCACGAGCGGCGATTACAGCTGCGACCCTCCGGGGTATACTCTCAACCAGGCGTTGTACGACGGCTAGCGGTATTTTCTTCCACTCGGCTTGGAGAAGACAGGTCAGTTCCTTCACCGATTTCGGACGGTGGGGCCACCCCTTAAGTCGACGCTCCAACTCGTCTCAGAGGTGCTCTATAGGGTTAAGGTCCGGGCTCTGCGCAGGCCAGTTCATTCGATTAACCCCATTGTCACCATACCAAGCCATGGTTGACCTCGCAACATGACAGGTGGCATTGTCATCCTGAAAGTAACATGGGTCCACCCCGTAAAACTGCCACAACGTAGGAAGCGCATGGTCATCCAAAATGGTGCAGTGAATTGCGACCAAGGGTCCCGTGCCATACCAGGAGAAACACCGCCATAGCATAATTCCACCGCCGCCGAACTTCACAGTTGGCACAATACGTTCCGGCAGGAGGCGTCTCCAGGCAGACGCCAAGCCCAGACCTTACCATCCGAACGGTAGAGAGTGAACCTTGATTCGTCGCTCCAGAGAACCTGTTTCCACTGTTCAACGGTCCACTGTCGACGTTCTTTGCACCACGTTAGCGGAGCAGCGCTATTGGACTTGGTGATCAAAGGCTTGTGGGTGGCAGCACGTCCATGATAACCGAGCAGATGAGCTTCCTTACGGATGGTATTCATCAAAAGAACACTCACGGATACCTGTTTAAACTCCCCGCGGATGTGACCCATCGATTTGGTGCGGTTCTTCCGAATTTCTCTGGCCAGCACCCGTCGGTTTCTAACTCCCAGTTTTGTGGGTCTGCCGGGTCAGGGCACATTCCAACAGTCACCTCTCATATTCCACTTGCCAATCACGTAGGCCACTGTCGATTTTGGGTATTTCAACTCGCTGGATATGTCACGTATGGATCGGCCATTTCTGTGATACCCGACGATTACATCTTTCTCGAAATCAGAGATCTCCGAACTGCGTGACATCTTGCATGCGACTGGTTGCGTTGTTGTTTCCCACACGATATT
The DNA here is from genome assembly GCA_039090855.1 of Macrothele yani. Classification (NCBI taxonomy): domain Eukaryota; kingdom Metazoa; phylum Arthropoda; class Arachnida; order Araneae; family Macrothelidae; genus Macrothele; species Macrothele yani. The sequence continues at coordinate 57,573,901 of CM076998.1, read as the reverse complement.
TAACGGCGGCGGCCGTGACGTGTAATCAGGACCGCAGATATCGTCGATTGCAGGGGTGTCCAATTACTTGTTGATAGATAGTGTATATCTTTGTGTTCGTGCAGCCCCGGTGGCGCAGTGGTCTAAGGCGTTGGCCTCTGATCATTCGTCCGTTAGGGGTCCGGGTTCGAATCCCGGTCAGGCATGGATGTTGTGTTTGTCTTACGGCACTGGCTCTCTCCCTTCCCTGGAACCAGTGACCCTAAATTAGGGACGGGCGACTGCTTATAGCCCATTGAGTTGCTCACGGTGGTCGTTAAACCTCCAATCACAAAAAAAAAAAAAAAAAAAAAAAATCTTTGTGTTCGTGTATGTAAAAACCTTAAGAACCCATTGGACCTCACGTCCTGAGCTCAAGCACTAATGATACTTAACCAGAGCTCGACAAGTTAGTGGCCTCGTTCAGAATTCAAGGATTCGTGGGACCTCATATCCAAGGCTCGAGCACCCATGTAACCGAGGGTCAGCATAGAAACGGTGTGCTGAGTTCACTGACGTTACCTTGGAAAATGTGATGGAACAATTATCTCACAATAAAGGCACAAGCATTTTGGCAACGAACTTACTAAACGTCCTTTGTATTTACAAAACTTTCTGTGCTGCTAAAAGAACTTTAGTACATCGTCAAAGATGGGCCCCGAGTTTGAGCCCAGAACCAAGCATTGGTGGCATTGACGGTGAACCAGGTTAGCATGGGCACTTGGAGCTGCCTTAGGCTACGCAGCCCAATTTCATCAGGGTTCAATGTTCTGTGTATTGTGACTCGTCACCAGCATTCAAATTACCAGCGTGTTGCACCCTAGTATCTTCTGTGTTGGCTCGAACCATACAGAGTAACCTTCGCTCACCTAACGTCGATGAGCCGTCGTCGGTCCACCCCTATTCGGCGGGTCATGGTTTTTGCTTTCTCGGACCACTTTTAGAAGGTACTAACCATGGCTGATTGTGACCAGTCTACAAGCCTTGCCGTCTCAGAAATGATCCGACCCAGTCGTCTGGCCATTATAATTTGGCCTTTGTCAAACACCCTTAATTCCGCTGCCTTTGCCATCTGAAGAACACGGATAACACTGATTAAGAGAGCTCAGTATCAGGTGTTGTGTATACCGTTTCATGACTTTCAATTTGCATAAAAACGCCCTAGTCATAATCTTTTGGCTCTTCGGTATACGTGACTGTACGTTACGTCTTTCTAGCTGAGAGGAAGCGCTCGCGCGTACGTCTCAGAAAAAGTTCGCTGGCTTGAAACCCGCTAAGAGCAAGGAAAAGGGCTGAGAAAGTCGAAGATTTTTGCGAAATTTGTTTATAAATTCGGAAAAATCCGAAACTGACTTTTCTGAAATGAACGGAATTACTGACTACGCAAATTCTGTCAAAATACTGAAGTTAGAAGAAATGGATACTTTTATGAACGGAAATTTTGTTAAAAGTCATACCCAGGGTTCATCCTAGCTGTGCTGTTCTTAGAAGGGCTCAAGCCTAAAATGACCGCCCTACCACTAACTGTTCATTTGAAAGAGATGCACATGCAATTATTGATCATTTGTATGAAACCGTTTCTATACTCTAACCTGGCTACATTGCTAATGCTGTGAAAACGATTTACTGACAAGATATCTCTTGTGTTTCAGTATTTCTCCGCGCACTAATGGAGTGCCATGTGTCGTGGATCTTTTTCCCTAAGGGTGACTTAAGGCAAGACAGCCGCCCCGGTGGCGCAGTGGTCTAAGGCGTTGGTCTCTGATCATTCGTCCGAGAGGGGTCCGGGTTCGAATCCCGGTGAGGCATGGATGTTGTGTTTGTCTTACGGCACTGGCTCTCTCCCTTCCCTGGAACCAGTGACCCTAAATTAGGGACGGGCGACTGCTTATAGCCCATTGAGTTGCTCACGGTGGTCGTTAAACCTCCAATAAAAAAAAATAAAAAAAACTTCCCGCATTCCATCACGATGCCCTTTCTTCAAACCTCACACCTTCGCAACCTTGCCGACCACCAGGCAAACGATTTCTGAATGCTTATTTTAAAACAGCAACCAGGAAGAAAAGACCAAGCCATTACCCCCCCCCCCCCTTACCCTCAGGCTAATACAGTTCTCCTCTCCCGCTCGCCGTGAATATCCCCCGTGTATGCTGTACAGCCTCTCTGAAGCAAGACAGATGGGACAATGACGTTGCCAAAATACGAATATTTGTATTTATTAGAAACGCGACCGAAACTGGGATCTTAGTTTTTTTTATGTACGTACGTACGACATTTAGAACATCTATATATCGATGTACTTTTTTAGGTCTTAGTTCAAGCTTGAACAGGAGTTTTTAAACTGGAACTGTATTATGCAGTGGAAGTACGCACTCCGTAGCTTTAACTGCATAGTCAGGTTAGCTTTGCCCCGAGTATAGATGGTTAGAAACCCAGTGTATTATTACAAATTTTGGTATCTTAGATCTTAGAAAAGTAGGATCAGAAACCAGTCGTAAGCCTTTATGGCATTGCTGAGTAATGGAGCTGGCTGGGTGCTTCAACCTGGATGAAGATGATTTACTATTAGAGTGGAGCGAGTACAAGTTAATGTTTCTATCTCAAACTAATATTGTGTGTAGTAATTTGTCAGATCCAAAAATTTGTTCAGTTGTGTCAAAATCAGAAAGAACTGTGGGTAGAAAATTCCCACTAATACAGAAACTTAAACGTTACAAGTACCTTAGCAATTTCAAATGCTGAAGTACACTGGCGTGCAAAAATTAAGGTCGAGACGGTTTTTCGAATGTAACGTCATGCAGAAGTGCTCCACATCGACTCAAATCATACCATAAGATCCCCAAGATGTAAGAATATGAGACAAGTGAGCATAACCGTCCAAACAAGGAATCCAAAGGATACAAAGACACTTTATTGAAAAGGTAGCTTCGAGCACAACTGGACAGAAGACAGAAACGTCCATGTGACAGGCGGCTGCCAAGAAAAATCCAGTCTAGTAGGGGATATGATCATCCCTGACTGCGTTGCAGGATTTACAATGTCTGTCCATGCTGAGGACGAGGTTGTCAAGGAGCTGTTGAAGCATCTCTGCCCATTCCTCTTGTAGCGCCAATCAAAGCTGCGGAATCGTTGCTGGCGGCTGGTGACGTGCTGCCAAGCGTCTCCCAAGAAGGTCCCACACGTGTTCGATTGGATTTAGGTCCGGAGACCTTGCGGGCCAATCCATGCGTTGAATATCTTCACTCTCCAACAGCTCTGCGACAGCCACTGTACGATGAGGTGTAGCGTTGTCGTCCATGAAGAGGAACTCAGGACCTACAGCACCTCTAAACAGACGCACGTGAGGCAGGATAACCTCGGTACAATAGCGGACACCAGTGACTGAACCTCCTTGGAAGATATGGAGGTCAGTACGGCTACCAAGCATGATACCGCCCCAAACGAGAACTCCGCCACCTCCAAACCGGTCCCTTTCGATGATGTTGGAGGTGTGATTGCGTGTTCCCTGCTCTCTCCAGATGTGTATACGTCCAGAATCGCTCGTCAGACTAAATCCGCTCTCATCCGTAAAGAGAACTCGACCACATTGCTGATGTGTCCAGTTCTTGTGTTCCTGGCACCACAGAAACCGCCGTCTCCGATGAGCAGGCGTTAGTGGCACACACCGTACTGGTCGTCGTGCAAATAACCACCTTTGTGCAGCCTTCTGGCCACGGTAAAACGCGATAACGGACGTCCAGTTGTCTGTTGCATGTGCCTTGCGATTTCCCCGCTGTCTGCCGTCTGTCTCTTCTCGCCTGTAGGACAATATACCGATTGTCCGCCGCCGTGGTTGCTCGTGAACGACCACTGCTAAACTCTCGGACAGCTGTTCCTGTCGTTTGAAATGCTCTCCAAGCTCGTGAAACGATGCTGTGAGCGGTCCCTAAATCCTCGGCCACAGTAGTCGCACTTCGACCTTCTTCCAACTTCCCAATGACGCGACCTCGGGTAAAGTCATCCAGATGTCGTCTACTGGATTGCCTGTTGGCCATATCACACGGTGGCAGCAACTCGACGTCGTTCAAACCGATGTACACCGTACAATAGCTTTCACCGAATTGCTGAGCGTACACCTCTCGTGTGCTTTATACCCTTCCGACCCCCGACCCCCTACGTCATGCTGCATATATGCGCATGCCCTACCGTACCGGACCCTAATCTATCTCCTGAGTGGTCTTTCGGTCCGTTCTGCCTGCTCGTTCCGCTGTTATGCTAATTTCTCCTCTTCGTCCTTAATTTTTGCACACCAGTGTAGAAAGAATATTTTCTCAAATTAAACTAGTACTTACTGATAATAATATACGAGCGTTGTACCGAAAGTAATGCAAAAGTGGGCATAACTTTTTTATTAACTGACAGAGGTCGTTCAAATTGCACATGTTGATAGTGTAAGTCTCTATACAGAGGCACTGACTACTCAACATAGTCTCCATCACAAGCGATGCATTTGCCCCATCGTTGAATCTAACTCTCAAATCGTCTTTGAAAAAATTCAGGTGTGGAGTGTTGTACCCACTTCTTCTCAGCCACTTTCGCCTCGTCTGTGTCATCAAATCGTTATTCCTGGAGACTGTCCTTCATTGGACTGAACAGGTGGAAGTCGGTGGGCGCTAGGTCTGGGCTGTACGGTGGATGGGGGGAGGGACCGACCAGCCTAATTTGCTGATCGCCTGATTTGTTTCCAAAGATGTGTTTAGTCTCGCTTTGCCATGCTGAATGTGGATCGCCGCCCCGGTGGCGCAGTGGTCTAAGGCGTTGGCCTATGATCATTCGTCCGTAAGGGGTCCGGGTTCGAATCCCGGTCAGGCATGGATGTTGTGTTTGTCTTACGGCACTGGCTCTCTCCCTTCCCTGGAACCAGTGACCCTAAATTAGGGACGGGCGACTGCTTATAGCCCATTTGAGTTGCTCACGGTGGTCGTTAAACCTCCAATCAAAAAAAAAAAAAAAATGTGGATCATTTTCAGAAAGATTCTTCGGTTTCTTCCAACTTATGGCTTCTCTAAGCTTCTTGAGTGCCTCAGTGTACCGCTCGCTGGTGTCGGTACGGCCACGTTTCAGAAAATCAAGAAAAATGACACCCCTTTCATCCCAAAAAACAGTCACGGTGACTTTCTGTGCCGATCGCTGGCTCCTGAATTTCTTAGGCCTTGTTGAACAGGTGTGACGCCATTCCATGGATTGATTCATTGTCTCCGGATCGTAAAGGTACTCCCACGTTTCATCCCCTGTCACCAGATCGAAAAAAAAAAAAAAAAAAAAAAAAACGTGTCATCATTGATTGGCTTCAAATGCTTCCAGCAGATCAGAGCAAACTTCCACCCTTCTCTCCTTGAAATCGGGTGTCATCTGCCGAGGTACCCACTTTGCACACACTTTCTGATGCCCTAAGTCTTCCGCCATCGTCTGTATGGCATTGTGACCGCAGTCCAGTTGTGCAACAAGCTCACGGATTGTGACTGGTCTCTCCGCGCGAATCAATTCATCCACTCGCCGATGATTCGTGTCAGTGGTCGCAGATGACTGCGTGGTTTGCCTTCAATGCTGGTTTCTTTTTCTTTAAACTTCTTCGTCCATCTGCGCACATTGCTTTTGTCAATGGTGTCATCTTCGTAAACGTTCAGTAACCCTCTGTGGATGTCGGACAGACTGCACCCTTCCTTCATCAAGAACTCAATGACGGAACCTTGCTTCTGCTTGGAATCCATTATTTACCTGCAATGAAGAAGAAGATTTACTATAGAGGAAGAGCTGCTCTACCAACATATGAAGAAGAAGGGTTACTATAGAGGAAGAGCTACTCTACCAACATGTGAAGAAGAAGGGTTACTATAGAGGAAGAGCTACTCTACCAACATGAGAAGAAGAAGGGTTGCCGCCCCGGTGGCGCAGTGGTCTAAGGCGCTGGCCTCTGATCATTCGTCCGTAAGGGGTCCGGGTTCGAATCCCGGTCAGGCATGGATGTTGTGTTTGTCTTACGGCACTGGCTCTCTCCCTTCCCTGGAACCAGTGACCCTAAATTAGGGACGGGCGACTGCTTTATAGCCCATTGAGTTGCTCACGGTGGTCGTTAAACCTCCAATCAAAAAAAAAAAAAAAAAAAAAAAAAAGAAAAAAGAAGGGTTACTATATAGAGGAAGAGAGCTACTTTATCAACATATGCAATTTGAACGACCTCTGTCAGTTAATAAAGTTGCGTTATTTTCGGTACAACTCTCGTATATAATAATAATAACTAGCATGGGTGCCTGGTATTTCCTAGGTAAATGTTACTATTCGTGGAATCACCAAGTTCAGCGGGTGAAAGTTAATGAATGAAAAAGATTTTCCAGTAAATTTATTTTAATTGAATTAGGTTATTGCTTTTTGGTAAACAGTATTTTTGTTTTTACCATTGGGAGTAAAAATGTAGAGATTTTTTAGGATTGCCAACCCTTGAGCAGGAGACGTAGAGTTGTCCGTGTGAACTGCAGGGTTCCTCCAAATTAATGCCAGCCACTGCCAATAACTGGCTAATGCAGTAATATTTCTGCCAAAAAAAAAAAAAAAAGAAGAGCCGGAATGGGATGGCTGCAAACGTGAAAAAAAAATGATTTAGTTAATTTACTTTTACGAAATAAAAAAAGAAAGGAAGAGGAATGGAAATACTTGCGTTCGAGGCAGGGATGTACAGTAATTCTAAGAAAAAAGTGCCTTAGCGGTGAACGGGTTAGGTTGAACAAACCCAGAAAGAAGTGCCTTAAAATTTTCAAAAGCAATTTAGAATGATTTGTCGTTTTCTCCAGTTAGTATTTTTATTGAAGTTTTATTACTAATTATTTTTTATCGACTTTCCTTAAAATTGCTTAATCGGAGTAATTTTAAATAAAAGACAAGAGTTATGTGGGAGTCAGATGCTAAGAATGTTAAGTGTATTTCCCTTTAGATACTGTTCTGTCATTCCGTATGGTTCCAAATATTCAGTGTGATAATGTGTGTCAGTCATACTGAATACTTGTAACTTATATGCCGCTCTTGTTAAGATTATGGGCCGCCCCGGTGGCGCAGTAGTCTAAACGATGGCCTCTGATCATTCGTCCGAAAGGGGTCCAGGTTCGAATCCCGTGAGGCGGCATGGATGTTGTGTTTGTCTTTCGGCACTGGCTCTCTCCCTTCCCTGGAACCATTGTCCCTAAATTAGGGACGGGCGACTGCTTATAGCCCATTGAGTTGCTCACGGTGGTTGTTAAACCTCCAGTTAAAAAAAAAAAAAGAGTATGGGATGGGAGTGGCAAATGTCTTTTGCGTTGCTTTTTGTTTCTTTCCGGGTATTATTACCACCGCGATCATCTAGGGCCACATAGGCGCTGAGCGATTGACCAGAAGCCAGTGCCTCTGACCACTCGGAAACCCAAGTGCCTTTTGCGTTACTCATAAAGAAGCACAGAATTGGTTCAGGTGATTACTTTTGTTGGAGCCGATGGCGAGTTTAGCTGAAATGCGCTTCTCAACTGTAAAACACTTTTCACTTTCGGGTGGGGGTTGTTAACGATTACTATGAAAAATTCTAAGGGATATAAGCAGCGATTTATCCCTAAATTAGGGTCACTGGTTTCAGAGAAGGAAAAAAAAAAAACCCAGTGCTGTAAGTCAAGCACCCACCCTATGCCTCGACTGGTAATAGAACCCAGGCCCACCCAGACGAACGGTGAGTATACGCCACCGTAACGACCACTTGTTCTGTCTACATGTTGCCTGTCCTCCTAGCAGTCATCCGACAGTTTAGCCTGGTCCTTGCAAATACGAACGTTCTATGAAGGCACGAGAATGCTTTTGCATAAATCGGTGTTCCTTTTACATGATCATCTAAAAATTTCTTTGCCCTGCGTTTCTTCCCATATAACCACAAAAGTTCCTTAGCACCGCTAAGCCTAGATAAAAAGTGCCTTAATGTCGTTAACCCGCGCTAAGGCTCTTCTACACCACAGCTTCTAGGAGATATCTATAGAACTGCCGTGCATCTGGCGTGCGCTTCTGAGAATCCCGCTACACTGAAATGCAATGTACCTATATCATGTCTCGTGCATGTGATTTGAGATTAGCATTGATCATCTTTTTGTTTACCGTTTTGAATTTTGAATATCTGGAACTCTATTTACATTACATTGTATTTCTTCTTGATGAAGTTGCTCGTTGGTGGTGAAAGCTAAGGTTTATTCATTCGTGTTCTTAATAGACCATTAAACGGATATTTTTGCACTTTATTGTTATCTACAGTCTCTGACTTAGGCCGTAGATCGGGTATTGGAGTGCTGAATTGTGTTGCAGTTCTTAAAAGTAAAAAATGGAACTTTTTACGAAAATTCTGTATGGGGGCCCCTTGATCCCGGGCTGCTACCCCATCCGAAAACCGTATACAGTCTAAGAGTACCATGAGATAGTATACCAAATTTGGTGGTTGTAAATTGAAAAATTTTACGGAAATTTTGTGTGGGGTCCTTGACCCCAGGCTCTACCACTATCACGCCAGATCAGTTGTCTTCGACAATCAGACGATAGACTGTATCTACTCTCATCTGAGAAGAGGACAGCCGACCCCTTCCAAAAATTGTTTGCGGTCTAAGTTAGAGGACCATGAATTAGTATACCAAATTTGGTGGTTCTAAATTGAAATATGTAGACTTTACGGAAATTTTGTGTGGGGGCCGCTTGACCCATGGCCCCGACCCCTTCCAAAATCCGTCTACGTTCTAACTTAGAGTAGCATGAGATAGTATACCAGATTTAGTGGTTCTAAATTGAAAACTGTAGAATTGTATAGCGGACATACGAACAAACATTCAATTTTATATATATAGATATTTTAGTATCCAGAGCGAATTACTGTTGAACTTTCAGGTGAATTAACCCTGCTTGTACGGTATTGTTTTCGCAAGGTCGATGTCTACTCTAATGCTCTTTGAAAAAGTGTAAGCTGCCCTTCTTCCCGTAACAAGCACCCTGCCCTTTTTAGCACGCCTTTTGTAAATAAAGATCGTGCTTATGTTATCGGTTTGTCCGTCCGTCTGTAGACACCATATGTCTGTAACTATTAGTCTGATTTGAAAACTTCTTTTGCATTGGGAAGCTTGAAATATGCGAATGATGATCCTTTATTTCATTTTTTTTTTACAATGTACAGATTCACCGCTAGAAGGCGTAAATGCAGATGATATCGAATTCCAAATACATTTTATTCCATATATTTGCATATAAACATCCGACTGAAATTTTTTTTTTATCTTTTGATTCCATTTATGTCGAAGAGTATTTTAGGTATAGTCAATTTTTCAAGTTACGCATAGATTTTCCGCTAGTGGGTGTAAAAGTAAAGTAGGTTTCCCGATATCTCTTCTTCTAAAACTCCGATTTGAGATTTTTTTTTCTTCAGCGGATACAGCTCCCGATGGAAAATCTATTGCATATAATTTCTAATTTTGGCTAAAGAATACTTTGGCCACCAGGGGGCGTAACTTTTAATTTTTGTTTCTGATGCATTTGCCATAAAATCTGAGCTTCTAAAGTCTCGATTGAAAAAATTCCTTCGTGGACCAATGCCACTCCACTCACGTCGATAAACCTTTTCAGAATATTTCCTTCTTGAAATATTGCATGGTTTCTCCGCCAGGGGGCGTAGATGCATATCTTATATTTGTCATTATCTCTGCTTCTAATGTTCCTATTTGAAAAATTATTTCTTTATTGGATAGAATTTCCGGCGTGATATGTTTTTCATATAATTTCAAAAATGTCAAATAATTCATAGACTTTGCGCCAGGGGGCGTAAGGGTAAATTACGTTTTCCCCGATATCTCTGTTTCTAAAACTCCGATTTGAAAAATTCTTTCTGCACCGAATACAGCTCCTGATGGAAAATTCTTTGCATATAATTTCTAATTTTTGGTAAAAAATGGTTTGGCCACGAGGGGGCGTAAAAGTCTTAATTTCCGCTTCTGATGTATTTGCAGCAAAATCTGAGCTAAAATCTTGATTGAAAAAAATTCGTTTGTGGACCGGTACTACTCACATCGACAAACCTTTTACGAATATTTTCTTCTTAAAATAATGCATGGTTTCTACTCCAGAGGGCGTTGATGTATATCTTTTTTTTTTTTTTTGGTCAATATCTACTTCTAGGAGTCCGCTTTGAAAAATTGCTTCTTTGTTGTAAAGTGTTTCCGATGCGAAATGTTTTTCATATAAATTCAAAATTTTCAGGTAAATCATAGACTTTCCGCCTGGGGAGCAAAGGTAAATTGCATTTCCCTGATGTTTCTGGTTCTAAAACTCCGATTTGAAATTTTTTTTCCTGTATCGCATACATTTCTTAATGTAAAATGTTTTTCATATAATTTCTAATATTTGGTAAAGAATGGTTTGGCCACCATGGGACATAAGTGTTAGTTTCTACTTCTGATGTATTTGCAGCAACATCTGAGCTCTTGAAACTCGACTAAACATTTTTTTTCTTGGATCGATCCGCTCACATCAAAATACCTTTTGAGAATACTTTCTTCCTAAAATGCATGTTTTTCCCGCCAGGGGGCGTAGATGCATATCTTATATATGTCCATATCTCTGCTTCTAAGAGTTTGATTTGAAAAATGCTTTTTATGCTGGAAACCGTTTCTGCTGCGAATAGTTCTCATATAAATAACATTTTTTTCTTAAAGCACAAGTCTGCAACCAGGGAGCGCAAGTTCACGATTCCGTTTACAGTAACATCTGCGGGATTAAAAACGCGATTGAACAACTTCTTTCTTCGGTCAGATACTATTGTTTTCCATACCGATTAATTGACTTTGAATAGCTCTGATAAATTTAATTTGCGTCAGAAAGGATTCATAAGACGTGCTCATTACACCCGAAAATTCGGTGTCATCTTTCTTGTTTAATCCTAGGATGAACCCTGTAACACCTACCGGCAACTGTGCAGCACGTTATTTCCCCGAATTTTCCGTGAATACACGCCACTTATTTTTCACAATGTATCTCTTGCTGGAGAGTTTTTCTCTGTGAGGTACGTAAAAACTGCTCCTTGTTCTGAAGGGTAAAAAAGGGAAACTGTTTCGTCTCCAAGTTTTGGGTAAAGAGATAAATTTAATGAGTTAAGTTAGATCCACTGATTATTTAATTACATACAAATATGTGGTGAAAATGGCTATTTTTTGGTAAATTCGCATCGATTGAGGAGACACGCGAGTCATCAGTGCCACGTCTCCAGTAACTGTATAACAAAAATATGTGTGTGTTCCATAACTCATTGGGAAGTCGTTGTAACCACCGCAGAGTTTGGCAGATGAGCAGGTTTCAGGTTAAAATTCCCAAATGTTAGCTTGTGGTAACCAAATTACTGTACCACGCTGTTTCTACGATAACCTGAAAGACACGAGATAACAGAGAATATGCATATCATATTTCATGCTAAAGCCAGTGAGTGTGCGCACGCTCTGCCATTTGTGTGTTAGCATGAAAACGTTCATGTGACGTGTGCGCCTCAGGAGAATCAAAACAACTTCCCTTATTTGGACATTGTTATCCCATCGTGGTTGCAGTACTTGTTGGTAATGAATATGCGTCATTTTATTGGACGATGGCATGGATGTCGGTGGCGTGGCTTTTTCGAAGACGTGATGAGAATATCATCATTCTTGCGTGGATGTCGTTTCTAGAGGAGCATATCCCATCATGTCCTTGTGCATGACAATGCACAGCAGCACAAAGAACGGATTGTTCGGCTGTTCATTGAACAAAACGGTTTAGTGGAGTTGCCTCACCCACCTTATTCACCGGATATGAATCTCTGTGATTTAACCTGTTTTGGCCATTTCAAAGGGGAGGTATCTGGTAGTCGCAATAACAACAAACAGGATTTGGATTTCGGAATTACAGACATTTTCCTCAGACTTGGTGACACCGGTACTTTTTATTGTGTTCGTGAACTGCCCACAGTTTGGAAACGAATTGTTGATAAGGTTCGAAACTACCAATAATTGCCTTCAAATATCGTGATCATTGTTTTACTGTTACAGGAACTCCCAACGCCGTAATACACTGGCGTGCAAAAATTAAGGACGAGACGGTTTTTCTAATGTAACGTCGTGCAGAAGTGCTCCACATCGACTCAAATCATACCATAAGATCCCCAAGATGTAAGAATATGGCACAAGTCAAGAAAACCGTCCAAACAAGGAATCTAAAGGATACAAAGGCACTTTATTGAAAAGGTAGCTTCGAGCACAACTGGACAGAAGACAAAAACGTCCGTGTGACAGGCGGCTGCCAAGAAAAATCCAGTCTTTAGTAGGGGATATGATCACCCCTGACTGCGTTGCAGGATTTACAACGTCTGTCCATGCTGAGGATGAGGTTGTCAAGGAGCTGTTGAGTCATCGTGGCCTATTCCTCTTGTAGCGCCAATTGCAGCTGCGGAATCGTTGCTAGCTGCTGGTGACGTGCTGCCAAGCGTCTCCCGAGAAGGTCTCACACGTGTTCGGTTGGATTTAGGTCCGGGGACCTTGCGGGCCAATACATGCGTTGAATAACTTCACTCTCCAACAGCTCTGCGACAGCCACTGTAAGATGAGGTGTAGCGTTGTCGTCCATGAAGAGGAACTCAGGACCCACAGCACCTCTAAACAGACGCACGTGAGGCAGGAGAACCTCGGTACAATAGCTGACACCAGTGACTGAACCTCCTTGGAAGATGTGGAGGTCAGTACGGCTACCAAGCATGATACAGCCCCAAACGAGAACTCCACCACCTCCAAACCGGTACCTTTCGATGATGTTGGAGGTGTGATTGCGTGTTCCCTGCTCTCTCCAGATGTGTATACGTCTAGAACCCCTCGTCAGACTAAATCGGCTCTCATCCGTAAAGGGAACTCAACCCCATTGCTGATATGTCCAGTTCTTGTGTTTCTGGCACCACAGAAACCGCTGTCTCCGATGAGCAGGCGTTAATGGCACACACCGTACTGGTCGTCGTGCAAATAGACCACCTTTGTGCAGCCTCCTGGCCACGGTAAAACGCGATAATGGACGTCCAGTTGTCTGTTGCATGTGCCTTGCGATTTCTCCCACTGTCTGCCGTCTGTCTCTTCTCGTCTGTAGGACAATATACCGGTCGTCCGCCGCCGTGGTTGCTGGTGGACGACCACTGCTAAACTCCCGGACAGCTGTTCCTGCCGTTTGAAATGCTCTCCAAGCTCGTGAAGCGATGCTGTGAGCGATCCCGAACTCCTCGGCCACACTAGTCACACTTCAACCTTCTTCCAACTTCCCAATGACGCGACCTCGGGTAAAGTCATCCAGATGTCGTCTACTGGATTGCTTGTTGGCCATATCATATGGTGGCAGCAACTCGACGTCGTTCAAACCGATGTACACATTTTCATCGAATTGCTGAGCGTACACCGCTCGTGTGCTTTATACCGTTCCGACCCCCCCCTCAACGTCATGCTGCATATATGCGTATGCCTTACCGTACCGGACCCTAGTCTATCTCCTGAGTGGTCTTTCGGTCCGTTCTGCCTGCTCGTTCCGCTGTTATGCTAATTTTCCCTCTTCGTCCTTAATTTTTGCACACCTGTGTAAAATACGGACGTACTATTCATCAAGCTTTAACGAGACAAAGCGAAGGAAGAATTTAAAACATTTGTTTTCATTTTTTTTATCATGAACAATCATATTTTTTTCATTTGTGTATTTTATACACAGTGTGTTTGTGTTTTTTTTTTCTTACTGACGTTCATAATATTTCATATCGTATTCATTATTAAAAATGATGAAAATATACCTTTTGTGTTGACGTACAAACTATTTGTATCTTTGGTGTTTTGTACTGTATTAACTTTCCGTATCATTCGACATATGTGACTGCATGACGTCCTCTCGGACTGAACTGGATTAGAAAATTGGGATTCTGTTGTACACGGAGTTAGCTTTGTTTTAGGAACTCTTACCTAATAACACGTTGGTCCATGTTTCTACGCAATCACGGCTCGCAAATGCCAGGGAGCAGATTCTATAAGATGTCGAACATTTTCCATGAGTAACTTGACCATGTCCGCTACAGCGGCTCCGTCAGTTTATACTCATTCCGTGGAGGAGAATCAGTTCTCACACCCCGCTCTAGCATATCCTACAAGTGTTCAATTGGGTTGCAATCTGGGGAGTTTGAGAGCCAAGGCAATGTGGTGAATTCGTTGTCGTGTTCATCCAACCACTCAGTAGTTATGCGAGCCCGAAGACGCGGCGCGTTGTCCTTTTGAAAGATGGCACTGTGGTCCAGTTTAATCTCCTGCAGAAATGGATGGAGATGGTCGGCTAACAGGTCCATGCAGTATCCACCATTCAGTGTTTGTGGGATAACCAACGGACCTAGAGCTTGCCAGGAAAAAGCTCCCCAGACCACATCCACCAGTCTGTTAAACCCCAACTGTACAACCAGGGGATATGACTTCATGCTGTTTACGTCATATGCGAACTCTGCCATCAACACGGTGCAGCAGGAAACGGAACTTGTCACCCCAGACGACCTTCTTCCACCTGTCGAGGCTCCATTGCTGACGATCCTTGGCCCATGCGAGGCTTTGTGATGATTGGACGTTATCATTGGTACTCTCGTTCTCTGGTTGTGTACCCCCAGACAAAGCGAGGTACCGTACTACGCATGGTGCATGTGAAAATAGGTCGAACTGCACCCCTGTTGTACTGGTGGGAGAGATCAAGCTGGGTGATTTGCAAGTCATTACTGAGACGCCAGTCGTGAGATTCGACGCTCACTTCTAAGATCAATCCAGCGTGGCTGACCAATGTGAGCCCTTCTGCTGGATGTCTTTGTGCATGGTTAATTCAATCCCGGTAACCGTTGAACAATTTGCCGTGGTCAAATTGACTTAAGTTACCAGGCTTCCCCATTACTGGCAAACGTTTACTGATTACATACAGGTCAGATCATATGTAAGGGATTTTAGGAAGGTAGCGTCTGACCCCAGGTCTTAAACAACCCTTAGAAATAGAAGCTAAGATATTCGGGCTAGAGTGCCCAATAGGAAAGTGACACGAAAGCGAGGTAGAAAGGGGAAGGGAGACGCCCTTATTTATAACCGGGGGTCCAGTACCCGGGGATCCGACGGCTTCACGTGCCCATGCGACGCACGGCGGATATTTAGTGGTTCGAGCGTTTGTACCTGCCTGGGTTCGAACCTGAGATTTCTCCGCGGCAATCAGATTACATACGGAGGGTAGGTGCACACAATTTATGGTAAACGCATGTGATGTTGATGCCACGTGGTACTTTCGTTATCGCTGCGAATATGTAAAACGGGAGGTATTCTTAATACAAAGCTAACTCAGTGTATTGCGATCTAAGTACTCACCGATACTAAGTAACACATGTCGGATTCAAAAAGAATTTTAATTTGTAATCTTACTCTCCCCGTGTGTAATTTCTGCTTTTGAGAAAATAAATTTAATTTGAGTATCATTAGCTGAAGCAATAACTTACAATACCTGTTCTTGAGATTGCATTTTGTGGTGATTTAAAGTACAGGTTTGGTAGCTTCATTTCATAAAAATATTCCGGTTAAAGCAAATTTAAACGTTTCTTCCATGCAGGTGAAAATGAATATCATCGTCAAGAAATGCCCGGATCTTGACGTCCTTGTATTTCTTCACGTGAAGCCCAGTGACTCAATCGACCATTTGAAAAACATGATTGAAGATAAAATAGGAATGCCTTGCAAATACCAGAGACTCCTGTATTGTGGCAGAGAATTAGCAAGGGGAACAGTATCAGACTTCAACATTATAGAAAATGCAGTTGTCTTATTGGAACTCAAACCTGGTGAAACCATTTATCTGTTGATAAGGATAATGACGGGAAAGACTGTCACAGTGAAGATCAGCAAAACTGCAAGCGTCAAGGATTTAAAAGAAAAATCCAGAGAAAAACGGGGATCCCTGCAGACCAACAGCGACTTATATATGCTGGTAAACAATTGGATGACAAGCGCAAGTTATCAGACTATGGCATTACCGATGAAGACTTTATTCATCTCGCTCTGAGACTGGCAGGAGATTAGTGGAAATATTCCCTGAACTATGTGATAAGATGTAAAATCAAGTTGCAGTCTATCTAATATCTCAATATTAGCTACGATTTCTATGTAAAAGAAGAGCAGTTTGAATATTGTTTGGAATCAGAATCATTAACACAGCAATTAGACATATCTGAATTGCCAGTATTTATTGTTCATCGCGTAACATCAATCACGTAAGAAAACTTGAAAATTGCATCGCCCTGGAGCGGAAATCGAACCCGCATCTCCTGATTTCTGTTCGAACTTGCTATCCGTTACTGAAATGCTCGAACGGAAAGCGGGAAATGCGGATCCGATTCCTGCTCCAGTGGGATGTGTTTGATGTTATGCGATGAACAGTAAATTCAGGTAATTCAAAGATGTCTGATTGTTGTGTTAATAATTCTGAAGTATTACCTCGCATTATTTGAATATTTTTTTTATTATTAAAATGATCGCATTATTAGAATAACCGGATTGTCATCTTCAAAATTTGGTGAATATTTTTTCTTCAGGATTTATTGTTTGGAATCAGTTATAATAAAAGTCAATGCAGTTTTTCAGCAATCTTTTTTTTATGCCAGTTGCTACAGCTAAAAACATTCGCACACGAAATTTACGATAATTAGCGAGATGCGGTGAACCTTCAATATGCCGCCCCAGTGGCGCAGTGGTCTAAGCGATGGCCACTGATCATTCGTCCGACAGTGATCCGGGTTCGAATCCCGGCGAGGCATGGATGTTGTGTTTGTCTTTTGGCACTGGCTCTATCCCTTCCCTGGAACCAGTGACCCTAAATTAGGGACGGGCGACTGCTTATAGCCCATTGAGTTGCCCACGGTGGTCGTTAAAACTCCAGTAAAAAACAAAAAAATAACATTCAATATAATCTGGTGATGCATGGCATGATATAGAGGCCGCTCAGGTTAATGCCTCCATATTTATACACAGTCGAATCACTCTTGTGACCACCTCCTACTTTTGACGTCAACAGCGCGTAGCCAATGAAACAAGGCACGTGTCGTGAGCTGGCTTGGAGGGTGTATAAGGTATGCTGTAGACATTTTGAAAACATATCACTCGTTGCTGTCACGGATAAAAGGGGCGATTTATCAGATTTGCAAAAAGGGATGATTATCGGCTTTCGGGCCAAGAGTGGCAGTATTTCTGAAACAGTGCAGTTTGTGAACTGTTCGCGTGCTGTTGTTGTTAAACTGTATCGTGATCGGAGAAATGGCACCATTGCGAATAAGCCACGTGGAAACTGCGGAGCACCACGTGTCGTTGGTGTGAGAGGTTAACATAGGCTGCGAAAGTGCGTGAGGGCCGATAGACACGCTACAGTGGAGCAATTCACTGGCTGAATTTACAATGGGGCTACCTGGAGTGTGTCTAAAACGACAGTTCAGCAAACCCTGCTGCGTATGAGACTCCGAAGTAGACTGATGGTCACTGCACCTTTGCTAACGAAGGGTGCATCGGCAGAAAAAGCTTACATTTGCACGGCAGTATCGGAATTGGACCTCCGCTGATTGGCAAAGGATTGCTTTCTCCGATGAGTCACGTTTTCTCCTTCATCGAACGGATAGACGTTGGCGTATAAGGCGAGAAACGTCGGAGAACAGACACTCTTCAACCACTGCTGGAAGAACACTAGCTGGTGGGGACATTGTTATGGTCTGTGGAATGTTTCCGTGGCATTCTCTGGGTCCACTCTTACCTGTGGAAGGCACTATGGACCGAATTCATTAGGAATCCATTCTTTCAGTCCACTTACACGCACACATGCTGGTTGTTTTCCCTGGGGCGGATGGGATCTTCCAGCACGACAATGCGACGTGTCACACAGCTAGAAATGTTCGAGAGTGGTTGGAAGAGCACGATGAGGACTTCAAAGTATTTTCCTAGCCCCCTAATTCCCCAGACTTGAACCCAACTGGGCATCTTGGGACCACCTCGATAATGTTGTTCGCTCTATGGATTCTCCACCATGCACCCTCCAGCAGCTGTCAGATGCACTGCAGTCAGCCTGGCTCCACATGCCTGTGAACATCTTCCAGAACTTTACTGAGTCACTCCCAACCCGTCTAGCTGCTGTCCGAGCTGCACATGGCGGTTACTCTGGATATTAGCCGGTGGTCACAATAATGTGACTCGACCGTGTATGTAAGCCCAGTGGCAAAGTATCAGATTAAGGCAAAAGAAGAACAAAGTTCAGAATTTCTACTTCAATTCATGTACTTATTTTATTTTTCTACATAGTTTCCCTCACGCTCGATACAGATATGCGAACATTTAACAAGTTTTGTAAACCTGTCTCTGTGAAATCTTCAAGTTGTTCTCGGAACCATTTCCTCGTTTTGAATTTAACATCTTCAACAGAGGTGAACTGAATTCCTTTCAAATGTCTCTTGAGAGCAGAAAACAATCAGAAGTTAAACGGCGCCATATCTGGGCTGTAGGTAGGAAGTTCAAGAACTTCAAACCTGATTTTTTGTGTGGCCTCTGAAATGAAAACACTGGCGTGGGGTTTAGCATTGTCGTGTTGAAGAATCCTTGGCTTCCCCCACATACGCGGCTTATTATTTGCTTTAACTTTTCAGGTATGCACGTAGCTCTCAGAATAGACAGTCGTACCTTTGACGATGCACTCATGAAAAATGATGCCTCTATAGATCTGTAGTCCCAGAACACAGTGAGCATGCACTTACTGCCAGAAATGTGAGTTTTCAATTTTTTTTTTTTTTGCTCGGGGAGAAGATGGGTGTCGGTATTGCAGCTATTGAATTTCCATTTCTAGGTCAATGGTGAACCCCAGTGGCCCTGAATTATGGACGGGCGACTGCTTATAGCCCATTGAGTTGCTCACGGTGGTCGTTAAACCTCCAATCAACCAACCAATGGTGAACCCAACTCTCATCACCAGTCACAGTGCTTTGGAGTAAATCACTTCCATGTGCTTCATAGCGAGCAAGCAACCTTTTATTTCAGGTCTTGATATCTTCATTTCAGTCATTAGGAGATGCGCTGTTCAACGATCACACACTTTGTTGCATTCCAAAGCGTTAACAATGTCATTGACACTACCTAAACTAATGTTCAGCTAACCTATGGTTCTCTGAGTTATTCTTCGATTTTACCTGGTGAGCTCATCGACTGTTTGCCTGTTGAAATCGCATGTTGCGATTACGGGACTCCCACCCCGCGGCTGATCCTTTGCGTCCAACATTTCTCCATTGTCTTTTGATTTTTCTTACCCAACGACGAACAGTGCTTATGTTCAAAGTTCCAGAACCATACTCTAGCGTGAAAACTGTAAAAAATATAATGAATATAATGAGCCAGATACACTCACAGACAATGAAATTTGCGCACCAAGAAGGATGCACCGGATCGAACCGAAATTTTATGGATGTAATGATACAAATAAATGATACACATGATGGCAAAAACAGAGCTGCAGGACAATTACAGAGGGGATCTGGCAGTCCGGTCATCGTCAATAGCGCATCGCACCGCCTCGTGCGGCGATACATGCTGCAATACGGTCCGCCTTGGGGGCGAACAGACGCCTGATGTTGTTCTGCACCAGACTGGTCCACACGTGTTGGACGGTGTGCTCCAAATCCTGGATAGTGCGGCAACCGGCGTTTCAACTGGTTCCACACAGGCTCGATAGGGGACATGTCCTTGGAGCGAGCAGGCCATGACGTAGGCAGTCCTGGGCAACCCGAGCCGTGTTCGGGCGGCCACTATCCTGCTGGTATAGCGCACCTAGAATCCCGGCCAGAAATGGGAGCACATGGGGCCGTAGGATCTTATCCACATACCGCCGGCCCGTCAGTGATCCACGTACCACTACCAGAGCTGATCGGCTATCGTAGCCAATGGCTCCCCAGACCATGATACCTGCAGTGGGGGAGGTGTGGCGCTCGTTAGCGAGGTTTGGATTGTGTCGTTGACCCGGGGACCTCCACACCTGAACATGATGATCATCTGTCCCCCAAACGAAGCGCCACTCATCGCTAAACACCACACTTCGCTCTGGCCTGGCACCACTGCATACGGAGCCAGCTATGTTCCGTTAATGGCAGCACACGTAAGGGGCGCTGGGATCGCAGATTCTCTTCTGCAAGGTGTCGGGAAATAGTTCGTGGGCACACAGGAGCCGCTACATCTGCCTATATAGTACACCAAGTCCCCGTGGGATCCGTTCGTGCCTGGCGCACGGTCCGTCGATTCTCTCTGCCGGTGGTCCGTCCGGAGCCGCTCCGCCGTGAGGCAGTGCCGTCACGTGTCCACTGCTCCCAACACAGTCTGACGGTATGGTCAGAACGATCCACGTGACTGGCTATACGGCGAGCCAACCACCCAGCGGTTTCCAGCCCGATGATCCGGCCTCTCTAAGTCCGTAAGTTGCGTAAATCGACGGCTAGCATCTACGAGGCATTCTTGTCACTCACTCTTGCTTGCATCGGCCGGTGCTTTGCGCTTTCATGGGGTATCGACTACTTGCCGGTTCGTGCTTGCAGCGCCACCAGATGGTGTGCGATCATTCGTACTCGCACCAATGTGTACTGTCGTCAGCTGGAAAAATTAAGTGATGCAAGCAAACAGAAGCGTCTGGAATTGGTGAATCGCAAAGGTGACCAATTCTAGATGCTTCTGTAGTCTTGCGTTATTATGGTGTTATGTTAGACCAATTTTCGCAGTTGTAGCATGTTTTCTTGAGTGTATATCGCATACTCATTAGTGTATATCGCATACTCATTATTTATCAACGTACTTTCAAGAATGTTGTAGTATTTAAGGTTAGTTACTAGTTCCCACCTAATTCATGGCACATATATTTAGTATGTCTCTGTCTTTGAGCCGACCCCTGCCGTAGTATAAAACCAATATTTTCATACTAAGACCAAAGTACTAAATACCATGTGGTAACCCCTTTTTTCTTCAAATACTATTAAAAATCATTAAGTTAAAATATTAATTATTTCAAAATAAAAATACCCAAATCTAAACTTATGTTAAATAACTATTAATCACTAAGGGAAAATGGTTGTTAATATTTTCACTGATGAGCTTAATAACTACAGGGATCGATAGAGAAGTGATCTTAATGCTTGGAATGTGCGTAGTTGGATCCGTGACCACGCCCTATTTTCGTCAGGAATGCTCGGGAAAGCTCACTTCTAGAAGTGTGACTCACCTGATTTGATAGTCTTCCTGATGATGGAAGCTTGGGCTTCCTAAAATCTTGCACCCTATGGCAAGTTTGAATTCGACCTTTTTTGATTGGAGGTTTAACGACCACGTGAGCAACTAAATGCGCTATAAGCAGTCGTCCGTCCCTTATTTAGGGTCACTAATTCCAGGGAAGGGAGAGAGCTCCGTGCAGTAAGACAAACACAACATCCATGCCTCACGGGATTCGAACCCGGACCCCTTTCAGGCGAATGATCAGAGGCCATCGTTTAGACCACTGCGCCACCGGGGCGGCATTTGACCTTTCCCTTCGTCATTAATGTAGTTATTTAACGTAAGTTTAGACATGGGTATTTTTTTCTTGGAACTAATTAATATTTTAATTTAATATTTTTTAAATTATGGTTGAAGTGAACAAGGGTTACTGTAGCATTTTGTACTTTGGTCTTAATATGTAAATATTGGTTTTATACTAAGGGAGAGATAGGCTCAAAAATAGCGATTTATTAAATATTTGCATCATGAATTAAGTGAGCACTGGTAGCTACCCTTAAATACTATAACAATCTAGCGTGTATTTCTTTGGGATGTACATTTTTATGAGATAAAAACTATAACTGAGCTTTGTTGGGCAGCCGTCAACACAGTTGAAAAAGAATAATCCACTTTAAACACAATTGGACGCAAACAGATGGATGTATGGAGTTTTATTACGCAGTAAAATGAAGTTAATGGCACATAGAATCGTTTGTCGTCTAACGTTGCTGAGCAACAAGTCATGGGCGAGACACTTGCCCGAAGGCATTACTTGTTGAACACACCTCGTACTTGTCGGCCCATTCCATCATCCTTTGAAAGTACACGAGCGATGAAACTGCTGCCTGTATATCGGTTCTTGATATTCAGCAAGTTACCCTGTTAGTTCTATCAGTAATGATTAGGGAGAGTTTTAAATGTGAAGCCGTAAGTAGCGAAACCCATCTGGAATAAAAAAAGAAGGGGTTGCACCCGTCAAAACGGTTAGAGAGCATAGGGATATCCGTATTATTGGAAAGCATGGGACTCATTACAAAGACACCCAGCAGCTCCGGTGGCGCAGTGGTCAAGCACTGTCTTTTGATCATTTGTCTGAGATTGGTCTGGGTCCGAATCCCGGTGAGGCATGGATGTTGTGTTTATCTTACGGCACTGGCTGTCCCCCATCCCTGGACACAGTAGCTGTAAATTTGAGACGGGCGCCTGCTTATACAAGTGTATAACCCACTGAGTTTCTCAAAACAGTGGTCGTTAAACTCTCAACTAAAAAAAAAAGAAAAAAGAAAAAGACCGTCAAGTGTTCCGGGAATCTACGGAGTAGCACATTACGAGAAATTTGATTTCCAAGGATCAGCATAGCTGGTAAAGCGATGTACAAAGTTTGATGAAGCCATCTTGGAAAATGAGATGAAAAAAAAATATATTCCCGCAACAAAGGCACAGGTATTTTGTCTCAGTGTTTAATTAATGCATCCTTTCAGTTCTTCCTTATGGGTCAGAGGTATGGACCTTAACAAAATAAAAAATATATATATATATATAAATAAAAGAAGTTAGTAAAATCATGCAATGCATTGATTATGATACGCTTTCCAACATACCAGAAATCATTACTCAAGTTATGAGGATAATGGCTGTAGAATTAATCTCGCTCCTATGACCTGACCTTTGACCCCCATTTCGATGATATTCAACAGAACCGGTAAAATATACTTCCGGAACAACATGATAAAGTTTTGTCTCAATGGAAGCATTTTTACGTAAGTTATAACGCAATATCAGGAACACCGAGCATTGCCCGGTATTAAAGGGGGAATGAGAGCACAATTTTTTTTTAATTTTGATATGTTATTTCCAAGTATTGTAATGCTAAGTCGTTCAGTTGCACGTTGTCCCAAGTGTCCCAGTCGCTGAACACGTTCATCTGCGGTTTCGGTTGCAATTCACTGTGATGAACGGCTTCGTAGTTCTTTCAAGCGCTGGTTACTTCCTTCGGATGATTCAGCTGCGATTCGCTGTCTATTTATTCGCCGCATTTGTTCGAGGTTTTCTTCCGATATAGATTTTTTTTTTTTGAGATTTAACGACCACCGTGAGCAACTCAATGGGCTATAAGCAGTCGCCCGTCCCTAATTTAGGGTCACTGGTTCCAGGGAAGGGAGAGAGCCAGTGCCGTAAGACAAACACAACATCCATGCCTCACCGGGATTCGAACCCGGACCCCGTTCGGACGAATGATCAGAGGCCATCGCTTAGACCACTGCGCCACCGGGGCGGCCGATATAGATTCATTCAGGGATATAATAACGTCGGACATTATTTCCATGCTCCTCGCCTTAGCTGCTCGGAATGGTCTTTTTGTAGGCTGATCTTCTTCCAATGGAAGGTCATATGGTTCGAGACTGGAAAGTGATCGGAAACCATCGGCTCTTGAATGCCCAAGCTGTTCCGTATTTAATTTTTCCACTTCTTCTTGTTCCAACAGTGCCGTATTCTACTTATTTTTCTTATTAAAGTTGAAACGTCCACGTTTCATAGGGGGTCTACCAGCAATACTTTTTTATATTGTTTTACCATCCACGTGACACTCTGTTTATAGTAATGAATAAAAATTAACTAATCATATTTTAGCACAGCGGATACGCTCGTCGTCAATTGACTCTTCAAAAACGTAACAAAAAAAAAAAAGCTGTATTAAGAGTTTACCTTTTGAAGCGAAAAACACATCAGCTTTCCGCTGCTTATACTGTACTACGCATCAACTCCAAGCAGCTGGCATAACTCACTTTTTGTTCTAGAAGAAAATAGTAGTAAAACGCACACAACGCGTGACGTAATGAGGCAGATGGTCGCGAGAGTGTGACGTCATAAAACTTTAATAGGATCTACACACAACGCCTGACGTAATGAGGCAGATGGTGTGACCCGTTACCGCGCGCCAGCATTTCAATCGCGAGAGTGTGACGTCATGAGATTAATGGGACGACGCCATGACACTAAAACGTGGTAACTTGAGGTGGTTATTAAACCCACTAAAATAATTTTTCCTAAGTCGAGATCAAGCTAAATCGATTTCTAGTACCAGAAAACGGTAGGTTAACGACTTTCATCAAAATTCTTAGAGCTGTTTTCAAAATAAAATTTACATAGATACAAGAATTGCTTTTTGTATCTATGTAAATTTTAAATTTTTTTTGTATCTATGGACAAAGGCGAGGGAATGGATCCCGATCCTATGTCCTGACCTTTGATCCCATTTCGCCCATTTTCAATAGGGTTCGTCCCCAGATACTTCTCAATAGGGTTCTACCACATACTAAAATTTCATCGAAACCGAACCATTTTTACGCGAGTTATCGTGCGCACAGACAGACGGACGGACGGACAAAGCTGGAGCATATACGCTTCTTCAACCTACGGTTGGAAAGCGTAAAAAAGACCTCTTGAGGCTGCAAGAAAGAATTTTGGAGAAGCGCATGCTTGGCATTTGGCATAAGCAGGAAGAATAAGTGGACACTCGTGGAAGCATGGGAAACATTAATTGGACGACGCCATGACACTAAAAACGTGGTAACTTGAGATGGTTATTTAACCCACTAAACGAATTTGTCCAAAGTCGAGATCAAGCTAAATCGATTTCTAGTACCAGAAAACGGTAGACTAACGACTTTCATCAACATTCTTAGAGCCGTTTTCAAAATAAAATTTACATAGATACAAGAATTGCTCTTTAATAGTATGGGACAAGAACGATGGAATGGATCCCGTTCTTATGTCCTGACCTTTGATCCGATTTCGACCATTTTCAATAGGGTTCGTCCCCATGTGGTCCCCTACCACATACTAAAATTTCATCGAAATCGAACCATTTTTACGGGAGTTAACGTGCGGACAGACAGACGGACAAAGCTGGAGCATATACGCTTCTTCAACCTACAGTTGGAAAGCGTAAAAAAGACCTCTAGAGGCTGCAAGAAAGAATTTTGGAGAAGCGCATGCTTGGCATTTGGCATAAGCAGGAAGAATAAGTGGACACTCGCCGCCCCGGTGGCGCAGTGGTCTAAGGCGCTGGCCTCTGATCCTTCGTCCGTAAGGGGTCCGGGTTCGAATCCCGTCAGGCATGGATGTTGTGTTTGTCTTACGGCACTGGCTCTCTCCCTTCCCTGGAACCAGTGACCCTAAATTAGGGACGGGCGACTGCTTATAGCCCATTGAGTTGCTCACGGTGGTCGTTAAACCTCCAAAAAAAAAAAAAAAAATAAGTGGACACTCGTGGAAGCATGGGAAACATTAATGGGACGACGCCATGACACTAAAAACGTGGTAACTTGAGATGGTTATTTAACCCACTAAACGAATTTGTCCAAAGTCGAGATCAAGCTAAATCGATTTCTAGTACCAGAAAACGGTAGACTAACGACTTTCATCAACATTCTTAGAGCCGTTTTCAAAATAAAATTTACATAAATACAAGAATTGCTCCTTTAATAGTATGGGACAAGAACGATGGAATGGATCCCGTTCTTATGTCCTGACCTTTAATCCGATTTCGACCATTTTCAATAGGGTTCGTCCCCACCACATACTAAAATATCATCGAAATCGAACCATTTTTAAGGGAGTTAACGTGCGGACAGACAGACGGACAAAGCTGGAGCATATACGCTTCTTCAACCTACAGTTGGAAAGCGTAAAAAATACCTCTAGAGGCTGCAAGAAAGAATTTTGGAGAAGCGCATGCTTGGCATTTGGCATAAGCAGGAAGAATAAGTGGACACTCGTCGAAGCATGGGAAACATTAATGGGACGACGCCATGACACTAAAAACGTGTTAACTTGAGATGGTTATTTAACCCACTAAACGAATTTGTCCAAAGTCGAGATCAAGCTAAATCGATTTCTAGTACAGTCTCTCCAATATGTATCCGAACAAAATTAAAAATGATAGATCACGTGATCTATAATATGGGAAGGCAACTCGTCTAAATGTTAAGGTCCCGTTACTAGCACATCATCCCACCATTTAAAAGGTGACGGCAACCCGTCTAAATGTTAAGATCCCGTTATTCTCATAATATTACATTATATGAAGGTGAGGATAACCTGTCTAACGTGAAAAGTCCCGTTATTCTCACAATTTAAAGGTGACGGCAACCCGTCTAAATATTAAGCTCCCGTTATTCTCGCAATTTCAAGGTGAAGGCAACCCGTCTAACGTGAAAAGTCCCGTTATTCTCACAATTTCAAGGGGACGGCAACCCGTCTAAATGTTAAGATACCGTTATTCTCGCAATTTCAAGGGGAAGGCAACCCGTCTAAATGTTAAGATCCCGTTATTCTCACAATTTCAAGGGGAAGGCAATCCGTCTAACGTGAAAAGTCCCGTTATTCTCACAATTTAAAGGGGAAGGCAACCAGTCTGAACGTTTCCAATGGCGTTGTCACAAGTATCCATCATTATGTAACACCAAAGGCTGAGAATGTGAGAAATGACACTATGATTATAGAAAATATGACACCAAAGGCTGAGAATGTGAGAAATGACACTATGATTATAGAAAATATGACACCAAAGGTTGAGAATGTGAGAAATGACACTATGATTATAGAAAATATGACACCAAAGGCTGAGAATGTGAGAAATGACACTATGATTATAGAAAATATGACACCAAAGGCTGATAATGTGAGAAATGACACTATGATTATAGAAAATATGACACCAAAGGTTGAGAATGTGAGAAATGACACTATGTTTATAGAAAATATGACACCAAAGGTTGAGAATGTGAGAAATGACACTATGATTACAGAAAATATGACACCAAAGGTTGAGAATGTGAGAAATGACACTATGATTATAGAAAATATGACACCAAAGGTTGAGAATGTGAGAAATGACACTATGATTATAGAAAATATGACACCAAAGGTTGAGGTCATAGTGTTCATAGATTTGTAAAAAGACTCTACGAGATATGTCACAATGATCGAAAAAACTATCCCAAGACCCTTATTATACATCACAAATGACTTGCAATTTGTAAAATCTCCCTTATTATATATAATATGTCACCTGTGGTTAAAAGACTTTAAAAACTCCATAACATGAACCAATGGTCAGAAACTTTGACAAAAAAAAGTGGGGAAGGAGGACCAAAGTCCTCTTTCCCCATTTTTTTATTTTTATTTAAGAATAATAGTATATACAACAAGATATGATGAATATAAATGTAATATATGTATAAATGAAATATTTACAATGAAGGTTGTATAATAAAAGTTAATGATGAAGAGTCACCATTTTTAATATAGGAAACTTCAATGTGATACCGTCCTTCTACATCAGATGTTTCCAGCACCGGAGTGATGGGATTTCCAACAGCCACCAAAGGAACAGTTATTCTCAGAGGGGGAACTGTAAAAATTGGTAATGACTCCTCTGGTGCTGGTTCTTGTTGTTTTGAAGGCCCTGCTGATGGTGAAGACCCTGCTGATGGTGAAGGCCCTGCTGATGTTGAAGGCCCTGCTGATGTTGAAGGCCCTGCTGATGTTGAAGGTCCTGCTGATGTTGAAGGTCCTGCTGATGTTGAAGGTCCTGCTGATGAATATTCCGTAGACGGCTCCGTTGACGAATATTCCGGCTCTGGAGGCGGCGAGTCCTCAAGTCTTTCATCCGTCGTTAGGACAACTCTCACATCACGGAGACAGTGTCCGTTGATCCTCCTCGTGCTCCTCCTCTTCTTCATCCCTTTTTTTTTCTTTGGTACAAATTTCTTGTCGTATTCATAAGTTCCCCGCTTTGCAGGGAACCCATCATCCATATTTTGATAACATTTACGTTTCAATTGTCTCAACGCATACATATTATTGGCAGAGTGAAAATGAAGGCGCGCGCTCACTCCTTTTATATTCTTTCTCGACAGGATATCCTTCACGTGCACATCTCATGTTACTCATAATGGTGAAGCGGAAAACAAAAACAGCAAGTTAACTGTATGGAACACGGGATATGTAATAGGATACGATTAAACCATTGGGATGAATGTTTTTTCAGTAGCATCCTTAGGAAGGAAATATTTTGTATGAATGATATCATGTCGCATATCAAATGCGACATGATAAAAATAGATTCACCTAAATGACGTCAACAGGAAGTTATGTAACCCGATAACTATAAAACTGGAGACGTGATCCAACATTCTCTCTCATTCTATCTCATCTTGACAGAAAACCATCATGCGACAACAAAATAATCTGTTAAAGGAATCCAATCGGCTCATGGATGAAATAATAGCGTTGCAGCAAAGTGGTATTTTAGAAATAATATACCCGCTACCCAATGACCTGATACAGAGATTTAATCAATTATTGCAAGAGATATTAACGCTACAAGAAAAACCGAATGAGATTATAGACACCCTGGACAGAATGGTGAGGGAGCTGGACGGTCTAGACGAAGAGCAATTCCTTTGCGACAAGAGACAACTCAAAGATGTAACACAGGAAGAGATTGAACAACTATTGGAGGAGTCAAAAGAAGATTTAATACCAGATGAGATAGTTGAAATTGTGGAATCTTTGGAGAGGGACTATCCCATTATGTAATAAAATATGAAATAAATCCTAAGGGAATAGAAAAGGAAACTCGTGTTGGAAATTCTCAGAAATGGGATATAAATAAATCATGGCGCAAGATATCAGCATCCTGTTATGAAACAGGATATGGTTTGAGTATAAAAGAGAGAGAGAAATGTTCATTTCTCACCACTTTGCTAGCCAACCTCGCCACTGTCCAGATCTCTTGCCAGCTAAGCCAGCCAACCTCGTTAATCTCCGGAGCTCTCTCGGCAGCTAAGCTAAGCTAAGCCAGCTAAGCTAATCTCTCTCAGCAGCCAAGCTAAGCTAATCTTTCTCAGCAGCCAAGCTAAGCCAGCCAGCTAAACTAATCTCTCTCAGCAGCCAAGCTAAGCCAGCCAGCTAAACTAATCTCTCTCAGCAGCTAAGCTAATCTCTCTCGGCAGCCAAGCTAATCTCTCTCGGCAGCCAAGCTAAGCCAACCTCACCAAGTTTCCACGCCAAGGTAAGCCAGCCAACCTCTTCAGTTTCTTCGCCAAGTTACATCTCTCTCTCTCTCGCCAGCCTTCATCCAAGCCAACCCCACCCAAATTCCATCATGTGCTTCTCCTTAGTAAAGGAAAACGTAGTAATCTGCACGTTCCAGTGCAGTATCACTGAAATCTCCCACCTAAACATCTTGTGCATCGCCAAATTTGGTGAAAAAGTGTTCCACCAAGGCCAAAGCGATCCCGATCATCTACATGCCATCCTTCCAAATCGGGTGACATGTCTGTTATTAAATGATGTACCCGCAGACAGCTTTGGCCACGTGCAAGCTCAGCTCAGCTTTGCTCCGGATTCCCTCAGCAAAGGAGAAGTCATACAGGGACTGTTGGATGGGACTCTCTTAATGGCAGAGTACACTGTCACCTACGAAAACCCCGTTCCCCAACACAACAGATACCTTGGCGTGGTGTCGGTTGAAAAAGAAGTGCTCCCGTGCCTGAGAAATTTGGATGATGACTGCATTTTGCAAATGTAAAGACTGTTGTTTTCCTTCATATTGTACATATTTTGTAAATAACTGTTTTAAACATCGTTGTAAATAAGTATTTTCTAATATAATGTGTCATAATATGCATATTGTAAAAAAATTGTAAATACTTTGTAAATAGCAATAAAGAATGAAAAAATGGGGAAGAGAATATCGTATTTGAGATTCTCTTCCCCATTTTTTTTACAAGTCCAGCTAACCATTGGTTCAGTTTGTGCATACTTTGTATATTAGCAATAAAGAATGAAAAATGGGGAAGAGAATCTCAAATACGAGATTCTCTTCCCATTTTTTTTACAAGTCCAGCTAACCATTGGTTCAGTTTGTATATACAGTATTAGAAATTATACCGTAATCCTATGATAAAAATCCCATATTTGGATCTTTTTTTAAAAGTATTATTGACTATTGGTTTAGTTTGTGAGAATCAAGACAGGAAAGAGTGTAGGAAATGTAAAAAAATGGAATAAATATCCGGTTATGAAACAGGATGTGACTTGTTGTATAAAATAGCGTGACATTTCTTGTCTTCTCACTTGGCTAATTCAACGTTCAACAGTATCTTTGCCGGCCAACTTAGCTTCAGTCCAAGTTTCGCCAGAGCCTTTAACTCAGTTTCGTCAGCCAACTCAGTCCAAGTTTCGCTAGAGCCGTCGAATTCAGCCCCAGCTACTCAGCCCTCAACTCAGCTTCAGTTTCGTAGCCCCAGTTTCTCCAGAGCCAACTCAGCCCAGTCAACCCACCACAATGTGTTTCTCAATGATCAAAAGAAATGGTAACCTATGCACCTTCCAGTGTGGCATTGGAGAGAGAAAGCACCTGAATTTCATCTACGTATGCAAACTTGAAAAAAAGATGCTCACCCAGGGGGAGCACGACCCCAAATACCTCGAAAGCCTCCTGGAAGACACAGTATACACTGTGATGCTAAATGATCTGCCGGAAAGAAGCTCCGGAGAAGTTCAGGTACAGGTAAGCTACGAGCATGAAACAATCTCTAAGGAAGAAGCGCTGCAAGGACTCATGGAAGGAAAAATCTGGTGGCAGAATATACCGTCAACTGCCGCCGCCCCATCTATCTCAACGAAAAATGCTACGGCGTGGTGTCTGTGCAAGATGAAGTGATGCCTCTTTTGAGGAAACTCAGGAAGGACTGTGAAGTGCATATGTGAAGACTATTTAATCGTGTGTTGTGTAAAGACTGTAAATATCATGTTATATTTTAATCTCACATCTTATATTGTATTAATCAATTCATATTTTGTAAATATATTGGCAATAAAAATAAAAAAAATGGAGAAGAGAATCCCGTATTTTGGGATTCTCTTCTCCATTTTTTTTAAAAGTCTTGTTAACCATTGGTTTCGTTGCACATATCATGTTATATCCCCATTTTCTTAACCATTGGATAAAAGTTGTCACGATGCCTTATTTTTCTTCAAAACGGATATGTTGCACAACATGTTGAAATTCATGATATGTTGCACAACATGTTGAAATTCATGATATGTTGCACAACATTTTGAAATTCATGATATGTTGGAAGATATTATTTTTCTACACTTGACTACCTTCTCTTTCTGCATTTCATTTTCTGCATTCATCATGTGTCGACCAAAGTATATGGAAGAAGAAGTTGAAGGAGTAGAGATTTGGGCTTTTCCAGATAATCAATTAGATGATGAAGAAGAACCAAGTAATGATGAGCCACCAGATAATAATACCTGGGATGAGTTTCCTCCAGAGTGGTATATTTTGAATGAAGAACATGAACCTTACTGGGATTACGATTTTTATCCGCCGTATAACTTGCCTCGTGAATAATCCAGGAATCTTTCCTCGCTGTGATTGAACTCAGAAGTGAATATTTGATCTTGCTAACTCATTGTAGAAAACGGTGCTATATAATTCTGTTCTATATAATGTGAGAAAACTAAATTAACTTTTCATTCTTTATCACTCTCAATGTTGGAGAAATTATGGAAATTGGCTCGTGAAATCTAGTAATCAGTAAACTAATTTGAACTGCTATATTGATTTTTCATTCTTTATCGTGTGATCTATTGACTCTCGATACATCTTGTAGAATCAAATAAAATAAACGAGCCATAACATAAGCAAAGGTACCATTCTCGATGAAATGATATCTTTATAACATAAGCAAAGGAACCATTCTCGATAAAATGATATCTTTGTAACATAAGCAAAGGTATCATTCTCGATAAAATAAAATAACGTCATTTCTCGATAAACAGAACGCGGGTATTTAAACGAAAACAAGAAAATAACAAGCTTTTTTCCCAAGTGAACAAATGCATATTTATTTTATGCATGCGCCTTTGCACGTTTTGTTACATTCTCATCACATGATGATGATGATGTACGTTTTCTACAATATCTCTCCAATAAGGTTTTGAAAACTTTTCCATTCTAACATCATAATTCAAAAGTTGAGTGGCCGCCCCGCTGGCGCAGTGGTCTAAGCGATGGCCTCTGATCATTCGTCCGAACGGGGTCCGGGTTCGAATCCCGGTGAGGCATGGATGTTGTGCATGTTTTACGGCACTGGCTCTCTCCCTTCCCTGGAACCAGTGACCCTAAATTGGGGACGGGCGACTGCTTATGGCCCATTGAGTTGCTCACGGTGGTCGTTAAACCTCCAACCAAAAAAAAAAAAAAAAAAAAAAGTTGAGTGACTTGAGGAACTGAATAACAATGTAACATAAAAAAAATTAGTTAAATATCTCTTCAAAGGATGCCGCATTCTAAAGACGCGAACACATTCGATTCCGCAAGCGTTCAACGCATCAAGACATTCATTATCTGACACCGAAAGAGGAAGTCCTTTTAACAAAAACTTTTTAAAATATCGTCTTGGTTGTGGTCTTGATCCTGTTGCACAACAATTAGGATCCACAACAGGACTTGAAAAAATACTTTTCAAATAATCTGGTGTGATCATCTCTTCAATCGTTTTTCGCACTGTAGTCTGAATGTTAGCTTCTTCAGAATCTTCCTTAAGATCTTGTACTACACTCAATATCTTACAAATAACAGCCTTATTTATACTGTTAATCAAGTTTTGCTGATTAAATTTATCCTTAGCATAACGAGTGCTTGACATTTCTTGTAATATAAAACGCACATTAGTGTCATAATCCAATTTCGTATCGTCAATATCCTTGCTCGTCATCATTTGTGATGTGACTGCTGGCGATGAATTGACATATTCGTCTACTTCTTCTGAATTTAGTTGCACACGGAGTTCCATGACAGCACCTGTAAAAAAAAAGAAAAAGAAATAATAATTTTACATGTGATTTATTAAAAAATACACATTATAAAAGAAATATATAACTTAAATCGGTTTCCACGCCACCCAAGAGGTACGATTTACGGCGCGTTTCTCCCTTTCAAATGGGCAGAGTTCCCCTATGAATAAATCATAAGGCCTATTTATTCCACATCCAATTTTTGGATAAAATGACCCCATAAAGGGTGATATCACATAAAATGACCCCATAAAGGGGTGATATACATACATAAAATGACCCCATAACGGGTGATATACATACATAAAATGACCCCATAAAGGGGTGATATCACATAAAATGACCCCATAAAGGGGTGATATTACATAAATGACCCCATAAAGGGGTGATATCACATAAAATGACGCAATAAAGAGGTGATATCACATAAAATGACTCCATAAAGGGGTGATATTACATAAAATGACCCCACGAAAGCGTGATATACATTGTAACAACTCATGGATAACTTTTAGAAAATCTATCTAGATACCGTGACATGTTGACTTTTTCAACAACGGGTCATCGTTCGCAGCGTACTATGAACCAGGTGGTCCTTTCTAGCACTTTGGAAACACTCACCTTACTGGCAAGCTTGTTCATCCCGAATTGTGCTATGACCATAGGACTCATACGAGCGTTCGAGTGAGTGCACACTAGCTGCTACCGTCTTACGACATGAAAAATATTCAACATCGGTATCTTCTCTGAATGGGTTCAACTTCCGCGAATTAACCAAACGCAGAAGAATATGATCAACTAAAGAAATCCATGAGACGTTATCAAACATAAAGAAATATATATACTTACCAACAGAAGCGATGAGAGGCAGTAATCCAAAAGGCACACCACAGGTTGATTATATTATCCAACAGAAGCGACGAGAGGCAGCAATCCAAAAGGCACACCACAGGTTGAGTATTTTATCCAACAGAAGCGACGAGAGGCAGTAATCCAAAAGGCACACCACAGGCTGAGTATTTTATCCAACAGAAGCAAGCAAATATATAGCAAAAAAAAAAAAAAATTTTTTTTTTTTAGTGATTGATTATACTTATGTGAGCATTACAAAACGCAGGTACGTTATGAGAGTTATCAAAACTCAATAAAAATATACTTACCAGCAGAAGCGATGACAGGTAGTAATCCAATAGGCACACCACGGGTTGAGAGTAATGTCCAACAGAAGCGATGACAGGTAGTAATCCAATAGGCACACCACAGGTTGAGAGTAATGTCCAACAGAAGCGATGACAGGTAGTAATCCAATAGGCACACCACGGGTTGAGAGTAATGTCCAACAGAAGCGATGACAGGTAGTAATCCAATAGGCACACCACGGGTTGAGAGTAATGTCCAACAGAAGCGAAGACAGGTAGTAATCCAATAGGCACACCACGGGTTGAGAGTAATGTCCAACAGAAGCGATGACAGGTAGTAATCCAATAGGCACACCACAGGTTGAGAGTAATGTCCAGTAGAAGCGCAGAGTTTTATAGCACAATTTTTTTTTTCGAAACGCAGGTACAGTTATCAAAACTCAATAAAAATATACTTACCAACAGAAGCGATGACAGGTAGTAATCCAATAGGCACACCACGGGTTGAGAGTAATGTCCAACAGAAGCGATGACAGGTAGTAATCCAATAGGCACACCACGAGTTGAGAGTAATGTCCAACAGAAGCGATGACAGGTAGTAATCCAATAGGCACACCACGGGTTGAGAGTAATAATGTCCAACAGAAGCGATGACAGGTAGTAATCCAAATGGCACACCACGGGTTGAGAGTAATGTCCAACAGAAGCGAAGACAGGTAGTAATCCAATAGGCACACCACGGGTTGAGAGTAATGTCCAACAGAAGCGATGACAGGTAGTAATCCAATAGGCACACCACAGGTTGAGAGTAATGTCCAGTAGAAGCGCAGAGTTTTATAGCACAATTTTTTTTTTCAAAACGCAGGTACAGTTATCAAAACTCAATAAAAATATACTTACCAACAGAAGCGATGACAGGTAGTAATCCAATAGGCACACCACGGGTTGAGAGTAATGTCCAACAGAAGCGATGACAGGTAGTAATCCAATAGGCACACCACGAGTTGAGAGTAATGTCCAACAGAAGCGATGACAGGTAGTAATCCAATAGGCACACCACGGGTTGAGAGTAATAATGTCCAACAGAAGCGATGACAGGTAGTAATCCAAATGGCACACCACGGGTTGAGAGTAATGTCCAACAGAAGCGAAGACAGGTAGTAATCCAATAGGCACACCACGGGTTGAGAGTAATGTCCAACAGAAGCGAAGACAGGTAGTAATCCAATAGGCACAATACGGGTTGAGAGTAATGTCCAACAGAAGCGCAGAGTTTTATAGCACAAAAAAAAAAAAAAAAGAATCAGTTACCTCAAGGCATTCGAAGAGTACAGACGTCTGTTGGGAGCTCCTGGTCCCAAGCGTTGATACTCCATCGGCAGGCGCATACTTTGAGACGTCACCACAGCTGGAGATTTTTTTTTAATAAGGATATGAACCTTAAACTTGTAATTTAATTTATAAAGTCCCAATGGATATAAAATGTAGTTCAAGTTATGTAATCATGATATCGTAGAATAAAATAAACAAGTTCACAAGAATATCATATCCTTTAAAATAAAAACAAACAAATGTCGCAAAACACAAGCGTAGATATTTAAACTTGTAAGTTCCAAATGGATGTAAAAATACGTTGATAACGATGCTAATGGATGAAATGATAGTTCAAAAAAATATTTGGTTGATAAAAATTCATTTATCATAATTTAGTGGGTAAATGAAGTAATTTATTGTAAAATGCGAATAAAATTGCGTGAAATAAAAAATGATATTAAGTATGTTCTCGAGACCTTGTTAATATCATTTTTCACAAAACGCCGAAAAAGCAAATAATAAAACAGATATTACGTTGATAACCATGCTAATGGATGAAATGATTGTTCAAACAAATATTTGGTTGATAAAAGATTCATTTATAATAATTTAGTTGGTAAAAGATGCCATTTAGCATAAAATATGAATAAAATTGCGTGAAATAATTTTTGGGATCAACAATCACTCCAGTGATTGTTAATCCCCCCCCAAAATAATGCCAAAAAAGCAAATAATACAACAGATATTACGTTGATAACGATGCTAATGGATGAAATGATTGTTCAAAAATAGATTTAGTTGATACAAAATTCATTTATCATAATTTAGTGGAGTAACAGATTCCATTTAGCATAAAATTTGAATAAAATTGCGTGAAATAATTTAGAACCTACTTGATCCCTAAAAAAAATATAATGCCAAAAAAAGCAAATAATACAACAGATATTACGTTGGTAACCATGCTAATGGATGAAATGATTGTTCAAAAATAGATTTAGTTGATACAAATATCATTTATCATAATTTAGTTGGTAAAAGATGCCATTTAGCATAAAATTTGAATAAAATTGCGTGAAATAATTTTTGGGGATCAACAAGGTCTCGAGACCTTATAGATCCCTAAAAAAATATTGCCAAAAAAGCAAATAATACAACAGATATTACGTTGATAACCATGCTAATGGATGAAATGATTGTTCAAAAAATATTTGGTTGATACAAAATATCATTTATCATAATTTAGTGGGTAAAAGATGCCATTTAGGATAAAATTTGAATAAAATTGCGTGAAATAATTTTTGGGATCTATAAGCCATTATAGATCCCTAAAAAAAATATTGCCAAAAAAAGCAAATAATACAACAGATATTACACAATTTCAGTCTAGACAATTTGAAACATACTATCGTCGTCACTTGTCACATTCCAAGTAACTAAATATATACTATCGTCGTCACTTGTCACATTCCAAGTAACTAAATATACACTATCGTCATTTTCTTTCAAATAAAACAAACACCTCTATCCCAATAGATAAAATATAGTTTCAAGTTATGTAATTATGCGACATGCGTTAGTTTTATTTTAAAGGATGTAAGATTTGTGACGTGACTTGATTATTTTATTATACGGTATCATGATTGCATAACTTGAAACTATATTTCAAATCCATTGGCACTTGATAAATTAAATTACAAGGTTCCTCTTCTAAAATCTATCCAACTAATCTTACATTCTTAAAAGGAACCTTGTAATTTAATTTATCAAGTTCCAAATTGATATAAAATGTAGTTCAAGTTATGTAATTATGATATCATAGAATAAAATAAACAAGTTACGTCACAGGAACCTCACATCCATTTAAATAAAATAAAACAAATGTCGCATCACAAGACCCTTCAACGTAAATATTTAAACTTGAAAGTA
The DNA here is from genome assembly GCA_039090855.1 of Macrothele yani. Lineage (NCBI taxonomy): Eukaryota > Metazoa > Arthropoda > Arachnida > Araneae > Macrothelidae > Macrothele > Macrothele yani. The sequence goes on along the minus strand of CM076998.1, from coordinate 57,536,232 downwards.
ATGTTTGTTATATAGATTTTAGGAGAGGAACTATAAACTTATATATTAATTATCAAATGCCCAATGGATAAAAAATATAGTTCAAGTTGTATATTCATGATATCGTAGAATAAAATAAGCAAGTTACGTAGCAAGATCCCATATCCTTTAAAATAAAAACAAACAAATGTCGCATCACACTATCCCAATGGATAAAAATACAGTTCAAGTTATATATTGATGATATTGCATCTCATATTTCACATATCCTAAAACTTATGTCACGTTACCTATCCAACATATCGTAATTCCCAAAACGTGACACCTAAATAAAATAAACAAATCACGTTCAAAACTGGGGAAACATGTCATCTGATAACTTTAAAGTTAAATATTATAAAAAATGATACTTACCCAATCTCACGAAACGGAGCGAACGCCGATCAAAGTTTTCACCAAAGAGATGTATAGTTTTTCTGATACACACAATATATATTATAGATTACCTTTGCCCAGAGATGGATTGTTTCATTTTACTTTATGGTAAAGAATTGTCTTCTAATATAAATTCTTTAAAAAAAAAAAAAAAAGATTTTTTTTTTTTTTTTAGAAAGTAATACTTGTTATTTAGATTTTAGGAGAGGAACTATAAACTTATATATTTATTTTATCAAGTGCCCAATGGATATAAATTACAGTTCAAGTTATGTAATCACCATATCGTAGAATAAAATAATCAAATCATGTAGCAAGAATGGAAATCTCACATCCTTTAACATAAAACAAACAAGTGTCGCATAACTCTCCCCAAAACTTATATATTTATTTTATCAAGTGCCAATGGATATAAAATACAGTTCAAGTTATGTAATCACGATATCGTAGAATAAAATAATCAAATCATGTAGCAAAACAAACAAATGTTGCATCCCAAGACCCTTCAATGTAGATATTTAATTTATTGTTCTTAATTTATCAAGTTCCAAATGAATATAAAATGTAGTTCAAGTTATGTAATGATGATATCTTAGAATAAAATAAACAAGTTACGTCACAGGAATAGAAATCTCACATCCTTTAAAATAAAATAAAACAAATGTCGCATCCCAAGACCCTTCAACGTAAATATTTAATTTATCAAGTTTCAAATGGATATAAAAATATAGTTCAAGTTATGTAATCAAGATATCGCATAATAAAATAAACAAATCCTGTCACAAAACAAATCTCACATCCTTTCAAATAAAACAAATAAATGTTGCAACACTCTATCACAACAACCTTCAACGTAGATATTTAATTTTTTTTTTACAATTTATACCGTTCAAGTCTAGACGGCTGCTAAATGAATAAAAAATATAGTTTCAAGTTATGTAATCAAGATATCGTATAATAAAAATAAACACATCAGATCACAAGATCAGAAATCTCATATTCTAAAAAAAAAACTTGAAATGGAAAATAAATTCACAAAGTATCCATACCTTGTAGATATCATTTTTCAGAAAATGCCAAAAAAGTAAATAATACAACAGATATTACATTGGTAACCACGTTAATGGATGAAATGATGGTACTTCCCTTCATGCTTTCCAAGTAACTAAATAAGTAATATCGTTGTCACTTGTCACAAATCTGGTCATAATTTGATTCCAGACAACTTTAAATATAACATATCGTCACTATTCACATTCCAAGAATTCCAAGTAACTAATAATGTGATATAGTTGCCACAATTCGTTACTTGAACAACCAATATTTATTTATTTCGTGATGTGATGAAGAAAATTTAACCAAAGCAACTTTGTAAGTTTCCTTTGTCATAACTATAGAATATATGAATATAAAGACCAACTCAACTCATATTATTCTTTCTCCTAAAAAAAAAAAAATAATAATAATATTTTTTTTTTTTTAATATCGTCGCCACTTGTCGTTTTCCAGTCAACTTAAAACGTATCCTCACCACTTGTCTCAAATATTGTCCCAACTAAGCATCTTAATATACTAACATTGTAACATTTGGACAACTTTGAAGAAATATCATAGCGTCGGTTTCCAAGGTTCCACTCAACGTAAAACATGACACCGTCGCAAGTCTTGTCGCCGTTCAGGTATCTTCGTGCGTCGCATTTTTATGTATCTGGTTCCTTTTTTTACAATGCGTGGCGGTTTTTTATCCCTGCCTCCCCGTTTTTAGTATATAAGAAATAATGGTGGCCAGGTGCTTTAAAAAGGAATACGATATGAAGAAAACGTGACACAATAGATTAATATTGAAAACAAGTATTTATTGTACAACAGATTACGTTTACAAATGTATAAATATTGAATGTTAATATTGAATGTTAATATTTACAATAAGGTTTTTGTATATTGTGTGACAAATCACTTGTTCGTATTTACAAATTCATGAGATGGAACCTGTAAGGAATAAAATATTTGAAATGTTTCTAATCAGAGTCAATTATGAGGGACATCACAGTCATGTTTCAAGTCTTTCATACATCTTATCACATCGTCCGCTGAGACGACTCCCATGCAATATTCCTTAAAGAATTCCGGAGAGATGCATCTCACCGAGTATTCTGTGAGTAAATATCTGCCAGTTAATAGTCCATCGATGGCATCTTCTCTGCAAATTGTGGTTTTGTTAATCAAATTAACAGTTTTGTCTTTGTAATTGTCTGGACAAATATTGCTCAATATCACGAAATCCCCGTAATCACATTCAAAGAGGGATCCAAGTATTCGGGATCATTTTCTCCTTGATGAATCTTGAAAATTTTGCCTGAGGTCATACGATACTTTAACATCATGTGGTCTCCCTCATAACTGCAATAAAATTTCGTGGTTACGCCACAATGATTGGTCAAGGTGAGGCACATTATCTCCTAGTCAAGTATTCGTTTAGCTAAAATAGATGGCTGCTTTCAAAATGAGACTGTGGCGACGATATTCTGTTTCCCGTTTTTATACTCGCTTGATTTCACAACACATCCTGTTCTTTGCATCCTATTTTTATACTCGCTTGATTTCACAACACATCCTGTTCTTTGCATCCTATTTTTATACTCGCTTGATTTCACAACACATCCTGTTCTTTGCTTTCCGTTTTTATACTCGCTTGATTTTACAACACATCCTGTTCTTTGCTTTCCGTTTATGGACTTTGTTTCGTAACTTGTGTAAAAGAATGCCGTTTCTAATCTCTAAGAACAACCATACGCCACGCATTGTAAAAAAAAGGAACCAGATACATAAAAATGCGACGCACGAAGATACCTGAACGGCGACAAGACTTGCGACGGTGTCATGTTTTACGTTGAGTGGAACCTTGGAAAGCGACGCTATGATATTTCTTCAAAGTTGTCCAAATGTTACAATGTTAGTATATTAAGATGCTTAGTTGGGACAATATTTGAGACAAGTGGTGAGGATACGTTTTAAGTTGCCTGGAAAACGACAAGTGGCGACGATATTACGTTTTAAGATGCCCGGAAAACGACAAATGGCGACGATGTTATACGTTTTAAGTTGCCTGGAAAATGGCAACCATGTTACGTTTTAAGATGCCAACGTTAACGTTGTGACAACACTTGCGACAAATGGCAACCATGTTACGTTTTAAGATGACTGGAATACGACAAATGGTGACGATGTTACGTTTTAAGGTGATTAGCCTATAGTTGTGACAAGGCTTGCGACAAATGGCTACTATGCTATATTTTAAGATGCTTAGGTGTGGGTAAATGTAATATATAGTATATAGTATATTATTATTTGTTAACCAGTATATTATTTAAAAAAATCTACTTAATACATGTATCTTTACAAGGGTGCAAGTGGGTGGGTAAATGTAATATATAATATTATTATTTGTTAACCAGTATATTATTTAAGAAAATCTACTTAATACATGTATCTTTACAAGGGTGGACGGGGTTGGGTAAATGTAATAATATATTTAAGTTACTTGGATTGTAAAAAGTGACATGTATTATATTTTAAATAGAGTTGTATATAGTGTTTTACTTTCACCAAGATATATTATTATTTATTTAAAATTAAATCTAAAGCTATCCAACAACCTTTCTATTCAAAAAAATTTTTTTTTTTTAGGAGAAAGAATAATATGAGTTGAGTTGGTCTTTATATTCATATATTCTATAGTTATGACAAAGGAAACTTACAAAGTTGCTTTGGTTAAATTTTCTTCATCACATCACGAAATAAATAAATATTGGTTGTCTGGAATCAAATTATGACCAGATTTGTGACAAGTGACGCCTATATTATTTATTTTGTTACTTGGAATGTGAATAGTGACATCTATTTTATTTTAAGTTGTCTGGAATCAAATTATGACCAGATTTGTGAGAAGTGACGCCTATATTATTTATTTTGTTACTTGAAATGTGAATAGTGACATCTATTTTATTTTAAGTTGTCTGGAATCAAATTATGACCAGATTTGTGACAAGTGACGCCTATATTATTTATTTTGTTACTTGGAATGTGAATAGTGACATCTATTTTATTTTAAGTTGTTCAAGTATCAAAATACGACAAGTGGTGAGGACATTATTTATTTTGTTTCTTGCAATGTGAATAGTGACATCTATTATATTTAAAGTAGAGTTTTATATAGTTGGGACAATATTTGCGACAAGTGGTGAGGATATTATATTTTAAATAGAGTTGTTATAGTGTTTTACTTTTACCAAGATATATTATTATTTATTTAAAATTAAATCTATCCAACAATCTTTCATAAAAAAATTTTTAGGAGAAAGAATAATATGAGTTGAGTTGGTCTTTATATTCATATATTCTATAATTATGACAAAGGACACTTACAAAGTTGCTTTGATTAAATTTTCTTCATCACATCACGAAATAAATAAATATTGGTTGTTCAAGTAACGAATTGTGGCAACTATATCACATTATTAGTTACTTGGAATTCTTGGAATGTGAATAGTGACGATATGTTATATTTAAAGTTGTCTGGAATCAAATTATGACCAGATTTGTGACAAGTGACGCCTATATTATTTATTTTGTTACTTGGAATGTGAATAGTGACATATATTTTATTTTAAGTTGTTCAAGTATCAAAATACGACAAGTGGTGAGGATATTATTTATTTTGTTTCTTGCAATGTGAATAGTGACATCTATTATATTTAAAGTAGAGTTTTATATAGTTGGGACAATATTTGCGACAAGTGGTGAGGATATTATATTTTAAATAGAGTTGTTATAGTGTTTTACTTTTACCAAGATATATTATTATTTATTTAAAATTAAATCTATCCAACAATCTTTCATAAAAAATTTTTAGGAGAAAGAATAATATGAGTTGAGTTGGTCTTTATATTCATATATTCTATAATTATGACAAAGGACACTTACAAAGTTGCTTTGATTAAATTTTCTTCATCACATCACGAAATAAATAAATATTGGTTGTTCAAGTAACGAATTGTGGCAACTATATCACATTATTAGTTACTTGGAATTCTTGGAATGTGAATAGTGACGATATGTTATATTTAAAGTTGTCTGGAATCAAATTATGACCAGATTTGTGACAAGTGACAACGATATTACTTATTTAGTTACTTGGAAAGCATGAAGGGAAGTACCATCATTTCATCCATCAACGTGGTTACCAATGTAATATCTGTTGTATTATTTACTTTTTTGGCATTTTCTGAAAAATGATATCTACAAGGTATGGATACTTTGTGAATTTATTTTCCATTTCAAGTTTTTTTTTTAGAATATGAGATTTCTGATCTTGTGATCTGATGTGTTTATTTTTATTCTACGATATCTTGATTGCATAACTTGAAACTATATTTTTTATTCATTTAGCAGCTAATAAATTTAAACATCTACGCTGAAAGTTGTTTTTTTACATCGAAGCAGGAAAAGAACTTTCCAGAATACATTGCCATCCGTTATGCAATCGTCGAATTATATATATATTTTTTAGAATATGAGATTTCTGCTCTTGTGATCTGATGTGTTTATTTTTATTCTACGATATCTTGATTACATAACTTGAAACTATATTTTTTATTCATTTAGCAGCCGTCTAGACTTGAACGGTATAAATTGTAAAAAAAAAAAATAAATAAATATCTACGTTGAAGGTTGTTGTGATAGAGTGTTGCAACATTTATTTGTTTTATTTGAAAGGATGTGAGATTTGTTTTGTGACAGGATTTGTTTATTTTATTATGCGATATCTTGATTACATAACTTGAACTATATTTTTATATCCATTTGAAACTTGATAAATTAAATATTTACGTTGAAGGGTCTTGGGATGCGACATTTGTTTTATTTTATTTTAAAGGATGTGAGATTTCTATTCCTGTGACGTAACTTGTTTATTTTATTCTAAGATATCATCATTACATAACTTGAACTACATTTTATATTCATTTGGAACTTGATAAATTAAGAACAATAAATTAAATATCTACATTGAAGGGTCTTGGGATGCAACATTTGTTTGTTTTGCTACATGATTTGATTATTTTATTCTACGATATCGTGATTACATAACTTGAACTGTATTTTATATCCATTGGCACTTGATAAAATAAATATATAAGTTTTGGGTAGAGTTATGCGACACTTGTTTGTTTTATGTTAAAGGATGTGAGATTTCCATTCTTGCTACATGATTTGATTATTTTATTCTACGATATGGTGATTACATAACTTGAACTGTAATTTATATCCATTGGGCACTTGATAAAATAAATATATAAGTTTATAGTTCCTCTCCTAAAATCTAAATAACAAGTATTACTTCCTAAAAAAAAAAAAAAATCTTTTTTTTTTTTTTTTTTAAGAGTTTATATTAGAAGACAATTCTTTACCATAAAGTAAAATGAAACAATCCATCTCTAGGGAAAGGTAATCTATAATATATATTGTGTGTATCAGAAAAACTATACATCTCTTTGGTGAAAACTTTGATCGGCGTTCGCTCCGTTTCGTGAGATTGGGTAAGTATCATTTTTTATAATATTTAACTTTAAAGTTATCAGATGACATGTTTCCCCAGTTTTGAACGTGATTTGTTTATTTTATTTAGGTGTCACGTTTTGGGAATTACGATATGTTGGATAGGTAACGTGACATAAGTTTTAGGATATATGAAATATGAGATGCAATATCATGAATATATAACTTGAACTGTATTTTATCCATTGGGATAGTGTGATGCGACATTTGTTTGTTTTTATTTTAAAGGATATGGGATCTTGCTACGTAACTTGATTATTCTATTCTACGATATCATGAATATATAACTTGAACTATATTTTTTATCCATTGGGCATTTGATAATTATTATGTAAGTTTATAGTTCCTCTCCTAAAATCTATATAACAAACATTACTTTCAAGTTTAAATATTTACGTTGAAGGGTCTTGTGATGCGACATTTGTTTTATTTTATTTTAATGGATGTGAGGTTCCTGTGACGTAACTTGTTTATTTTATTCTAAGATATCATAATTACATAACTTGAACTACATTTTATATCAATTTGGAACTTGATAAATTAAATTACAAGGTTCCTTTTTAAGAATGTAAGATTAGTTGGATAGATTTTAGAAGAGGAACCTTGTAATTTAATTTATCAAGCGCCAATGGATTTGAAATATAGTTTCAAGTTATGCAATCATGATTCCGTAGAATAAAATAATCAAGTCACGTCACAAATCTTACATCCTTTAAAATAAAACTAACGCATGTCGCATAATTACATAACTTGAAACTATATTTTATCTATTGGGATAGAGGTGTTTGTTTTATTTGAAAGAAAATGACGATAGTATATATTTAGTTACTTGGAATGTGACAAGTGACGACGATAGTATATATTTAGTTACTTGGAATGTGACAAGTGACGACGATAGTATATATTTAGTTACTTGGAATGTGACAAGTGACGACGATAGTATATATTTAGTTACTTGGAATGTGACAAGTGACGACGATAGTATATATTTAGTTACTTGGAATGTGACAAGTGACGACGATAGTATATATTTAGTTACTTGGAATGTGACAAGTGACGACGATAGTATGTTTCAAATTGTCTAGACTGAAATTGTGTAATATCTGTTGTATTATTTGCTTTTTTGGCAATATTTTTTTTAGGGATCTATAAGCCATGGATGGCTTATAGATCCCAAAAATTATTTCACGCAATTTTATTCAAATTTTATGCTAAATGGCATCTTTTACCCACTAAATTATGATAAATGATATTTGTATCAACTAAATCTATTTTTGAACAATCATTTCATCCATTAGCATGGTTACCAACGTAATATCTGTTGTATTATTTGCTTTTTTGGCATTATTTTTTTAGGATCAAGTAGGTTCTAAATTATTTCACGCAATTTTATTCAAGTTTTATGCTAAATGGCATCTTTTACCCACTAAATTATGATAAATGAATTTTGTATCAACTAAATCTATTTTTGAACAATCATTTCATCCATTAGCATCGTTGTCAACGTAATATCTGTTGTATTATTTACTTTTTTGGCATTATTTTTTTGGGGGATTAACAATCACTGGAGTGATTGTTGATCCCAAAATTATTTCACGCAATTTTATTAATATTTTATGCTAAATGGCATCTTTTACCAACTAAATTATTATAAATGAATCTTTTATCAACCAAATATTTTTTTGAACAATCATTTCATCCATTAGCATGGTTATCAACGTAATATCTGTTGTATTATTTGCTTTTTCGGCGTTTTGTGAAAAATGATATTAACAAGGTCTCGAGAACATGCTTAATATCATTTTTTATTTCACGCAATTTTATTCACATTTTACAATAAATTACTTCATTTACCCACTAAATTATGATAAATGAATTTTTTATCAACCAAATATTTTTTTGAACTATCATTTCATCCATTAGCATCGTTATCAACGTATTTTTACATCCATTTGGAACTTACAAGTTTAAATATCTACGCTTGTGTTTTGCGACATTTGTTTGTTTTATTTTAAAGGATATGATATTCTTGTGAACTTGTTTATTTTATTCTACGATATCATGATTACATAACTTGAACTACATTTTATATCCATTGGGACTTTATAAATTAAATTACAAGTTTAAGGTTCATATCCTTATTAAAAAAATCTCCAGCTGTGGTGACGTCTCAAAGTATGCGCCTGCCGATGGAGTATCAACGCTTGGGACCAGGAGCTCCCAACAGACGTCTGTACTCTTCGAATGCCTTGAGGTAACTGATTCTTTTTTTGTGCTATAAAACTCTGCGCTTCTGTTGGACATTACTCTCAACCCGTATTGTGCCTATTGGATTACTACCTGTCTTCGCTTCTGTTGGACATTACTCTCAACCCGTGGTGTGCCTATTGGATTACTACCTGTCTTCGCTTCTGTTGAACATTACTCTCAACCCGTGGTGTGCCATTTGGATTACTACCTGTCATCGCTTCTGTTGGACATTATTACTCTCAACCCGTGGTGTGCCTATTGGATTACTACCTGTCATCGCTTCTGTTGGACATTACTCTCAACTCGTGGTGTGCCTATTGGATTACTACCTGTCATCGCTTCTGTTGGACATTACTCTCAACCCGTGGTGTGCCTATTGGATTACTACCTGTCATCGCTTCTGTTGGTAAGTATATTTTTATTGAGTTTTGATAACTGTCATAACGTACCTGCGTTTTGAAAATTTGAAAAAAAAAAAAATTTGTGTGCTATAAAACTCTGCGCTTCTGCTGGACATTACTCTCAACCTGTGGTGTGCCTATTGGATTACTACCTGTCATCGCTTCTGTTGGACATTACTCTCAACCTGTGGTGTGCCTATTGGATTACTACCTGTCATCGCTTCTGTTGGACATTACTCTCAACCCGTGGTGTGCCTATTGGATTACTACCTGTCATCGCTTCTGCTGGTAAGTATATTTTTATTGAGTTTTGATAACTCTCATAACGTACCTGCGTTTTGTAATGCTCACATAAGTATAATCAATCACTAAAAAAAAAAAAACATTTTTTTTTTGCTCTATATCTGCTTGATTCTGTTGGATAATATAATCAACCTGTGGTGTGCCTTTTGGATTACTGCCTCTCATCGCTTCTGTTGGTAAGTATATATATTTCTTTATGTTTGATAACGTCTCATGGATTTCTTTAGTTGATTATATTCTTCTGCGTTTGGTTAATTCGCGGAAGACTCTGAACCCATTCAGAGAAGATACCGATGTTGAATATTTTTCATGTCGTAAGACGGTAGCAGCTAGTGTGCACTCACTCGAACGCTCGTATGAGTCCTATGGTCATAGCACAATTCGGGATGAATAAGCTTGCAAGTAGGGTGAGTGTTTCCAAAGTGCTAGAAAGGACCACCTGGTTCATAGTACGCTGCGAACGATGACCCGTTGTTGAAAAAGTCAACATGTCACGGTATTTAGATAGATTTTCTAAAAGTTATCCATGAGTTGTTACCATGTATATCACCCTTTCGTGGTTTCATTTATGTAATATCACCCCTTTATGGGGTCATTTATGTAATATCACCCCTTTATGGTGTCATTTTATGTGATATCACCCCTTTATGGGGTCATTTTATGTATATCACCCCTTATGGGGTCATTTATGTAATATCACCCCTTTATGGGGTCATTTATGTAATATCACCCCTTTATGGGGTCATTTATGTAATATCACCCCTTTATGGGGTCATTTTATGTGATATTACCCCTTTATGGTGTCATTTTATGTGATATCACCCCTTTATGGGGTCATTTTATGTATGTATATCACCCCTTTATGGGGTCATTTTATGTGATATCACCCTTTATGGGGTCATTTTATGTGATATCACCCTTTATGGGGTCATTTTATGTGATATCACCCCTTTATGGGGTCATTTTATCCAAAAATTGGATGTGGAATAAATAGGCCTTATGATTTATTCATAGGGGAACTCTGCCCATTTGAAAGGGAGAAACGCGCCGTAAATCGTACCTCTTGGGTGGCGTGGAAACCGATTTAAGTTATATATTTCTTTTATAATGTGTATTTTTTAATAAATCACATGTAAAATTATTATTTCTTTTTCTTTTTTTTACAGGTGCTGTCATGGAACTCCGTGTGCAACTAAATTCAGAAGAAGTAGACGAATATGTCAATTCATCGCCAGCAGTCACATCACAAATGATGACGAGCAAGGATATTGACGATACGAAATTGGATTATGACACTAATGTGCGTTTTATATTACAAGAAATGTCAAGCACTCGTTATGCTAAGGATAAATTTAATCAGCAAAACTTGATTAACAGTATAAATAAGGCTGTTATTTGTAAGATATTGAGTGTAGTACAAGATCTTAAGGAAGATTCTGAAGAAGCTAACATTCAGACTACAGTGCGAAAAACGATTGAAGAGATGATCACACCAGATTATTTGAAAAGTATTTTTTCAAGTCCTGTTGTGGATCCTAATTGTTGTGCAACAGGATCAAGACCACAACCAAGACGATATTTTAAAAAGTTTTTGTTAAAAGGACTTCCTCTTTCGGTGTCAGATAATGAATGTCTTGATGCGTTGAACGCTTGCGGAATCGAATGTGTTCGCGTCTTTAGAATGCGGCATCCTTTGAAGAGATATTTAACTAATTTTTTTTATGTTACACTGTTATTCAGTTCCTCAAGTCACTCAACTTTTGAATTATGATGTTAGAATGGAAAAGTTTTCAAAACCTTATTGGAGAGATACTTTTTGTAGAAAACGTACATCATCATCATCATGTGATGAGAATGTAACAAAACGTGCAAAGGCTGATGCATAAAATAAATATACATTTGCTCACTTGGGAAAAAAGCTTGTTATTTTCTTGTTTTCGTTTAAATACCCGCGTTCTGTTTATCGAGAAATGACGTTATTTTATTTTATCGAGAAAGATACCTTTGCTTATGTTATAAAGATATCATTTTATCGAGAATGGTACCTTTGCTTATGTTATAAAGATATCATTTTATCGAGAATGGTACCTTTGCTTATGTTATAAAGATATCCTTTCATCGAGAATGGTTCCTTTGCTTATGTTATAAAGATATAATTTTATCGAGAATGGTACCTTTGCTTATGTTATGGCTCGTTTATTTTATTTGATTCTACAAGATGTATCGAGAGTCAATAGATCACACGATAAAGAATGAAAAATCAATATAGCAGTTCAAATTAGTTTACTGATTACTAGATTTCACGAGCCAATTTCCATAATTTCTCCAACATTGAGAGTGATAAAGAATGAAAAGTTAATTTAGTTTTCTCACATTATATAGAACAGAATTATATAGCACCGTTTTCTACAATGAGTTAGCAAGATCAAATATTCACTTCTGAGTTCAATCACAGCGAGGAAAGATTCCTGGATTATTCACGAGGCAAGTTATACGGCGGATAAAAAATCGTAATCCCAGTAAGGTTCATGTTCTTCATTCAAAATATACCACTCTGGAGGAAACTCATCCCAGGTATTATTATCTGGTGGCTCATCATTACTTGGTTCTTCTTCATCATCTAATTGATTATCTGGAAAAGCCCAAATCTCTACTCCTTCAACTTCTTCTTCCATATACTTTGGTCGACACATGATGAATGCAGAAAATGAAATGCAGAAAGAGAAGGTAGTCAAGTGTAGAAAAATAATATCTTCCTCCGTTTAAATACCCTCTTTATGTTGTTATTGACAAATGTTGTGCAACATATCATGAATTTCAAAATGTTGTGCAACATATCATGAATTTCAACATGTTGTGCAACATATCATGAATTTCAACATGTTGTGCAACATATCCGTTTTGAAGAAAAATAAGGCATCGTGACAACTTTTATCCAATGGTTAAAAAAATGGGGATATAACATGATATGTGCAACGAAACCAATGGTTAACAAGACTTTTAAAAAAAATGGAGAAGAGAATCCCAAAATACGGGATTCTCTTCTCCATTTTTTTTATTTTTATTGCCAATATATTTACAAAATATGAATTGATTAATACAATATAAGATGTGAGATTAAAATATAATATGATATTTACAGTCTTTACACAACACACGATTAAATAGTCTTCACATATGCACTTCACAGTCCTTCCTGAGTTTCCTCAAAAGAGGCATCACTTCATCTTGCACAGACACCACGCCGTAGCATTTTTCGTTGAGATAGATGGGGCGGCGGCAGTTGACGGTATATTCTGCCACCAGATTTTTTCCTTCCATGAGTCCTTGCAGCGCTTCTTCCTTAGAGATTGTTTCATGCTCGTAGCTTACCTGTACCTGAACTTCTCCGGAGCTTCTTTCCGGCAGATCATTTAGCATCACAGTGTATACTGTGTCTTCCAGGAGGCTTTCGAGGTATTTGGGGTCGTGCTCCCCCTGGGTGAGCATCTTTTCCTCAAGTTTGCATACGTAGATGAAATTCAGGTGCTTTCTCTCTCCAATGCCACACTGGAAGGTGCATAGGTTACCATTTCTTTTGATCATTGAGAAACACATTGTGGTGGGTTGACTGGGCTGAGTTGGCTCTGGAGAAACTGGGGCTACGAAACTGAAGCTGAGTTGAGGGCTGAGTAGCTGGGGCTGAATTGACGGCTCTAGCGAAACTTGGACTGAGTTGGCTGACGAAACTGAGTTAAAGGCTCTGGCGAAACTTGGACTGAAGCTAAGTTGGCCGGCAAAGATACTGTTGAACGTTGAATTAGCCAAGTGAGAAGACAAGAAATGTCACGCTATTTTATACAACAAGTCACATCCTGTTTCATAACCGGATATTTATTCCATTTTTATATTTCCTACACTCTTTCCTGTCTTGATTCTCACAAACTAAACCAATAGTCAATAATACTTTTAAAAAAAGATCCAAATATGGGATTTTTATCATAGGATTACGGTATAATTTCTAATACTGTATATACAAACTGAACCAATGGTTAGCTGGACTTGTAAAAAAAATGGGGAAGAGAATCTCGTATTTGAGATTCTCTTCCCCATTTTTTCATTCTTTATTGCTAATATACAAAGTATGCACAAACTGAACCAATGGTTAGCTGGACTTGTAAAAAAAATGGGGAAGAGAATCTCAAATACGATATTCTCTTCCCCATTTTTTCATTCTTTATTGCTATTTACAAAGTATTTACAATTTTTTTTACAATATGCATATTATGACACATTATATTAGAAAATACTTATTTACAACGATGTTTAAAACAGTTATTTACAAAATATGTACAATATGAAGGAAAACAACAGTCTTTACATTTGCAAAATGCAGTCATCATCCAAATTTCTCAGGCACGGGAGCACTTCTTTTTCAACCGACACCACGCCAAGGTATCTGTTGTGTTGGGGAACGGGGTTTTCGTAGGTGACAGTGTACTCTGCCATTAAGAGAGTCCCATCCAACAGTCCCTGTATGACTTCTCCTTTGCTGAGGGAATCCGGAGCAAAGCTGAGCTGAGCTTGCACGTGGCCAAAGCTGTCTGCGGGTACATCATTTAATAACAGACATGTCACCCGATTTGGAAGGATGGCATGTAGATGATCGGGATCGCTTTGGCCTTGGTGGAACACTTTTTCACCAAATTTGGCGATGCACAAGATGTTTAGGTGGGAGATTTCAGTGATACTGCACTGGAACGTGCAGATTACTACGTTTTCCTTTACTAAGGAGAAGCACATGATGGAATTTGGGTGGGGTTGGCTTGGATGAAGGCTGGCGAGAGAGAGAGAGAGAGAGAGATGTAACTTGGCGAAGAAACTGAAGAGGTTGGCTGGCTTACCTTGGCGTGGAAACTTGGTGAGGTTGGCTTACCTTGGCGTGGAAACTTGGTGAGGTTGGCTTAGCTTGGCTGCCGAGAGAGATTAACTTGGCTGCCGAGAGAGATTAGCTTGGCTGCCGAGAGAGATTAGCTTGGCTGGCTAAGCATGGCTGCCGAGAGAGATTAGCTTGGCTGGCTTAGCTTGGCTGCTGAGAGAGATTTGTTTAGCTGGCTGGCTTAGCTTGGCTGCTGAGAGAGATTAGCTTAGCTGGCTTAGCTTAGCTGCCGAGAGAGCTCCGGAGATTAACGAGGTTGGCTGGCTTAGCTGGCAAGAGATCTGGACAGTGGCGAGGTTGGCTAGCAAAGTGGTGAGAAATGAACATTTCTCTCTCTCTTTATACTCAAACCATATCCTGTTTCATAACAGGATGCTGATATCTTGCGCCATGATTTATTTATATCCCATTTCTGAGAATTTCCAACACGAGTTTCCTTTTCTATTCCCTTAGGATTTATTTCATATTTTATTACATAATGGGAGAGTCCCTCTCCAAAGATTCCACAATTTCAACTATCTCATCTGGTATTAAATCTTATTTTGACTCCTCCAATAGTTGTTCAATCTCTTCCTGTGTTACATCTTTGAGTTGTCTCTTGTCGCAAAGGAATTGCTCTTCGTCTAGACCGTCCAGCTCCCTCACCATTCTGTCCAGGGTGTCTATAATCTCATTCGGTTTTTCTTGTAGCGTTAATATCTCTTGCAATAATTGATTAAATCTCTGTATCAGGTCATTGGGTAGCGGGTATATTATTTCTAAAATACCACTTTGCTGCAACGCTATTATTTCATCCATGAGCCGATTGGATTCCTTTAGCAGATTATTTTGTTGTCGCATGATGGTTTTCTGTCAAGATGAGATAGAATGAGAGAGAATGTTGGATCACGTCTCCAGTTTTATAGTTATCGGGTTACATAACTTCCTGTTGACGTCATTTAGGTGAATCTATTTTTATCATGTCGCATTTGATATGCGACATGATATCATTCATACAAAATATTTCCTTCCTAAGGATGCTACTGAAAAAACATTCATCCCAATGGTTTAATCGTATCCTATTACATATCCCGTGTTCCATACAGTTAACTTGCTGTTTTGTTTTCCGCTTCACCATTATGAGTAACATGAGATGTGCACGTGAAGGATATCCTGTCGAGAAAGAATATAAAAGGAGTGAGCGCGCGCCTTCATTTCACTCTGCCAATAATATGTATGCGTTGAGACAATTGAAACGTAAATGTTATCAAAATATGGATGATGGGTTCCCTGCAAAGCGGGGAACTTATGAATACGACAAGAAATTTGTGCCAAAGAAAAAAAAAGGGATGAAGAAGAGGAGGAGCACGAGGAGGATCAACGGACACTGTCTCCGTGATGTGAGAGTTGTCCTAACGACGGATGAAAGACTTGAGGACTCGCCGCCTCCAGAGCCGGAATATTCGTCAACGGAGCCGTCTACGGAATATTCATCAGCAGGACCTTCAACATCAGCAAGACCTTCAACATCAGCAGGACCTTCAACATCAGCAGGACCTTCAACATCAGCAGGGCCTTCAACATCAGCAGGGCCTTCACCATCAGCAGGGTCTTCACCATCAGCAGTGCCTTCAAAACAACAAGAACCAGCACCAGAATCTGCACCAGAGGAGTCATTACCAATTTTTACAGTTCCCCTCTGAGAATAACTGTTCCTTTGGTGGCTGTTGGAAATCCCATCACTCCGGTGCTGGAAACATCTGATGTAGAAGGACGGTATCACATTGAAGTTTCCTATATTAAAAATGGTTACTCTTCATCATTAACTTTTATTATACAACCTTCATTGTAAATATTTCATTTATACATATATTACATTTATATTCATCATATCTTGTTGTATATACTATTATTCTTAAATAAAAATAAAAAATGGGGAAAGAGGACTTTGGTCCTCCTTCCCCATTTTTTGTGTCAAAGTTTCTGACCATTGGTTCATGTTTTGGAGTTTTTACAAGTATTTTAACCATAGGTGACATATTATATATAATAAGGGAGATTTTACAAATTGCAAGTCATTTGTGATGTATAATAAGGGTCTTGGGATAGTTTTTTCTGATCATTGTGACATATCTCGTAGAGTCTTTTTACAAATCTATGAACACTATGACCTCAACCTTTGGTGTCATATTTTCTATAATCATAGTGTCATTTCTCACATTCTCAACCTTTGGTGTCATATTTTCTATAATCATAGTGTCATTTCTCACATTCTCAACCTTTGGTGTCATATTTTCTATAATCATAGTGTCATTTCTCACATTCTCAGCCTTTGGTGTCATATTTTCTATAATCATAGTGTCATTTCTCACATTCTCAACCTTTGGTGTCATATTTTCTATAATCATAGTGTCATTTCTCACATTCTCAACCTTTGGTGTCATATTTTCTATAATCATAGTGTCATTTCTCACATTATCAGCCTTTGGTGTCATATTTTCTATAATCATAGTGTCATTTCTCACATTCTCAACCTTTGGTGTCATATTTTCTATAATCATAGTGTCATTTCTCACATTCTCAACCTTTGGTGTCATATTTTCTATAATCATAGTGTCATTTCTCACATTATCAGCCTTTGGTGTCATATTTTCTATAATCATAGTGTCATTTCTCACATTCTCAACCTTTGGTGTCATATTTTCTATAATTATAGTGTCATTTCTCACATTCTCAACCTTTGGTGTCATATTTTCTATAATCATAGTGTCATTTCTCACATTCTCAGCCTTTGGTGTTACATAATGATGGATAATTGTGACAACGCCATTGGAAACGTTCAGACTGGTTGCCTTCCCCTTTAAATTGTGAGAATAACGGGACTTTTCACGTTAGACGGATTGCCTTCCCCTTGAAATTGTGAGAACAACGGGGTCTTAACATTTATACGGGTTGCCTTCCCCTTGAAATTGCGAGAATAACGGTATCTTAACATTTAGACGGATTGCCGTCCCCTTGAAATTTTCAGAATAACGGGACTTTTCACGTTAGACGGGTTGCCTTCACCTTGAAATTGCGAGAATAACGGGAGCTTAATATTTAGACGAGTTGCCTCCCCTATTATAGATCACGTGATCTATCATTTTTAATTTTGTTTGGAGACATATTGGAGAGACTGTACCAGAAAACGGTAGACTAACGACTTTCATCAACATTCTTAGAGCCGTTTTCAAAATAAAATTTACATAGATACAAGAATTGCTCCTTTAATAGTATGGGACAAGAACGATGGAATGGATCCCGTTCTTATGTCCTGACCTTTGATCCGATTTCGACCATTTTCAATAGGGTTCGTCCCCATGTGGTCCACTACCACATACTAAAATTTCATCGAAATCGAACCATTTTTACGGGAGTTAACGTGCGGACAGACAGACGGACGGACGGACTAAGCTGGAGCATATACGCTTCTTCAACCTACAGTTGGAAAGCGTAAAAAAGACCTCTAGAGGCTGCAAGAAAGAATTTTGGAGAAGCGCATGCTTGGCATTTGGCATAAGCAGGAAGAATAAGTGGACACTTGTGGAAGCTAGGGAAACATTAATGGGACGACGCCATGACACTAAAAACGTGGTAACTTGAGATGGTTATTTAACCCACTAAACGAATTTGCCCAAAGTCGAGATCAAGCTAAATCGATTTCTAGTACCAGAAAACGGTAGACTAACGACTTTCATCAACATTCTTAGAGCCGTTTTCAAAATAAAATTTACATAGATACAAGAATTGCTCCTTTAATAGTACGGGACAAGAACGATGGAATGGATCCCGTTCTTATGTCCTGACCTTTGATCCGATTTCGACCATTTTCAATAGGGTTCGTCTCCATGTGGTCCCCTACCACACACTAAAATTTCTTCGAAATCGAACCATTTTTACGGGAGTTAACGTGCGGACAGACAGACAGACGGACAAAGCTGGAGCATATACGCTTCTTCAACCTACAGTTGGAAAGCGTAAAAACGACCTCTAGAGGCTGCAAGAAAGAATTTTGGAGAAGCGCATGCTTGGCATTTGGCATAAGCAGGAAGAATAAGTGGACACTCGTAGATTAGGAAAATGACGGTGCTGAAGACATCATGATCAAGGTAAAAATACCCAAAATGGCAATGAGATTGACACATTGCTAGAAGAACTGATCACTGTTGGACAGCTGAAATACTAGACTGGATTCGAAGGACAGGAAAAGATCCGGAAGAAGACCATGTGCAAGATGGGTGGATGAAACTCGGAAGCATGGTGAGTAACTTGGAGAAGACTTGGGGAAACCTTCATTCAGCAGTGGATTGGTAATGGTTGATAATTTTGGCTCAGAACTTACTAAACGCCTCTCGTGTTTGCAAACTTTTCTGTGATGGTAAAATGCAGTGCATGAATATTTCCATAAAGTGTGGAATTCGTTTCGGAGAGAACGAAGGGCTTCAGGAAGCCACGTAGATATAAGCTTGTTTATAATAATGAGAAATTATTATCGAGCATATGCACAAACTGAGGGGGTGCTCCAGGGTTCATGCACACATTGATGAATTCAATTTGTGTTCTAAACAAGCTTATATTTAAATCCATTGATATCTATTTGGGGGAGATGAAAGGCTATATAGTGCATTGAGCCACGCCCGTAGCCAGAAAGAATTTTTGGGAGAGTTTCTGAATTTGAAAACTAATTTTCACAGACACACGAAAATTTATTTTCAAATACATGTATGTTAAAATTTTCCTGTCACATTTTATTTGCACACAAATTTTTTCTATTTAACACTCTCCATTTTTCAAATACTGACTTACATGCTATAGTATATGGATCTATCTACCCTCTTTATTTTAGTACAGTATTTCGGGGAAGGTTTAAACCCCCAAAGCTCCTCCCTTGCTACGGCTCTGCATACAGTTATGAAAATATAAACTACCGTGAGGAGAACGTAGACTCATTGTACTCGTGAAATATGTATTTCCAAAATCTAGTTTTAGAGTCTTACATTAAAGAGTAATGAAAGAAGAGACGGAAATAACTTTATAAAAAAAATTGATTTTCAGAAATACAGTATGTGCATACTACACACTGCAAATGCTTGGAACACATTAGGACCTTATTTTAGAAAGCAATGTGTGCCAGATTAAGAACACTTTATTGTGTTCTTATTTAGAACATATTTGGAGCACATTTTAAGAACATATTTTGAGAACACATTAATGTGTTCCCAATATGTTCTTATTTAGAACACATTGGGAGTAAGTTTTAGAACACATTTTGTTCCAGTTTAGGAACACATTAATGTGTTCTCAATGTGCTCTTGCTGAGAACACATTAATGAAATGCGTTCCCAATGTGTTCCTATTGGAACACATTTTTAAATACCTTCTGAAATGTGTTCCCAATGTGTTTCAATTCAGAACACAATAGCAGTAAAATGTAGAACACATTCTGTGCTAGATTAAGAACACATTTGATGTGTTCTTAATGTGTTCGAATTTAGAACACATCGGGTGTAAATTTTAGAACACATTGAGAACATATCAGGAGCACATTCATAATTGAATGGGAATACATGCAAAATATGTTAGGAGCCCATTACCAACATATTGGGAACATTCAAAACATATTTTGAACACATTCTGGGCAACTCATTGACAAAATGGATTGCTGTGAAATACAGGTGTACCATGTCAGCAAACTCTGAATTCCAAGTGTGTATTGTGGATTAGAAATTTATTTCAGATATTTGCCTCTGGAAACAGATGATAATTTTGAAACTTCTCTTAAGGATGGGTAACGTTCATCTAAGACAGTTAATTGCTCAAGATAAATTTATTCTTTTGAAATTAATAGTGCTGAGTGATGAAATATGTTTTGGATGTTTGTGGGTAAATTTTGAACTATGTTTACCAATGGAATTTTCACCATAAAGTAATAACATATTGCTTTAATAGGAATGAAAAATAAATGTTCATATAAATGTAACACAAACAGTCCACTATACAGCAAAATAATTTATTGACAATATTTTTATTTTTAATAAGGACTTTATTTAGTTTCCCAAATAACATATGGGGTTTCTTTTTGTTCTGTCAGTTTTATGATAATGAGCTGATAGCCTTTTTGATTTTTGACCTAGTGTATATAAGGGCAGTATGGCCATTGTCTGGAGATATGTATATATATATATATTTTTTTTTTTTTAGGTAGTTCAGTTCAAATGTGTAGTAAAATGTTAGCAGCACAGTTAACAGCGACAGCGTCTGGGCAATAACGATAAAATTCCCCTGGACAGAACAGCAGCATCTGTTGTTTGTTTCCACTCTATTTGTACTATCGCATAGGGTGAAACATACTCTTCCACACTCTGCCCTTTTTCTATGAATTTCACAGCATCCTGAAATTAAAAAAGACAAACAAATAAGCTGTATATGCCACTCTGAACAATGACTTAAGATATTTGAAATTATGTATAGCAAAATTAAATTTGACATTTCTTAAAAATAAAATTTAGGACAAACATGCTTAGAAAATAAAAAAAATAATAATCACAATTTGCATTTGCAGGTTTAAGAGCAAATCACTTGTTTAATAGAGAACTGATCTTCTCCCATAGTCTGGTTTCCTGTTAAGTATATTTACAGAAACACATATATTTTATGTGAAATCCAACACTGCTATTCATTTGTGTTATTTCTCCTCCCCTAAAATATGTGTCCTTTTCACAAACACAAAAGTTATAGATTGTATGAGGTGATACTGAGAAGTAGTATGTGCTAATGTAATTACATTTCACCACTTTTTCCATTGCCACAATTGTATACAATGATTTTTATGGATATACACTAACAGGCTTTGCACTTGTAACTTATTCGGATATCATATAAAGCATTATGTTAAAATGTACTGTATGCCAGGTTGTTTCTCTAGTATCTATAGAAATATTCTTAGTTATGATCACAGTAAAAAAAGGCAATTCCGGTAACGTGATATACACATTTTGCTAGAACACCAAGAACCTTTCTGCATTCCATAAATCAGCTAATTTATCTGCCTTCCATTTCTTTTTCTCACTTTTCTTTATCCTTTAGCTGTTCTAAGTATGAAGCATATATATATAGCATGGGACTGCTTCACATAATTCAAGAGCTGTTTAGGAATTGGAATGGAATTAATGGAGTTTTTATGCAGTCAGATTGCATCGTTACAGACATAAGGAGTGGATGCATGAATCCAAAAGAAATTCTTTCCTTTGTAACAATGCAATTGTTTTATGAAAAGCTCCTTTCCAGCTGTATGCTAGCATGCAATAGGGTTAGACCTGCTTGGAGAAGTTTGATACAGCAACAGTAATCAGTTAAAAATTATCTGTTTTTTTCTTTGTGGAGCTAACCTCTGAATCCCAGAGAACAGCTTAGTGATATGTATATGATGATGTAATAAGGACCCACCTGCTGAATCTTTAATATCTGGAATCTCGAACCAATATTTACAGATATTTGCATCTTCTGAGTTTTATAGATTCTGTAACTAGATTATATAAGGCTAACCTTCAATTTTTACTCAAATCCAATGAAAACTTATCGAATTACACATAAACAAATTTTAGGTTGCTATTTAGAGAAACACTGCCATTATAGCTTGGAGCATCATGTTTTGAGCAAACTAATATCCAGACTTTGGCCCATTATTAGAAATGCTGACACTTTTATTGGCAGGAACTATTGTTCCCTGTTATTGCTTGTGGAGGGTGGGAAGTGTTGCAAGTGGTAGTTATAACATTCTAATCTAGGGCAAGTTCTTTTTTTCACTATTGCTATTTGTAGCTGCCTTAAAAAAAAAAAAAAAAAAAGACAGGTCAAATTTTAAGAGTGAATTATTATATCTTCAAAATTTCAGAACAAAATGGTAAAATCTAAGGATTTTTCAGGACACGAAAAAGAAAAATCAAGAATTTCAGGACAACTCTAATCCCTGCTTTACTTATAATACAAATATTGTTCTTTAGTTACATTGTAATATTACCATGGTTCTAGGAATTAAATGCTTTTAACATGTTTTAAATTATTCACTGATCAGTGCAAAGTTTCAAGCCTTTATTATGTTAACAATCAACACTTTACAATGCATACTGTGATTTCAAGTGAAACTGCTAAAATATTCCTTTCATGATACTGACTGAGCAGATTTTACATTTTCCCTAAGATTACCTAGTTTTCTCCTAAACATATTTGTCACATGTTGACCCCATCATGTAATTTTTTGATTCCCTATAAATTGTAATATTTTTCAGTAGCTAACTCACAGTTTATGGCAAATTATTATTCTAGGGTACTTACACAAATAAAAAAAATCGAAATTCCAGTTTTCGAGATACTCAACATCAAATTTAATATAGCATGACACTGAATTTAAAATAAAAAAATTGTGCACTAAAGTATCATTTTGAAGCCTGAAAAAAGGCACTTAAGAGACACCAATTTTCTTACTCTGCGGTAAAGTTAACTTGATTTATATTTCTCCAATGTAAGAATTTGGCAGATTTTCTAATTTTTTTTTTACTTCATCAGTTTGTTAATTAAAAAATTATGGCGCTGAAAACTTAACTCACAATAACGCCTTGTTTCTGCTAACAAAACTGCAAAGTTTCATGAAAATCCAAGGTAGTCAAGTTGAAAATGCTTTGTTGGTTTAACATAAATAACCCTAGTGAGAATAATTAGCAGTGAAACACGTAACACATGAAACATTAGAATATTTCCAGAAACACTCTCTGTTTGAACTTATATCCTCTATAACTTCCAAATTCCTTCATATAAAATTCTCGTATCAAGAACAGATCGACATTATTAGTTTTCTGGATGTTAACATCAACCCAGACTTCTCACTTGGTCCCTCTGTTTACAGGAAACCTTCTGCCACCCATAATATCATCTCTTACCATTCCTGCACCTTTGGAAAATACAAATTGACTGTATTAAAGGCATACATCCACAGAGCTAACCTTATTTGTAACAGCCCTTCAGCTCTTCAAAACAAATATCAGATCATCAACAATGGCAAATTACATGACTTTCCACCTCTCTTAGCACATAGGCTAATTAAAAAATTTGAATCACAGAATAGATCTACTAGTTTACTGCCTGAACTTTCCACCACTCAGTTTGTTGGCACTTTGCCCTTTAGCCTGGCCTTCACTCACAAAGTTTGCTCTATTTTCAAGTCTTTTGGCTACAGGATTGCTGTTAAACCACCTCCACATCTTCTTAACCTTATCCTTAATGACAGAGATCCCAATAAACCCCTAGAGTTACAAGGTATCTACTCTATCCCTGTCAACACTTCCACAGGCGTTACCCACTATATTGGTAGCTTACTTAACGAAGCATCAACCTGTGATTGGTGAAACATATCGCTGATGCTAAGAAAAGCAACCCTTCTACCCCCCGCCCTTTCAATTTTAACTATCAGCGATATGTCCGGGATTCCCAATTGGCAAAATGTTAAATGTATCGCTCCGTTCAGCAATCGAAAAGCCCTCTGGTACCGCAAAAGCATTGAAATCTTCTGTACTCCTAACACCTGTAATACAGATGCACCTTTTAACATACCTATCATTTGTAAAGCTATTTTGAAATCTGGCAACAACTAATGCTTATACCACATGTTTCCATGGCTGATGAAGGTAGAAGTCACTACCGAAAGGTCCCACCACTTGTAATTTTTACATAACTTATGCGTGATATGTGAACATCAAGAATTATTCTAACATAAATAACCCATTTCTTTCACAGAAAAAAGTGTCTTAAATAATTTGCAAAAAATATTTATGAGAGGTATTTTTTAACCAGCCAATATCTATACGAGCTTTAAAAATGAATGGCACAGTATTTTAAAACCCAACATGGCCAGTACAAAAACGTCGGCATGCAATTATTCCACATCACCTTTACCCTGTCATTTATCCAAAGGTATTCAGATTGGAGGGGCACAAAACAAACAGCACCAATAAAAAAATTAAAAATCAGATTAATCCCAACTCTCTTATTTCTTTTCATTGCAACATTTATTGGAAATATTCTTCCTTTACCACTAGCAGACAAACTAGTTTTGCACCATCAATTGATATCTTTCTAGGTATTTGGACTATGACCAGTTAATTTAGAATGTAACAGCTGTCAAATCAAACCTTCCTCTTTTGTGGTGGTTTTAGCCACCACAAGCAACTCATAGGGCTATAAACAATAGTTATAGTATCTGAAAAGAGTAATTTCATCTAAATAAATTTTACGTTAAGTATATAGTATCAACAGTAAATATAAAAAAGATTTGAGTTGACTGTACATCAGGGCTATAGCTAGCAGGGAGCCAGAGGAAGCTCAGCCCCCTCCCCCACAAGGCAAGCAAAGTTCCCCTGGAAAGTTGATGCTATCGTAAATTATCTGCAATTTTATTTTCAGTGGTTTATGGAAATTCCTTTTGCATTTCATTATAAGCACAAATATTTTGCTTTGTATATTCATGTAATTTAAAAAAGCAAAATTGCACTGATACACCATGAACAAAGGATAACTGAAAAAATTCCTTCTGGAAATGAATCTGTAGGAACAGCTGTGCCAATGATTCTCTGTCATGTGGGCACCAGACTTGCTGCTGCTAAGGGTCAGAAAAAGTATTATCAAAAGTTTAGCTTTAACCGTCTTTACACGATATTTCAGAAATGATTAAAACAATATTTAAATTCCAAAATTTAAGTATAGTTAAAATCATCAGATCCTTCAAAACGCCTTGCGATTAATGAGATTAGATCTTGATTGTAGCTGTGGGCATGCATTTCTTGAACCCCATGGCTGATGTCTATAAAACAGTGTTCCCTGTTGTGCTTGTATGTCATTTTACCTGATGGTGAAACGCAAAGTGTTTTGAAAGAACTCGTGATTTTAACTATCATTAAATTTTAGAATTTAAATGTTTTAATCATTTCTGAAATATCATGTAAAGATGGCGAAAGCTTCACTTGTAATGTTCTTACAGCATAATTTTAGCCTAGCCTACATTGTTTAGAGCATTATTATTAATGTTGTTATTATTATTTGAGAAACATGAAATGTAAAAGAACGTAAAAAGGGGGGGGCAAAAGCACAGTTCGCCATATGAATAAAACATTTCGTCATCATTAGGTAGTTGACTATGACATATGTTAGACTGCTGTTAAAAAGTTCCAGTTGGTTAATTTCATACTCCTACAAAGAAGTGTTGTCATGGGAATGTTTTAGCTAAACATTCTTCTAGGTGATGTAGAACAGTACTAAAGAGGTTGTTTTTTTTTTGTACGAGAGAGAGAAAGCTTTTAACTTCTTACTGTCGATTGTTTTTCAGTACGAGTTTTTCGATGCATGTGTGGGAGTAGTGTTTATCGGCAGGAATCTACGGTTTTTTGAGTAGGGGTAGGGATGTTTGACTGTCCATCCTGTTAAGAAGAGGTTACCTCTAAGCACCAGCAACGGAGAATGCATGATTAATGATGGAGAAAAAAGGGCCAAAATTTGGCATCAACTCCTTGATTCCACTGCATGTATTCATGAAAAAAAAAAACCAGAATAGTAAACTAAAAAATCGTTTTATCATGCTATTGGAAGTTATGTTTCCTCCAGTGATAATGACCCTGACACTTAGGAACCATTGAACGAATTCTGAAAATGCAATTTATTTTTTCCCTTCCAAAGTTTCCTTCATCCTTCTCCTCTTTTTCATATTCTAATCCCCCCCCTACTTTTCGGCTGGAGAAATCATTGGGTCGTGAAATATTCATAAAAGGAATAAAAACACAAAGCAAAACTTGTATTTGTATTCATGAATGAATGTACTTTGCCATTTGAACAATGACCTCCCCCCCCCATCCCATCCCATCCCAATGTATCATCAGCCTTCCCTGGTGGAGATCTAGCTACGGCCCTGCTGTACATACAATACACTAGAAAAAAATGTATACTTTTGTTCCGAGCTTGTTTTAAGGTTCTTAATGACCACTTAAGGAACTTTGAGGGCTATAAACAGTTTTCCATCCCTAATTAAGGACCACTGGTAAGTGGTCTTAGGAAAGACAGTCAATGCTGTAAGATAGGAAAACACATCACCTTTGCCGTATCCAGGAGCTGAACTTGGGCCCAGCTTGGACAATTCATCACAAACCAGTGTACCCACCCAGGCGTGTCACAGAGTGCATGTGACAAGGACGACCACATGGAGATATAAGCGGCTGGTCAGGACAGATGAGC
Organism: Macrothele yani; assembly: GCA_039090855.1. Lineage (NCBI taxonomy): Eukaryota > Metazoa > Arthropoda > Arachnida > Araneae > Macrothelidae > Macrothele > Macrothele yani. The sequence goes on along the minus strand of CM076998.1, from coordinate 57,509,040 downwards.
CATAGTGTGTTAAGTAAACACAATGGACAGAGGCAGTGACATCTCAGAAACAGCAGAATTTGCGGGCTGTTTGCAAGGTGCTGTAGTAAGGGTGTGCTAATGATGGACCGCTGGCACACCGAATATCTCCCGACGTCATAACTGTGGAGCCCAAAGCCATCGACCCCTATGGAGAACGTCGCCTCCGTTGACTGGTAAAGGGTAATTGATGCGCACCAGTGCAGCAATTGACCACGCAAATGCACACTGGGGCACCCAGGTACGTGTCCCCAATAACAGTACAGCCAATCCTCTCACACATGGGTCTCTGGAGTCAACGCTCCGTCAAGGCACCCATGATAACCTAGGTCCATCGACAACAAGGTCTGCAGTTCACATGGGATTACTGTCATTGGACAGTGGAAGAGTGGGAAAAGGTTGCCTTCTCAGATAAATCGACGTTTCTACTCCACAGAAGTGAGGGGCAGTGGCGATAGAACGTCGGACACATGAGAACTAACACCCGGACACGCTTGTTGGCCAAGTACAGGCTGGCAATGGCAGTTTGCATGTCTGAGATATATTTTCCTGGTATGACCTGGGACCGCTGCTACTACTGGATGGGTCCCTGAACACCAATGGCTACCTGTCCATCCTCGCTGACCACATGCATCCCTTCATGTTAGATGTTTTCCATGGTGGTGATGGTGTCTACCAACAAGACAATGTGCCCTGTCATGTCGCTAAGTGGGTGCATGACTGGTTCCCGAAACATGACAGTTGTGTCTCTGTTCTCCCTTGGCCGGTGAAATCGCCCGACCTCAATCCCATAGAGCATTTCTGGAACTATTTGGATTGACAGGTTTGACGTGCTGACCCACAAACCCTGCCATTTCCAAGACCCTCGTGCTCTGCTGCAGTCCCGATGGGCCCGTGTGCCTCGGGCAATGTTCCAGGGCCTCATTGTGTCCATACTACTCCGTCTCGCCGCGCTGTCATCCAGGCCAAGGGTGGTTATTCCCATTATCAGGTAGGTGGTCATATTAATCTGATACAACCGTGTATGTTTTCTATGAAGGAAATAATTTCACTGATGCCTTTTTTTTAAATGGCATTAATGAAAAATAAACAATACAAATCAAGCTTTCTATTATGGAAGCAAACTGGTATGCTTTTAAACCTGCAGTTTAACAAGTATAGGGGAAAATAATATTTGCACTTCATACATGTTCTTTCTGGGGGCTAAGTTTACCAAAAGCTTTCACAGAATCTTAATGTACAATATTTCACCACTATTCTATTTCCTGCCTTCATTTGTACAATACAAAGAAATGACTTATGTATTCACAGGCAATCAGGCATCAGAGATTGTTGCAATTTGATGCACACACATGGTGTTAAATATCATAGAAATGGTTACGAATTAAAGCTTCCCTTGTACACACAGTGGAGTAATTAATTGAAGCCATGTTCTGTTAATCAATTTAAATATATTTTTGTTTAGGATCTCTGAGACCTCAATTATTATTTTTTGTATAGACACTACTACAAAAACAGCTGAAGAGAAAATGTTTGTTGTGATAGTCAGCAAAAAGAATTTTCAAAGTATTACGAATCTAACTTTAGATAACTTTACTGAGGAAAAATTCCTAGGTAAAAGCTCAAAGGGTTTGATATTTTGATTGATAAATATTTCTTTTCATCTGGGCTGCTAGGCAGAAAAGAATAGAAAAAGGGCATTAACGAACTTTTCCGATTATCAACTTTTTTTTATCGTTATTTAGTTCTGACAGAACACCCCTTTCCACAGAAAAAGTAAATGTAAGACATTTCAGAATCTGAAAAAATGCTGGATGTGTGTGTGTGGTTTCATTGAATCTATTCAAAATCTAATTTCAGAATGATGAAGTACACAAAAACAATAAATGAACTAAAAAAACATCCACATCTAGTAACCATTTATATTAGTACACTTTCACCTAGAAACCTAATTTCTTTTCACAGAAAGATCGTTTATTTTTACTTTACCAAAATATACTGTAGCTGTGAACCTTCTTACATTAGCAACAATGTATAAATGGAATAAAGTTTCACTTACTTCATCACATTCTTCTTGAAGCTTTCATTAGTTTAAATCTATTTCAGTTTGTTATAGAATTTATTTACATTAATATACTCTGTATTAGGCTTTTCGTTTTCATTTTGAAAAACTAAGATCACAATTTGGTATGAACATTTTTAACAGAAGAGATTTATATTTCACATGTATATAATTTGTGACTACAGAACTTGTGGTGGTGAGATAGAATGAAAATACCAATGTTTACCACAATCAAAGGGTTATTATGCATTGACTATAGTTTCGCAGAGCGTTAGGCTCGGCATCATCAGGACGAATGGAGCATAACATTCAAATCATTGTGACATTATCAAAGTTCTGGTCAGTCACGGTTTTTCGTGAGTTGATTCCACTCGCTTGAAAGAAATGGAGTTGATGTCATGTTGGTGACAAGCCGTGAAGAGTTCCGGTATATGTGGAAAGCTTCTAATACATTAAGCTTGACAGTCGAATCAGATTTATCAATAAGCGTAGCGTTTCCAAACAAAAATTTATGGTTATTTTTGTGACAATGTTGGGCTACAGATGACTTCTTCAGTTCACAGTTCTGTACGCAAGCCTTGTGTTCCTTCACACAGAAACTTAAGCCCTGCGGGTCTGTCCTATACATGAAAGTCCACATTCACAAGGTATCTGATAAATTCCCCAGGAATTTATGTCTTCGACGTAGTCTTTTGATCTGTAAAAATTTATCTTATTTATGGGTTTAAAAACGACTTTGAAATTAAAACTTTTGAGAATTTTTGAAATTCCAAAGCAAATCTGAGGAGCAAAAGGGATAATCGCCCAATTCTCTCGTATTGCTAGGTCTATTGGCATGAGCGAGCAGACTGGTTTCAGTTTCCTAAATTTTTGGACAGCTTTATCTATAACGGAAAGGCTATATCCTCTGTGTACTGCAATTTGTTTAAGAAAATCAAGCTCTTTCTGCAAGGAATCCTCAGTGGAGCATATGTTGTTGTTTTTTTATTTTTTTTTATTATTTTTTTTATTGGAGGTTTAACGACTACCGTGAGCAAGTGGGGCATATGTGTATTTCCCGATATACGTATATGTAGAAGGCGGAGATTTTTTTGTTTCCATGGGTGATTTGGTTTTGCATGTGGGGGTAAGGGAACAGTAAATGGTTTTCGATAAGCTGTTGTACTAAAGTATCCTTCAGAGCGTGGCACAAGGACGTCAAAGAATGATAAGCAGCCATTATTTTCAGTCTCACATATGTACTGTATGAGGATCAATTTAATTGATAAGTTCAACTAATTTAGGTATTTCCGAATTCATGCTATTCCAGAGAATAAAAGTATAATCTACTTATCGAATCTACAGATCAAATGTGACAAGCTGAAAGAGTTTGTCCTCAAAGTGACACATATAGACTTTGCATGAAATAGGCGACAGTGGGCTGCCCATTGCAAGGCCTTCCGTCTGTTGGGAAAATCTTCCACAATGATTTGAATGTTTACAAAATGTTACAATGATTTGAATGTTTACAAAATGTTACAATGATTTGAATGTTTACAAAATGTTACAATGATTTGAATGTTTACAAAATGTTACAATGATTTGAATGTTTATGCTCCATTCATCCTGATGATGTCGAGCCAAACGATCTGCGAAACTATAGTCAATGCATAATAAACCTTTTATTGTGGTAAATGTTGGTATTTTCATTCTATTTATATTTCACATATCAAAATATTCTGACCACATCCACTTGCAAAAGTGTGTATGTGTGTGTCTGTGCAGGATGATCTAAAAGTTACACTATCTGTTAATACACTGTACTTAACAAAGCTGTGTGTTATGGTTAGAGTAGCAGAATGTACACGTACGCAGATAGTTTTCAAATTATTAGCAGATTTTGCAGATACGTTCTAAATTATTAGCTGATTTTGCAGATACTTCAAATAAATTGTGTCAGCAAAAATCAGTGTTAATATCATAAAATACCACAGAAAACCTGTTTTCATTCAGAAGTGTTCATACTGTACACTTTTGTGCTAAAGACAGCACTGAAAAATATTCACATTTCCTATCATTGACTGCATGAAAGTAATGCAATTTCATTGACCACAGAAAATATTTTTAGTTGTATGTTTTGTGTCCAAAAGATGTATTACCATTAAATTTGCAAAAATCTCTTTTTTTTTTTTTTTTTTGAGGTTTAACGACCACCGTGAGCAACTCAATGGGCTATAAGCAGTCGCCCATCCCTAATTTAGAGTCACTGGTTCTAGGGAAGGGAGAGAGCCAGTGCCGTAAGACAAACACAACATCCATGCCTCACCGGGATTCGAACCCGGACCCCTTCCGACGAATGATCAGAGGCCAACGTCTTAGACCACTGCGCCACCGGGGCGGCAAAAAAAAATATATATATCTCACCGAGGTAATATTAAAACAGTAGGCCTTTCCAAAGCATGCAGCATCATTGAAGTCCGTTCACACCATAACCTAAAATTTACTGAAATTAATTTTGTTTGCTTTTTTTTACTGAGCACACACAATTTTTTTAAGGAATTGAAATCTAAGAATATAAAATTTTCGAATTATGTGAATTTTCACTTCTTCTGCATGAACTCAAGTGTGTATGTTGGTTAAACTAGTCACACTGAAAGTAAAGAAATATGCATGAAAAGGGGTTTTGATTCTGTTTTCAATACAAATTGCGTTGCAACTGATGGTATTAACTGAACAGGTGTTGAAAACTACATTTTGAATCCAGCTCTAAGTTGATCTGATCAGTTGCGTTCAACAAATAAAAAAAATATATATATAAGTGGATAATCACGTTAATTTGCCATCTGTATTTGGGTAGTTGTTTCAGCATACTGTTTCTTGTCACTTATTAATGGATAAAATAGCCCTACAGTGTTTTACATCATAAATGCATAGTAGCCACTGCTAAATAGTTTGATGCATATAGTTCTTTCTCTTCCCATTATACGTTAAAACAACAATATTAAGGATTCATGCCTTTTGAAAGAATGAACAGTTCAAAACATACCTAAAGATATAAATCCTTAATGTGTCTTTTTATTTACTAATTACCATCCTAAAATTATGTCAGATGAATTATTTATAAGTTTCTTCAAAATTATATTTTAGACTCAAGACAAAAAAATTTAGCCTTAAATAACTCTCCCCAAAGAAAACTAAACCCCTACAGCCAGTCCTTTGATGCAAGGCAACAGTATGCCAAAATATCAAGAATTGAGAACAGTAAAATGTTTGCAGACAGCACAAGCAACTTGCTGCCATCATTACACATATAGTGTATCAAACAGCAGATGGGAAAGAGAAGCATGCAACTTGTTTTATGTTTTCTGACACACAAATGAAAAAAAAAACTAAAAAGCCAAAGCAAATAAAGTAATCTTGCAAAATTATTACTGACAAACTTACCCTGATTTAAATTTTGGATACTGTCGAAGTAACCAAAACGAAATGCTGAAACACAGGCAGGATCGTCTCATGTCAGACAGTTGTCTCATGCACAGGTACAGATGTTTACTTCCTGAACATAACAAAAAAATAACCATGGGATGAAACCAAATGCATTGGAGAGAGGTAGATGGGCAAATGTAATGCTGTCACTTCTAAAAAAAATGAAGGAAATCAATTGAGCTAGCAATGCCCTCTGCGATTGTGGAAGTTGGTGGAAAATACATGGCTATTGGAAAGGTACGGCATTTGATTCAACTCATAAAGTATTGCATAAATAATGCACAAAGAATATTCACGTATGAACACATTTCAAAATCAAATTGCAATTAGCAAGTTCTCAATTTCGACAAAAATCAGCTATTATCGTAAATAGAAAATACGGTGTTATACAGGGTGTCCGAGAATTATTGGACACATTACAAAATTATGTACAAAAAAAAAAAAAAAAAACTATGAGCACTGTCTGTTTTTCTATGTCACGTATTACTAACACAGTTTCTATATTTTTGTTTTGCAGAATTTTTATTCCCAGAATCCGATAGATGGCGCTAGGTGGGGCCTGATGAGGAATGTGTGAGAAGTGCGCAATCAGTAGTTATGTCATCCGTACAGCAGAAGGCGATGTGTATGTTATGGCTTGCGGAATTAAAGTCTGTCATTAAAGTTAAAAGACGGTACCGTTTAGAGTATGGTTGTAGTCCTCCACCAATGAATTCAATTAAGCAGTGGATGAAACAGTTTAAAGAAACTGGCAATGTGGAACATCGTGGAGGAGCCGGCAGGCCTAGCGTCAGCGGTGAAGCGGTTGACCAAGTTAATGAAAGTTTCCGACGAAGCCCCAGGAAATCCGTTAATAAAGCAAGCAGAGAACTGTGCATTCCGAAATCGACAGTTCACGATATCTTGCACAAGAAATTAAAGTTTCATGATTATAAAATTCAAATAGTGCAAAAGATGCATGTAAATGATCACACTGTGCGATACGATTTCGCTGTGGATATGCTGCAACGAGTGGAAAACGACGACAACTTTCTCAGTACTGTAATTTTTAGTGATGAATTCACATTTCATGTATCAAATATTATGAATCGTCACAACTGTAGGATATGGGGCAGTGAACTGCCTCATGCTGCTATTGAACTGGAACGTGATTCTCCAAAAGTTAATGTGTGGTGCGCCCTATCAAAAAGAAAAGTGATTGGCCCTTTCTTCTTCGGCAAAAAACCATAAATAGTGACATTTACCTGGATATGCTAGAAAATTTTGCTATATCCCAGATCAAAAGATATGACGTTGTTTTCCAACAAGACGGCGCGCCACCGCATTGGTCAACGTTTGTACGTAAGTACCTAAATAAGCATTTCCCCAACGGATGGATTGGGCATGGTGGTCCAATTCCGTGGCCTCTCCAGATCTAACTCCATTGGATTATTTCTTGTGGGGTTATGTGAAGGACCGCGTCTATCAAACGCCTTGTACTGATTTGCAGGAACTGAAGCAGCCTATCACAGCTGCTATTAATTCCATAATTCCTCAGATGCTTACCAATACATGGCATGAAACTGAGTATCGCTTGGACGTACTACGAGCAACCAAGGGATCTCACATTGAAATTTATTAACTTGTGTGGTTACACTGTACATAAGTTAGTACAGTCAGGTTCTTTGTATCTGTTAAATGTTTTGTTTTATATTATTTTGTAATGTGTCCAATAATTCTCGGACACCCTGTATATAAGCTCACCAAGCATGAACATTAATACATGAAGTTGCAGAAATACAAATTTAAGTATACTGCATTATCTTTCCCTCATATTTTTCTTAACTCCCTAAAACTGTTATTGAAAAATATTTTTACCCCATGAGCTGATGCAAAGTAAATATTACATATAGTATAAGAAATAGAGGGGGTATAAATGTTTTAAGTTTACAAGACCATCGCTGCTTTTCCTCAGACATCCAAATTGCAGTGCTACCTTCATACTCAATGAATTATAATTTTAACAGCTATCTCTACATACAGTATGACTTGAATGAACAAAACAGCACTCAATGTCATCTAATTTTATAACCGAGCACTTTTGATTTTGATCATCCATAAACATGTTCATATGAAGTAAATAGACAAGTGAACAATTAATACATCACTCCCTCTAACTGATACATGTAAGTAGTAATGCTTTTCTTAAATTTAATTTTTCTTTGACTAAAACTTGTGTTTTTTTGTTGTTGTTGTTTTTTTTGCTGAGGAACAAGTTATGACACATTTTTTTAAGTTCTCTTGAAAAACATCAAAAAGAAGAAAATGGCATATAGTAGACACTGAAAGATTGAAATGGTGATGAATAAGTTCTGTTTTTCTTTTTGCAATGATTCGATCTTTTACATGAACTAAAAGTCACCAAATTGTTTTTTTTCTTTCTTTTTTTTTTTATTGGAGGTTTAACGACCACCGTGAGCAACTCAATGGGCTATAAGCAGTCGCCCGTCCCTAATTTAGGGTCACTGTTTTCAGGGAAGGGAGAGAGCCAGTGCCGTAAGACAAACACAACATCCATGCCTTACTGGGTTTCGAACCCCGATCCCTTTCGGACGAATGATCAGAGGTCATCGCTTAGACCACTGCGCCACCGAGGCGGCGTCAGCAAATTGACTTGACTGCAGTAGGAACAAAATGGTAGAAAGGAAGCTTTTCTTTTTCTTCTTAAAAACATGTTTTTATAAGACAAAAAAAAATTCCAGCTGGAAGATATGTAACTAGATAGTCCATTATTATTGCTTTTAATTTATTAAAAGCACTGTTGCTTTTAATAAATTTGCATAAGTTTAAATATTTATCATAGTGTTTGAAATTCAAAAGCAATCTTTTGCGTGGAAGTTCTTCATACACTGCTTAAAGAAATTTTGCTTTTATATTCTGCTTCTGTGGTGTATTGTGCCTATGGTATTTATTAAGAATATCTTCTCCACCGACTTGCAGAGCCATAGCTACAGGAAGGGCAAGGAGAATGGTCATTCCAGGGGCATAAATTCATGCTCTGGGAAATGTAAAAAATATAAATTCTAACTAAAAAAGATAGGTATACCCTTCAGTATTTTCTTTAAAGACTTGACTTAGTCTCATACAGCATTCCATGCAGTAAAGAGTAACATACACTATGAGGTGTGAACACCTCATATATGCAGGAAAGGAATTTTCTAAAACAGTGGAAGCTCATAAATCAAATGCTGATATGCATGACCCCCATGACATTTTCGAACATGTAGGTGGGATGAAGACCTAATTTATAATTTGTGCTCTGTTGCAAGAAGTCTATCCCAGTGTTTAACCTTTAACAGAATTTTCCCCAAGCCATACGCCTAAAGCTTTTTCCTATTGTAACGTTCTTTTTTTTTTTTTTTTTTTATTGAAGGTTTAAACGACCACCATGAGCAACTCAATGGGCTATAAGCAGTCGCCCGTCCCTAATTTAGGGTCACTGGCTCCAAGGAAGGGAGAGAGCCAGTGCCATAAGACAAACACAACATCCATGACTCACCGGGATTCAAACCCAGACCCCTTCCAGACGAATGATCAGAGGCCATGGCTTAGACCACTGCACCACCAGGGTGGCATTGTTATGTTCACTATCCGGTACTCATTTGTTCTGCACTGGTTTGTTTTTCGCTATGCATTTCTGTGGGGTGTTCTGTTGTTGGCATTCACACAACGTTTACACTTTATTTGGTATTTACAACCTGTGGTCCTTGAGTATTTACTCAGTTTTTACATTTTTAATAAAATTATATCAAAAACCTGATATGTAATTCTTGAATGATCATAATATCTTCCTATATAACCGCAACGTGTAAGAAAATAAAAACCATGTATTATTTGAATGGAAGTCAAATTGACATAATTTCCAGTCTCACCCTACCAGATAAGAAAAGCTTGCTATGGTCCAGCTGTCTTGTGATGAGCATGTAAACACCACCGGGATGGTTTAAAATATCTTATTGTTATGAAAGAACATGCTGTAGTCTTTCTGCAAAATCAGTTTCAAAGCATATTACAGAGGACAGTCAGTGTAATTTGAAATAGACTGTATCTACAGTCACTGCAGGACATGATATGCTATTTTGGATTTTGAAGGGCACATAACTTACAATTTGAACTAGTTTTCTTGATATCATGAATATTTAACAATATTAATTATTACTGCAACACAACCTTTCTGAAATGAATTAATCTGCTTTTCGATAAATTCTCGTAGATAAAGTTAAAAATATCTTTTTCTTACTAATAGGAGTGATGCAAAAGAAGTGAGGGAAATCATTACAGAGTGGTTGAAAAATTTGAATAAAAAGCCTGAACACTGCTATCTAAAAAGGACGCTAATCTACACATTTAACAGCGTATAAACGACAGTGTGAGCGAAACAATTTAAATTGCCCGACAAATGACATATCATAAGAGCTGGGTGTTATTCACAGTAGAATTCAAATTTCGCGAACACACATCAACACGCCAGCCATGTGAGCCATCCTCCTCCATCAATGGCGGAACTTCCTGTTTCTCAAGAATAGCGGAAGTGACGAAAAACTCGCTTTACGGAGTAGCTTGTTTAGTTTACCGCTCATTCTGTGTCTGAACTCTGAATGTAATGCAACGGTTTTTTTTTTTTTTTTTTTGAGTGGCGGGGAGCGGCTTTTTAAATCATTATTATTTTATGCACGATGTGTTTATCTTCTAAAATTCAGTTACGTACTGCAGAAATAAAGCACAATAAATATACAACTTGAACCAGTATCTGCTGCTCCTGTGACGCATGGTCTAAGCGCTGGCTTTTGACTATTCGTCCGTGAAGGGATCCGGGTTCGAATCCGGGTGAGGCATGATGTGTTTGTCTTACGGCACTGGATCTCTCTTCCATGAAGCCAGTGACCCTAAATTAGAGACGGGCAACTGCTTATAGCCCATCGAGTTGCTCAGGGTAGTCGTTAACCCTTCAATAAAAAAAAAAAAGATCCAGTATCTACAAAATTATGCCGTCAGTTTTCAAACAGATATTTTGAAATTATTTTATGTATAGTAAAAGTATGAAAAAAACTCGAGCCATAAGATTCATTCTACTTACTTGAAATTGTGGAAATATCCAGTTGTAGCACGTGCTGTTTGGACAACAGTGGAACCAAAGCCTTCGTGTTGCTCACATGTTGCTCCACAAAAGCTGCTTGCATGTTGCCTCAGGTGGTAAAGGTTGGAACTTTGTTCCTTTGCTGCTAATCGGATTAGTGAATCCACACCGTGGTTGTTAGAAAAGTGTAGGCTGTTCTACCTACGTCAACATACAACGGAAACACTGTGCCAACGAATTTAGGAATAGAAAAGTAGAGACGGTAGCTCAGTGTTGGGCCCATAGCCTGATTTCCGCACGTGCACAGGACCTCAAAAATTTTTTTTTGGGGGGGGCGGTCAGAACTATCTTGATAATAATATAGATCATCAGCAAATATTCTTTTAAACGATTGATTGAAAACTTTAATCGAGCGGAGGAGGGTATACACAGGATGTCCACAGGGCCTTGACTATAGCCTAGGTCGATCCCTGCTTGGGCCTACGTTAAATTGCAAGCCTGCGTGTGTGCTGCCTGGATTAGGAGGAACGCAAAACTTATTCTAGCAGCATAGTAGTCTATGCAAAAGCCATATTATTATCTCATGCTTAGCTTTCTTAATCGGGGACCGACTTAGACAGTTTGGGGCACTGGGCAAGAGGCTTTCAGGGGTCCCCCGGCATCCCGTGTGAATCGCTTTGCTGCAAAGCAAGTAATATATAGCTATATCTTAGGGGCCCCTCAAAGTTCGGGGCCCAGAGCACGTGCCCCGAATGACCTCTGTTAAATCAGGCCCTGTTTTTAATGCCTTCATCAGCTGAGCTCTCTCGAAATGAAATTCTCAAGATTTCGTAAAAAGAACAAATACATAATAAACGAAGTTCATAAAATGGGCACCTGCTTCAATTCATGAAAAATATTACTGACACTTTACAATAGAAAAAATTACGAAATTTCTTGAAAATATTGTTTTTCAACAGCGATTGGATTATTGATTTTCAAATAATAAGTCTATGTAGGAATCAATCAATATGTTGTGACTATAAACTCACAGTAAACTGAGTAACAACAAATTCTTCTATCAAAAGTTCGCTGACAGGCAGGTACACTGAGCGTATGTACGTATAAATGGCATGAAAAGTCAGTATGTATGCAGCTTGAACCAGTGTTATACCTTTCTTTGTTTTGAAAAACAAATCATAAAACTTGATTATAACTTTTTGAGCACTTTGTATAAATCTTCATATCATGGCAAATGCGAGTGCGAGGCAGCGCTGCTGAAATGGAATAATCGATTCGTGCAATTTAGAGAAAAAAATTACTAAAGTAAAAATTCGTAAAATTCAGATCATGAGCTTTGTGTCTTTCCTCACTGTACAAATAGAACTCAGTATCTCGGAATGTGCTGTTCGTATACAGCACATTCCAAGACTTGAAAGTGTGTAAATAATGAGTTAATGTAATCGTATAAGAAAAACAAACAACAAAAAAAAAAAACAACCCGTAAAGTATATTATTTAAAAATATATTATTGGGGGGGGGTACGCCCACCTCCCCATTAAAACTCCGTATGGTGGCAAATACGAGTGCTGTAGCCCAGGTAATGGTGCGTTTGTTCAACCATCTCATTTGCCGATTTGTTAAATTATATTAAGCTATGATTTCATTGTGTTTCAATCAGAACAAAAATTTCTGATATGGGAACGCCCAAGAGATGAGCCGCCCCGGTGGCGCAGTGGTCTAAGGCACTGGCCTATGATTATTCGTCCGTAAGGGGTCCGGGTTTGAATCCCGGTCAGGCATGGATGTTGTGTTTGTCTTACGGCACTGGCTCTCTCCCTTCCCTGGAACCAGTGACTCTAAATTAGGGATGGGCGACTGCTTATAGCCCATTGAGTTGCTCACGGTTGTCGTTAAACCTTCAATCCAATCCAAAAAAAACCCCAAGAGATGAAAAATTGCTCAAAACGAAAGCAAATATGAGACATAACATTTCGGAAAACATTTAGAACACATTCGTAATGTGTTTCCAATGCTTTCTAAATGTGTTCCGAATGTGTTCCATTCTCACGCATAAAATGTTCCATTCTTACGCGCAAAGTGTTCCGAATGTGATCTGGAAAATAATATGTTCTAAAAATTAACACTAGAGCACATTGTACAGGAGAAGAACACATTAGGAACATATTTGGAGCGCATTGGGAACACATTTGTCGTCAGCAGAACACAACCGAAACACATTTGGAACGCATTTATAAAAAAAGCGTTCCCAACGTGTTCCAAATGTGTGCCGAGCGTTTGCAGTGCACTCTTGCATACGCATAGCGACATACGTTTAAGTAGAACACAGTAATACGGCGATACGTCCTTCAAGAGGCCAAATTTAAACTCGTGTTTAGAAGAAAAATGAAGAGCGTGCTAATTACACTACCAGAAAATGAAAAAAGAACATTAAATATTACAGCTGCATCTATGAGATTTATGTCGTAGCAACAACTTGTTAAGAAAGGAAAGTGATCACACGCGTGAAGTGATTCGATGTTTATTTCACCTTTTAATGCGTATTACAGTGTACAGAAGGCACATTTCAATAAGGTGTTGCACCTCCTCCAGCAGCAATACAAGCTTCCAATCTGGCATGCAATCGTACGTACAAATACTAGAAATCACGCTGAAAGATAGCATTCCATGCGCTTTCAACTTGGGCGCACAAATCAGAGATGGTCGCTGACTGCCGGTGTCCGCGGAAGAGTCTTTGTCCGATCCAGGCCCAGACATGCTCGATTGGAGACAAGTCTGGAGAGCGTGCTGGCCAAGGGAGCCTGAAGAGCATGTTGAGCTTCCCGGGCGGAGTGTAAGAGGGCGTTATCCTGTTGTAATATGGCATCCGGGGATCACACTCAAAATGGAAAGACGACCGGCTGCACGATATCGCTGACGTACATTCCAGTGTACCCGTACAGACACCAGACTCGTACGAGAGTGATAGCCAATCGCTTCCCACACCATGATACCAGGCGTGGGGCCTGTGTGTCGTTGGCGAATGCATGATGGCAGAAGCCGCTCCCCTTGTCGCCTTCGGACGCGTACACGACCGTCAGACGCTCCCAAGCAGAATCGGCTTTCATCACTGACCGCCATTATTCCCTCCAATGAACTCCTTCTTGACTATACCGGAAACGTGCTTGACGGTGACCAGGAGGTCAGTGATATCCGTGCCAGCGGCACGTGTGCCCGTAGTTCTGCTTTCAACAAACGATTCCGTATCATTCTTGTGAGACACCCTTGGTATGACAGAGGATCGAATTTGTGACGCCGTAGCCGTCCGCTTTGCTAACACCGCCCTTCTGATACGCCGATCCTCTCGTGCGTCCGTAACTCTGTTTTACCCGGAACCACGTCTGCGAGTGTTCCTCTGACAACCATATTACCACGGCCGATACCTCTCGTCCCACTCGGTCCGCAATTTTACAGAAGGACCGACCTCCTTCTAGTAGACCCACTATACGGCCTAGCTCGAACTTCGATAAATGAACAAATGTTGTCGTCCAGGCATGGTAGCTTCTTCAACGGGCACTGAACAAGACGACACCAGACGAATGACTTCGTTCTGCACGCCCTAGTCCTTAAATACGCGCTGCGTACATTTGCATGTTGTCGTCCACATATCATTCTGGTACACACCCTTGGTATGACAGAGGATCGAATTTGTGACGCCGTAGCCGCCCGCTCTGCCAACGCCGCCCTCCTGATACGCCGATGCTCTCGTGCGTCCATAACTCTGTGTTGCCCGGAACCACGTCTGTGACTGTGCGAATGCTCACTCTGATCACCGACAATACCATCGTACCACGGCCGATACCTCTCGTCCCACTCGGTCCGCAATTTGACGGACGGTCCAACCTCTTTCCCGCAGACCTACTATACAGCCTAGCTCGAACTCCGATAACTGAACAAATGTTGTCGTCCAGGCATGGTAGCTTCTTCAACGGGCACTGAACAAGACGACACCAGACGAATGACTTCGTTCTGCACGCCCTCGTCCACAGTGACGTCTTTTCTTTTTTCCAATGGCATTCCAACTTGGGTCACAATTTTAGATGACCTTAACAATTATCATATTATAATATGACGTTCCTGTTGGCATTCCTTCTGGGTGTTCTTTTTCACTTTCCGGTAGTGTATATATCCGTCTCAGTATTAAAAACTTATCTCAGACTGAGTCGTACGCCTATTTTCCACTAAAGACTTATATACACTGGCGGAAAGTGAAAAAGAACACCAAGAAGGAGACGTCTGATACCAACGGAATTTATACAGCATAATAACGGAATACAGAGGATAACATGATCAAAACATTATGGCAAAATACAGCTGTATTTGCTGGTAAACTGAAAAATAACATTTCCATGTAACATGGTTAGTACGAGGTTGAACCGCCATTAACTGCGTCACACTGTGCAATTCTGGCATGGAGTCTGTCGTACAGATGTTGGATGTAAGTTTGGGGTATTGAGTTCCAAGCATCCTCAACCTGGACGCGTAAATCGGGGATGGTCGTGGCTGGCCGTGGAGACCGGATAAATCGTCCCATAAAATCCCACACGTGCTAAATGGGGGACAAATCCGGTGAACGTGCAGGCCAGGGAAGTTGTCTCGCACCCTGAAGTGCATGTTGCGTTGCACGTGCCGTGTGTGGGCGTGCGTTATCTTACTGGAAAACACCACGATGGACCGACCTTACAAATGGCACAACAACAGGCTGAATGATGTTATTGATGTAGGAGGTGCTGTTTAACGTACCCGGTACAAACACTAGTTGTGTACGGGAGTGATAGCTGATCGCTTCCCACACCAGGAGACCAGGCGTAGACCCTGTGGGTCGCTGGCGGATGCAAGAAGGGTGGAGATGCTCCCCTGTGCGTCTGCGAACACGCATACGGTCATCGGAAGCTCCCAAGCAGAATCTGCTTTCATCGCTGAACACGACAGATCGCCATTGCGTTCTCCAGTGCAGACGTTGGTGACATCACTGCAGCCGTTCCTGACGGTGGGCTGGAGTCAGAGGTACACATGCCAGAGGCACACGTGCACGTAGTCCTGCATCCAGTAGACAGTTGCGGATTGTTCGCACAGTCACCTCAGGTGCAACGGCAGCTCGGATTTGCGTCGCAGTGGATGTTCTGCTTGACAACGCCGCTCTTCTTATGCGTCGATCGGTCCGCTCATCAGTCCGTCTGTGACTCCCGGTTCCACTTCTTCTCTTGTGGGAATGTTCCTCGGAGCATCTACGCCACCATCGTACCAAACACCGATACTTCCCGTCCATTTCGCTCCGCAATACGACGATACGACCACCCGGCCTCGCGGAGCCCGACTAGACGCCCTCGCTCAAAGTCCGATAACTGCTGAAATCGTACACGTCTTCCATGTCCGGGCATTGCAGCTTCTTCAGGGTCTTCGCACGTGTCCGTACGCCGACGACTGATTACATTCATTTCGCCTTACTCCTTAAATACCACCGACGATAATTTGCATATTATGCCGTGCTGTGGCGTAAGCGCTCACCGGTTGGTCCCGAAACTAACATCACACCTACGTAAACTCGACCCCATTAACATATGTAAATTTCATGATCGTCCGCCAATTCCTTCTTGGTATTCTTTTTCACTTTCCGCCAGTGTATTTACAAAACTTTCTGTGGTGCTAAAAGAAATTTTGAACTTCGTCAAGGATGGGCCCAGGTTTGAGCCCAGAACCAAACATCGGTGGTATTCTTGCCTGATGGTGCTGGTTGTGTAACGTTCCTGGAACTAGTGGCCCTAAATAAGGGATGGGGACTGCTTAGAGCTCTAGAAGTTGCTCTTGTGTGTGTGTGTGTGTGTGTGTGTGTGTGTGTGTGTGTTAGCCAATAAATTCCGAAACAAGAAAACAACCAAAAAACAGCTCGTATAAGCCATTTAGAAGTTGTATAATTTAATGTTTGTATACGTAATTGTGAATTTCAAACAGTTACTGTACTGATTTTAATAGTTGAACGTTGTAAATTAATTGAGTAATTAGTTGGGAACAGATATTTAGGTGGTAAAAACAAAAATAATTCCTTTTTTTTTATGTGCTTTTAATCTTAAAGATATTTGCAAAAACAAAAATATTTTAAAAAACGGTAAAAATATTTGCTTAAAAAGGGATGCACTCCAACACCTTATGGAATTTATGCCAAACTGCATATGTGCTCTATTCAAACTAATGGGGGCCCAACCTGGTATTGAATGAAAGTTTCTAAATAAGTAGCCAGTGTGTGTGTGTGTGTGTATTCAACAAGATTTAACAAGAGAAAGCAAAGGAAGAATTTTAAACAGGTATTTCTTGAGAGTTTTTAAATAATCATAATCATTTTTCTTTTGTGTATTTTATATACAGCATATTTGTATTTTGTTTCTTACTAGCGTTCATAAGATTACTTATCGACCGGAATATGTACCATATGTTTGCGGAAAATTGTCCTGCTGCTGTGATATTGTAATCAGTTCTGTCCTTGGTATGTACCATCTCACTACTAAAATCTCATTTCAATCCGACGCCCCCTTCTTGGTGCGAGAATTTTTATGAGAATGAGTGTATAAAACAATCTTACTTGGGACTTCCGAGGGAGAAGCAGCGGCGGACTGGAGCCCTTGAAACGTATTTTTTGCGGCCCTCTTTCGGAAAAAAAATTATCAAGTACATCAGCATTACCATTCCAATACAAGTCTGCGAATTACTGCAGTTTGTACTGAGGCAATAATTAACTTTTTACCCATTTCTTCAGATCGCGACAAAAACTATCCCTAGGTTAAATTTAATGTAAGAAAACATTTGCGTTCTTTCTGATGCAATAGACAATGTACGTTCTTTGTGAGAGGTTGTTAAAGATTTTATTCATTATTACGAATTTAATAATGACAGCTGAATCCCAAAATGCGTTAAAATGAATTACTTTTTCAAGAAAAAAATAATAATATGATAGGTAATATCATAAGCAAAATAATTTTTCGTGGCATCTTGAAAAAAATTAAAAATTCTTAGAATTGCAAAAAATTTCAGTGCAAATTGATAAAGTGAGAGAAATTAAAGAATACGAAGACTAATGTTTATTTAATTACACCCAAATACAAGCAGCATTTTTTTCTGTGGCTTGAAGTAGACTTTCCAAAACTAGTTCAAGAATTCATGAAATGCCTAAAAATGAATTATAAAAGTCTTACAGTTTTTCCATTAAGTGATATAAAATTACACTGCTGGCCACCCAAAATGCAACACCAAGAAGGAAGCATCCGATTAGCCTGAAATTCGCAGCATGCGTCATCCACGAGAGGACATGCAAACGATTAGCATTGTAGGGCATATACATATCATGTGCGCCCGGCACGCCACCGAGAAGCACTGTAAGACGGGTGCACAGAAGGCGGGGTGTAAGTAGTGGAAGTGTGTTGTGCTGCCGGACCTGTGCGTGGGAAGCTTCCTGATGCCTCGTCGCAGAGTACGGCAGTCATTCCAGCACCTTTTGGAGTTCGACAGAGATCGAATAGTGGCTTATCGCGACAGCGGTTTATCGTACCGAGACATCGGCGCCCGTGTGGGACGACATCCAGCCACAGTGAGGCGAGTATGGATTAGGTTTGTGCATGATGGAAGGACGGACCGACGTGAGCGATTGCCGTACCCGCGGCACACCACCGGACGAGAGGACCGGCATGTTGTGCGGCGGGCATCACGAACGTTAGCACAGGAATTAGGGTGTGTTGCGCAGCAACCTGTATCAGCACGTACCGTTCGACGTCGTCTGCAGGAGCGGGGACCTGTCGCACGGCGCCCATTGCTCCGATTACCATTGACGTTACACCACCGGCGAGTGCGGCGGCAGTGGGCCGTTGAACGCCGCACCTGGACTACGGAATGGCACGACATTCTCTTCTCCGACGAATTCCACTTCTGCTTGCAACATCATGACGGTCGGATTCTCGCGTAGCGGCACCGCGGCGAGAGACTGTATGACGCCTGAATTATGCATTGCCATACCGGTCCGTCGCCGGGCGTTATGGTTTGGAGCGCAATTGGATATAACACCCACACGCCTCTGGTACGCATCGCCGGTACACTCAACAGCCACCGCTACATCGCCGACGTTTTGGAGCCTGTAATCCTCCCTTACCTGCAGGACTTGCCAGCGGCCACGTTTCAACAGGACAATGCGCGCCCGCACGTGGCACGCATCGTCCAACAATTCTTCACGGCCCACCAGGTGTCACTGCTGCCGTGGCCCGCCTGTTCTCCCGATATGTCGCCCATCGAACACGTCTGGTCGCTGATCGGCAACCGAGTGGCCCGGCAAGCACCACCCGCGGCTACGCCCTGATGAACTGTGGCAACGTGTGGAAGCAGCCTGGACCGACATACCCCAAGCCCACATCCAAAGCCTCATTCGTTCGGTGCCGCGGCGTGTAGCGGCCGTTATTGCCAGCCATGGGGGCCACACGAACTATTGATGTCTGCGTATTCCGGAAGTCGCACGGGACTGTAAGCCCAATCGTTTCATTTTTGTGTCTGTTGTTTTGTGTCCAGTAAATCTCGCTTTGCTATCTCGTGTCTTTCTTGGTGTTGCATTTTGGGTGACCAGCAGTGTATATTTCGTTTCTTTCGATAATGTATATTTATGGCAACAGTGGGTGTGAGTACCCATTTCTGCTTGTACAACTGCCGTTGCATAAAAACTGAGAGTAAACTCATACAAAATGAAGAAATATAGGTACAGCAGAATATATGTTATTCTTTCTCAAAGTATCTTCCCTCGGATGATATGCAATGGTCCATCGTTCAGTCCAATTTTCAAAGCTTGTGGCGAAGGCATTTTGTGGATGCTGCTTTAGTGACCCTTGTACAGCTTGAATAACTTCAGCACCTGTGTTGTGTGTTGCGCCACGGAACTTCTCCTTCGTTGTTGGAAACAACCAGAAATCGCACTGGGCGAGGTCAGGACTGTAGGCAGGCTGTGGCATGATTTCAATACTGCATTTCGTAAGAAACTTTTGAACACAAGCAGCCACATGTGGGCGGGTGTTATCATGGTGTAGGGTCCACTTGTCCACCAGTTCCGGTCGCTTAATCGATATGTGTCGTCGCAGGCGCTTCAAGACTGAAATGTAATACTCAGCATTGACAGAAATTTGTGGAGGAATGGTATGCTGGTAGACTACACCTTTATGATAAAAAAAAATTATCATCATCACCTTCCCAGCTGATTTGGTTTGGCTGATTTGTTTCGGAGGAGGCGAGCCTGTCTGTGTCTAGGCACTCGTTGGGCTCTTCGTGAGGGGAGTCGAGATAGTGGGCACATGTTTCATCTGCAGTTATTACTGTATTTAGAAAGTTTGGATCCTTTTATATCATTTGTTTCTGCACATGACACATCTGAACCGTAGCTAACCATTGTTCTCTCGTTAGGGATGAGGTACCCATCTCGAACACACACGATGCAGCAGTAATTTGTTGCGTGGAATGCAGAATGCCCACGTTTTTGAAATACACTGCCGGACAATTGCTAAGGACGGATGTCAATAGCAACGATAGCAGCCATAAAATGGAAGGCAGGAAAATGTGGAAATTAGCATAAGTGCGGGATACAGTAAGACGTGTTGTGCGTATGCAAATTTTGGATTGCCGAACTTGTTCGTAACGTCATAGCGCTGATAAGAGATATAAAGGATTTGACGCGTATTGACCGTTGTTGTTCAAACGCAAAGTTGAAAGGGAAAGAATCAATTGATGAACTTGCAATTTTCAGTATGTCTTCCCGACATTACCTAGATGATTTTACGCGTGGCCGTATTATTGGCAAGATTGAAGAAAGGCGAAAAATAACAGATTTTGCCAGGGAGTTCGACGTCAGCCACAGTGTTGTTTCAAGGCTTTGAAAATCATTTCAAACAAATGGATAGTGTAGCAAACGTCACGGGGGAGGTCGTGTTCGCAGTACGACACCTGCAGAAGATCGATACATAGTGCTATCAACAAAAAGACACCGGCGCAGCACAGCTAGTGAGGTAGCAAATCAGTTTATGGCTGCTACTGGCAAGCGGATCTCCCGAGAAACTGTCGCCAGACGTTTGCATAAAGGAGGACTATACGCCCGCCGTCCTGTTGTGTGCATCCCATTGTCCAGACGTCACCGTACCGCCCGTTTGCAATGGTGCCATCAACATCGCAATTGGACTGATAACGACTGGTCTGCTGTCCTCTTCTCAGATGAGAGTAGATACAGTCTATCGTCTGATTGTCGACGACAACTGATCTGGCGTGATAGTGGTACTGCATATTGTCCAGCAAACATACAGGAAAGGGACCGATGTCCGACATGTAGTGTCATGGTATGGGCTGGCATCATGATCAATGGCCGTACGTCTCTCTATGTGCTTCCAACTGGGACTATGACTGGCCAACGATACATTAATTATGTTCTGCTACCTCATGTTCGCATGTTCCGTGGTGCTGTCGGTGATAGATTCATTTTCATGGACGACAACGCAACATGTCATCGAACAGTCGCGGTCCAGGAGTGTCTTGAGAGCGAGGATATTCAACGCCTCGTATGGCCAGCACGTTCTTCAGATCTGAATCCCATTGAAAATGTGTGGGATGCTTTGGGGAGGAGTCTTGCTGGTCGCCAATGCCCTCCAATAAACAAGGACACCCTGATCCGTGCACTGACAGAGGAATGGGATTAATTACCCCAACAGCTGCTTGATAATGTTGTGCAAAGCATGACACGACGTGTGGAATCTTGCATCGCCCTCCATGGTGGCCATATCCCGTATTGACATCTTACGCCGGAACGCCTGCGGACGGTAATTGCATTTTTTTCACGCTTACGTATTCTACACAAAATGGCCTGTTTGTCCCTTGAACACGTTCCAAAGCCTTCTGGATTTCAGAGCACAATAAATTGTCTTTCTTGTAATGTCCTGGCATTCTGACATTATTTTATTTCACTTGGCATCCAACCACACTTACTTTTTTATACGCTATATAGCCGTTTACGATCCGTCCTTAGCAATTGTCCAACAGTGTATTAGTTGACGCCGCTATGTCTTCACACGTCATTCGATTCGTCGATCTTCTTGAACAGTATTAACAATACGCTCCGTAACAGCACTTTCAGGTCGGCCAGGCCTAAGAGTGTGTTCTGCCGACAAACGCCCCTTTTTTTAAATCATGGTGCCTATCTAAGAATCATTGACTCACCCAAACATTTATCTTTGTAAGCTTTTTATATCAAATCAGCTGTTTCTTGAGCCGTTTTACCTAAATGATAGCAAAATTTTTTATCGCACAACGCATTTCACTTCTTAACCCTGAATCACTCACCTCCATAGCTGCATAGCGAATGCAGACGTACCTGAAACAACTGCGCAATAACAAAACGAGAATCGTCTGCCAAGGCTAATAACTGTTGCCATAGATACTTCCTTAATCCAGTTAGTTGTGTGCGTGGTTATTTTTCCCTTCGCAGTGTTGCTAACTCAAAATATATATATATATACTCTCAGTTTTTATGGAACGGCCTTTGTAAATACACTACCACACCTAAAAGTCCGTTTCAAAAACTTAATCATAAAAAAGTGCAGATCTCGTTAAATTTTCGTTAAAAAAATCGGAGGGAGATCTTGTTAAAAAGTAAAGCATATATACGCAAAACAACGCAAAAAATTTAGCGTACGTGATCGTCAATGAATTAATGTGTCCAACGAATTTCGAGTTTCTATCCCAAATTGTTGATGGTATATTATTTTATTCTGATTATTCAACTTCAACTGCAATTAGAGCAAAAGCGGGTTGAGATACAGGAAACCTGCGCACAAGATCAAAAGTCCAGAGGGAAGGTTGTATAAAAAGCAGTGTTTGGCTAAACAGAATATTTGGCACGTAAGGTTTTTTTTTTTTTTTTTTTCATCTTAGAAGTTGTCAAACTGGTAAACAAGTTTGCCTTTTTAGCATAACTTGGTTTTTACTTTCTAAAAACACAGTGCAGAACAGTCATATAAATACCTTTTTCTTGGGTTAACCAGACTAAGATCTATCTGCCCAGAGTATGGCGGCCCACCGGGAATTCTCCCGGTATCCCGGCGGGCCAGTCCGCGCCTGGAGAGAAGGACGATTTTACTCAGGCATGCAGTCAGGCAGGAATGAGAACAGATTTTATAATCGGAAATTTAAAATACCCATCGCTGGAAGCACCATGTACTCCCCCGTAATCAGGGGAATAAAGATTCTTCGTGCGACCCCCCCCCTTAATCAGGGGAATAAAGATTCTTCGTGCGACTACTGAAATCAATTGTTTTATATCTCCAATTTGCTACTTATTCATTTGCTTCGCTGGTCAATGAGAATGACATTAAAACCTGCAAATAACGATTCTTCTGATATTTAGCGTCTACTTCAATGCTGAACAATTAACTTGACAACAGAAAAACGTAAATCATGAATGGGATACGGGATTACACCATACAATACAATTTTGAAGATGATGACCAATACAAATACGGGAATCATGTGTAATCCCGTATTCCATTCATGATTTATCTGCCTCTCCGGGCAATCACGGGATATAATTCTTAACCTCCAGATTCGGTAAACATGAATGCCGGTTGCTTCGACTAGCGAATCCTGTGATGGTTATATTCAAACTGGTTGGAAACTTGAGGCTTGGTCGTTCTGGGTGGTGTAGTGGTTATCATACGGGCTCTATCCGGGAGACGCGGGTTCGATTCCCGCTCCAGGACGACAAAATTTTCAAGTTTTCGGATATTATCTGACTTACCATCCATGCCATATTTACACCAAAAACCAAATTCATATCTTCAGAAAAATGTAAACTACTTGTACTCATCATGAAATATTTCGAAAATCCAATTTTAAGATCATGCGTTAAAGAGTAATGAATGAACGGAAGGAAATTAATTGATCAAAAACTGTTTTTCAGAAATATGCACGTATGGCGCCTTGCATACACATAGCGACACACCTAAATAGAACACAGTGCACGTCGATACGTCCTTCAAGGGACCAAATTTAAAGTTAGTATAAGTGCAGACGTCTGGAAAACAAATTAAGAGCGTGCTAATTATATAACCGTCCCACTATTAAAAATTCATATCGTTGACGTAGACTCACTCATACACCCAAATGATATGTACACCAATGAGCCATTACATTATGACCACCCCCAGCTTAGAGAAATGAGCGCGCCTGGAGACCGAACGGTGGTGCAGGTGAAGTTCTCTGAGTAGTATATATACGATCCGAGGACCGGCTTTCTGGTTAGTAGAGTGTTCGGAGTCAGAATGGGAAAAGCTGCCGATTTATCGGAGTTTGATAAAGGACAAATTGTGATGGAACGGCGCCTCGGAACTACGATCTCGGAAACGGCGCGGCTTGTGGGTTGTTCACGTGACGCTGTAGTGAGTACGTATCATAAGTGGTGCACAGATGGCCAAATGACGAACCGTGGTCCATCCGTGTGTCATCTGCATCTGATTGATGCCTGAGAGGAGCGGAGACTGTCGCGCATTGTTCACAGCGGCCACAGTGCAACAAATCACCCGCAGCTACAACTGTGGTGATTAGGATAAGGTGTCACAGCACACAGTTCATCGCAGCCTTCTGCGCATGGGCCATGCGTAGCCGAAGACCCAACTGGGTTCCCATGGAGATATAAGCAATTCGTAGCGCATTATTCACAGCGACCGCAGGGCCACAGTGCGACAAATCACCCGCAGCTACAACAGTGGTTATCAGTGCAATGTGTCACAGTACACAGTTCATCACAGTCTTCTGCGCATGTGCCTGCGTAGTCGAAGACCCAGCCGGGTTTCCATGCTCACTACGCGTCATCGCCAACAACGCATGAAATGGGCCCAAGATAATCCAGATTGGACCGTGGATGATTGAAAGTGTCTGGTCTGACAAATCAAGATTCCTGGTGCATCACGTGGACGGCCGAGCGCGTATACGCTGATTACCAACGGACGCTATGGCACCTCGATGCAATGTTGGGCGGAAACAGGCCGGCGGCGGCGGTGTTATGCTGTGGGCGATGCTTTCTTGGGAGACTTTAGGCCCCATTATCCCAATAGCAGAATCCCTGACAGCTTTCAGGTATCTGAACATCGTTGCCGATCAAGTTCACCCATTCGCGGAAACTGTGTTCCCTGCTGGTGATGGCCCATTACCAACAGGATAATGCGCCATGCCACACTGCTAGAATCGTCAAGGACTGGTTCGAGGAACATGCTGATGACTTTCTGTTAATGCTCTGGCCTCCAAATTCACCTGACATGAACCCAATCGGACATTTGTGGCTCGACTTGGAAAAGCGGGTTCACGCTAAATGACCACCACTCCGAAATGTACAGCGTACCAAATACCCCAGGATACCTATCGCCCCCCTCATCGAATCGATGCCTTTGCCGAGTGACCGTTGTTTTGCGGGTTAAAAGGGATCCTACAGCTTATTAGTTAGGTGGTCATAATGTAATGGCTTATTAGTTAGGTGGTCATAATGTAATTGACTTTCTATTGTAGTTTTATACTATATATTTGTGTGCGTGTACGTAAAAACATCTATTACCGATTGGACTTCACTTCGTGAGCTCCAGCGCCAAGGAGACTTATCCAGAGCTCGAGTAGTCAGTGGCTTTCTCGTTCAGAACTCAAGAACTCATTGGACTTCGTGTCGAAAGCTCGAGCACCCATTGACTTTCTGAAAGGTCGACGCCTGTGTTACCGAGGATCATCACAGCTGGAAAAACAGTGTGCTAAGTCCACTAGCGTTACCTGGGAAAATGTGTTGGAACGATTTTACCACAATACAGGCACAACCATTTTGTTCCGGAACTTACTAAACGTCCTTTGACAGTGCTTGCCTGCTAGTAACGTTCCTGGAACTAGTGTTCCTAAATAAGGGATGGGGACTACTTAGATCCCTAAAAAGTTGCTTATATCGCGCGCGCGCGCGTGTATGTGTGAACAACCAAAAATAGCTCGTACCAACCATTTAGTAGTTGCATAATATAATGTTTCTATATGCACGAATTAGTGAATTACGAACAGTTACGGTGCTTTGTACTGATTTTGGTAGTTGAACATCGCAAATTAATTAAGTAATTGGTAGGAAACTGATATTTAGGTATCAATGAATGAAATACGGGATTACACCATTGTATTGTACAATACAAATTTGGAAGTTATGAATCCGTTTATTGGTGTATATATGACATAAATGATAAGTCAGATAATATACGAAATCTTGAAAATTTCACCAATAAACGGATTCACAACTTCCAATTTTGTAGTATACAATGATGTAATCCCGTATTTCATTCATTGATATTCTGCTTCTCCGGGCAATCACGGGAACGAATTCTAATCCTCCAGATTAGCTATATATCAATGCTGGTTGCTTCGACTAGCGAATCCTCTGATGGTTATATTAAAATTAATCGGAAACTTGAAACTTGGTCGTTCTGGGTGGTGTAGTGGTTAGCATACTTGGTCGCTATCCAGGAGACGCGGGTTTGATTTCTGCTCCAGGACAACTAAATTTTCAAGTTTTCGGATATTATCTAACTTAACATTCATGTCATACAGTATTTACACCAATAAACGGATTCACAACTTCCAAATTTGTATTGGATATTTAGGTGCTAAAAACAGAAAAATATTAATCTTTTATGTGCTAATAAACTCAAAAATATTTGGTAAAGACAAAAAAATCATTTGCGAGAAATAAAAATATTTGCTAAAAATGCGCTAATAATCGGAGAAATATTTGCTAAAAACAGAAAAGCATTTGCAAAAAATAAAAATATTTGCTAAAAAAAAATGCACCTCAACATCTCATGGAATCTATGCCAAACCGCATACGTGTGGTAATTCGGGACAAAGAAGGTTAAACCGGGTATTGGATAAATGTTTCTAATTCAGTGACCGGTATGTGTATTCATCAAGGTTTAACGAGACAAAGCAAAGGAAGAAGAATTTTAAACTATTTGTTGCCAGTTCTTTTATCATTAAGAATCATATTTTTTATGAATAATCATATTTTTTTCATTTGTGTATTTTGTATACAGCGTATTTGTGTTTTGTTTCTTACTAACGTCCATAATCTTTCATATCGTGTTTACCATAAAAATGATGGAAGTATATAGAACGTTTTGTTAATACGCTTTTATCTTTGGTATGTTTTTAGTAACTTTCGGTATTATGCGTCATGTCTGATTATGTTTACGGAGGACCGTAGCAAGCTTTTCTTATCTAGGAGGGCGAAACTTGGAAATTACGCTCCTTCGAGTTCAAAATTGCGTCCCCTCGAATTACACGCAATTAATGCGTCGTTTTTACTTTCTCACATACCTCTGTTATAGAGAAGTATTACGATCGTTCAAAAATCGCATTTCAGGCTTTTGACATAACTTTATTCAAAATGTAAAAATTAAGTAAAGACCCAAGAACCACAGTTTGTAAACACCAAGTAAAGCGTAAACGTTATGTGAATGCCGACAACACAACACTCCACAGAACACCCAGAAAAATAAACCAGCGCAGAACGAATGAGTATTGGATAGTGAACGTAACAGTAGGAAGAAGTTTTAGGGATAGGGCTTGGAAAAATTCCGTTTAAGGTTAAACACTCAGAGTACTTTCTGCGACAGAGCACAAATGTTAATTAGTTCTTCATCCCAACAAGGTGTTTTGAAAGGTCATGGAGGTCAGACATATCAGCATATTGTTTTCTAGGTCTTCATCCACTATTTTGGAAAATTCCTTTCGTGGATATGAGATGTTCAGACTATAGAGATGAGCTCGGGCCCGAGCTGGGACGGGCTCAGAATTCATTAACAACCGAAAACCCGGGCCCGGGCTCGGAATTACGCGTCTTGAATTTCATTACTGTAATTAATTCAACACGTGTAATTCCGAGCCCGGTTGAATTACACGTGTTGAATTTCATTGTGGATTTGTTACCATGGCGGAAGGATTTTCAATTTCCTAAGGTAGCTGCCATTGCAAGACAAATTTTGCTTAGCAAGACTTGCATTATGCATTGTCCAAAGCTATGGCCCAAGCAAGGATTAGTTTAAGGAGGTCTGGTATCGAAAAACTGGGAAAAAATCACATTCCCATTTTTTGTATTTTATTAAAAATCAAGAATCTTATCTTTAAAATGATGCATTAATTTCCAAAATTCTGCAGTTAGAAGTATTGTTATTTATGTTTTTAAAATTTCCTCACTCCCGCGAATTTTGAAGGTGACGTTGAGTGCAGCAGGTCGAGTTTTAGAGAAAAGAAGATCAAGTTGAAGCTCTGAGGCATTAGATGCAATTTTCTCTCTCTCTCTCTCTCTCTCTCTTCATGATGAACTTGATCTGGAAACTGCACACACATATGATAATATTGTGATTATCATACTATTAAGCGCAAAGCTTTGTTAATGTTACAAAATGCAGAATAATCTGGTCTGGAATGCCTTTACGTTCTTTTTTTTTAGTTTTGGAAATTTCCCTACATGCTTTTTTATATTCTACTCCATCACTCTAAACTACCTTTACCAATTAGCATATATGTAAATTATATTGCAAAGATTAGTTTTCTAGAGTCAAAATTTCAAACACTTGCAACTGTCTGTACGGCGTTGTACGTTTTATAATGCAATTTATTAAAAATAAAAGTAAATTTAGAAATCAAAAAGAAATAACGAATGGAAATATTTGTTTCTAAAGGATTTTTTTCTTCAGGTTTTATCAAAATTACTGATTCCCCTGATACGGTCGAAGGGCACGTTGATTATTTATTTATTTTCAAATCCACATTTTAGAACATTTGGCTTTATGCGTAGTATTTCTAAAAACATATTAATATTGTGAAGTGGATTAACTGAACTAAACTTTTTGAACTAATGATTTTCAAACTAATCCTTGCTTGGGCCATATCTTTGGCCAGTGAATAATGCAAGCCTTGATAAGCAAAATTTTCTAGTTCAGACCTCACAGTGTATGCTACTCTGTACCCTGGTTAACTGCATGGAATGTTATATGGGACTAATCAAAGTCCTTAAACAGATAACACCGAAAGATGCAACTTTCTTCTTTAGTTACAATTTCTATTTTATACAACCCCAGAGCATGAATTTACGCCCTTGGAATGACCATTCTGGGAGGGTAACCGCCCTCCCTCTCCTCCCTGTAGCTACGGCACTGATGTTCCGTCCTCTCAAACTCCGTAAGTTTGCTAAATTGGGATTCTGTTGTACTCTTAAAAACGATGATGTTCTGGTCTAAGTACTCACCCGTACGAAGTAATACATGTTGGTTTCAAAATGAATAATTTATAATCTCGCTCTCTTTCAGTATGATTTCCGCTTTTCAAAAAATAAATTTAATTTCAGTATGATGATTATAGCTGAAGCAGTATATTACTCGCAATAACTGTTCTTGAGATTGCTTTGTGTGCTGATTTAAAGTTCAGTTTTGGAAGATTGATATCATAAAAATATTCTGGTTAAAGCAAATTTCAACGTTTCTTCCATGTAAGTAAAAATGAATATCATCGTCAAGAAATCTCCGGATCTTGATGTTCTTGTGTTTCTTCATGTGAAGCCCAGTGACTCAATAGATCATTTGAAAAACATGATTGAAGATAAAATAGGAATGCCTTGTGAATCACAGAGACTCCTCTAATGCGGCAGCGAATTAGCAACTGGTACCGTATCAGATTTCAACATTGCAGAAAATTCTGTTCTTTTGTTGCAAACGTGATGGAATGATGATTGTTTTTATAGCAACGTTGTCGGGAAGGACTGTGAAGATGCCGATTAGTAAAACGGCAAGTGTCGATGATTTAAAAGAAGCGACTGTGAAAGAAGAGGGGACTCCTATAGATCAACAGAGGCTTATATATTGTGGCAGACCTCTGGAAGACAATCGCACATTACTGGACTACAACATTTCTAATGGTGATACCATTACTCTTGCTGTGAGACTGAGAGGAGATTAGTGGAAATATTCCCTGAACTCTGCAATAAAATATGAAATAGAGTTGCAGTTTATTTAATATCTCAATACTAGCCTCGAAACAGTATGAAAATTGTTTGGAATCAGAGTTATTAACACGGCTGTATTGTATTGCCTGTATTTATTGTTCACCACGTAACATCAGTCACATCAGAAAACTTAGGAATCAGCCACCCCGGTTGCGCAATGGTCTAAGTCAGGGGTTCCCAAACTTTTTGAGATCACGCCGCCCTTCCCTTCATATGTCACATTTCCTGTACCCAAAAAAAAAAAAAACAAGTTAGTAAAATCATGCAATCCATTGATTATGATACGCTTTCCAACATACCAGAAATCATTACTCAAGTTATGAGGAAAATGGCTGTGGAATAAATCTCACTCCTGTGCCCTGACCATTGATCCCATTTCGATGATATTCAACAGAACTGGTTCAGTATACCTCCGAAATAACATGATAAAGTTCTGTCGCAATCGAAGCAATTTTACTTAAGTTATGATGCATAAGGGCTATGGAACAGATCCCGCTCCTGTGTCCTAACCTTTGACCCATTTCGTCCATTTCCAATAGGATTCGTCCTCAGGCAGGTCCCTACAACATACTAACATTTCATCCAAATCAAAACAGTTTAACGTAAGTTATGACGCATAATGGCATGGAAGTGATTCCGTTCCTATGTCCTGACCTTTTGACCCCATTTCACCCATTTTCAATAGGGTTTGTCCCCAGATGGTCCCCTACCACATACTAAAATTTAATTGAAATCGAACCTTTTTTACGTTAGTTATGACGCATAATAGCAGTGGAATGGATCCCGCTCCTTATGCCCTGACCTTTGACCCCATTTCGTTCACTTTCAATAGGGTTCCTTCCCAGGTGTTCCCCTACCACATACTAAAATTTCATCAAAATCGAACGATTTGTACCCGAGTTATCGTGCGGACGAACATACGCACACAACGCATGACGTAATGAGGCAGATGGGAATCGCGACCATCTGCTCGCAAGAGTGTGACGTCATAAAACTTTAATAGGATCTACACACAACGCGTGACGTAATGAGACAGATGGCGTGACCGCGCGCCAACATCTGAATTGCGAGTGCATGACGTCATAAGATTTCTAAGCATGGATAACCTTAATGGTACGACGTCATGACACTAAAAACATCCTAATTCGGGGTGGTTATTTAACCCACTAAACGACTTTTCCTAAAGTTGAGATCAAACTAAATCGATTTCTAGTACCAGAAAACGGTAGGTTAACGACTTTCATCAAAACATTTAGAGCCGTTTTCAAAATAAAAATAAAATTTACATACATACAAGAATTGCTCCTTTAAGGTGAACGTCAAGTAATTTTGCTTCCTGTACTTCGAATGGAAAAATTTCTTTACACATTTTCTTCCCAATTAATGCGTTCCCAAGGATGAAAATTTGAACATCGATTAAAATAGCTTCATTTTATAACTTGGAATACTTAATATTTTCTAAAACATAACCATAATTATGCAATTCAACATTTCTTTGTCTACTGACGTCATCAAAGTACAGGTCGCGCCATCCTTTTTCTGGTTTCAGCACCACCAAAGAAACAATTATTGATTTTTAAGATAATTATGGTTATGTTTTAGAAAATATTAAGTATTCCATGTTATAATATATTTTAATCGGTGTTCAAATTGTCATTCTTGGGAACACATTAATTGTGAAGGAAATGTGTACAAAAGTTTTTCCATTGGAAGAATAGGAAGCAAAATTACTTGACGTCCACCTTAGTAATAACATAGGATAAGGGCGATGGAATTGATCCCAATCCTATGTCCTGACCTTCGACCCCACTTCGTCCATTTTGAATAGGGTTCGTCCTCAGGCGGTCCCCTACCACATAGTAAAATTTCACTGAAATCGAAACATATTTACGCAAGTTATGACGCAAAAGGGTAATGGAATAGATCCCGCTCCTACATTGTGACCTTTGACCCCATTTGTCCCATTTTCAATAGGGTTCGTCCCTAGGTGGTCCCCTACCACATACTAAAATTTCATCGAAATCGAACCATTTTTACGCCAGTTATCGTGCGTACAGACGGACGGACGGAAAAAGCTGGAGCATATACGCTTGTTCAACCTACGGTTGGAAAGCGTAAAAAAGGACTGCCTAAATTCCAGTTTGTATTATTTTTTTAAAAGAAAATAGTCATTTATACACTGAGTGGCCACTTTATTATGACCACTTACTCAGTACTTCGTTGGGCCACCTTTGCCTTTATACTGCGTCGATTCTTCGTGGCATGGAATCCACGAGATGTTAATAGGTGGTTTGTGGAATCTGAGACCATGCTTGATGAATAGCACTTTCCAAGAGTATGAAATTGCAGGGTAGTGGATCCAGCTGTCTGATGGCTCGTTCAACTTTATTCCACAAATTCTCAATGGGGTTGAGATCTGGAGATTGTGGGGGCCACCTAAGCAAAGTAAACTCACCGGCATGTTCCTAAAACCAATCCTGTACAATACGAGCTCTATAGCAGGACGCATTATCTTGTTGAAAGTAGCCATCGCCATTGGGACAAACCATCCACATGACAGGATGCACTTGGTCCGCAACGATGTTTAGATATGATGTGCCGGTCAGACGTTGATCTACACGAATTAAAGGGCCCAAAGCATGCCAGGAAAACATTACCCAAACCATAACGTTGCCTCCACCAGCTTGAAGGGTTATAGCAATGCATTTGGGGTCCATGCTTTCGCGCTGTTTCCGCCGAATTCTCACTCGGCCATCTGCATGGTGCAACTGAGAACGTGATTCATCGGACCACATAATTTGTTTCCAATTGTCGACTGTCCAATCCTTGTGCTCCTGTACGAACTGGAGACGTTTTCTCTTGTTAATTGCAAGCAGCAAAGGTGTTCGAACAGGCCTTTGGCTGCCATATCCCATCCGATGCAGTGTACGGTGAACAGTGCGTGCAGAGATCATTTGAGGGGATCCTTGATTAAGATGGTCTGTAATTTGCTGCACTGTTGCCCTTCTGTTGTCTGTTACCAGTCTGGACACTCTCCGTTCCGTCCGAGCAGTCACTAGTCGATGACTACCATCACGTTGCACGTAGAGACCCAGTTTTTTGGCTGACAGTCCAGTCTTTAAACATTTTAACAACAGCTGCTCTGGAACTTTTCACGAATGTGGCGGTTTCGGTGATACCCGCTCCATGGCTCCGAGCTCCTACAATCATCCCACGTTGAAAGTCCGGCAAATCGCATTTTTTACCCATCTCGTCACCCAAAAAATCACTTCTACTACTGCCGCAAGCACTAAGCTTTCCCTTTCTATACTAGCCTCGCCCTCTGGCGGCAACAGCGTGCAGCCAGCTCATTTGCTTAAAACTGTCAGGTGGTCATAATAATGTGGCCACTCAGTGTATTACTAGCTTGTATTCTTTTTAATGTAAAAATACAAAATTAGAATAAAATTAGAGAACTGAATAAGAAGAAATTGATGAGGTAGGCGTATTTTCACAACGGTAACACTCTTCATTTGGCCTTCACATTTTTACAGTAATTTTAGAAACTACCTAATAGAGAGGTATTTGCGTCTTAATGGGATGGGGGAGCTTGTTTCTGGTCACACAAAACATCGAATCTGGGGACAGTGGGCGATACAGATACGCGGATCTCCTTCCCCAAATTAACTTTGTTTCTATATCTGAATTTTATTACCATCAGAGCTGAAAACCCCTGCCTCGCAAAGGTAGGAAGATGTGTCAAAAGGGAGAATTACTCTTACGGCTTTCTTACTCAATTCTGGGTACTCCTTTGTCACACTGTTCCAAAATCTATGACAGAGTTTCGAAAGAGAATGCTATTTTCAGTGTGGAGTCTGAAGAAATATCTATTAACTGTTCCTGCTCAGCAGTAGTGAAAGTTGATGGCGGATCTGCTGTAAACGGGTCTGTAACTCACTTGTGTTCATCTGTTTGTGGAGGAAAATAATTGCCAAATTGAACGTTGAGTTGAGATCATCATCATCATCATTGTCAGCCATTATCAATCCACTGCTGGACGAAGGTCTCTCCAAGCCTCTTCCACAACGGTCTGTCTTGTGCCAGTATCCTCCATGTTATTCCTGCATACTTTCGAATTTCAACCATCCATCTCCCACGTGGTCTTCTGGGTCTTTTCCGGTCCCTTGGAATCCAATCTAAATTTTCGTTTGTCCATCGATGGTCTGTCCTTCTGGCAGTATGTCCAGCCCATTGCCATTTCAGGGATTTAACTCTGATTATGATGTCTTCCACTCTTGTCATTTTTCGGATCCACGAGTTCCTCTTCTTATATCTCCTGGTTACACCAAGCATGCACCTCTCCATGCTTCTTCTTTGAGTTGTCTGCAGCCTTTGTATGTCTCTTTTAGTTAAGGTCCACGTCTCTGCACCATACATAAGCACTGGAAGGATGCATTGATCAAACACTTTTCTTTTAAGACATAATGGCATATTGCTCTTGAAAATTATGCTGTTTCTTCCAAAAGCTCTCCAGGCAAGTTTTATACACCGATTAATTTCTTCATCAATGTGACCCTCACTTGATATCTGCTGTCCAAGATAAACATAGGCATCTGTTATCACCAGCTTTTTTGCATTAATCGATAAATCTTCATTTCTTGTGAAAGCATTGTACATCACTTTTGTCTTCTGAAAGTTCATTTTTAAACCCACTTCTTTCCTCTTGTCAGCAAGTTTCTGGATCACACTCTGCAGTTCTGATGGGGTAATTGCAAAAATGACTACGTCGTCAGCAAAACGAAGGTGAGTTAGACAATCTCCATTAATCTTTATCCTTTTGTTTTCCCAGTTCAGTGATTGAAAGACATTTTCCAATGTGGCATTAAAGAGCTTCGGAGATATGGTGTCACCTTGTCTCACTCCCTTTCATATTTTTATGTGTGCTGTATTCTCAAACAACCGAATCTTTGCACTTTCATTTTCATAGATGTTATTAATGTACGGATCTTCAATACCGCAGGATTTCAAAGCCATTGCAACTGCTGATGGTTTCACAGAATCAATACATGCTCCAAAATCACAGATTTCAATTTCGTACTTAATAGCATCTCGTTTTCTTGCATACCCTTGTGTAACATAGAAAACATCCAAAATCACCTGATTTCGTATTGTTTTTCCACAGAAGTAGCTTTCTTTTGAAACCCACAATCTTGTCGGGCAGCTGCGTTATGTGTGATTCTCTGCCCTGGAGCCTCACATTCAGAGAATTCAGCCTCTCAAACATGTCGCACAAATATACCAGCTTGGATATGAAGACATTATTAATAAAGTATTCAGCACCACTATGTCTTCCTTTAGTGAGGTACAAGAAAATTTCATTCCGCAGATCATATACACGCGACACCACACTACCACGAGAAAGCCATCAATGAGATTTTGACATTCTTTCCTACAATTCATTCTTTAAAATATGTAGGCGTATTGAAAATTTGCATGTTGCGTTTGACTATAAATTATAAGTTTTAGTTTTGCCTTATAATCGGGAAGCCCCGGACCAAGACCGGCGATGCCCTGAGGCGTCGCGACGAACAGATTGGGAACCTCTGGTCTAAGCGATGGCTTCTAATCATTCGTCCGAGATGGGTCTGGGTTCGAATCCCACGAAGCATGGATGTTGTGTTCGTCTTACGGCACTAGCTCTGTCCCTTCCCTGGAACCAGTGGCCCTAAATTAGGGACGGGCGACTGCTCATAGCCCATTGAGTTGCTGACGGTGGTCGTTAAACCCACAATTTAAAAAAAAAACTTGAAAATTACATCTCCCTGGGGTGGAAATCGAATCCGCATTTGACGATTTCCGTCCGAGTATGGTATCCGTTGCTAAAATGCTCGAAACGAAATCGGGAGATGCGGGTTCGATTCCCGCTCCAGGGCGATGTAATTTTCAAGTTTCCTGATGTGATTGACGTTACGTGATAAACAGTAAATACAAGCAATTTTCAGAAATATTTGATTGCTGTGTATGACTCTGACGTATTTCCAGGTACAATGAATCCTCGGTTATATGTTTCTGTAGGGGTGATCTTAAGAAACGTAAAATATATATATACACTGCTGGGCACCCAAAATGCAACACCAAGAAGGAAGCATCCGATTGGCCTGAAATTCGCAGCATGTGTCGCCCGCGGGAGGACATGCAAACGATTAGCGTTGCAGGGCATATGCAAATCATGTGCGCCCGGCACGCCACCGAGAAGCACTATAAGAAGGGTGCACGGAAGGCGGGGTGTAAGTAGTAGAAGTGTGTTGTGCTGCCGGACCTGTGCGTGGGAAGCTTCCTGATGCCTCGTCGCAGAATACGGCAGTCATTCCAGCACGTTTCGGAGTTCGACAGAGGACGAATAGTGGCTTATCGCGACAGCGGTTTATCGTACCGTGACATCGGCGCCCGTGTGGGACGACATCCATCCACAGTGAGGCGAGTATGGGTTCGGTGGGTGCCGGAGAGACAGACGGACCGACGTGAGTGATTGCCGCAGCCGGGGCACACCATCGGACGAGAGGACCGGCACGTTGTGCGGCGGGCATTGACGGCTCGCAATGCCACATCACGAACGTTAGCGCAGGAATTAGGGTGTGTTACGCAACAACCTGTGTCAGCACGTACCGTTCGACGTCGTCTGCAGGAGCGGGGACTTGTCGCACGGCGCCGATTGCTCCGATTACCATTGACGTTACACCACCGGCGGCAGTGGGCCGTTGAACGCCGCACCTGGACTACGGAATGGCACGACATTGTCTTCTCAGATGAATCCCGCTTCTGAATGCAACACGACGATGGTCGGATCCGCGTGTTGCGGCACCGCGGCAAGAGACTGTATGACGCCGGCATTATGCATCGCCATACCGGTCCGTTGCCTGGCGTTAGGATTTGGGGCGCAATTGGATATGACACCCGCACCCCTCTGGTACGCATCGCCGGTACACTCAACAGCCACCGCTACATCTCCG
This sequence comes from Macrothele yani, assembly GCA_039090855.1. Classification (NCBI taxonomy): domain Eukaryota; kingdom Metazoa; phylum Arthropoda; class Arachnida; order Araneae; family Macrothelidae; genus Macrothele; species Macrothele yani. The sequence continues at coordinate 57,472,276 of CM076998.1, read as the reverse complement.
ACGTTTTGGACCCTGTAGTCCTCCCTTACCTGCAGGACCTGCCAGCGGCCACGTTTCAACAGGACAATGCGCGCCCACACGTGGTACGCATCGTGCAACAATTCTTCATGGCCCACCAGGTGTCGCTGCTGCTGTGGCCCGCCTGTTCTCCCGATATGTCGCCCATCGAACATGTCTGGTCGCTGATCGGCAACCGAGTGGCCCAGCAAGCATCACCCGCGGCTACGCCTGATGAACTGTGGCAACGTGTGGAAGCAGCCTGGACTGACATACCCCAAGCTTGCATCCAAAGCCTCTTTTGTTCGATGTAGCGGCCGTTATTGCCAGCCATGGAGGCCACACGAACTATTGATGTCTGCGTGTTCTGCAAGTCACACGGCCCTGTAAGCTCAATCGTTTCATCTTTGTATCTGTTGTTATGTGTCCAGTAAATCTGGCTTTGCTATCTCGTGTCCTTCTTGGTGTTGCATTTTGGGTGGCCAGCAGTGTATATATATATATATATATATATATATATATATATATATATATATATATATAATTTATATTTTTTTATGAATTATCAAATATTCCAGACGGCAAAAAATTTATGTTTATTTAATTGAAAATGTAACAAGCATTCGTGCTGCAGTTAAAAGAGACTTTTAAAAACTGCTGGTTAAACAATTCGTGCCACTGTAAGGTCCGAAAAGCAGTAAATCATGCAGATCCAGTAAGAACGCACAAACACTCACGGACAATGAAATTTGCTCACCAACAAGGAAGCAACAAATTGAACTGAAATTTTATATACGTAATGCAATACAGATGAAGGATACACATGATGGCAAAAACAGAGCTTAAGGACAATTATAGAGGGTTCTCTGGCAGCAGTCCGGTGATCTTCAATAGCGCGTCGCACCGCCTCCTGCTGCGATACATGCTGCAATACGGTCTGCCATGGAGGCGAACAGACGCCTGATGTTGTCCTGCGGCAGACTGGCCCATGCACTCGTGTTGGACGGTGTGCTCCAAATCCCGGATAGTGCAGCACTGCGGCAGCTGGCGTTTCAACTGGTCCCACACATGCTCGATAGAGGACATGTCCTGGGAGCCGGCAGGCCATGGAAGTGTCTGGAAATGACGTAAGGCAGTCCAGGGCAACCCGAGCCGTGTCGTGGCCAACGAGATGATAAAGGGCTGGGATGGGGAGAGCTACTACGTTACGACCACCGTCCCGTGTGGGGTCTCTCCCCTTACCCCCTGTGCCTTCTTCAAAATGCTTAAGGTGGTTCCACCTAAAATCTGTGCCGTATGTTTCCAATGGTAAAACTTCTTTACGTATTTTCTTCGCAATTGATGTATTCCCAAGGGTAAAAATTTGCACATCGATAAAACTAACTTTAAGTTATAGCATATGATACTTAATACTTACTAAAACATAACCATAACTAAACAATCCAACATTTGTTTGTCTACTGACGTCATCAATGTACAGGTCGCGCCATCTGTTAACAGGTCTGAACATTACTCAAAGGAAAATGATTGATTTTTAATATAATTATGGTTATGTTTTAGCAAGTATTAAGTATGCCATGCTGTAACTTAAAAGTAGTTTTATCGATGTGCAAATTTTCATTCTTGGGAATACATTAATTGCGAAGAAAATGTGTAAAGAAGTGTTACCATTGGAAACATTCCCGCTCAGAACATAAGGCAGAGTTTTTAGGTGGAACCACTGTGACTTAACGCCGCGGAAGTTCATTATTTCTTGTTTCTCCAGAGAACTTATGATGATGTAAAGAAACATTTAATAAATGATAAAAAGTATTTTAACTTGCTTAACCGTGGCAACTTAAAATATCCATCGCGTAAAACAGCTAATGTTATTTCAGTAGCATACCTAATCTTCCAGAAACTTCTATCCAAAAGGTATAAAGATTTTTTTTTCTAAATTCAATGCTCGGCATTCCATAGTTCTACAGCTAACTAAAACGTTTTTCGAGGAACGTAAAGACGCCTTTTTCAGCAAACACATTCGATGTAATAGTGGATTTTTTTATTTTTCTCAGCAAAGTTATTAAAACGTTCGCAAACATATACCTGAACAATTACACATAAGTTTCAGCTGATCGCAATGTTAGTGCTGCTTCTGATGCAAAAAAAGTTAAAAAATCTGAACGTCAGTAATTGAACTGTACAATGGAAATACAAAAATAACGTGTTTGTTATTGAAACCAGTGGCATATATAGAATTTTTTTCTTGGGGGGGAGGGGGGACTGACTGACTAAACATGTAAGGTTTTGAAATCCATCAGGACAAAATAGAAATTTATGAAAAATAGAAGAAAAAAAGTAGAGCATTTTCTAACGTAAGTTGATGCATTTTTATTAAATTAAAGCAGGTTTTTCTAATGTAAGTTGCATTTTATAATAAAAAAATGAAACACTTGGGTGGGGGGGGGGGGTCAGCGCCCTTTGGGGTGCTCCTAAATACTGAAACTGTGTCTGTTTGGAACAAAGGTAAAAACATTTTAAAAACTAGAAAATATGTTTCGATCATTCACCAAGAAAACGTAAGTCACTCAAATTTTCAGAAACCAATTAAACCTCCGAAAAAAGTTTTTTTTTTAAGAGATGTAATTTAATTTTAATTACTACACATTTTGATAAAAAGTATTCGGCTACTTTAATTACGTACACATATTTTTTTTAATTTAGCGTAATTATGTTCTTCGAAATGTGTGTGCCACTTTAGTTTTTGTGTTTGATTGTAGCTACAATTAAGCGAGATTTTTGAATTTCGAACACAAAAGTTTTCATGTAAACCTTGCAGGAACAATGTACACTTGAGAGGCCTTTCATGTGTTAACTTAAAGATTCTATAATTGCATTTTTTTCAACCTGTTGATTCGCGAGCCAAACTGTACCTCAGACAGGAAATGATCTTCTGAAAAGTCGCAGTGATCTGTGTAACGAAGGACGGTGCTACTGACGTCACAAAAACTGCCCAGGTCTTCAGGTATCTCGTTGGCCGTGTGCGGGCGGGCATTTTCCTGCTGGTATAGCACTACTACTACAGCTGATCGGCTATCGTAGGCTATGACTCCCCAGACCATAATGCCTGCAGTTGAGAGGTGTGGCGCTCGATAGCGAGGTTGGGATTGTGCCGCTGACCCGGGGACCTCCACACCCGAACACGATGATCATTTGTCCCCAAAACGAAGCGACACTCATCGCTAAACACCACACGTCGTCAGTCTGTGGCGTTCCACGTCGCTCTGGGCTGGCACCATTGCAAACGGAGCCGGCGATGTTCCGGTGTTAATGACAGCACACGTAAGGGGTGTTGGGATCGCAGATTCGCTTTCGTGAGGCGTCGGAAATTGGTTCGTGGGCACACAGGAGCCGCCACATGTGCCTGTATAGTGTACCGGGTGCCCGTTGGATCCGTTCGTGCCTGGCGCACGATCCATCGGTCCTCTCGACCGGTGGTTCTCATGATCCGTTCGGAGCCGCTCCGCCGTGTGGCTGTGCCGTCACGTGTCCACTGCTCCCAACACAGTCGGACGGTAAGGTCAGAACGATCCACGTGACGGGCTATACGGCGCGCCGACCACTCTGCGGTTTTCAGCCCGATGATCCGGCCTCTTTCAAAGTCCGTAACTTGCGTAAATTGACGTCTTTGGCGTCTACCCGGCATTCTTGTCACTCTAAAATCTTGTTTACGTCGGCCGGCGCTTTTCGCTTTTATGGGGCATCGACTACACGCCGGCTTATAAGGCTGCCGGTTCGTGCTTGCAACGACACCACAGGGTGTGCGGTCATGCGCAATCGCACCAAACGTGGATCATTTGCATACCAGCACGCACTTTAGCTACTTCCAAAGTTTCGCGGTTGTAGCATGGTTTCTTCTAGGTGCGCAAATTTCATTGTCCGTAAGTGTATACATGTATACTGTACGTTAATCAACCCAGGAAATTTCTGTAGATAAACCTTAATGCCTTAAAGCTCTCAGCACGGCTTAATTTCTTGTACAAGCATAGCGAAGTACAAAACAATCTGATTTTTTAATGGCTTAACACGGGGTCTGCCGGGACAGAAGACGGCGGCCCACCGGCAATTCTCCCGGTGTCCCGGGCCCAGTCCGCTCCTGATTGCCAGATGATCAAAGCGAAAAAACCTTCAAAAGTAATTCATTTTGGAAATTGTTCAAGATACTGCTTAGTGCATCCAGTTTTGGGGAAAGAGAATCCTAATTGTCCACCTTTGAAAGGGACCGGGGAAGGGGAGTGAATAAAATAATTCAAATTCAGAGCTTATCCTGTATTGTTGCTGACATTCCAAACCCTTTATGTACTACCTGACAGAATAGGTTATAGAAACTGGTCATACAAGATTTTAGGGTACATTCTTTCTCTTGGACACCTCAGGACTTGTGTAGAAGATATCACTTTAAATTTGGAAAGGGAAGTAGTAGTTGTTCATTTTGAAATATGCCTAAGTGCAAATTACCAAATGTTGCCATTTACGAAAACTAGTTACAGAATTTGGGAAGTATCAGGGACATTTTAAGAAGCTCTGAGGCTCCCGGCGTGTTGTGGCTAAATGGCTTCCGCTACTATCCCGCGCACGCGCGCACGTATAATTCAGTTTTATCATCTAAAATCTAAAAATACTGCTTGGTATATATTTTCCTTTTCATATCAAGAGAATGAGAAAAAATTCCTTGCAGTGTAGTTTAGGCTATACATTCCCATATGTAGCTCACATACACTGAAGTGCCAGAAAAACTGGTACAGACGAGCTTATGCAAAATACATAGCAACGTCACCTATGCGCGTACTCGGTTACGTCCGCCAGTGCGTATATAAAGCGATAGACATCCTTGCCAGCTGTCAGAGCTGTTTTCGGCATGAGAATGACAAGTAATAACGATTTAAGCGATTTTCAACGCGGTGTCATAGTTGGCGCTCGTGAGATGGGCCATAGTATTTCGGAGGTAGAAACGAAGTTCGGATTTTCACTGACGACCATTGCAATAGTGTACCGTGACTGCAAGAATTCCGGTGAATCCTCCAACCTACGATACTTGTGTGGCCGTAAAAAGACATTGGGTGAACGTGACCATCGTCGGCTGTCAAGAATCGTTTCACGGAATAGGCGTGCAACAATCTCGCAGGTATCATCGGAATTCAATGCTGGAGTCTCAACAAGCATCAGCGTCCGGACTGTGCAACGTACCCTGCACAATATGGGCTTTGGGAGCCGACGCCCAACTCGAGTCCCCTTGATGGGTTCACGACACAGAGCTATGCGCCTCGCTTGGGCACGACAACACCGCTATTGTACACTTGATGACTGGAAACAAGTAGCCTGGTCTGACGAGTCGCGTTTCCAACTGTATCGGGAAGATGGAAGGATTCGTGTGTGGCGCAAACCCCATGAAGCCATGGATCCCGCCTGTCAACAGAGAACTGTGCCGGCTGGTGGTGGTGGAGGGGGGGAGGTGCGTAATGGTATGGTGTGTGTTTAGCTGCACGTCACTGGGACCCCTGGTACGTCTACAAACGTCTGTGACTGGCCAACGCTATGTACGCATCCTTTCTGACGAGGTACACCAGTTTGTTTGTTTGTTTGTTTGTTTGTTTGGAGGTTTAACGACCACCGTGAGCAACTCAATGGGCTATAAGCAGTCGCCCGTCCCTAATTTAGGGTCACTGGTTCCAGGGAAGGGAGAGAGCCAGTGCCGTAAGACAAACACAACATCCATGCCTGACCGGGATTCGAACCCGGACCCCTTACGGACGAATGATCAGAGGCCAACGCCTTAGACCACTGCGCCACCGGGGCGGCGTACACCAGTTCATGTCCTGCATTCATACTGATGGGTTGGGCCTGTTCCAACAGGACAATGCACCTCCACACAAGTGTCGCGACGCCACATTATGGTTAGAGGAGCATTCATCTGAGTTTGGGGTGTTGCCATCTCACCCAAGTCCCCAGATCTGAACTTGATTGAACACATTTGGGATGCCTTGCAACGCTCTATCGAACACAGGAATCCAAGACCTCGGAATACACCCGAATTGTGGAACGCTCTGCAGGAAGTATTGTGTGCATTGCCTACAGCATATTTCCAGAAGCTAGTGGAGTCTATGCCCTGTCGTATTTCTGCAGTCCTGCGCTCCCGTGTGGGACCTACTAAGTATTAGACTGGTGTACCAGTTTTTTTTTTTTTTTTTGGCACTTCAGTGTATACTGTTACGTTTACATAAAAATTCTTGTTAGAAATTATTATAAGACATGTGGCTGTCAGAGTTCTTCGAACCAGACGCCTCAGCGAACATTTAACAGAATTGCAGGTGGCGCTGCTCGAAACGTTTTTATTTGTTTACTCTAGCGAGCGTTGCCTGAGAAAGAAGATCCCCTTCTGCTGCTCACGTCGGTTAGTAAACTAAGTGGTTGATCTTTGACTGAACAACAACAATGTCGGTGATATGTAGAGGGTGTGCGTGTTGGAATAGGGAGTTATTACCTTTTTGTGGAGATGTACAATAAATATTAGTGTGTTGTCATTTGAAGCGTTTTTATGTGTGGAATCCCCTTTTTCGCTCTGTGATTACTAAGGATAGATCTTCCTGCAGCTGGTAAGTGGCTTACTGCGTTACTTAAAGGAATTATAGATTTTAATTGTTTAGAAATATTTAACAATCTTGAGTATGAGACTGAAATCTCACTGCTGTCAGGAAGATTAAAAGCAAAGTTCGTCAAATTCATCAAGCATTTGAGTCGAGTGGATTGAAAGCGTATTTGTTACTGCGTAGTTCCTCATTCGAAAATCGAAAGCGGAACAAAATGGTGTTATTCATAGGAAGCGGCATGTACAGTATAACAAAGTTAGATAATTGTAATTATCAAATTTGGAAAGTAAGAATGGAAATGATTCTTATTAATGATAATTTATGGAAGGTTGTTTCAGAGCCAATTCCAGAAGAAAAGAGTGATGCATGGTTGAGAAATGACGAACTGGCTAAAGCTACAATAACACTTTGCGTGTCTGATGATCAAATTATTCACGTACGCGATAAGAGAACAAGTTCCGAAATGTGGAATGCTTTGAAAATGGTTTACGAAAGAGAAAGTTTGAGTAGTAAATTGTATTTGCTTAGAAAACTGTATAGTTTACGTTTTCAAGAAAATGGATCAACTATGCAAGAGCATGTAAATAGAATGCTGGAAATAGTTCACAAGATTAAAGCACAGGGAGAGGAATTCAAAGACACACATTTGGGGGCTATCTTGCTAAATAGTTTACCAAATACCTATGAAAATTTAGTTACTGCATTAGAAGCAAGACAGGAAGAAGATTTAACACTTGAGTTTATCAAATGTAAAGTGATAGATGAATCTAATAGAAGGAAAGAAAACTCACAGGCACACACCGATCACACAACTGTTTTGAAAACAAGTTATAAAAAGAAAAATTACAGCTCTAAACAAGAAAGATTTTGCACTTTTTGTAAAAGAAAGAATTATGTCAAAGATGACTGTTGACACTACAAAAGGAATCAAAATAAAGGTAACACTGGTAAGTTTCACAAAATAAACCCACATACAGTCTCACAGTAATATTGCCGTGAAGACAAAAACAAAATTAGATTGTGAACAAAATGACATAAAAAGAGAAAATGAAAATTTCTCATTAGAAACGAAGTCAAAACCCAACAAAATATCCAAAGGTTGGTCAATTGATTCCAGTGCAACGTGTCACATGACAAATGATGCAACACTGTTTAAAGAACTTTCAAAAGGTGAATCAGAGCTGATCACTACTGCCGACGGTTCTCAGATAAAGTCAGAAGGCGAGGGAAATATAACCTTAAACTGCAAATTCGAAAAAGGAAAAGTTCGAAAAGTGGAAGTAAAGGATGTGTTATATGTTCCAGATTTAGACACTAATTTGTCATGTGTTAGAAAAGCCACAGAAAAAGGATTTGAAGTTTTATTCAAGAATAAAAATGCACAATTAAGTATGGGGATACTATTGTAGCTATAGGAATAATAGATGCCTCAGATAATTTGTACAAACTACAAATATTAGATGAAAAGGCAAATTTGGCCACTACATGTGAAAATAAGAATTGTTTGAATTTATGGCACAGAAGGCTAGGTCATAGGGATATTGAAATGATAAAGCAAATAGAGAAAAATGAGTTAGCTAGAGGAATAACTCTTTCCAATTGTAAAAAGGAAGACAATTGTGAGTTTTGCATAAAAGGCAAACTTTCACAGAAGCCATTCTCCAAGCAAAGCAGTTTTAAGGCCAAAGCTGTATTAGAATTAGTACACACAGATATTTGTGGTCCCATGGTTGAGGCCAGTCCTAGTGGTTACAAGTATTTTATCACATTTATAGATGACTATAGCAGATACTGTTACATCTATTTGCTTAAAAGTAAAGATGAAGCATTAGTAAAATTTAAGCAATATGTAGCTTCAGTGAAAACCAAATTTGGAAAAATGCCAAAATCAATAAAAACAGATAATGAAGGAGAGTATTGTGGAAAAGATTTTGAAAATTATTTAGTGGAACAAGGAATAGAACATAAAACAACTGTTCCATACTGTCCTCAGATGAATGGAATTGCTGAAAGAAGAAACAGATTTTTGACAGAAATGACAAAAACTATGATGTTAGATGCTAATATGGAAGGTAAATACTGGGCAGAAGCTGTAATAACAGCAGCTTACATACAAAATAGAGTTCCAACACAAGCAACAGGAAAAACTCCTTTTGAATTATGGAACGGATTTAAACCATATCTTGGTCATATTAAAGTATTTGAATCAAAAGCTTATGTATATGTACCAAAGCAACAAAGAAGAAAATTTGGCAATAGAGCACAAGAGGGAATCTTATTAGGATATGATCAAAGATCTAATGGATACAGAGTATTAAATGAAGAAACAAACAAAATAATCATTACCAGATCAGTAAAATTTGATGAACGTCAGCAAGCTATAATAAAAAGTAAACCTGCTAAAAGGAAGGAAGATGAAAAAGAAATTTTCGTTCAAAATGAAGTAATGTCATCAGAAACTGTGGAAGAAAAAATGATAGAGAAGAACCTGAAAATGTTCAAAGAAAGTCTTCAAGAATAAACAAAGGAAAACCACCAGAAAGATTAGCATATGTTGCAAAAGTTCAGTATAAAAAGGATCCTCAAAATTTAAAAGAAATCCAGGACATGAACGAAGTAGAAAAAGGAAACTGGTTGAATTCCATAAAGGAAGAACTAGATTCATTGAAGGAAAATGAAACATGGACTTTGGTAGATCTTCCAGAAGGAAAGAAAGCCATTAAAAATAAATTGATTTTCAAAACAAAATACAATGCAAGTGGAAAAGTCGAAAGCTATAAAGCAAGACTTGTTGCAAAGGGGTATACACAACAACCGGGATTAGACTTCGAAGAAACGTTTTCACCCGTAGTAAAACATACCACTTTAAGAACTCTTTTAACAGTTGCAGCAAATAGAAAATGGAATGTTCATCATCTTGATATAAAATCTGCTTTCCTGTATGGAAAATTAGAAGAAGATGTATTTATGGAACAACCAGAAGGTTTCAGAGAAACAGGAAAAGAAGAAAAAGTTTGTAAATTGCATACGAGCATATATGGTCTCTAACAAAGTGCCAGAAATTGGAATAAAACAATAACAGAATATTTGTTCAACAAGGGCTTCAAACAAAGTACAACAGATCCTTGCTTACTATCACTAAAGGATGGAAAACAAACAACCTATTTAGCTATTTATGTAGATGATATATTAATTGCATCGAATAACACAGAAAACATAAAGAAAACTGCAAATTTGTTGAGAAATCAATTTGAAGTCAAACATTTAGGCCATATAACATATTATCTTGGAATTCAAATAGAAAAAGAAGAAGATGGAAGTTTTCTTCTGAGTCAAAGTAATAAAATAAAGGAAATTATACAAAGTTATGCTACAGATCAAAATAAGGAAAGTAAAACACCAATTAGTACAGACTACAGAAAGAACATTCAAGAAGAAGAAGAACTTCTAAAAGATAATGGACTTTATAGAGAAATAGTGGGAGCTGTCATGTATTTATCTACAGTAACAAGACCAGACATTTACACTGCCATAGGCATCTTAAGCAGAAAAGTACAAAAACCAAGTAAACAAGATTGGTTTGCCATTATGAAGTTAATTTATTATTTGAAATCAACAGTAAACCTTAAATTAAGACTATCTTCACAAGACCCACTAATTTTAAAAGGCTATGCAGACGCTGACTGGGCAGGAGACCGGACTGACTGGAAATCAACATCTGGATTTGTTTTCATGTTTGGAAAGAGTGCCATATATTGGTCCAGCCGTAAGCAGTCAACAACAGCCTTATCGACAACCGAAGCAGAGTTCATCGCCACTGCAGGAGCAAGCAAAGAACTATTGTGGTTGCGAGAGTTACTCAAGGATTTTGATTGTGAACAGACTGGAACCACTACAATATTTCAGGATAACAAATCAACTATACATCTTATAGAAAATCAAAAGATCAATTCCAGATCTAAACACATTATGGTGAGGTATCAGTTAGTGAAAGAATTGAGTGGAACTGTTCTTCAGTTAAACTACTGTAATACTTCTCAAATGGTTGCGGACATTTTCACCAAGCCATTGGCTGGACCCCAGTTTGAAAAACTTAGACTGACACTAGGCATGATAAAATGAACTCTTCCAGCCAAGTGGGAGACTGTTAGAAATTATTATAAGAAATATGGCTGTCAGAGTTCTTCGAACCAGACGCCTCAGCGAACGTTTAACAGAATTGCAGGTGGCGCTGCTCGAAACGTTTTTATTTGTTTACTCTAGCGAGCGTTGCCTGAGAAAGAAGATCCCCTTCTGCTGCTCACGTCGGTTAGTAAACTAAGTGGTTGATCTTTGACTAAACAACAACAATGTCGGTGATATGTAGAAGGTGTGCGTGTTGGAATAGTGAGTTATTACCTTTTTGTGGAGATGTACAATAAATATTAGTGTGTTGTCATTTGAAGCGTTTTCATGTGTGGAATCCCCTTTTTCACTCTGTGATTACTAAGGATAGATCTTCCTGCAGCTGGTAAGTAGCTTACTGCGTTACTTAAAGGAATTATAGATTTTAATTGTTTAGAAATATTTAACAATCTTGTCATACAAATAAGACGGGGAAAAAAAGAAAAGAATTATGCGACGTTAATCTCGGACCATGAAACAGGAAGTTAAATAGAAGCACGTGGTTTATAGCAAAGTGAAGTTCAAGGTTAGTGCATTTTTCTGATTTTCAGTAGATCCATTAAAAATGATCAATACTATAAGTATTTTATTTAAAAATCCAGAAAAGGTGGAACCTAGAAAATCTTGAAGGAGATGCTGGCAAGGAATTCAGAGAAGAACTGGAGAATAAAATGAGAAACAAAGAAGATGCACCGGAGAGAAGAGACTTTCGACGCTAATGCAAAATGGAATCAATTGAAAAACTTGATATATGGAAAAGCTGCTGAAAAGATAGGTTTTGTGGAAGGGAAAAGAATTAAGAAACCATGGATTACAAATGAGATGATAAGAAAAATGGATGAAAGAATATACCAAAATGTAAATACTGACGAGGGAAGAAGAAAATAAAAAGCATTAAACAGTGAACTGAGAAGAGGAACTGATAAAGCAAGAGAGTTATGGCTAAAAGAAGAATGCGAGCAAATGGATAAAAGGGGGCGATATGATAAAATGTTTGAAAAAGCAAATGAACCTACAAATATTGAAAAGAGAAGCATAAGAAATATGCCCTTAGAAGACAAGCAAGAAAATTAATTTATGAATTTGAAATACAAGGTGAACGATGGGAGGAATACATTGAGGAACTCTATGAAAAAAATGTAAGGCCAAAGAAAATTGAATTAGAAGAGGAAAGGAAAATATCAGTAGAATATAGAGGTCCTGAAATACTGAAGGGTGAAGTAGAAATAGCATTTAAGGAATTAAAAGTGGAAAGATAGAAGGCGTGAATGGAATACCACTCCTTCCATCCTTCCAAAAAAGGAATTAAAACAATACCTTGTCATCTAGTTGTTGCAATTAAGGAATTAAAACAACTAGATGACAAAGGCATAACAGAAATATGGAAATTATGCTACCATATTTACAAAACAGGAGAATGGCCTAAAGATTTCACAAAGAGTATTCTTATACCAATTTAACACAAATTATTTAGTCTCGGTTGCCTCATGTGTTTTTTAAATCGTTCTTTACTTGAGTTTGGAAAACGAACGTTGCCGCCCCGGTGGCGCAGTGGGCTAAGCGATGACTTCTGATCATTCGTTTGAAAGGGGCCCGTGGTTCGAATCCCGGTGAGACACGGATGTTCGTGTTTGTCTTTCGGCGCTGGCTCTCTCTGTCCTTTGAAGTTATGGCGTACTGTCTTATATGTTCAATTTGACCTTTGATGATATTACTTCCTTGCGTAATTGTTGTACCCTCCTGTGCAGCACAATAATGTATTTCTGTGATCATGTATGTGTTACCCAGGACCAGTGTATGACTTCATGCTGTGTATGTCACCCAAGTCCAATAAATAATTTTTTTAGACCTCCAATCTCAAAATAAACAAAATAAAGAGAAAGAAAGAAAACGAAAGTTTTCCACTTGCGTTTGTTACCATCAAGCTCCAAAAAAATCCGCAGCGCAGTTTCAATGTTAGAGAATGTTGTAAAGAATGCATTTTCATGTAAGTGTCCGTACAAACTTAAGATATTAATTCTAAAACATTTTCCTGCTGCTTCATTTTCTCCGCTTCTCCTCTTCAACCTTCTCCTCCTTCTCCCTCTTCAACATTTTCTTCTCCTGAGATGTTCATATTGCTTGTATTCAACAACGTATCCTATGCGCGATATATAATTTTAAATGGAGACATTCCGAGGCAAGTTCATTTTTACTGCGGCCCATATAGTAGATAGATGATCAATTGTTACAGTGTTGTCGGATTTCATTTTCCTCAAAGTCTGATAAGTGTTCCAGAAAACCAAATCGCCGCCCCGGTGGCGTTCTGTGTTCTTGAATTGAGCAAAACGGAATCTGTAACTATTGTGCAACGGCATTTTCGATCGCGATTCAGAAAAGAATCTCCAACCAGAAAATCTATCTGCGATTGGCATAAAAACTTTGAAACTACGGGCTGTTTGTGCAAACTTAAAAGTCCTAGACGACCGCGTGTATCGGAAGAAGTCGTCGATAGTGTTTGCACCGCCATTCAACGAAGCCCGGGAAAATCAACGCGGAGGGTGAGTCGTGAAGTGCAGATTTCACAGCCCACTGTCTGGAGAATTTTGAGCTCTTTTCTGGATATGTTAAGTCTTTGGTTGATGCCACAGTTGCAGGAAGACAGTGACAACTTTATTCTCCAATTGGATGGTGCACCACCGCACTTGTTAGGCGACGTGCGAGATTATCTCGATGAACATCTACCTCACCGATGGATTGGACGAGCCGCGGACTACAACATGCCATTGACCCAATGGCCACCCAGAAGTCCTGACTTAACACCTTCTGACTTTTTCATGTGGGGGTACGTAAAGGACAATTTTTCACCCCTCCCTTCCCGTTGATCTAGCTGAGCTGAAACAGCGTATAACAGTCACTATCACTGCACTTGATTCAGATATCTTACCTCGCGTTTGGGCGGAAATGGATAACCGGCTCGATGTGTGTCGTGAGACTAAGGGTGCACACATAGAACATCTGTGACTTTCTCTAAAAAACTTGAAACATTCTCCTACAATTCTGTAACAGGTAACATAAAATATCTTACATTGTTCTTGTTTTATAGTGCGTTAAAACTGTATACTTCTTTATGAATCACCCTGCATGATAAATCCAATCTATGTCTACGGTACCCAGGGCTTTTAAAGGTATTTTATAAACTCCGAATCTGCTAGTACACGGGATAGGGTCCCGATCTTTTTTAGCACGTCTTTTGTAAAAGAAAGATCATGCTTATGTTACCGGTTTGTCCGTCCGTCTGTACCCACGATATCTCTGCAACTATTAGTCCGATTTGAAAAATTCTTTTTGCATTGGGAAGCTTGAAATATGCGAATGATGATCCTTTATTTCGTTTTTTTTTTACGATGTACACTTTCGCCACTACAGGGTGTAAATGCAGATGATGTCGAACTCAAAAATACGTTTTATTCCACACATGCTTCTAAACATCCGATTGAAAAAATTCTTTTATCTTTCGATTCCACTTATGCCGAAGAGTATTTTAGATATAGCTACTTTTTCAAATTACGCATAGATTTTCCGCTAGGGGGCGTAAAAGTAAATTACATTTCCCCCGATAACTCTTCTTCTAAAACTCCGATTTTAAATTTTTTTCTTCAGCGGATACACCTTCTGATGAAAAACCTTTTGCACATAATTTCATTTTGTAAAGAATACTTTGGCCACCAGGAAGCGTTTAATTTGTGCTTCTGATGTATTTGCCATAAAGTCTGAGCTTCTAAAATATCGATTGAAAAAAATTCTTTCGTAGACGGATGTCACTCACATCCATAAAGATTTTCGGAATATTTTCTTCTTAAAATATTCCACAGAGTCCTCGCCAGGGGGCGTAGACGTATATCTTATTTTTGTCAATATCTCTACTTCTAGGAGTCCGATTTGAAAAATTTCTTCTTTGTTGGATAGTGTTTCATGTTTTTCATATAATTTCAACATTTTCAAGTAATTCATAGACTTTCCGCTAGGGGGCGTAAAGGTAAATTGCGTTCCCCCCTGTATCTCTGCTTTTAAATCTCCGATTTGAAAAATTCTTTCTGCACCGGATACAGCTCCTGATGAGAAATCGTTTGCACATAATTTCTAATTAAAAAAAAAATGGTTTGGCTACCAGGGGACGTAAATCTTAATTTCCGCTTCTGGTGTATTTGCTGCAAAATATGATCTTCTAAACTTTCGATTTAAAAAACGTCGTTTGTAGACCGATAGTACTCATGTCGACAAACCTTTTAGAAACATTTTCTTCTTAAAATAATGCATAGTTTCTACGCCAGGGGCCGTAGATCTTGTTTTTGTCAATATCTTTACTTCTAGGAGTCCGATTTGAAAAATTCCTGCTTTGTTGGATAGTGTTTCCGATGCGAAATGCTTTTCCTGTAAATTCAAAATTTTCAAGTAAATGATAGACTTTTCGCTAGGGGGCACAAAAGCAAATTGCGTTTTCTCCGTTATTTCTGCTTCTAAAACTCCGATTTGAAAATCTTCCCGTATCTGATGGAAAAAAATATTTTTCACATAATTTCTAATGTTTGGTAAAGAATGTTTCAGCCACCAGGGGCATAAGTGGGAATTTCTTCTTCTGATGTCATCATCATCATCATTGTCAACCATTATCAATCCACTGCTGGATGAAGGTCTTCCCAAGTTTCCTCCGCAACGGTCTGTCTGGTGCCAGTCTCCTCCATGTCACTCCCGCATACTTTCGAATTTCATCCACCCATCTATCTCCCATGTGGTTTTCTTCTGGGTCTTTTCCTGTCCCTTGGAATCCAATCTAAAATTTCGGCTGTCCATCGATGGTCTGTCCTTCTGGCAGTATGTCCAGCCCATTGCCATTTCAGGGATTTAACTCTGATCATGATGTCTTCCACTCTTGTCATTTTCCTGATCCACGAGTTCCTCTTCTTATCTCTCCTGGTTACAACAAGCATGCACCTACCTCTCCATGTCTTTTTGAGTTGTCTGCAGCCTTTGTATGTCCCTTTTAGTTAAGGTCCACGTCTCTGCACCATACGTAAGCACTGGAAGGATGCATTGATCAAACACTTTTCTTTTAAGACACAATGGCATATTGCTCTTGAAAATTATGCTGTTTCTTCCAAAAGCTCTCCAGGCAAGTTTTGTACTTCTGATGTTTTTGTAGCAAAATCTGGGCTCCTGAAAACTCGACTAAATTTTTTTTCTTGGACCGACACCGCTCATATGGAAAAATCTTTTGAGAATACTTTCTTCCTAAAATAATGCATGGTTTTCCCATCAGGGGACGTAAAGTCACATCTTATTTTTGTCGATATCTCTGTTTCTATGAGTCCGATTTGATAAATTATTTCGGTGTTGAAGATCGTTTCCGGTGCGAAATGTTTCTCATATAAATTCATGTTTTTCTTAACGTACAAGTCTGAAACCAGAGGGCGTAAGCTTACGATTCCGTTTACATCAATATCTGAGGGATTAAAAACCCGATTGAAAAACTTCTTTCTTCTGTCAGATACTATTGTTTTCCATACCGGTTCCATTGACTTTGAATAGCTTTGATAAATTTAATTTGCTTCAGAACGGATTCAAAAGACGTGCTTATTACACCCGAAAATTCGGTTCATCTTTCTTTTTAATTTTCTTTCCTTCTGTTTTTTTTTTTTTTTTTAAACAATTCCTTGGTCACTGTACATGGTATTTCGGTCATATTGCTCTTTTATTTCCTGTGTGCTATGTTAAAAAATAAATTAAGAATATGATTGCTTGCTGCGACGTTAAAAAGCTTCTGTTTCTCCGCTCGTCAAGTTATGGATGTTTACTTAACTCGGCGAATTTTCAGTCTAATGAACACTCGAATCAACAATCTATTGCGGTGCCGCTACACGTCAGCCAATATGGAACGCGACGTCGCTTTTTAGTTCTATTTAGTGTAAAACATGAGTGTTATGGTAGATCTCCGGTTCCGGTTATTTACTTTCTCTTCTTGGCACTAGTAACTCCAACCATGGCTGACCTTGGGCATAGGAGAGAGAGCAAGGCGGTTGGCAACGGCCGCCATTCCTTAGTTCCCGGGTTTTAATCGTATGTTATCTTTTTTTTTTACCATCATCTAATTGTTTATCTGTATTATCTTTCAGAAAATAGACAGATAAAAGTACTAAAACGATAAGCAGTCAAAATTTCGCTTTTTCCTCTTCTGCAATTTTTTTTTCTTTGGTGCTTTTAAGTGAAGCTATATAAAAACAACTTTTCCTCTTCTTTCTGCTTTGCAATGAAGGTTGGTATCTTTTCCACTGGCTTTACAAATAACACGGCAATAACAGAGAGGTAATATATGGCCAAACACAACGGCAGATAAAAAATTTCCTGGGTTGAGAGAATAGAAGAATATCTCAGATTTACTAATTTAACAGAACTACAGTTCCCACACTTTTGATTAATGTAAATATGAAACAATCTAAAATGTTCCTTATCAGAGGACTGCAGTTCTAATCACGCGAGAACAATGTATTAATACAATGAAATTTGCAAATGAGTATCTGTAGATAACATTCACGGAAGTTTAGGTTATAGGTAAGCCTTGAGTTCATTGTTCAATAACTTTACATTTCTTGTCACTGAGGAAAAACTGTGTTACTCAAATTTGATTCAAAGCTGATGTTTTAATGATTAAGAACAATTGTAACGGAAAAACTTGCCCCCTCCCCTGCAAAAAATATTTTCGAGGCCCTTTTGTAAAAATCTGTTAGCTTTCAATTATCGAAAATTTTAAATTCCATTTTATTAACTAGGTTTTATTGATTTTTTAATAATTCAAATTCTGTGGAACCTATAGGTATTTTTCGTAAAACCAAAATTATTGCAACTTGCACACTTGTGTTTACAAGTGTGCAAGTTATAATTAAAATTATAGTCTTACTTTTATACTATTACAATATCAGGAACACCGAGCATCGCTCGGTTAAAGGAGAGATGAGGGCCCCCAAAATTTTTATTTTGATATGTTATTTCCAAGTATTGTAATGTTAAGTCTAAACCATCAGGTTTAATAATGATAGACGAATTAGAGACAAATTAATTTAGAATAAGCATCAAAACAAAGATGAATGATAATTTTTTATTTGTGTTTGTGTAAGATTTTTTTTTTAAATTGTTTTTATTTCCAAACATGAAACACCAAACAATAAATGTTAACATGGGGTTCTTCATCGAACCCTATGGTAACATTGGTTTTTCGTCGCTGTGTATTTATTCGCCACATTTGTTCGAGGTTTCCTTCCGATATAGATTCATTGAGGGTTATAATAACGTCGGACATTATTTCCATGCTCCTCTTGCTTGCTGCGACGTCTTAGCTGCTCGGAATGGTCTTTTTGTAGGCTGATCTTCTTCTAATGGAAGGTCATATGTTTCGAGACTGGAAAGTGATCGGAAACCATCTGCTCTTGAATGTCCAAGCTGTTCCATATTTACTTCTTGCGCTTGTTCTAACAGTGCCGTATTCTTCTTATTCTTCTTATTAAAGTTGAAACGTCCACGTTTCGTAGGGTATCGACCAGCCATATTTTTTTTATATTGTTTTACCATCCACGTGACACTCTGTTAATAGTAATTAATAAAAATGAACTAATCATATTTTAGCACAGCGGATACGCTCGTCATCAAGTGACTATTCAAAAATGTAACGAAAAAAAAATTGTGTACTAACAGTTTACCTTTTGAAGGTAAAAACACACGAAAGCAGCGTTCCGCTGCTTATACTGTACTACGCTCCAACTCCAAACAGCTGGCACAACTCCCTTTTTGTTCTTGAAGAAAATAGAAGTAATGCGTAATACGCACACAACGCGTGACGTAATGAGGCAGATGGTGTGACCGCGCGCCAACATCTCAATCGCGAGAGTGTGACGTCATAAGATTTCTAAGCATGGGAAACATTAATAGGACGACGCCATGACACTAAAAACGTGGTAACTCGGGTTAGTCATTTAACCCGCTAAACGAATTTTTCCAAAGTCGAGATCAAGCTAAATCGATTTCTAGTACCAGAAAACGGTAGGTTAACGACTTTCATCAAAATCCTTAGAGCCGTTTTCAAAATAAAATTTACATAGATACAAGAATTGCTCCTTTAATAGCATGTACTACAAAAAAGACTTGCAATAGTATAAAACTAGGCCCAAAATAATCATATCATGCAAATTTTATTCTTTTAGAGAACTAAGACCATCCTCTTGAAATGTCTCACGATCTTACACACAAAACACCTAACTGCTGTGTGACAGTGTGTAATGACCTTTTCCAATTTATGCGAATATACGAAACATAAGCAAACGTAAGCAAAAAGTAAATGACTATTAAGAATGATGTAATCTTGAATATATAAAATAATACATTAAATTATTTTAATTCTTATATGTATAAATAACACGCTTTACATAATGCCAAACTATTTTACACATAGTAAAATTTTTTCTCTTCACTCTGTTATAAAAAATGACACAGGTTTCCGTTTCTTGACTTCCCGAATAACACCTGTCAGTTCATTATAGTCTAAATGATGCATAGTTAGGTGCAAACACCTGTAATGCATAACATCTTATCCTCATTGGTATAAAAACTACATTCATTGAACTGATATTTCTTTCACATACATGTATGTATAAGGACTATTGTTTATCTGTGAAAAGATGACACTAGTTGTGTTGAATAGTTACTTTTCCGTCATCCAATTTTTATGAACTAATTCCGCGGAGATTATTTTTTCAAAATGTTTACGGACTTATATAATGAAAAAAATACAAAAATTCGCTTTCTTTAATACTTCAAAGCTCCTGTAAAAGAAAATCCTGGCTATTTCTTTAACCAGCTTCACATGCAATTTCCGAAAAAAAAATTGTAAAACATTTTTCCGGAGGTTGGAGGCCCTCTTAGACGTGACACCCCCCCCCACCTCGCGATGCGGGGGCTGCGGAAGCTATCATTATGCCCCTGGGCTCAGATACGACAGATTTGAGAAGCAGTTGTGCCAAACTGAAGGTGTGAGTCTCCATAGTTGGGAGTGCCGGCGTTGGCTGCGGAGTACCAGACAATGACGTCACAACGAACACTTTCAGGGAGGAAAAGCAAGTGCAGAAACATATATTGTTTGTAACGTGGGATGGGGTGTTCCATGCACGGGTCTACGGTTTGGCGCACCCTTCAGACGCGTGAGGGGTGTTCGATGGTTCAGGGCTAACTGGGATCGATTCCTGGAACATGTAGTCACAGAGCGGTTGCTCTAACCACTAAGCCACTCGCAGCCCGATAATGCACGTTTCCCCCTTTAAAATGTTGCAAGAGGTAGCCAAGTCAATCTTTGCCAAGGGGAGCCGAAGTACTACGGCCGGCAGATTCCAACTTGGGAATAAGCTACACAATTAGATAAAAAAAAGAAAAAGTAGAGTTTCTTTATTTGTGATATTCATAAAGGGAATGTTTCACTTCGCTCACGTGGTTATTTGTATGAGTAGGGGCGGCCCTAGGGTGGTGCGAGCGGTGCGACCGAACCGGGCGCCATCTTAGAGGGGGTGCCAAAATCAACAAAAATTTAAACATCCGCGCGCAGATTTTGAACAATCTGAGGAACTCATTTGCTCCTGAATGTTTGTTTTCCGGCAGAGCACACTGCTCGGTGGGATCTTAGGATCGGTTTTACATTATCGAAACGGGAGTTCACCTTCACGCGAAGCTTATATATTCTTTGCCCGAGCACCCTACAAATAAATCCTCTTCACGTGCGCACGCCATCTCTCTGGTTCCAGTGCTCCCAAGTTCAGAGCAAGTTGCGTAATCGACAAAGACAGTTCGTCCTCATTCGTCTTGCAGTTATAACCTTGAACCTTGATAGACGCTAGTACTCTCCGGCCGACCTCGACGCAGCCCGCAATCGAGTTTGGAAGTGCAACGAGTGGGGATGTATGCGCGAGCTCGTCATACGTTTACTTCCGTTGATTGGAATTCGGAATTCTCGTACCTGTTCGTGTGAGTGTACCGTAGTTATTTACATTATGTTTGCTGAATTGTGTGTTAGGTTGATAGTACTTAAACTTCTTTTTTAATCAAAATAGATTTTATGTATTTGCTTGAGTGATACGAAATTAACAAATTAATAAACTTCTTTGCTGCGTTTGCTGCTGCTAACAGTTTGTAGTGATTTCTGTGGTGCTTTTCCGCTATTTAGAACACTTTCGAAAACTCTGAAATATTCTGGAAAGTAGTAGAATATCATAGAACACAATAGAAAACTCTGGAAGGATCTGAACGTTGTTATTATTTTTAGAATAAAATGTTGAATGTAATTAAGTGATTTTTATCTTCCACAGAAAAATGTCGCAACCTCCTAAAAAACTGTCAGGCGCTCAAAACCTAAAAAGAAAACTGAAAAAACAAAGCGAAATTGAAAAGGGCGCTAACTTAGTCGCCAAATATTTCAGGGTTGAAAAATCCTCTGAATCATCATCCGAACTGGTTCAACATGAAACGAAAGAAGACGATAACCAAATTTATAAAAAGGTCTTCAGTCGACGTTCGTGAAAAAGGAGAGCACCATAAACAAGAAGAACTAGCTATTCCTGGACCATCGTTTCAAGCTCAAAATGCTACTGAAAAGGGCAAATCTACAGAGAATCAAATATCAACGCAAAATGTGCCATTGCCAGCATCTGTGCAAGATACACAGTATGACGATATTTCTAAATGGCCACTCATAGACTCTGCTACAAGAGATGAAATCATCATTCGAGGACCTATGAGTCACAAAATGAGCAACGAAAACTATCCAAGAAATAATGATGGACGGCACTTTTCCAATATACACTTTCAAAGAGTAATGCCAAATGGGGAAAATTTTAAAAGAAGGTGGCTTGTTTACTCCAAATCTGCGAATAAAGTGTATTGTTTTTACTGTTATTTGTTCTGCGGGAGCCCCCACTCCAGTTTGGGAAAAGAAGGATTTGACAATTGGAACCACTTATCAGCACGCCTCAAAAATCACGAAACATCTCCAGGTCATCGGCTTGCTATGAGCAGTTGGATAGAAGCGTCGAAACGACTGAAGCAATTCAGCGGAATAGATAAGATGTTGCAAAAACAGATTGAAGATGAGAAGTCACGGTGGGCCGCTGTACTGGAACGGATGATGTCTATAGTTTTCTTCTTAGCAGGCAATAATCTATCATTCAGAGGAAGTTCTGGCTCTGAAATCTTGTATACCCCTAATAATGGCAACTTTCTAGGTTTGGTTCAACTGTTAGGAAAATTTGACCCAGTAATGGTGGAACACCTTCGGCGCATTGGCAATGAGGAGACCAATGTCAACTATTTTAGCAAACGCATTCAAAACGAGCTAATCAGCTTACTTGGAGGCGAGCTTCTAAATAAAACTTTATCTATGGTAAAGACCGCCAAATACTTTTCTATCATACTGGACTGTACTCCTGATGTGAGTCACATCGAGCAATTATCATTCGCATTGCGTTTTGTTGACACTAAAGAAGATGAAATCAAAGTGCGAGAGTGTTTTATTGCTTATAAACCAGTAAGTGACTCCTCGGGCGAAGGACTTACTGGCCTTTTTCTTGATGAAATTGTGCAACAGTTTGATTTGGACATGAACGATTGTCGAGGCCAAGGCTACGATAATGGCGCAAATATGGTACGAATAAACAAAGGCATTTAAAGAAGAATTCTGGACCAATATTCTTGAGCATTTTTTAATCCGTGGGGTTGTCATAGCTTAAATTTGGTCATAGCAGATGCCGCTAAAACATCAGTTAAATCGGTTTCGTTGTTTGGGGTCCTCCAAAGACTTTGTTTTATTCTCTGGATCACCGAAGCGATGGGTCATAATATCCAAGCACGTAGATGGACTGTCACTGGAAAAAGTTTGTGAAACCCGTTGGGAGAGTAGGGTTTCTAGCCTTGCTGCAGTTCGGTATCACTACTCTTCTGTTCGTGATGCCCTTCTGGAAATCCACGAAGAAACGAAAGATTCAGTCGCAGCATCAGAGGCCTGGTCAGTAATTCAGCGCATGGAGCAGTTTGAATTCTTACTTATGACGGCGGATCTACCAAAAGCATCACAATTGCTAAAGAATTGCTCGGAATTTGTGAAACAGTTCAGGAGAAGTTACTCACTTGCTTTAATAACAGCCAAGGAAATAGCTGCTCAGGCTGATAGAGCCAGTTTTTAAAGCAGTCCGATCCCGAAGAAAGATGAAGTTATTCGAGTACGAGGCAAGAGATGAGACACCAACAGATCCTGAAGAATTGTTTAAAACGAGCGTCTTTTATCCTATAATCGACACAATTGAAAATGCACTGGTCACTCGATTTGAACAACTATCAAAATTCAATGACACATGGTCATTTTTATACAACATCAAAACAATTCCTGAAAAATCCAAATTGGAAAAAGTGTGTGCGGATTTACAAATAAGTTTGACGGATCGTGAAAAATGTGACATTTCTGGTTCTGAATTAGTTGAGGAACATTTAAGCCTTAACCCATTATTAAAAGAATCCGATTCAGCAGAACCGTTAAAAGTTCTTCAACTTATTAAACAAAATAGTTGGCAGGACATTTTCCCGAATGTGTGGACTGCCCTCCGGCTCCTGCTAACTATACCTGTCACTGTGGCTAAAGGTGAACGTAGTTTCAGCAAATTGAAACTCATTAAAACTTATCTACGCTCCACTATGTGTCAGGAAAGGCTATCGGATCTAGCAATTTTGTCCATCGAAAATGACATTGCCCAGGAAATAAATTATTCTGATTTAATTAATAAATTTGCCGGTGTTAAGGTGAGAAAGGTGCCTATGTAATAATCGTAAATAATCTTTTTTTTTAATAAAACATTCACCTACCAAAATTTTTTTTTTCCTCCGCAAATTATTAGTCATCCTAATAGTCAATCCGGAGATCTAGCACCACCTAGAAAAATTGCTACGGCCGCCGCTGTGTATGAGTGTTAACACCCAATAACCTTCTGGTCTGACAGAGGAAGGACGAAATATCTCCCTACAGAGAGAAAAAGAACACGGAAGAAAATAATTATATTTTCTACGAATTACGAAAGCCAAGTGCGCCGATTTTACCAAATAATTGGGGGAGGGGGGGACTTAAAGCGATTAGGCATGAAAAGGAGGTATGATTTCTGCCCCATTGTCAGCAGAATAATGAAAGAAAAAATGTTTAAAAAGTAAACAAAGGGATTTGACGAAATTTTATCAATAGAAAACTCAGTTATAATTACTCATAAGCAAATAAACAAGAAAAATGAATATTCTTACTAAATGTTAATATTTTCATAAACAAAAGTTCATAAAATATCAAATGATTCATCATTTTATTAGGAAATATTTTATTTCCCATAAGCGTAATAGAAAATTGGTATATCATGCGAGCTTGAAACGAAAGAACGAAAAATTAAGAAAACAAGAAGTATCAAATAAAAAAATACTTATTAAGTTAAACATTGGGTGGGAAATGCCCCCGAAAGGATAAATGGGAGGGGGGGGCAGACTGCCTCCTCCATATATTTGGCGCTTATTCCACGAACTAATGTACCACACATACTGGAAAGGTCTTTGCTGTGTGGGTTCAAACATGCCGTTTGCAAATGATATAATTTCTGCCCTTTTATTTAAATGTACTGCTGCTTATACGCAGTACGGGTCAGTAAAGGATTAATAGCTTCTGAAGTTCAGAACCCATTTATAAGCCTCGACTCACATAAGCAGTTAAAGTTCGGATATATAAATAACTTAATAAAACAGTTCCCAGTGCAGCCCGGCTAGCTCAGTCGGTAGAGCACGGGACTCTTAATCTCGGGGTCGTGGGTTCGAGCCCCACGTTGGGCGATTGCGTTTTTTTCTCTTTTCTACTTTTTGTTGTTAATCGAATAGATTCAAAATAAGGGGGTCAAATGGGTGACTTCCCTCCAACTATTTGTCTTTCTTGTTTCATTTCATTTTATTTATTCTGTCGGGGATGGGTACGGGAGCATCGCTTCAGCTGTAATTAATAAAACTTGCCAAATCTTAGCACCAGAGCAAAACGATTTATAGCGTCCTAATTTATCGGTAGAACACGAGTTTATTAATCCCGAAGTCGAGCATCTTTTAACCTGGCACATTTGTTTTCTTCCTTTTTTACGTCAATTTAGCAGTAAACGCTTCATACCCGAGGAAGAATTCCGCGAGATTTTACCTGGCCGCCTCAGTTGGTACTGCAATCGATTCTCAGTTTTGGGAATTCGGGTTTCATACACTCGTGAATGAAACCCCAATACACACTTACACACTTCATAAATGTCACAGCTCTTTCACCAGCAAGCGTACACATCACACGCATACACGTATAATCACCACCATCAACCGTTATCAATCCACTGCTGGATGAAGGCCACCAAACATGGATTTCCCATTAGACCGACTAGGCCCGGGCTTCGAGCGACAAATTTTAGGGGTAGTAAAAATTAATAATTTGTTAAAAGCCCATAAAAATAATGTAAGAATTTTTTAAATTAAAATAAAAGTGGAAACTAACATTTAGTCCGAAAACTGCTATGTATCTTTTTTTTTTTTTACAAATTCCCGTAATCCCCTGCCTCTTCGACTTCACAAACCATAGACAAACATATCTTTATCTTTTTAGAACTTTCTTAAATTTGGCAATTATCGAAATTTCGATGTCGTTAAAATTTTAAACAATGTAGCCATGGGCGTAATTAAACATTTCTGGACCGGGACAAACAACGAAATAACAAAATATTGTTCCTCGCCTGTTTTTCTATCTGATGTAGAAATATATTTGTTTTTTACGCATTAAGAATTTAATGGTTGTATATATGTATAACTGGAATAACTGTTAAATTACTTTACATATACACAACCATATTTATTGCATCTCTTTTCCACATACTAAAATTTCATCGAAATCGAACGATTTTTACGCGAGTTATCGTGCGGACGGATAGGCAGACTAAGCTGGAGCATATACGCTTCTTCAACCTACGGTTGGAAAGCGTAAAAAAGATCGTTCTTATGTTATCGGTTTGTCCGTCCGTCCGTCTGCGGACACCATAACTCTGCAACTATTGGTCCGATTTGAAAACTTCTTTTTGCATTGGGAAGCTTAAAATATCCGAATGATGATCCTTTATTACGTTTTTTCTTTTTTTTTTTTTACGATGCCCGGTTTAGCCGCTCGAGTTCGTAAATGTAGAAGATATCGAATTCAAAATACATTTTATTTCATATATTTGCTTCTAAACATCCGATTGAAAACGTTATTTTACCTTTATATTTTTCTATTTTATTTATGTCGAGGAGTATTTTAGGTATAGTCATCTTTTCAAGTCACGCAAAGATTTTCCGCTAGAGGACGTATAAGTAAATTACGCTTTCCCCGATATCTCTACTTCTAAAACTCCGATTTGAATTTTTTTTCCTTCAGGAGATACACAGCACTTGATGGTCAATCTTTTGCGTATAATTCCTAATTTTTGGTAAAGAACGGTTTGGCCACCAGGGGGCGTAAGTGTTAATTTCTGCTTCTGATGTATTTACCACAAAATCTGAGCTTTTAAAATCTTGATTGAAAAAAATTCGTTCGTATAATGCTGCCACTCATGTCGATAAGCCTTTTCAGAATATTTTCTTCTTAAAAAATTGCACGGGTTCTCCGCCAGGGGCATAAGTGTATATATTATTTTTGTCAATATCTCTGCTTCTAATTGTCCGATTTGAAAAACTCCTTTTTTATTTGATAGAGTTTCCGGTGCGACACGTTTTTCATATAATTTCGAAATTTTCAAGCATATCACATGAAATAAAAACCGTAAAATTCATATGAATTTCAATTTTTATTTCATGTCTAAGCAAATAAAGCTTGTTATTCCGAAATTTCAGAGTTTTTTTACTGTCGTTAATTTTTGGAAGGTCGGACTTTTGTCGTTTGAACGTATAGCACTTACTAAATTTACCACTAAGGAACGGTCCAAAAAGCATTTCCGTAAACCGTAAACCTTTATTCTAAACCGTTAAGGTGGACGTCAAGTAATTTTGCTTCCTATACTTCCAATGGAAAAACTTTTGTACACATTTCCTTCACAATCAGTGTCCCAGGGATGAAAATTTGAACATCGAATAAAATAACTTCATATTATAACTTGGAATACTTAATATTTTCTAAAACATAACCATAATTATATAAAAAATCAATTACTTTTCCTTTGGTGGTGTTGGAACCAGAAAAAGATGACGCGACCCGTACTTTGATGACGTCAGTAGACAAATGTTGGATTACATAATTGTGGTTATGTTTTGGAAAATATTAAGTATTGCAAGTTATAAAATGAAGCTATTTTAATCGTTGCTCAAATTTTCGTCCTTGGGAGCGCATTAATTGTGAAGAAAATGTCTACAGAAATTTTTCCATTGGAAGTATAGGAAGCAAAATCACTTGACGTCCACCTTAAGGCTCTACGAGACCCGCCATCTTGTACTGCTGCCTTCCTTGTTAACCAACGGGCAAGCGCATTTCACAAATTGCTCGGGCAATTTTGCACATTTTGGAACACCGCTTGTGGCTAACGCAAGATATATGATATGTAAAGAGTTCCCTGGTTTCAGATTTACATTTTGGACTCTTTAGGTAATTTTTATTAATTAATAAAACTATGGAAGACGCCTTGGTGCGACTTTCGCTGCAGATAAGAAATGAAGGAAAAGGTCAATAAAAATTCTGAAACCAGGGAACTCTTTATTTATCATATATCTTGCGTTAGCCACAAACAGTGTTCCAAAATGTGCAAAATTGCCCGAGCAATTTGTGAAATACGCTTGCCCGTTGGTTAACAAGAGAAAGCAGCAATACAAGATGGCGGGTCCCGTAGAGCCTTAAACAACTGAGATAGCTTTACCAACAAAACATATGCTTAACAAATTCTCTGCGTCACCATGGCAGCAGGTCACGGGACCAGAACGTTCCTCTGCGGTTATCGTGAAGACAGACAAGCCGTTCGCTTCTTTCCTTTTCGTCTGTAAAAAAAGTTTTTTTTTCCTGTGGATTTTTCGTCTGGTTTAGTGGTTCGTGTTGACTGTGCTGTGTTTTCATCGTTTTGCCTCACTTGAAGTGAGTGCGAGTGCCTCCTGTTGCGTTATTTTGTGTTTCTTCTGTGTGACGCAGTTGCAGTACACAGTGTTGTGTTTTTAGGCGTGCGGCCATGTTGGCTGCTTCCCAAATGCAAATGCAAGCTCCTACTGCTGATGTTTTCTCAGATGGATTTTCTTCGTCTACTTCGGCCGCTTCTGTGACTACTATGACCTCATCAAGTGTGAATTTGTCTACTTCAAATTGTGTTTCTGCTTCTAATGTGCTTCGTCCTAATGTTTCTGCATCGAATGTTATTCGTCCTAATTTGCATATCCTGAGTGCCGAGTCACGTTCTGGTGCCATGGCTGCTACTCCTCCACGCTCGTACGCTGCGACTGCTCGTCCAAACAAATCTTCTGATGCACCTCTTTCAATGCAACCAGAATTTTCAAGAGAAGATAAAGTTCTCAAGATTCGGATTTCTGACGACTCACCAGCAGGTAAAGAACTTTCCTCAGCTTTGTTATTAAGTGTGTATTTTCCGTCTCTTCGTGACACTTCCCTCCCCCTCTATTTGGAGGCATTGGTTAAAGTTGTTCCCAAGGAGAGCATTGTTTCAATTATTCGCATTGGAGGAGGTGTTGTCGTTCATTTTGTTCACCAAAAAGCCACCGACACCGTTCTTGCTACAGGCATTGATATTGACTCCGTTCACTTGCAACCTGTTGCTTCTGCACAGCGCCCGGTCACAGTGACACTATCTCCTGTGCCAACTGCAATTCCTGACAACTTACTTGTTGCTGCACTCGGCACTCTTGGTCGAGTAGTGGGAGAGACAAAATTTCTTCCAGCTGCTGCCAGAGACTCTCCTTTCAACTTTGTGCAAGGGGGTCGTCGCCAATATCGTGTTATTTTCCCCACTGACCAAGCCATTTCTTACCGCCCCACAACTCTGCAACTTGTTACGGACACACGAACATGCGTTTTCAACTTATTTGCTGGTGTCCAGTGCTTCCGGTGTCGAGTTGAAGAACACCTGGCTTCTGAGTGCCCTCACCGCACACGTGCACCTGGTGCTGTCCCTTCGATGAAGGTTCCTGATACACCTCCATCATCCACTTCTTCCTCCCTTACTACTGAACAAACTGTTGCTCCTATGTCAACCACGTCACCACCTCTTCTGATTGCTCCTTCCATGACTGCAGATATTTCGTTGTCTTCACCTGTTTCAAAACCGTCATTACCATTTAATTCCGAGCAGCCGCTTTCTTTCGAAACTTCTGCGTCCTCATTGCCCAGCACTCAAGCGCCACAACCGTGTAACAAATTCGCACCCGTTTCACAGCTTGTTTCGCAAATGCAAACATCTGCTTCTGAACTGTTCAAATCTGCTCTCAATGATGACATCTCATTTCCATCTCTTCCTACTTCTGTGGGCTTCTCTGGACCCAAAACTTCCGGGAAACGC
Source organism: Macrothele yani (assembly GCA_039090855.1). NCBI lineage: Eukaryota > Metazoa > Arthropoda > Arachnida > Araneae > Macrothelidae > Macrothele > Macrothele yani. The sequence goes on along the minus strand of CM076998.1, from coordinate 57,442,866 downwards.
CCAAATTCTGCGGAGTCTTCTCCAAAGCGTTCGCGTCGCTCAAGGCATTCTCTGACCAAATCTTATGCCACTTCCTCTGGAACCTCACCTGGCGTAAAGAATTTTTCTTCTCCACTTCGTACAACAAACAGATTCGCATGCCTCCCCACTGGAGATGATATGGATGTTGCTGCGAATTTAAGTGAATCAGCATCGATTGCTTCGGATGTTGATGAAGATGATTCTTCTTTTCCCACCATAACCAAACTTTCAAATCTTTTCAAAGACTGTTCTGTTCCAGTGCAACCTCTCACATACACCGAACTTCTTGAACTAATTCAACACCCTAAAAAACGCAAATTGCTAACAATTCCGTGTATTCAATCCAAGTTACAGAGGCTACCTGAAATGCTTCAACAACTTCAATTACTTGATGAATTTTTGAGCAATATTACTCTTCCTCCTGATGCTGCCCAGTTTCAGCGTCGTCTTTCATACCTGTTGAAGAAGCTCTCAGCTGAACTCGAAAGCCATCTACAGCCTGTTCATGATATCCCAACTGATTTGTGTTAGTTTCAACTGCCGAAGCTTTGCTGCGTCGGCAACTAATGCTCTTGTCTTCGAAGATATTCGTTATCTTAAAGCTAACGTCATTCTCCTGCAGGAAACAAACTGTTCTCCTTTGACAGACATTTCCCGCTGGTGACGCTGGCCTTTTGTCTTTTTTCACAATTTCCGTGCCCATTTGGGGTCCGGCACCGCAATTGGCATTCATAATCGTTTTTTCCCGTTTCTATCTGACGTTGTTGAGTCACAGAGCCTGCTCGGGGTTTTTCAATACCTTTCTTTTCGCTTTCTTTCTGCCCGTTTTCATCTGTTAAATTTGCACGTTCCTCGCAGTGATTCAGAAGCTACATCCCTCATTCTTCATGTTTCTACAGTTCTAGCTGAGATTCCGTCTTCTGAAGTTGTGATCATGGCTGGTGACTTTAACTGTACGCTGCAACCTCTTTACGATCGTGATGGATCTCAAGATTTCCGCTCTTCTCTGGTTTCGCAACTCACTAAACTGGTCTTTAATTTTGATCTCCAAGATGCATTTCGCCTTCTCCATCCTGTGACCCGTGATTTTACCTGGTTTTCTCCTGCAGGATCCTCCAACGCTGCTGCACGTTTGGACCGATTTTATGTTTCCAGTTTTTTGCGTTCTTCCTTTGTTTCTGTTTCACATGCTCCAGCTGTTTCCTCCGACCATCGTCCAGTCGTTCTACAATTTCATCTTCCCTCCACTGGTGTCCCTCACCCAATGGTTTGGACCCTTGATAATTTCTGCCTGCAAGATCCAACTTTTATTTCTCATGTCAACTCCATTATTGCGCAATCAGTCAATCAACTTCCCTCCACAGTTGACCCGGCAGCTCTGTTTCTCTCCACCAAGCATTCCATTGCTGCGTTTGCTAAACGCTTTTGTTTCTCTGTTAACACTAATCGTCTAATGGACATTGATTCAATCCGCCGTTCTCTTCAGTCTACCTCGCACACCGATCCTAACTTTGAAATCCTGCAAGCCCGGCTTCATCATCGCCTCCAATCATCGGCTAAATCTGCTCTGATTCGCTTGAAGTTCACCCTTCTTCACTTTCATGATGATTCCCTTCAGAGTCTTCGTCATCTTGAAGAACATCGAACTAAATACAATACCATCGCATATCTTTCCTTACCGGATGGATCTACCACGGCAGATCCCTCCCTCATCTGCCAACATACTCATTCATACTTTTCTAGTCGTTTTCAACCTTTTCAGATGCCTCCAGCTGATTCCTCTCCACTTCTTCACGGTCTTCCTCAAGTCCCTCATTGTCTCTTTTCTTCGCTCAGTGCTCCAATCTCACCAGCCGAAATTCGTTCCTCTGTTTTCAGTCTTAATGATCGTTCCTCACCAGGTGAAGACGGTCTTCCTCTTTCCTTTCATAAGGCTTTTCTTCCAACTCTTCTTCTTCTTCTTGTTGCCTGTTTTAACTTCGTTTTTTCTTCGTCTTCCTTTTCTTCATCAGCTTTTTCCTTTGCTCTACTTCGCCTTATTCCAAAATCTGGCAACCTTGGACTCTTGACAAACTGGCGGCCTATTTCCATTCTAAATACCGATTACAAAATCTTTGCCAAAGTTCTTGCTCTTCGCCTTAATCCAGTTCTTTCGCACATCATCCATCCTGATCAGACCTACACTGTTCCTTCTCGCTCAATCGCTTCTAACATCACTGTCATTCGTAACTTATACTCTCTTGCTTCTCGATTCTCTGAACCTCTCGCAATTTTCAATATCGACCAGCGTCAAGCTTTTGATTCAATTAACCACTCATATCTCTTCACTGTTCTTCGCCAGTTTGGTTTTCCTTCCTCCTTCCGTTTGGCACTTTCCAATCTTTACTCTCACTCCTTCTTTCGTGTTCGTACTTCAGCATTTCTCACCTCTGCTATTCCTTTCGCTAGTGGGATCCGGCAGGGCTGCCCCTGTCGGGTCAACTCTTCACTCTTTCTTTTGAACCGCTTTTGATTTGTCTCCGTTCTCGTTTGTTTTCCTCAGTTCCGCGTGGAGTTGCGTGCATCCGTCACCACCACACAGTTCTTTCGGCATATGCAGATGACTTAACAGTCTTCATCAGTTCTGAGGGAGCATTTGGAACTCTTCGAAATACCTATCTTGAATATGCTGCGATTTCTGGTTCTTCACTCAACATGGATAAATGCTCTGGATTATGGGCTGGGTCGTGGACGATCCGTGCTGACCGCCCATGGGGTGCCCGCTGGTCTTCAAGCGTTGCCAAACTTCTCGAAGTCTACATTGGAAGCCCCTCTGCGGTCGCCGCTGCTACATGGACTCCCTGGTTCAGCAGGTCAATCGCCGCCTAGCACTTTTTCACCGTCTCAAGCCTTTTCTGTCGTTCCTCAACCGTGCCTACCTCCTCAACACCTTTCTCCAGCCATCGTTTTTTCATGCTTGGATTGCGCACCTTCCTCCGCCGTTTTTGCTTCGCGAACTTCAACGTACCTTCACTAATTTCGAATGACATTCATTGGGTGCAGCACTCCACTCTCGTTCTTCCTATTTCTTTTGGTGGTCTCTCTCTCTCCGATATCTCTCTGAAGTTCAAAGCTTTCCACCTTCAAAATTTCCTTCGGAATTTCTCTCTCCAACCTTCAAAATTTCCTTCGGAATTTCTCTCTCCAACCTTCAAAATTTCCTTCGGAATTTTTCTCTCCAACCTTGTTCTTCTCAAACCATTGTCGACACGCTTCTCTTTCCCCGAAATCCCCACCTCACTGTCTCAACTTTTCTCCGCATGGACCTCTTTCCTCTCGTTCCGAGCCATTTCCCTGAGTTTTACAGATCTGCTCTTACCCTCTGGCGTTCCTTATATCCTATTCGCCTTCCCCTGCCTCTACTAACGATCTCCTTGCAGAACCTCTCTTCTTTTCTTCTGCTATCCGCTCCTCTGCTTCTTCATATTTGCACTTCTCCACCTGGTTCACCTGTGGCGTGGTGCGAGTCTCTCAACTCGTTGACTCCAACCTTCGCTGGAAATCGCTCTCCCAGATCACTCCTCCTCTTTCGGATTCGCGCATTCATCGTTCTCAGCTGCGATTACTTCAAGTCAGTATTCGTCGACTCTACCCTCTCCTCGCAGATCAACATGGACTTATCTCGCAACCTTCAGCGCCTCATAGTCTTCCTTTTCTTGTGTATCTCAATGATATTCCTTTCCTTCCTCATCAGGTTACTGTCAAGCTTCTTTATCAGCATTTTATAACACATTTCCTTGGACCAATGCCTATTCCCAATGTACCATCTTCAGATTTGCCAGCCACCTGGACAGACTCTCATACTTCTCTCGCCTCTCCAAAAGCTCGTGACGTTCATTGGTTACATATTCATCGCCGCCTACTCACTCCTCGAACTCTTCACCGTTTCCGTCATCTGACTTCACCTCTTTGTTTTTTTTTTTTTTGTTCAACCCTCGGAGACGTTCATCATGCATACTTCTTGTGTCTGATGTTACAGCCCTTGTTCTCGCTGATGTTCTCTCTCCTTCAAAAAGTTTGTGCTTCCCTTCACACCATGTCACATTATCTTGTGTTACGTCAGCACTATCAGTCGGCTCCCACGCATAATCATGTATGCTCCTTCCTAATTCTACCAGCGAAGTATACAATCTATCTGTACTATCATCGCAGCGTCGACCAACCTTCCATCCGCCGTTATCACACAGCTCGTCGTTTCCTCTGCCGCAGATATCGTCACTCCGTTAGAGCCAGACTACAACTCGAATTTGACATTGCACAAGCAAATAACACTGTTCCAAACGTCATGTCTATTTGGTCACCACAACAGCCTTGGTTCCAATTCGTCGAAAATGTCGTGGAACTACTGGCTTAACCTTCAGCTCTCCACTGCAGTTTTTTATTCCATCATAAGTGTTCTTCATTAGTGTTCTGTGTTTACTTTTCTGCCCAAGTGCGAGACTGACTTTTACTACCGAATTCGCGTTTTGTTTTGATATTGTATACCTTTGAACTCTTACTGCGTTACTGTCTATTTTTTTCGTTTTCGGTGAACTTACAGACACATTTTATTACTATTGTCATCAAAGGACTCATTGACTTATATTTTTTACTACTGTTAAATTGGGCAGCCTGCGAGCGCCCGCTTTTTCACACCTTTTACATTGTATTTATTTGTTTTCTTAAATGCCGGCGATCACCTTGTTCTCTCCCATTTCTTGTTACTATATTTATTTTGTACTGGTATATATTTTGTTCAGGGTTTTTTTCCCCAACATTTTGAGCAATAAAGACCTTATGAAGACAAGCCGTTCGTTTCTTTCCTTTGCGTCTTTAAAAATACTTAAAAATTAGAAAATGATTTTTTCTTAAATTTTTTTTTTGTAAAAAAGGGACGATAGTTGTAAGTTTATGCTGTAAAAATTGCAATGCGTTATGATTTATAGTTTGCCATATGTCAGTTTTTTTTATGGATCCCATCGCGAAATAGAGAATTTTGTGAAATTTAGAAATTTAATTTCTCGAAAACTAAATCGAAATTCAAAAAAATGGTGACGAGGTGCAAAAATTCGGTCATGGCACTACATGCCTACAAAGTTCCGTGGTTCTGTTGCTGTTAGTATGTCCGGAACGCGACCTGATAGCACTTTTTTGCTTACCTTAATTTGAAATACAATAGCTCTTGAAGTATCGCTAGAATCGAGAAACGGTTTATTTCAGCGTGTTTTCCAAACATTTCTCTACAAACGATGTAAATTTCATATTTATTGTGTTCAATACGTTTTGCGCTGCGAGCTAGGAAAGTAAGAGTGTCGCGAAATTTCTAAAACAGCGGCAGCAGTTACTTTTTTTAGAATAGAGAGATTTGGTAAAGAATGGTTTGTCCACCAGGGGGCATAAGCGTTAATTTTTGCTTCTGATGCATTTTCAAAAAAATCTGAGCTCCTGAAAACTCGACTGAAAAAAAATCTTTCCGCTCATATCAAAAAACCTTTTGAGAATACTTTCTTCTTAAAATAATGCATGTTTTTCCCGCCAGAGAACGTATATTCGTATCTAATATTTGCCGATATCTGTGGTTCTAATAGTCCGACTTGAAAAATTCTTTCTTTGTTGAGAGCGTTTCCGCTGCGAAATGTTTCTCATATAATTTAAAAATTTTCCTTAAAGCACAAGTCTGCAACCAGAGGACTAAAGTTCCCGATTCCGTTTACAGCAATATTGCGGGATTAAAAACCCGATTGAAAAACTTCTTTCTTCGGTCAGATACTACTGTTTTCCATACCGGTTCCATTGACTTAGAATTGCTTTGATAAATTAAATTTGCGTCAGAAGGGATTCAAAAGACGTGCTCATTACACCCGAAAATTCGGTGTCATCTTTTTTTTTTTTTTTTTTTTTTTATGATGACAGTTACCAGAATAGGAAAAGACAGTTTTAGTTTTTGATACATTTCTATAATAGCATGAATTTTTTGCTTCACTTTGAGGTTTTTATTTTGGCAGTTTTTCTAAAGACGATGCAAGAAGAAAAAAAACTAAGACTCATTGCCTGGAGAAGGAACGATTGCACTCTATTATTGCTAAGGAAAAATTTGCTTATGGTTTATTTTATATCAAGTATTGAAAGTACAATGTATAATAATTGGCACAGCATAGCTTTCGCTTTTATGTTTTATGTTCATCACGCTTGTAATTCATCAGAAAACTTGTAAATTGCGTCACATGTAGCAGGGAAACTGGCGTGATTTAGGGGCGTATGTAGATTTTTTTTTTTTCTCGTGAGGGGTGAAGAAAAATGGAAGTCTTTGAAATCCACCAGAATAAGATAAAAATTAATGAAAAATTGAAGACAAAATTAAAGCATTTTTTACTATTTTAAGCTAATGCATTTAATTGAATTAAGCATATTTTTCTTATGTAATTCTCATTTTAACCAAATACATAAAAATGAAGCACTTTCTGGGGGAGGGGGAGTCCCCTTAGCTCTCCTCTAAATGCGACCCTACCGTATTTTCCATATGTTCAGTAATTCTTAAAATTCGTATCATGTTCGGGCAGAAATAATGAAGATTAAGGTTTAATTCCCAATCTAAAAAACGCGTGTCTATGAAAAAAATTTGACATTGTAGTCATTCGAAAAAAAAAAAAAAATGTACGTGCATGTTTTCTTTTTTTTTTTCAAATATTGGTCACTACAACATTGTAAATCAACGCCTGGTAACAACCCGACTTGTGCACATACATATCTTAAATAAGCTTGATGAAAATCTTCCAAATACGTGGAGACAATGTAAATAGACAAAGTCATCGTTCTTTCCAAGTTTTTCTTTATTAAGAAAAAAAGAAAAACGTTTCATAAGGCGAACGCACTCGGCTAGTTATCGAGAGATCTAGGCTTCGATCCCCCTAGTGTCGGAATACAATTTTTCGGTTGCTGTGTGTTAGTTAAAGAAAAACGTGGAAAAAGCGATGACTTTGTCTATTTATTAATAAGCTTACTTTGAATCCGGTAATGTTATTGGCGTATGTTTTTATTTTATTGTGTACATAACGAATTTATACATCATAATGCTCTGAAAATACTGTAATTCTGTATTCATAAGTTATTAATAAGACCACCGCTTTACAGAAGTTTCAAGTACAAACAAACGCAGATGATTCACACAAAATTAATGACTTCATTTGATGTAACGTCTCACTCTGTAACTTCAAGACTGTTGAAATTAAATTTATAAATAACAATTTCCTAATGAATATATCCTAAGGTGTATTATTCCTAAGAAGCAAACTTCTAACTTGTACGATGTATTTAATGCAAATATTTAAAAGCAGCGTGTCAGGCCATAAGAAAGTCTTGAAAATGGAGTGAGCGCAACCACTTCTCCCTAATGTCACGTGATCTGACGGCTCTGATGTTGGGACCACGGCGGTTCAGTGGCACCCATTACGAGTACACGGTCTGTCACAATATATGGTCGAAATGCCAGACAGAACTGCAACCGGTGCCGGCGATACTTGCTATGGAACACAACACCTTTACGATGAAGGAGCTCTGAACGTTTCTGGATGATGGATTCGTTTAAACTGTCCAATTGCCGACAGTACACATTCGAATTGATTGTTTGGTTCCGTGGTAGGAGCTGAAAAAACATGACACCTTTAAAATCCCACCACAGTGAGACCAGATCCTTCCGCTGATGATTGTCTGCTTTGTATGTCGTTTGAGGCGAAGCAGCACGTCGGGACCAAGACCGTTTGCGCAGCACATTGTTGTATTGAATACACTTTTCGTCACCAGTTATCAATCGCTTCAAAAAAGGATCGTTTTTTTCACGTTTAATGAGCATATCGCAGATGTTTATACGCGCCGTCAATTGAGTTTCTTTGAGTTCACGAGGAACCCACACATCGAGCTTGCTTGCGTATCCCAGCTTCTTCAGGTTGTCGTGAACGCTTCAATGATGGATGTACAATATGTCTGCAAAATCTTGTGTCGTGTAACGTGGGTTTGACTCGATCAATGCCTTGATTCGGTCGTCATCAACCTCGGTGGGCCTCCCGGTCTGAGGAGCATAGTTGAGGTCAAAATCACCTACACGGAATTTTTCGAACCACCGCTGGCACTGACGTTCTTGTAGAGCATTATCACCGTACACTTTACGCAACTTCTCACAAGCTTGACGCGCGTTCTTCCCTTTACGGAAGTAAAACAGTAAAATATGGCAAAAATGCACAGTTTGGTCTTCCATCTTCAACTGGATGTCAAATCTCCGCAAATCAACCAAATCGCTCACTATTCCTTTTAGACTGCAGCTAGAACTGGCACCTGTCGAATGCCATAGCAATAACAGAGCTGCGCATGCCTCTAATACTTTCAAAACCGCCCAACCGCCATCGGTTGCCAAAATACGTCATGACTTTTCCGACAACCCAATTTGTTCTATTTAGTGTAAAACATGAATGTTATGGTAGATCTCCGGTTCCGGTTATTTACTATCTCTTTTTGGCATTAGTAACTCCAACCAGGGCTGGCCTTAGGCGTAGCAGAGCAAGGCGGTTGGCAACAGCCGCCATTCCTTGGGGCCCGGATTTTAATCATATGTTAATTTTTTTTAACCATCATCTAATTGTTTATCTGTATTATCTTTGAGAAAGTAAATATATATATAAAATTACTAAAAAGATAAACAGTCGACATTTCACTATTTCGACTGTTTATCAATTGTACTTAAATAGTATAACTATACTAGTGATCCGAAATTTCTTGTTTATGCCGCTCCTCTACGATATCCGGACGGATCCGCGAGATACTACATTGGAATGACTAGGCGTTCATTTAGAATTGGAGTTAACGAACATAAAAGGGACTTAAAGAACGGCAAAGTAACTACGGCCCTATCCAGAGAAGTCAAGTTCAAGTCCGCTGCTCCTATGTGGGATGACGTAAAGAAATTAGCTTCCTACTCCACCCCAAAATCTACTGCCATTTGCGAAACTTTGGAGATCATAACCAACAGAGAGTCGTGCAGTGATAGCGTCTCACAGGAGTTGCCACGTGTTTGGAACCAGTTCTTCAAATAGTGACTGCCTCTTGGTTTTCATTCCAGAATTCAGCGTGCCAAAACAAGCATAACACCTCGTGTCTTTGAATACCTGATTTCGTTCGTATCTATTCGTTATTGTCATATCACCACGTTCAAATTGTTCAACCGTTCAATTATCCAGTTTGCAGTTAGCTGTCAACCTTCCTTGAGAAAGCCATCTGGTTGATGTGCGAAAGCTTGGAAACTTTTATTTCTATTCTACGCCAAGAAATTTCGGATCACTAGTATAGTTATGCTATTTAAGTCGAAATTTCCCTTTCTCCTCTTCTACTATCTCTTTTTTTTTTTTTTTTTTTTTTTTGTATGCCTTTAAATGAAGCTATATAAGTAGTATATAGGGGGTACTATGGCACACACCAAAATCACATAAAAACCTCAAAATCAGGCATTTTTTGATTTTTCAGACCTCAATAATCACGAACATTTTAAGGCTTTTTATGATCAAAAACACCTTATTTTCATTAAAAATCATTGATTTTTGGGCATAAAATAGTCAAAAACATCAGATTTATGAAAATTGAAGTTTTTACTCTGTTTTTTCATAAAAACAGACATCATAAAAACACGCATTTTTGATGATATTTGACGACTTTTTTGAACAATAGCAATCATTTTGAGCTTTGAATAGCTTTGAAAGTGATGAAATGATGGATTTAGTGATCAATAGAAAAGTTGTAAAACAAACTACTTTGCAAAGTCCTTTTTAAAAATGCATTAAAAAAAGGGGTACCCAAAATGGATACCCCTTATAGGAAGATTAAAAATTTAGGAAGATTAAACAAATTCAAGATTTAATTAAAAATATTACAAAGATTTAAACGAATTCAATAATATAAGGTTTTGTTATGTAGTACTTCATTTCTCTTTAAAGATAATTTTATTTTCTGTTTCGGTAATTCTTCTTTTGAACCTCTCTCGATCAACTGCATATGTTTCCCATATACCTTTTCATTTCCTACATATATGACATTAGGATCGAAGTGAACTTTCATTTTAATAGAATTCGTTTTTTTAAGTTTTTACTAATTCATAATCATAATATAGATCATCAATTTTACCTCTGAATCTGAATATATAATTACCTTTATTAATTTTTTTAATTGCACTGTCAGATAGTTTTCCGTGACATTTTCTAAGATAATATTCTCTTTCTTCATCATTGACTTCTATTTTTGCAATAGTTGCATCTCCGAATTTCGTTTGGATTTTTTTCAGTGACATCAATTTATAATCTCCAGGATTCAAATCTTTTAATTTCTGTGTTTCTGTAAATAATCTGATGCTATTGAACTCATCCATTTATAAGGTTTTATTTTTTTAAAGGCTTTTGAATACATGTGATGAGAACTGTAAATTACAATAACTTACAAACTCATTTAAAATTTCTAATCCTTTGTTTTTAATTTCCTCGTTTTTTTCTTTTTTTTCAATTATTCTTTTTATCTTTTTTAAATATTTATAAACTATAGTTAGAATATCTGAAAACTTGTAATTATCTCTATACATATGAATCAAGTCATCACAAAAATGAGCGAATTGAGATATTTCGTTACTATATTTTTTATCTGAAGAACAGTATAGAGCTCTAAGGTCACCCATTAAATCCATTTATAAGTTTTCATTTTTTGAAATATAATTCTTATAATGCATACATCTATACATAGAGCATCCGGGGCCTAAAACTCTTGGACATTTAGGTATATCTAAATCAACAGATGGAATATCTTCAAGCATCTCTTTTTCCATTACTCCTCCTTTATATGCAAATGTACCACCATAAATATGGTACAGGTTTTTAATATAGTTCTTTACCTCACAATTATTAATCCATAGTTCTTTGCTATTTGGATATCTTTTAAATCTCAGTCCATGCACATCTAAAACACACTTACGTACGATATTCAATTCTTGTTCATCTAATTTGCAGTCAGGTGTGAACACTGATATTGTTTCACCAATATTCAGTTTTGAGTGTACCCAACTTATCTCTCTTGCTATCTTACGATTTGGGAGTACAAATCCTTGAATATTTATAATCACAATTATATCATTCATTGTTTATATTTACTCACTTTTTTTAAATACATATCCAAAAGGTACAGTATTCAAATCATCTAGAATTCTTCTTTTATCAAATCCAAACATGTATTTCTTGTTCAGTGTATCTACAGCTATATTTCTATCTTTTTGTATCTTAAACTGATTATTTGATATTTCTAAGTAATCTGTTTCACCTGTTATTACTTTCATTCTATCATTGAAATTCAAAATATTTTCATTCTCATAGCTCATTTTAAATCCTTTAACTTTACCTTTTACAGTTCCATCATTTAGTATGTATCCATAGTCTTTTGGTGCACCAGCTATCCAGGATTTCATATATTTGTCCTCTCCCAATTCATCTGTCCATTCTCCTAACATGCATCCTGTTTTGATTTTATTAGTTCCATCATCTATATACACAACACTATCTGTGTCTTTATAAATCACTTTTTCACGTAATTTATCAAGCATTTTATATAATCTAATTCTAGCAGAACTAGTGGTGAAAGCTGCTATATAAACGTTAGTATTGAAGTTATTTTTAACATATTCATCTTTCATTTTATAAGTCATTTCTACACAGTCATCATTCATAAATATCATATTTAATTCTTTGAGATTATCATCTAATATAATTTTATAAAATTCATCTAAATCCATTACGTATTTAGTCTGTTTCATATTTTTTCTCTGTCCAAACTTACCCCATAATGAGTTCAAACATATCTTACTTATAAATCTCATTCCTGGATTTTTTTCTATTTTTTCTAATTTTATATCTAATTTCTTGTAAACTGTCTTCTTATATTCTTTTTCACTTTTAAAGTTTTCAGACCATTTATCATCTGTTTCTAATTTGATTTTTAAAAACATTTTAACGTAATCTCTAAATAGTTCATCAGTTTTATTTTCAAAATTCCAAACCTCATATATTCTTAAAATTTTATATCTTTTTTTAATTGCTAAATTCATTTCATCAGTAGTCCATGTACTAGTGAAACATCTTTCGTCTCTTTTATGATTACACTCCTTATTTCTAATTTCAAAGCATTCTTTACATTTCTTTTTATCTACAACAGTTTTAAAGTGATTACATTTGATAGTTTTAGAACATGATTTACAAAGAGCAAACATCAATTTTTCATCTTTAATTGGCAACACTGGATGATATAAATTTCTAGGTGGTAAGACCTTACATTTGATGAAACCATACCATTCTTTATCAAATTTTTCAGGATTAAATATCTTAACAGGATGACCAATTGGATAATTATCAAAGTAATTTACAGTTGGATACAGTGAACATACATCAATATATCTACCTTTTTCATTATTTTTAAATTCATATTTCAATTTAGTAGGCTCACACCTACCCCCATAAAATGCATCTCTAGGATTTAAAGGTTCCACGAAATCTCTATTCCATTCATTTTTTATATATTTTTTAATTTCTTTATTATTATTAAAATCACATTCCCATATAACAATTAATTCATATCCAGCTTTTAAAATCTTCTTTTGAATCCTCTTAGTTCTTTTATATAAGTCTTTCATACATATCTGATTCTGTTCATTTATAGTTGATTCTCTATAACATCTATTACATCCATGCCAGTGACATCCATGAAATTGAAACACTGTGTTTTCATAAAATCCATCTACTTTATAAATTTTCTTACCTAATTTTAATTTTTTCTCTCCACCATTTAATGCATGTTGAATATTGATATTATTCTTTTTAGACAGATAATCTAACCAAGCAATTGATTTTTTACTATATTTGTCTTTTTGAATTGTATCATCATCTATGGCAATTGTACCTTTTTTAAGAATTTATCTCTATAAATACTCATGCATACACCTGCTAGAGTTACATATTTAAATGGATCGATATTTGCGATTTCTAAGAATAATCTTCTCAATTCTAAACATCCTCTTCTTAAAATATCTACATCTGATCTACAGTATTTAACAAATTCTTTTTGAAAATCAAACGTATCGTTTTTAACAGTTTCATACCATTTTAAGAATTCATTTCTCTCTTCAGATTTCATAGAATCACATCCATAGTAATGTTTTTCAGGGTATTTACCTATATAATTTTGATTACATTCTTTATTAAAATAATGAGGAAAATAACCTTTTGCCATCTCTTCTAACCCAAATGTTTTTGGAAAATCTCTTAATGGAATCATAGTAAAATTGATTGAATCTATGAATCTTATATTATATCCAGATGCCTGCATATAATTGAGTTTATTTCCATTATATATAGTAAACACTTCTATTTTGTTTTTAAAACAGTATTTAGCTAAGAATTGAAAATCAAAGCCTTTACCATAATGAGCTAGTACAGTATATCCAAAATGTTTTTGTTGAAATAACCAATTACAAAAATCATTTTCATTTTCAAATATCTTTTCACTACCATCATACATTTGACATACAACTAGATTAACTTCATGAGTTCCTGTTTCTTGTTTAGTTTCAACATCAAAGAATATATATTTCTCAGTATATTCATATCTACATTTTTCACACCAATCTTTTCGATTTCTTGTTAACTTAGGACAATCATTTTCACATTTACCACCTTTAGCATCTTTACGTTTCATATAGCATTTATGATCATGTAATACATATTTCCAACAATTTTTACATCTCTTTTCACCACATACATGCTCTTTGGGTTTTCTCTCATATCGATTAATAATTCTTTTACATTTTAAACATTTCCATAGACATTTACATACACTAACACCTTTCTTATTTTTTCTTTTGTGGTTATCAAAACACTCCTCACCTTTAAATAATCGATTACATTTTTTACAAAATATCTCTTCACCATTACAGTTACTATCTGTTTTAAAACATCTATCACATTTGAGAGGACATCTGTGTTGATCTGATCTTTTATAGCTTATTTGACAATAATCACAGTAATTCTCTTTTCCTAAAAATCCTTTAACAGAAGTAATTACATCGAAATGATTTCTATTTTTCAATATGTAAATACATGTAGATTTATATTTACCACTATATATACGTTCATTAAAATTCTCTCTGCAAAATATATTTATCTGAATATCTAAGAATTCTTCAAATATTTTAACCTCTTCTAAGCAACATATTTCTAATGGAATATTGCATAGTTCATGTAATTTTACAGCTAATGATTTTTGTAAAACTCTACCCATTTTGATGTATCTAATATCATTTTTTGATAATTCATTATGATTCAATTTATCACATAATAGCTTAGGATTTTGAATAGATAGAGCAGTTACAATTGATCTAGCTAAACATATGTTATCATCATTTTTTATCTGACAGATACTTCTTTTATTTTCTATTGTTTCATCATTAATTATCTTTATATGTTTACCTCCTGAAGGTAATTCAATTACATTAAAATCAAATATACAATCAGTTATTTCTAATTCCTTATATTCAATTTGATCAGATAATTTATAAATATATAGCTCATAGGCATCCTTAGTATACATCATTTTATCATGAAATGGTTTATTCAGTTTAGGATTATATACAATTATATCTACTTTACCTTGAATTTTACCAATTGCTTTTCTAAATATATATTGTAAAATATTGAAATATTGTTCAGGTTTAATGTTTACTCCAGCTACTCTATAATTCTTTCTATGTACCATATATTTTTTAATATATTTTCCTTTTGTTTCAATAATTTCATAATCAGGTTTAAATAATTTTTCAAGATTTACAGCTGTTTTAATTTTCTTTTCTTTTCTTGGTTTCAATTTGTTATCTTTGAATTTTAAATTAAAAGAATCAAACAATTTTTTAATTCTATTTCTTCTCTCTGGATGATTAATAAATATTTTTCTTTTTCTATCTAAATATTCTGATGTATCTAATCCAAGGATATCTACTAAAACGGACTTATAATCACCTGTCTTTCTAATATATTTTATCAACGATTTAATTAAATCACCTTTTTTTACATTTCGTTTTTTGATATTTAATCTTTTTAAAGCATTTCTAAGTTTCTGAACACTAATAGCATTCAGAGCACTTTTAAGATGCACAATAACAGGCTTCAGATTTTTTAACTCCATTTATTAGGATGTAAATTTATAAAGGGATTTTAAAAAACAGGTTGCACACGTTTATTATGATAATTACTTCTTAAATGTCTTTGTTTATGAGTTACAGTGTATTCTCTTCCACAGTCACAAATTCTCTTTTGGTACTTTCTTTTGGAATCACAAGTCTTGCAATAGTGCTGTCTATAAACGTAACCTTTAAGACGTTGAATGTAAAATTTATCTATAGGTTTTGTTTGTTTACAACTTTTGCATATTTTGTTCTCCATTTATTAGGAAACAAATTTATAAAATACTTTTCTTTAAGCTTGCTGGTTTAAAGTCTTCCCAGATCTTTTCATTTTTTGGATTTATATTAATTTTAATATCATTTGATATATTAGAATAGTCACAAATTTTTTTAATAAAATATGCATATTTTAAATTTTTCTCATAGTACATAAAATCTAGTAATTTTAAAAATAAATCTTCTGCTTCCTTATTAAATTTAAGGTTATTTTTTCTTTTAAACATTAAAATATCTTATTCTACTAACATATCTACTTTTTAAATATTTATTATAATCTATATAATAACAGTCTTCCTCTTCATCATATTTCATTCTTTTTATTTGTTTCATTACTTTTTTAAAATTTTCAGGAATTTCAATTTGTTCTTCTTCTGAAGAAGAAAAGTAATTAGTTTCTTCATTAAAATAATTCATTTATTAGATATCATTTTATTAAAAACTTTTTAATTTTTTAACATAATAATCTTTAACAATCTTGTTAACTTTATCATAAAAATCATTTGAAACCCAACAAGCTATATTTGTAATTAAATCTTCACTGACATATGTACCATTAAAGTTATATTTTATTGCTGTTTTACCTCTTATTTCATGTATATTTTCACGGCCCGAATTCGGGCCGTCTAAATTCTTAACCAAATTGATCATTTTTATGGCGGCCCGAATTCGGGCCACCACAATTTTTATCATCAGACACATAAGAACCATTTACATTATACTTTTCAGTTAAACCACCTTTAATTTCATATATTACATCATTTTTTCCCATGGCTGGAATTCCAGCCGTGGAAATATCTTTAATTAAATCTTCTGAAGCCATTTTTTAAATCTCTTACCTCCATCTTTACAAAGTTTAAAATATCCAGTATTTTTATCTATTATTAATTTAAAATCTCCAAAGAGACCATAATAATAATTATCTTTAATATTTTCATAACATACATCTTTTAATGAAGCCATTTATTAGATATCATTTTATTCTTTTAATATCGTCAGTATTCATTATTTTCATATAACAGTTTTTTCTTTCACATATAGATGTCAGCACAAGGCATTATCTCTCTTTCTTTCTTAGTTGCAAAAAACAGTCATTACATAACACTGATAAGCTGCGAGCGAAAATGTTTACATAAGTTGAATCGCTGCCAATATTCTCCGCGGCGCGCGATTACGTAACGTGTCCTCGGAAAAAAGCAGTTCTTCGTTACGTAACAACTTTGGATCATAGCCAAGCTTCGACATAAATATATGTTTCAAGCAAGAATTCATCGGCCTGTGTTGGCCGAGTGGTAGCGAGTCAGGCATGCATGCAAAAGGTCTCAGGTTCGAAACTCGATACGGTAGAATGGCTCCCTGTTCAAACTTTGAAAATAAGTTTGGTTCATGGTAGAGCGTGTGCGTGAATAACATCTGATGGTAGAGAGTGTGTGCGGTGGAGGGTCGAAAGAGTTAACGCCCACCTGGCTGGCCAGGTACAAAAAAAAAAAAAAAAGAAAATGAAGCATAGACCCTCCACCGAAAGGGCGTTTTGCAAAAATTTTTCAAATTACAGCGTCAACCCAACTGTTAAATTCATCAGGATATCCCAACCATTTAACTAAGTATTTATTTCCTTTCTTTCTAATAATTTTTTCAATCTTATAAACCTCATCTTTCTTATCATATTTAACCAGTTCCTTTTCATAAAATGTTCCTGTAATTTCTTCATTATTTAAATCTTTTATTTTATATGTCGGAGGATCTGTGTTCAATATATCGGAAATTATAAATATTTCTTCTGTAAATGTTGGAAGATAACCTTTCTTAAATTCTCTTTTATATTTTGAAATTCTTATTTTATCTCCTTTTTGATATTTTGGTTTATTTTTCTCTTTTTCTTTATACAAATTATTATAAACTTTTAATTCATTTTCTTCCTTACTTGCTTCTATAGGTGTCATTTTAATGGATCTATGATAAGAATTATTATAATTCTTAATTAATTTATCTAGTACATTTAACCACTTTCTAGTATTATTTGCTGTGAAATACTTCCACATTTTAGTCTTTAAAGTTCTATTGAATCTTTCAATAACAGCACATTTAATCTCAATATTCTCAGTTGTAAACCAGTGAATATTTTCATCCTTGAATAACTTTTGAGTTTGTTTATTTATAAACTCTGTACCCTTATCTGTTTGAAGTTTTTCTGGTTTTCTTTCTTTAAATATTTTTTTAAATGCTCTAGTTACCTCTTCACCTGTTTTTCTTTTAATCGGAATTGTCCAAGCATATTTACTGAATATATCAATCACTGATAAAATATAATTTGTGTCATTATTAAAGGATTTAAATTCTTGCATATCTATAAGGTCAGCTTGAAATTGGTCATTGACATGAGAAACATAAATTCTTCTTCTTTTAAATCTATGAATAAGTGGTTTATGTTTTGTATATACATCTTGTTGATGTAAAAACTCTTCTATATCTTTCCTGGGTAATTTAGTTTTTCTTTGTAATTCATTAATACCACAATAACCAGTTTCTGGTGTATAATAAATATTTTTAAGGTCTACGTCTTTAAAAAAACACTCTTTTTAGTTCCACAAACTTTACACTTTCCTTTTGCCATGGGTCTACCATTTTTAGCTACTGTTTCTTGAATATCTTTAGTTTCAGTTTTCTGTTTGCACTTTAAGCAATACATATAGGATGAAATTCCTAAACCAAATGTTTTCTTTGCTTTTATAATTGGTTTTATAACAGCTCTAGCTTGTTTCTCTCCTAATGGATAGAATCCACTTGTAGTATTTTCAATTGAATCTAAATCGTTTAAGAGTTCTTGATCAGCAATATGTCTCTGTTTAGTATCTTTAGTTTTACTATAAGCTACATCATGTTTTTTACAAGCTTTATCAACTCTGTTAATTCCTGGATCACCTCTTTTTAATCTCTTTTCTAATTTTGTAAATGGACCACAATACTGGTAACCAGGTATATGCATTTCAGGCGGATTTAATTTATCTTGTAACCATCCTACTATATCACCTCCTTGTAATTCCATTTATTTAAGTGTAAATCTATTTTACATATCTATAACCATTTAGTTGCGTTTGTTTTACATATTTCTCTAAAGGAAAATACTTCATATTTTTTATAAAATCCTCTTCTCTAACGTAAGCATCCTGTTCTGAAATTGAATTAGCGTTTATTAAATTTAATATCTGTTTATAAAATTTGTAAGCTTGTTTATATTCTTCTTTTCTTTCTGAAATATTTAGAGTTTTATCGACAACTTCAATGACTCCTGCTCCTAAAGAAAGTGCTGCTAAAGGAATAAATGCAAAAGCTGATAAACCTGAAGCACTAAATATAAATTTGCCTACTGATAATGATATACTAATTTTATTATAGTAATTAAAACTTTTTCTGTATACATACATTTTCTTTTCTAAATATTCTTCCATTTATATAGGATCAAAGTTATGTCTGTATCTCATATGAGGATTTTTCAAATCTAACATGAAGAAATCATAAGGTTTTTAATACTTTTTTGATAAGGATCTATATTAAAATCACCATCAATTTCTCTAATAATTTGTTTAATTTCTCTGTGCTGAAGTTTAAAAAATATAAAGTAATCACAGTTGTTTCTTATATCAATAGGTGTTGAATAATAGGTCTGTGATAAATAAATAATGGATGCATTTTTCTTCCTTCCTCTTATAAAAAATTTTTCAATTTCGTTTTGATCTTTTTCTTTTACACAGTCATCAAAAATAACTAGATTTTTTAATGAAGGATCTAAGTCATCTACAGTAATAAATTCATTTATGTCTGAACTAAATAATGTTTCTTTCTTAAACTTTTTAAATAATTTTAATAACTTATTTTTATTCTTTCCCTTTATTTTTAAAATGTCTTCCTCTTCTATATCATCAAACACTGAGTAATTTTCTTTTAATTTAGAGTATTTAGGTTCGTTAATATCTTTTGCACATATGAATAATGCATCAAAATTTAAATGATCATATATTAAATTTAATAGTAAATTTGTTTTTCCACATCCTGAAGATCCTGTTATTAAAAGTTTAAAAGGATGAATAGGTAACATTGGATTTTGATTTGGATCTATAAATTCTTCTGGTTCGGAATAATCTTTTATTTTAATGCTGCAAGGCTTAATCATATTTATTTAATAGAAATTCAGCATCTTCAATAAACATTTCAGCTTCAAATAATAAGTCTTCAGCTGGTATTCCTTGAGATAAATAACATTCAGCTAGATATAATGCCATTTCAGCAAAAGATAAATATTCTTCAATTTGTTCAAAATCTTCCATTTATATAAGTAAAATAATTTGCTTGGAAGTAAAATAATTTGCTTGGAAGTAAAATAATTTGCTTGGAAGTAAAATAATTTGCTTGGAAGTAAAATAATTTGCTTGGAAGTAAAATAATTTGCTTGGAAGCAAATTTTCAGTTAAATAAATGAGTAAAGTGATACAAGATTTATTAAAATTAGCAAAAGTAAATGCTGAACTAAGAAAACGAAATAAGGAGAAGCAATTAGAAGATTTAGGATATGAAGAGGCAATCACAAAATTTCATAAACCTATAGTTGAAAAATTAGAATATCAAGATGTATCTAGAAAAGAAAATTTAAAAGCTATTCAAGATGCAATTGAAGAACTTTCATTTCAACCAATTGCAGAATCTTCAAGATTTCCTGCCTTAGAAGATGTTGAAGAACCTATTTCAGATGCTAAAGAAATGTATGAGAGAGAAGCAGGAATTCATAAAATTAACTTAAACAAAAACTTGAATGTATCAGTTATTAAAAAAAGTTAGGATTTGATTTACCTTCAGAATTAGTTAATAAATCTGATGAAGAGATTGATGAAAAAATAAAACAAGCGAATGAAAAAATCAGTGAAATCGGACGTCTAAAAGGTCCTCAAGTAAAAGCACTTAATAATGCTAAAGATGAAGAAAAAAAGAAAAAATTACAGAAAAAAATTGATCGTTTCGATTATAAAATGGTTGAGGTGCGAAAATATATTAGAGCATTAGAAGCTCTCAAAATGGGGAATTACTATATGGGTGAGGGTCTTAATATTTTAGATAAATTAACAGATAAAATATGTAAGGGAACTAAAAATAAGAAAGTATATAACCAAGTAGTTCAAATACTAGATATATTATTGAAAGAGGGTAAAATGACTAATGAGCAAGTAAAACAATATTATTCAAAATTTCTATCTTAATAAATGAGTAATTATATTAAAACTAGAGTTCATTTGAGTGAAGGTCAGAAAAATAAATTAAAATCAGCATTAAAGAAAGGTGAAGAAATTACATTGCAAATTGATAAAACTAAAAGTGCTAATCATGATATGTATTTAACAAAAACTCAAATTAATCAAATTAAAAACGGTAAACGAATAACTATAAGTAAGACACAGCTAAAGAAGAACGGTGGATTTCTACCCTTTCTAATTCCTATTCTTACTAGTTTAGCAACAGGAGCTCTATCTGGTGCTGCAGGTTGGGGTGTGAATAAAGCTTTAAGTAAAGTAACTGGATCAGGTTGTAACCTTAAAAAAAACATTCTGGAAAGGGAGTTCTTCAGAATTACGAGGTATATCCAATAAAACGATAGAACAAAATATGAAAGATGTAAAAGGATTCAGGGGTGTATTTACATCAGATTTATTACCTAAAAAGATTAAGATATTTGAAAGTGGAATTGTTAATTTAGATATATCTACAGGACCTGGGACTCATTGGGTGTGTTATTATAATGATCCTAAATATAATTTTGTGGAATATTTTGATCCATTTGGAGAATATAAATATAAAGACATTAAATTGAATAACATTTTCATACCTAAAAATATTGTAAAATATCTTGAAACATCTAATAAAGGAATTAGATATAATTCGAGTTTTTTACAAGAACCAACATCTGTTAAATGTGGTTTTTATTGTATGAAATACATAACTCAAAGGAATAAAGGTAAATCACCTGTTGAAGTTTTATATTCTTTTACCCAAGAACCAAGTGGTTATAATGAAGATTTTGTGCTTAATAAATGTTAATTTTAGATTCAAAAAATTTTGAGAAATCAGAAGATTTTACAATTGAATATGTCCCACCTATTCCTGTTAATGAAAATTCAAAAATAGCTTTAAAATCTATGTCTATGTGGGTTTCATGGAACAATATTGATGAAGAAAATAATACATTTAAGTATTTTGATGGTAGTTTATGGCATGAAATAACTTTAGATAATGGAAATTACACATTAAGGGAATTAAATAACTTTTTAATAAAACGATTTGGAGATGAACCACCAATTAAATTTAAAGCTAATTTCGCTACACAGCGCTTTATAATTGAATTAAAAGATGAATATAAAATTGATCTTAGAGAGAGTAAATTACATGAAATTTTAGGATTTGAATCAGAAATATATGAAGATAATCATCAAGAAGGAAAATATATGGCAAACATTTCTAGAGGAGTTGATGACATACACATTCATTGTGATGTAATTACAGGAACTTTATATAATAATATTAATTCAGATATTTTATATTCTTTTACGCCATCTAATCCTCCTGGTAGTTTAATAAAAATTGATGAAATAAATCCTTTATTTTTACCTGTTAATAGACGAAATTATATTCATAGAATTCGAATGTATATCACGAATCAAGATAATGAACTGATAGACTTGAATAATATGAGAGTTTTATATAGATTAATTTTAGCTTAAGCGCAGGCTTTTCAGCTTAATAAATGAATTATAACAAACATAGATTATATGCAAAACGATATGGTGGTAATATCTTCACTGAAGGAATCAAAACTGTTGGGAAAAAAATATTAGAAGTTTTAGGTAAATCAATTGAAGATAAAACTAAAAAAGTTATTCAAAATAAACTTGAAAATATATTATCTAAACCCTCTGTAACTGTTAATGATATATTATCTAAACCCTCTGTAACTGTTAATGATATATTAGCTAAGAAGAAAATTCAGGATCGATATGGATCTGGTTTGAAATGGTATAAATGAGTTTTTTATCCTAATAAATGGAAAAACTTTGGGCCTTAAAATCTATTCCAGATTATTATAGTAATAAAATTGCTAAGTATGAATATATAAAACATAATGAAGATAGTACTAATGTAAAAGAATCTGATCAATATAAGTTTACTATTAAAGATACAAATTCCCCTATATTATATAGTAACGGTTATATATGCTTAGAAAGTAAAATAGTAAAAAATAATAATGATACTATAGGAACTGATAATGTTACATTTGTAAATGGTGGGAATTTGTTTAGATCCGCTTCATTAACTATAGGAAAAGAACAAACTGATTCCAATATTGAATGTGCTTCATTAATTCATCAAATTAACGGACTTATAAATTTCACAAAAGATTATTCCGAGTCTACAAATATGATGTATTATGTTGATACATCAGAATCAGCTGATAAAGATAAAATAGTAATAGATGATCCTAATAAAGATGTAAAGAAAGGATCAGATATCAAATTAAAAGAAAATGCCTCTTATAATAAAGGATTTAAACAGAGATGGCTTTTAACAAAAAACAGTAATGTAATAAAATTTTGGATTCCTTTAAGACAACTTTTTGGGTTCCTCAACGATTTTAGAAGATTAATTTCTGATATAAAAGTTACATTTGAATTTCAAAGAAATAGTCATAATGATATGTTATACACAGATGTTGCAAATCCCAATTATAAAGTTATTATATCTGATTTTCAATTATGGTTACCTTATGTAGAGTTGTACCCATCCATTGAGGCTGAATTTAAAAGTATAGCTTTGAATTCTACACCTATTGAAATTACTTGGTGTTCTGCTTCAATTGAGAAAAGTAATCAGCAAACAACATCAAGTGGTGCATGTCATATAAGAACTACATCTGATGAGGTGTTAAGTGTTCTTGTCATTCCACAGTATGTAGAAAAAGAAAGCAATCAAAATCAGAACAATATGGTTTTTGATAATTTAGATCTCCTTGAATGCTGGATATTATGTAATAATAAAAAAGTTCCAGAAGAAATTTATAAAACGAATTTTAAAGATGGGCAGTTAGATTATAATAGATGTTATTCTGAATTATTAGCAGCTGGATTAAATACTCATAATACTGAAAGTGGATGTCTTATAAGTTATGTAAATTATGCGAGATTGTATCCAATCTTTTATTTTAATTTATCTAATCATCCAGAGTATACTAATATTTCGAATTTAAGACTAGAATTTAACTGGAGATTAGGATCGAATCCAGGTAAACCATATAGATTTTATTTCATCGTGAATGAAAGAAAAAGAGGATCACTTAATATGGCTAATAAGGAATTTAAAACTTTGAAAACTTTAGATTAAATAAATGAATTGGTACCCTTTTGGTTCGTCTTATGAAGAATTTGGAATTGGACCATCTGGACCTCCTGGAAATGGATTTAAATTAACAGATGATGGTAATTATGATATGGAAGAAAAAAATTTAAAAAATTGTAAAGAACCTATAGATGAACATGATGTTACTACAAGAGAATATGTTTTAAAACAAATAAGAGACAATAATCTGGAAGTTAAAAATGAAATAGAAAAAAATATTAATGGTAGTTTTTCAGATTTTGTTCAAGAAACTGCTGTAAGAATAAGAGATTTAGATGCTGTACTTAAAGGTGAATTAAGTAATTTGGATCAAAAATATTTACATATTCAAGATGGGAATGTAATTAATGCAAAAGGTAAAAGAATAGGAAATGTTGCTGATCCTACAGCAGATAAGAATGCAGTGAATAAGAGGTATTTAGAAAACAATGTTTTAATTTTAAAAGATGAAAAGTTTGATGTTCAAAATAAAAGACTAGTGAATATTCCATCTCCTCAGGATATGTATGACGCAGTTAATAAAAATTACGTGGATAATCAAAAATGTTATGCAACCATTCAAGAAGATAAAAAAGCATATAATACTCTTGGTGCTATGCGTTACTGGGAAACAGTCGTTTTTATGAAATTTAGTAGCAATCTCCTTGACAGAAATATGAAACTGAGTGAAAATATGGATATGAAAATTACATTTTATTTACGTCCTAATTATACTAATGGGAAATCAGAAGTTTTAATTACACTTGGGGAGAATATATTATTTAATAGTGATGCCTACACAGATAAACCTTTAATACTCTTTGCATCAGGAAAAAGAATGATGAATTAAGCATACAAGTCATGTCTTATTTAGAATTAAACATTTTTAAACCTTACTTAGAAATTGAAAAAATAACATACTTTTAATTCCATTTGAATTAGAACTTTAATCTTCCTACACTTTTTATCTTCCTAAATTTTTAATCTTCCTATAAGGGGTATCCATTTTGGGTACCCCTTTTTTTAATGCATTTTTTAAAAAGGACTTTGCAAAGTAGTTTGTTTTACAACTTTTCTATTGATCACTAAATCCATCATTTCATCACTTTCAAAGCTATTCAAAGCTCAAAATGATTGCAATTGTTCAAAAAAGTCGTCAAATATCATCAAAAATGCGTGTTTTTATGATGTCTGTTTTTATGAAAAAACAGAGTAAAAACTTCAATTTTCATAAATCTGATGTTTTTGACTATTTTATGCCCAAAAATCAATGATTTTTAATGAAAATAAGGTGTTTTTGATCATAAAAAGCCTTAAAATGTTCGTGATTATTGAGGTCTGAAAAATCAAAAAATGCCTGATTTTGAGGTTTTTATGTGATTTTGGTGTGTGCCATAGTACCCCCTATATACTACTTATATAAAACAACTCTTGCTCTTCTTTTTGCTTTGCAGTGAAGGTTGGTATCTTTTCCACTGGCTTTACAAATAAAACGGCAATAACAGAGAGGGAATATGTATAGCCAAACACTACGGCAGGTAAAAAATTTCCTGGGTTGAGAGAACAGAAGAATATCTCAGATTTACCAATTTAACAGAACTACAGTTCCCACACTTTTGATTAAAGGTTACGGCATATCGTTTGACAAATGTAAATATGAAAAAATCTAAAAATGTTCCTTATCAGAGGACTGCAGTTCTAATCATGCGAGAACAATGTATTAATACAATGACATTTACAAATAAGTATCTGTTGATAACATTCACGGAAGTTTAGGTTATAGGTAAGCCTTGAGTTCATTGTTCAATAACTTTACATTTCTTGTCACTGAGGAAAAACTGTATTACTCAAATTTAATTCAAAGCTGATGTTTTAATGATTAAGAACAATTGTAACGTACCACAGCACATGTAAAGACGGCAAAGTTGCAGCGACAAATACCGTCGGTGTGGCTTAATTGGGAAAGCATTCGGCTCCGGAGCAGAATAATGCGGCTTCAATTTGAGCCACCAGCAAATGGCCTTTGCGTTATATTGGAGCCCGAACGTAATTTTTTTTTTTTTTTTTGAATGTTTAACGCCACCGTGAGCAACTCAATAGGCTATAAGCAGTCGCCCGTCCCTAATTTAGGGCCACTGATTCCAGGGAAGGAGAGAGCCATTGCCGCAAGACAAACACGGCATCCATGCCTCACCGGGATCCGAACCCGGAGCCTTCACGAGCGAATGATCATGAGCCGGCCTTTAGACCACTGCCCCAACGGGGCGGCACGTAAAATGAATCTCCTGGCCATTGGGCTCTTCGAAAAATAAATGTTGTTCGTTCCACACATCGTTTGGAATTAATCAGAATTCCTTCTTCTACAGTGCGCTCTCCTTCGGGCGTGGTTTGCCGCGTTCAAGCCCTTTCTCAAGGAGGGGGGCGATATGTGACGTGCCACACAGGTGACGCACATGTCAAGACGGCAAACTTGCAGGACAAACTCTGTCCGTGTAGCTTAATTGGAAAGCATTAGCCTCCGGAGTACAAGGATGCGACTCTATTCCGCCACGGGCAAATGGCTTTTACGTTATATTCAATGCACTTCATTTTTTTCTTCCTTACACTCAGCAATTTCTCATAGAGTTTACACCCAGAAAAGGTTGAGGCCAGGGGTGGACAACATGCGGCCTTCTGAGCCATTAAGTGCTGCATTTTGAGTGAATCCAAATACACTGAAGTGCCAGAAAAACTGTTACACCAGTCTAATACTTGATAGGTCCCCTACGGGAGCGCAGGACTGCAGAAATACGACGGGACATGGACTCCACTGGCTTCTGAAAATATGCTGTATAGGCAATGCACACCATGCTTCCTGTAGAGCGTTCCACAATTCGGGTATATTCCGAGGTCTCGGATTCCTGTGTTCGATAGAGCGTTGCATGGCATCCCAAATGTGTTCTATCACGCTCAGATCTGGAGACTTGGGTGGGAATGGCAACACCCCAAGCTCAGATGAATGCTCATCTAACCATAATGTGGCGTCCCGACACTTGTGTGGAGGTGCATTATCCTGTGGAACAGGCCCAACCCATCAGCATGAATGCAGGACATGAACGAGTGTACCTCGTCAGAAAGGATGCGCACATAGCATTGGCTGGTCACAGACGTTTGTAGACGTACTAGAGGTCCCAGTGAAGTCTAGCTAAACACACCCTATACCATTACGGATCCCCCACCAGCCGGTACAGTTCCCTGTTGACAGGCAGCATCCATGGCTTCATGGGGTTTGCGCCACACACGAATCCTTCCATATGCCCGGTACAGTTGGAAACGCGACTCGTCAGACCAGGCTACTTGTTTCCAGTTATCAAGTGTCCAGTGGCGGTGTTGCCGTGCACAAGTGAGGCGCATAGCTCTGTGTCATGCACCCATCAAGGGGACTCGAGTTGGGCGTCGGCTCCCAAAGCCCATATCGTGCAGGGTACGTTGCACAGTCCGGACGCTGATGCTTGTTGAGGCTTCAGCACCGAAATACTATGGCCCATATCACGAGCGCCAACTATGACACCGCGTTGAAAATCGCTTACATCGTTATTACTTGTCATTCTCATGGCGAAAACAGCTCTGACACCTGGCAAGGATGGCTATCGCTTTATATACGCACTGGCGGACGCAACCGAGTACGCGCATAGGTGACGTTGCTATGTATTTTGCATAAGCTCTTCTGTACCAGTTTTTCTGGCACTTCAGTGTATACAATGCACTTCATTTTTTTCTTCCTTACTCTCAACAATTTCTCATAGAGTTTACACCCAGAGAAGGTTTAGACCAGGGGGGACAACATGCGGGCTTCTGAGCCATTAAGTGCTGCATTTTGAGTGAATCCAAATATTTCGTAGCAAATCCTTTTATTTTTATTAATATGTTTTTGTTCGTCTTTTATTATTTTTTTTTACACTTAAAATGACCGTATTTAAAATAAAAGACATTCAACGAGGTTATAATCCCCGACTGACGGCCGCAATTAAAACATTAGTAAGTCATAAGGTCTACTTTGACATCTGTTATGCTCATGATTTCGTTCTATGGCTCCTAAAGAACGACAGATGGAATTGACCGAGCTCTCAGAAGATGACATTTTAAAGTCTTTATTTGACGATAAGAATGATCCAGTTGAATTATGGAAAATGCAATAGAATACCCACGCCTTCGGCAACATGCACAAAAAAATGCTTTCTTGCTTTTCAACCATCTTTTTGCTGCGAATCTACATTCTCCTACTTAGAACCCATATCAAGACGTCCTTAATCACAAATAAACGAATACTTAGAACTCTATCAAGATGCCCCCAGTCACAAATGACGGTTACCCATCAAGAGGATTAGCTAAAACTGCGGACCTCCACGTTACAACCTAATATTCAAATGCTTTCCAACAAAAAGCAGTCACAACAAAGTCATTTAACTTTCGAATTGAACTTTAACTTCAGTTAACTTTAGAATTAACATTTGTTTTTCATTTTTTGAAGTTGGTACATAGTAATAATTTTACAAAATAATGTGCATTTCGAAGCACATCTAATTAAAGTTTCTTGAATGCGGTCTTGTTAGATTACAACCAACTTAAGCAGGACGTCAAGTAATTTTGCTTCCTATACTTCCAATGGAAAAACTTTTGTACACATTTCCTTCTCAATTAGTGTGTTCCCAAGGATGAAAATTTGATGATCGATTAAAATAGCTTCATATTATAACTTGGAATACTTAATATTTTCTAAAACATAACCATAATTATATTAAAAATCAGTAATTTTTCCTTTGGTGGTGTTGAAACCAGAAAAAAGATGGCGCGACCTGTACTTTGATGACGTCAGTAGACAAACAAATGTTGGATTGCATAATTATGGTTATGTTTTAGAAAATATTAAGTATTCCAAGTTATAAAATGAAGCTATTTTAATCGATGTTCAAATTTTCATCTTTGGGAACGTATTAATTGTGAAGGAAATGTGTACTGAAGTTTTTCCATTGGAAGTATAGAAAGCAAAACTACTTGACGTCCACCTTAATGCGGCTTTCAAACATGAAAGGCTTCCCCACGTCTTATATTCTACAAGGAATTTTGTGCTGCGTATGCCAAACAAAGTTACGTTAGATTGAACATAGAGGCTCAGACAGTGGCGTACCGGAAAAACTTGGGGCCCCCACGCAAAAAATATTTTCGAGGCCCTTTTGTAAAAATCTATTAGCTTTCAATTATCGAAAATTTTAAATTTCGTATTATTAGCTAGGTTTTATGGGTTTGTTAATATTTCAAATTCTGTGAAACCTATAGGTATTTTTCGTAAAACCAAAATTATTGCACTTTGTCGCATAAAACACAAGTGTGCAAGTTATAATTAAAATTATAGTCTTACTTTTATACTATTACAATATCAGGAACACCGAGCATCGCTCGGTTAAAGTGGGGATGAGGGCACAAAAAATGTATATTTTGATATGTTATTTCTAAGTATTGTAATGTTAAGTCTAAAGCATCAGGATTAATAATGATAGACGAATTAGAGACAAATTAATTTAGAATAAACATCAAAACAAAGATGAATGATAATTTTTTATTTGTGTTAGAGTAAGAATTTTTTTTATTTTTTTTTAAATTGTTTTTATTATTTCCGAACATGAAACACCAAACAAAAAATGTTAACATGCGGTTCTTCATCGAACCCTATGGTAACATTGGTTCTTCATCGCTGTGTATTTATTCGCCGCATTTGATCGAGGTTTTCTTCCGATATAGATTCATTGAGGGTTATAATAACGTCGGACATTATTTTCATGCTCCTCGCCTTAGCTGCTCGGAATGGTCTTTTTGTAGGCTGATCTTCTTCTAATTGAAGGTCATGTGTTTCGAGACTGGAATGTGATCGGAAACCATCTTCTCTTGAATGCCCAAGCTGTTCCATATTTACTTCTTCCGCTTGTTCTAACAGTGCCATATTCTTCTTATTAAAGTTGAAACGTCCACGTTTCGTACGGTATCGACCAGCCATATTTTTTTTATATTGTTTTACCATCCACGTGACACTCTGTTAATAGTAATTAATAAAAATGAACTAATCATATTTTAGCACAGCGGATACGCTCGTCATCAAGTGACTATTCAAAAATGTAACAAAAAGAAATGCTGTATTAACAGTTTACCTTTTGAAGTTAGAAACACACGAAAGCAGCGTTCCGCTGCTTATCGCATCAACTCCAAACAGCTGGCACAACTCACTTTTTGTTCTTGAAGAAAATAGAAGTAATGCGGAATACGCACACAACGCGTGACGTAATCATGCAGATGGTCGCGAGAGTGTGACGTCATAAAACTGTAATAGGATCACACACAACACGTTACGTAATGAGGCAGATGGCGTGACCGCGCGCCAACATCTCAATCGCTAGAGTATGACGTCATATTCGCCGCCGTCATCAGGGCGAAAGTTGGTGCTGCACGTTACTAGACAGGTATCTCTAATTCAATTGCTCATAAGATTTCTAAGCATGGGACGCATTAATATGACAACACCATGACACTAAAAACGTGGTAACTCGGGTTAGTCATTTAACCCACTAAACGAATTTTTCCAAAGTCGAGATCAAGCTAAATCGATTTCTAGTACCAGAAAACGGTAGGTTAACCACCTTCATCAAAATCCTTAGAGCCGTTTTCAAAATAAAATTTACATAGATACAAGAATTGCTCCTTTAATAGTATGGGATAGAACTACAGAAAAGACTTGCAGTAGTATAAAACTAGGCCCAAGATAATTATATCATTCAAATTTTATTCTTTTAGAGAACTAAGACCATCCTCTTGAAATGTCTCACGATCTTACACACAAAACACCTAACTGCTGTGTGACAGTGTGTAATGACCTTTTCCAATTTATGCGAAAATACGAAACATAAGCAAACGTAAGCAAAAAGTAAATGACTATTAAGAATGATGTAATCTTGAATATATAAAATAATATATTAAATTATTTTAATTCTTATATGTATAAATAACACGCTTCACATACTGCCAAACTATTTTGCACATAGTAAAGTTTTTTCTCTTCACTCTGTTATAAAAAATGACACAGGTTTCCGTTTTTTGACTCCCCGAATAACACCTGTCAGTTCATTATATTCTAAATGATGCATGTAGTTATGTGGAAACACCTGTAATACATAACATCTTATCCTCATTGGTATAAAAATTACATTCATTGAACTGATATTTCTTTCACATACATGTATAAGGACTATTGTTTATCTGTGAAAAGATTACACTAGTTGTGTAGAATAGTTACTTTTCCGTCATCCAATTTTTATGAACTAAATCCGCGGAGATTATTTTTTCAAAATGTTTACGGACTTATATAATGAAAAAAAAATACAAAAATTCGCTTTCTTTAATACTTCAAAGCTCCTGTAAAAAAAAATCTTGGCTATTTTTTTAACCAGCTTCACATGCAATTTTCGGAAGAAAAAAAAGTTGTAAAACATTTTTCCAGAGGTTGGAGGCCGTCTTAGCCGTGAGCCCTCCAGGGGGGTGGGGTTGCGGGAGCTATGATTATGCCCCTTTGCTCAGATACGACAGATTTGAGAAGCAGTTGTGCCGAACTGAAGGTGTGAGTCTCCATAGTTGGGAGTGCCGGCGTTGTCTGCGGAATTTCCCAGACAATGTCGTCACAACGAGCACTTTCATGGAGGGTGTGTGTGATTGGAGGTTTAGCGACCACCGTGAGCAACTCAATGGGCGATAAGCAGTCGCCCGTCCCTAATTTAGGGTCACAGGTTCCAGGGAAGGGAGAGAGCCAGTGCCGTAAGACAAACATAACATCCATGTCTGACCGGGATTCGAACCCGGACCGCTTACGGACGAATGATCAGAGGCCAGCGCCTTAGACCACTGCGCCACCGGGGCGGCCTTTCAGGGAGGAAAAGCAAGTGCAGAAACATATATGATTTGTAACGCGTAATGGGGTGCTCCATGCACGGGTCTACGGCTTGAGCACGGGTCACGGGTCTGCACCCTTCAGACGCGTGGGGGGTGTTCGATGGTTCGGGGCTAACTGGGATCGATCCCTGGAACAAGCAGTCAGAGAGCGGTTGCTCTAACCACTAAGCCACTCGCAGCCCGATAATGCACGTTTACCCCTTTTAAATGCTACAAGAGGTAGCCAAGTTAATCTTTGCTTAGGGGAGCCGAAGTACTACGGCCGGCAGACCCCAACTTAGGAATAAGCTACACAATTAGATAAAAAAAAAGTAGAGTTTCTTCATTTGTGATATTCATAAAGGGAATGTTTCACTTCGCTAACGTGGTTATTTGTATGACAGTATGAGTGTTAACACCCAATAACCTTCTGGTCTGACAGAGGAAGGACGAAATATCTCCCTACAGAGAGAAAAAGAACACGGAAGAAAATAATTATATTTTCTTCGAACTACGAAAGCCGAGTACGCCGACTTTACCAAATAATTGGGTGAGGGGGGGGGGGAGACTTAAAGCGATTAGGCATGAAAGGTATGATTTCTGCTCCATTGTCAGGAAAATAATGAAAGAACAAATGTTTAAAAAGTGAACAAAGGGATTTGGCGAAATTTTATCAATAGAAAACTCAGTTATAATTACTCATAAGCAAATAAACAAGAAAAATGAATATTCCTACTAAATGTTAATATTTTTATAAACAAAAGTTCATAAAATATCAAATGATTCATCATTTTATTAGGAAATATTTTAATTTGTATTTCATCCCATAAGCGTGTATAGAAAATTGGTATATCAGCGAGCTTCAAACAAAAGAACGAAAAATTAAGAAAACAAGAATTATCAAATAAAAAAACAATTTTTTAGTTAAACATTGTGTGGGAAATGCCCCCGATAGGATAAATAGGGGCCGGGCGGCAAGACTGTCTCCTCCATATAGTTGGCACTTATTCCACGAACTAATGTACCACACATACTGGAAAGGTCTTTGCCGTGTGGGTTCAAACGATAATGCCGTTTGCAAATGATATCATTTCTGCCCTTTCATTTAAATGTACTGCTGCTTATACGCAGTACGGGTCAGTAAGGATTAATAGCTTCTGAAGTTCAAAACCTATTTATAGGCCTCGACTCATACAAGCAGTTAAACTTCCGGTGTATAAATCATTTAATAAAACAGTTTCCAATGCAGCCCGGCTAGCTCAGTCGGTAGAGCACGAGACTCTTAATCTCGGGGTCGTGGGTTCGAGCCCCACGTTGGGCGATTGCGGTTTTTTTTCTCTTTGTTACTTTTTGTTGTTAATCAAATAGATTCAAAATTAACGGGGGCCAAATGGGTGACATCCCTCCAACTATTTGTCTTTCTTGTTTCATTTCATTTTATTTATTCTGTCGGGGATGGCTACGGAGCATCGCTTCAGCTGTAATTAATAAAACTTGCCAAATATTAATTAGCACCAGAGCAAAACGATTTGCAGCGTCCTAATTTATCGGTAGAACACGAGTTTATTAATCCCGAAGTCGAGCATCTTTTAACCTGGCACATTTGTTTTCTTCCTTTTTTACGTCAATTTAGCAGTAAACGCTTCATACCCGAGGAAGAATTCCGCGAGATTTTACCTGGCCGCCTCAGTTGATACTGTAATCGATTCTCAGTTTTTGGGAATTCGGGTTTCGTACACTCGTGAAACGCATCTTTAGGTTGCGTACCAATCATACGTACCTTTTTTAGCACGTTTCTGAAAACAGTGAGTGGTTCTGGTATTATCAAGACAGTCCGTCCGTCTGTTTTTGGGCAACCCATTTCTGAATCTGTTTTTAGTTTTGTTTGAAAAATTATTTTATGTCTGATACCTTTCAGCACCGAGAACATTTTGCATATATGTTCTAAGTTTTTGTAACGCACAGCTGTGCCGCTAGGTGGGGAAAGTGTACATTTTGGTTTCCGCCTGTATCGAGCCTCGAAAAATCCGACGACTGAAAAAATTCTTTTTGCACTCGATGTCATCTGCTATAAAAAGATTGCGCAAATTATCCACTTCAAAAAGGGCACAGCTCTTCCACCAGCAAGCGTACACATCACTCACATACACGTATCATCACCACCATCAACCATTATCAATCCACTGCTGGATGAAGGTCACCAAACATGGATTTCCCAATAGACCGACTAGGCCCGGACCTAGGGCAACAAATTTTAGGGGTAGTGAAAATTAATAATTTGTTAAAAGCCCATAAAAATAATGTAAGACATTTTTTAAATTAAAATAAAAGTGGAAACTAACAGTTAGTCCGAAAACTGCTATGTATCTTCTTTTTTACAAATTCCCGTAATCCCTTGCCTCTTCGACTTTACAAACCATAGACAAACATATGTTTATCTTTTTAGAACTTCCTTAAATTTGGCAATTATCGAAATTTCGATGCCGTTAGAATTTTAAACTATTTAGCCAGGGGCGTAACTAGACATTTCTGGCCCGGGACAAACCACGAAATATCAAAATATTGTTCCCCGTCTGTCTTTCTATCTTATGTATAGATATATTTATTTTTTTATGCATTAAGAATTTAATAGTTGTATATATGTATAACTGGAATAACTTTTAAATTACTTTACATATATACAGCCATATTTATTGCATCTCTTTTTGGCACGTCTTTTGTGAACAAGTTAGTAAAATCATGCAATGCATTGATTATGATGCGCTTTCCAACATACCAGAAATCATAACTCAAGTTATGAGGATAATGGCTGTGGAATAAATCTTGCTTCTGTGCCATGAACTTTGACCCCATTTCGTTGATATTCTACAGAACCGATTAACTATACCTCCGGAACAACATGATAAAGTTTTGTCGCAATCAAAGAATTTTTACGTAAGTTATGATGCATAAGGGCAATGGAATGGATCCCGCTCCTAAGCCCTGACATTTGACCCCATTTCGCCCATTTTCAATATAATTCGTCCCCAGGTGGTGCCCTACCTTATACTATAGTTTCATTGAAATCGAACCATTTTTACGCAAGTTAAGACGCACAAGGGTAATGGAATGGATCCCGCTCCTGTGTCTGACCTTTGACCCCATTTCGCCCATTTTCAATAGGGTTCGTCCTCAGTGCTTCCCTACCACATACTAAAATTTCATCTAAATCGAACCATTTTTACGCAAGTATGACGCACAAGGGCAATGGAATGGATCCCGCTCTTATGTCCTGCTTGACCTTTGACCCCATTTTGCCTATTTTCGATAGGGTTCGTCCCCAGTTGATTCTTTACCACATACTAAAATTTCATCGAAATCCAACTCTTTTTACGTAAGTTATGACGCATAAGGGCGACGGAATAGATCCCGCTCCTATGTCCTGACCTTTGACCCCATTTTGCTCATTTTCAATAGGGTTCGTCCCCAGGTGGTCCCCTACCACATACTAACATTTCATCGAAATCGAACCATTTTTACGCGAGTTATCGTGCTGACGGGCAGACGGACAACGCTGGGGTTGGAAAGCGTAAAAAAAGATCGTTCTTATGTTATCGGTTTGTCCGTCCGTCCTTCTGCGGACACCATATCTCTGTAACTATTACTCCGATTTGAAAACTTCTTTCTGCATTGAGAAACTTGAAGTATCCGAATGATGATCCTTTACTTCTTTTTTTTTTTAATTTTTTTAAGATGCCCGGTTTAGCCGCTAGATTTCGTAAATGTAGAAGATATCGAATTCAAAATATATTTTATTCCATATATTTTCTTCTAAACATCCGACTGAAAAAAATATTTTGCCTTTCTATTTTATTTCTGTCGAGGAGTATTTTAGGTATAGTCATCTTTTAAAGTCACGCATAGATTTTCCGGTAGAAGGCGTAAAAGCAAATTACGCTTTCCCCGATATCTCTACTTCTAAAACTCCGATTTAAAGTTATTTTCCTTCCGAAGATACACAGCACCTGATGGGCAATCTTTTGCGTATAATTCCTAATTTTTGGTAAAGAACGGTTTGGCCACCAGGGGGCGTAAGTGCTAATTTCTGCGTCTGATGTATTTGCCACAAAATCTGAGCTTTTAAAATCTCGATTGAAAAAATTTGTTCGTAGAACGCCGCCACTCACGTCGATAAACCTTTTCAGAATATTTTCTTCTTAAAATATTGCAGGGTTTCTCCGCCAGGGCATAATGTATATATATTTTTTGTCAATATCTGTGTTTCTAATTGTCCGATTTGAAAAACTCCTTCTTTATTTGATAGAGTTTCCGGTGCGACACGTTTTTCATATAATTTCAAAATTTTTATGTAATTCATAGACTTTCCACTAGGTGGCGTAACGGTAAATTGTGTTTCTCCCGATATCTCTGCTTTAAAACTCCGATTTGAAAAATTCCTTCTGTACGGGATACAGCTCCCGTTGGGGAATCTTTTGTATATAATTTCTAATTTTAATTTTCGGAAAAAAATGGTTTGGCTACCAGAGGGCGTAAGTCTTAACTTCCGCTTCTTAAAAATTTTCCTTAACGCACAAGTCTGCAACCAGAGGGCGTAAGTTCACGATTCCGTTTACAGCAATATCTGCGGGATTAAAAACCCGCTTGAAAAACTTTTTCTTCTGTCAGATACTACTGTTTTCCATACCGGTTCCATTGACTTAGAATAGCTTTGATAAATTAAATTTGCGTCAGAAGGGATTCAAAAGACGTGCTCATTATACCCGAAAATTCGGTGTCATCTTTTTTTTTTTTTTTTTATGATGACAGTTACCAGAATAGGAAAAGACAGTTTTAGTTTTTGATACGTTTCTATAATAGCATGAATTTTTTGCTTCACTTTGAGGTTTTTATGTTTGCAGTTTTTCTAAAGACGATGCAAGGAGAAAACTAGGACTCATTGCCTGGAGAAGGAACGATTGCGCTCTATTATTGTTAAGGAAAAAATAGCTTATATTTTATTTTATATCAAGTATTGAAAGTACCAATGTATAATAATTGGCACAGCATAGCTTTCGCTTTTATGTTTTTGGTTCATCACGCTTGTAATTCATCAGAAGACTTGTAAATTGCGTCACATGTAGCAGAGAAACTGGCGTGATTTAGGGGCGTATATAGATTTTTTTTTTCTCGGGAGGCACGGAGAAGAAAAATGGAAGTCTTTGAAATCAACCAGAATAAGATAAAAGTTAATGAGAAGAAAAAATTAAAGAATTAAAGCATTTTTCACTATTTTAAGCTGATGCATTTTATTAAATTAAGCATATTTTTCTTATGTAAGTCTCATTTTAACTAAATACATAAAAAATTAAGCACTTTCTGGGGGAGGGGGAGGCCCCTTGTCTCTCTTCTAAATACCACCCTACCGTATTTTCCATATGTTCAGTAATTCTTAAATTCGTATCATGTTCGGGCAGAAATAATGAAGATTAAGGTTTAATTCCCAATCTAAAAAACGTGTGTCTACGAAAAAAAAAATGAATAAAAATTTGATATTGTAGTCATTCGAAAAAAAAAAAAAAAAGGGGGGGGGGGGTTTCGTAAGAGGCGAAAGCACTCGGCTGGTTATCGAGAGATCTGAGCTTTGATCCCAGTGGTGTCGGAATGCAATTTTTCGGTTGCTGTGTGTTAGTTAAAAAAAAAAAAACGTGAAAAAAGCAATGACTTTGTCTATTTATTAGGTGTGCAACTTAATTCTCGGCCACAGGCACGACACGTTGACAGCAAATTACAGCAAATCGAATACGTACCTAATCAGGGAAATAATCCCCGTCGTGTTGGATGCATTTGAGCCATCGATCAGGAGCTGCGAATGCCACTGCGGAAAAAAGAGGGCTGCTTCGAGTTGATAAAGTCATCAGTACTTGTGTGGACGTCCTCGACAGAAATGAAGTGCGCATCACTCAGGTGATGTTGCAGGGAGCGAAAGAGATGATAATCCGAAGGGGCGAAGTTTGGAGAATACGCCGGGTGGGACAAAATCTCCCATCCCAGGTTGATGATCGTGTATAACGAAGGTAATTTCTCCGTCATTTTTATCCGCGCCAGGATTCGAACCCGGGTCCACTCATTCCGGAATAAGTTGCTCTACCAGTTGAGCTACGCGGACATTTGTTCTGATTCCTATCTGCCTTTATGTCGTGTGCGTCCTTCTGGCAGGTACGTCACATCTCCTGGTACGTTACATCATCTCCCCCTTATTTTTTTTTTTTTTTTTTTTTCGAAGTGCTGGAGAAGGGATTCTCTTATTTTTCCTATCTCGCGGTGTGGAAATAACATCACACCATTGCGAGATTTCGAACGGTCGGGTCATCCGGATAGTTCGGGCGCCATTATAACGAAGTAAATTTCTCCGTCATTTTTGGTCTACGCCGGGATTCGAACCCGAGGCCGCTTATTCCGGAACAAGTCGCTCTACCAACTGAGCTACGCAGACGTTTTATTCTGATTCCTATCTGCCTTTATGTCGTGTGCGTCCTTCTGGCAGGTACGTCACATCTCCTGGTACGTTACACGTGTTTAAAGTCGTTTTCGCAGTGTGAGGACGCGCGTTATCCTGAAGCAACAGGACCGACCTTCTGCCCTTGACGGTGTATTATAGCCATTTCGCCTCCAATGAGTCACTCACAAGCATGAGTTGCTGACGATAATGTTCAGCATTGACCGTCCCCCAGGTTTGAGCAACTCATTGCGTACGACACCGCGCTCACCCCACCATTTGCACAGCAACAACTTTCTGGCATGGATATTCGGTTTGGCGGTACTGGTGGTAGGCTGACCTGGATAAGCACACGATTTGCGCTGCTTAGGATTATCGTAGAGGATCCACTTCTCATCACAGGTCAAAATCTTGTGGAGGAAATCCTTCTTCTTTAATCTGGAGAGCAAGGACACAACAACATCTTAGCGCCTAGAGTTGTTCGCAGCTGTGAGTTGGTGGGGCACCCAACGATCCTCCTTGTGAATCCGTCCAAGCTTGTGCAGGCGCTTTGGAATGGCTTGCCGTGTTACTCCGAGTTCCTGGTCGAGCTCTGACTGTGTGCGACAGTGATCCGTGTCCAAGAGTTGTTCCAGTTCCTCATCGTCAACTTTCTGTGGTTGTCCCGAACGTTCTGCACCACGGAGATCGAAATTTCCCAGCTTAAACCGTTGGAACCACTTCTTACACGTACTGTAGGACATAGCAGCCTCACCCAAAGCAGCACAGATCATTTGCTGGGCTTCCGCAGCACTTTTTTCAGCTGAAACGCGAACAAGAGGCAGTGCCTCAAATATTGCTTCTCGAACGACATTGCTTTCACCGTCAACTTTCGTCCCTTCTGTCACTGCAGCTGTGAGCGGTTGCGGTTGCCTGGAAAGCTGTTGGATGGTGCTGCAATCAGCCATTATCGCACACAGCTATTTGCATTTGCCGACGTTCTATGATCGCTTTCGGAGGCCGAGAATTAAGTTGCACACCTAATAGCTTACTTTGAATCCTATAATGTTATTGGCGTATGTTTTTAATTTTATTGTGTACATAACGAATTTCTGCATCATAATGCTCTGAAAATACTGTAATTCTGTATTCATAAGTTATTAATAAGACCACCGCTTTACAGAAGTTTCAAGTACAAACAAACGCAGATGATTCACACGAGAACACACAAAACTAATGACTTCATTTGATCTAACGTCTCACTCTGTAACTTCAAGACTGTTGAAATTAAATTTATAAATAACAATTTCCTAATGAATATATCCTAAGGTGTGTTATTCCTAAGAAGCAAACTTCTAACTTGTACGATGTATTTAATGCAAATATTTAAAAGCAGCGTGTCAGGCCATAAGAAAGTCTTGAAAATGGAGTGAGCGCAACCACTTCTCCCTAATGTCACGTGATCTGACGGCTCTGATGTTGGGACCACGGCGGTTCAGTGGCACCCATTACGAGTACACGGTCTGTCACAATATATGGTCGAAAGGCCAGATAGAACTGCAACCGGTGCCGGCGATACTCGCTGATCAGTGGTAGGCGGCGGAGGATCTCCTCGAGTGCTGTCTTGGTGCCGCAAGTCGTCTGGCAACCGTCTGTATGGCCACTTCCGTACCTGTAGACGACGCAACATGGCCACGGATGATTGAGAGCGACGAATTCGGTTCTGCTAGTTCGGCTCTCATAATCGCTCGATCCTCGCGTTCTGTCGTTACTCTCGGCGGCCGTCCACTGCTTGCGTGCCGCTGTGATGTGCCTTCCTCTACCCATTGGCGCTAACAATTTCTGCGTCGTTCCGACCCAAAGTCCTGGCGATACGGCGACTTGACCAACCGGTCTCTCTGAGCCCAAATTCTTTCAACTGTTCTTATTGATTCGACGTCGGTCTCTCTTCTCTCAAATTCTTTCAACTGTTCTTATTGATTTGACGTCGAGGCATTCTCACAGTCCGTGGAGGTTAATACAACTGCAATCCTGGTTCACAATTGTGCCTGCTAGTATTTGTCATTTTCTTGTAGGACTTCCGTCCACAGTGAGTAGAGTTTAGGTCCCAGCCACCTACAGCGAGGTCGCCTTTTGGGCAGGACACAGAAACGGAACGAATGAGAGCAAGTCTAGCGACTTTGACAGAACAGTTTGTAGTGAGATTAGAGTACAGTAGATGGCGCCACCGTACAAGTACGATGTTGCACACAGAGGGGTGAGAGAATTTAAGGGGGGGGGGGCAAAGGAAAGGATACCCATTTAACCAGTGGGTCCAGCCCGGGGGCAGTCACTTAACGTGCTCGTCCGATGCACGGCGGATATTCAGCGATTGTTAGTAAATCACACCATCTCTGAAAGATCAGCCCAGGTTCGAACCTGAGGACCTTGCATCGATTGTCTGAATCGCTAACCACTAAGCCATCCGCAGCTCAATTGTGCCTGCGTGCGAGCTTTGCTCTTGATATACACTCCTCGATGCGCGGTGCCCATGCGCTGTGGCAGTCCACTATTTTGTCATCGGTCGTTATGTTTTAATAATTTGCCTATTCGGTCGTGATTTACTTGCACGCGGAGTTTCATCATGATAGAAGGACTTTCTCGGCTGGCTTCGTTTTTGTTTTGTTTTTTGCAAAGAGTGTTATTTACAAAATTTTCTGTGGCGCTAAAAGTCGTTTTGAATTTCACCCCAGCTGAGGTAATGACTGCTGACCAATCGTCAAAGATGATTTAGGGTTTGAGCCCCGAACCACCTGCCATCGATGGTATTCTTGATTGATGGTGCTGAAATGTCCAGCCTCCTTTCGTTATTTAGGGCCACTAGAAATAGTGTGTGTGTGTGCTGATAAACACCAAAACGAGAAAACATAACCAAAAATAGCTCATACCAACGATTTAGAAGTTGGATAATTTAATGTTTGTACACGCGTGAATTCCTAACAGTTGCTATGCTTTGTATTGATTTTATTAGGTGTACAAATAAGTTTTAAAGCTTTTTTTTTTGTGTGACGTATACCGCTAATTTACATATCCGACATTCCTCCGCGTTGTTGTCATGTGACCGTAACTGGTCCAGAGTATAAAATGTGACACAGAAGTTTGCCCACCAGTCAAACGCATTTGCACATCGGCAGGTGAAATATGGCAAGCGATACTGCATTTATTTGACACTGCATTCGTTACGATTTCATCAAGGAAAAATTGCTGCAAAAGCATGTGCATCGATCTGTTCTGTTCTTGGGGAGAATATTGTATCGAAAAGCACGTGTGAGTTTTGGTTTAGACGGTTTAAAGCAGGTGATTTTGATGTTAGCGATCGAGAACGTAGCGGCGCCCCGCAGATGATTGCACATGAGGAACTGCAAGCACTGCTGGATGAAAATTCGTCTCAAACGGGAACATAACTAGCTGAACAACTGGGGGTAACTCAAGAAACCCTTTCCAATCGTTTACGCGCATTGGAAAAGATTCAGAAGGAAGGAAAATGAGTGCCACGTGACTTGAGCCAGAGGAACAAGGATGAGCGTGTCGTGAAGTGTTTGAATCTGTTGAATAAACAACACAGAAAGTCCTTCCTCTGGAAAATCGTTACTGGTGATGAAAAGTGGATACGGTACGACAATCACAAACGCAAAAAACACTGACTAGACCCCGTTGAAGCAACGACTTCGACACCGAAACGCAATATTCACTCCAAGAAAGTTCTGCTGTGCATCTGGTGGGATATGAAGGGTGTGTTCTATTATGAACTATTGGAACAGGGTCAAACTGTTACTGCTGATCGCTACAAGCAACAATTGCTGCGATTGAACCAGGAAATCTGTTGAAAACATCCATTCACAGGCAAAGGATTGCGTCCCATAAAATTACTGCATGGCAATGCTAGGCCGCATGTCGCGAAATCGGTCAAGGAAACGTTATTGACGCTTGGCTGGGACGTTTTGGAGCACCTGACGTATATCCCGACATAGCCCCTTCAGACTATCATTTGTTCAGATCAATGCAACATGGTTTGTCTGCTGTATGGTTCCGGACATGTGACGAAGTGCAAAAATGGGTTGAGGACTTCATCGCCTCACAGGACGAAGTATTCTTCATGGCTGGAATCCGTCAGCTGCCCGACCGATGGCGGACGGTGATAGATAATGACGGCGCATATTATTATTATTTTTTTTTTGATTGAAAGTTTAACGACCACCGTGAGCAACTCAATGGACTATAAGTAGTCGCTCGTCCCTAATTTAGGGCCACTGGTTCCAGGGAACGGAGAGAGCCAGTGGCGTAAGACAAAGACAACATCCATGCCTTCCCAGGATTCGAACCCGTATCCCTTCCGGACGAATGATCAGAAGCCATCGCTTCGACCACTGGGGCGGCTTCGCATATTTTGATTCGTAAAGGTATTATTGTTTTCTCTCAAATTACATGTTGCATTGTCTTAAAACGCTTTAAAACTTATTTGTACACCTAATAGTAGTTGAACGTTGCAAATCAGGGTCGGCTGGACCATAGGGGCAAACGGGGAATTCACCCCAGGACCCGCGGTTTAGGAAAAAAACATTTTCGGTAAAAAAAAAGCAAAAAAAAAAACAAAAAAAAAAACAACTATATTTTGTAACTTTTGGGGAGTGAAGGCCTTAAAAATATATTTTTGAAGTTTTTTTGTTGCTTCCAATATCCCGATTCTTGAATAGGTTATCCCCTTTCGTCGTGCAGACATTGAGGTTTGAAGATTCCAAATGATTATATTTTAACCACCTTAATATTTTCCGCATTCATGAAATAGCAAATTAAATATCGCCATTTGGTGCCCCTACGTTTATGTATTCAAAAATTTGTGGGCAAACCGGATACTTAAATTTAAGGAAATAAAAAAAACAGTATCAAAGTTGGTTACGGACTACATATGGAGACCATTTTTTCCAGTGTCTTAAAAAACATTACAAAAAATTGAAAAACACAACAACGCAATTTTCATATATGAGACTGTATGAAAGTTTAGGAAGTCATAAATTTG
Source organism: Macrothele yani (assembly GCA_039090855.1). NCBI lineage: Eukaryota > Metazoa > Arthropoda > Arachnida > Araneae > Macrothelidae > Macrothele > Macrothele yani. The sequence continues at coordinate 57,399,435 of CM076998.1, read as the reverse complement.
GGAGTTACTCCACTGTGCATTAAAAATATATCATTAAAACATGTATCAGGGGAAAAAAACTATGTATGCCAATTTATTTTAGATGGATCGATATCATATTTCATACAGAGAAATATTCACAATGCAAAAATTTTCGCTACGCAGGTACCTTTTTCACGCTTTCCAACCGTAGGTTGAAGAAGCGTATATGCTCCAGCTTTGTCCGTCTGTCTGTCTCTCTGTCCGTCTGCACGATAACTCGCGTAAAAATGGTTTGATTTCGATGAAATTTTAGTATATAGTAGGGGACCACTGGGGACGAACCCTATTGAAAATGGACGAAATGGGGTCAAAGGCCAGGACAAAGGAGTGGGATCCGTTCCATCGCCCTTATAAATTACGTAAAAATGCTCCGATTGAGACAAAACTTTATCATGTTGTTCCGGAAGTATACTTAACCGGTTCTGTTGAATATCATCGAAATGGGATTAAAGGTCAGGGCATAGGAGCGAGATTTATTCTGCAGCCATTATCCTCATAACTTGAGTTAATGATTTCTGGTATGTTGGAAAGCGTATCATAATCAATGCACTGCATGATTTTACTAACTTGTTTCAATTTTGTGAAGTTTTTATAAGTCGCAATACAACCAAAACTCCTTCTCCCAGGAAGGAATTAAAAAGAAAAATATCAAAGTTGTACATTTTAACGCTTTTTGCTCTCTCTCTCTCTTTTTCCTCTTTGTCTCTCTCTCTTCCTCTCTTTCTTTCCTTCTTTCTCTCTCTCTCTCTCTCTGTTTCTCACTTTCTCTTTCCTCTCTCCCTCTCTTTTTCTTTCTCTCTCTCTCTCTCTCTCTGTCCTCTCTCCCTCTTTCCTCCTCCCTCTCTCTCTTCTTCCTCTTTGTCTCTCTCTCTTCCTCTCTTTCTTTCCTTCTTTCTCTCTCTCTCTCTCTGTTTCTCACTTTCTCTTTCCTCTCTCCCTCTCTTTTTTCTTTCTTTCTCTCTCTCTCTCTCTCTGTCCTCTCTCCCTCTTTCCTCCCTCCCTCTCTTTTTTTCTTTCTTTCTCTCTCTCTCTCTCTCTCTCTCTCTCTCTCTGAACTTTCAATCTACTCCTGCTGGCCACCCAAAATGCAACACCAAGAAGGACAAGAGATAGCAAAGCCAGATTTACTGGACAGATAACAACAGATACAAAGATGAAACGATTGAGCTTACAGGCCCGTGCGACTTGCGGAACACGCAGACATCAATACTTCGTGTGTCCCCCATGGCTGGCAATAACGGCCGCTACACGCCGCAGCATCGAACGAAAGAGGCTTTGAATGTGGGCTTGGGGTATGTCGGTCCAGGCTGCTTCCACACGCTGCCACAGTTCATCAGGTGTTGCCGCGGGTGGTGCTTGCCGGGCCACTCGGCTGCCAATCAGCGACCAGACGTGTTCGATGGGCGACATATCGAGAGAACAGGCAGACCACGGCAGGGGTGCGGGTGTCATATCCAATTGCTCCCCAAACCATAACGCCAGCGACGGACCGGTATGGCGATGCATAATGCAGGCGTCATACAGTCTCTCGCCGCGCTGCCGCCACACACGGATCCGACCATCGTGGTGTTGCAGGCAGAAGCGGGATTCGTCGGAGAAGATAATGTCGTGCCATTCCGTAGTCCAGGTGCGGCGCGCAACGGCCCACTGCCGCCGCACTCGCCGGTGGTGTAACGTCAATGGTAATCGGAGCAATGGGCGCCGTGCTACAAGTCCCCGCTCCTGCACACGATGTCGAACGGTACGTGCTGACACAGGTTGTTGCGCAACACACTCTAATTCCTGCGCTAACGTTCGTGATGTGGCGGTGCAAGCAGTCAATGCCTGCCGCACAACATGCCGGCCCTCTCGTTCGGTGGTGTGCCGCGGCTGCGGCAATCGCTCACGTCGGTCCGTCCGTCCCTTCTGCACCCACCGAATCCATACTCGCCTCACTGTGGCTGGATGTCGTCCCACACGGGCGCCGATGTCTCGGTACGATAAACCGCTGTCGCGATAAGCCACTGTTCGTCCTCTGTTGAACTCCGAAACGTGCTGGGATGACTGCCGTATTCTGCGACGAGGCATTAGGAAGCTTTCCACGCACGGGTCCGGCAGCACAGCACACTTCCACTACATACACCCCACCTCCTGTGCACCCTTCTTATAGTGCTTCTCGGTGGCGTGCCGGGCGCACATGATTTGCATATGCCCTGCAATGCTAATCGTTTGCATGTCCTCTCGCGGGCGACGCATGCTGCGAATTTCAGGCCAATGGGATGCTTCGTTCTTGGTGTTGCATATTGGGTTGCCAGCAGTGTATATTAGGGTGTATATTTCTTAAGCTTAAAGCAAATACTTCTTTGAGATAATCATTTTGTTCTTATGATAGTTTTCGTGTGCCTTCCTTACGGACGATAATTTTCAGGTAACGATTTTATTCAAATATGACATTTATTTTTTAGTGCCCACAATGAAATTGTGTTTCGGGCCCCGCAATGAAATTTCGCCCAGGACCCCCCAAAAGCACCATCCGGTCCTGCAATGCAAATGAATTGTGTAATTAGCAAGAAACGGATGTTTAGGTGCTAAGAACATAAAAATACTAATTTTCTATGCGCTAATTATCTTCAAAATATTTGATAAAAACAGAAAAACATTTGCAAAAAAATAAAAATATTTGCTAAAAAAAAGATGCACTCCTACATCTCATGGAATGTATGCCAAACTGTAATTCGGGACAAAGGAAGTTAAACCGGGTATTGAATAAATGTTTCTAATTCAGTGACCGGTATGTGTTCATCAAGGTTTAACGAGACAAAGCAAAGGAAGAAGAATTTTTAACAATTATTTGTTGCCAGTTCTTTTATCGTTAAGAATCATATCTTTATGAATAATCATAATTTTTTCATTTGTGTATTTTGTATACAACGTATTTGTGTTTTGTTTTTTACTAACGTTCATAATCTTTCACATCGTGTTTACTATAAGAATGATGAAAATATATAGAACGTTTTGTTAATACGCTTTTTTCTTTGGTATATTCTTATTAACCTTCTGTGTTATCCGATATCTTTGATTGTGTTACCTCCTCTCAAACTCCATAAGAATGGTAAATTAGGATTCTGGTTTACTGCTATAAAATAATGACATTCTAGTCTAAGTACTCACCGATATGAATTAGCACATGTCGGAATCAAAGAATTTTACAGTCTCGCTCTCCCGTGTATGATTTCCATTTTTCAGAAAATAAATTTAATTTCAGTATGATGAATATAGCTGAAGCAGTATATTACTCGCAATAACTGTTCTTGAGCTTGCTTTGTATGGTGATTTAAAGTGCAATTTTGGTAATTTTGGTAGATTGATTTGATAAAACTGTTCTGGTTAAAGCAAATCTCAAATGTTTCTTCCATACAGGTGAAAATGAATATCATCGTCAAGAAATGCCCGGATCTTGATGTCCTTGTATTTCTTCGTGTGAAGCCCAGTGACTCAATCGACCATTTGAAAAACATGATTGAAGATAAAATAGGAATGCCTTGTGAATCACAGAAACTCCTCTACTGCGGCAGCCAATTAGCAACAGGCACAGTATCAGACTTCAACATTATAGAAAATTCTGTCGTCTTGTTGGAACGCAAACGTGATGATATCATGAATGTGTATATAAAAAAAATGACTGGAAAGACTTTCAATGTGATGATAAGTAAAACAGCAATCGTCAAGGATTTAAAAGTAACAATTCAGGACGTAGACGGGGCTTCTCCAGATCAACAGAGGCTTATATATGGTGGCAGACAACTGGAAGACAATCGCACATTACTGAACTACAACATTTGCAGTGGTGATAGAGTTGACCTTGTTGAGAGACTGAGAGGAGATTAGTTGAAATATTCCCTGAATTATGCGATAAAATGTGAAATCGACTTGCAGTTTATCTAATATCTCAATACTAGCTACAATGGAGAGATGCCGTTTTGATTTCCCTGGAACGGGAATCAAAACGGCATCTCTCCATTTCCGTTGGAGCATGCTAATAATTCTGACGTATTTCCACGTACAGTGAAACCTCAGTTATTTGTTTTATTTGGGAATGGTTCTGCACGAAGACCAATTGCATCCATATCATGGTCAGCGCGTTCAGACCCTAAGCCCTGCGGATTACCCTCAGCACATCTCATTTGCGCAATGGTACCTGCAGAAGAGTGCGCAGAACTCCAATTTCCTGCTTCTGTGCTGTTCACAGACGAAGCGTGATTTACACGAGAAGGTTGCTTTAATGCACATAACGCGCATGTATGGGCGGCGGAGGAACTCCATGCTGTACGACCACGTGCTGCACAAAACCGTTTTGCTGTTAATGTTTGAGCCGGCATTGTTAGGGCCTACTTGATTGGCCCATACCTCATGCCTCCTCGTCTGGACGGAAGGAATTACCGGACATTTCTGGAGGACGTCTTGCTAGAGCTATTGAACGAACAACAGGTCACTCAGTCGCTGCGCCGTGCAATGTGGTTCCAGCACGATGGGGCTCCCGCCCATTTCACCAATGACGTTTGTCATCACTTAAACATGACATTTGGACATCAGCGGATCGGGCGTGGTGGTCCCGTTCATTAACCTGCAAGATCGCCGGACTTAACATGCTTTGATTACTTCTTCTGGGGTTACATCAAAGGACTGGTGTACGACACCCCTGTTGTAAGTGACGAGGACCTTGTAGCAGGCATCTCTGTAGCTGCTTCGCAAGTCCGAGACACGCCAGGAATTTTCCAAAATGTACATGATTCCATGCGCCGACGATGTCAAGCATGTGTCACAGCTCATGGTCGCAACTTTGAACACTTTCTGTAACCTCAATGCATTTCGCAAATGTCTTGTGAGTAATATAAAGCATTTTGTTCTCTTACGTGCTTCTTTTTTATTTCTGGTCCCCTCTGTACACTAGCACATGAAGATGGTGTTTCTGACGCTGCATTGCTGTGTGATTCCAATTTGTCTTTGTGCAACCTACCCCTTCCCAGAAGTTTGTACACGCTTAGCTGAATCACCCTGTATACGAAGTTTCAGAATATTTAATACTATCGTAAAATTTATGCTTGAAAGAAGTATAAGATGTTTCTTAACAATGTTATGTTTAAAGTCGAATTTACGCGAAATTAAAAAAACAAGAAAGATGACACCGAATTTTCGGGTGTAACAAACACGTCTTTTGAATCCGTTCTGACGCAAATTAAATTTATCAAAGCTATTCAAAGTCAATGGAACCGGTATGGAAAACAATAGATCTGACGAAAGAAAGAAGATTTTCAATCGGGTTTTTAATCCCTCAGATATTGCTGTAAACGGAATCGTGAGTTTACGAACTGTTAGAAACAGAGTTATCGACAAAACTAAGATGTGATTTTACGTCCCCTGGTGGGAAAACCATGCATTATTTTAGGAAGAAAGTGTTGTCAAAAGGTTTTTCCATATGAGCGGTATCGGTCCAAGAAAAAAAAATTTAGTCGAGTTTTCAGGAGCCCAGATTTTGCTACAAATACATCAGAAGCAGAAATTAACACTCATCACCCCTGGTGACCAAACCATTCTTTACCAAACATTAGAAATTATGTGAAAAATATTTCCCTTCAGGTCTTGTATGCGATGCAGGAAGAATTTTTCAAATCGGAGTTTTAGGAGCAGAAAACGCAATTTACCTTTGTGTGCCCTAGCGGAAAGTCTATGATTTACTTGAAAATTTGGAATTTATAGGAAAAACATTCCGCACCGGATACACTATCCAACAAAGAAGGAATTTTTCAAATCGGACTTTTAGAAGTAGATATATTGACAAAAATAAGATATAAATTTAAGTCCCCTGGCGTAGAAACCATGCATGATTTCCACAAGAAAATGTTACTAAAAAGTTTGTCGACATGAGTAGTATCGGTCAACAAACCACTATTTTTCAATCGAGATTTTAGAAGCTCATATTTTGCTGCAAATATATCAGAAGCGGAAATTAAGACTTACGCCACCTGGTGGCCAAACCATTTTTTACAAAAATTAGAAATTATGTGAAAACGATTTCCCACCAGGAGCTGTATCCGGTGCAGAAAGATTTTTTCAAATCGGAAATTTAGAAGCAGATATATAGGCGAAACGCACTTTACCTTTACGCCCCTAGCGGAAAGTCTATGAATTATTTGAAAATTTTGAATTTATATGAAAAACATGTCACACTGAAAAACATTATCCAACAAAGAAGGAATTTTTCATATCGGACTCCTAGAAGTAGAGATATTGACAAAAATAAGATATACATCTACGCCCCCTGGCGGAGAAACTGTGGAATATTTTAGGAAGAAAATATTCCGAAAAGGTTTATCGATGTGATTGGCATCAGTCTACGAAAGAATTTTTTCAATTGATATTTTAGAAGCTCAGATTTTATGGCAAATACATCAGAAGCAAAAATTAACACTTACGCCCCCTGGTGGCCAAAGTATTATTTACCAAAAATTGAAAATTATATGCAAAAGATTTTCCATCAGGAGATGTATCCGTTGTAAAAAAAAAAAAAATCCAATCGGAGTTTTAGAAGTAGAGTTATCGTGAAAAACGTAATTTACTTTTACGCCCCCTAGAGGGAAATCTATGCGTAATTTAAAAAAGAAACTATATCTAAAATACTTTTAGACATAAATGGAATCGAAAGATAAAATAATTTTTTCAATTCGGATGTTTAGAAGCAAATATGTGGAATAAAACGTATTTTTGAATTCGACATCATCTGCATTTACGCCCTCTAGCGGCGAAATTGTACATCGTAAAAAAAACAACGAAATGAAGGATCATCATTCGCATATTTCAAGCTTTCGAATGCAAAAAGAATTTTTCAAATCGGACTAATTGTTGCAGAGATACCGTGGGTATAGGCGGACGGACGGACAAACCGTTAACATAAACACGATCTTTTTTTACAAAAGACGTGCTAAAAAGCGTTACAAATTATATATTTTTATCGCATTGCAAAAATCATGCAGCATATGAAAACAAACTTCTCCTTTGACAACTCTACCTGTCTATAAAAATCCTGATTCAGGAATAAGTGAAATCCAGTGCTTCAGCAGAGTTGTATAAAAATGAAATGTATCTGCGTACACAACCATTGAAACAGAAAACTTGCAGCAAACCCGCGAAGCGCGAACCACGATAACAATACAATAAAATAATTTTAAAAAGAATTAATAAAACAATAAATAATTATTACAATATTACAGATTCCAATGAGAACAAAATAAGTACATTACAACTGAATGTGAAACAATGTGTGTGAAATGCACTTATATGGCAAAATATTAAAATATTGGGCCATGACATTATCATAGAAAATATCATTAAATATTGGGCTATGACATTATGAACCTCATAAATACAAGAGACTGAAGAAAGTTTTTATATCCAGAAAAACAGTTCCATCGATGAACCTTGAAAAATTGTGAATAGAACTTTCAGCAAGTTAATTCAAAAATACTAGAGCCGCCCTAGTGGTCTAGTGGTCTGGCTTGTGACCATTCGTTCGAGATAGGTCAGGGTTTGAATCCCGGTGAGTCATGGATGTTGTGTTTGTCTTACGGCACTGGTTCTCTCCCTTCTCTGGAACCAATGGCCTTAAATTAGGGACAGGCGACTGCTTATAGCCCATTGAGTTGCTCACGGTGGTCGTTAAACCCCCAATCAACAAAAAAAAAAAAACCCTAACAAGATGCATAAGAAAATGATTTTAATTTAACAACTGGCAATATGATTTAAATTATGTTTGTGTAAACGAAACTTTTGATACAATTCCTACACTTTGAGAACAGGCCTTGATAAAATCTAGAGGCCAGAAATGTCTGTAAAAACCAAAGAACTCAGGATATGTGAAAAATAATTGAAAGTTCTTCAATTTAAAATAGAATAATCTCAGTTAAGCCTTGAGTAAGCGTTTTAATTGCTGTAAATAACATTTTTATTTTTTCTAATCTACAAGCAAAACTATCATCTGCAAAACCTGCTAATAATTTGAGAACTATACACGCACGTCTGTATTCCGCTACTCTGTGCTTCAGTATGGAACTCGTAAATTTACAGCTTTATTTATTTATTTATTTATTTATTTATTTATTTTTACTGCGGATCGTGAGTGCATCCATTTGATACCAGAATGTTGAATATTGATGATACGTTTAGGACTATTCAGCTCCGCCACGAAATAGTGGGGATGCAAAGTTACAGCCCAACGATTTACCAATTTTTAGAACGTCTTTTGTGAAAAAAGATCGTGCTTATGTTATCGGCTTGTCCGTCCATCCCTCTGTGGGCACCATATCTCTGCAACTAATTGTACGATGTGAAAAATTCGTTTTGAATTGGGTAGAGCTTCAAATGTGCAAATAATGATCCTTCATTCCGTTTTTTTTTTCACGATGTGCAATTTTGCCGCTAGAGGGCGTAAAGGCAGATGATATCGAATTCAAAATACATTTTATTCCATATATTTGCTTCTAAACGTCAGATTGAAAAAAATATTTTTCCTTTCGATTCCATTTATGCGGAAGACTATTTTAGGTATAGTAACTTTTTACAGTTACACATAGGTTTTTCCGCTAGGGGGAGTAAAAGTAAACTGCGTTTACCCCGATATCTCTGCTTCTAAAAATATGATTTGAAAAATTCTTTCTGCAGCAGATACAGCTCCTCATGGGAAATCTTTTGCATAGAATTTCTAATTTTTGGTAAAATACTGTTTGGCCACCAGGAAGCGTAAGTGCTAATATCTGCTTCTGTTGTATTTTGCAGCAAAATTTGTGCTTCTAAAGTCTCAAATTAAAAAATTCGCTTGTGTACCGATACCGCTCACATTGATAAAGCTTTTCGGAGTATTTTCTTTTCAAAATGGTTTCTCTGCTAAGGGGCATAGATATACACTGAGTGGCCACTTTATTATGACAACCTTACAGTTTTAAGCAAATGAGCTGTGGCTGCACGGTGTTGCCGCCAGAGGGCGAGGCTAGTATAAAAAGGGAAAGCTTAGTGCTTGCGACAGTAGTAGGAGAGATTTTTGGGTGACGAGATAGGTAAAAAATGCAATTTCACGGACTTTCAACGTGGGATGATTGTAGGAGCTCGGAGCCATGGAGCGAGTATCACTGAAACCGCATTGAAAGTCTATCGACATGAGTACTATCGGTCATTGAAAGTCTTTCCAGAAAGTACTGTCGACATGAGTACTATCGGTCTACAAACGACGATTTTTTCAATGGAGAATTTAGAAGCTCATATTTTGCTGCAAATACATCAGTAGCGGAAATTAAGATTTACGCCCCTGAGTGGCCAAACCATTTTTTTACAAAAATTAGAAATTCTGTGCAAACCAGGGTTGTGCAATTACGTGTAAAAAAAGGTTTCCTACGTGACAGGTAAATTACGCGTGAAAAACGCGTAAAATACGTACAAAACGTAAAATACGTAAAAAACGCGTAAAATATGTAAAAAAATTGAAAAAAAAACCATGGGTAAAATTATAGTTTTGAAGTGTACACCTGGATAATATGTCAAACACAAATATTATTAAATGAAAATGTACAATATTTTGCGTTATAGACATGGCATAGACATTCATGTCAAAATATTATCTTTGGTGAACAAACTGAACATAAAATTGTTTATTTTATAGAATTTCACACATATGAAAATACACTCGACAAATTTGAAGTTGTTAATAAAATATTGAATTCTATTCAATATACATTGTGATTTTTATCGATGCTAGTGCAAGAGGTAGATTATTTTCTCCATTTTTAATATACAAGAAAGAGCAGATATATTATAATTTCTAAAAAGATCTCTGTTAATAGGTGGCGGAGCTGTATGAACAATCTTAAGAGAATAATGATTTCGTAGTGAAATATACAAGAAATTTTAAGTTTAGAATGTAATATAATTAAAGTGGTTTTTATATTATATTATTTATACACACACATGAAAGAAAATTAGTTTTTGTACGTCTGTGTAAAAAACTGGTTTTTCAAATCGGAGATTTAGAAGCAAAGATATAGGGGGAAACGCAATTTACCCCTACGCCCCTAGCGGAAAGTCTATGAATTACTTGAAAATTTTGAAATTATGTGAAAAACATATCACACTGGAAACACTATCCAAGAAAGAAGAAATTTTTCAAATCGGACTCCTAGAAGTAGAGATATTGACAAAAATAAGATATACGAATACGCCCCATGGCAGAGAAACAGTGGAATATTTTAAGAAGAAAATATTCCGAAAATGTTTATCGATATGAGTGGCATCAGTCCACGAAAGAATCTTTTCAATCGATATTTTAGAAGCTCAGATTTCATGGCAAATACATCAGAAGCAAAAATTAACACTTACGCGCCCCTGGTGGCTAAAGTATTCTTTACCAAAAATTTGAAATTATATGCAAAAGATGTTCCATCAGGAGGTGTATCCGCTGAAATTTTGAATTTTTTTTTTTTTTAAATCGGAGTTTTAGGAGAAGAGTTATTGGGAAAAATGTAATTTACTTTTACGCCCCTAGCGGAAAATCTATGCGTAATTTGAAAAAATAACTATATCTAAAATACTCTTCGACAAATGGAAACGAAAGATAAAAGTATTTTTTCAATCGGATGTTTAGAAGCAAATATGTGGAATAAAACGTATTTTTGAATTCGACATCATCTGCATTTGCGCCCTCTAGCGGCGAAATTGTACATCGTAAAAAAAAAAACGAAATAAAGGATCATCATTCGCATATTTCAAGCTTCCCAATGCAAAAAGAATTTTTCAAATCGGACCAATAGTTGCAGAGATATCGTGGGTACAGGCGGACGGACGAACCGGTAACATAAGCACGATTTTTTTTACAAAAGACGTGCTAAAAAGGTCATCTTAAGCAGGATCTCAACAGTAAAGACAGGGTTATGATCATGAATAAATATCGAATTCAATAACATTCGAACTGGCAATGAGAACTGCTGCACGCAACCAGTTAAAGTTGTTAAATAAAAGGTATGTACTATGCGTTCTGCAGAAACCAGACCCTGTGTACTTGCTTGTTAAATGAATGTTATTTTTGCAGATTGAACAGTCAGTTTACCCTGTTAGGCTCCCCTCACGAATCTAGTGTAAATGGAGTGGTAATTCCTTTGTCAAGGCAGCAGTGTTCATAATCGTGTTATAGGAGGTGGCTTAAGATTGCACTGTGGGGAAAACAACAGAGCTAATAGTGGCGCAGTGGTCTAAGCGCTGGCTTCTGATCAGGGGTCCGGGTTCGAATCCCGGTGAGGCATTGATGTCGTGTTTGTCTTACGGCACTGACCCTTTCCCTTTTCTGAACCAGTGACCCTATAGGGCGACTGCTTATAGCCCATTGAGTTGCTCACGGTGGTCGTTAAACCTCCAATAAAAAAAAACAGAGGAAAATTAAACATGCATGAATGGTGCATGACAAGTAATGTATGCTTTCAAAGGGCATTTCAAGTAAACAAGTCGTCACCAGTGATGGGCTATAATAAAAGTAATTTTCTGAGCTCTTTCTGTGATTCCGTATGTGTAACAGAAAAGAAATTTCCTACACTCACTTCATGATCCCAGGAAAAACGGCGTGTTAATCACACAGAATAATGTCCATCACTCACACTGAATATTTGACCACACCGGCGGCCTGGTAGTTTGAGGTTTCTGATTATTCGTCCGAAATAGACCCTGGTTCGAGTCCTCGTCCCGGATCTTTTCCTTCCCTGGACACAATAGCCTCAGACTAGGGACAGGAGGTTCCTTATAGCCCAAAGAATTGCTCATGGTAGTCGTTAAACCCCAAAACAAAACAAAAATTAATATTTGGCATTGTGTGGATTGACAAAGAAGTATTTAGAGAAAAACTCAATTTTAACTTGCGGCTCCACGTAAAGCTCTTTGCTTTTATTGAAGTTACTGAAATTAAGCATTTAACATACACACACACAAAGACAACAGTAATCAGTAATAAATATGAATAAAAACTAGTAGATGACAAAGATAACTTTCCAACATGTTCAGGTCACTACATCATTATCATATCAGTCTTCTGCATCTTGAAAAGCTAAAACATTAGTCATCTTATCACTATAAGTGCAAACTCTCTGCAGTCACATTTTCGGTTAATTAGTTTCATAGAAGCGTCTATTTTTCGTCCATGATGGGCGCATATTATAACATACTGTACATGCGTATACGCCGAAGAGCCAAACCATTTTGACCACTTGCTTGATATGATGCCAGTCCTCCACGCGTCATTGAAATAGTTCTCACCACGGAGTGCAGTGAACGTTACTAAGATTTCTAAAGGCTTCTTGGGGTATTGGGTATCAACACGTTACCAGCAGACCCTTTAACTCTTGTAAGTTACGTGGTTGAGCCGCCGCAGACAGGATTTGCTGTTCCAACACAAACCACAGATGCTCGATTGGATTGATATCTGGGGAATTTGTTGGCTAGAGTAATACTTGGGAGCCTTCCTCATGTTCCTCGAACCATTCTCGAACAATCCGGGAAGTGTGGTGTGGCGCATTATTCTGCTAAAAAAGGCACTCCTAGAGGAAAATACCGTTGCCGTGAAAGGATGTACCTGGTCTTTAATGCTATTTAGGTTGGTGGTAGACGTCATAGCTTCCTGCACACGAGTGAATGGACACAGGGTTTTTCAGCAGAACATTACCCAAAGCATTACATTTACTCCACCGGATTATTTTCACCGTGAACACTGCCAACAACTCCCCCGGATAAACGACGCACACATTCCGGGACGTCCACATGATGAAAAAGCCAACAAAATCCATCAGACCAAACGACCTTCGTCCTATCATTCAAGATTCAGTTTTTCTGCTCGCGTAACCATTGCAGGCGTTTACGACGATGAGCCGAGGTTACCATCCCACTCGAAGCCGCCTCCTGTTACACAGCCCCATTTTCAGCAGAGTTCGATGTACTATGTGTTGTGACTACTCTCGTCACCAGCATTCAAATTACCTGCGAGTTGCACCAGAGTATCCCCTCTGTTAGCTTGTACCATACAGGATAGCCGTCGCTCATTTCTAGCATCGACGAGCGGTGGTTCGTGGTTTTCTCTCCTCGGACAAATTTTTGAAGGTACTAACGATGGCTGACCGTGAGCACCTGTCAAACCTTTACATCTCAGAAATGTTCTAACTCCGTCGTCTGGCCATTACATTTGGCCTTTGTCAAACTCGCGTAAATTCGCTACCTTTTCCACTTGAAGAACAAGAATAACACTGCTTAACATAGGTCAGAATCAGGTGTTAATTGTACTCTTTCATAACCTTCACACGCACTGGCGTTTACCTGCAGTTGCTTCGATTTACATAAAGGCGCGCTAATCATAGTATTTTGGCTATTCGGTATATATACATGTGCATGTATACACTGAAGAGCAATTGAATTAGAGTCAGCGGGCGTTATGCAAATATGGCGCTGTGGGCGGCCCTGTAAACGGAAAGGACATGATGTATGCAGCGATCCAACAATATAAGGAGCGATGCGACGGGAATCAGAAAGAGTCGGACGCAGTATGGGTAAGACGAAGGATCTAAGCGCATTTGATCGTGAGCAAATTGTCGGGGCCCGACGAATGGGTCACTCCGTCTCGGAAGGCGTACAGGCACTGGGATTTTCACGAGCCACTGTGTCACGGGTGCACCATGAGTATTTCGAATCCGGTAAAACCATCCCTGCAAGGGCCAACTGCCGTGGACAACAGAGTGTGGATGAGCCAGCTCACATTGTAACAGCGGATAGACGGGCCGCACTGCAAGAAATCACCCGGCAATTTAACGCTGGTGCACAAAAACGTGTAAGCAGCCACACCATCCAGAACCATCTCCTCGCTATGGGGTACAGAAGCCATCGTCCCACGAGGGTACCGCTGCTGACCGCACATCACAGGGTGCAAAAATTAGTATGGTCGCGGTAACATCGCCACTGGACCCTACACATGTGGAAAAATGTTTCCCGGACTGATGAGTCGAGATTTACGTTGGTACATGCGGATAGCAGGATACGAGTACGGCGTAAACCACATGGAGCGATGGATCCTTCTTGCCAGCAGAGTACTCTTCAAGCTGGTCGTTGTGGCATTCTCGTCGGGGGACTGTTTATGTGGACTGAAATGGGACCCCTAGTACGTGTGACATCGTCCCTCTCAGGTCAACGTTACCGGGATATCCTGGACGACCATTTGCTCCCGTTTGTGCGTCTTCAACATCCCACTGGGGACCTCATCATGCAACAAGACAATGCATCGTGCCATCGCTCCCGAATTGTATCCGAATGGTTGGGTGAACACTCCGCCGACGCAACCTCGCTTCCTTGGCTAGCTAGGTCACCTGACCTCAATCCCATCGAGCAGATCTGGGATGCCACCGAGAGAGAGTGAGAGAGAGAGAGAGAGAGATGTTCGAGGCTCTGACCACCCTCCATCAAACCTTCGTGAACTGTGGGATCTTGTTCAGGGGTCGTAGATCGGTATGGCTTCCGAACGCTTCCCGTGTCTTGTCGAGTCCATGCCGAGACGAATCGCCGCCGTCATCAGGGCGAAAGGTGGTACTACACGTTACTAGACAGCATGGGTCACACCGCTGTACGCGCTACCTGGTGGCTAACCTGCATCTATTTCGCAGTCGATCAACGGAGTGTGAAGGTTGCATTATCAGAGCTGGACGTCAAAAAGTGCAATCCACACAACATAGTGAGCGACATATCTGAGTTTCAAAGAGGAGAGATTGTTGGTGCACGTCTGGTCGGTGCATCTGTGTTCAAGACAGCAAGTCTTTGTGGTGTATCGCAAGCCACGGTATCCAGGGTCATGTCGGCATACCAGCAAGAGGGAAGAATCACATCCAATAAGAGTAACTGTTGAGGTAAGAGGAAGCTGTCTGACAGGGACGTCCGGGTGCTAACACAGATGGTAGCCAAAAAACATAAAACCACAGCTGAACAATTCTTCGCAGAGTTGAATACGCACCGCGACTCACCTGTTTCCATCAAAACTGTTCGTCGGAAGCTTCACCGGGTCAATATTCACGGTCGTGTTGCTATCGCCAAACCCTGGATCACTAGTGTGAATGCTAAACTTCGGTTGCAATGTTGCCAGCAGGGCAAATCGTGGACGTTGGATAACGTGAAATGTGTATTGTTCTCCGATGAATCGTCCTTCACTGTCTTTACTACAACCGGGAGAGTTTACGTGTGGAGACATCAATCACAGGCTTACCACCTGGACTGTTTATTACCCACAGTGAAGCACGGAGGGGTCTCGGTGATAATTTTTGGGACAGTCTGTCGGCCCGCTGATTCTTCTTGAGGGGCACATCACGGCTAAGGACTATCGGACAATTCTGGAGGACCACATGCACCCAATGGTTCAAATATTGTACACCGACGGTGGTACCGTGTATCAGGATGATAATGCACTGATGCACAGAGCCAAACTGGTGGAAGAGTGTTTTACTGAGCATGAAAGTGAGGTTGAATATCTGTTATGGCCTGCACAGTCACCGGACTTGAACATTATTGAGCCACTTTGGGACGTTCTAAGGAGCGTGTCAGGAAACATTTTCCTCCACCAGAATCACGTCTTGAGCTAGCCACTTTTCTGCAAGAAGAATGGCTTGAAAATCCTTCTGGCCACTGTACAGGACTTCTATCGGTCCTTTCCACGACGAATTGTAGCTGTATTGGCCAGCAAAGGGGGGCCCTACACCGTACTAATAAATTGTTGGGTACTAAATTCATGTGTTTCTGTTTCGTTGTCCACGCCTGTATATAGTATAGGTAATCGAGTCCTGAAGATCCTTTTCAGTACAGACAAATACACTCACGGACAATGAAATTTGCGCACCAAGAAGGAAGCACCGGCTCGAACCGAAATTTTATGGATGTAATGATACAGATGAATGATACACATGATGGCAAAAACAAAGCTGCAGTACAATTACAGAGGGATCTGTGGCACCCAGTCCGGTCATCGTCAATAGCGCTTCGCACCGCCTCGTGCGGCGATACATGCTGCAATACGGTCCGCCTTGGAGGCGAACAGACGCCTGATGTTTTCCTGCGGCAGACTGGCCCACACGTGTTGGACGGTGTGCTCCAAATCCCGGATAGTGCGGCAGCCGGCGTTTCAACTGGTTCCACACATGCTCGATAATGGGCATGTCCAGGGAGTGGGCAGGCTATGGAAGTGTCTGAACATGATGTTGGCAGTCCTGGACAACTCGAGCCGTGTTTGGGCGGGAATTAGCCTGCTGGTATAGCGCACCTGGAATCCCGGCCAGGAATGGGAGCACATGGAGAAGAAATTTCTCATCCACATACCGCTGGCCCCCGTCAATGATCTACATACCACTACTAGAGCTGATCGTCTATCGTAGGCAATGGCTCCCCAGAACATAATGCTTGCAGTGGGGGAGGTATGGCGCTCGATAGCGAGGCTAGGATTGTGCCGTTGACCCGGGGACATCCATACCCAGACACGATGAGCATCTGTACCCAAAACGAAGCAGCACTCATCGCTAAACCCTACACGTCGCCAGTCTGTGGCGTTCCACTTCGCTCTGGCTTGGCACCACAGCACACGGAGCTGGCGATGTTCTGGTGTTAATGGCAGCACACGTATGGGGCGCTGGGAGCGCAGATTCGCTTCCGCGAGGCGTCGGTAAATGGTTCGTGGTCACACAGGAGCCGCTACATCTGCCTGTATAGTAGACCGGGTCCCCGTGGGATCCGTTCGTGTCTGGCGCACGATCCGTCGATTCTCTCTACCAGTGGTCCTTGTGGTCCGTCCAGAGCCGCTCCGCCGTGTGGCAAAGCCGTCACGTGTCCACTGCTCCCAACACAGTCGGACGGTATGGTCAGAACAATCCACGTGGCGGGCTGTAATGGCGCGCCGACCACCCTGCGGTTTTCAGCCCGATGATCAGGCCTCTTTCAAAGTCAGCAAGTTGCGTAAATCGACGTTTCTGGCGTCTACCCGGCATTCTTGTTACTCTGTTCTCTTGCTTGCGTCGGCCGGTACTTCTCCCTTTCATGGAGCATCGACTACACGCCGGTTTATAAGGCTGCCGGTTCGTGCTTGCAGCGCCACCAGAGGGTGTACGATCATGTGCAATCGCACCAAACGTGTATCATTTGCATAGCAGCACGCACTCTAACTACTGTATTTGCAAAGTTTCTCGGTTGTAGCATGTTTTTTCTAGGTGCGCAAATTTCATTGTCCGTGAGTGTCCCTTTACCAAATTTTAAGCTGCAGTGCTCATATTTATATGGGTTATATAAGAAGCAAAGTTAATAATTTCATACATTTACTCAGACACAAAAATCACTTTTAGGTCCCTAAGTCTCAGCTTAGGCCTTTTTAGCAAATGCGTGCTCATATTAGTTACCAACGCAGTCAAGTTAGTAACTTTGCAATTTTAGTCATGGGTGCTCATATTAGTTTACGCACGAAGTCAAGTTAATAATTTTGCACTTTTACCCAGGCATAAAACATTTAATTATAAGGCCACAGGCCTCGGCTTTTTTAATGAATTTTAAGCTACCGTGCTGATAGTTTTCTAAAAAGGTTTAAGCCGAGGGAGGCCTAGGGACCTAAAATTGATTCTTTTTGTCTGAAAAAATATGCAACATTGTTAACTTGACTTTTTATGTAAACCTTATGAATATGAGCACGCACGAATAAAATTTGCTAAAAAGGCCTAAGCCCTTAACATTGACTCTTTTTCCTTGAAAAAATGTGCAACATTATTAACTTGAGTTTGTATGTAAACCTTATGAATATGAGCTCGCACGATTAAAATTTGCTAAAAAGGCCTAAACCAAAGCCTAGAGACCTAAATTTGATTCTTTTTGCCTGAAAAAATGTGCAACATTATTAATTGGACTTTTTATGTAAACCTTATGAACATGAGCTCTGAACATGACTTTTATGTAAACCTTATGAACATGAGCTCTGAATATGACTTTTATGTAAACCTTATGAACATGATTAAAATTTGCTCAAAAAGGCCTTAGCCGAAGCCTATAGGGACTTAAAATTAATTGTTTTTGTCTTAAAACTTAATCTTTGCGTTCTCTTTGACACGGAGAAATCAAAAGTGCAATTTGAGTATGATCCCCTAACGTTTCAGTGGTCTGTCTGCCGTACTTGCACCATGCTTCAACAGATCCTGTAATGAAATCCCAAGTTTTCGATAAACTGACATTTCGGTGAAATGACCCTTCGATGAAATGAACTTTTAGGTAAAGAGACCTTTCGGTGAAATGAACTTTTCGATCAAGTGACCCTTCGGTGAAATGCACCTTTCGATCAAGTGACCTTTCGGTGAAATGTATGTTTCGACCAAGTGATCTTTCGGTTAAACCATCTTTTCGGTGAAGTGATTTTCGGTCAAGTGACCCTTCGGTGAAGTAAACGGCGGGCAAATGAACCAGACCCGGAATATTCGGTGCCACAGTAATAAATATATCAAGCAATATACTACCCGCAATATCCAATCTCGTTGTAGAACTTCAAAAATCAGATCCTGCGATAGAAGACTTAAATTTAATAGTTAATCAAACCTCAAGTATTACTCCCGCGAATCGCTCCTATTACCAGAAATTAATTGTCCGTCATGTGCTTACGGAAAAGTGATAATGAAATTTTTCTGTTAAGATACGAAAGGAATTGCGGAAAAGTTTCTGAAAGTTCAGAATTTTCTTGGCATACGAAAAATGCGCAAAATTCAGGGTTTTTTTCCGTCATTTCACGGAAAAGGTTGTATATGTTTTGTTAATTTACTAAAGGAATCATAGAAAATGGTTCGTGAATTGTAAACATTTTTTACAGTGTATGTTACGTTTCCCTCCATACATCTGTTTATAATTATTCTGTTTGAAAGTTTCTTTTTTACTTCGGATATTTTTCAGTATATGAAACATTTTGTGCACAATTTGTGTTTTTCGTAATGTACATTTCTGCCGTTAGTGGGTGTAATTAGCTATTTCTACTTGCAAATGTTTCGTCAATTTCAGAAATCTTGTTCAAAAAAACCTTTTTTGTAACTGTTTCTTTATGAAGAACACTGCGCACACTATTTACTGTTTACTTGTATTTTCAAATAAATTGCATATATTTCTCCGGTAGGGGAGGTCAGACGCGTTTTCCACTTGGGGAAAACAAAATTCTGAGTCGGAAAAGTTACAAAAGACGTACGCATTACACCCTAGAATTCGAAGTCATCTTGCTTGTTTTAATATGTTTTTTAATTACAAAAGTAATTAATGGTGGTGTTTTTTGTGAGAGATCGTTTCGTTCACTATAAAGTTTATCACGTAAAGTAAAGTTTGCCTTCCCAGTGGTCGAGTGGTACGAAGCACTGCGCTCTAATCAGTCATGCGAAATGGTTCTGGTTTCGAATTCCAGGTGAGCCATGAATGGTATGCTTGTCTTACTGCACTAACTGTCTTCTCCCGCCGAAACTAGTCGCCCCAAATTAAAGACAGACGACTGCTTACCCCTCATTGAGTTAGTTGTTCACGGTGGTACAGAGGGTGAGTCGAAACTTTTGCAATATTTGCATAAACGCATATTCTGCGGCGGATATATCACGTATTTAAACTAGTTCAAGTCGCGCATTGCAGTCAATCGAAAGGGATATAAAGTGGTAGTCGTTGCTGTGAACAGCATTGCATGTCGTCGTTCTGTCTGTGGTTGGGACGCCTAAAAGATGAACAGCGACAACCGGCTCATTAGAGAACTTTTGTTTTACGAGTTTGAACTCGGCCATAACGCTGCTCAAGCAACACGAAACATGTATCATGCGAAAGGAGAAGCTTCCGTGGACTACAGCACCGCAACCAGATTGTTCAAGAAATTTTGCTCAGGTGACAGAAACCTCGGCGATCAGCCAAGGTCAGGTGGGCCGCGAACCGTGGATTCGGAAGCCGTGCACCAGGCTGTAGATGTAAATCCGACAACCAGCACTCGGAGATTATCCGGAGAGCTAGGCGTATCACAGACCACCGTGGTTCGTCATCTTCAGGACCTCGACAAAGGCGTACAAGAGCCGCCACATTATCCCTCACGAACTGACGCCAGTTGAAGCAAACCGTAAAGTGGAAGTGTGCACGAAACTCCTAGAAAACCAGCGCGATGTGCGTTTCATTGAAATAATTGTTACGTGCGATGAAAAGTGGGTTTATTACCGTAATCCTAACACACAACGGCAGTGTTTGAGCCCGGGCCAGTTTCCTGAACCTTTTGCCAAACGTGGGCGCTTCGAGCACAAGGTGACGCTCTGCGTCTGGTGGGATTTCGAGGGGATAATACATTAGGAATTTGTTCCAGACGGTCGGACCATCGACGCCAACCTCTACTCTGAACAGCTGGAGCGGATGAATACCATTTTGGAGGAGAAGTACCCGGCACTGGGGAATAGAAAGCGAGCTCTCCTACAGCAAGACAACGCTCGGCCTCATACCGCGCGAACGACCCGGGGAAAAACTCCGGGAACTTGAGGGCATCGAACTGACGGAACATCCAGCATATAGTCCGGATCTTGCCCCGTCGGATTATTATTTGTTCCGGTCAATGGCCCGCTTCCTTCGCGGGCGGCACTTCAACAACCAGGAGGAGGGGGCATTTGGGGTGAAGGAGTTTTTCGCCTCGAAGCAGGGCCGAATTAAGGGGGGTCTATAGGGGCTATAGCTTTGGGGCCCAGCATGACCAAGAATCCAGGGGGCATGCCTGAGCAAATAATAGAGACACAGAGAGAGAGAGAGAGAGAGAGAGAGGTTTATAAAATATAATAGTTTCACTTTTGTCTTTTATGATTTCCACTTGGTCAGAAACATAGGCTGGAAGACGAACATATTTCAAGACAGTGACTCGCCGACGGAAAAGGTTTCATATGGCTGTGTACAGCGGGGTCGGCGAGACAGTTTCAGCTTTTTCACGACCATCCATCCACACTTCCTGTTTGACTTGGAACCGTTAATGGCCGAAGTCCCCGTGGGCTTCACACGGCATAACAAAGAAGATGCACTAGGAAAAGTATACAACGCTAAATCAGTAGAAAATTCAAAGTAAAATCTAGGAATCCTAAACTTTTTAACTCACGCTCTTATGAAAACGATGAAAAATACTGTGTCTTATTATGATAGCTCTGCAGATGATTTATTACTTCGAAGAATGCACTATAGGTATTAATTATCACAAGCTTCAGCTTCGTGTTTTAACGGACTTCATAATGATTCCCGTCATAAGTGCTGTAGGGGCCCACTCAATTGTCTTAGCCTTAGAGCCCGCTGAAATGTCTTAGCCTAGGGACCCATCCGGCCCAACGTCGAAGGACAAGAACTGATACCACCGCGGAATCGAAGAACTGGCAGACAGATGCCTAAAGACGGTGCAACACGTTGGCCTATGCTTTGAATGCCAGTCAGTTTTCGTCGTAAAGGTACGTATGAAGACATAAAGTGATGCAAATATTGCAAAACTTTCGACTCACCCTCTGTAGTTAACCTCCCCAAACAAAAGAGTTTTTGTCATATATATTTTTCAGCATAGGATTCCAAGGAAATATTATAATTCACTTTTGTTTTAAACCTGTGTCTTTGCAAAATAAAAAAAAATCATTAATTATAGTTGGAACCATTGCCAGAACTTCAACAGAATTCTTTTGGAAATCTACTCATCAGGCTTATATCAGATTGAGACACCACTGGCTCTCCCGCCATAGGTCACATCTAATCTTTGGCGCAACGTCTCAACAGGCAAAAACAAAATAAATTATACAGTTGTTAAAACAGTAAGGCTGTATAATTGATGAAGATTATTAAATCCCTTGTTTTCTCTGTCTATACTAAAGTGACCAGATTTTTGAGAGCAAAACTGAGGACAAAATAACAGGTTATCCTCAGTTTCAATGCGAAATCGAGGACAATTTCATTTCAAAATGAGGACATGATTGAGGACAACGTCTGGCACATTACGGTAAAGTCGATGATCATTAGAAGAATGTTATGAACTGTATCGTAATTGTCCAATTTCATGGGAAAACATCGGATGAATCAGGATGATTTTCATGTGAAAAAAGTATAAAATAGCAATAAAATACTATTATGCAGAGTATTAATTCTGATAAATTTTAAATGTTACTTATAGGGAACAGCACATGCAAACAAAGCTGCATTTTGATTTTGCGCTGAAATTTTATTGTGATTCTGCGCAAGAAAAAATATCGGAAGTGAGAAAATTATAATATGTACGAGGCAGACAGAAATCATGGAATACCTGTATGTTATCCCTATGAGAATGAATTTTCCAAGTCCAATAACTTCACTTGAAGAAACCCTTTAACGAAAACTGTACTGAACAAAAGTTGAACTCTCAATGGAATGTACCAAATGCAACTAAATTTAGCATCAGTTGATGCTGAAAAAGATGAGGTTTAATACCCATCCTATAAAAATGTTTAGTTAAATTCAGTTAACACAGAAACGAAATAACGTCTTGATTGTCGAGACGACTTTGTTCAATGCTTCGGCGTAATACTGCATGATTTCTCTGATTGAGGACGAAGCATTGAAATTGAGGACTGTCCCCAGAAAATGAGAACGTCTGGTCACCTTAGTTTATACGCCCTGAAGCTTTTGTTCCATTAGTTTCAGTAGTTTCAAAGCAGCTTCTTGCCTGGACATGACGTCACCTGCAGCACTTCAGGGCCGACTAAGCACGTGAGGTGACTTATGGCGGCCAGTGCTGCGTGGATAGTAGTTGTGTCTCCACCTTATATAAACTCGATGAATCTACTTGTGTATAATTTTTTTGCTAATTGCAACAATAAAAAAAGAAGGGCCGCATGTGGCCTAGTGGGCAACGTTCGTTGCTGCCACCGAAAAGGACCTCAGGTTCGATCCCAGCAGGTGCGAACGCTCGATCCACTAAATATCCGCCGTGCGTCGGATGGGCACGTTAAGCCGTCGGACCCCGGGTACTGGCCTCCCCGGTAATAAATAAGGGCGTCTTCCTCTCCCTTTCTACTTCACTTCCGTGTCACTTTCCTATCGGGCACTCTAGCCCAAATCTCCTAGCTTCCTATTTCAAAGGGTTGTTTAAGACCTGTGGTCAGACACTCCCTTCCTGAATTCCTCTACAGATGATCATTTGATCAATAAAAAAAGTGTAATAAATAATAAATTATTACAGCATGTTTATATTTTTTTTATTGGCGGCTACTGCCGAAAAGAAGTTCAGAAAATTCTAATGAGTACTTGGTAATATAAAATTTGGTCTCCCCTACTTGGCTCTGTCCAGCTTGTACCTGAGCTCGGCTAGGCCCCGTACGTGAATCCAGTTGCTCTTTAGTACCTCTAGAACAGTGTTGAAAAATTAGCTCTCAAAGATGCCGCTGTATTTTCATAAAAGTCCACTCGTTTGCTGTAAATTCCGGCGGAAATTTATATGTATAGCTAAAATATTTCTTTTAAAATAAATGGAACTTTCACTGATCCATTGAAAATCAAGTTTTGAAATAGCCTTTTAATTCTCTCAATTTAGCTTCGTGTCGTTTTCCTTTCGATACATCACAAAATTCAGAACAGAAATTGTCATGACTAACTGGTAAAGGTTTGGGCCAGCTTACTGGAATTTCGCAAATTTTGACATCAATTAAAAAAGTATTGAATTACGGGCACCTGTAAAAGTTTTCAAAGAAATTTGAAATCACGTAAATAAATGCTTTATTTCATGTAATAATCTAAATAGAGTCAACTACAAAATAAAATATTAAAACGTGAAACACATCGTTGAACCCCTGGTTTGATTTGCAGCAGCAGAGAATGAAGACATTGTTTCAATCTTGTTTAGAATTGCTTCTTGTGTTTGGTAGCTACGTATAACATAATTTGCCGAGATATTTAAGGCTGTCCTGTTCCCACTAAAGGAACTCTGACGACCGCCAATAGCGGTATAACTATACCATCGTGATTAGAGGAAATGCTATCCCACACTCACCAACAACCCGCTTGGCCAGCGTAGTGAGTTATGGCCAAACCCCTCCAAAATGATTCCACAACTTAAATCTTGGCCCTCAGTCTCCGGCAGCTGGAAAGTACCTGGCCAAGGCAGCGGCCAGTGGACATGAAGGCAGAGGGTGCTAAGAATCCCCGGAGGACCGGACAAGGCTGCCATCAGATGTTGACCTTGGCTACGTATAATTGACGCTCCCAATCTTCTGATTCAAGGTTTCTTGAATTGGAAGAGGAACTACAAAGGATCAAGTGGGACATCGTCGGGCTAAGTGAGGTAAGGAGAAAAGGAGAAGATCTCATTGAACTGAAAAGTGGACATCTCTTCTACTATCGTGGGACAGATACTGGCAGAACTAGTGGTGTTGGATTTATAATAAACAAGAAACTGAAGGATAAAGTTGTAGAAGTTGAAAGTTCCTCTGACAGAGCTGCACGACTCGTTATCCAACTCTCGAGAAGATACCAGGCTCAGATTGTTCAAACTTATGCACCCACCACAAGTCATCCTGAAGAAGAAATTGAAGAATTTTATGAGGAAATTCGTTATCTAAATAATAAAGGTCAGCAGCACTTGAAGATAATTATGGGAGATTTCAATGCAAAAATAGGGCAAGAGCAACAGAATGAAACTTCAGTAGGTAAATTCGGTCACGGCAACAGAAACCAGTGTGGAAATACTCTCGTAGAGTTTGCAGGGGCAGAAGGGTTTTTCATCTTGAAATCCTTTTCCAAGAAAAAAGCCACACAGGAAATGGACATGGAGACATCCAAATGGGACAAGTGAAATTGTTTTTATTATGTGTAACAAAAAATTTGTCATAGAAGACTGCAGTGTGCTAAACAAGTTCAACACAGGTAGTGACCATAGATAGGTGAGATGTAAGATGCACCTCAACACTAAACTCGAACGTGGCAAGCTCATAAGACAAACAAAATGTATTGACATAACCAACTTTAAGAAACACCATAATACCTTCAAGTTAGAACTGAAGAACAGATTCTTTGCTTTAGAAGACCTAACATCGGAAGAAGTGGATATTTCTGAAGTTAGCAGAAAAGTAACCGAAGCTCTTATGGAAACAGCAACAAGATTAGCTGGGTCTAAGAACAAGTTGCATGTGAACAAATTATCAGGAAAAACCAAAATGTTGATGCAAAAAAAGAAGAGAGATGAGAACAACTAAAGAAGATGTGACTTCCAAAGTGGAATATATAGAGCTATGCAAGACAGTACGAAAAAGTATCACTGAAGACGTAAGGAAATTCAACTGTGAACTAGTGAGGTAAGCAATTGAAAACAACCAAAGCCTAAAGATAGCAAAGGGACATCTCAGTAAGGGAAGAAAATAGATCATGGCACTGATAAAAGAAGATGGTTCTGTAACAAACAAAAGAGGCGAAATTTTGACAGGAGTGAAGGATTTCTACTCCAAATTACACTGGTGGAAAGTGAAAAAAGAACACCAAGAAGGAATTGGCGGACGATCATGAAATTTACATATGTTAATGGGATCGAGTTTATGTAGGTGTGATGTGAATGTCGGGACCAACCGGTGAGCGCTTACGCCACAGCACGGCATAATATGCAAATTATCGTCGGTGGTATTTAAGGAGTACGGCGAAGTGAATGTAATCAGTCGTCGGCGTACGGACACGTGCGAAGACCCTGAAGAAGCTGCAATGCCTGAACATGGAAGACGTGTACAATTTCAGCAGTTATCGGACTTTGAGCGAGGTCGTCTAGTCGGACTCCGCGAGGCCGGGTGGTCGTATCGTCGTATTGCGGAGCGAATTGGACGGGACGTATCGGTGGTGGTACGATGGTGGCGTAGATGGTCCGAGGAACATCCCCACACGAGAAGACGTGGAACCGGGAGTCACAGACGTACTGATGAGCGGACCGATCGACGCATAAGAAGAGTGGCGTTGTCAGGCAGAACATCCACTGCGACGCAAATCCGAGCTGCCGTTTAACGTGACTGTGCGAACAATCCGCAACCGTCCACTGGATGCAGGACTACGTGCACGTGTGCCTCTGGCATGTACACCTCTGACTCCAGCCCACCGTGAGGAACGGCTGCAGTGGTGTCGCCAACGTCTGCACTGGAGAACGCAATGGCAATTTGTCGTGTTCAGCGATGAGAGCGGATTCTGCTTGGGAGCCTCCGATGGCCGTATGCGTGTTCGCAGACGCACAGGGGTGCGTCTCCACCCTTCTTGCATCCGCCAGCGACACACAGGGCCTACACCTGGTCTCTTGGTGTGGGGAGCGATCAGCTATCACTCCCGTACACAACTAGTGTTTGTATCTTGTACGTTAAACAGCATCTCCTACATCAACAACATCATTCAACCCGTTGGTGTGCCATTTGTAAGGTCGGTCCATCGTGGTGTTTTCCAGCAAGATAACGCACGCCCTAACATGGCACGTGCAACGCAACATGCACTTCAGGGTGTGAGACAACTTTCATGGCCAACACGTTCACCGGATTTGTCCCCCATCGAGCACGTGTGGGATTTTATGGGACAACAACTTATACGGTCTCCGCTCCAAGCCACGACCATCCCCGATTTACGCGTCCAGGTTGAGGATGCTTGGAACTCAATACCCCAAACTTACATCCAACGTCTGTACGACAGACTCCATGCCAGAATTGCACAGTGTGACGCAGTTCATGGCGGTTCAACCTCGTACTTACCATGTTACATGGAAATATTATTTTTCAGTTTACCAGCAAATACAGCTGTATTTTGCCATAACGTTTTGATCACGTTATCCTCTGTATTCCGTTATTATGCTGTATAAATTTCATTGGTATCAGACGTCTCCTTCTTGGTGTTCTTTTTTCACTTTCCGCCAGTGTATATGAAAGAGATGATACATGTACTCCAGACATCATAAAAGGTACCAGTACCAGAGTTCTTCCAGTCCTCCCAGCAGAAGTTGCACATGCAATCAAGAACATGAAGCGGGGAAAAGCTCCAGGAGAAGATGGAATTACTGTAGACATCATACAAGAAGCAAGTGGAGAAATTGAAACGGTACTCGCCCAAATTTTCACTCGATGCCTTAATGAAGGGAAGATTCTTGAGGACTGGAACAACGCTACAATGATCCTGCTACATAAAAAAGGTGACATTGAGGATCTTAGGAACTACAGACCTATCAGATTTATATCAGTGGTTTATAAAATCTTCACTAAAGTTCTTTCACACCGCTTAAAGGTAACACTGGACATAGCTCAAACGAGAGAACAAGCTGGATTCAGGAGTGGCTACAGCACAATTGATCATATCCACGTACTGAGAGAACTAATTGAAAGAGCGAGGGAATATGAACTTCCATTGTGCATGGCTTTTATCGATTATGAAAAGGCCTTTGATTCGGTTAAACCATCAGCAGTTACAACAGCTGTGAAATCCTGCGGAATTGAAGATGCATACATTAATATTATTAATAACATCTATGAAAATGCAAGTGCAAAGATTCGGCTGTTTGAAAATACAACACACATAAAAATTGGAAAGGGAGTGAGGCAAGGTGACACCATATCTCCGAAGCTCTTTAATGCCACATTTGAAAATGTCTTTCAATCACTGGACTGGGAAAACAAAGGGATAAAGATTAATGGAGATTATCTAACTCACCTTCGTTTTGCTGATGACGTAGTCATTTTTGCAACTACCCTATCAGATCTGCAAGGTATGATCCAGGAACTTGCTGACAAGAGTAAAGAAGTGGGATTTAAAATGAACTTTCAGAAGACAAAAGTGATGTTCAATGCTTTTACAAGAAATGAAGATTTATCGATTGATGGAGAAAAGCTGGAGATAACAGACACATGCGTTTGTCTTGGACAGCAGATATCAAGTGAGGGTCACATTGATGAAGAAATTAATCGGCGTACAAAACTTGCCTGGAGAGCTTTTGGAAGAAACAGCATAATTTTCAAGAGCAATATGCCATTATGTCTTAAAAGAAAAGTGTTTGATCAATGCATCCGTCCAGTGCTTACGTATGGTGCAGAGACGTAGACCTTAACTAAAAGAGACATACAAAAGCTGCAGACAACTCAAAGAAGAAGCATGGAGAGGTGCATTCTTGGTGTAACCAGGAGAGATAAGAAGAGGAACTCGTGGATCCGAAAAATGACAAGAGTGGAAGACATCATGATCAGAGTTAAATCTCTGAAATGGCAATGGGCTGGACATACTTCCAGAAAGACAGACCATCGATGGACAGCCGAAATTTTAGATTGGATTCCAAGGGACAGGAGAAGACCTAGAAGAAGACCACATGGGAGATGGGTGGATGAAATTCGAAAGCATGCGGGAGTAACATGGAGGACACTGGCACAAGACAGACCGTTGTGGAAGAAACTTGGGGAGACCTTCATCCAGCAGTGGATTGATAATGGTTGACAATGATGATGACGATGATGATCACATATGTAAATAAAATAAAGTTAAGATGGATCCACCTACAAATTCTGCCCCATGCTTCAATGGTAAAAACTTCTGCTGACATTTTTTTCCAATGGTAAAAACTTCTGTAGACATTTGTTTTCAGTGGTAAAAGCTTCTTTAGACATTTGTTTCCAATGATAAAAACTTATGTAGGCATTTATTTCCAATGGTAAAAATTTCTGTATATGTTTGTAAAACCTCTGTAGACATTTGTTTCCAATGGTAAAAACTTCTGTAGACATTTGTTTCCAATGGTAAAAACTTCTGCAGACGTTTGTTTCCAATGATAAGAACTTCTGTAGACATTTTCTAATGGTAAAAACGCCGCCCCGGTGATGCAGTGGCCTCTGATTATTCGCCTGAAAAAGCCGCCCCGGTGGCGCAGTGGTCTAAGCGATGGCCTCTGATCATTTGTCCGAAAGGGGTCCGGGTTCGAATCCCGGTGTGGCATGGATGTTGTGTTTGTCTTACGGCGCTGGCTCTCTCCCTTCCCTGGAACCAGTGACCCTAAATTAGGGACGGGCAACTGCTTATGGCCTATTGAGTTGCTCACGGTGGTCGTTAAACCTCCAATCAAAAAAAAAATAATAATAATGGTAAAAACTTCTGTATACATTTGTTTCCAATGGTAAGAACTTCTGTTGACCTTGGGGTCAAAACATGCGGTAGTATGGAATGTTTAGAATTATTTGAGCAACTTAGATTTTCTGACAATAATTTAGCTGAAAATGTCGCAGGATAAGCTTGCTGGTTTATTTCGGAATAAAAAAATCAGTAGTACCTGCAGTTCTGTTAACATTTTCAGGTAAATTATTGCCAGAACATTTAATCTAAGTGGCTGAAATCACTCTAAATATTCCAGATTACCATGGTTGAACCCA
Organism: Macrothele yani; assembly: GCA_039090855.1. Taxonomy (NCBI): domain Eukaryota; kingdom Metazoa; phylum Arthropoda; class Arachnida; order Araneae; family Macrothelidae; genus Macrothele; species Macrothele yani. The sequence goes on along the minus strand of CM076998.1, from coordinate 57,369,970 downwards.
AGTGTTGATTCCATTCCGAAAATTAATGAAATTATGAAAAAAATGTGACATGATTACAATTAGTAAGCGATCGGGAATAACCGGGGACCTTTCTGAATTTTTTTTTCCTGAAAATGAAATAGTGTTCTTAATATGTCTATACTAAGAACACTATTTCATATAATATAAATAGAAAAAAATATATAGGAAGTATGTGTATACATCTGATATTTTTCCTGAAAATGAAATAGTTTTCTTAGTGCGTCTATAAATTCTTGCAATTAATTAAGAAAAATAATATACTTTTAAGTGATACTTTAACGAAAAAAAAAAATTCCATTTGTTATTAAAACCTAACAAATCGAAGCTTTTACGGCACTGGCTCTCTTGTTTCACTGGAACCAGTGGCCCTAAATTAAGGACGGGCGACTGCTTATTTTTTGTTTTTTTGTTTTTTGTTTGGATGTTTAACGACCTCCGTGAGCAACTCAATGGGCTATAAGCAGTCTATCCACAACTTGTTTGCATGTCCTATTATCTTAGCAGACGATATTTAACTACAGCAGACACTTCTTTCGTCTTCATCTAACACGCTGTTGCCGGTTTCAATTCTTTAGTTTCTGTAATTTCTTACCAAAAACGTTCTAAAAATGAGTGAACATCCTCTTTAGCTGCTGAATGAAGTAACGTCTGTCCTTGTCTTTCGCAATATTGAATGCACTTTCAGTTACTTGATTAGATGATACATCTTTTGAGATTTATTTGTATCGAAAGCCATCGTGCTGTTGACATCTGAATAAGTTGTTCACCGTACCCCGAAATTTCCTTAACTTCGTTTGACAAAAACAAAATTCAGCTAAATTCATTTTTCCCTTCCTCGCTGCCGTTGTGAATATTCCGCGGCTTTTAGCGAATATTCCATCGATCATGCAACACTGCCGTGTCTGGAAGCTCTCGTGGAGAGTGTATACGCAAACGAAGACAAGTGCTCACACATGTAACCAATCATGAATCGGCGATAAGTAACAGTTGCATCAGAAACCGGAAACTTGGCTCTTTCCTTTCGCACGTGCTCTGGACGTCACTTTTATCAGTGTTTTCGTCGGCGATGTGATGTCACCAGAGTGAAACTGAAGGTTATAACTGCGTGCTCGTGATAATTCTGTTTAACTTGATGCCTTTCATTTACTTTATACTGTGGAATTTCTACGCATTTTAGATTCTTGGATTATCATAATCATTCGTGAAATCATCTGCTGCGTAGAACAAGGTAATGTTTCTAATTAATTAAATACTTGCAATAATTGTTCAAACTGCCTTTTTTGTGAATGTTGTTGACGTCCCGGTGGCTCAGTAGTCTAAATTAGACATGAGCACGGGCCCGGGTTTTGATAAAAAGCCCGGAAACGGAACCAGGCCCGGTGCCGTCCCGGGCGAGCTGTTAGAACAAATATTTGACGGGCTCGGACCCAAGTAAATTTTCCCTTTCACTTTTTTAATTAATTTTATTTAACACTGCTAACCGAATTAACTAACGCAATGGGAAAAGCATAACTGAATTGTTGGGCTATTATAGGCTCTCTTTTGTTCTGTGTCTAAAATTATTAATTATTGTTTATTGCGTGTTTTGCGTGCGTTCCGTATCTCAAAAACTTCTGTGATTGTTTTAGTAACTAGGCAGTTTTTCCTAGATACGATGAAAACTGGTAATATAAAGTTTTCTGGCGACTACAATTTAAAGTTTTGTTAGCCACAATATGAACAAGAAAGATCACACCGAATTTTCGGATGTAATTAGCACGTCTTTTGAATCCGTTCTGACGCAAATTGAATTTATCAAAGCTATTCAAAGTCAATGGAACTGATATGGAAAACAATAGTATCTGACGGAAGAAAGAAGTTTTTCAATCCAGTTTTTAATCAATCAGATATTGCTCTAAACGGAATCGTGAACTTACGACCTCTGGTTGCAGACTTGTGCGTTAAGAAAATATGAATTTACATGAGAAACATTTCGCACCGAAAACGCTCTCCAACACAGAAATAATTTTTCAAATCGGACTCTTAGAAACAAGATATTGACAAAAATAAGATGTGCCTTTACGCCCCCTGGTGGGAAAACTATGCTTTATTTTAGGAAGAAAGTATTCTCATAACATTTTTTCGGTATAAGGGGTATCGGTCCAAGAGAAAAAAGTTTTTAGTCGAGTATTCAGGAGCTCAGATTTTGCTTCAAATACATCAGAAACTGAAATTAACACTTATGCCCCCTGGTGGCCAAACCATTATGTTTCAAACAAATTATATGAAAAATATTTCCATTAGGTGTTGTATGCGATACAGGAAGAATTTTTCAAATCGGAATTTTAGAAGCAGAAATAACGCAGAAAACGCAATTTACCTATGCGCCCCCTATCTAAAAGTCTATGATTTACTTGAAAATTTTGAATTTATATGAAAAACATTTCTCATCGGAAACACTATCCGACAAAGAAGAAATTTTTCAAATCGGACTCCTAGAAGTAGAGATATTGACAAAAATAAGATATACATCTACGCCCCCTGGAGGAGAAGCCATGAAATATTTTTAAAAGAAAATATTCCAAAAATGTTTATCGACGTGAATAGCATCGGTGCACGAAAGAAGTTTTTCAATCGTGGTTTTAGAAGCTCAGATTTTGTGGCAAAGACATCAGAAGCAAAAACTACCACTTACGTCCCCTGGTGGCCAAAGTATTCTTTACCAAAAATTATATGCAAAAGATTTTCCATCAGGAGCTGTATCTGCTACAGAAAACATTTTTCAAATTGGAGTTTTAGAAGAAGAGATATCGGGGAAAACGTAATTTACTTTAACGCCCCCTGGCTGAAAATGTATGCATAATTTGGAAAAGTAACTATCCCTAAAATACTCTTCGACATAGATGGAATCGAAATATAAAAGATTTTTTTAAATCTGATGTTTAGAAGCAAATATGTGGAATAAAATGTATTTTTGAATTCGGCATCATCTGCATTTACGCCCTCTAGCGGCGAAATTGTGCATCGTAAAAAAAAACGAAATTAAGGATCATCATTCGTATATTTCAAGCTTCCCAATGCAAAAAGTAATTTTTCAAATCGGACTAATAGTTGCAGAGATATCGTGGGTACAGACGGACGGGCGGACGGACAAACCGATAACATAAGCACGATCTTTTTTTACAAAAGAAGTGCTAAAAATGGAAAGTTTTGGTCATTCGGTGAAAACATGAAGGTGAGCCGAGGCAAAGAATATAAACGCTAAGTTAGATATTCTTTGGCCGAGGTAAATACATTAACTTGATACACTTGGGAAACAAAATGAAGGACATCTTGCTACCTGAATATTATGCACATAATAATAATACTTTCTCTCTCTCTTTTTTTGGGTGTGTGTGTGGGGGGAGGGGGGGTCGACATTAACGGGAAGCCCTGAAAAAATAATTAGGAGTAAAGTAAAACAATACTTAATTTTTTCGTTATTCACGTTGGGAAAATTTGTTCATATGTTCAAACCCTGGCCGGGACCGGGCCAGTCATAAGTAATGGTATAATGGGCCTGGAATGGGCCCGGGCCTTAAAAAAGGGGTCCGTGCTCATCTCTCCTCTAACTGAGTAGCGGATCCAACGGGGGGGGGAGGTACCATTTATTTTCCTTTCTAAATGGACAATATCTAAATAGTTAATGCATTTATTTTTGTAAGATATCATAGTAATAGATCCACAGGTTTTTGTAAAAGTTTTAATTACAACTAAAATTTGCTGTTAATTTGGAGATAAAATGTTTTGTTCTAGGTTTCACAGAAGGAAAAATAAATAGAGGTTCAGAAACAGAGAATGGTAGAGCGGAAGTGAAAAGAGATTTTGACTGATCATGGAAAGCAATGAGTGAGCTTTGTTCTGTTTTTTTTTTCCCCAGTATTATCTGGCATCATCAGTAATTGGGCGTAGGGAAAGTCAGCGTGTGGGGTAGACTGTGAAGTGTATGTGAGATAGTGTGGGTGACCGGAAACGAAACGGATCAATGTGTCGACAATTTCTTGAGGGTCAAACGGGTCGGGTCAAAGTCTTCCTGACCCGATTTTGACCCGGTTTTATTTTCGTTTTATTTTTGAACAGAAAAAAATTGGAAAAAAAAAAAAAAAAACCTTCCGAGGTCTTTGAAGTAATACTTCAGAACTACAGAATGTGATCCAGGAACAAGGGTAAAGAAATGGGATTAAAAATGAACTTTCAGAAGACAAAACTGAAGTACAATGCTTTTACATGGAATGAAGATTTATCAATTGATGGGGAAAAGCTGCAGATGCCCAATTCCTGCATTTACCATGGGCAGTAGACATTAAACGGGGGTCACATTAATGAAGAAATTAATTGTCGTTTTTGGAAGAAACAGCACAATTTTAAAGAGCAATGTGCCACTATGTCTTAAGAGAAAAGGCATCGTTCCAGTGCTTAACGTACGGAGCAGACAGAGACGTGGACCTTAACTGAAAAAGGACATACAAGGACTGCAGACAACTGAAAGAAGCGTGTAAAAGAGGAGGTTAACGACCACCGTGAGCAACTCAATGGGCTATAAGCACGTGCAAAAGATGCATGCTTGGTTAAGTTGTAGACTGCATTCCAAGGGGCAGGAAAAGACCGAGAAGAATACCCTGTGGAAGATGGGTAGATGGAGGAGACTGGCCCAAGACAGTCACTTGTTGAAGAAACTTGGGGAGACCTTCATCCAGCAGTGGACTGATAATGATTGATGATGATGTTATATTCGAATTTATAGTTCAAAGCAGATTTTTCTGGGTCAGGTCTGGGTCTAAAATTTTTGACCCGTTTCGAACTCTGTAGGTGATAGAGTGAAGTACGTACCTCGACTGAGCCGTAAACAAAAACTACTAACAAATTTCAGAGCTGGAAAATTTTCTATAAAATTAACCCGTCTGAATAGAAGGGATCAAACTTTAATTTGAAAGATTTTATTCAGACATGAGATTTAAAAAGCGTAAAGCTGGTTTCTTCGAAAAGTGGGCAATTGAGCGCTATGAAAATAGTGCTGGACTGCTGGTGTTTCAGTTCTCGTTCGCAGGGCAGTGCTGCAAGTTTATGGTGTATGTGTGTGCTCTCCACAAAGTCCCCCCCCTTTTTTTTTGAGAGAGAACAGCCCCCACTCCTAAAATGAGCTTTTAGATCCGATACTGCTCTGATTGTTTAGCCGAGGTGTGATCGGGTTCGAATCTCAGGTGAGGCATGGATCTCTCCCCTTCCTGGAGCCAGTGGCCCCAAATTAGGAAGAGGCGACTGCTTTCACAATTTGAATTGTTTAAGATGGGTGTCAAACTTCCAAACCAAAAATATGATTGCCCTACCGTTTTAGTAAGCGATATCATTGTTTGTTTGCTTTTCACAAAGCACGTCTTTTGCAAAAAAAAAAAAAAAAAAAAAAAAAAAAGATCGTTCTTATGTTATCACTTTGTCCGTCGTTGTGAAACACCATATCTCTGCAACTATTTGACCAATTTGATTTTTTTTTTTTTTTTTTTGCATTGTGAAGCTTGAAATATGAGAATGATGATGATTCTTGCATTCCGGTTTTTCCTAATGCACAACTTCGACGCTAGAGGGCGTAAATGCAGATAGCGAAATATATAATATCAAAATACATTTTGTTTCATATATTTTCTTTTAAATATCCGATTGAAAGAATTATTTCTTCCATTCGATGCCATTTATAACGAAGACTATTTTAAGCACAGTTCTATTTCAAGTAATACATAGATTTTCCGCTAGGGGTCGTAAAGGTAAATTGCGTTTTCCCTGATATCTCTGCTTCTAAAACTGCAATGTGAACGTTTTTTCCTGCACCGCATTCACCTCCTGATTGGAAGGGCTTTGCATATAATTTCTAATTTTGTTAAAGAGTGGTTTGGCCACCATGGGACACAAGTTTTAAGAGCTTCTGAAAATTCAACTGAAAAATTCCTTGTAGACCGATACCGGTCACCTCGGAAAACCTTTTCAAAATACTTTCTTCTTAAAATATTGCATGGTTTTTCCGCTAGGAGGCGTAGGAATATTTCTTATTTCTGTCGATATCTCAGTTTCTGAGAGTCCGATTTGAAAAATTCTTTGTTGGAGAGCGTTTCCGGTGCGAAATGTTCCTCACATAACTTCGCATTTTCTAGTAATGCATAGATTTTCCGCTAGGGGCGAGGAGGATAAATTGCAATTTCACCTATATCTCGGCTTTCAAAACTCCGTTTTGAAACCCGAGATAAAATTTTGAAAGAAAGAATATTTCAAAACACCGTTTTGAAATATTCTTTCCCCATCGGATACAGCAGCTCTTGAAGGGAAATGTTTTGCATATAAATTCTAATTTTTGTTAAAGAATGGTTTGGGTTTATTTTTGCTTCTGGTGTATTTGCAGCAAAATCTAAGCTTCTGAAAATTCGATTGATAAAATTATTTCGTGGACCACCCATACCGCTCCCATCCGAAAACCTTTTCAGAATGCTTTCATCTTAAAATAATGCATGTTTTTTCCGACAATGGGCGTAGATGCATATCTAATTTTTGTCGATATTTCTGCTTTTAAGAGTCCGATTTCAAAAATTCTTTTTTTGTTGGAGAGTGCCGCCGGTGCAAAATGTTTTTGATATAATTTCAAAATTTTTTAACGCATAAGTGTGCCCTGCAGGGCTCAAGTTCACGTCTACAGCAATACAGGGTGTGCCATATAAAAGAGGCCCGGGTATAATGAACGACAACAGTCAGGCAATGTTACTATACACGGTAAAAAAATTGAAATGACAGGAAAAAGGAGTAATTTACCTGCGTTTACAACAATTGCTGAAAGTGCTGTCCGCCGACATCAAGACACAACTGCACGCGACGGAACATGTTCGTAACGCGTCACAGCTCATCGGCAGTAATCTGGGCTATGGCATCCGGAATGTTAACTTTTAATTCATCAAGGCTTTGCGGATTAGTTGCGTACACTTACCCTTTCAATGCTCCCCATATAAAGTCACAGGTGAAGAGATCGGGGATCTGGGTGGCCATAGTCCCTTCGATACAGTTTTGTTCTCCCCAAACACTTCATGCACAGCACGTAGACTGTTCCGCGCAGTATGCGCCGTTGCACCATCATGCTGAAAGAAAGCACATGTTTGCTCTTCTGTAAGTGCGGCAACAAATGGGTTGAACAGTTGTTAAAAATGGTGCTCCAAGTTGATGGTGTCAGTGAAAAACAATGGGCGGACTATACTCTTCGCAGACACAGCACACCAAACGCCTATCTTTTGGTCGTACAGAGGAGTCTCCATTGTCCGTCAAGAATGCGTGTTGGTTCAAATCCTGCTGTTTTGCGCATTGACATACCCGGACAGATGAAACCATGCTTCATATGTCATGTAATAAAGTGTTGGGTCCATTTCATTGCTGACAATGGTCTCCTGAAACCACTTTTACAATATTGCATCCGTTTTGCATAATCAGGAGTTTTAAGTTCTTGGAGCGCCGTAACTTTGTACGACCGAAAATGCAAATCCACCTTAAGTATGCGTCGGCATGACGTGGCAGATATTCCCGTTGCAGACGATAATCGGCGAATAGACTTCCGAGGATTTTGTAAAATCATTGTGCACATATCCTTGATATTGACTTCAGTACGAATTGTCTTGGGTTTGTTTCTTTTCCTGTTGTACACCGTGCCGGTTTCACGAAATTTCCGCACTAACTTCTGTACCACTGATTTCGCCGGTGCTGCACAATATGGACATTTTTCTGTACATAACTCATTTAAAACCTTGTATGAGTTATTTCTGAAATACTGTTCCGCAATAAAAATTCGCTGTTCCGTACTTAAAACCATTTCCGTTGCCTTTGTTCTCTCTTTACTTACACTTATGACCGCGTACCTACACTGCTCTGGCTGTGACTAACCACTCCAGAGAATTACTTTGCAGTTGTACACGCAGAAACCGGTTAGAAGTGGAACAAAGCGGTTTTAACTGGAAACCCGCCAAACAACTTCAACCCGCCTAACAACGTCTGGCCACGGGGCCTCTTTTATATGGCGCACTCGGTATCTGCGGGAATAAAAACACAATTGAAAAAAATTCTTTTTCAGTCAGATATTATTTTGAAAACTCTTTGTGTGTATTTTTTCCCCAAAATAATGCAATTTCGTTGCTAAAGGGCGTCATATTTAATCTGTTTTTCTTAATATCTCTGCTTCTAAGTATGAAAAAAAAAATATTTTAACACCGGGCACCATTTTACTTTGTGGAACACTTTAAGTTTGTATTTAAGGAGTTTCGTAGTTCACAGTTCTGTCGCTAGGTGGTGTTTGTCTACTTTTGTTTTGCCACTGTATCTCGGCTTCTAAAACTCCTATTGAGAAATTTCTTTTTTTAGTGTATGCCATTCGCTACAATAAATATGAGGAACATTATCTTCTTTAAATAATGCACAGATTTCCCACTAGGGAGCGTAAAGTTGAAAACAGTTTTTCTCGCTACCTCAGTTTCCAGGAGAAGTACTATTTGAAAAGCTATTTTGTCCTTAGCATAGCTTTTTCCATAATATTTTCGCTTATTTTCAACTTTTCCATTCTGCAAAATTCTTCCTCTAGAAGGCGTAGAGTTATATCATGTTTCCTTCTATATTTCTTCTTTTAACCGCTCTTTTTGAAAATCCCTTTGTCTCTGGTACCTTTCTTCTGCTATAAGAAACTTTTTGTGCACCATTTGTTAATTTTTGTAACATATTTTTTGGTCGCTTGTGGAAGTAAGTAACTGTTTCTATTTCTGGATGTTTGATCGATTGGAGAAATCCGGTTGATTTTTTTTTTTTGTCCCATTGACTTTGAATAACCTTGATAAATTTTATCCGCGTTGGAAAGGATTCAAAAGACTTGCTCATTAAAACTGAAAACTCGATGTCTTTTTTCTTGTTTGTTTATGTTGTGATTCAATCGGAACAGAGAGAACAAAGCGAACAAGAAACAAGTTAGTAAAATCATGCAATGCATTGATTATGATACGCTTTCCAACATACCAGAAATTATTACTCAAGTTATCTGGATAATGGCTGTGGAATAAATCTCGCTCCTGTGTCCTGACCTTTGACACCATTTCGATGATATTCAACAGAACCGACTCAGGTATAGCATACTAAAGGTTTGTCGCAATAGAAGCAGTTTTACGCAAGTTATGAGAATAATGGCTGTGGAATAAATCTTGCTTTTGTTCAATGAACTTTCACCCCATTTCGTTGATATTCAACAGAACCGGTTCACTATACCTCCGAAACAACATCGTAACGTTTTGTCTCAATCGAAGCATTTTTACGTAAGTTATGATGCACAAGGGCAAGGGAATGGATCCCACTCCAGTGTCCTGACCTTTAACCCCATTTCGCCTATTTTCAATAGGGTTTGTGCCTAGGTGATTCCCTACCACATACTAAAATTTCATCGAAATCGAACCATATTTACGCACGTTATGACGCATAAAGGCAATGGAATGATCCGCTTTTACGTCTTGACCTTTAACCCCATTTCGCCCATTTTCAATAGGGTTCGTCCCCAGGTGGTTCCTTACCACATATCAAAATTTCATCGAAATCGAATCATTTTTACGCGTTATGACGCATAAGGGCAATGGAATAAATCCCGCTCTTATGTCCTGCCTGACCTTTGACCCCATTTCGCTAATTTTCAATAGGGCTTGTACCCAGGTGGTTTCCTACCATATGTTAAAATTTCATCGAAATAGAACCATTTTTACGCAAGTTATGACGCAAAAGGGCAATGGAATAAATTCCGCTACCACATACTAAAATTTCATCGAAATCGAACCATTTTTATGCAAGTTATGACGCATAAGAGCAATAGAATTAATCCCGCTCCTATATCCTGACCTTTGACCCTGTTTGGCACATTTTCAATAGGGTTCGTCCCCAGGTGGTCCCCTACCATATACTAAAATTTCGTCGAAATCACACCATTTTCACGTGAGTTATCGTGCGGACGGACGGACGGATGGACGGACAGACTGGCGGACAAAGCTGGAGCATATACGCTTCTTCAACCTACGGTTGGAAAGCGTAAAAAAACGATGAGATTTACTCAAATCAAAATAAAAATTTCTTTTCCTCTTTTTTACGCTTTCCAACCGTAGATTGAAGAAGTGTATATACTCCAGCTTTGTCCGTCCGACTTTCCGCCTGTCCGCACGATAACTCACGCGAAAATGGTTCGATTTCGACGAAATTTTAGTATAGGAGCTGGATTCATTCCATTGCCTTTATGCGTCATAACTTGCGTAAACATGGTTCGATTTCGATGAAGTTTTAGTATGTGGTAGCGAACGAACTGGGGACGAACCCTATTGAAAATGGGCGGAATGGGGTCAAAGGTCAGGACATAAAAGCGGGATCCATTCCATTGCCTTTATGTGTCATAACATGCGTAAATATGGTTCGATTTTGATGAAATTTTAGTACGTGGTAGGGAACCCTGGGCACGAACCCTATTGAAAATGGTCGAAATGGGGTTAAAGGTCAGAACACTGAAGTGGGATCCATTCCATTGCCCTTGTGCATCATAACTTACGTAAAAATGCTTCGATTGCGACAAAACGTTATGATTTTGTTCCGGAGGTATAGTGAACCGGTTCTGTTGAATATCAACGAAATGGAGTCAAAGGTCATTGCACAAAAGCAAGATTTATTCCACAGCCATTATTCTCATAACTTGCGTAAAACTGCTTCTATTGCGACAAACCTTTAGTATGCTATTCCTGAGGTATACTGACCCGGTTCTGTTGAATATCATCGAAATGTATTCAAAGGTCAGGACACAGGAGCGATATTTATTCCACAGCCATTATCCACATAACTTGAGTAATAATTTCTGGTATGTTAGAAAGCGTATCATAATCAATGCATTGCATGATTTTACTAACTTTTTTTTTTTAAATCGAATCATTTGTGATCTCATGAATATAAGTACGCCTGATTCTTTAAATTTTTATTAAAGTGAAACAAAAACATATTAAAAAAAATTTACAGTTGTTAAAAAAGTCCTGGAATTTTTAAGGAATCCTTTATTTGTGCTCTAGTTTTGAAAATTCCAGCGGGCCCCTGTTCTTGGTTTTAACATTTGTGATTGATAAGATATCCAGCATATTTTTTCTTTTTCGCTTTTCTTTCGCTGTTGTGAAATAACTGTCTTACGTAGAGCAAAAACTGAATCTAGCAGAGGCAGAAGCTGAGCTTTTTGCTTGTATAGAAACTTTTCCTGTGTGTTTTTCATGTGTGTACATATTTGTACAATCTTTGAGATCGTGAGCTGGACAGCACAATGCGGACCATACTTTAACAATAAATATTACATGCATTGTGTACCAAAAAACCAAAAAAACTTGCCTTCTTTTTTTAATTTTATGTTGGGGAGGGGGGGGGGTGACATTTCCACATCTCTTAGAACAAGTGTTTTGTCGAAAAATAAAAACATATATATATAAATGACAGGAGGGAGGGAGCCTGGGCCCCCTCCTTATTTTCGCCTGCCGTAGGTCTAACACACCACTCATGTCCAATATCGAACTCGAGCCGAAGCCCGTTCCTCTGAACACCGAACTCCAGAGCCGTCCGTCAAATTCTGATCTTTATCTAGACAGTCACAGCGAGATTATTCACGAAGAGAGAATTAAAAAAGATAAAATCACAGGGCCACCGGTGGCGGCGGCTCTGCGTTTCTGAAAATTAGGCTTAAAATTTTTTGTTCGAGATTAGATATCGCTCACTATGACAAACCATTTGGGAATACCTTCTCTTTGAAATAACGTATACTTTTTTCTGCCAGGGGCATAGATGTATATCTTATTTTTGTCGAGATCTCTGCTTCTAACAATTCGATTTGAAAAATTCTCCCATTACTGTAGAGATTTCCTGATGCGAAATTGTTTGCATTTAATTTCAAATTTTTGTTAACGCCACTCGAGAAGGCATGGGTATAATGTTCTCATTTGTAGCACATTAGCAAATCTAAAAACCTGATTGAAAAAGGTTTTCTTTGGGGTCATATACGGGGCGATTCATAAAGAAGTATACAGCTTCCAGATGAAGACACGGACCACAACTGCGAACCATTAGGTAGATGTACTCATAAAATTTGTGTCCCGCTACTGAGGGAAGTGACGTAGGCGATAGCGTGCGTGTCACGTGACTAGTCAGCCAAAACGCCAGCATCTGCAGTGGAGAAGGCATTTTGTGTTCTTGAATTGAACAAAACGGAATCTGTAACTGTTGTGCAACGGCATTTTCGATCACGATTCGGAAAAGAACCTCCAAACAGAAAATCTATCTATGATTGCCGTAAAAAATTTGAAACTACGGGCTGTTTGTGCAAACTTAAAATTTCCTGGACGACCGCGTGTATCGGAAGAAGTCGTCGATAGTGTTTACACAGCCATTCAACGAAGCCTGGGAAAATCAACACGGAGGGTGAGTCGTGAAGTGCAGATTTCACAGCCCACTGTCTGGAGAATTTTGAGAAAAGCAAAAAATGATTGCATACATTTTCAGCTTCTTTCTCAAAATTCAGATATCTTATCTCGCGTTTGGGCCGAAATGGATTACCGGCTCGATGTGTGTCGTGTAACTAAGGGTGCACTCATAGAACATCTGTGACTGTCTCTAAAAAAACTAGAAACATTCCCCTACAATTCTGTTAAAGGTAACATAAAATATCTTACATTGTTCTTGTTTTATAGTGCGTTGAAACTGTATACTTCTTTATGAATCACCCTGTATAACTAATTGCCAAAATACTTGTGTACATTTCCTGCTAAAAGTAAAGTACAATTACCCTGCTAGGGTTCGCAAATACTTGACCTACACTGCTGGCCACCCAAAATGCAACACTAAGAAGGACACGAGATAGCAAAGCCAGATTTACTGGACACATAACAACAGATACAAAGATGAAACGATTGAGCTTACAGGCCCGTGCGACTTGCGGAACACCCAGACATCAATAGTTCGTGTGGCCCCCATGGCTGGCAATAACGGCCGCTACACGCCGCGGCATCGAACGAAAGAGGCTTTGGATGTGGGCTTCGGGTATGTCGGTCCAGGCTGCTTCCACACGTTGCCACAGTTCATCAGGCGTAGCCGCGGGTGGTGCTTGCGGGGCAACTCGGTTGCCGATCAGCGACCAGACGTGCTCGATGGGCGACATATCGGGAGAACAGGCGAGCCACGGCAGCAGTGACACCTGGTGGGCCGTGAAGAATTGTTGCACGATGCATGCCACGTGCGGGCGCGCATTGTCCTGTTGAAACGGGGCCGCTGGCAGGTAAGGGAGGACTACATGCTCCAAAACGTCGGAGATGTAGTGGTGGCTGTTGAGTGTACCGGCAATGCGTACCAGAGGGGTGCGGGTGTCATATCCAATTGCGCCCCAAACCATAACGCCAGGCTACGGACCGGTATGGCGGTGCATAATGCAGGCGTCATACAGACTCTCGCCGCGGTGCCGCCACACGCGGATCCGACCATCGTGGTGTTGCAGGCAGAAGCGGGATTCGTCGGAGAAGAAAATGTCGTGCCATTCCGTAGTCCAGGTGCTGCGTTCAAATGCTCACTGCCGCCGCACTCGCCGGTGGTGTAACGTCAATGGTAATCGGAGCAATGGGCGCCGTGCGACAAGTCTCCGCTCCTGCAGACGACGTCGAACGGTACGTGCTGGCAGAGGCTGTTGCGCAACACACCCTAATTTCTGCGCTAACGTTCGTGATGTGGTGGTGCGAGCCGTCAATTCCCGCTGCACAACATGCTGGTCCTCTCGTTCGGTGGTGTGCCGCGCCTGCGGCAATCACTCACGTCGGTCCGTCCGTCCCTTCCGCACCCACCGAATCCATACTCGCCTCACTGTGGCTGGATGGTGTCCCACACGGGCGTCGATGTCTCGGTAGGATAAACCGCTGTCGCGATAAGCCACTGTTCGTCCTCTGTCGAACTCCGAAACGTGCTGGAATGACTGCCGTATTCTGCGACGAGGCATCAGGAAGCTTCCCACGCACAGGTCCGACAGCACAACACACTTCCACTACTTACACCCCGCCTTCTGTGCACCCTTCTTATAGTGCTTCTCGGTGGCGTGCAGGGCGCACATGATTTGCATATGCCCTGCAATGATAATCGTTTGCATGTCCTCTCGCGGGCGACGCATGCTGCGAATTTCAGGCCAATCGGATGCTTCCTTCTTGGTGTTGCAATTTGGGTGGCCAGTAGTGTATTTTTGTCGATATCTGTTCTTTTAAAAGTCCGACTTAAAAACTCTTTAACACCGGATAACATTTACTCTGTGGAGCACTTTGCTGCACTCGCAAGTGTTTTTACTTAACAATTCTGGCGCTAGATGGTGTTAGTGTGTATTTCTGTTTGCAGTTGTGTCTCCGCTTCTAAAGATCTCACTGAAAAATTTCTTTTCCTTTTTTTTTTTTTTTTTTTTTTTTTACTGTATGCCATTCGCTACAGTAGAAGTGCACGGTTTTTGTTTTCACTGTATGCATGTATTTTGTTTTTACTGTATGTTTTGTTTTTGCGGATTTTGTTTTGTTTTTTACTGTATGCTATTCGCTACGTTATCTTCTTTAAGTAATGCACAGTTTTCCTGGTAGGGGGCGTAAGCGTCAAAATCTTTTTCGCGCTATCGCTGCTTCCAGGAGACATACTATGAGTGATCACTAAATTATGACCACCTACTTAACACTTCGGAGATCTTCCTTTCGCCGTCAGTACAGCAGCAGCTATCCGACGTGGCATCGATTCAATTAGATGCCAGAAGCAATTGGGAGGTATGGCGAACCAAGATGTGTGTAATGCGGCCTTCAATGCAGGTATGGAGGTGATTAGTGTATTGGTAAACGGAAGGATTTATTGGAATTTGAGAAAGGACAGATTGTGGTTACACGGAGAGATAGTGCCTCGATCTCTCAAGCAGCTGAACGGGTGGGTTGTTCTCGAGCCCAGCCGCTGTACTTAATCAGGACTGGCGTGAAAATGGTCAAACAACGACCCAGAGGCAAAACTGCACTGACCAGCGGAAGGTTGATGTGAGAGGTGAGATCCGGGCCCTACGACTCGTATAGTTCAACAGACGCAGTACTGCCGAACAGTTGGCTACTCAATACAACAGATGTCAACCCACAGCAGTACCTGTCATGACCATGCGTCGCATGCCGCACGTATGGGCTATAACATCAGACGACTACGACGACATCCTCCTCTCCTAACTACAGTTCATCGGCGTAAAAGACTCGCCTGGTGCAAAATCCATGCAAGTTGGACGTTTGATGACTGGAAAAAAGTGTACTGGTCTGACGAGCCGCGTTTTTACTTCAATCCGTGGATGGTCGTATATACATTGAGTGGCCAACTTTATTATGACCATCCCCTCAGTACTTCGTTGGGCCACCTTTTGCCTTTAGTGCTGCGTCGATTCTTCGTGACATGGACTCCACGATATGTTGATAGGTGGTTTGTGGAATCTGAGACCATGCTTGATGAATAGCACTTTCGAGGAATGTGAGATTGCAGGGTTGTGGATCCAGCTGTCTGATGGCTCGTTCAACTTCATCACACAAATTCTCAATGGGGTTGAGATCTGGAGATTGTCGGGGCCACCTAAGCAAAGTAAACTCACCGGCATGTTCCTGAAACCAATCCTGTACAATACGAGCACTATAGCAGGACGCATTATCTTGTTGAAAGTAGGCATCGCCATTGGGATAAACCATCCACATGACAGGATGCACTTGGTCTGCAACGATGTTTAGATACGATGTGCCAGTCAGACACGAATTAAAGGGCCCAAAGCATGCCAGGAAAACATTCCCCAAACCATAACGTTGCCTCCACCAGCTTGAAGGGTTGTAGCAATGCATTTGGGGTCCATGCTTTCGTGCTGTTTCCGCCAAATTCTCACTCGGCCATTGGAATGGTGCAACTGAAAACGTGATTCATCGGACCACATAATTTGTTTCCAATTATCGACTGTCCAGTCTTTGTGCTCCTGTGCGAACTGGAGACATTTTCTCTTGTTAACTGTAGACAGCAAAGGTGTTCGAACAGGCCTTCGGCTGCCATATCCCATCCGATGCAGTGTACGGTGAACAGTGCGTGCAGAGATCATTTGAGGGATCCTTGATTTAGATGGTCTGTAATTTGCTGCACTGTTGCCCTTCTGTTGTCTGTTACCAGTCCGGAAACTCTCCGTTCCGCCCGAGCAGTTACTAGTCGATGACGACCATACGTTGCACGTAGAGACCCAGTTTTTTGTCTGACAGTCCAGTCTTTAAACACTTAAACAACTTCTTCTCTGGAACATTTCACGAATGCGGCGGTTTCGGTGATACTCGTTCCATGGCTCCGAGCTAATACAATCATCCCACGTTGAAAGTCCGTCAAATCGCAATTTTTACCCATCTCGTCACCCAAAAATCGCTTCTACTACTGTCGCAAGCACTAAGTTTTCCCTTTTTATACTAGCCTCGCCCTCTGGCGTGAACAGCGTGCAGCCATAGCTCATTTGCTTAAAACTGTCAGGTGGACATAATAAAGTGGCCACTCAGTGTATATATTTGGTGCAAACAACACGAGGCGGTCGGTTCATCCTGCATGGTCTCCAGAGTGCATTCTGATGGAGGCTGTTGAATGGTGTGGGGCGTGTTTAGCTGACAGGAGCTTCGACCACTGGTGCATGTGGAACAACGTATGACTGGTACCCACTATCGTGAATTGTTTGCTGACTCTGTATATCCAGCAATGTTGCACTTTCCCCCAATGGCGCCGGTGTAATTCAAGATGACAATGAGCAGAGCCCCAGGTCTAATGGTGTGCTAGAATGGATTGTGGAACACAGTTCAGACTTCCAGCATGTCGATTAGCCTCCGAACTCCTCCGATATAAATTCCATAGAGCACTTGTGGGACACTATGGAATGGCATGTCAGGCGCTTGAATACTCTAATCACCTCCATACCTGCATTGAAGGCAGCATTACACACAGCTTGGTTGGCCATACCTCCCAACTGCTTCCGGCCTCTTATTGAATCGATGCCACGTCGGATAGCTGCTGTACTGAGGGCGAAAGGAGGACCTACGAAGTATTAGGTTTACACCAATAGCCTCCACACCTGTATTGAAGGCCGCATTACACACAGCTTGGCTGGCCATACATCCCAACTGCTTCCGGCATCTTATTTAATCGATGCCACGTCGGATAGCTGCTGTACTGAGGGCGAAAGGAGGACCTACGAAGTATTAGTTTACACCAATAGCCTCCACACCTGTATTGAAGGCCGCATTACACACAGCTTGGTTGGCCATACATCCCAACTGCTTCCGGCATCTTATTTAATCGATGCCACGTCGGATAGCTGCTGTACTGAGGGCGAAAGGAGTACCTACGAAGTATTAGTTTACACCAATAGCCTCCACACCTGTATTGAAGGCCGCATTACACACAGCTTGGTTGGCCATACCTCCTAACTGCTTCCGGCATCTTACTGAATCGATGCCACGTCGGATAGCTGCTGTACTGAGGGTGAAAGGAGGACCTACGAAGTACTAGGTTTACACCAATAGCCTCCACACCTGTATTGAAGGCAGCATTACACACAGCTTGGTTGGCCATACCTCCCAACTGCTTCCGGCATCTTATTTAATCGATGCCACGTCGGATAGCTGCTGTACTGAGGGCGAAAGGAGGACGTACGAAGTATCATGTAGGTAGTCACAATTCAGTGATCACTCAATGTATAATGGTGTTAAATTTGCACTTTGAAGACGGAATAAACCGTTTCTCCGAGGATTTGCTCCTAAGTGACTTTTTTCTGTGTACGTTCCATTAAGAGCTTTGTAGTTGAATTAAAGAAACATCACACCCGGTTACCCTACATTTCCTCTTTTCCGGTATATCTTTTATTTATTCTAAAAGTTTTCTCGTAGTCTTCAATGAGCACAAACCATTAAGAAAAACCTGCCAATTGACTAGTTTGCTCAGATTATGTATGAGATCCTTTGGGAAATACGTGAACACTTTCGTTGGCGTACTTTTCGGAATCCTGATGTGGCAAACCAAGCTATTATTGGCAGTTGCGCAGTACGCAGTTCCGATTGAGTTCCTGCCTGCCGATCGCCCAGTGAAAGATGTAATACCGATAGAGCAGCTGAGACGATCAGTAACAGTAGAAGAACAGTGCGTTATTTTTAAGTTTTATGTCTTATTGCATTATTCATAGGGTGTGGAACAAATTCTTCTGCGGACAGAGCAGTAGGTCAAATTGCCTTTAAGAAAACATCGGTGACACTATTGGATGAAAAGCTATAAGGTAGGCGGGACTTCACCCTAATGCGCTCCAAGATGCGATCGACTTATTTGGACTTCCAGACAAGAAACCAAACGAACACTCCAAGAAGCCTTACAGCAGCCGTTTAGGATGAGTGTCAGTGTCCATTCCACACAAATAGGTATTCCTCAACCCAAACAACGTGTTATACACTGAAGAGCAATTGAATTAGAGATACCTGTCTAGTAACGTGTAGCACCACCTTTCGTCCTGATGACGGCGGCGATTCGTCTCGGCATGGACTCGACAAGACACCGAAAGCGTTTGGAAGCCATACGGATCCACGACCCCTGAGCAAGCTCCCACAGTTCACGAAGATTTGATGGAGGGGGAGGGGAGGGGGTCACAGCCTCGAACATCTCTCTCGATGGAATCCCTGATGTGCTTGATGGGATTAAGCTCAGGGGACCTACCTGGCCAAGGAAGCGAGGTCACGTCGGCGGAGTATTCATTCAACCATTCGGATACGATTCGGGAGCGATGGCACGGTGCATTGTCTTGTTGCAGGATGAGGTCCCCAGTGGGATGTTTAAGACGTACAAACGGGAGCAAATGGTCGTCCAGGGTATCCCGGTAAGGTTGACCTGTGAGGGACGATGTCACACGTACCAGAGGTCCCATTTCAGTCCACGTAAACAGTCCCCAGACAAGAATGCCACCCCCACCGGCTTGAAGAGTACCCTGCTGGCAAGAAGGATCCATCGCTTCATGTGATTTGCACCGTACTCGTATCCTGCCAACCGCGTGTACCAACGTGAATCTCGACTCATTAGTCCAGACAACATTTTCCCGCATGTCTAGGGTCCAGTGGCGATGTTCCCGCGCCCATGCTAATCTTTGCACCCAGTGATGTGCGGTCAGCAGCGGTACCCTCGTGGGACGATGGCTTCTGTACCCCATAGCGAGGAGGTGGTTCTGGATGGTGTGGCCGCTAACACGTTTTTGTGCACCAGCGTTAAATTGCCGAGTGATTTCTTGCACTGTACCCCGTCTATCCGCTGTTACAATGCGAGCTAGCCGACGATGACCCCGCTCATCCACATGCTGTTGTCCACGCCAGTTGGCCCTTGCAGGGATGGTTTTACCAGATTCGATGTACTCATGGTGCACCCGTGACACAGTGGCTCGTGAAAATCCTAGTGCCTGCACGACTTCCGAGATGGAGTGACCCATTCGTCGGGCCCCGACAATTTGCCCGCGATCAAATGCGCTTAGATCCTTCGTCTTACCCATACTGCGTCCGACTCTTACTGATTCCCGTCGTATCACTCCTTATATTGTCAAATCGCTGCATACGTCATGTCCTTTCCGTTTACAGGGCCGCCCACAGAGCCGCATTTGCATAACGCCAGCTGTTTCTAATTCAATTGCTCTTCAGTGTATATGTACTGTGCTGACTGAAAATTTAGACCTGATGAGCAAACTAGCGATACACTATTCACGACACAGAAGAGATTTCGCTATGAAATTGCGTGAAGTAACCTTGCGTGGTCTTGTCGCAATAAAAGAATGTTCACTAGGTTCTTCTGCTTATACAAAAGTTGGGTGGAATCTAACACACCGAGGCAACGACATCAGCCACTGTCCTGGGTTCAACCCTTTATTTGCGCGGCACATTGATCCCATGTAAAGTTTCATGAGCGCAAAATCTTACTGGACGTTGGCATTCATGCTCGCGACGCGACGTGGCCTTTTCGCAGACATATGATGAAAACATCAAGATGATATCGGCGCGGTATATGTCGCTTCGACTGGAGCATTTCCAAGCACGCGCATTGATACATCACGTATAGAGATCTATCCTTGCACACGACCACGTACGGCTGCACAAGCAGCGAATTGTTTTAGTGTTAATTGAACGGAACGGTTTAGTGGATCTACCTCACCCGCCGTATTCAACAGATATGAACCTCTGTAATTTTTAATTGTTTTAGCCATCTCAAAAAGGTGGCGTCTGGTACTCGATACAACAAAAACAAGAAATATGACACCGAATTTTCGGATGTAATAAGCACGTCTTTTGAATCCGTTCTGACGGAAATTAAATTTATCAAAGCTATTCAAAGTCAATGGAACCGGTATGGAAAACAGTAGTATCTGACGGAAGGAAGAAGTTTTTCAATCGGGTTTTAATCTCTCAGATATTGCTGTAAATAGAATCGTGAGCTTACGCCCTCTGGTTGCAGACTTGTGCGTTAAGAAAAACATGAATTTATATGAGAAACATTTCGCACAGAAATAATTTTTCAAATCGGACTCTTAGAAACAGAGCTATCGACAAAAATAAGATGTGACTTTACGTCCCCTGGTAGGAAAACCATGCATTATTTTAGGAAGAAAGTATTCTCAAAAGGTTTATCCATATGAGCGGTATTGGTCCAAGAAGAAACAAAATTAATCGAGTTGTCAGAAGCCCAGATTTTGCTACAAATACATCAGAAGCAGAAATTAACACGTATGCCCCCTGGTGGCCAAACCATTCTTTACCAAACATTAGAAATTTTGTGAAAAACATTTTCCATCAGGTCTTGTATGCGATATAAGAAGAATTTTTCAAATCGGAGTTTTAGAAGCAGAAATAAAGCAGAATATTTCTGCTTCTAAAACTTACCTTTGTGACCACTAGCGGAAAGTCTATGAATTACTTGAAAAATTTGAATTTTTAGGAAAAGCATTTCGTATTGGAAACACTATCCAACAAAGAAGGAATTTTTCAAATCGGACTCCTAGAAGTAGAGATATTGACAAAAATAAGATATACATCTACGCCCCCTGGCGTAGAAACCATGCATTATTTTAAGAAGAAAATGTTTCTAAAAGATTTGTCGATATGAGGAGTATCGGTCTACAAACGACGTTTTTTTCATTCGAAAATTTAGAAGCTGATATTTTGCTGCAAATACATCAGAAGCGGAAATTAAGATTTACGCCCTATGGTGGCCAAACCATTTTTTATACAAAAATTAGAAATTATGTGCAAACGATTTCCCATCAGGAGCTGTATCCGGTGCAGAAAGAATTTTTCAAATCGGAGATTAGAAGAGATATAGGGGGAAACGCAATTTACCGCTACGCCCCCTAGCGGAAAGTCTATGAATTACTTGAAAATTTTGAAATTATATGAAAAACATGTCACACTGAAAACACTATCCAACAAAGAAGGAATTTTTCAAATCGGACTCCTAGAAGTAGAGATAGCCGCCCCCGGTGGCGCAGTGGTCTAAGCGATGGCCTCTGATCATTCGTCCGAACGGGGTCCGGGTTCGAATCCCGGTGAGGCCTGGATGTTGTGTTTGTCTTACGGCACTGGTTCTCTCCCTTCCCTGGAACCAGTGACCCTAAATTAGGGATGGGTGACTGCTTATAGCCCATTGAGTTGCTCACGGTGGTCGTTAAACCTCCAATAAAAAAAAAGAAAAAGAAGTATAGATATTGACAAAATAAGATATACATCTACGCCCCCTGGTGGAGAAACTGGAATATTTTAAGAAGAAAATATTTCGAAAATGTTTATCAATGTGATTGGCATCAGTCCTCGAAAGAATTTTTTCCATTGATATTTTAGAAGCTAAAATTTTATGGCAAATACATCAGAAGCAAAAATTAACACTTACGCCCCCTGGTGGCCAAAGTATTCTTTACAAAAAATTAAAAATTATATGCAAAAGATTTTCCATCAGGAGGTGTATCCGCTGAAGAAAAAACTTTTCAAATCGGAGTTTTAGAAGAAGAGTTATCGGGGAAAATGTAATTTACTTTAACCCCCCTAGCGGAAATTTTATGCGTAATTTGAAAAAAGTAACTATGTCTAAAATACTCTTCAACATAAATGGAATCGAAAGATAAAATATTTTTTTCAATCGGACGTTTAGAAGCAAATATGTGGAATAAAACGTATGTTTGAATTCGACATCATCTGCATTCACACCCTGTAGTGACGAAAGTGTACATCGTAAAAGAAAAAAAACGAAATAAAGGATCATCATTCGTATATTTCAAGCTTCCTAATGCAAAAAGAATTTTTCAAATCGGACTAATAGTTGCAGAGATATCGTGGGTACAGGTGTACGGACAAACCGATAACATAAGCACGATCTTTTTTTTAAATAAAAGTCGTGCTGAAAAAGGATTTGGATCTCCGAATTACATACTTTTTTCACAGACACAGGTACGTTTAATGGTATTCGGAATCTTCCTACAGTTTGGGAACGTACTATTATTGATAATAAGGAGAACTACTAATATTTACCCTCAAATATTGTGATTTTTGTTTTTCTATTACAGGAATTATAGTAAGTTGAAATTGTTCCCTTACTTCCCCAACAACCTGATAATATGCTGACATACTATACACACCGGCTACCGAATTAGAAACCGTTATGCAGTGGTACGTAAACGTCATTTATGCAGCGTATATTAAAAAATGCGTGGTCACCTGCATCACCATGGGATCTAGGCAATCATTTAAGGCTGCTGCTCGTCAGTAATGTTGATCACAATGGAAAAAGGAAAGGATCTTTCTGATTTCAATAAAGGCTAATTGTGGGTGCCCGTTTAACTGGAGCGATGATTTTGTAAACAGCAGAGATGATTGATTTCTCAAAAGGCGAGATATCCTGGGTCGTTAATCAGCGGAAAGATAGCCCACAATGCTTGTTTAAGAGGCGCGACAACAATCTGTCAGGAACGAGATTGCCGTCGTCTCAGAAGGCTTGTACGGAGAAACAGGACTTCCTGTGTGCAGCAATTGACCGAATCATTCAATGAAGGCTGTTCCTGACCCATATCTCAGCTAACTAAGCGTAGGGAATTGACGTGGATCGGTATTGGCACTCGCATGCCTACAATTAAGCCACTGATTTCTACGAAGAACCGGAAAGTTCGTCTACAGTGGTGTCAGGAACGCCGTGACTGAACAGTAGAAGGCTGGAAAGAAGTCATTTGTTCCAACGAGTCTCCCTGT
Organism: Macrothele yani; assembly: GCA_039090855.1. Lineage (NCBI taxonomy): Eukaryota > Metazoa > Arthropoda > Arachnida > Araneae > Macrothelidae > Macrothele > Macrothele yani. The sequence goes on along the minus strand of CM076998.1, from coordinate 57,346,583 downwards.
ACCGACGGTATGCGGAGAGTTTGACGGGAGCCCTATGAAGAGGTGGTATCATTGTGTGGGGCATGTTCTGTTGGTGCGGAACGGGTATCCTGATATTGCTGGAAAGACGCGTGTCTTACAAGTATTATCTAAACATTGTTGCCAGTCAAGTCCATCGTGCAATGTTGACTTTTCATGCAGCAGATTACATTTGTTTCATGGACGACAATGCCACTGTCCACCGCACAAGATGTGTTCCGAAGTGGTTTAATGACAGCGACTTCCACCATCTTCCCTGGCCACCACAATTCCTAGATCTGAACCTCATTGAGTATGTACGGAACATGATACGAAAACATATTTTTCGCAAATTAAAGTTCTCTTCCGTCAAATCTGAGCTAGTTGAAGGACTCTTAAGGTGAACGCCTGATATCCTGTAGGTGTTGTATACACTCCAATACCTTGTGGAATCTTTGCCAAACCGCATACGTCCTGTAATTCGGGCTAAACAAGGTCCAACTCGATATTGAATAAAAGTTTCTATTTCAGTGGCCTGTGTGTGTATTCATCAAACTTTAACGATAAAAAGCAAACGTAGAAGAATTTAAAACAGTTATTTGTGGCCAGTTTTTTTTATCATAAATAATCATAATTTTTTATCAGGAATAATCATAACTTTTTATTTGTGTATTGTGACTACGGCTCGTATAAGCGTTTTGCTTCTTACTAACATTCATAATCTTTCGTATCGTGCTTAACATAAACAGTGCTGAAAAATATATAACATTTTGTTAATACGCATTTATCTTCGGTATATGCTTTTCAAATTTCAGTATTAGCCGACATGTTTGATTATGTTACGTCCTCTCAAGCTTGGTAAATTGTGATTCTGTTGTACTGTTACGACAATGACGTTCTGGTCCAAGTACTCACCGATACGTAGTAACACATGTCGGATTCAAAAAAAAAAAAAATTAATTTATAATTTTGATCGCTCTATGTGTAATTTTCGGTTTTCAGAAAATAAAGTTAATTTCAGTATGATTAGCTCAAGCAGGAAGTTACAATAATTGTTCTTCCGATTGCTTTGTGTGGTGATTTAAAATAGAGTTTTAGTAGATTGATTTTATAAAAATAGGTTAATGCTCTCGTGAAAGCGAATCTCAAATGTTTCTCCCATGCAGGTGAAAATGAATATCATCGTCAAGAAGTGCCCGGATCTTGATGTCCTTGTATTTCTTCATGTGAAGCTCAATGACTCAATTGACCATTTGAAAAACATGATTGAAGATAAAATAGGAATGCCTTGCAAAGACCAGAGACTCCTGTATTGCGGCAGAGAATTGGCAACGGGTACCGTTTCAGACTTCAACATTATAGCAAATTCTGTTGTCTTGTTAGAACGCAAACCTGATGAAATGATGAATCTGTATATAAAGGAGAATACGGGAAAGACTGTCACAGTGAAGATCAGTAAAACGGCTAGCGTTAAGGATTTAAAAGAAGAGATCCAGAGAAAGGATAAGATCCCTGTAGATTACCAACGACTTGTATTTGCTGGTAAACAGCTGGAAAACGATCGCACGTTATCGAATTATAGCATTACCGATGAGGCTTCTATTCATCTCATTCTGAGACTGGCAGGAGATTAGTGGAAATATTCCCTTAACTCTACGATAAGATGTAAAATCGAGTTGCTGTCTATCTAATATCTCAGTACTGTCTATCTAATATCTCAGTACTGTCTATCTAATATCTTAGTACTAGCTACGATTTCTGTGTAAACGAAGCAGTTGGAATATTGCTTGGAATCAGAATTATTAACACAGCGATTAAACATCTCTGAATTGCTTGCATTTCCTATTCATCACGTAACATCAATCTTGAAATTTGAAAATTACATCGCCCTGAAGCGAGAATCGAGCCCACATCTCCCGATATCTGCTCGAACATCTAATTCGTTACTGAATAGCTCGAATGAAAATTGGGAGATCCGGGTTCGATTCCAGCTTCACTGAGTTTCAATTTTTAAGTTTTCTGATATGACTCATGTTACATGATGGATAGTAAATACAGACAATTAAGAGATTTCTGATTGCTGTGTTAATAATTCGGACGCATTTCCACGTGTTATGAGAAGGAGTATTTGTTCCACAGAATTTATTATTTGAAATAATCTGTATATATAAAACTGATTTTTTTTTTATTGATTGGAGGTTTAACGACCACCGTGAGCAACTCAATGGGCTATAAGCAGTCGCCCGTCCCTAATTTAGGGTCACTGGTTCCAGGGAAGGGAGAGAACCAGTGCCGTAAGACAAACACAACATCCATGCCTCACCGGGATTCGAACCCGGACCCCGTTCGGACGAATGATCAGAGGCCATCGCTTAGACCACTGCGTCACCGGGGCGGCATATAAAACTGAAAGTTTGTTTGTATGTTTGTTTGTCCGCTATAGAAATCTACAGTTTTCAACTTAGAACCACCACACTTGGTATACTATCTAACTTAAACCGTAGAAGGGTTTTGGAATTGATCGGAGCCCGGGGGGGGGGGTTTGTCAAGGGGAACCCCAACCCCATACAACATTTTTGTTATTTTAGTTAAAATTTCTACAGTTTTCAATTTAAAACCACCAAATTTGTTATACTATCTCATGATACTCTGACTTAAACCATAGAAAGTTTTTGGAAGGGGTCGGACCTGGGAGGGGGGGGGATCAAGGAGGCCTCCCATACAAAATTTTCGTTATTTTATTTAAAATTTCTACATTTCAAATGTGTCTTTATTCTTTAGTAAAATAACATTTCTATATACATGACAGTGGAATTCTGCCAATAAATACAGTGGTATATACATCAGCTAGAAAGTTCCAGTGAAACGTAAAACAAAATATTGTTAAAATTATAAAATTATTTCGCCACGTAGGGCGAAGGAGAGGCAGACAATAAAGCACGAGCGATACAAATGAAAATGTGTACCTACAGTATTGTAGACAGGAAAAGACATGATTCTATACTATGCACAAATTCCAATCAAGAATTACTACCATACTAAAGATTAAACATGCACAAGGTACTAATTCACATAAAAGACCATGGGTGAGAAGGAACTAACAGGTGCAACAGTATTTAGAAATATGACAGTAATGGTAGAAACAATTAAGCACAAATACTTATCATATGTACAGAATTATGCAGTGACAAGAGAGAAATACGCTAAACGGACCCAGGAGGGCAAATTTACAAAAAAGAAACAGGAATTGAACAGTAAGACAATGCACAAGTTTCATATCATATGAACAGAACAATACAGTGACAAGGAGGAAGTCCTCTAAACATACCCAGAAGGGCAGCTTCTCATGAAACAGAAATGTAACAGTGATGCTACGCTCAAAATTTACATCATATGTACAGCAGTATTCAGTGACAAGGGGGAGAATCGCTAAAAGTACTCAGAAGGGCATTAAATTATTCACACAGGGACAAATATTCCAAAATATATTCAACATAATGAAGGGGACATTGCGTGTGCAGTAAACTGTGCATAAGGAAGAATTATATACAACATCATAAAATCCAACATTATCGAAGAGATCATGGGAAACATGGTGAGCTATCTCCAAGGGCACATTGAACAGAATAATCACAAATAGCGAACCATGTGGGTGAAAAGGAGACACCACCCAGGAGCCTCATACCACCATAATTAATACGTAAAATCATGATTTGTGACAGTGAACGTGGGCGACAACAAAAATCCCACTTATAAGTTGAGATGTAACTGCAAATTGTGGATATGGTACCACCCAGCCGATTGGGCCCAGGTGGACTGAAAAACGCTATCGCTGTTTGTTGAGGCAGCACGAGAGTGCTCCATTTGGAGGCGAGTGGTTAACCGTGCTAGGAAGCGTCTCCGATTGATAGCACTTGCCTCCTGAGGAGGTGGAGTAAGAGCAAAGAAGCGTTGTTGAAGATGGAAAGCATAGACAGTGAACTTTACAAGAAGAAAAATGTAACGGCACACAGGAGGCAAGTGAGTAGGTGGATGCTTAGTTTGTAGTAGCCAAGCATATGCAAGAAATGGTAACGATCGAGCACAAATTCGATCAGCAAGACGAAATGCTGTGTTTAGGACTGGCAGGAGAACGGGGCAGAATAGGTATTGATGTTGGACGTCGCTGACTTCAGGGCAAAAGGAGCATTGTGGAGAGGTGAGAAGAGTCATGCGAAATAGTACTGATGGGGCGGGGAGACGAAGGTGAAGAAATTGCCAATGGACATTGAGTTCAAGAGGGAGGAAAGGGGAGAGGTAGAGGCTGTCCAGATGGCGGGGAGAAGAGAGGGAGAAGCGGAATGAACAGAAAGTGGAAGTGCGGGAGGAGAAAGAAGAAGCCAATAAAAAGAAGAGAAGGAGATAGAAGTAACTAGAACCGGGGAGCTACGAATGAGGAGAAAGAACGGTAGAGAAAGAGAGGCGGATGGGACCGAGAAGAGACCATCAGGGGAAGCGAGGAGTGGAATGAGGCTCCAAAGCGCTGTGCGAAGGAGAAGATATTCGTTAGCAAGAGTAATGGGTGGATATAGCAACAGGGAAGAAATAGGTCTCCAGGTTAGATCAGAAGTTACGAGAGAACGGACATTTATCACACCAGAGCGGATCCAAATAGGAAAGTAAAAGTAAGGGAGGTTAAGAGGGTGAATAAGAGAAGAGAAGAAGAGAGGTTCCTCTAGGATATCAAGAGTTGAAGAAGGAAATGAACGGAGAAGAGGAAGCGAACGAAAGAGAGAAAGGCCCTCTCGCAGGACAGCAGGGAGGTGGGACGGGAGAAGAGAGTATGCATCCATCTTGAGAAATAGTAGGAAGGTGAAAGATGGGTCACGGGAAGAAGCTAGAACATTCAAGGTAGTGGTAAGGGACGGAACAGTTGAAGTGGCAAGGCGAATGAAATGAATAATGCGATGTGTTTTATAAAGGACAGCTGGATCAGGAAGCTGGATGCCACCCAATGAGGCTGGTAGATGAAGCGTGGCAGGTTTAACCCAGTGATGTGAAGACCAGATGACGGAAGTTGAGAGGCGAGTGATGGTCATCATTTGTGACACGGGCACAACCGTAGACATCCAAGAGTATTCGCATAGGGAGATAAGTTGTCGACAAACAACGGCTGCGCGTTGACGGAAAGATGTGAAAGGGCGGGCCTTACTCCAGTAGGCAGCAGTCCGTTGTATCCGGGGAAGAAGAGCAGTCCAGGTGGCGAATGCAGAAGCCAAGGGAAATCCGACATACGCACCGAGGATCTTCTGTGTAGTGACTGTCCACTGCGCACCCCAAGGAGCATCGGTGCGGGAAGCCCATGCCCCACACCATAAGCCAGTACTTTTAGTGGCATTCAGCGCAGATCCAGATATTGCAACATACTGATGATATACAGAATACAGGCGATCAAATTGAGATTCATCCCGGATGCAAAAGGTCACATCATCAGCATAAGCGGTGAAAATTATCCGAATATGATGACGAGTACTAGCCACTGTCGGCGGTAGGACATCCAGGAGTGATATACGGGCTGCTAACAGGAAAGGCTCGAAAGCGAGAGCGAACATCCTTGCCGGATGCCTCGCTTAAACGGAATTGGAGCGGTTAGAAAAGTGGCCGCTCGAACATGGAAACTGGCGTCCTGATAGAGGGCCAAGAGAGCGGAAGAAAAGGCAGGAGGAAAGCCAAAGTGTGAAAGGACAGCAGGGAGATAAAAGTGAGAAACGTTATCAAAAGCGGACTTTTGATCCAGATTGAGAAAGACAAGAGGTTCAGAAAAAGAGCGAGCGAGGAAGTGAAGATGAAGGAGAAGAGAAACGTTAGTGGAAATAATCCGACCAGGCACGGTGTATTTCTGGTCGGGAGAAATAACGAAAGAGAGAACAGAATTAAGGCGACGGGATAAGAGTTTTGTATAGAACTTATAGTCAATGTTTAGGATAGAGATAGGGAGCCAGTTTCCAAGATCCAAGAGGTCACCCTTCTTAAGAAGAAGGATGATGTGTGCCGAAATGATGTCGGGCGGTAACCCAGGAGAGGAAAAAGCAGATGAGAAACACGCAGACAGAAAAGGCAGAAGGCACGATAGGAAAGCACGATAAAAGGACAGAGGAAGGCCGTCAGGTCCAGGAGCGGCATGAGGATTGAGGGTAGCGAACGCCTCACGGAGTTCGCGAAGAGAGAAAGGAGAGAGTAAAGAAGTAGATAAAGTAAAGGGGACTTGAGGAAGAGAGGAGAGAAGAGGAGAAGCTAATGAGGTCGAAGACTGCATTACGGCACTGCACTTGGCGGTGAAATACTGTCTGGTGAAAGTGCATAGCTTCGATGGGTTCGAGGTGATGGAACCATCCTGGAGGCGAAGATGACGCAAAGATGTAGCAGAACGATGTTGAGATTCCAAGGCGGTTAAGTAATCGTGAGAATCAGCTGTTGGGGAGAGATGCAAGAAATGCATCCTGCAGGCTGCATCGGATGCGCGGGGAAGAAGCAAAGCGTGGAAATCTGCCAGATAGCCTGGGTATTGCGGATCATCAAGAGAGAGCATCGACAGTAGAGCACGTAGATTCGCAATTTCCATATCGCTTTCATTCCGAGAGGCATGGGAGTAGCGCCGTACGAAAAGGACCAAGTTATGTTTGACAGTGAGCCACAGTTCCATTGCGTCTGACATAGTATCAAGAAGGGGCTCACGACTTCGGAGGACCTCACGCACAGCAACACAAAACTGTTGATCATCCAGGAGCGAGTCCGGAAAAGTCCATACTCGTTGAGTCCTTGAAGGTGAAGGAGAAACACACACCGACAGACTGACAATACTGTGGTCTGAAGCGGCAGAATGATGATGGGCAGCAGCTGCGATCGACGGGAGAAGGGCAGTCGAAACATAAAATTTATCCAGCCGTGCTGCCGTAGTGCTGCCATGGATGGAAGAGCGCCAGGTAAAAGAGATTTCCGACGGGTGTAGATGCCGGAACGCATCAACCAATTGAAAAACATCTACTTGCTGAGAAATCTGTAATACACGGTGCTTGCGGTATTCGCCAATGGTTGAATTGCGGCCAAGGACCGGCAACAACGTTCAATTGAAATCTCCGCCGATGAGAATATATTCAGACGGTGGGATGCATGACAGCTCTGTACGGAGAGTGGAGAGAAGATCAGGTAACAGACGCTCATCACAGGGGACATAAATGTTAAAAACATGATAGGTCACGTTTTCAATACAAAAGACAACGACCTGGAGGTTGTCCACATGTAATGCACGAACCACTGGCGTCGAAATCAGAGAGAGTAGGCGGTGATGGATCCCAAGTGCAAGGCCACCATTCCGTCCAACTCGATCAGCATGATGAAAATCGTAGGGCCAAGCCCGCCAACGAGAGAACAAAGTGGTAGCAGAGCAATTGGTCTCTTGGAGCAAGAGAAGATCTGCGTGTAGAGGCGTCAAGTTCTCATACACTAGGGCGTTTCTAGGAGAAGCAGAAAACCCTCTGCAGTTAAGTGTGACCGCCTTGAATTGGTAGGTCCTTCCCAGGTCGACACGCACGTGCGCTGGAATCTTATTTTCTTCGCTTGCTTCTTCATTCTGTCAACACTAAATTTGAGATCGGGATAGGAAAGCACAAGATTTCGAAACACAGATGTCACACTAGAAACTTGGGTTAGAAAAGTCGGAAGATCAAGCATATGGCGTGCAACAAACTGATTGATTAAAGAATCTAGGATGTTTATGAGAGCATAATACTTCGTATATTTTATGAAGAGAAAGCGGACCTACCGGTATATCTGCCTTCGCTTCAGCTAGGTATCGGAGAAAAGAATCTAGGGAAAGCACTGTGGGTGGTGGATTTTTTTTTTTGATTGGAGGTTTAACGACCACCGTGAGCAACTCAATGGGCTATAAGCAGTCGCCCGTCCCTAATTTAGGGTCACTGGTTCCAGGGAAAGGAGAGAGCCAGTGCCGTAAGACAAACACAACATCCATGCATGACGGGATTCGAACCCGGACCCCTTTCGGACGAATGATCAGTGGCCATCGCTTAGACCACTGCGCCACCGGGGCGGCAATGTGGGTGGTAGAGTCTTAGAACCTGGAGTCACAGCAGGATGTCGACTTGTTCGTAGCAAAGTACGTCGTTGAGAGGAGGAGCCGCAAGATGAGTCAACAGAACGACCTCTTGCAGCACCGGTGCGATGATGGAGCCAAGTCTGCGGAGCACCCTGGACTCCCGTCGAGCAGGCTTGCTTGTAGTGGTAGGGTCAGAGTCACTACCAGAAGAGTCACTGGCTATAAGGCAGTCCATATCAGTAACTGTACTTAGAGTGTCTTCATCCGACGGAGGATGAAGGTTAGCAGTCAGGTCAGCTGGAGCTGCAAGAAACGTGGGCGGAGCAGTCGGCACCAGATGAGGAAAGTCTACTGTCAACAATTGTGGGACAGGACCCCTGGAGGAGGGCCCGATGGTAGAGCGGGTTGATGACGTTCTGGAGACACCTGAGAAGTGGTAGGGGTGGACAACACAGGGCTGTCACGAGTGACTTTTGGTCCCAAAGACTGAGGTACAGCAGGGCGGCGGAAGCACTCACTTCGTTGAGGGCCATACGCCTTACAAGTCTGACAATAAAAGGAGGTTAAAACGTCGATGCGTCGGATCTGGTCTCCGCATTTTACAGTGAAGAGAGTAGGAAAAGTCTTGATATGATCATCTGAAGAGAATACAACTCGTGCAACTCGTCGGGCACTTTTAATCGAAAGATCATCCTCGTCCTTTGGAGCAGCGGAGTGTGTGGTAATGTTACCCACAACACGACCGGATTGCATTAGGAAAGTACAAAGCATAGCATCTGTGACTTCAGGATGTACTGGGTACATCGAGACCGTTACTGGTCTTTGGGCGACAGACTCAGGAAATAATTGGTGATCACCAACAACCAGCCCAGTCTGTAAGACAGAGATAGTATCTGCCGCATGAAAGAAGTAAACAATGACACTCGGCCCTCTGCGCGACATATGACGTATCGCTAACGGAGAGAACTTTTGTTTCAGGGCATTAGAGTACATTTTGAGTGGTGTGTATGGCAGCGCCTTAAAGCACACACCCAACTCAGCAGTCGTGGTAAAAGAAGTACCTGCTGGAGAATCTACTGGAATTTCGAGCACAACCTTATTACCAGAGCGACGGACATGAGGTTTTAAAACTGCGGCATCCGCTCTCATGGAATTTGACTTGGGCTGAAGCCACTGGGGAGTTACCGCTGAAGAATAGGAGCGGGGAGCAGTAGGACTGGAGGTTGAAGACAGGGGAATACCACCATCCATTGAAGGCAGAGGAGCACCGTCATCCACAGTGTCCATGACGTCATCTGTCACTATGTGAGAAGCAGCTGGGGCATGAGCTGTAATAGTGACGTCAGGGGAGGAAACGATACGCCGCCAACGGTTGACGTCGACCCGCACGCAGGGCAACGTGGCAACGCCTCCGCTGGGCAAAGTGCCGTGATCACCAGAAGTGATGCCAGGGCTGACACCACCACCGGATGACGCCATGTTTAATGGCGCCGAGATAACGAAGCTTCAACCAGCTCGGTAGGAGTTATAAACAAGACGATAACAAACGAAAAAAGGCACTCACCACCATGGGAGATGTCCGTAACGAATCACCAAACCTTTATAGTGGAGGTAAGCACAAACTCAGTTATCCTAGTAGCCGAAATACTTGTTATTCAAACAAAACTCACGGAGCACAATTTCCGTAAATCCACAGTTTTTAATTAAGAACAACCAAAATTGGTATCCTGTCTCATGGTGCTCTTACTTAGACCGCAGACGGTTTTGGGAAGGGGTCGGAGCCCGGGGGTTAAAGGGCCCCCATGAAGAGGAACTCAGGACCCACAGCACCTCTAAACAGACGCACGTGAGGCAGGAGAACCTCGGTACAATAGCGAACACCAGTGACTACCTCCTTGGAAGATGTGGATGTCAGTACGCTACCAAGCATGATACCGCCCCAAACGAGAACTCCGCCACCTCCAAATCAGTCCCTTTCGATGATGTTGGAGGTGTGATTGCATGTTCCCTGCTCTCTCCAGATGTGTATACGTCCAGAATCGCTCGTCAGACTCAATCGGCTCTCATCGGTAAAGAGAACTCGACCCCATTGCTGATGTGTCCAGTTCTTGTGTTCCTAGCACCACAGACACCGCCATCTCCGGTGAGCAGGCGTTAATGGAACACACCGTACATATCGTTGTGCAAATAGACCACCTTTGTGCAGCCTCCTGGCCACGGTAAAAGGCGATAACGGACGTCCAGTTGTCTGTTGCATGTGCCTTGGGATTTCTCCCGCTGTCTGCCGTCTTTCTCGTCTCGCCTGTAGGACAATATACCGGTCGTCCGCAGCCGTGGTTGCTCATGGATGACCACTACTAAACTCTCGGACAGCTGTTCCTGTCGTTTGAAATGCTCTCCAAGCTCGTGAAACGATGCTGTGAGCGATCCCGAACTCTTCGGCTACACTAGTCACACTTCGACCTTCTTCCAAATTCCCAGTTACGCTACCTCGGGTAAAGTCATCCAGATGTTGTCTACTGGATTGTCTGTTGGCCATATCACACAGTGGCAGCAACTCGATGTCGTTCAAATCGATGTACACCGTGCAATAGCTTTCACAGAATTTCTGAGCGTACACCGCCCGTGTGCTTTAAACGCTTCCGACACTCCCACCCCTACGTCATGCTGCATATGTGCGCATGCCCTACCGTACCGGACCCTAGTCTATCTCCTGAGTGGTCTTTCGGTCCGTTCTGCTTGCTCGTTCCCCTGTTATGCTAATTTCTCCTCTTCTCCTTAATTTTTGCACACCAGTGTACAATTCGGTACCCGATGAAAGAATCTTATATCATCTGTTAGAATAGTTCGGGCAGCAACCGATATTATGAGCAAATGACGAGTGTACAACATACCACTGTTAGACACCTCAACAGGCGAACACGTTAGTAACTACACTGGTGTGCAAAAATTAAGGACGAAGAGGAGAAATTAGCATACCAGCGGAACGAGCAGGCAGAACGGACCGAAAGACCACTCAGGAGATAGACTAACGTCCGGTACGGTAGGGCATGCACATATATGCAGCACGACTTAAGTAGGGGGAGTCGGAAGGGTATAAAGCACACGGGCGGTGTAAGCTCAGGAATTCGATGAAAAAAGCTATTGCACGGTGTACATCGGTTTGAACGACGTCGAGTTGCTGCCACCGTGTGATATGGCCAACAGGCAATCCAGTAGATGACAGCTGGATGACTCTACCCGAGGTCGCGTCATTGGGAAGTTGGAAGAAGGTCGAAGTGTGACTAGTGTGGCCGAGGAGTTCGGGATCGCTCACAGCATCGTTTCACAAGCTTGGAGAGCATTTCAAACGACAGGAACAGCTGTCCGAGAGTTTAGCAGTGGTCGTCCACGAGCAACCACGGAGCCGGAAGACCGGTATATTGTCCTACAGGCGAGAAGAGACAAACGGCAGACAGCGGGACAAATTGCAAGGCACATGCGACAGACAACTGGACGTCCGTTATCGCGTTTTACCGTGGCCAGGAGGCTGCACAAAGGTGGGCTATTTGCACGACGACAAGTACGGTGTGTGCCATTAACGCCTGCTCACCGGAGACGGCGGTTTCTGTGGTGCCAGGAACACAAGAAATAGACACATGAGCAATGGGGTCGAGTTTTCTTTACGGATGAGAGCCGATTTAGTCTGGCGAGCGATTCTGGACGTATACACATCTGGAGAGAGCAGGAAACACGCAATCACACCTCCAACATCATCGAAAGGGACTGGTTTGGAGGTGGCGGAGTTCTCGTTTGGGGCGGTATCATGCTTGGTAGCGTAATGACCTCCACATCTTCCAAGGAGGTTCAGTCACTGGTATTCGCTATTGTACCGAGGTTCTCCTGCCTCACGTGCGTCTGTTTAGAGGTTCTGTGGGTCCCGAGTTCCTCTTCATGGACGACAACGCTACACCTCATCGTACAGTGGCTGTCGCAGAGCTGTTGAAGAGTGAAGATATTCAACGCATGGATTGGCCCGCAAGGTCCCCGGACCTCAATCCAATCGAACACGTGTGGGACCTTCTCGGGAGACGCTTGGCAGCACGTCACCAGCCGCCAGCAACGATTCAGCAGCTGCGATTGGCGCTACAAGAGGAATGGGCCGCTATATTTCAACAGCTCCTTGACAACCTCGTCCTCAGCATGGACAGACGTTGTAAATCCTGCAACGCAGTCAGGGGTGATCATATCCCTTTACTAAATACTGGAATTTTCTTGGCAGCCGCCTGTCACATGGACGTTTCTGTCTTCTGTCTAGTTGTGCTCGAAGCTACCTTTTCAATAAAGTGCCTTCGTATCCTTTGGATTCCTTGTTTGGACGGTTTTGCTCACTTGTTCCGTATTCTTACATTTTGAGGATTTTATGGTATCATTTGAGTCGATGTGGAGCACTTCTGCACGACGTTACATTCGAAAAACTGTCTCGTCCTTAATTTTTGCACGGCGTTGTATATAGGCTCGACACGGAGAAGTTTGAGTATTCGTGTCCAGGAACATAACTATGATACTCGTACTTTCCGCAAAAATACGGCATTATCTAGAATTGTCGTAAATGGAACACTGCAACCAGAGTGGGCAAACGTTAGACTGCTGAACACCCCTCCGTACGTACACTCACTTCACCCGTGCTGAAAGCCTGTACATTGAAGCCTTGGGGGACAGGTGCTGTAATGATAACACGCCAGTGGACATACCAAAAGTTTGGAAAAACCACGTCGCCGATTTGAACTTTAAATTATAATTATAAAATAAATTTAATAAAACAATAACATGTGAATTTGACAATAATTTTAACAGTGCAACACAATTTGTATTATCATGTGTAACTAGAGTCGGAAATTGTAGGTATTGCGTGGCTGCGATGGCAACACCTTAACTTTGTGACGCTTGAGAACTAAACCATGATTCATTGCTGCCCTCTTGTAAAAGTCTAAGCGAGTACTGCATTACCTCTCTGTTCCACCTGATGATGAGGTAAATGTTACCCCAAAAGTGCTAGTGGAGGTTTCAATTTGTAAATAGCTTTCATCTTTTATTAAATATCGTATATAGACGGTGGTATTTGTTTTGTATGACCAAAAATATTGTTTACCAAAAAGCACTAACCTAAATGAATTAAAATAAATTTACTGGAAAATTACAGGAATATCTTTTTCATCCATTAACTTTCACCTGCTGAACTTGGTGATTCCACGAATAGTAATATTTACCCGGGAAATACCGGGTACCCCTACTAGTATATAATAAAGATAAGTGTAGTTTTCCAGGTTTTCGGAAATATTTATTTTATGGAAGTTGCGATAACTTAAACATTCACTCTAAATAATTTCCGTTAACTAGCGAGTTGCGGCGGACCTTCAGTATTATCTGATGATGCAGTAATGCACGAGTGCATGATACAGACTGTGTTCAGAAAGTAATGCCTCCATATTTATATAAAAGCCCACTGTCAATGTATAAAATTGAAACAAGACAAGAACAAAGCTGAGGATTTATATTTTAATTCACCAAGTCCACTTCACGCTCGATACAGAAACGCCAACGTTTAACAGGTCTTTTAAACCCGTAAATCTTCAGGTTATTCTCGGGACTATTTCCTCGTAACGGTTTGAACATTTTCGTCAGGGGTGAACTGAATTACTTTCAGATGCCACTTCACAGCAGAAAACAACCAGAAATCGCACAGCGCCGATTCTGGGTTGCAGTTAGTGTGGTGCTCAAGAACTTCAGACCCAATTTTCTGAAAATACGAATTGGCGTGGGGTTTGGCGTTGTCGTCTTGCATAATCACTGGCTTTTTCCCCCCACGCAAGTGGTTTATTCTTCCTTTTTACTTTTTTAAGGTATGCACGTGGCTGTCAGAGTTGATACACCTCTCTTTGACCATGTATTCCTGATGAATAATGCCTCTGTAGTCCCGGAATACAGTGAGCCTGCAGTTTCCAGCAAAATTTTGAACTTTTTCGCTCGAGGAGAATATGGGTGTCGGTATTCCAGCAATTGATTTTTCATTTCTGCGTCATAATGACGCATCCAACTCCCAACACCAGTCACAATGCTTTGGAAAAAATCACTTTCATATTTTAAATAGCGAGCAAGGAACCTTTGACATGTTTGAAGTCTTGATTTCTTTATTTCAATCATTAAGTGACGCATTACCCAAACAGCGCATACTTTGTTGTATCCTAAAACGTTAACAATGTCATTGACACTTCCTAAACTAACGTTCAGTTTACCTGCTATGGTTCTCTGAGTTATTCTTGAATTTTTCCTGATGAGCTGATCGACTTATCTGAGTTATTCTTGAATTTTTCCTGATGAGCTCACCGACTTATCTGAGTTATTCTTGAATTTTTCCTGATGAGATCATCGACTTATCTGAGTTATTCTTGAATTTTTCCTGATGAGCTCATCGACTTATCTGAGTTATTCTTGAATTTTTCCTGATGAGCTCATCGACTTATCTGAGTTATTCTTGAATTTTTCCTGATGAGCTCATCGACTTATCTCAGTTATTCTTGAATTTTTCCTGATGAGCTCATCGACTTATCTCAGTTATTCTTGAATTTTTCCTGATGAGCTCATCGACTTATCTGAGTTATTCTTGTATTTTTCCTGATGAGCTCATCGACTTATCTGAGTTATTCTTGAATTTTTCCTGATGAGCTCATCGACTTATCTCAGTTATTCTTGAATTTTTCCTGATTAGCTCATCGACTTATCTCAGTTATTCTTGAATTTTTCCTGATGAGCTCATCGACTTTTGTTTGTTCAAATCGCAAGTTGTGATTATGGGCCTCCCACTCCTGCTGATCCTTTACAGCCAACATTCCTCCACTGTCCTTTGATTTTCTTACGTAACGACGTACAGTGCTTATGTCCAAAGTTCCAGAACCATAAACTGCCACTGATCTAGCGTTAATTCGTTTGAGAGGTACTAAATAGTAACACCGTACTTGTGATCCGATTTATTTGCGTATGAAGTAGACACATTAGCCTTTCCAATCTTTCGCACATCAACCAGATGACTTTTTCAAGGAAGTTAGACAGAAACTGCAACTATTGTTAATGCATTCTATTTTCAGTTGCAGTTTCTGTCTAACTTCCTTGAAAAAGCCATCTGGTTGATGTGCGAAAGCTTGGAAACGCTAATGTGTCTACTTCATGCGCCAATAAATCGGATCACTAGTACAGTGTTACTATTTAGTACTTAATTGGTGTACTGTTTCTCGTTATCAAATTGTTTGAGAGGTATATTTCCATGAGTTAAAAACTCAGGACCTGATCGTCCTTTGACAGCCGTCGACACAGTTGAAAAAGAATAATCCATTTTAAACACAATTAAATACGAACAAATAGATGTACGGAGCTCTATTACCCAGTAAAAGGAGACTAATGACACAGAGAATCGTTTCTGCCTGACTGGTTGTTAGACGACAAGTCGTGGGAAAGACACTTTTCGCGGAGGCATTACTTATTAAACACACCTCGCAGTTGTTGGCATTCCATCATCCTATGAAAGTATGCGAGTGTTCAGTAAGTTGCCCTGTTAGCTCTATCAGTAACAGAAAATGAGATTTTTAAATGTGAAGAAGTAGGTAGCGATATCCACCTGCAACAGAAAGAAAGGGATTGCACCTTCAAAATTTTTGATGGTATGGTTGCAGTGCATGGATATTTTCTTATTCTAGGAAAGCATGGAACTCGTTTCGAAGATAACCAAGTGCTCCGAAAATCCGCGGAGCAACACAGCATGAGAAATTTGATTTCTAAGGATCAACACAGTTAGGAAAAGGATGTAAGAAGTTTAATGAAGCCACCTTGGAAAATAAGATGAAAAAAATATTCCAGCTATACAGGCGCACGTATTTTTACTCAATGTTTAATTGCATCCTACCAGTTCTTACTTATCGATCAGAGGCATGGACCTTAACAACAACAACAAAAAAGACTACCGGAGGCTGCGAGATTTTTAAAGAAGCTTAGTGAGGTGCATGCTTATAGTATAACCAGGAAGGATAGGACAAAAATAACAGGAGCTGATGATAATATGATCAAGGTATAATACCCAAAATGGCAATGAACTGGTCCATGGCCAACGACTGGACACATTGCTAGACGACACCGTTGGACAGCTGAAATACTAGACGGGATTATTCCCAGGGACAGGAAAAGACCAAGAAACCGTGTGGAAGATAGGTGAATGAAATTTGGAAACATGACGGAATGACATGAAGGAGATGCACGTAAAACAGAAAGTTGTGGAAGAAACTTGGGAAAGCCTTCATTTATCAGCGGATTGGTAATGGTTGTGTTGATGGTGATTTTGACTCAGAACTTACCGCCTGCCATATTTTCAAATTTTTCTGTGGTACTAAATGCAGTGGATGAATATCTCCTTAAACTATGGAACTTTATTCAAACACAACGAAAAGCTCCAGAAAATCAGGTAGCAGAACATGATGAGAAATTCTATTAGCGAGCATAGGGGCCGATTGAGTGGGTGTTCGGGGACCCACGCAACCATTGATGAATTTCAATATGTGTTGTGAACAAATTTGTATATAAATCCTTTAGTATCTCTTTTGGGGAGATGAAATGTTAATGTAGTACATGCAGTTATAAGAATATAAACTACCGTGAGAAGAATATAAACTACTTGTACTCATGAAACATTTCCAATATCCAGTTTTAGAATCATACCTTAAAGAGTAACAAAGGAAGAGATGGGAATAAATTGATCAAGAACTGTTTTTCAGAAATATGTGCATGTACATTTCTGCATACACATAGCGACACACGTAAACAAAACACAGTGGTACGTCCACGGGTACTTCAGGGGACCAAATTCATAGTTCGTATAAGTAAAACGTTTCGAAGGAATATTAAGACCGTGATAATTACATACTCGTTCCAGTATTAACGAGAAAGATGACATCAAATCTTCGGTTGTAATGAGCACGTCTTTTGAATTCTTTCCGACGCGAATAAAATTTATCAAATTTATTCAAAGTGAATGAAACCGGTTAGAAAAAAATCAACCGAATTTCTACAATCGATGATGCATTCAGAAATCGAAACAGTTACTCACTTCCACCAGCATCAGAGACATTAAACTTTTCAAATCGAACAGTTAAGAGATGAAATATAGAAGGAAACATGATATAACTCTACGCCTTCTGGCAGAAGAATTTTCCATAGTGGAAAAGTTGAAAACAAGGCCAAAAGTATTCTTAATGTTAAAAGGTATGCTAAGGAAAAATTACTTTTCAAAAACGTCTTCTTGAAGCAGAGATAGCAAGAAAAAAGTTTGTCCTTTACGCCCCCTAACGAGACACCTGTGAAGTATTTAAAGAGAATAATAATCCACATCGTTATTGTAGGGGATATCAAACCGTAAAAAAAGAACTTTCTCAATAGAGAGTTTTTAGAAGCAGAAATACAGCTGCAGGCAGAGGTGCACGAACATCACCTAGCGACAGAAATATGAACTACGAAACTCCGCAAATGCAAATCTGAAGTCTTCGAGTAGGTAAAAGACATTCGGCGCTGAAATAATATTTTAAATCGCACGTGTAGAAACAGAGATATTGAAAAAAAAACAGATTGAACATTGGCGCACCTAGCGGCAAAATTGTGCATTTATTTTTGGAAGAAAAAAACGTATATACAAAGAATTTTTATAGTTAGTAGCATCTGACGGAAAAAGAATTTTTCAATCGAGTTTTTAGTCCGGCAGATATTGCTGTAAACAAAAACGAGAACTTACATCCTTCAGTGGCCCTCTTGTGCGTTAAGAGAAACTTGAAATTATATGAGAAACATTTCGCACCAGAAACGCTCTCCAACAAAAAAATAACTTTCCAAATCGGACTAGTAGAAGCAGATATGTCGACAAAAATATAATATACATCTACTGCCCCTGGATGAAAAGCTATGCACTCTTTTAAGCAGAAGGTATTCTCAAAAGGTTATGGAAATGAGAGGTATGGGTCCACGAAAGAATTATTGTAAACGAGTTTTTTAAAGCTCAGATTTTGATGCAAATACATCAGAAGGAGAAATAAAACTTATACCCCTGGTGGCCAAACCATTCTTTATCAAAAATTAAAAATTATATGGAAAGCATTTCCCATCAGGAACCGTATCTGATGCTGGAAGATTTTTTCAAACCGGACTTTCAGAAGCATAGATATCGGGAAAAACGCAATTTACCTTTACGCATCCTAGCGAAAAATCTATGCTTTACTTGAAAATTTTGAAATTGTACGAAAAACATATCACACCAGTTACGCTCTCCAACAAAAAGAATTTTTTCAAAATTGACACCTAGAAGCAGAGATATTGACAAAAAGAAGATATACATCTGCGTCCCCTGGCGAAAAAGTATGCATTATTTTAAGAAGAAAGTATTCTGAAAAGTTTTTGCGAGGTGAGCGCTATGGCTTCACGAAAGAATGTTTTCAATCGAAATTTCAGAAGCTCAGATTTTGCTGCAAATACATCGGAAACAGAAATAAAAGCTTACGCCTCCTGGCTGCCAAAGCGTTATCTTCCAAAAATTATGAAATATATGCTAATGATTTCCCATTAAGGGACGTACCCGATGCAGGAAAAATGTTTCAAATCGGAGTTTTAGCAGCAGAGATATCGGGCAAAACGCGATTTACCTTTACGCTCTCTATGGCGAAAAATGTATGCTTTATGTGAAAAAAAGGGACTATGACCCAAAATATTCTTCGATACGAATGACATCGATACGAAAAAGGATTTTTTCAATCATATATTTAGAAGTAACTAAATGCAATAAAATGTATTTTGAATTCGATATCATCTGCATTTACGCCCTCTAGCTGCGAAGTTGTGTATCGGAAAATAACCGGAATGCAAGGATCGTCATTCTCAATTTTCTTGTCTTCCGAATTCAGAAATATTTTTTCAAATCGGACTAATATTTGCAGAGATATGGTGTCCACTGAGAGAGAGACGGACAAAGTGATAACATAAGCACGTTCTCATGAAAGAAATACGGGATTACGCCATATAATACAAATTTTGAGGATAACAATCCGATTTTGGCGTAAATGTGACAAGGATGGTAAGTCAGATAATATCCGAAAACTTGAAAATTTTCATCGTCCTGGAGCGAGACTCGAACCCGCGTCTCCCAGAAAACGCCCGGGATTGCTAACCAGGATTGCTAACCAGAAAACGCCCGGGATTGCTAATCACGGGATAGGATTCTTAACCTCCAGATTCGCTAAACATGAATGCTGGTTGCTTCGACTAGCAAATCCTGTGATGGTTATATTCAAATTAATCGAAAACTTGAAACTTGGTCGTTCTGTAGTGGTTAGCAATCCCGGGCGTTTTCTGGGAGACGCGGGTTCGAGTCCCGTTCCAGGACGATGAAAATTTTCAAGTTTTCGATATTATCTGACTTACCATCCTTGTCACATTTACGCCAAATATCGGATTGTCATCCTCAAAATTTGTATAAGCATGTTCTTTTTATATATATATATATAAAAGACGTGCTAAAAAGGGATGCTCTCAACAAATTATGG
The DNA here is from genome assembly GCA_039090855.1 of Macrothele yani. NCBI lineage: Eukaryota > Metazoa > Arthropoda > Arachnida > Araneae > Macrothelidae > Macrothele > Macrothele yani. The sequence goes on along the minus strand of CM076998.1, from coordinate 57,326,888 downwards.
AATATATGGCAAACCGCATACGTGCTGTAATTCGAGCTAAAGAATGTCCAACCCGGTATTGAATAAAAGTTTTTAATTTAGTAACCGGTATGTGCATTCATGGAGCTTTAACGGAACAGTGCAAAGGGAAAACAATTACAACAATTATTTGTGTTCGAGCTTTTTTATCATAAATAATCATATTTTTTTTATCTCGAATAATCGTAATTTTTTTTATTTGTGTATTTTGTGTACAGCGTATTCGTTTCTTTTTTTTGTTTGTTTGTTTTGTTACAGAGTTTTGTTTCTTGCTAACGTTCATAGTATTTCATATCGTGTTATAAAAAATGACGGAAAATATATATTTTTTAATGCGCATTTTATCTTCGGTATGTTTTTATTAACCTTTCGTAATTTCCGACATGTTTGATTATGTTACGTCCTCTCAAACTCCACAAATTGGAAAATTGGGATTCTGTTTTACTACTAAAACAATGGCGTCCTATTCTAATTAGTCACCGATATGAAGTAACACATATCGGAATCAAAAAGAATTTTAACTTACAGTCTCGCTCTCCCGTGTGTAATTTCCGCATTTCAGCAAACAAATTGAATTTCCGTATGATTATAGCTGAAACAGTAACTTACTCACAATAACTGTTCTTGTGATTTCTTTGTATGGTAATTTAAAGTATAGTTTTGGTAGATTGATTTCATAAAAATGTTCTGGTTAAAGCAAATCTCAAATGTTTCTTCCATGCAGGTGAAAATGAATATAATCGTCAAGAAATGCCCGGATCTTGACGTCCTTGTATTTCTTCATGTGAAGCCCAGTGACACAATCGACCATTTGAAAAACATGATTGCAGATAAAATTGGAATGCCTTGCAAAGCACAGAGACTCCTGTATTGTGGCAGAGAATTAGCACAGGGCACCGTATCAGACTTCAACATTATAGAAAATTCTGTTGTTTTGTTGGAACACAAACCGGATGAAATGATGACTCTGTATATAAGGAAGCTGACGGGAAAGACTGTCACAGTGAAGATCAGTAAAACGGCGCTCGTCAACGATTTAAAAGTAGAGATTGAGAAAACAGATGGAACCCTTAGAGATCAGCAACGACTTATATTTGCTGGTAGACAGCTGGTAGACGGTCGTACGTTATCAGACTATGCTATTACCAATGAGGCTAAACTTGATCTCGTTCTGAGACTGGCAGGAGATTAGTGGAAATATTTCCTAAACTCTGCGATAAGATGATAAATCGAGTTGCAGTTTGTCTGATATCTTAATACTAGTTACGATTTCTGTGTAAAAAAAGGAGTTTGAATATTGCTCGGAATCAGAATTATTAACAGAGCAATCAGACACCTCTGAACTCCCTGTATTTATTGTTCATCTCGTAACATCAATCTTGAAATTTGGATATTACATCGCGCTGTTGTGGAAGTCGCGACCACATCTCCCGATTTCTGCTCGAACATCTGATCCGTTACTGGAAAGCTCGACCGGATATCGAGAGATGCGAGATCGATTCTCCTCCAAGACGATGCGATTTTCAAGTTTTCTGATGTGATTGATGTTACGTGATGAACAGTAAATACAGGCAGATCAGAGATGTCTGATTGCTGTGTTGATAATTCTGACGTATTTACACATGTTATCAGAAGAGTATTTCTTCCGCAGAATTTATTATTTGGAATTATTTGTAATAAAGATTAGTATAGTTTTGCAGGTTTTTGGAAATCTTTCTTTTTATGCAAGTTGTGATAGCTTAAACTTCACACCAAATAATTTCCGTTAACCAGCGAGATGTGGCGGACCTTCAGTATAATCTGGGGATGCAGTAATGCACGGATGCATGATACACAGGGTGTTCAGAATGTAATGCCTCCATATTTATATGCCCAGTGGCATATAAATATGGAGGCATTACTAAGCCCAGTGGTAAGGTATCAAAGTCAAATGAAACAAGAACGAAGCCCAGAATTTCTCCTTTAATTCACACATTTTAGTTTTCTACATAGTCCCCTTCACGCTCGATACAGACACTTGAACGTTTAACAAGTTTTTAAATCCCGTCTTTAAAAATATTCAGGTTATTCTCGGAACCATTTCCTCGTAGGGGCTTGAACATCTTCTCAGAGCTGAACTGAATTCTTTTCAGATGTCTCTCCAGAGCAGAAAACACCCAGAAGTGGAACGGCGCCGATTCTGGGCTGTAGTTAGGGTGCTCAAAATTTCAGACCGAATTTTTTATGGCTTCTGAAGTGACGTGGGGTTTGGCGTTGTCGTGCTGCAAAATCATTGGCTTTGTTTCCCACGCACGCGGGTTATTATTTCCTTTAACTTTTCTATGGTATGCATGTAGCTCTCAGAGTTGATAGACTTTTCTTTGACCATGTACTGCTGATGTATAATGCCTCTGCAATCCCATAACACAAATGCGCATGCACTTACCGGCAGAAATTTGTATTTTGAATTTTTTCGCTCGAGGAGAGTATGGGTGTCTGAATTCCAGCGATTGATTTTTCATTTCTGGGTTATAATGATGAACCCAACTCTCAACACCAGTCACAAGGCTTTGGAGAAAATCACTTCCGTATTTTACAGAGCGAGCAAGCAAGTGTGGCATGTTTCAAGTCTTGATTTTTTCATTTCAGTCGTTAGGTGGCGCTGTACTCAAAGAGCACACACTTTGTTGTATCCTAAAACGTAAACATTGTCATTGACATTCCCTAAACTAATGTTCAGCTTACCTTCTGTAGTTCTCTGAGTTATTCTTTGATTTTCCGTGATGGTCTCATCGACTTTTCGACTGCCCAAGTCGCAAGTTGTGGTTACGGGCCTCCCAGCCCACTACTGATCCTTTACGGCCAACTTTCCTCCACTGTCCCTTAATTTTCTTACGCAATGGCGAACAGTGCTTATGTCCAAAGTTCCAGAACCATAAACTGCCACAAATGTAGCGTGAATTTTTCTGGAAGGTACATTTTTATGAGTTAAAAACTCAATAACTGATCGTTGTTTGACAGCCGTCGACACAGTTGAAAAAGAATTATCCATTTAATACACAATTAAATACGATCAAATAGATGCACGAGGCTCTGTTTCGCAGTAAAATGAAGCTAATGGCACAAAAAATCGTTTGCTGACTGACTGGTTACTAGGCAACAAGTCGTGGGCGAGGCACTTGCGCTAAGGCACTGAGGCTGCAAACTACTGAAAGAAGCCTAGAGATGTGCATGCTTGGCATAACCAAGAACGATAGGAAGAGCAACTCATGGATCAGGAAAATGGCGGGAGTTACCTTGATCATGAGATCAAGGTAAAATACCGAAAATGGCAGTGGGCAGAACACATTGCTGGACGAACTGACCACCGTTGGATAACTGAAATACTGGGCGGGATTCCAAGAGACAGGAAAAGTCCTAGAAGACCTTCTGGAAGATGAGTGGCTGAAATGAGGAAACATGTCGGAATGACATAAAGGAGACGCACGTAAGACAGAAAACTGTGGAAGAAATTTGGGAAAGTCTTCATTGATCAGTGGATTGGTGATGGTTGTGGTGATGATGATTTTAACTCGGGACTTACTAACCGCTTCGCGTATTTGCAAAATTTTCTCTGGTGCTAAATGCAATGCATGAATATTTCGGTAAACCGTGGAATTTTATTCAGAAACATCGAAATGCTCCCGGAAATCACGTACCAGAACATGATGTAAAACTATAACCGAGCATATGCGTCGATTATTGAGTGGGTGTTTAGGGGCCTACGCACATTGATGATTTTCAATTTGTGTTGTGAACAAAGTTATGTTTAAATCGTTTGTTATCTATTTGAGGAAGATTAAAGGCTATGCAGCGCATATAGTTATGAGAATATAAACTACCGTGAGAAGAACAAAAACTAGTTCTACTCACGAAACATTTCCAAACTCCACTTTTAGAATCATACCTTAAAGAGTAAGGAAGGAAGAGATGGAAATAACTTGATCACACAAGCACTGCTTTTCAGAAATATGTGTATATACAGTAGGGTGGTGCGAAAAAACCAAAATTTTTGATTCTCCAATGCTCTAGTGTTTAAAAATTGTGATTGGTGGTCAGATTGCCACAGATTAAATCGTTTTTGATTCGGAGGATATCTTCCGTCTGTGCTTTTACATGAAATTTTCGAAGTTTTAGTCAAAAAACGGAATTTTGAGCTATAAGCAAATACTTCTCACTTTCGCAAGGATTTTCCTTTATAGACCTCAGGTAAGTAAAATAAGACTATAAAAACGTTTCATTTCTTCATAGAAGACTCCTGGGCTGAGGGTCGTAACGCTCATTTCGTTGGGAAACCAATCAATTTACGTCTGATTCGGGAACTGTTTCAGACAGTCACATGCTGCTTTCTTAGCATTGCAACAATTTCATTTGCGGCTCTACGCTACTGAAAAGTACCCAGGACTCGCCACGCTGAGACAGCAGCAATGGAGTGCCTCCCATACCCGCCCAACCACTCGACCATTGAATACCAAGGTACAGGAAAGACCCAGAAGAAAGTCACGTGGGAGTTAGGTGGATGAGAAATTCGAATGTATGTCGGAGTGCCATAGAAGGAGACGGACTGAAGACAAAAAGTTTTGGAAGAAACTTGGGGAGTCCTTCATCCAGCAGTGGACTGCGAATGATTGTTATTGATGAGTCGGTTAGCAATGACACAGATCTATTATTACACCCACAGTCACAATCGACATCCGAAACTCCAGACGCGACTGCGAGAGAGAGACGCCACCAGCCCCGTTCAAGTCCCTTCCCTGTCCATGAATAGATGCACGGAATTCGCAACTTCGCAATTCTTGAAAAATCACTAGTAGAACACAGCCTCTACTGTCGAGAAGTAAAACATGCACAGCTCCAATTCTTGTTCAGAGGGAGAACATGAAGGGAGACACACACACACACACACACACACACACACACACACACACAGAGTTTCATATAGTTTCCTCTTTAACGAAGAGTTCCATAAGCAGGAACCAAAAATGTGTACGAGATAGAAAGAAAAGGCAACGTACTCTTTAATACTGATAACTGTGAGCAAATGAACATAACGGTTATCATCTCACTTCTCTACATAGTCTATTTGCAAGTCGATGTACTTCTTATATCGTCCCACTATCTACTTCATTCCAATCACAGTCGGAGGGCTGTCATTTACGCTTGGAAAGCGTAAAAACCAATACCTTAGGTTGAAGAAACGTATATGCTCCAACTTTGTCAGTCTGTCTGTCTGTCTGTCCGTCCGTCCGTCTGCCCGTCCGTCCGTCTGCCCGTCCGCACGATAACTCGCGTAAAAGTGGTTCGTATGTGGTAGGGGACAACCTGGGAACGAGACGAACAGGACAGACGAACCCTATTGAAAATGGGCGAAATGAGGTCAGGACACAGGAGCGGGATCCATTCCATTGCCCTTATGCGTCATAACTTGCGTAAAAATAGTTCGATTTCAATGAAATTTCAGTATGTGGTAGGGGACCACCTGGGGACGAACCCTATTGAAAATGGGCGAAATGGGGTCAAAGGTCAGGACATAGGAGCAGGATCTATTCCATCGCTCTTATGCGTCATAACTTACGTAAAAATGCTTCGATTGAGACAAAACTTTATCATGTTGTTCCGGAAGTATTCTTAACCGGTTCTGTTGAATATCATCGAAATGGGGTCAAAGGTAAGGGCATAGGAAAGATATTTATTCTACAGCCACTATCCTCGTAACCTGTGTAATAACTTGAGTAATAATTTCTGATATGTTGGAAAGCGTATCATAATCAATGCGTTGCATGATTTTACTAATTTGTTTGATTTTTTCTTTAGTTAAGGCGGACGTCAAGTAATTTTGCTTCCTATACTTCCAATGGAAAAACTTCTGTACACATTTTCTTCACAATTAATGCGTTCCCAAGGATGAAAATTGGAGCATCGATTAAAATAGCTTCATTTTATAACTTGGAATACTAAATATTTTCTAAAACATAACCATAATTATGCAATCCAACATTTGTTTGTCTACTGACGTCATCAAAGTACAGGTCGCGCCATCTATTTCTGGTTTCAACACCACCAAAGGAAACGTTATTGATTTTTAATATCATCATCATCATCATTGTCAACCATTATCAATCCACTGCTGGACGAAGGTCTCCCCAAGTTTCCTCCACAACGGTCTGTCTTGTGCCAGTCTCCTCCATGTCACCCCTGCATACTTTCGAATTTCATCCACCTATCTCCCATGTGGTCTTCTTCTGGGTCTTTTCCTGTCCCTTGGAATCCAATCTAAAATTTCGGCTGTCCATCGATGATCTGTCCTTCTGGCAGTATGTCCAGCCCATTGCCATTTCAGGGATTTAACTCTGATCATGATGTCTTCCACTCTTGTCATTTTTCGGATCCACGAATTCCTCTTCTTATCTCTCCTGGTTACACGAAGCATGCACCTCTCCATGCGGCTTTGAGTTGTCTGCAGTCTTTGTATATCTCTTTTAGTTAAGGTCCACGTCTCTGCACCATACGTAAGCACTGGAAGGATGCATTGATCAAACACTTTTCTTTTAAGACATAAGGGCATATTGCTCTTGAAAATTATGCTGTTTCTTCCAAAAGCTCTCCAGGCAAGTTTTGTACGCCGATTGATTTCTTCATCAATGTGGCCCTCACTTGATATCTGCTGTCCAAGATAAACGTACGTGTCTGTTATCTCCAGCTTTTCTCCATCAATCGATAAATCCTCATTTCTTGTAAAAGCATTGAACATCACTTTTGTCTTCTGAAAGTTCATTTTTAATCCCACTTCTTTACTCTTGTCAGCAAGTTCCTGGATCATACTCTGCAGCTCTGATGGGGTAGTTGCAAAAATGACTATGTCATCAGCAAAACGAAGGTGGGTTAGATAATCTCCATTAATCTTTATCCCTTTGTTTTCCCAGCTCAGCGACTGAAAAACACCCTCCAATGTGGTATTAAAGAGCTTCGGAGATATGGTGTCACCTTGTCTCACTCCCTTTCCAATTTTTATGTGTGTTGTATTTTCAAACAGCCGAATCTTTGCACTTGCATTTTCATAGATGTTATTAATAATATTAATGTATGCATCTTCAATACCGCAGGTTTTCAGAGCCATTGTAACTGCTGATGGTTTCACCGAATCAAAGGCTTTTTCATAATCGATAAAAGCCATGCACAATGGAAGTTCATATTCCCTCGCTCTTTCAATTAGTTCTCTCAGTACGTGGATATGATCTATTGTGCTGTAGCCACTCCTGAATCCAGCTTGTTCTCTCGGTTGAGCCATGTCCAGTGTTACCTTCAAGCGGTGTGAAAGAACTTTAGTGAAGATTTTATAAACTACTGATAGGAGGCTGATAGGTCTGTAGTTTCCGAGATCTTCAATGTCACCTTTCTTATGTAGCAGGATCATTGTAGCGGTGTTCCAATCCTCAGGAATCTTTCCTTCATTAAGGCATCGAGTGAAAATTTGGGCGAGTACTGTTTCAATTTCTCCACTTGCTTCTTGTATGATGTCTACAGGAATTCCATCTTCTCCTGGAGCTTTTCCCCGCTTCATGTTCTTGATTGCATGTGCAACTTCTGCTGGAAGGACTGGAGGAACTCTGGTACTGGTATCTTTCATGATGTCTGGAGTGCATGTATCATCCCTTTCATATAATTTGGAGTAGAAATCTTTCACTCTTGTCAAAATTTCGCCTCTATTTCTTGTTACAGAACCATCTTCTTTTCTCAGTGCCATAATCTGTTTTCTTCCCTTACTGAGATGTCCCTTTGCTATCTTTAGGCTTTGGTTGTTTTCAATTGCTTTCCTCACTAGTTCACAGTTGAATTTTCTTACGTCTTCAGTGATACTTTTTCTTACTGTCTTGCATAGCTCTATATATTCCACTTTGGAAGTCACATCTTCTTTAGTTGTCCTCATCTCTCTTCTTTTTTGCATCAACATTTTCGTTTTTCCTGATAATTTATTTACATGCAACTTGTTCTTAGACCCAGCTAATTTTGTTGCTGTTTCCATAAGAGCTTTGGTTACTTTTCTGTTAACTTCAGAGATGTCCACTTCTTCCGATGTTAGGCCTTCTAAAGCAGAGAACCTGTTCTTCAGTTCCAACTTGAAGGTATTATGGTGTTTTTTAAGGTTGGTTATGTCAATAGATTTTGTTTGTCTTATGAGCTTGCCACGTTCAAGTTTAGTGTTGAGGTGCATCTTACATCTCACCAATCTATGGTCACTACCTGTGTTGAACTTGTTTAGCACACTGCAGTCTTCTATGACGATTTTTTTGTTACACATAATAAAATCAATTTCACTTGTCGTCCCATTTGGATGTCTCCATGTCCATTTCCTGTGTGGCTTTTTCTTGAAGAAGGAGTTCAAGATGAAAAACCCTTCTGCCTCTGCAAACTCAACGAAAGTGTTTCCACGCTGGTTTCTGTTGCCGTGACCGAATTTACCTACTGAATTTTCATTCTGTTGCCGTTGCCCTATTTTTGCATTGAAATCTCCCATAATTATTTTCAAGTGCTGCTTACCTTTATTATTTAGATGACAAATTTCCTCATAAAATTCTTCAATTTCTTCTTCAGGATGACTTGTGGTGGGTGCATAAGTTTGAATAATCTGAGCCTGAGCCTGAGCCTAATTTTTAATATAATTATGGTTATGTTTTAGAAAATATTAAGTATTCCAAGTTATAATATGAAGTTATTTTAATCGATGTTCAAATTTCCATCCTTGGGAACACACTAACTGTGAAGGAAATGTGTACAAAAGTTTTTCCATTTGAAGTATAGGAAGTCAAATTACTTGACGTCCACCTTAAGAAGGCGGGTGTTTCCACTGCATGCTTTGTCTCTTGCTTTCCTGCTCACAGTGATGAACCCATGTCTCGTTGCCGGTTACAATCCGTTCCAAAACACTCGGATCTTTTTCATAATGTTTGAGGAATAAGGTCGCAGTCTGCATGAGAACAGTAAGCTGTTTGGGTACCCATCTTAAACTTTACAGAACCCCAAGTCATCATGCACTATGGCAGGTGCGGATCTGTAGTTGATATCCAAATGTGTAGCAACAGCGGACTACGTAATCCGTTGGTCTTCTTTGATCAAGCCATTCGACCCGTCGATTTGGGAATGAGTGCGCGATATGGAAGGCCGACCAGATAGATCTTCATCGGTTAAACTTGTTTTTCCCGTTTTAAACCTTTCAATCCATTGATAAACTTGTCGATGAGTCATGCTATTTTCACATGGCGTACTGAGCCGACATCCTTCGGCGAATTAAAGCATGTTTAACTCCCTCTGCCCAAAGAAATCTGACTACGGCGCCTTGTTCAACAATGGCACAATCGCGCAGGGGAGCGTCCATGTTTATTTGGCCTTGGCTTGAACTAGACTGACAACAGAGCGCTGTGCTGTGCGTGTTCGAACTACCCATAAGCCATTGCGAACGTAATTGCTACAGCTTCTATCCGTTGCGGTTTGAAGATAACGGGTAGCTTATGTTTCATATCAACTCAAGAATGTTTTTAAGAGGACGAACTTCGGTTTCAGCGTAAGGTCACCTGCATTTTTATATACTATGCTTAAGAGAAACACTGACAAGTCCCCTGTTTCTACGAGGCAGGTGTTTATGCCACCCCTCTACGATAAACGGGACGACTCCAAGCGATACTATGTCGGAATGACCAAAGTTTCTTTAGAATTAGAACCAATGAACATAAAAGAGATACAGAAGAGGGAAAAGTAACCATTGCGCTATCCAGAGAAGTCAAGTTCAAATCCGCTGATCCAATGAGCGATGATATAACGAAATTAGTTTCTTACTCCACCCCTAAATATGCTGCCATTAAAGAAACCTCGAAAATCATTCCCAAGATTGAGGCTTGTAATGACACGAATTTGAAACCAGTTCTTTAAATAATGCTGTTTTTCATTCCGAGGTATCGCGGGCCTATCCAACGTGATGCCTTCTGTCTTTGAATAAAAATTACATTCGCATCTACACTTTTTACGAAAAAAAAAAAAAGAAAGAAATGAAGTACCCGAGAAAGTCGTTTGATCCTGATGAAACAGTTAAAAAATAATGACCAATGACGAAATTGTGGCCCGTCACAGCGCATGGGAACTGTGCATCGAAGACGGTTTATCAAGAGCAAAGCTCGCGCGCAGGGACAATTGTGACAGCGGATGGCGGTTGCATTGATCTCCACAGACTGTGAGGGTGCCTCGACGTTGGATCCATGTACAATACCAGCAGTTGAGCGACTTTGACACATAACGTATAGTTGGGTTCAGAGACGCCGGTTAGTCAAGTCGTGGTATCGCCAGGTACTTGGATCAACGTGGCAATCAGACGATGTTGGCGCCAATGTGTCGCGGAGGGCACGCCCCGGCGGCAAGCTGGCGGTGGACAGCCGAGGTCAAAGACAGAACGCGAGGATCGAGCGATTGTAAGAGCCGTACGAAAAGAACCGAATTTGTCGCTCACAATTATCCGTGGCCATGTTGCGTCGTCTACAAATACGGAACTGGTCATCCGGACCCTTGTCAGACGACTTGCGGCATGAGGACTATATTCTAGGAGGCCACTCCACCGCCTACCACTTACCAGCGAGCATCGCCGGTACCGGTTGCATCAGTGTCGGGCCCGATCAACGTAGGACAGTGTCCTGTGTCTTGTTGTCTTCAGTGATGAGTCACGGTGTGCACTTGGCAGCAATTACCAGCGCATGTGTCTTGAGACAAGATGGCCAGCGCACGGATCTTGTCTTTACCGTGGAACGTCACACGGCTCGGACGCCGCGAGTGACTGTCTGGTAAGTCATTTTCTACGATAGCCGGACACCCTTAATAGTCCTCCGTACCACCCTCATGGCCGAACGCTACGTCGACGACATTTCACGACTTTTTGTGTTGTCATTATGGCACGACTATCCCAGGCATGCTTCCTTAATGTCGACATCATTCCATGGTCAGCTTGATCGCCCTACTCTCACCGATCGAACATTTTTGGGAGATGATGAGACACCACCTAGGCCTATCCCGGAATGTCGGTGAGCTGACCTACAATTTGGACACCATCAGCAATGCTAAACCTCCGGACCAACGAGATAGAAGTACGTAGAGTGCTCCTGTTATTGGTTCTCCGCGCTGAGACAGCTGAAGCCCGCCATGTTTGATGAGGTAGAACTTCTGTGTGTGTCAAGGAGTCACCTCAGTTCTTTCAGCTGTTCGGTGACCGTGTTATGTTCCATTACAGATTTAAGGCTACAGTTTTGTAAATATTCTCAAGTATCAGCACATTTTGGATCAATATTATCAACATTAAAGTGCAATTTCATTGTGTAGCTTTTAATTGTACGAATAAAAGAAACAAGTATTGCGGAACTACATTTCACAAGTAAGCTTCGTTTTTAAATGAGTTTGAGCTGTAAATGCCCAGTTAATCAAACACAAGAAGTAAAACATCTAATCTGTTTAGTTGGTGATTAAAACAGGAGATAAACCTTTTTAATATCTGTGTTAATTTAAGATTTTTTATTCCTTATATTTTATAAACATAGTCGTGCTCAGTGCGGACACTTAATTATGATTACTACTTATTATGGAAATCTGAGATCTGAGATTAACTGCATGAGTTACCAACTTGGAGGTTGTTTTGGGAATAATTTTTACTTATGTAAGTATTTTTTTTTACATATGCATGAGCATGTCTTGCAACTGATATTTGCATACATATTCTAGAATCTGCAGAGTGTACATGTAACTTGTCTTCCAGGTTAACAAATATTTCAAAATCTTAGGAACCTGCAATTTCTTTTTATGTGACAAAAATCATGTACCCATGGCCAATAACATTAGATAGAAAATATTGGCCTTCCCTACCCACGAATACAGATATGTGTTGTCGAATGTTAAGGCTAACAAACAGATTAGAAACGTGCCCAGTGCTAAGTACTTTTAATTTTTATTAAATAAAAACCAATTAAGTAGTAGTTTTTTTTTTCTGATTATATAAGAGAGGGGTAGTTGGTAAAAGTATTTTAATATTAGTGCCTCTTGGCTGTGTAAACTCATTGTTTGCTTTCCGGTTTTCTTCGAACTTTTTTTTTCAATTAAAACTCTCACAAAATATTTGGTGTCTATGTATTTGGAGTGATAAGCTGTGGGATGATTCAGCATTCTGATGGTGATGACCGACGAATATCTAAGATTTTTAACGAAATTGCGGATTGACTGCCACTGTAATTTTTCTTTTCTTTCTTTCTTTTTCTTTTCATTTAATCTATTACCGATGTCTTATATTTCACTGAAAATTTGTTCTAAAAAATTTCTGTGAAATGTCAAAAAATTATGACTTGAGACTTTATTCAACGAGAGCAAGCTGCATCCATTAAAATATCATTTTCTTTTTAAAACACTGTTGCCGCCCACTAATGATAAAAAGCGGTTTTTGATACGTTAAAGTTTTAGCCTCACCCCTTAGGTGTTTATGACAAAATTTCTGTATTATATCCCCATTTAACATCAAACCATATATTGCGAAAAATCTTTTTCGTAACACGGAACAGAAGTTCGTTCTGTACCTCATCAAACATGGCTGTCACTTGTTTCCGGTGGTTTCACTCATTCGCCGATGCAAGAACTCTACGTACTTGTATCTCGTTGTTCAGGACACTATCCGTTTATGCAACGCCCGGGTAATCGCTTGTATCCGAGTCAGGGGTAACACTGCAACGTACTGACTTGTTTCACTCGTGCAGCTGTTTTATCCGCATAAATGGACCAACCGCCCTGGAATTCCAATCATTCCCTTTCTTATACATGTACACTGCACATTACATTTTTTTCTTTGCAAAGTGCATATTTGTTGACTGTCTAGTCAAGTCACGGCGTTCAAATTGTTGAAGCGTTCTGTTATTCATTTGCAGTTTGCTGTCTACCTTCCTCGAAAAAAGCCATCTGGTTAATGTGCAAAAGCCTGGAAACTTTGATTTTTACTTTACGGCATTAAATTCGGATTACCAGAGTATTATAAAATGGGGCGTTCTGGCTTCTATAGGTTAACATTATGGACTCCGCCGAAGCTCGGCGGAGGAGGTGGGCGATGCATCTGCTGAGCGGTCGACCCTCACTAATGAGAAACTTCGTTCCCTTCTAACTCTGGTCTGGATGTTTTCCTGAGAAGGAAATTGTTGCTCCAATGACGTCACGAGTTTACTTTGAGCGCACCTCCGATCGATGATGTTTTCCCACGACGATCTCTTGTGCTGCCCTCTGGTGTCAGTTGGAGCATTTTTTTTTCTTTTTAAATTTCGCTTTATTCTAGAAATTGCCTGGAATTTATTCCAAAACGTGTTGGGAATTTTTATTGATTTTATATACCAGAACAATGGCGTCACGACGTGGGGAAATTTCCTGAGCAGAAGTAACAAAAAAATGTCACTCTGTCGGTGATTAGACTCCATTTCCCGATTATTTGACCGCCAGGCGGCTACCATAGCCATTCGACTATTACGTGACACAGGGAGAGAGCGTTCTCTAGGAACAAACGAAGAGAACATTGTTTTGCGAATACATTATTTAATGGAAATACGTTATTTTCTTCCATGGATCAGTTTATTTTATTTTTTATATTTTTTGTAAAATGACTTAACTTTCTTCATGATTAAGCGAGGAGATGCAGTATCATTTCAGATTTTTTTAAATCGACTGCGACTAACATTTCTAAAATACCGCTTTTGAGAAAGGTTTTTATTTTTTCCCCTCTTAAACTATTTTTCTTACTTTCTTTTATTGTATAACTTAAACTAATTTTCTGTCTCGCTTTTAATGCAATCGCAAAAGCTTTTGCGTGTGTGTGTACAAGAAATATTCAGATCTGTAACAGTTATACATTAAATTCGATTGCAATGGTATTTCCTTTATTCTTACTTTATTTTTCCCTTTCATTCCATCAAACGTTTCTTCAATATATTTTATTTTCCTCTATGTAACTTAACTTAATTATTTTTCGAAATGCTATTCTATGCTTGCGTATCCGTCTAATTTTTTTTTGATTGAAGGTTAAACGACAACCGTGAGCAACTTAATGGGCTATAAGCAGTCGCCCGTCCCTAATTTGGGGTCACTGGTTCCATGGAAGGGAGAGAACCAGTGCCGTAAGACAAACACAGCATCCATGCCTCACTGGGATTCGAACCCGGACCCCGTTCGGACGAATGATCAGAGGTCATCGCTTAGACCACTGCGCCACCCGGGCGGCACTAACTTTTCGATATATGAACTTTATTCTACTTTTATTCTGACTTTATTTTTTTACTTCATTCCAATAAACGTTTCTTAACGATTTGGGATATATTTCGTAAGTTGTACCAAAACTTCAGAATTTTTGTTTCCCTATATACCATATTATATATTTTCCAAATCACTTTTAAGTATTCCTAAAAGTTTGTATGTATGTGAAATATGCATTTTTTTCTTGTTCATTGACACAGCAGAAAAAACATTCATTCTCAAGACATACCAACTAAAAGTTCATATTTATGCTGAAAAGCGTATTCTTTGCGATATATATATTTTTTTCTTTATATTTTTTTAACTCGCTATAAAAGAAAGCATTCATTCTCAAGACGACAACTAAAAAGTCCGAGCTTCCACTAAACATGTTCTTAGAGATGTTCTTTTTTCTCTGCATAACATTTTGCTAATTCACCAGAAAAGCAGTTATTCCCAACATGTAGCTAAAATATCATATTTCTTCAATCAAAAGTAATATTTTAAGAAAGACTTACTTCTTTTCCTTGTATAACGTCTTAAACTTTTTTTCTAAATGCTATTCTATGTTTATGTATTTTCTTAACTCTGCTTTGTAATTGCTTTATACTTTACTTCTAATGTATTTCCTTTTTCTTCTTACTTTTTTCCGATTCATTCCAACAATTTTTTTCTTAATGACATAATTACACTTTTTTTTCTATGATTTTTTCCATGCATCAGAAATGTGACAAAAACTATAATTATATTTTAGTCTCTCAAAGACAGATTCAAACCTATTTCTCGAAATATACCATAGGGTTTTTTCATGTTTTCCTTACAAAAGAAACATTTTTTTCTTTTTTATTCATTGTCACATCACAAAAGCCACTATTTCCATGACATAACAGCTAAAATATACTTTCACCAAAATCATACTCTTAACGAGTTATTTTTACTTTTTCTCCTGTATTACTAATGATTTATTACTAACTCGCCTCGCCGAAGTCAATTCGAACACGCTTAATCACATTCCCTTTCTCCATTTGTTTCGCATAGCATGGAGATGCATCAAGACTTCGTGTATATTTTTTTCACTCAATGAACAGTTCAACGTGTCAGACATCTCACCTACATATGAAACATCTGTGTCTACTGTATTTCCTTTTAAGCGTTAACTTTCATTTGCCCTTACATTCCTTTTAAATACGTTATCTCTTTCGCAACTGTTTTCCGGGATAATATCATTTATTAAATTACTTCAGGTGCATATTAATCTTACGCATAGAGGATACTCAATCGTCTTCTGGAGGACACTCAAATCCTTTTCTCTTGAGTCTTATAAAGAAGCAGACAGCAGGAAGTCTCCCTCACTGAAACAAACATTGTCAATTCGCTGCATTGGTCTTTTTTCACATCAAATTCTATAGATCAGTATCAATTATATTTTTTGCGCTTCACCTTGTATACACACATTTTTTTATCCAATCTTAGAAGATGTTTCCCCCAAAACAATAATTAATCCTCTTACAACAACCCGATGAAAAATGTACATCACTTCATGCAGTCTTAACAAAACGCATTTTTACATTTAAATGCTATTTTCGCCCCCATTCGCTTCGAAGTCGCGAAAGCAACCTAACAGAAGTCTTTGAGATAACATTTATGAAGTTATTTGACTTTTTTTAATAAAAGAAAATATTTGAAACAAACATTTTTTCTAAAGCCGAAATTTGAATTCATAAATTTTCTTCAGGTTTTTTCTTTCATGAAATTTCGTCAGGTCAGTTTTGAAATGTTCGTTTCTCATAAAGTTCGTTTTTGATTCATATAAAGTTTGACAAATCAAAAAATGGTTTCACTATGAGGTCGATGTTTAAGTTGTTTTTTTTTAATCACAAAAATTTCATAGAATAACATGGGAAATGCCTTTCATGTACAAGTCAGTTTTTGATAACCTTATGTTTTAAAAGTCAATATTTGAAACGCTCATTTTACTAAAAATCAATATGTGAAACGTTTCTTTTTACTAAAAGTCAATATGTGAAACGTTCATTTTACTAAAAGTAAAAATTTGGAAAGTTCATTTTACTAAAAGTCAATATTTGAAACGTTCATTTTTCTAAAAGGTGAAATTTGAATTCATAAATTTTTTTCAGGTCAGTTTTTTATTCATGAAATTTCATCAGGTTATTTTTTTTTCATGAATTTTCTTCAGTTTATTTTTTCATTTAAACATTTTACAAGAGGTTACTTTTTTTTCATTTTTTCTATCTTTGTAAATTTATGAACTTGTTTTAAGCTTACATTGACTAAAAACAGAAGGTGTCTTCATCGACATTGACCTCACTGTTGCTTGCAGTGACCAACTTAGGAAGAAAATCATCATTCCCACTTTCGCATATACATTATTACATGAAAGGAGAGTTGTAATCAACCGTTTTTTAATTTCGAAATTACCATACCTACCATGAAGAAACTTACCGTGTCCTTGTCTATGTGATAGCTTTCACCATACGCTATCAAGAAGTACAACTTATTTCCATTCACTTTTATTGATTCCTTATACCTTTTCCTTACTCATCTTCTTCGACTGATATTTCATAAGAGCGATACGTTTTCCTATGCCACTTAATTTTTATTTTCGTCTACCCATACGACATCCCATTTCTCCCATATGAAAATCAACTACTGACTGAATAAAATTAAGACATATAATTCATATCTGATTATAATGATTATAATGAAGAACATTAGCTTGAAGAAGGTTATTTTCCACATATCAACTGGAAAAATTAAATTGAAACTATGTCTTAAGTTAAAAAGAACTAGTTCTTCCACATAATTAATGAAATGAGTTCTATCATTCCACTCGTTAAAAATCGAGATTCTTTCTAAGATGTATAAAATTCGCTGCGGAAAAAGAAAGAAATACGAAAAGAGAGATCAATTACTTAAACATATATTAAAATAAAAGAAAAACAATTAAAACTAGGAAATTAAAAGTCTGCTACCGCTTCACCTCTCAACAAAATGAATGACCATCCCATAGTTTTAGCGTTTTAGGAGGGAGAGATATGATTTAATCTTTTCAAAAAGGATCAGTTTACGATTTTGGTAACACTTTTTGATGAATTGGTGACGGTCCTGAAAAGGACCGTTTTTATTTTTATTTTTCCTTCCACCTTTATATGATTTTTATTTATCGAAGTGGAGTGCACTTGTTGATTCTAACTTCAAACCAGGATACATAGGGAACACTCCATCCATATCTCTTCAACTCACTTTCTGTTTTTTTCCTTTTTAATTTTAGAGCCATGTTTTCATAAAATGCCTCAATATTTGACATATGATACAGCGGTTATTTGTTGTTTTCAGATTAAATAGTCGATAATAATCGAACTCTTTAGGGTCTTGATGTGTACCCATCTTAGAAATAACCCGCATGAAAATATTGCTTTTGATAGTTGGATGTGCTGTCAAAGATTCTTGAAGGATACCAACGATAGATTTCTGGATCTCTTTTAAAAACGTTGGAAGACATTTCGCTGGAGTCACCCTCGAGGGCCATTTCGCAAGCCTGCAGTCTTCCATTAGCTGCAGATTCCACAAGTACAAAATCTGACGACAGAGCAACCGATGGGGTCGATTCAGTATTGGACGATCTCGCAGGAGAGGTGTTATCACGGGTTTCTTCTAAAGAAGCAGTACTAGATGAAGCAGCAGTTGAATTTTCGGATCCTCCGACATGAGACTGAATGGATTTTGAATTCGCACTTCATGTCGTTTTCTGTCAGACAATCGAGAAGCTTCAGAAGAGCAATGCAAACATTCAAATGGTTTTACACCACTGTATGTTATCACATGCTTCTTAAGACCAGCTTTTCTTGTAAAAGTCTTGAAACAGACCGAAGACATAAAACGAGAAGTGGTACTTCGATCCAGTTCTGCCCCGCCTCGATTCGGTATCTGTAAATATCTGTGAAAAGAAAAAAAAAGAAAATATAAATCTCGAAATAAATAAGAGAAAGTAAATGTTTTAATATATAACAACATCTTGGGAATATGTATATTAAAATAACACCTCATTAAAAAGCATTGTACATGTTTGTTCTCTCGTTAACTGCCACATTTGGTCTTCCTGCACTAGATAGGTATTCGAATCTCTGCCGTCCATTTCTAAATGTGAGGTATTTCCTTTATGAGTTCACGAACAACAGCGATTGTTCTCTCGCTCTTTTTCTCCTACAGTCTTTCTGCACCAGGAAGGTCTTCGAAGCTCTGTCGTACTTTTCCGAACGTGTAGTCCTTCCTTAATGAGTTGATGAACATCAGCGATGGCTCTCTCGTTCACAGCCTCCTTCGGTCTTCCTGCAAGGTGGAGGTCTTTGAAGCTCTACCGCCCTTTACCTACATGGGGTCTTACCTTAACAAGTTCAGGAACAGCAGTGTTCGTTTTCTCGTTCAAGGCCTCCTTCGGTCTCTCTGCACAGTGTAGGTCTTCCATGCTCTGCCGTCCTTTACCGAATGTGTGGTCCTTCCTAAATGAGCTCACGAATAGCAGAGATTTTTCTCTCGTTCACTGACTCATTTGATCTTCCTGCCCCAGATAGGTCTTCGAATCTCTGTTGTCTATCTCTAAATATGTGGTATTTCCTTAATGAGTGCACAAACAGCAGAGATTGTTCTCTCGTTCATACCTCCTTCGGTCTTCCAGCACGGTCGAGGTTTTTGTTGAGGCTCTGCCGTCCTTTCCCGTATGTGTGTGTAGTCCTTACTAAAAGAGTTCACAAAAAGTAACGTTGGTTCTCTCGTTCACGGCCTCCTTCGGCCTTTCTACACAGTGGAGGTCTTCCAGGCTCCACCGTCCTTTCCGGTATGTGTGTGTAGTCCTTACTAAAAGAGTTCACAAACAGTAACGTTGGTTCTCTAATTCACGGCCTCCTTCGGCCTTTCTATACAGTGGAGGTCTTCCAGGCTCCACCGTTCTTTCCGGTATGTGTATGTAGTCCTTACTAAAATAGTTCACAAACAGTAACGTTGGTTCTCTCGTTCACGGCCTCTTTCGGCCTTTCTATACAGTGGAGATCTTCCAGACTCCACCGTCCTTTCCCGTATGTGTGTGTAGTCCTTACTAAAAGAGTTCGCAAACAGTAACGTTGGTTCTCTCGTTCACGACCTCCTTCGGCCTTTCTGTACAGTGGAGGTCTTCCAGGCTCTGCCGTCCTTTTCCGTATGTGTATGTAGTCCTAACTAAAAGAGTTCACAAACAGTAACGTTGGTTCTCTCGTTCACGGCCTCTTTCGGCCTTTCTATACAGTGGAGGTCTTCCAAGCTCCACCGTCCTTTCCCGTATGTGTATGTAGTCCTTACTAAAAGAGTTCACAAACAGTAACGTTGGTTCTCTCGTTCACGGCCTCTTTCGGCCTTTCTATACAGTGGAGATCTTCCAGGCTCCACCGTCCTTTCCCGTATGTGTGTGTAGTCCTTACTAAAAGAGTTCGCAAACAGTAACGTTGGTTCTCTCGTTCGCGGCCTCCTTCGGCCTTTCTATACAGTGGAAGTCTTCCAGGCTCTGCCGTCCTTTCCCGTATGTGTATGTAGTCCTTACTAAAAGAGTTCACAAACAGTAACGTTGGTTCTCTCGTTCACGGACTCCTTCGGCCTTTCTATACAGTGGAGGTCTTCCAGGCTCCACCGTCCTTCTTTGAATTTCCGCAACTATTTTGTAATAGTACTATATATGCAGGCGCTATCAAAATATACTTGTCATAAAAATCGACATTAATTTTTTTCCGGTAGTCTCTAACCTGAATGCTTGTGAAAATGTAAACCCTTTTCTTTTCATTAGTAGACTATATGACAACAGCACGCGGATTTTGTAGGCTGAACTTTACGCGATGACATCGAAGAAAGAAATTATACTTTCTTTGTTTTTAACTCATACATGCACATCTAGACAAGCTCTTAGGCGACTCATGTCTCTTTAACTTCGGGGTATTGAGTGCAAATATATATACATGTCAAAAACGTTCAGAACGCCTCTCGTGTACCTTTCTGAGGACAAAAGAGCGCTAGGTCTTTCTCTTGTCCTCCCCTTTCCTACGAAGAGGTAAGGTGAATTAATCACAGATTCAGGAAATTCAGAAAATATATTGCTATGAAGAGCTTTCAGCGAGGAGTTTTCCTGATAGCGGTGTACTTAATCGTCGACAGGAAATCTTTCGAGAAAGGCGAACAATTCCGTCTAACAAACAGCAGATTCCAATGGACGTCGGAAGCACCACGACGCATTACCCAGCGCCCAACAAGAAAAAACAAAGCAATATCGTGTCTCAATTACATGCCGCTGAGTATAAATAGAGTATGTGGCGCAGAATTAATGGGCACATTGAGTATCGATAAGAGCTGCCTCTCTGCTTGAAAGCGACGCACTGTTCTCATTCGGAAAGGAAACCATTCGGCGTCGAAAAGAAAGATCTTTAATACAAATAAACATTTTGTAATCGAGTACGGATGCGAAACAGATTACAGTCTTAGGATTCCCATTCCGCGAGATCAATCAAGCATGTTGATGCTGAAGTGAGATGAACTGAGACGTAACAGTCAGAATGTTAATAAATACTCTCTCGGTGCGAAACGGTGCGTCGCAGCTTCTATGGCGCAGTGGCCTAATCTATGGCTTTTGATCATTCTTCCGAGATGCAGTGTTGCCAAACCCGTGGGAATTTCCCAAATGTAGGGAATTTATGGGCTTAATACTGACCATGTGGGAGAAAGGGAAATTTGTATAGTAGATCCCGAAATGTAGGGAAATTTCAAAGAATTTTGATTCGACATTTTCCCAGCTAAGTACTTCAATGATAAAATAAGATTTCTCAACTTAGGCATGTTTTTAAAGTTCATGTGTTAGTCACATTATTCTGATGCTGAAGGAATTTTTGTCAATTGGGAGTGTAAAAAGAACAAACAAACTGGGTAACGATGCAATGAATGCTACAAGAGTGAGCGATCCAACTTCCAGGCGACGGGATTGAACTGCTATACATTTCATGTTTTGCCCCAGAAAATTGCACAATTCATCAGATCTGTTTAAATTCAGTGGTTCTGAAAATTCTGAAGGAAACAAAAACTGTTTGTAGTGTTATAGTCTCACTATAGGTATTATATATGCTCCTAACCAGCAGCAATTTCTAATTTTAAAATTTTGAATAGCAAATTTTTCTTTCAAAGGTATTTACTTAACATTTGTTTTGAATACAAAGTTTTACATGAACATATACACTGATGAGCCATTACATTATGACCACCCCCAGACTGAATAAATGAGCGCACCTCGAGACCGAACAGTGACACAGGTGAAGTTCACAGAGCAGTATATATATAACCCGAGGACCGGGTTTCAGTTAGTACAGTGTTCGGAGTCAGAATGGGAAAAGCTGCCGATTTATCAGAGTTTGATAAAGGACAAATTGTGATGGTACGACGCCTCGGAACTACGATTTCCGAAACGGCGCGGCTTGTGGGTTGTTCACGTGCCGCTGTACTGAGTACGTATCAAAAGTGGTTCACAGATGGCCAAACAAAGACCAGTTGCCCACCCGTGTGTCGTTCGCAGCTCATTGACGCCAGAGAGGAGAGAAGAATGTCGTGCATTGTTCACAGCGACCGCAGGACCACAATGCGACAAATCACCGGCAAGCTAAAACATTGGTGATCAGGGCAATGTGTCACAGCACACAGTTAATCACAGCCGTCTGCGCATGGGCCTGAGTAGCCGAATACCCAGCCGGGTCCCAATGCTCGCCACACGACATCGCCAACAACGCATGATATGCGCCCAAGATCATCGAGATTGGACCGTGGATGATTGGAAGAAAGTGGCCTGGTCTGACTAATCAAGATTCCTGGTGCATCACGTAGACTACCGAGCGCCGATGCTTCGATTACCAACGAAAACTATAAACCTAAATGCACTGTTGGGCGGAAACAGGCCGGCGACGGCAATGTTATGTCGTGGGCGATGTTTTCTTGGAACACTTTAGGCCCCATTATCCCAATCGCACAATCCCTGACAGCTCTCAGGTATATGAACATCCTTTGGGACCAAGTTCACCCATTCATGCTGGCAACTATGTTTCCTGCTGGTGATAATCATTACCAACAGCCTAATGCGTGATGCCACACTTCCAGAATCGTCAAGGAGTGGTTCGAGGAACATGCTGGTGACTTTCTGTTAATGCTCTGGCCTCCAAATTCACCTGACATGAACCCAATCGAACATTTGTGGTTCGACTTGGAAACGCGGGTTCGCGCTAAATCCCCACCACCCCGAAATGACTAGGAACTGGAGGACCTGCTGTTGGAATTATGGTACCAGATACTTCAGGATACCTATCGCTACCTCATCGAATCGATGCTTCGCAGAGTGGCTGCTATTTTGCGTGCTAAAAGGTGTCCTACAGCTTATTAGGTAGATGGTCATAATGTAATGGCTCATTTATGTACAGTCCGGAACAGCTATCAAATGTAAAGCTAAGTGCAAGTAATAATTACAATACAAACCAGATATTTTAAAGGACTATTAAAATGGTATTCAACTTCTTCTTGTGATGATTAACATTTTATTTTAAACTGTTTCTCTGTTCTCACTAAATTTTCTTGTTGAAACTAAAACCCAGTTTATAAGTCACGATGTGAAAAATGCAAAATATTTTTTAATGCTTGACTTTACTTTATTTTATACATTTTATACCTCACTGTTTAAAATGCATATACATCGTTACTGTTGGTAAATCCTGCTTACGATACTGTTATTTGCATTGTTCTATTTTATTGCGATGTGGTTTGAATTTGCAGCAAAGTTATTTATGAAAATACAAGCAACAGTTTACGTAAGTTGCAGCGATTTTGGAGATAGTATAGATTGAATATGTAGCTGGATACGTATTTTCAATTGAAGCTCGTTTGAAAAAAGTCCAGGAGTATTATATCATTGAAATAATCGTCCAATTTTTTATCTTGATGGTACTCACGCAGAACTGCAAGGAAACTGAAGGCGTGGAAAACTTTAGCAAAGTATGTGGGTATTTTATTTTCTAATTATCGGCATCACTGCCGAGATGGGTCTGGGTTCGTGTCCTGGTCAGGCATGGATGCTCTGTTTGTCTTACGGCACTGTCTCTCTTCTTTACTTGGAAACAGTGGCCCTAAATTTGGCATGATCAACTGCTTACCCCAATGAGTTGCTCACGATGGTCGTTAAACCCCCAATCTAAAAAAAAAAGTAAAAAAAAGGTGTTTCGAGAGATTCTATAAAACGAAATTATTTGCGATTCATTGAGATTGTGATAATCTGTCAGTTACCGCTGCAGGCTTCCCACCGTCCTAATAAATCCTTAAAAGTCCTTAACAATTGCTTATTTTTGGGAGGCTGCATATGGACCGTCCATAAAGTACGTCCGAGGTTACAGGGAGAGTGTGAATTCCTGACAATCGGACCAAATGTGACATCTAGGAGGTGTAGTAATTCGGTCGTCCAGCTACAAAAATATAGTGGAATCATAATATTAAAAAAAGACTTCCCATTTTTTCACATTGGAATTTAAATATGTTTGCAGATATGTCTTTATATCATCGTGAGGGGATAGTGTTTTTTTTTTTTCGCAGTCCTTTAGGACAGAGTCTGCAGTATCAAAGCACGCGTACCTCTAGGGTTAACAGCACCCAGCGTCGATACTGACGCACGTGGGATACCGAGTTACTTTGTCTGATCATGACGAGGTAATTGCAAATCGCCATAAACTAATTCCTTCAGTGTATGCAGTTATCGTTATTAAAGACGGTTTGTTTGGAGAACCGGAAGCTGTTTGCTACTCTAGCCCAACATTCATAGCAATAAGGTCGGGAAAACATTCATCATCCACCGCATCATCTCGCGCACGTGATGTCAACAGGGTATACGATCTTCCAGAGTTTAGGAACATCATGAGAACTGTACCAGGATATTTACCAAAATCAATGCTCATAATCACTGTTGATGGTGGCCGTGACGAAAATCCACGCTACGAAAAAGTTATCAAGATAAATAGACATAATTTTTACCAAGATATTTGGATGCTGTATTCGCTGCCTGCAATGCTCCTAGTCTAAGTTCCTTTAACAGAGTCGAAAGAAGAATGGCTCCTTTAAGCAGAGAACTCGCAAGTTTGATTTCACCGCATGATCGTTATGGAAGCTACTTGGATGAGGAAGGTCGAACAGTTGATATCGAAAAAGAGAAAATAATCTTCGTGTTCGCTGGAAAAGAAGTTGTGTCTAACACTGTAATCGATGAGTATCCAACAATCACGGAGTATATATTGTAGATCCCACGGACTCTGAGCTAGTTGAACCTCTTCTTGAAAACGATATTTCATGGAGAAACAAACACGTTGCTGAAAGCTAGTATCTTTTTGCAAATAGTGAAATGTCAAGACACAAAATTTTGTCTGCTTATGTCTATTTATCTTGATAACTTTTTCGTAGCGTGGATTTTCGTCACGGCCACCATCAACAGTGATTATGAGCATTGATTTTGGTAATCTTCCTCATCCTTTGAAATCGCTTTTTGCCACCACCTTTTCCTCTGGCTCAAGCACCGGACGCCTAAAATATTGCAGACATAAAAGAAACAGGTCGATATCAATATGGATCACACTTTGTAAATCTTTCTCTGGATATTTCAAAAATGCTACCACGCTTCTGCTGAGCTTTCAGGCCAACACCATGCGACTTCCATTGTCCATCAAAGACAGGTGGAAGGTAATTTTTCGGCATTTACTTTCCTCCAGTGTTTGTAAGGTTTGAGAAAATCCTTTTGCTTCAATCAGCAACATGAAGGATCATACAAAATTGCATATCGCTCAGTGTGGTCAAGCTAAAGCAGAACTAAAAGAACATCCTGTTCGAGTTATTGCGCGCCGAGAGAGTGAGCTTATGGCAGTTTTGCCATACGAAATGAATATGACTGATGCTGAATAGATCGATGAAGATGAACTGGGTCTAACTGATGTTAACATGTCTAAAATCGGAAGTTTAATTTCCTGTGGATTGCCCATAGCGGACGTTGGCCAGCATCTAGATTCCATTTGAGACGATGTTAAATAGACAGTTTAAATATAATTCCGATTGTTGGGTTGCTTTTCAAACTACAATAACAAAAATGCATCGTTGATTATACCACAGTTGTAGTCATGGAAGAGGAAAGAACAAGGGACAGGTGAAAGGTAATGTATCTATTAAACTGAAAAAACAATTTCTTATTTTTAAATTACAAAAGTGGCAAGCGAAGATAAATTCGCAATTTCTTAAAAAGGTATTTGTTTATTAAATATTTTAAAGCATTTCTTTATTAATATAAAAAATATTTTTTAAGAAGAGCCTTATAAAAATAAATTGTACTTTGTTGTACCGCATTGTTGAGCTAACTTGCCACGTGAAAATTTCATGTAAACATAATAAACGGTACGTGGCTTTCATTTTCAGATTTTTAACACTTTTGGGAGTGTTTTTGAATAAATTAAGAACTGGGAGCAAGGGCATAAGTCAACCTATATGTATAACCTCACTGAAAATTTTAATGCAATAAAAACAGTTTTAAATTAGCCTCATTTACGGCAAAAATTCAAACAGTGCAATAAAAAAGAAGTATTTGTTGAATGTGAGAAATTGTGTTTTGTATCGTCCTACGAAATTTGCTAAAACATTTGCCGAGAGTACTTTAAACACACGACATAAAAAATTGAACTTTTAAATAATTACTTCAAATTTTAAAGCAGCTATTGCAACATTTAAGTAACACTTTAGTAATTATTGCAGCTGAACTTGTAATAACCAAACAATGACGATCGTATTTTATGTAAAATGGGAATGATTTTTACCAGAATTTGAGCGCAACGAGAAAATTTACTTCATGGTATTTCTTCGTTTTATTTTCTCTTTTTTCCTTCTTTTAATAGTTTAAAAAGGTATGAAATATTTCAGATTTCTGATGATATTTAGCTAAATCAGAATATGAATATTAAGTTCTCGTATATGTACTATCAAACCTGTCGTGTTTTGTAAATGGCATAATCGGGAGTGCTGCAACCTTGAATGCGTGTGTTCATTTGTAGATCTTTATGTCAGAATGATGAAGTTTGAGTAGCGTTTTTGGGAATATATTAAGGCCCAATGAAGATTCCTTTAAATAATTACATGTTTTCTTTTTGTTTCGCAACGGACTTCCAAAAGCAGTCGTCAAAAATAAAGGGGGTGCGGGAATTAGAACGTACTTTTTAGGGAGGCGGTTGTCAACAATCGGACAAAATGTGACATAAGGGCGGGGGATATCTAAAAATAGTAAAAAATCACTGACGTACTTTATGGACGGCAACTTAGAAGTCCTTACTTTTTGCAAAAGAAAAAAACAAAAAAACATGAAAGATGACACCGAATTTTCGGGTGTAATAAGCAAGTCTTTTGAATCCGTTCTGTCGCAAATTAAATTTATCAAAGCTATTCAAAGTCAATGGAACCGAAAAACAATAGTATCTGACGGAAAAAATAAGTTTTTCAATCCAGTTTTTAATCCCTCAGATATTGCTATTAACGGAATCGTGAACTTACGCCCTCTGGTTGCAGACTTGTGAGTTAGGAAAAACATGAATTCATATGAGAAGCATTTCGCACCGGAAACGCTCTCCAACACACAAAGAATTTTTCAAATCGGACACTTAGAAACAGCGATATCGACAAAAATAAAATGTGACTTTACGTCCCCTGGTGGGCAAACCATGCATTATTTTCGGAAGAAAGTATTCTCAAAAGGTTTTTCGATATGAACGGTATCGGTCCAAGAAAAAAAAATTAGTCGTTTTGTCAGGAGCCCATATTTGGCTACAAATACATCAGAAGCAGAAATTAACACTTATGCCCTGATGGCCAAACCATTCTTTACTAAACATTAGAAATTATGTGAAAAATATTTTCCATCAGGTCTTGTATGCGATAGAGGAAGAATTTTTCAAATCGGAGTTTTAGAAGCAGAAATAACGCAGAAAACGTAATTTACCTTTGTGCCCCCTAGCGGAAAGTCTATGATTTACTTCAAAATTTTGAATTTATAGAAAAAACATTTCGCATTGGAAACACTATCCAAAAAAGAAGGAATTTTTCAAATCGGACTCCCAGAAGTAGAGATATTGACAAAAATAAGATATAGTTCTACGCCCCCTGACGTAGGAACCATGCATTATTTCCAAGAAGAAAATGTTCCTAAAAGGTTTGTCGACATGAGTAGTACCGGTCAACAAACGACTTTTTTTTGCAATCGAGATTTTAGAAGCTCATATTTTTCTGCAAATACATCAGAAGCGGAAATTAAGACTTACGCCACTTGGTGGCTAAACCATTTTTTACAAAAATTAGAAATTACGTACAAAGTATTTCCCATCAGAAGCTGCATCCGGCGCAAAAAGAATTTTTCAAATCCGAGATTTAGAAGCAGAGATATAGGGGGGAAACCACTTTACCTCCACGCCCCCTACCGGAAAGTGTACAAATTACTTGAAAATTTTGAAATTATATGAAAACCATGTCACACTGGAAACACTATCCAACAAAGGAGGAATTTTTCAAATCGGACACTTTGAAGTAGAGATATTGACAAAAAGAAGATGTATATCTACGCCCCCTGGCGTAGAAACCATGCATGATTTTAAGAAGAAAATGCTTCTAAAAGGGTTTTCGACATGAGTAGTATTGGTCCAAAACGACGTTTTTTTCAATCGAGAATTTAGAAGCTCATATTTTCGCTGCAAATACATCAGAAACGGAAACTAAGATTTACGCCCCATGGTGGCCAAACCATTTTGTTTACAAAAATTAGAAATTATATGCAAACAATTTCCCATCAGGAGCTTTATCCGGTGCAGAAAGAATTTTTCAAATCGGAGATTTAAAAGCAGATATATAGGGGGAAACGCAATTTACCCCTACGCCCCCGAGCGGAAAGTCTATGAATTGGTTAAAAATTTTGAAATTTTATGAAAAACATCTCACACTGAAAACACTATCCAACAAAGAAGGAATTTTTCAAATTGGACTCCTAGAAGTAGAGATATTGAGAAAAATAGGATATAAATCTACGCCCCCTGGCTGACAAACTGTGGAATATTTTAAGAAGAAAATATTCCGAAAATGTTTATCGATGTGAGTGGCATCAGTCCACGAAATAATTTTTTCAATCGATATTGAGAAGCTCAGATTTTATGGCAAATACATCAGAAGCAAAAATTAACACTTACGCCCCCTGGTGGCCAAAGTATTTTTTACCAAAATTAACACTTACGCCCCCTGGTGGCCAAAGTATTTTTTACCAAACATTTAAAATTATATGCAAAAGATTTTCCATCAGGAGGTGTATCCGCTGAAATTTGTTTTTTCAAATCGGAGTTTTAGAAGAAGAGTTATCGAGGAGAATGCAATTTTCTTTTACGCTCCCTAGCGGAAAATCTATGCGTAATTTGAAAAAGTAACTGTATTTAAAATACTCTTCGACAGAAATGGAATCGAAAGATAAAAGAATTTTTTCGATCGGATGTTTAGAAGCAAATATGTGGAATAAAACGTATTTTTGAATTCGATATCATCTGCATTTACGCCCTCTAGCAGCGGAATTGTACATCGTAAAGAAAAACGAAATGAAAGATCATCATTCGCATATTTCAAGCTTCCCGATGCAAAAAAGATTTTTTCAAATCGGACTAATAGTTGTAGAGATCTCGTGGATACAGACGGACGGACGGACAAATCGGTAACATAAGCACGATCTTTTTTTACAAAAGACGTGCTAAAAAAGCAGAAAGTAAATAATTTTCAGCTCATCTTTTGTAAAAAAATATCGTGCTTATCTTACAGATAAAAGAAAAAAAACATATTTGTAGTGCCCATTGCAGAATATTCAACGTGAGGACATTTCCCTTAGTCCTGTATGAATTAGACACTGCTTTTTTTAATCATTTATTTCATTGCACTTTGGTCCCATGTAAAATGCTGCTCTCATTAACAGCAGTATTTTACTGTTGAAAATTAAACACACAGACATAGACTGCCTTGCACAAGAGAAAATATCACACTGCTGAGACTAATATCAATCATCATATATCTTGCCAGACACAGTAGTACACATAGAATTTCTTCAAGGGAGGGGTCCAATAAAAACTCCACGGGACAAGCGCAAATGCGTCATGTACATATATACCTACTCCGGCAAAATTAGAAACAGTAAATGTATATGTGAATGTATGTATTTTTTAATGGGATGTTGACATAAATGAACATTGATGTGCACTCAGGTAAATAAAAATACTTTTTTGAGAGACAAATTTGATAATAAGTAAGACGAATTTGATAATTTTAGTACTGTAAGACATACAGAAAAATAACGACAGTTACGAAAACTAGAACTAAGTCAAAGAAAAATAACTGATCATAATGAAAATATTAAATTTATAATAAAACCATCTGCAGTAAAATTTTTTAGCACGTTTTTTGTAAAAAAAGATCGTGCTTATGTTATCGGTTTGTCCGTCCGTCCGTCTGTACCCATGATATCTCTGCAACTATTAGTCCGATTTCAAACATTCTTTTTGCATTGGGATGCTTGAAATATACGAATGATGATCCTTTATTTCGTTTTTTTTTTTACGATGTACAATTTCGCAGGGGCGTAAATGCAGATGATGTCGAATTCAAAAATACGTTTTATTCCACATATTTGCTTCTAAACATCCGATTGAAAAAATTATTTTATCTTTCGATTCCATTTATGTCGAAGAGTATTTTAGATACAGTTGCTTTTTCAAATAACGCATAGATTTTCCGTTAGGGGGCGTAAAACTAAATTACATTTTTCTCGATAATTCTTGTTCTAAAACTCCGATTTGAAAATCTTTTTCTCCAGCGGATACATCTCCTGATGGAAAACTTTTGCATATAATTTCAAATTTTTGGTAAAGAATACTTTGGCCACCAGGGGGCGTAAGTGTTAATTTTTTGCTTCTGATGTATTTGCCATAAAATCTGAGCTTCTAAAATACCGATTGAAAAAATTCTTTCGGGGAATGATGCCACTCACATCGATAAACGTTTTCGGAATATTTTCTTCTTAAATCATCCACAGTTTCTCCGCCAGAGGGCGTATATTTATATCCTATTTTTGTCAATATCTCTACTTGTAGGAGTCCAATTTGAAAAATTCCATCTTTGTTGGATAGTGTTTCCAGTGTGACGTGTTCTTCATATAATTTCAAAATTTTCAAGTAATTCATAGACTTTCCGCTAAGGGATGTAAAGGTAAATTGTGTTTAACCCTATATCTCTGCTTCTAAATCTCCGATTCGAAACATTCTTTCTGGAGCCGGATACAGCTCTTGATGGGAAATCGTTTGCACATAACTTACAATTTTTGTAAAAAAATGGTTTGACCACCAGGGAGCGTAAATCTTAATTTCCGCTTCTGATGCAATTGCAGCAAAATATGAGCTTCTAAATTCTTGATTGAAAAAATTCGTCGCTTTTAGACAGATAGTACTGATGTCGACAAACCTTTTAGAAACATTTTCTTTTTAAAATAATGCATGGTTTCGGCGCCAGTGGGCGTAGATGCATATCTTATTTTTGCCAATATCTCTACTTCTAGGAGTCCGATTTGAAAAATTCCTGCTTTGTTGGAAAGTGTTTTCAGTGTGACATGCTTTTCGTATAATTTAAAAATTTTCATTTAATTCATAGGCTTTCCGCTAGGGGCGTAATGGTGAATTGCTTTCCCCGCTATATCTCTGCTTCTAAATCTCCGATTTGAAAAAAAATTCTTTCTGCACTGGATACAGCTCCCGATGGGAATCCTTTGCAGATAATTTCTAATTTTTGAAAAAGTGGTTTGGCCACCAGGTGGCGTAAGTCTCAATTTCTGCTTCTGATGTATTTGCAGCTAAATATGAGCTTCTAAAATTTCGATTGAAAAAAAAGTTGTTTGTTGACCGATGTTGTTTGTTGACTCATGTTGACAAACCTTTTAGGAAAATTTTCTTCTTGAAATATTGCATGGTTTCTACGCCAGGGGGCGTAGATGTATATCTTATTTTTGTCAATATCTCTACTTCTAAGAGTCAGGTTTGAAAAATTCCTTCTTTGTTCCATAGTGTTTCCGATGCGAAATGTTTTCCCTATAAATTCAAAATTTTCAAGTAAATCATAGAATTTTCGCTAGGGGGCACAAAGGTAAATTGCGTTTTTCTGCGTTATTTCTGCTTCTAAAACTCCGATTTGAAAAATTCTTCCTGTATTGCATACAAGACCTGATGGAAAATACTTTACACATAATTTCTAATGTTTGGTAAATAATGGTTTGGCCACCAAGGGGCATAAGTGTTAATTTCTGCTTCTGATGTATTTGCAGCAAAATCTGGGCTTCTGAAAACTCAACTAAATTTTTTTCTTGGACCAATAGTGCTCATACGGAAAAACCTTTTGAGAATACTTTCTTCCTAAAATAATGCATGGTTTTCCCACCCGTGGACGTAAAGTCACATCTTATTTTTGTCGATATCTCTGTTTCTAAGAGTCCGATTTGAAAAATTATTTCTACACTGCTGGCCACCCAAAACGCAACACGCCGCCCCGGTGGCGCAGTGGTCTAAGCGATGGCTTCTGATCATTCGTCCGCAAGGGGTCCGGGTTTGAATCCAGGTGAGGCATGGATGTTGTGTTTGTCTTACGGCACTGGCTCTCTCCCTTCCCTGGAACCAGTGACCCTAAATTAGGGACGGGCGACTGCTTACAGTCCATTGAGTTGCTCACGGTGGTCATTAAACCTTCAATCAAAAAAAAAAACAAAAAAAAAACACACAACACCAAGAAGGACACGAGATAGCAAAGCCAGATTTACTGGACACATAACAACAGATACAAAGATGAAACGATTATGTTTACAGACCCGCGATACTTGCGAAGCACGCAGACATCAATAGCTCGTGTGGTCCCCATGGCTGGCAATCACGGCCGCTACACGGCGCGGCATCGAACGAAAGAGGCTTTGGATGGGGGCTTGGGGTATGTCGGTCCAGGCTGCTTCCACACGTTGCCACAGTTCATCAGGCGTAGCCGCGGGTGGTGCTTGCCGGGCTACTCGGTTGCCGATCAGCGACCAGACGTGTTCGATGGGCGACATATCGGGAGAACAGGCGGGCCACTGCAGCAGTGACACTTGGTGGGCCGTGAAGAATTGTTGCACAATGCGTGACACGTGCGGGCTCGCATTGTCCTGTTGAAACGTGGCCGCTGGCAGGTACTGCAGGTAAGGGAGGACTACAGTCTCCAAAACGTCGGAGATGTGGCGGTGGCTGTTGAGTGTACCGGCGATGCGTACCAGAGGGGTGCGGGTGTCATATCCAATCGCGCCCAAACCATAACGCCAGGCGACAGACCACTATGGCGATGCATAATGCAGGCGTCATAGAGTCTCTCGTCGCGGTGCGGCCACACGTGGATCCGACCGTCGCTGTGTTGCAGGCAGAAGCGGGATTCGTCGGAGAAGACAATGTCGTGCCATTCCGTAGTCCAGGTGCGGCGTTGAACGGCCCACTGCTGCAGACGACGTCGAACGGTACGTGCTGACACAGGTTGTTGCCCAACACACCCTAATTCCTGAGCTAACGTTCGTGATGTGGCGGTGCGAGCTGTAATGCCCGCCGCACAACATGCAGGTTCTCTCGTTCGGTGGTGTGCCACAATTGCGGCAGTCGCTCACGTTGGTCCATCCGTCCCTCCTGCACCCACCGAATCCATACTGGCCTCACTGTGGCTGGACGTGGTACCGCAGGGGCGCCGATGTGTCGGTACGATAAACCGCTGTCGCGATAAGTCACTATTCGTCCTCTGTCGAACTCCGAAACGTGCTGGAATGACTGCCGTATTCTGCGACGAGGCATCAGGATGCTTCCCACGCACAGGTCCGGCAGCACAACACACTTCCACTACTTACACCCCCGCCTTCTGTGCACCCTTCTTATAGTGCTTCTCGGTGGCGTGCCGGGCGCACATGATTTGCATATGTCCTGCAATGCTTATCGTTTGCATGTTCTCTCGCGGGCTACGCATGCTGCGAATTTCAGGCCAATCGGATGCTTCCTTCTTGGTGTTGCATTTTGGGTGACTAGCAGTGTATGTTGGAGAACGTTTCCGGTGCGAAATGTTTCTCATATAAATTCATGGTTTTCTTAAAACACAAGTCTGCAACCAGAGGGCGTAAGCTCACGATTCCGTTTACAGCAATATCTGAGGGATTAAAAACCCGATTTCAAAACTTCTTTCGTCCGTCAGATACTATTGTTTTCCATACCGGTTCCATTGACTCTGAATTGCTTTGATAAATTTAATTTGCGTCAGAACGGATTCAAAAGACGTGCTTATTACACCCGAAAATTCGGTGTCATCTTTCTTGTTCCCAATTGGTTGCGCGAAATCCATAAGTTACAAATAGTGCCTAAAACTTCTGTTGTTTGTTGGCTACGTTGGCGATGACGTAACGTGACTTCGGCTGAAAGCTCGCGGAAGAGCATGGGGCAGTATGAGACATGCTTTGCTGAAAAAAGTGGACCACGGCTAAATTAAGCACATCCAGCAGATTCCATCCAACAAGTTCCATCACCATGTTTTGGTACGGGTATTTTACTTTTGTATTTCTTTTTTTTTTTTTTTTGTGCGTGCAAATAATAATTATTCAGTTACAGCATGAGAGAATTAAATTCAAAATTAAAATCTTGAACAAATTTTGACTTGAAGTTTTAACCATGAGATGATTATGTGTAAAATTTAAATCTTGAATTCATAACCTGAACTACAGTTGCCCAGTTTACATACACTCTATTGCAGCGGTCGCCAACCTTTCGGACCTCACGGACCACCAAATTCATAATTTAAAATCCCGCGAACCACTAATATGAATTTTTTTTAAAGATAAATACATTTGTAAAATAATGATCAGAGAACTTCTATTTTATTAATAGGAAATGCACCTATTTAATATTACAAAATTATTAAAGTTAGTTTAATTATTACAAAATAATTGAAGCTTATTTAAGTATTACACATTTTTAGTGTGATATTTGTTCCTGCTTGTTTGAAAGAAGTTTATGGATTTTTGGCTCCAATGACGTTACTGCAAGACGGAGAGCTGTATTAATTTCAAGCCGAGACCGTTACCGAGTTTTAATCTGTCACAGCAATTAAACCGTTACCGAGTTTTAATTGCTGTGACAGATGAAAATGTCTTTTCGCACAAATATGTTGTTGAAAATTGAATCAAAATTTTCATTGCTTTGCTTTTTACTCAGCAATGGGTATTCACTTTTTATGGAGAGCCAAAAATGAGGTCTTGATAAGGATGACTGGAATTTAGCTTTGAGACTGTCGCCGGATGATAGATCGATGAGGCTTTCCTTTTCATTCATGCTTAAATTGCTATCTTAAATGTTTGCTGCATATGGATCTATTATCCACATATTGCCATGTCTGGAATCTTCTTTCTTTGGGTAATAACGACCAAAAGATTATGTGAGTGATTGTAAATGCTGTTGAACAATGATTACCACCTGCCGGTTGACATCCTTCTCTCTCATATATTCATCAAAATTTGGAAACATTTGCAGATCTTTTTCATCCAACCACGTTTGCTACAGTAATATTTTTTTTTTGAAAAGTATCCATTTTACCTGGCAGTGTGAACACGTCCTTAAGTTGTCCTTGCAAGGATATATTTAGTTCATTTAACAGCGAAAAAATATCTGCTAGGTATGCAAGCTTGGCTACTCACTCATCGTCGGAAAAGAGTTCTTGAAATTTCGGATTATTTTGCTGCTGGAAAAATAATTTGACTTCTTCGCGTAGGGCGAACAGTCAGGTTAGTATTTTGCCCCTCGACAGCCATCTCACCTCAGCGTGAAGAAGAAGGTGAGTATACTGGGAACCCATTTCTTCACAAAGTGCCTCAAATATTCGAGAATTGATCGCTTTGTGTCGAATTTCATTTATAATTTGAATAACAACTGATAATACTTCGTGTAGTTCTGGGGACATATTTTTCGCCGCAAGTTTCTTACGATGTATAATGCAGTGTCTACACAAAATGTCTGGGTGACCAACATTTTTCACCTTTGCAACAATTCCTGAAAGATGTCCAGTCATGTTTGCGGCACCGTCTGTACATATCCCAATACATTTCTTCCATTCAATTCCGTGTTCCAGGAAATAACTATTAAGTGCTTTAAAAATCTCAGCGCTAGTTGTTCTACCCGACAAGTTGTGCGAACAAAGTAGTTCTTCCTGTAACTCTCCTTCACACTCAACCCTCACAAAACAAAGGAGAAGTGCCTTGTTACTTACGTCCTTTAATTCGTCAAGTTGTATTGAATAAAATGGTGAATTTTTCACTATTTTTATAACTTTATTTTCAATATCTTCAGCCATGTCTTCAAATCTGCGCTTGACAGTGTTAGCGGACATAGGAATTACTTTCAGTTTCTGGACCGCCTGCTTTCCCAAAACCTCTTCACAGGCTTGTAACATGCGAGGCTTAATTAATTCTTCTCCAATCGCATACGGCTTTTTGTTTTTTGCGATCTGAAGTGCTATCAGATAAGAAGCCTTTAATAAGGACTTATCTTAAACAGTAATTTTTGTTAAAGCAATTACTTGCTTTTGCATATTTTCACGCATTCTTTGAAAATATTCAAGTGGTTTCTTAGCTAAATCCGGGTGTTATGATTGCAAGTGTCTTTCTAGTTTTGAAGGTTTCATGGCATCATTGGATAAACTCTCAGAACACCCAACATAAAGCGGCCGTGGATGCAGCTCACTACCAAGCTCTTGAATAAATCCAAATTTCAAGTACAGTGGTGTGCAAAAATTAAGGACGAAGAGGAGAAATTAGCATAACAGCGGAACGAGCAGGCAGAACGGACCGAAAGACCACTCAAACGATAGACTGGGGACCGGTACGGTAGGGCATGCGCATATATGCAGCATGACGTGGGGGGAGTGTCGGAAGCGCATA
Source organism: Macrothele yani (assembly GCA_039090855.1). Taxonomy (NCBI): domain Eukaryota; kingdom Metazoa; phylum Arthropoda; class Arachnida; order Araneae; family Macrothelidae; genus Macrothele; species Macrothele yani. Next base: position 57,290,455 of record CM076998.1, on the reverse strand, counting down.
AAGCACACGGGCGGTGTACGCTCAGCAATTCGGTGAAAGCTATATTGCACGGTGTACATCGGTTTGAACGACGTCGAGTTGCTTCCACCGTGGGATATGGCCAACAGGCAATCCAGTGGACGACATCTGGATGACTTTACCCGAGGTCGCGTCATTGGGAAGTTGGAAGAAAGTCGAAGTGTGACTAGTGCGGCCGAGGAGTTCGGGATCGCTCACAGCATCGTTTCACGAGCTTGGAGAGCATTTCAAACGACAGGAACAGCTGTCCGAGAGTTTAACAGAGGTCGTCCACTAGAAACCACGGCGGCGGACGACCGGTATATTGTCCTATGGCGAGAATAGACAGACGGCAGACAGCGGGAGAAATCGCAAGACACATGCAATAGACATCTGGACGTCCGTTATCGCGTTTTTGGTCTGCACAAAGGTGGTCTATTTGCACGACGACCAGTACGGTGTGTGCCATTAACGCCTGCTCATCGGAGACGGCGGTTTCTGTGGTGCCAGGAACACAAGAACTGGACACATCAGCAATGGGGTCGAGTTCTCTTTACGGATGAGAGCCGATTTAGTCTGACGAGCGATTCTGGACGTATACTCATCTGGAGAGAGCAGGGAACACGCTATCACTCCTCCAACATCATCGAAAGGGACCGGTTTGGAGGTGGTGGAGTTCTAGTTTGGGCCGGTATCATGCTTGGTAGCCGTACTGACCTCCACATCTTCCAAGGAGGTTCAGTCACTGGTGTCCGCTATTGTACCGAGGTTCTCCTGCCTTACGTGCGTCTGTTTAGAGGTGCTTAGAGGTGCTGTGGGTCCTGAGTTCCTCTTCACGGACGACAACGCTACACCTCCTCGTAGAGTGGCTGTTGGAGAGTAAAGATATTCAACGCATGGATTGTCCCGCAAGGTCCCCGGACCTAAATCCAATCGAACACGTGTGGGATCTTCTCGGGAGACGCTTGGCAGCATGTCACCAGCCGCCAGCAACGATTCCGCAGCTGCGATTGGCGCTACAAGAGGAATAAGCCGCGATGCCTCAACAGCTCCTTGACAACCTCGTCCTCAGCATGAACAGACGTTGTAAATCCTGCAACGCAGTCAAGAGTGATCATGTCCGCTACTAAAGACTGGATTTTTCTTGACACAAGGACGTTTCTGTCTTCTGTCCAGTTGTGCTCGAAGCTACCTTTTCAATAAAGTGCCTTTGTATCCTTTGGATTCCTTGTTTGGACAGTTTTGCTCATTTGTCCCATATTTTTACATCTTGGGGATCATATGGTATGATTTGAGTCGATGTGGAGCACTTCTGCATGACGTTACATTCGAAAAACCTTCTCGTCCTTAATTTTTGCACGCCAGTGTAGTTCGAATCATATTTTCTTGATACTTTGAGTTTTTTCTTCTCTCCGCCTCCAGTTCGAATGTTCTTCCTAATGGTGCCTGACGAGGACTGTGGAGGCTCTGATCATTGATGATCTCACGGTTAAGTGAAGTACACATATTACTATTGTTACTATTATCATTAGTTACATTATATTTTGTATTACTAAAGAAATGCAAAATATTCCTTTGCTTTTTTCACTCATTATGGGTTTATTGCATTCGAATCAGAAACCAAACAAGAAATGATAGTTATTAAAGTCAAACTATTTGATGCCATTAAATATAACAGTTAAAGAAAATACACAGTTACATACAATACACAAATAAAATAAAACAATCGGATGAGAATCGGTATTCGCGGAGCGGGGTGACTGCTGGAAATTGAACGAAATGAAGCTCTCGCGTGCCGTACTTCACGAGCCCTGTACTACACAGTCTAGTACATTTCGTGAATTTAGTGCAACATAAAGGCGAAAATTGTCATTCAGATTTCAGAATATAAGGATTTCTTAGAATATTATTTTTGTTTTATTATTAACTAGCCTGTTGTACCCGTCGTTGACGGGCTAGTGATAGTATAAATTAAAAGCTGTATCGGTAATTAAATTGAGACTGGTAAATCAAGGTTTATACAACTTTGTAGTACAACTTCCCGGAATAGAATATTAGGATAAAAAAATTTATTTCAATTATTTAGTAGTTGTCACGTCCAATGTAAATAATTCAAAAAGTTTGAAAGCAGAAGGCTTATGCAATGAAATTGATTGAGATGAAAAGTATCTTATTCTTGTAGAGCCTCGGAATAAACAATATTAACAGTCCTTCCATTCGGAGCAAAGATGTAAAGGTTTTCCCCATTTCCGACTCTGGAACAACCAACGTACATTTGACCATGGGAAAAACATGGACTTTGTTGATCCAGTCCAACAACTTTTAGAGACTGCCGTTGTGCCTTATTGATGCTCATGGCGAATCTCAAACGAATTGGGAATTGAATACGTTTAAATTGAAACGGGACATCAGATGGGATGATCGGGATCCTTGGAATAAAAAACTTTTTGCCTCCTGCATGTCCAGTCATTATACTGTAGTAGCTTCAATGACATTCTTCATTAGTTTCTTGACAGATAATCTCGTGCCGTTGCAAAGTGAAGGCGGATCCAATTTTCTCAGAAGCATAATAGGTTCAGCAATCTTCAACTCTAAAATATGTGAAGGTACTCCAGGTGGCTCCAAAGAGTTAAGAAATTCAGTTGGGTAGTTGACTACATCGTCTGTATTACAAATGGTATCAACTGACTTGTAAATTTGAAGAATGCTGGGCAAGTGAGCTAAAAGTTGATTATTGGTGACTCTAACACTGTCGTTTTTCGGTGCAAGGACGGCTCTTTGGCACAACCAGTTATGATTGTTAAAGTGCTCTCCAATGTTTGGAAAAACTGCGTCTAACAAATCTTGATGTGTTTTAACAATTTTTCCATCTGCCATTGATATACATCCATCATCCTTATCAGGTGTCATATATCCGTTTCCTAGTTTCAGAAGTTTGTCGGCAAACCCCTGTGCAGAAGTATCGCCAGTAATATGAACTCGCATGTTAGTTTTGAGGTAAAGTCTTTGTATTTCATTCCAAATATATGAAGATTTTAAGCATGATTGCATTTCATCAGCGCTCGTTCCACGTGGAATGACTGGTAGTGCTTGTCGAAAGTCGCCGGCTAACACCAGAGTAATCCCTCCCATTCTTTTGTTGTTATGTCTCAGGTCTTGTAAAGTGACATCAAGGGCTTCAAATGCAGCTTTGTGCGACATAATACACTCATCCCAAACAATTAGCTTACAATCTTGTAGAACCTTTGCCTTTCCTGAAACCCTAGAAATGCTACATGTTGGCGTTTCTGTGTTTGCCCAATTTAGAGGTAACTTGAAAGCCGAGTGAGCTGTCCTTCCTCGTGGTAGTAGAGTAGCAGCAATTCCAGATGAAGCAACAGCCAGGAAAATCTCGCTTCTTTGTTGTACTTTAGCCCAAATAAGATTGATTAGAAAGGTTTTTCTAAATTTTTTAGTTGTGCCAAATGATGTCATCTGAAAACAGGAATTATAACGGCGTAAGTTGTTTTTAAAATGTTTTGCATCTGATGAGTTGTCAGGCAAAAACATGCGTAATATCTCCGGAGGATCCTGCAATAATGGCAACTGAACCTTCCCTTTCCATTTCATGGCTGCACAGTATTGACACGTTAATGACATTGATCCAATGACACATAATGGATCAGAGGCGTAATCCATGGACGGGTTGTAGACGAATGCCGCATTTTCTTTTTCTCTCCAAATGTTCAACCGAGCATTAGCCGTGGATTATGCTGAAGTCGTGTGTCTCGTTGCTGGAGTGTTTCCTGTGCCCTCGATTGCGCCGTAGAAGTCCTATTGTGTTCCATTCTTCTTTCTCGCTGCTGCTATGATTACCGTGCCCTTGATTGTGCTCTGGAAATTCTATCTTGTTCCAACAGTCTTTCTCGTTCTTCTACTGTTTCTTGTTCTCTTCTCCTTCTTTGATTTTCTCTATCCATTCTTTGTGTTCTCCTTACACATTGTTTCTTTCTGGGAGGTCGAGACATAGTATGATGACCTTCTGACGTAGGACACATTTGAATTAATAACGGAGATTAAAAAACAACGTTCTATTTTTTTTTTTTTTTTTTTGCTCTCCGCCCTCAAGGTCATGATACAATTGGCAAACAACGCTTAACAAAAAACATGTGCCTTTCCGCTTTCTTTACATGCAACCTCATCACACCCAACGCGAAGGCGCGAAGATAAGTAGTTCACGATAAATTTGAGCCATTTCTTTTTTAGAATTACGTTACAACAACGTTCTATTTTCTAGATCACAACGTCGTCACAGTATGATGACCTTCTGACGTATGACGTTTTTGAATTTATAACGCAGATTGAAAAACTACGTTTTCTTTTCTTTTTTTTTTTTCTTCTCCGCCCTCAAGGTCATAATACAATCGGCAAACAACGCTTACAAAAAAGGGCGTAATAAATGTGTTTACGAATGAAAATAGTCGTAACGGAATTCTAAAAAAGAAACGCCTAAAATTTATGGTGAACTACTTTACTGCACGCCTTAACGTTCGGTGTGATCAGGTTGATTGCAACAAAGCGGAAAGACACACTCAGATCGGGTAGAAACGCGTAACATTAAATAACTAAAAATCAAATTCAAATTAAAAAAATCGCTTCGAGGTGCACCAGAAGATGTCTACAGGTACCTTCATAACAAATTTCGTCGTTCTAGGTCACCTAATTCTATGTGAAATCCGACTGACAGACACACAAACAGTCTGTTTTATATAGAGAGAGATAAAACATAAAAAATGCAAATAATGTAATAATGTCCAGATTTTTCTGCGGACCACCAAAAGTTTCTCGCGAACCACCAGTGGTCCGAGCTGTCAAGCGTCAATTTTGCTTTTAAGTTAGAGCTACATACTGATTATCATCAGCTGTTGTTGACTGTGATCAACCTTGGGATGTCCGTCTAATGCACGTTCCTGTATCTTATAACTGTCGCCATAGCCCTGATATAACATTTCTGGACACATTGATAAATCTGGCAGCCTCTGTATAACGTTGACCGGCTTTCTTTCGTCCTTCTGACGGCTCCCTACCTCTGATTGTCATGCAATGGTGTTCATCTCGAGCAAAATTTGTTCGCAACATGATCATTAAATCCCGAATGAAAGGCAGGTGAGCTTCTTTTAAACCTGTCCCTAATTTGTATATATGGTGCTGCATCAGAATATTTGCAAAGTACTTCACTACTCAAAGAATTGCCACATATATTTACGCTAATGACGACCGAAACATTTTGCTGCGGTTTTAAGAAACATTAAAACCTGGAACTTCAATTTATACACCTCAGTGCATTTGCGTAAAGTAATCACAAATATTTTGTTCGGCAGAATACGTGAACAGTGCAGTTCTTACTGGCCATTTGCAGAGAAGAAATTAACATTTTTGACAGGAAACAATCACCATTTCGAACAAAAAAAAAGTGAGTTTCTATGATTCAAAAAATTGCTCATCCCCAATGGAAAACTTAGTAGGAAGAAACAAAGTAAATTTGCATGGAACAGCTTCCATATCCGTACAGCGAATCCAGCCATTTAGTTTGTTCATTTGAAAATGTGACCCCGTGAACTGTGCATCAAACATCTGCTTCGGTACATGAACTTAACGGATCTACACAGTGTTTGGCGCTTTTAGTAAGAGAACAAGTAAAGTTACTTCTCGGACAAAACTGCAAAGTTCGTAAGTTCTCCTTGTAGGTACGAAAACGTGGGCTATGTAATACGAGTTGATAAATCATCGGAACACGGAAGAAGTACTACTTCCAAAAAAAAAAAACACGGGCCAAAATCTCTCACGAAACTCTTTCGAATATTGAAGCCATGTATTACACCCAACGTCTCTGTGAATATCGGCGAAACAGAAAAACAAAAATGATGGGGGTGGGGTGGGGGAGCATCTCCGAAAGAGCTGTCTCATCAATAATTCCGCAATGCACGCGTTTTACTACTTCCAGCCGTGATGCCTTGAGTACAAAATGTAGAAAGCTCTAATAACTGAAAGTAACATCCAGTTCGTGTTGGATAAACCTTTGGAACATCTCTGCAAAATCAGTTCCACTTAGCAGTACCAAGAATTCATTTTTTTAAGGCTAGAGGAAGGCTGTGGCGTCTTAGTAAACATCACGAATACTCATTTATGACTATCATAATTTTCACAACACATAACATTTAATTTAAAAAACAAAAACAATGCGATTCTTATGCCCTGTCGTCCTCCCTACAAATCAAAACAAACAAACGCTCACGCCACGCTCTTCACTCCGTCTCTTGCTTCTGCTGTCGACCTCAAAACCTCTCCTGTCAGCAATGGCGTGAACAATGACGTCAATATCCAGGACTGGGAACGGCACAAGGTCAAGGACCACCGTGAAGAACTAAATAAGCAGTCGCCGTTTCTAGAATAATTAAGACAACTGGATCCAGGGACGGAAGAGAGCCAGTGCCTCAAGTCAAACACACCACCCCTTGCCTCACCCGGGATTCGAACCAGGACCCATTTCTCATGAATCGTTAGAAGAACCCACCAGACCGGCATAGCTGGTACTTGTGCTCTCCATGACGCAGTTGTGGACGTCGAACCAGACCTTGCCGCTCCAATTAGTCTCTTATTGAGTGGTAAGAGACTAACCGTTGGAGTTTGGGTAGCTTTCGATTCTCGGATGAGGAATGGATAGTGGGGTCCTACGGCGCTTGTTCTCTTCCTTCCCTGGGGCCACTCTTCCCAAATAGGGATGGGTGACTCCTTATAGCTTTAGATGCTCGTGGGGGTGCTTAAACCTGGGAAAGAAAGAAATAAAAACAAGTTCCTGTAAAGGAGTGTTACGTACGTGACGGAGCATTGCGTCAAATTGTGGAATAACACTTATTTTCGCCAACTACCAGCAAGCTTATCTTAGTCAGCTCACCTCCGTAATAACAAACAGGGTGAATTTCAGTAAGAAGAAAAAGCTTCGAAATAAATTATTTTCGAGCTTATTCTATAAGGAGGCTGCGTTGATCACTGTAAAGCACTGCGGTCTACCTTTTGTTGGACTAATCTTAAGCTAGATGCGTTTGTATTATAAGAGAAAAGCGGAGTGCGAATTTATCCTTCTGTAAAAAGAGATGAATGTAAAGAAAGGATAGAGCAATCGGCTGTACTTCCAAAGTACTACGGGTCGGCGAGTTTGTTCATTTTCCCCATCTTTACCCTTCGTGTGTCACTACGCGATATAAATACAGTAGATGCCGGATAATTGGGACGCATCGGGGCTAGAACATTTTGGTTCAATTAAGCGGCTGACCCAATTACGTGAAGCTTTCTTTGTCCCAAAGAGCTAATTCGGAATGTTCTTCAAGAACTATCCCGAATAAAAGACTGCCTCGATTAACGAATGGTCCAATTAACCGGAATCTCAAGAAGCGCTTATAGCGAATTAAATCCGTTTATTTTTGTGGTGTAATAAGCACAAAGATTTGACAAGCTTTCGCACTCCACTGGGAGGTATTCTCAAGGCAATGGCAGACAAAAATGCAGGGAATTGGAACACGTAAGGAACAAAGAAGACTTTTTGAAAATAACGTGGGTGACATCATGAGCATATTACATGACTTTTTATCACCTAATTATTCGGCACGCCGCGATGTGTTTCCATCTTCAATAACGCATGCCAAACCATTGGTAGTTCAGTAGAGACCATATCATTTGCATGCTAGTTTGCTGGAGAGGGTTTTGACAGTTTCCCTGATGGCATTCTCTTTAAAGTTCATGTAAGGAGCAATTCTTTTAATAATATTCCATACAGGAGCGGCCAATGAATACATGACTTCTCTGGCTAAGGCTGTATTCTTCATGTCCTGCTTGACACTTCGCACGCGTTCTTTACATCTAGTGTTCAAGGATCTCTCCTGCAAGGAGAGACAGTGTGAGAAAGAAAAGGCGAGTGTACATGTATGATATACTCTTGGTATATCCTGACAACACGGAAAAGATATACACTCATCGTCAAAAAAATAGTTGCACCCAGAAGGACGTGTTGGATTGCAATGCTATTCGGGAAGAAGGTAAAGGTTACCAGGAACAATAAATCATTAAACATTGAGACTGATATGGGCAAAATTTATTGAGCTACACGCCAATAAGTAGTGTCTCTCAGTATGGCATCGGCCCGCCATGTTTGCTCACACAGCATGCCAGATGTCTCGCATGGAATTGTACCGGTTCCTAATGGTGTCCTGCGATAAGCCATCCCATGCAGCTTGAATCTTCTTATTTACGCAGTTTCTGCAGATTGTGCGGTAGGGTGGAGTGTATATAGCGTGTCCAGTAGCATCCCACACATTTTCAATCGGCGATAGGTCTGGTGATGCGGCTGGCCATGCCAGACTGCCAGTGCCTTGAAGGCTAGATCTCGAGATAGAAGCAGCATGCGGACGAGTGTTGTCCTGTTGGAAAATCGCACCGGAGTTAGCATTCAGAAAAGGTAGGGCCACTGGTTGTAGGACCTCATTAAAGTAACGTTGGGCGGTCAAAGTGCCTGTAATTAACACCAAAAGTAATCTGGCATCGTAGGCAATTCCTCCCCACATCATGATACCAGGTCTTTTGGACGTGTGACGCTGGACAACAAACCGTTCATCTTGGCGCTGACCACGGTGTCTCTACAGACGGATTTGGTGGTCGTCTCGTCCAAGACAAAAGCGGGATTCGTCAGTGAACATAACCCGCTGCCATTCTCAATGGCTCTATGACAGTCTGGCACGTCATCATTGCAGTCTTTGACGACGATGTAATGGTGTTAACAATAGTCGTTGTAACGGTCTGCGTGCATGTAATCCTACGTCGTGCGGCCGTCTGCCAATGGTGCTGGCACTAATTGGACGATGCATGGAGGGCATCACTTCTTGCTGAATATCCGCAATCGTGGTTCTTTGGTCACTCCGCGTATGTCGTACAGCCTGTCGGTTCTCTCAATCCATGGTTCGTCTAGGTCTCCCAGACCCTTCCTGTCGCTACTGCGTGCGTTGTTCTATCCACTGCCGCCAACAGCGTGCTATAGTGATATCCGTACGATCGGTATGGCGCGCAGTACGGCGATAAGACCATCCCGCTTCCCGGATCCCGACGATGCAGCCCCTCTCAAACTCCTCCAACTGCTCGAATTGCTTCCGAACTTTTTTCCGAGACATACTTCACTTGCAAAGGATGGATCCAACACAACAGCACGAGTCATAATGGCAAGCACGCACAACGGGATGACCTTATATAGCCGAACGGGCAAAGCGCTACTACCCCCTCCTTGCTTGCGTCACATGCGCGGCCGAGCGTGATACTTGAATCACTTGCATGTCTCACGATGTCAAACCTACCCACCAAGTTTCATTCCGGTCGGTTGCTTCTTTCTGGGTGCATCTATTTTTTTGGCGATGAGTGCATATTACAATGGGTAAAAAGCAGCGAAAGTTGTATTCAGGATCAAGTGGGAAACTCTTGTACCGAAGAAAAAGATCTAAAAATTATTCTTTAGAATAATTGTAAATAACTAATGCATGTGCGCAGATGTTTTAGGTAGATTACGACTAGTTCGGCTTGTTTTCCGTGTGTTTCTTCCTGCGAAGCTCTTATTGTAAATGTTACACTCCCTCCTAGTATTCACTTCGATAAATATAATATGGAGGTATATCGAACAATATGACTGCACAGCATCTAGGGACAGTCCTAGGGGAGAACAGCTTGCGTATTGGGTCCCAGAAGCTGCAAATATCAGCCGCGGTTCGGAGAGCACGCAAAGTCTCTGAGACAAGTACCCGCGCTACAAATAAGGTCATCGTTTCCTCTTCCTCTGCCCGCTGTGCTCCCTCTGTCTTCCGACCTTCCAGTCAAGGTGATTTGACCCGCCATTGTTTGTCTAATACATGACCCGAAAGTCTCTTCAGGCTATGATGATCATGTCCGAACTGAATCTTAACAGCAACCCCTGTATCATTGCAGAATGTGGATGTCGATGAAATAGGATGTGGTCGCGCAGTAGATTTCTGAGCAGAAAAATAAGTATGACTAATGCAGGATGTCCAGTAACAATCCATACTATTTCAAAAAACAATAAAACACGAAACAAGTTGCATTTAATCCCGACAATAGTAAGAAAAGAACGAGAGACTAACAAAGTTCTCCTCACGTCATTTATGGCCAACAGATGGCATCACTTTTTGTGTTTCTCCCTCATAGCTTACCGAATGGCGACAATACAGAAGCGAGCTCAGTGTGTGTTGTGGATGGCAGTGACAAAATATCATTTAAGTTCACAACAACTATCGTAATAATGTATGGAGGGTGCCCTCCCCCCTCTTCCGATAAAAACTAATATTAATGAATGGATGAAAATGTTTAAAGAGAAAAAAGGCTTCTGACATGCAAAGGGATATAGTCGCCTGTCGGTTTCACAAGAAACTGTTGAAATTTCTAGAGATGTCGGCAGAAAACTATCCGATTTTGCGGCGCAAGAACTTCAGTTACCGCAGTCATTCCACAAAAGTCTTCGTGCCTATACAATGTACCTTATGCAGGCATTAGAACCCAATGTCGTTTCTCAGCGTAGGGCGTTCGCAATTTCCATGTTAGAGAGCTCAAAACGAAAGCTGATTTCTTTTAATAAAATGTATTTTAGTGACTACGCTAATTCTTGTACTTCAGAAAAGGTAAACAGGCATAACGTACGCATATGACGTTCTAAGAATCCGCGTGCGTTGTGTGAACGTGTTCGCAATAGTCCCAAAGTGAATGTATGGTACACTTTGCGCCATGATACACTGCTGGCCACCCAAAATGCAGCACCAAGAAGGACACGAGACAGCAAAGCCAGATTTACTGGACACATAACAACAGATACAAAGATGAAACGATTGAGCTTACAGGCCCGTGCGACTTGCGGAACACGCAGACATCAATAGTTCGCGTGGCTCCCATGGCTGGCAATAACGGCCGCTACACGCCGCAGCATCGAACGAAAGAGGGTTTGGATGTGGGCTTGGGGTATGTCGGTCTGGGCTGCTTCCACACGTTGCCACAGTTCATCAGGCGTAGCCGTGGGTGGTGCTTGCCGGGCCACTCGGTTGCCGATCAGCGACCAGACGTGTTCGATGGGCGACATATCGGGAGAACAGGCGGGCGACGGCAGCGGTGACATCTGGTGGGCCGTGAAGAATTGTTGCACGGTGCGTGCCACGTGCGGGCGCGCTTTGTACTGTTGAAACGTGGACGCTGGCAGGTCCTGCAGGTAAGGGAGGACTACTGGCTCCAAAACGTCGGAGATGTGGCGGTGGCTGTTGAGTGTACCGGCGATGCGTACCAGAGGAGTGCGGGTGTCATATCCAATTGCGCCCCAAACCATAACGCCAGGCGACGGACCGGTATGGCGATGCATAATGTAGGCGTCATACAGTCTCTCGCCGTGGTGCCGCCACGCGCGGATCCGACCATCGTGGTGTTGCAGGCAGACGCGGGATTCGTCGGAGAAGACAATGTCGTGCCATTCCGTAGTCCAGGTGCGGCGTTGAACGGCCCACTGCCGCCGCACTCGCCGGTGGTGTAACGTCAATGGTAATCGGAGCAATCGACGCCGTGCGACAAGTCCCCGCTCTTGTAGGCGACGTCGAACCTTACGTGCTGCACAGGTTGTTGCGCAACACACCCTAATTGCTGCGCTAACGTTCGTGATGTGGCGGTGCGAGCCGTCAATGCCCGCCGCACAACATGCCGGTCCTCTCGTTCGGTGTCGCTCACGTCGGTCCGCCTGTCCCTCCTGCACCCACCGAATCCATACTCGTCTCACTGTGGCTGGATGTCGTCCCACACGGGCGCCGATGTCTCGGTACGATAAACCGCTGTCGCGATAAGCCACTATTTTTCCTATATCGAACTCCGAAACGTGCTGGAATGACTGCCGTATTCTGCGACGAGGCATCAGGAAGCTTACCACGCACAGGTCCGGCAGCACAACACACTTCCGCCTTCTGTGCACCCTTCTTATAGTGCTTCTCGGTGGCGTGCCGGGCGCACATGATTTGCATATGCCCTGCAATGCTAATTGTTTGCATGTCCTCTCGTGGGCGACGCATGCTGCGAATTTCAGGCCAATCGGATGCTTCCTTCTTGGTGTTGCATTTTAGGTGGCCAGCAGTGTATTATTATTGGACCTTTGTGTGTGTGTTTTAACAGAAGGCCTCTGGAACAGTATGTCAGGATCTTCTGGAGTTGTTCATGGCATAGACGCCGATTACGTGGGAGCTCCGCAGCTCATGTATCCTCTCTGATAAAAATAAAAGTCACCCCCCCCCCCCCGGCAATCTTCTCAGCAGTGGTGCAGTCCTGAAAAAAAAAAAAGAAGTGGATTGACAGAATGGTTTCCCCGAGAAATCGATTGGACCTCAGCAGTGCAACCAAGGCAGCACATATTTAAATGTACCAATGATTGTAAAAAATTATGATTTGCCTGCCATATCATGTAGTAATTAATCTCAAATCACTTAATAAAATTTCTCTCGAGTCTTAATATTTACTTTCTCTCGAGTCTTAATATTTATTTTCCTTTTCAGGAGTTGTACGACCACAGTGAACAACTCTGATGGCTATGGGCGGTCACACGTTCTTATATCGGCGCAGCTAGTTCCAAGGAAGCGCAAGAGACAAACTCACGACGCATATCCCATCCAAGACTTTAACCCAGGCCCAACTTGTACGACTACTTAGAAACCTGCGGCTCTAACCTTTGCTAGACGGTTGGTGGAAAGACTTTTGATTGGTCAACAACTTGCCTTTCACAACATAACAGTTTTAACACACTGAACAACTTGTTCTAAGTGACCATGTCAAAATGTCAAAGTTAACGAACACATTATGTAATGTTCCGCAGTGTTTAAACGTGTATATGCAGCTTAAGGAACACTAGGTAAAGTTTGTTCTTCTTATTCATCCACTTTAAGTGAAACAGGAGACACTCAAATAAAGTTCAAGAAAAAGTTACTTACAGTTCGTCTTTTATTCAGCCGAAACTCAATAGGCACTTCACTAATGAAGAACCTCTAGGTAATTACTCCAACAACAGCAATTGTCATTTCATCTTATTAACGTGAGTTAGTACACACATTAGTAGATTAACGAACTCTAACGCGAAATATATTAATACTACAGACTGACAGACGCTAGCTCCATGAAAAAGACTGCTTACAGCTTAAGATAGCTTCCACGACTACCACACCACACTTTCTGCTGCTAGCTTAACGCATTATGTATGCAGCGAACTTGCCTGTCAACCATGCACGCGTCACTCACTCTTGACTTGAAGAGACTGTTGCCAGAGAACATTCATTAAGTGAGAAATACAACGTTAAATTTGAAACGCTAAAAGAGAATGAACTCAAAATTTAGATAGAGAAAGACAACTATAAAATGAAGGTTAAATTAAAGTATACGTCATAATTATCCAAACATTAATTAACCTCATGTTAAATACTGTGTACACACACAACACACATTGCATGATTCGACACTATTATCCTGCTTAAAAAAAATAATTATTAAAATTCTAACGAAGATAGAAAAAATTAAAGCATCTGGAAAGAAAAACAGAAAATAAAGTTAACCTAATTCACATGTATTATTAAAGCCGACAGATGGCGCTGGATGCTCAGTTTCCAATTTTAAAGCATGTGTTATAGTGCAAAATGGATGTTAAACTCCAGATAGTTGCAGGCAATCGGAGCCATCCTTATACTTGATGTCAGTATAATGATGGCTCCGATGCAATTCAGCGACGCGCAAGCTCACAAAACTCAAGCGCTCGACACACAAAGGGATTATTATCGCCACCTGAGAGATTAAGAAAACCTATGCCGGACGGATAAGGTGGCCTCAAAGTGGTCAGCCTTTCAAGAATGGATTGCCTTTTAGATGGATCTTTCTTGTACTTTCCTTTACAATTCTTCGTATACTGTGTAGCACGATGCGACAGTACGCAAAACGCTCCTGCGATCAGAGAAGCCATTTTGGAATGCCAGATTGCTTGAAAATTGAAAAATTGGACATCCAGCGCCATCTATGAGGTCGAAGGGTAACTTTTTGTATGTTATAAAAAATTGCACTTTGTTTTCTACGTATAGCTAAAAAAAATGCTGGTTTTTTTCACCCAATTTTCTTTAATCGGGAATATTTTTTTAATGAATCTGTACAAAGGAAAAAGTCTGCTTAATCCGTTGGTGCAAACAGAATTTTTTCGCGTGGGATATTGTGGGATGATCTTATGCATGTCTGTCGTTTCTTTTTTTTTCTTTCTTTTCCTGGTAGTGTATCTATGTGGATCTGCAGAAAAGAATGGTCACCTGTTCTTAACTCACAGTAGGCAGATGGCAGAACTTAAAGGTGAACCAGCTGGACAGCCGACGGGGCGCTAACCTATAAGAGTCACCAAAGCAGCAATTGAACGAACATGAAATTATAGTGTACTCACACGTAACCGGAAGAAATGTGCATTTTTGTATAATTTAATTTGGCTCGAGCTACAAAATGTCTCGGCCTGGTTATGCCTTAAAATAGCTTATTATATGCATTAAAGTAAGAGACCACTACAGGAATACAAACTTAACGAATCAAGAGCCATAACTCCCCGCAATTCGAACCCAAACCTTCTGCACAACCTCTTGGTTTCTTGTTTTTCCTCTAGCTCGAACTCAACGTTTCAAATTCTCAGTTACGTGAGCGCCATACAATAAAGAGAAAATGGATTCATTTGGCACTTAGAAACAATCCTCGGTTCTAACGATATCTGTTCTCATTTACTTTAGAAAAATTATATGAAGTACTCTCAATAGCAAAGATGTTTCTTACGCCGTTTTATTTTTAAATCATGGTAAGATGATTATGAAAAAAAAAGAAACTGTTTGTGAATGATTAAAAGAGTAATTAATACAGACATTTGACGTGGACCAGGAACATCAAACAGAAGTCATCGTCTTTCCACGTTTATAAGTGAGTCACGGAAAAATTCTAATTGGCCTTCACCAGAAATCGAACCCAGGGTCTTCCAGTTACGCGCCGGATATATGCTTCCACTGCACCACAGCGGCCTGGAATTCCCCCAGACTCACATACACTAATTGCCAAGCCAATTGGCAGATTGTTTCTTGAAGCCCTGAATTATGCTGGGGATTCACCAAAGATGGTAAGCGCAAATGAACAAATAATTACAAGGCGAATGAATAATTAATACAGACATTTGACGTGGACTAGGAACATCAAGTAGAAGTCATCGCTCTTTCCACGTTTATAAGTGAGTCACGGAAAAATTCTAATTGGCCGTCACCAGGAATCAAACGCAGGGTCTTCCAGTTACGCGCCGGATATGCTTCCACTGCACCACAGCAGCCTCGAATTCCTCCAGACTCCCATAAACTCACTGCCAAGCCAATTGACAGTTGCGCTTACCATCTTTGGTGAATCCCCGGCATTGTGCTGGGTTCCAAGTAGCAATCTGCCAGTTGCTTGATAGCTGGAGGAATTCGAGGCCGCCGTGGTGCAGTGGAAGCATATCCGGAACGTAACTGGAAGACCCTGGGTTCGATTCCCGGTGGCGGCCAATGAGAATTTTTCCGTGACTCACTTATAAACGTGGAAAGAGCGATGACTTCTGTTTGATGATTAAAAGAGTGATTAATTAATGACTGATGATAATTAGTATATCCCTATTTAATGGCAGAGTTACCGACTTCCAACTATAAAGGAATTTTACCTTCGATATGCTGACGCACTTGAAAAACAAATGCGTCAGCGACGGAGATGCATCCGTGATATACGTAAAAAGGAAACCCGTAGTAAAGTTTTAATGGATTTCTCAGCTGCCAAAAATAGCCTCAGCTGTAGTTGCAGGGGATATTTTATTCTCGGTTGCCTTAAAAGGAAAGTATTCTCAATGGGAAACGGAATTGTTTGTTTTGCAACTTTTTCGTAGGTAAAAATAGAGGCTCCGGGAACAAGACTGCTTGTGAATGATTAGTCGAAGGCGCGATTCCGAGTCATTAATCAAAGATACTGCAGAGCTGACATTTCCAGTTGAGTGCGGAGACGGAGATCTACGCACTTGAAACGACGACTAGACGACCAGCGATCGCATTTTTTGTCTCAGATGGACTCGTGCACCTTTCTCGATACAGCATCTTGCTCTTTTCCTTGCGTAACTCTTTCTCTCCGACAGCAGTAGCCGAAATCCCCGACGCGCATGCGTACTGCATTCAATCGATTCCCGTTATCATCATTCCTAGGATTCCACAGATTCAGCTCAGTGACGTATTAAACAGATTCTCTGGCTGTTTTCTCCGCAAATGGAATCTGAGGAATATAAGCGGGGGTAAAAATAAATAAAAAAACCTCATTTCGAAAGAACTCGTCTCTACAAAAGCTAAAATTACTGAACTGATATCTTTATGCAACAACATTTGGAGAAGCACAGATTTTATTTCGTAATTCGCCGGGAGGATGAGCACACATATGACAGACAACTACACACGGGGAGTATATAGTTCAGGCTGCAGTTTTAATCGATTGACTCCGGGATCTCATCTGTTGTCGAAAGAAGCTTTTGATCCTGTTGAATGTCAAACGTCCGTGCCATAAAGATTTCAACCAAGCATGTGATTACCTTTCTTGTCACACGCGAAACTTACAACTTCAGATGGTGAATGAAAAAAATCTGCCATTCAAAACATTCTCCAGACATTTGAAATGTATCCAGACATAGAAATGATACAGAATTTCAATCATAAACTCTTTAAACTCTTATTTCAAGAGAGCTCTGGACATTACCATTTGAGACATTTTCTGTGAAATCTGACATTACAGCTTACTGACACTAGTCGCAATACTGTGCCACCAACCACAATACGTGGTATTGTGCATTTATAACCAGCGCCATGTACTCGTCATGCAAACGTCATGCACACCTAACTCCAGTAAAGTATTTTTTATCAATATATATTGTTACCGGATGGCTGTGATACTTAACGTCCGGAACCATCACGACTTTTGGTTTTGGCACCTATTAGGTATATTACCGGATATAAATCCGGGAGGGGAGCGAATCACGGGATTAGCACATCGCCCCAAATTTCTGGCAACTCTAAATATCCAGAAAAAAGAGGTAATTTTTTTTTATACAGCAGTTTACTTACAAAGCTAGTAGCAGCTATTTATGTGCATTGCTATTTACACAGAGGACTTATATGCGCCCATCAGCTTGAATAGTCTTCCCTGCCCAGGAATAGGAATAAGAGAAAGTCTATTTAAGTATAGTCCTGGGAAAAAACATTATCCAAGAGAAAACAGAATGAAGCATAATTTAAAATCACCACAATGTAGATAGAATTTCTTAGCAGCGTCCGACGAAGCTATCACGATCACACAGGATTTTCGCTGAAATGGATAGGAGTTGGAACATACACTGCTGGGGAGAGAGCGAACTTTCAGCTCACAGCGCGCTTTCTCTCCTTGGCGATGTCCATTCAGAGTTCTCTACACACGGGGTCCGTTCCAACAACAAATACGTTTTCTTCGGAGGATTTTTTCCAACTCCTTCACAGATTTTCCAGAGTTCAATGCACTTTGAGTTCATCATAAGTCTCTGTCTCTCACCCGTTGTGGAAGAGCAACAGACAGACTGTATTGCCTCTTAGCCGTTTCTTGCGTGTTTTCCCCATTAGTCTAAAGTGCCGGCTTGTTTACTTCCTGATTGATATGTTGTTCCGTCCCCGGCCACTCAAACTAAAGGAATGCGTCCCCTTAAGATCTTTCTACTTGTATGCCAGAGACAGTATATATATTGTCGCGGCTTTTGGGTGCAAAAATTGTTTGGCTACAATTTTTTGCACCCAAACAGCCGCGACAATATATATCCTGTATACAGTATATTGCCAAAGGTATTCGGACACAGCAATGTTTTGGGACAAATGGCTTTATTATCGCAATTAATAGCTAGTCGGTCCACTTTTTGCTTGTAGAACGAGGCAACATGTCATTTCCGCTACACTGTTAAAAATTGTGTGGCAGGTTGCACCAAAAGTGGTGCTACTCCAGCTGCATCACTTTCTGAGAAACTATACACCTCTGTGTAGGACAAACAAAACCCAACAACATGGTGCAACCTTGCACCATAATGTGAAGCAACCTTGTAGCATAACGTGGTGCAAAGTAGCATTATGTTCTTGGGTTTTGTTTGCCCCACACAGTGGTGCATCTTTTCTCAGAAAGTGATGCAACTGGAGTAGCACCACTTTTTGGTGCAACCTACCACACATTTTTTAACAGTGTAGGTGGTCTCAACAGCAATGGCTCGCCATACGTCCTGCAAATCTGCTGCCAGAGTGCAAAGAAAAGACGGTCGTTGTGGTGATTTTGTATCCGTCGCTTCAGTTCATCCAGAGGTATTCTATGGGATTAAGATCAGAATTCTGAGCATGCCAGTCTAACAATTCCACCTAATTTTGCAGAAGCCAGTCTTTCACACGCTATGCAGTGTGGTAGGGAGCTCGATCGTGTTGGAAGAGACAACGGTCATTTCCATAATTCTGACACATTGTTGGTAGGGCAGAATTCTCCAGAACGTCGAAGTACACTTCAGAGTTCATGGTTTGTGGTATAATAACCAACAGGCTGAGTCCCATGCACGACAAACAACTCCCTACCATGATGGAGCCTCCGCCGAACTTAACAGTTGGAAGAACACAGTCCAACGAAAATTGTTCACCGTGCTGTAGGCAAATCCAAACACGTCCATCAGATTGGAAGAATGAAAAGCGTGGCTCATCATTCCAAGGAACAGCTTTCCAGGCGCAGAAAAGACGGGAGACACGCTTTTCATTCGCGGTTGTGATGTGAGGCTTGTGTGTCGCTGCTCTACCATAATAACCCACACTGCGCAACTTTTTGCGGGTAGTTATAGTACTGACCGAGCCATTACAAGCATTTTCTGCTTCAGAAACAGTGGAAACGGCAGAAGAAGAACGGGATTTCTTAACATTTCTCACCATGGATTTTGTGCGGCCTTCCAGAACATTATTTTATTTATATATTTATTTTTGCTGTTGTTGCACTGTCCTGCTTCCATCTCTTCACGACATTACTTACAGTCAATTTTGGTATATTTAGTTTTGCTGTAATACTTCGTATGGAAACGTTACTCAAGTGACATCCAATGAACAGCCCATGCTGGAACTCGTAAAGCTCAGGTCCACGTGCCATAACCGCTTCAAAGTTACTGATAACACGGCAGAACATCTCAGCTTTATATACGTACCTCACCACTTTCTGCGCAACCGTTCTTTGCACTTACGAAAATATTTTTGTCCGAATACTTTTGATAATATAGTGCATATTCCGAATTTTTGATTGTAATGAGCATGTCTTTTGAATCCTTTCAGACACGAAATATATATATATATGTATATATTTAAAAGCCAATTTTTCCCAAACCTGAAAATTCATCTTAAAACACTACACTTGCACCAACCACCTAGGAAAAACTCGCATAATGTAAAATATGCAGCGTGAATTATAGTGAACGGAACCAGTTATAAAAAAATATTAACCTCATTTGTTCAATCAATAAAACATCCACAAATGAAAATAGCTTATCGCCCTCACTAGCAGCTGAAAGGTGTGCCACAAAAATTAACAACTGTGCACAAAAGATTTCTCATAACAGAAGATATCATAGGCAAAAGGTATTTAGAAATTGAACAATTAGAAGTGAAATAAAATACTCTGTGTGGCCACTTTATTATGACCACCTAACAGTTTTAAGCAAATGAGTTATGGCTGCATGCTGTTGCCGCCAGAGAGCGAAGCTAATATAAAAAGGGAAAGCTTAGTGCTTGCGACAGTAGTAGAAGTGATTTTCCGGCGACGAGATCGGTAAAAAATGAGATTTGACGGACTTTCAACGTGGGATGATTGTAAGAGCTCGGAGCCATGGAGCGAGTATCACCGAAACCGCCGCATTCGTGGAATGTTCCAGAGCAGCTGTTGTTAAAGTGTTTAAAGACTGAACTGTCAGCCAAAAAACTGGGTCTCTACGTGCAACGTGTGGTCGTCGTCGACTAGTAACTGCTCGGGCGGAACGGAGAGTGTCCAGACTGGTAACGGACAACAGAAGGGCAACAGTGCAGCAAATTACAGACCATCTTAATCAAGGATCCCCTCAAATGATCTCTGCACGCACTGTTCGCCGTACACTACATCGGATAGGATATGGCAGACGAAGGTCTGTTCGAACACCTTTGCTGTCTGCAGTTAACAAGAGAAAACATCTCCACTTCGCACAGGAGCAGAAGGATTGGACAGTCGATAATTGGAAACAAATTATGTTGTC
The DNA here is from genome assembly GCA_039090855.1 of Macrothele yani. NCBI lineage: Eukaryota > Metazoa > Arthropoda > Arachnida > Araneae > Macrothelidae > Macrothele > Macrothele yani. The sequence continues at coordinate 57,270,039 of CM076998.1, read as the reverse complement.
CGATGAATCACGTTTTCAGTTGCACCATGCCGATGGCCGAGTGAGAACTTGGCGGAAACAGCACGAAAGCGCATGGACCCGAAATGCATTGCTACAACTCTTCAAGTTGGTGGAGGCAACGTTATGGTTTGGGGAATGTGTTCTTGGCATGCTTTGGACTCTTTAATTCGTGTTGATCAACGTCTGACTGGCACATCATATCTAAACATCGTTGCGGACCAAGTGCATCCTGCCATGTGGATGGTTCATCCCAATGGCGATGGCTACTTTCAACAAGATAATGCGTCCTGCCATGGTGCTCCTATTGTACAGGATTAGTTTCTGGAACATGCCGGTGAGTTTACTTTGCTTAGGTGGCCCCTCACAATCTCCAGATCTCAACCACATTGAGAATTTGTGGGGTGAAGTTGAACGAGCCATCAGACAGCTGGATCCACAATCCTGCAATCTCACACTCCTGGAAAGTGCTATTCATCAAGCATGGTCTCAGATTCCACAAACCACCTGTCAACATGTCGTGGAGTCCATGCCACGAAGAATCGACGCAGTATTAAAGGCAAAAGGTGGCCCAACGAAGTACTGAGGGGGTGGTCATAATAAAATGGCCACTCAGTGTATAACGTAGTATAACTTTACGCGCCCTAGCGAAAAATCTGTGCCTTACTTTAAGAAAAGAATGGGTGCAACATAGAGATGAGACGAGCTGAGCCAGAGCCCGAAAGCCTGAGCCAGAGGCTACGAATATCACCATCAGTTTCATCTCGGGCTCGGGCGGACTCGGACTAGCTACGAATAGCATATTAGTTACATCTCGGGCTCGGACGAGCTACGAATAGCAAATTAATTACATATCGGGCGGGCTTTTTTTTATGTTAAAATTCTGAGAATCTTTCCCGTTTCTTTGTTCTGATTTTTAGCAAGAGGAATCAGCTTTGTTTTTCCGGCAGCGTATCAGTGAATCCTGATTGCATGGGAAGGGAATTGATGCGTCATTGTGTGAGAGTTTCAGTGCTTTTTAAGAGAGTAATTAGCCTAGGAAAGTAGGGGGTTGAGGCAGGGGAAATAGAGATTAGGGAACTCCGCCTTCACACAGATGCAGTAGGACGGTCATTTCTGTGCTCAGCTAAAATTGCCCTTGGACACATCAGAGAAGACGACCTCAATTCTCAAAAGAATCATCCGCAATAAAACAAATCGGGGGGGGGGAGGAAAAGCCGCTAGTGTCATAAATTAGTCGTTGAAACGTAATGCACAGGAAAAGAAAACTCTGTTATAAATCAGGACGTAGAGGGTGGATAATGATAAGCAGTTCGACTATGATGTAAAGAATAGCTCTGCGGTATGATGCTCGAGTTAAGGGGTGAATCAAAGTAAATTCTCCAGAGGAAGTAATCCGCTTGAAAAGCAGCCGGGAGATTTTTTGCTTCGACGGATTTGTTCCGCTTGTGTGAAGCCGGCTTTAATAAGATCTCAGCTCTGAGGACGGAAGTTCGTCCCCAGTATTTCAGAAGGCCTCGTTTTTTTTTTTTTTTTTCTTTTTTTTTATTTGAGTTTTAACGACCACCGTGAGCAACTCAATGAGCTATAAGCAGTCGCCCGTCCCTAATTTAGGGTCAGTAGTTCCAGGGAAGGGAGAGAGCCAGTGCCGTAAGACAAACACAACATCCATGCCTCACCGGGATTCGAACCCAGGGTCCTTTCGGACGAATGATCAGAGGCCATCGCTTATACCACTGCGCCATCGGGGCGGCCAGAAGGCCTCGTTAAACCAAATATCGCGTAGAAGGCGGCAAGGGAACAACAAATTAAACAAAGCTTTTCTAATAGCTGTTACTGTCGCCTACACTCAACATTCGTCCCTTAAGTTGAGTTACTATTTTTATCCAATTACAATATGAATGATCCGTATCCTGAAGTTACACGAAAAAGTTAAATACTGGTGATTGTAAAACAGTTGCCGCCCCGGTGGCGCAGTGGTCTAAGGCAATGGCCTCTGATCATTCGTCCGAAAGGGGTCCGGGTTCGAATCCCGGTGAGGCATGGATGTTGTGTTTGTCTTACGGCGCTGGCTCTCTCCCTTCCCTGGAACCGGTGACCCTAAATTAGGGACGGGCGACTGCTTATAGCCCATTGAGTTGCTCACGGTGGTCGTTAAACCTCCAATCAAAAACAGTTCAAAATGAAGTGGGAAAGTCTACCGTGTTGGAAAACGTTTTCTTCAAATTATTGATTGCACGACCAACGCAAAATTTAATTATGTTCAGTGTGAGAAATGTGAATGCATTTTGAAATATAAAGTTCTTCAGGATCTAGCAGACTTTTGCGTCATGCCAAAACATGCGTGAAGACCATCTTGTCTCCATGCACAGAAAAGGTAGAGAGTTTCCTTTTCTTAGATAAGAACAAAATATCAGCTACTGCAAAGTTTTCTGTGAAACTGTAAAATATAAATTTTCTTTCAAGGTTATATCCTTCCTAATGAGACGCATAAATAATGAGCATCATATTCCATTCTCTCTCCTGTTTCATGTCAAAATCGGATGAAAGAGAGAAAAGGATTAACACTTGGGAAAGTCGGGCCCGGCCGGGCTCGGGCCCCACAGTACACAGACCTCATGGGGCTGAATCGGGCTCGGACGGATTCGGGCTTTGAAAACCGAGCACGAACACATCTCTAGTGCAAAATACTGTTGTTCACAGTAAAGACTATCCCACCAAAAAAGGATTCTTCTAGGGGCTTTTAGAATTGAATAAAGTCTTGTGCATAGAAATATACGCTGACGTCCTCTGGCAGAAGAAATTTCCATAATAAGAAAGTAGAAATTTGCGAAAATTATTCTCTGTGCGTTATTTTAGCTACAGTGAAAAATGTTTCCAATTTTCACTGTAGCTAATGGCACGCATTACGAAAAAGAAATTCCCCAATAAAGTTTTATAAGCGGAGATACAGTTGCAAACAGAAATATCCCCTAACACCTCTAAGCGCCAGAACTACGAAAGACAAACAACCCACGAGTACACGCAAAATGCTCCATAAGGTGAATGGTATCCGATATTGAAAGAATTTTTTAAATGGGACTTTTGCTGAGATATCAAGAAAAACAGTTTAAATATTTGCGCCTCTTAGCAGAAACAAACACAAAGTATTTCGTAGTTACTATTAGGTTGATGCATAAGTTCATGCCGTTTTATTTCACTAGTGTTTCCCAGGTCAATAGTGACGGTGCAGATGGCCAGTTGTATATAAAAATGTATCCAGTAATATCGTGTATCTAAATCATATGGCGTTCTGTGATTGCGGCTAATGGTTGTTTGGTTTTCAGGTCCGGAAGTATGGAGTGTCAAGTAGAGAGGAGTGAACATTTCCGACATCTGCTCCTCTACGCGTTTAACAAGGGATCCACAGCCGCAGGGCCTACTCGACAAATTTGTGCTGTGTATGAGGAGGATGCTATTGCTCCGAGGACAGCCCGCAAATGGTTTGAGGGGTTCCAAGGTGGCAATTTTGACCTCAACGACTCTCCACGCTTAGGTCGTCCATCTCACTTTGATGAGGATCGTTTGAACCATCTCATCCACTTGGATCCGCGTCAAACCACACGCAAAGTGGCCACTGAGATGGACTATGATCTGGCCACAGAGATGCGACACCTGGAACGTATGGGAAAGGTCCAGAAATTGGGTTCCTGGGTGCCTCACACTCTTACCGAGGACAACATAGATAGATCATAGGTCATATTTAGAGGATTTTAGGAAGGAAGTGCCTGACCCCAGGTCTTGACCCTTAGAAATAGGAAGCTAGGAGATTTGGGCTAGAGTGTCCGATAGGAAAGTGACACGGAAGCGAGGTAGAAAGGGGGAGGAAGACGTCCTTATTTATTACCGGGGGGGGGCAGTACCCGGGATCCGACGGCTTAACGTGCCCATCCGACGCACGGCGGGTATTTAGTGGTTCGAACGTTCGTACCTGCCCAGGATCGAACCTGGGGTTATCTCCATGGCAGTCACGAACGCTGACCACTAGGCCACCCGCGGCCCTCCGAGGACAACAAGAATCAGTGTGTTGCCATATGTGGTTCCCTGCTCGCCCGTTATCGCGAATGTTCTCAGCAACACAAACCCTTTCTGTCACGTATTGTTAATGGAGATGAAAGCCATGCCGGTACGTGAATTTCAGGCATCAGAGGGAATGATTAAGCCCTAACAAGACGCTCTCATCACGTCCAAAATATGACCATCATCCTGCGGAGATCATGTTGTTTGTCTCGTGGGACATGGAAGGCATTATTCACTGGGAAATGCCGCCTTGGAATCGGACCATCAACGCTGCACTCTATTGTGAGCAACTCCGCCGTGTGGAGGGAACAATTCAGCGGAAACGGCCACATCGGCGCCATGGTGTCCTTCTCCAACATGGTAATGCACGCCCTCACAGTGCAAACATGACCAAAATGGCCATTCAAGACATGAAATGGGAGATCTTTTCACATTCGACCTATTCGCCAGATGTCGCCCTTGTAGAATATCACCTGTTTCGATCTCTGTCGAATGCACACCGCTGCAGAACGTTCAACAATGATGTTGATCTCCAGAATTCCCTTGATGATTTCTTCGCAGCAAATCCTGCGCGTTTTTTCAAGAATGGCATTGCAGATCTACGAAGATAGATCCACAAAAAAGGTTACAAGCAGCAGCATTGGAAAAGTAATTAGTGTGGAGGGTACATTTGTTGCCCAGAGTGGAGACAGATGGCGCTAGTTGTCTGACAGCGGTTGTTTGGGAAGTTAGTGCAAGTTTGCTGACGCGTGAGAGCGATTGAAATGGCAAGACGTTTAGAAAAGTGGTCCCGCTTGGAGGTGCGAGCCGTAATTCGGTTCTTATGGGCAAAGAATGTGTCCGCATCTGCAATTCACAGTCAAATAGTGGAAGTTTATGGTGAAGAAGCAATCAGCCGACAAAATGTAGCGAAATGGTGTCGCTCTTTTTAATCGGGCAGAGATGATGTGGAAAACCGCAACAGGGCAGCAAGCGGCCGTTCAAGTTTGTCAACGACAGAAATCAACACGGCACGAGTTGACGAAATGATTCAAAATGATCGACGAGTAACTGTGCGTGCAAAGGTGTCAGAGCTGGGACTCAGCTATGGTACTGTTCAGCGTATCGTTTCTGATGCTTTGGGATATTCCAAGGTTTGTGCCCGCTGGGTACCACGTAGGTTATCCAAGGAGCAGAAAGCCACACGAATGAAGTGCAGCCTCACGTTTCTGCAGCGTTGCCATGCCGACGGCCAGCAGTTCATTGATCACATCTTTACTGGGGACGAAACTTGGCTTCATCACTTCGTCCCCATAACCAAAAGAGCCAGTATGGAGTGGAAACACGCTGGATCACCAGCGAAAAAGAAGTTTAAGGTTACACCCTCTGCCGGTACAGTTATGGCAACCATATTCTGGGATGCATGCGGTGTTATCCTTATCGAGTATCTGGAGCGTGGCCATACCGTTAATGCCGATCGTTATTGTGCCACTTTGACAAGGTTGCGTGAAGTCATCCGACGCAAACGGCCTGGCATGTTGAGTGATGGTGTCATCTTCTTGCATGACAATGCCAGGCCCCATACAGCGTGCAAAACTCAAGAATTGCTGCAAAAGTTCAAGTGGGAAGTCTGGATTTGGCACCCAGTGACTACTTCCTTTTTCAGAAATTGAAGGAACACTTATCTGGAAGAAGGTTCTCTTCCGACAGTGATGTGAAAACAGCTGCCGAGAATTGGATCAATGGGCAGGGACGTGATTTCTACCGAGCCGGGTTAAACAAGTTGGTCATGCGTTCCGATAAATGCCTGAACAGATTTGGTGATTATGTGGAAAAGTGATTGGCAAGTATGCCTCATAATTCCCTTTTGAATTTTCTGTCTATTGTTAATCAATCATTTTTTATGACCCTTGTAACTTTTTTTTTATCTATCCTCGTATACAGACGTTGGGACACCATCGTAAACAATGAGGGGAAATACACAGTTGATTGATTCCGTTTTCCCTTCTGATGTAATACATTCCTGTAGTGCGGTGAAAAAAACGGCATGAACTTATGCATCAGCCCAACAGTAACTGACCGAAAAGGAATTTTTCTGATTAGGTTTATAGGCGCCTACATATTGTTGCAAATATGCTGTAAATGGAAAAGTGACTTATACCCACTAGTGGCAGACGTGTCAGTTAAAAAAATTTTGAAATTACATGCAAAACGTTTGGTGTGAGACATAGTATCCAACAAAGAAAGATTTTTTTTCAAATCGGACTGCGAGAAGCAGATGTACCTAGACAAAATGAGATATACATCCACGCCTCCTGTCGGAAGAATTCTGCCTCTTTTTTAAACAGAAAATATGCGCACAAGGTTGTCCGTGAAGAACTGTATCTGACCGAAAAGGAACATTTTTAATCGAGTTTTCAGAAGTACAGATGTTGCTGCAAATACGTCGAGAACATAAATATACACTTACGTTCCCTTGTGGCAAAACAGTTCTTAACCGAAATTACAAACTATATGCAAAACGTTTCACATCCGAATCTTTATCCGAATCAAGAAATATTTTTCAAATCTGACTTTTAGAAGCAGAGATATGGGAGAAAGCGCAATTTAACTTTACCCTCTCTAGAGAAAGAACTGTGCTTTACTTGTAAAAGAAACGGCACCCAAAATAATCTTCATAACAAATAGTAGCGAAGGGAAAAAATAGTTTTTCAATGGGGTATTTGGAAACAAAGATATGGAATAAAACATATTTTGAATTTCATGGCATCTCATCGACTCATTCTCGCGGTGAAGTCATGCATCGAAAAAAGTATTGGAAAGTAAGGATCATCGTTCTTACATTTAGGGCTTCCCAATACAAAAAAAAAATTTCAATTCTGACTAATAGTTGCAGAGGGATCCCGGGAGATTGGTACCCGGCGAACTGGAAACCACGCGGTTTGATCTCTTCCCGTTCAATTTTAATGTCTGAATTTCAGGATTATCACCCCTTCTAAGTATACCGCTACAATTTTTTTCTTCAAATTCGTAAATTATTTCATAAATTGAAGCAAACACGACATTTTCCTATAATTGAAATTTAGAAAACTCGTACTCGGTAGATTTTTACCCGGCAAACTAGTACCCGGAAAATTCGTACCTGGGAGATTGGTACCCGGCAAACTAGTACCCGGAAAATTCTTACCTGGGAGATTGGTACCCGGCAAACTAGTACCCGGAAAATTCGTACCTGGGAGATTGGTACCCGGCAAACTGGTACCTGGCAAATTCGTGCCTGGGAGATTGGTACCCTTCTGTCGTTGTGATGTTACGGAGCATATACAAATTGCATTAACGGAAGATTATTCCTCTTTGATGATTGTCGTTGCGGATAGCTGTTCTTTTGAAGGTAACTCCTATACTTTCACCCATCGCTACGAAAGCACACAGCGGAAAACTCCTACACCTTCTCATGTAATGTACACAAATTGCTTTTCGTACGAGATATTGCCGTCCCGGTGGCGCAGTGGTCTAAGCCTGGTTTATGACCGCATTCGTCCGTGACAGGGTCCGGATTCGAATCCCTGTGAGACATGGATATTGTGTTTGTCTTACAGAACTGGTTCTGTCTCTTCCCTAGAACCAGTGACCCTAAATTAGGGACGGGCGACTGCTTATAGCCCATTGAGTTGCTCACGGTGGCCGATAAACCGTCGATCGATCATACCATACGAGATATTGCCAAAGTGGAATTTTCTTAGTGGCATAAAATGATAATAGATTTCCTACTGACGTAAAAGGGTATGTAAGATCCTAGTGACATAAAGGGATATGTGGACGTTTTTCTTATAAAATTTTGAGTTATGATTTTATACGTATTTTGTGTGTAAAAATATAAAACAAAAGCTAATAAAAAGGAGAACTGGTCACAAAAATTTTAAGGAGCCATATAAAATTTGCGGTTTTGACCGCTTCGTGGCCACGTCCCTAAAGGTTGGTTATTGAGTCACACAAAGCTTCCGTAATTTCGTATTTAATTGCAATACTTAATGTAGTTTTTTATCAAAAATGTTTATAATCTACAACTAAACAAAATAATTTCAGGGTTTATAAATTACAGGTTAACAAATTCACAAATTCTGTGCGGGCATGTGCAAAAGCAGAAAAATCTGCCCGAATGGGGGGGGGGCTTCATACCGAAAATATAAAATATAAAGAATTTCTGATCCATCCTGTTGAATATAGCCATATTCCTGCTGTGCTTCCCCGCCCGTTTAAACCAACGTGTTTATGCAAAGACGCAACGCATGCACATGCGACGTTGACCAGCGTCGTCAATCAGTATAAAAGACGAACCTTTATGACACAGTCGTGAGGGTGAGCTTCAAGTGCGCTTCATGTGCTGAAGTCTATAGTTCGATAGTTCGCGTTGATGGTTCCAGTTCCAGTGCCCAGTGGAGGATTTCTGCTCATGTTACGAGTGACTGTTTCCTGAAAGAATGGAGAGGTGTCTAGCAGAACAGTAAGTGTATAATATCTTTATAACTACGTTAATGGAAGCTTCAAGTAGTAAATCCTGTTACGTGTCTTTCGTTAGTTCAACTGAGCATTGAACAGTGTTGCTACATGCAAACAGCATTAGAATGCTAGTCCAAAGGACTAAAAGGACTGTAAATTATTTATGACTTTTATTTACACTAGATGTGCCGGAAAATGTACTGAAAGTTACCAAACTGAAGGAACGTTTAATTTTCATTAACTGTAAACATATGAAGCTACAGATAAAGTTATTTTTCGTTCTTGTTAAAGTGTCTCGGTCTCAATTTAGCGGCTTGTGTTGCAAATTCAGTGTTACTCGATTAGTGTATTCTAACAGCTAGAGAATCTGCGGTTTTTCCGGGGTTTTCCGCAGACCTCCGGTTGTGGGGACACGGATGCGTGGATTGTTCTTTCTGAAGACGGCTCCGGACGCACTTAGTCCCTGGTCCCCCTTCCTTGACAATGTTTACCAGACGAATCTCGATGCGCTGGTAGTAAAAATACAAGACGATTGTAATCTGCTGTCATCTGGTGGCCGGCTCCTACAGGAATTTGTCCCATGGTTGTTGATGATGATGAAGTCGGCCCCGGACGCACTTAGTCCTTGGTCTCCCTTCCCTGGCAAGGCTTACCAGACGAATGGCGATGCGCTGGTAGTAAAAATACAAGATGATTGTAATCTGCTGCCATCTGGTGGCCGGCTCCTACGGGCAGTTGTCTCATGGTTGTTGGTGATGATGATGATGATGATGATGAAACGTATAAAATGGTGCAAAGCACATAAAAACTGGGATGCAAAAGAATGGCAACGTATCAACTGGTCTGATGAATCGTGCTTCACATCCCCCCCCACCACTAGTAGAGTGTACGTCTGGCAACAACCTACAGGATCGTATCACCCCGACTGCTTGGTTCCGACTCTGAAGCATGGAGGCGAATCGCTGACGCTGTGGGGTGCCATGTAATGGAATTCCTTGGGGACATTAGTTATTCTATTGGGTCGTGTCACATCTACAACGTAGGAATCCATTCTTGGAGACCACCTGCATCCATTGTTGCATGCATTGTTCTTTAAGGACAGTTCCTGGTTTCAAGTAGGTAATGCACCCATGGATAGTGCGAAACGTATGAAGTTTTGGTTTGCAGATCATGAGGATGAAGTATAGCAGCGACCTTGCCTCATGAGTCCTCAGATCTCAATAATATTGAACATTTATGGGAATATCTTGAGCGAAAGTTGACATCACATTTTCCACCTCCAACATCACTGGCGCTGTTGTGACTTATTTTACAGGAAGAATGGTCCCAAATTCCATTAACATATGTGCATGACGTGTATAAGTCTATTCCATGTCGAAATGCTGCTGTTCTGAAAGCCGGTTCCTTATCACTTAGTCCCTGTTCATTTGGCCCAGTTCAGTTCGTCCACCGTTCACTTTGTCCGCTGTTCATTTAGTCCACTGTTCAGTTCGTCCACTGTCCATTTCGTTCACCTTTCACTTTGTCCGACGTTCACTTTGTCCACATTCATTTCGTCTTCAGAATGGATGGAATACCGTGGAAATTTTCTGTTTTGATGGAATTTTTGTTACGAGGCAGAAAAAAAAAAAGGTCAGCGGACATCATTTACATGCGATTTTCTTTATGTTTAATGTTTTCAATTAAAATATAACGATTTTAAATTGAAGTAAAACGAGAAACTAAAGAGCTTTTTAACTCTTTTGTGTGGTATGATGTCGATCACTATGGCATAAATCAAAGCTTTTTGCAATTGTCATAAATGTCTTGGATTGAAGAGGAAATTTTAGACCCCCTTTCTCCTTACGTAAAAATTCTCACACCGCAAATTCACAGTAAGTATCAATCTACACTTTTTTTCACCATTATACTTTCATGGATTTTTATCATGTTAAATAGCTATGACACGTATACAGAGCATTGTAGTTCATTCGTATGAATATTATTGTAGTAATACGGAAATTATAAAAAAATAGCTTTACTACCCTTCTTTGCCCGGAATTAAAGTTTATTAATTTCATATTCCCTTATATGTCACTGAAAAAATCGGGAAAACAATTGATGCTTGCAAGAAAGAAAAAAAAACTGACTTCACAAATTCGGTCATTACAAATTATTTATTCATAGTATGATTATTTCAGCACTTGGCCGTACACAACATTTTTCGTTTCTCCTTCATTGGCGACAATATATAATTTTGTTGGATCCTTTGCTCTTTACATTTCAACATACAGCTGTCCATGTGAGAAGCATCAAATGCATCACGTGATTTCAGTTTCAGACGTCTTTGAGGAGCGAATCTCTGGGATAAAAAAGGTTTAAAACGTATCTTTGCGAATATTTCATGAAACTGGCTGAAATTTTAATGAACACCATAAATCGTTAATAGGAACATGACCTCCAAATTTCGCCTGAATCGGTAAATAACTTTTAAATTAGCCGTCAAATTTTTATTAACCGTTTCTGCGTATATATTTCTTTTTACCGTAACATTAAAAATTCCATGCCTATTTTAAAAAGTTTTGACCGGATTCCGGTGAAATTTTGAGGGACTCTTCTGATGTCCAATTCATGGTGTTGATAAAAATTTCAGCCCGTTTCGTTAAGATTTCGCAAAGTTCGTTTTTGCATTTTTTCATGCACAGTTCTCAATGAATAGAAACACCTGTGGATGTGTCACGGCGATGAATGCAGTCACGTGCTTTCAGATAACGATGGCGTAACAAACGACGCTGACTTTATTGATTAGTTTATTAATTAATTCATAACTCGTGAACGGAACAACGTAGAGATCTGAAAATAGTTGCGTTGGCCTAGAAATTCTAGTATTAATAAGCTATGCAAATTTCACGATGCCACAGTTCGGCGTTCCAGATTTTTTACTGCTTCAGACAAACAGACGTTTTGTGTTTTATATATAAGATAATCAAAATAAAAAATAAATGTACTGAAAAGCTAAGAACTATATGAAAACAATACACGAGGGATGTACCGAAAGTAATGCAAAAGTGGGCAAAACTATTTTATTAATTGAGAGAGGTCGTTAAAATAGCACGTGTTGATAGAGCAACTCTTTACACAAAGGTACTACTCAACATAGTCTCCATCACAAGCGATGCATTTGGGCCATCGTTGAACCTAAATCTCGAATCCTCTTTGAAAAAATTCAGGTGTGGACTGTTGTACCCACTTCTTCTCAGCCACTTTCACCTCGTCTATGTCATCAAATCGTTGTCCCCGGAGACTGTGCATCATTCGACCGAACAGGTGGAAGTCGGAGGGGGCCAAATCTAGGCTGTACGGTGGATGGGGGACCACCGACCAGCCTAATTTTCTGATCGCCTGATTTGTTGCTAAATATGTGTGTGGTCTCGCATTGTCATGGTGAATGTGGATCCTTTTCAGATTCCTGTTCGGTCTCTTCCTCCTCATGGCTTCTCTAAGGTTTTTGAGCTTCTCAATGTACCGCTCGCTGGTTACGGTACAGCCACGTTCCAGAAAATCAAGGAGAATGACACCCCTGTCATCCCAAAAATCAGTCACCATAACTTTCTGTGGTGATCGCTGGCTCTTGAACTTCTTAGGCTTTGGTGAAGAGGTGGGATGCCATTCCATTGATTGATTCTTCGTTTCTGGATCGTAAAAATACGTTCACGTTTCATCCCCTATCACCAGATTAGGAAAAAACGTGCCTTCATTGGCTTCAAACGCTTCCAGCAGATCAGAGAACCCTTCTCTCTTTCAAATCGGGTGTCATCTGCCGAGGTACCCACTTTGCACACGCTTTCCGATGCCCTAAGTCTTCCACCATTTTCTGTATGATATTGTGACCACAGTCCAGTTGTGCAACAAGCTCACGGTATAATGAATTAGTTTTTTACTGGTTTGTTGTGTGGTAATTAATTATGAATAAAGTCTTATGCTGGTTGTTAATAGTAACACTTAATGGAAAGAGACCCAACGGCCAGACAGAGGTCTGACAGTACTATGAACTGAGAAAAACGTACTTACTTAAAAACCTTTTATTAGGAAACTCCTGGTATCATCCAACACACACACTACTAGTCACACTAATCGTATCACAATAATGAAGAAGAACCTAATCACATAGAACGAAGCTCTCGGCACAAAATAACGTAGCTCTTTTCACATCGAACAAAACCTCTCCACATATAACAAAAAGCTCTCTCACGTAACACAAAAGCTCTCCTCGCACATAAACAAAAGCTCTCTTAGGTATCGTTGAACGCGCCTATTTATACTGCCTACCACCACGTCATGAAAACACTCGTTGCCACATATCATTCAGCGGGAGAAATAACATCTCGTTAAGTAAGAAGATAATTTACATAGGAAAATAAAATAACGAGAGATAGTAAAATCAAAAGGAAACTGAATCTAGAGTATACGTTACAACGGGTTGTGACTCGTCTGTCCGCGCGAATCAATTCATCCACTCGCTGAGGATTTGTGTCAGTGGTCGAAGATGATGGTCTCCTACTGCGTGGTTTGTCTTCAATGCTGTTTCCCCTCTTTAAACGTTTTCATCCATCTGTGCGCATTGCTCTTGTCAATGGTGTTATCTCCGTAAACGTTCTGTAGCCGTGGCGTAGCCAGAGGAGGGCGGGGGGAGGAAGGTCACCCCCTTCCTTGAGGGGAGACTGAGCACGAATTTAAAGCGATGTATACGTTTATACGAGACTTTTCCCAATGAACCAAACCTATGGAACACCCCTTTAAGAAATTTCTGGCTAGGCCACTGTTCTGCAGCCTTTTGTGGATGTCGTACACCCTGCACCCTTCCTTAGTCAAGAACTCAATGACGGCACGTTGCTTCTGCTTCAAATCCATTATTTACCTGCAATGAAGAAAAAAGAGTTACCCTAGAGGAAGAATTGCACTACCAACATGAGCAATTTGAACGGCCTTTGTCAGTTAATAAAACCGTTATGTCCACTTTTGCATTACCTTCGGTACAACCCTCGTACGAGATGTACTTCAAAACATCAAAAAGTTTTTGTAAAACTTTATGTCGTAGTGGTTGACATCGTACCACACGAAAGAGTTAAAAAGCTCTTCATAGTTCAGGTTCCTCGTTTTACTTTAAATGACATTTAAAATTCTTGTATTTTAATCGAAAAACGTAAACAGGAAAAATTCGCATGTAAGCAATGTTCGCTGCCCTTTTTTTTTTTACTCAGTAACGAAAATTCCATAAAAACAGAAAATGTTCACCGTATTCCATCCATTCTGAGGACGAAATGAATGTGGACAAAGTAAACGGTGGACGAAATGTACAGCGAACAAAGTGATCCGTGGACGAAATGAACTGGACCAAGTGAATCTGGGCGAAATGAACATGGACAAAGTGAACCGTGGACGAAATGAACTGGACCAAATGAACGTGGACGAAATGAACACGGACAAAGTGAACCGTGGACGAAATGAACTAGACCAAGTGAACCTGGGCGAAATGAACATGGTCAGAGTGAACCGTGGACGAAATGAACTGGACCAAATGAACGTGGACGAAATGAACACGGACAAAGTGAACCGTGGACGAAATGAACTGGCCCAAGTGAACGTGTACGAAATGAACATGGACAAAGTGAACCGTGGACGAAATGAACTGGCTCAAGTGAACGTGGCTAAAATGAACATGGACAAAGTGAACCGTGGACGAAATGAACTGGACCAAGTGAACACGGACCAAGTGAACGTGGACGAAATGAACTGGACCAAGTGAACCTGGGCGAAATGTACAGCGAACAAAGTGATCCGTGGACGAAATGAACTGGACCAAGTGAACCTGGGCGAAATGAACATGGACAAAGTGAACCGTGGACGAAATGAACTGGACCAAATGAACGTGGACGAAATGAACACGGACAAAGTGAACCCTGGACGAAATGAACTGGACCAAATGAACGTGGACGAAATAAACACGGACAAAGTGAACCGTGGACGAAATGAACTGGCCCAAGTGAACGTGGCTAAAATGAACATGGACAAAGTGAACCGTGGACGAAATGAACTGGACCAAGTGAACACGGACCAAGTGAACGTGGACGAAATGAACTGGACCAAGTGAACGTGGACGAAATGAACACAGACAGAGTGAACCGTGGACGTGGACGAAATGAACACGGACAAAGTAAACCATGGACAAAATGAACTGGACCAAGTGAACGTGGATGAAATGAACACAGTATGACTAAGTAAATTTTTCCATCATTTTTATGCCAGGGGCTGGATTCGAACCCACAACTCTCAGCTGCGGAGCTCTGACTGCTATCCACTGTACTACACTGGCATGTGCTCTCACTGCTATCTTCCTTTATCTCACGTGCGTCCTGCTGGGCAGGCACGTCACAACGGACAAAGTGAACCGGGGACGAAATGAACACGGACAAAGTGAACCGGGGACGAAATGAACACGGACAAAGTGAACCGTGGACGAAAATGAACTGGCCCAAGTGAACGTGGCTAAAATGAACATGGACAAAGTGAACCGTGGACGAAATGAACTGGACCAAGTGAACACGGACCAAGTGAACGTGGACGAAATGAACTGGACCAAGTGAACGTGGACGAAATGAACACAGACAGAGTGAACCGTGGACGTGGACGAAATGAACACGGACAAAATGAACACAGTATGACTAAGTAAATTTCTCCATCATTTTTACGCCAGGGGCTGGATTCGAACATACAACTCTCAGCTGCGGAGCTCTGAGTGCTATCCACTGTACTACACTGGCATGTACTCTCACTGCTATCTTCCTTTATCTCACGTGCGTCCTGCTGGGCAGGCACGTCACAACGGACAAAGTGAACCGGGGACGAAATGAACACGGACAAAGTGAACCGGGGACGAAATGAACACGGACAAAGTGAACCGGGGACGAAATGAACACGGACAAAGTGAACGTGGACGAAATGAACATGGACAAAGTGAACCGTGGACGAAATGAACACGGACAAAGTGAACCGGGGACGAAATGAACACGGACAAAGTGAACGTGGACGAGATGAACTGGACCAATTGACCGTGGACGAAATAAACATGGACAAAGTGAACCGTGGACGAAATGAACTTGGATAAGTGAACTTGAACGAAATGAACATGGACAGAGTGAACCGTGGACGAAATGAACTGGGCTAAGTGAACGTGAACGAAATGAACACGTTCAAAGTGAACCGTGGACGAAATGAACTGGACCAAGTGAAACTGGACGAAATGAACACGGACAAAGAGATCTGTCACCCTGAAAGCCCAAGACGGGTCTACAGCTTATTATTAAAAGTTCTTCACAAAATGTGTTTCCATTATTCTAACAAAACCCCTGTATCCAGCCGTAAACTTCTCTGCATATGACCCTTTTATATAGCATAATTTCACGACAGTTGACGAAATAGCGCGCCGGTGTTTTCGAGGGAGACTTTTCAAATACTACGGCATGATCATTAGAAATTAAGACGAGACAGAACAAATGCCTCAAAATATTTCAACACTGTGTTAAGAAAAATTAAGAATTAATTTTTCATTTGCATATTTCGAGATGTTCATAGCAACACAGTATGTCAAGCAAAAGATCTCGGAGAAAGCATCTAAATGATTTTTCCTATTTTGTTCAGCATCGTAAATGATACTTATATTCTGTTAAACGCCTGGTAAAAGTTCTTAAAAGCGCTATTACGTCGTTGTTGTTGTTCTTTAATTCTACCCTTTTATTTCATGAATTGAAGCATTTCTTTTAATTTATCCTTATTAGTTTTCGCTCCAATCTCTCTTTTTGCTTAGCTGAACATAAAAGAGAAAAAAAAATGTTTTCAAAAGAGCTTGTTTTGCATTTTCGTGCTTTCAATTTAACTCTGGAGAGTCCAGGACAAAGCTTTGTTTGGGGCTTTTCATTCATCCCTAAACATGTCGAGATCGTCATTCTGCGTAAGTTGCTCCTTTCATGGCTTTTCAATCTTTGAAAAGCTTTGTGTTCGGAACCAAATTCATTGGTTGCAAATACTTCTGTGTCCTTTCGATCAGGCATCGTATGTGATAAACCTTAAAGGAGGACGCTTCGCATGCATAGAAATTTTTTGGGGTCCATTGAGTTCTGAATGCTTTCTCTACGTTTTACTCCTGAAAAACCGGCACTTTCCAACCGGTGAACAGCGGCAGACAATTGAGGAGGGGGGGGGGGGACTCCGGGATACAAAGAAGGCCGCGAAACAATCTATTCAAGAATACTTTTTCGCGAGAAATTCGTGTTTAATAAAGTGTGACTCACATGAATAAATATTTTTCTTAGAGAGTTCGCTTTTCTTGAAAAATTAAAATTATAATGAGGCTGCGTATTTATTTATTTTTTTTCGTTTTGCTCTTTTCATAAAACAGTGCACGGGCCTTAGATGGTGGATTTCTAGCAGAATGATTGCATCTATTCGAAAGTTGGAGCTATGGGCTTCAAATTAGAGGAACAATATTTGAATTCCCACAGCTGAAGAACTCTTTTGCGAAGAAAGAAAAGACAGCCGAATACGTTTCACGCACAGAATATTTTTGTTCTGTATCTTAAAAAACAAGCTCTTGCATTATTTCTATGTCGAAGGTTTCAGAATTTGATTAAATCAAGAGCTCATTTGCTTTTCCTGTGTCAGGTCTGTGTTTTTGTGAAGGAGAACTATTAATTAATTTGGCCACTGCTAATTCATTATAATGCATTTCGTTCTTCATGGAAAAGCCATCAGTCAGTTTAGTTTCTTTTGCGTCTTTCTGTAAAATTTAGTTTTTTCAAATATTGATATTGTTAAATGTTGTGAAATCTTGGAAACTAAGAGGATTAGAATACAAAATCTGCAACTACGATTTTTAAGTGTTTAGAATTCGTCTGGCGAAATTTTCGCTATTGCGTAGGCACGTGTACTTCGAGTGCCACTTTTACAAAATAAAAAAATCAACGCTGCCAAAGTTTTGTACTAATGTTGTACAGTTTTCTACACCCAAAATAAAATTTTGTACACCACCTGAAGTGGTACTTTTCGGCTCTCTAAAAGTGGCACTCCAAGTACCTGCTGAAGTACCACCAAGGAGAGCAAAAAACTACCACTTCCGGTAGTATACAAAGTTTCCTTTTGTGTGTACAATACTAGTACAACACTCTGGCAACGTTTATTTTTGATTTTGAAAAAATGGAACTCTAAGTACATGCTGGAGAGTCAAAAAGTACCACTTCCGGTGGTGTACAAAATTGGGGGGGGGGGACACAACACTGTGACAATGTTTATTTTTGATTTTGGAAAGGTGGTACACCAAGCACATGCTGAAGTACCGCCAAGGAGAGCCAAAGAGTTCCATTTCCGGTGGTGTACAAAATTTTCTTTTGGGTGTACAAAACAAGTACAAAAATCTGGCAGTATTTATTTTCGATTTTGAAAAAGTGGCACTTCAGCATGTACTTGGAGTGCCACTTTGAAACAGACGAAAAGTACCACTTCCGGTGGTATACAAAATTTCCCTTGGCTGTACAAAACTGTACAAAACTAGTACAAAACTTTGGCAGCGTTGATTTTTTATTTTGGAAAAGTTACACTCCAAGTACATGTACCTCTATTGCATCTGGGTAGAGTTTGAAAAAAAAAAGTGAACTTTGGGGTCAAAAGAGGTTAAAATTTTCCTACTCTTACTTAGTGCAATTTTTGGAAGCAGGCCGTCTTCCAGATCAACGCCAAAATCAGTGCGTAAGCAAATTCCTCTTACGAGCCAGCCGTAAGGCATAAGAGGATATAAACAACTGTAAATTTCACTGAAAGCTAGTAGCCATAGCGATGCTCATTTTCAAGGGGTTAAAGCTTTGTTCCATAATGCCGCATTCTGTTTGGCGCGAAGAAACAGCTTAACAGTCTAGGGTTAGATTCAGAGGAGAGTAACTGAGGAAAGAATCCGCGCTACAATTTGCTGTCGTCTGCTGTGCACAGACGAAAAATCTTGTGCAGCCTTGAAAATTCTTGGCCGCTGACAACTGTTAAACAAGAAAGACGACATTGAATTTTTGTGTGTATAATAAGCTCGTCTTTTGAATACTTTCCGATGTGAATAAAATTTTTCAAAGTTATTCATATCAATGGAACCGGCGAGAAATAAAAAAATAAAGGTAGGGTCAGTTCTGATTGAGCCGCCAGTGTGAAACGCAGGACTACGACTTGCAGATCGGAGAGTTGAAATGAGTTAGTCGAGTGTGGTTTCAAAGCGTTTATTTAATTTGTTATAGCCAACAGATGTATATGATATGAAAAGTAGCTCACATAATTTTTACAAATAATGTTGGATACATTGCGAACACAAAGCAGATCGATACACGAATTACCCAACGTGGTGCTCTGTCTTCTTGGGCTTCTTACATTCCTCATCACTTGCTCTTGCGCCACGTTTTGATTTTCTCCCTTTTGCTTGTGTTCATTCTGCGAATTCCGCGGCATTGTCGAAAATGTTAAGCCGTTCACACAAAAACAATTTTTTTGAAATTTTAGTTTAAACCACGGCCACGTGTTCTTTATATATTTGAATAGATCTCGTCAAGAGTTTCAAAACGATACCACGCACAGTCGTTTAGCACTCACGGTTGTCCAGGTAAACAGCGATATTGTTAAAAGTGTCACCGGTTCACAAGAAAACAATTTTTAAGATGTTCAGTTCAAACCACTGCGAAATGTTCTTGGTATATTTGAATAGATCCCGTCGAGAACTTTAAAACTGTACCACGCACAGTCGTGATGCGCTTACGGTTGCCGAGATAGACTTAGTCAAACGCGGCGGCACATCCAGAAATATTGAATCATTTCCCCTCTCGCACAGGAAAGGAGAGGAGCGTCGCGCGCTCGATGTATTGCGCAGTACACGAATTGGACTCCATGTTGTCTACGAATATGCTAACTCGATTAGCGTGCAGCATGCATCTCTAACGCTTTAATGATTTCAATTGGGACCCATTTTTGTCACTGGCGGTCGTCCGTAAGTCGCCGGAGTTAGACGTAGTCCTACGTAAAAAAAAAAAAAATCAACCGGATTTCTACAATCGATAAAACACACAGAAAGAGAAACAGCTACTCACTTCCACCAGCAGCTAAAAAGTGTGTTGCGAAAATTAACAAATGGTGCACAAAAAGTTTCTCATAGCAGAAGAAAGATATCAGAGGCAGAGATTTGCAAACCGAACGGTTAAATAAGAAATATAGAAGAAAACATGATATAACTCTACGACCCCTAGCTGAATAATTTTGCATAATGAAAAAACTTGAAAATATGCGAAAAGTATTCTACATGCAAAAACTATCAAAGGAAAACGAATTTTTCAACTACGTCTCCCTGAAGCAGAAATACAGAGAAGAACGATTTGAAAGTGAGAAAGCTATGCGTTCTTTAAAAAGGAAAATGTTCCTTGGCATGCAGTTAAGAAACAAATTGTTCAATAGGGTATATTTAGAAGCGTAGATACAGCTGCAAACAAAAGCAGACAAACAACAAAAGTACAACACCACCTAGCGGCAGAACTGGGAACTACAAAAACTCCGCAAGTACAAGTAAATGGTATCCGGCGTTGAAATAATTTTTTAAATCGGACATTTAGAAGCAGAGATAACGAGAAAAACAGATTAAATTAGGCGCACCCCTAGCGGGAAAATTTTGTAGTATTTCAGGAAGGAAATGCGCATAAAGTGTTTTCATAGTTAGTAGTATCTGACTGAAAAAGAATTTTTTAAATCAAGTTTTTCGTCCTACAGATACAGCTGCAAACATGCTGTAAACGAAAATGTGAACTAACGCCATCTAATGGAGCACTTGTGCGTTAAGAAAAATTCAAAATTATATGCTGAACTCCGGAAAAGCTCTCTGACAAAAAAATAATGTTTCAAATTGGTCTCTTAGAAGTACATGCATCGACAATAATAAGATTTACATCTACTCCCTCTGGAAGAAAAACATTGCACTATTTTAAGCAGAAGGTATTCTCAAAAGGCTTTCCGAGATGAGCGATATCTGTCCACGAAAGAATGTTTTCAACAATCCAGTTTTCAGAAATACAGATTTTGCTGAAAAAAAAAACAAAAAAAAAACCAGAAACAGAAATAAGCACTTACTCCCACTGGTGGCTAAACTGCTCTCTAGGAAAATTAGAAATTTTATGTCGAACATTTCGCACCAGAAGCTGTATCGATGTAGAAAGAATTTTTGAAATCAGACTTTTAGAAGCAGAAATATCGAGGAAATCCCAATTTTTCTGTACGCCCTGTAGTGGAAAATTTATACATTACTTGAAAAGGAAACTCTACCCAAAATAGTCTTCGTTAAAAATGGCATTGAAAGGAAGACAGAATTTTTTCAATCGGATATTTAGAAACAAATATATGGGATAAAATATATTTTGAATTCCATAGCATCTGCATTTACGCCCCTAGCGGCAAAGTTGTGCGTCGGGAAAGAAAACGGAAAGCAAGCACCATTGTCTTCACATTTGAAGTTTTCCAATGCAAATAAAAAAATTCATATCGGATTAATAACTGCAGAGATACGGTGTCAGCAGACGGACGGACGGACAAAGTGATACTATAAGTACGTACTTTTTTTTCAAAAGACGTGCTAACCAGAGAAAAAGCTGAGAGCGGATGGTGTGTCATGGACTTCATTAACCAAATAAATGAGAAAGGGACTGGCCGTTAAGATGATCAGCGATCTGTTAGCCTCAAAACACAGAGAAAATTCCCAACAAGGAAGACTTCACCAACCTCCATCGTCAAAGAAGAAAGGTGTCATGCACAGGGTCGCATTAAGATCATACTGGGTCCCTAGGCTAAAACGCCTGAGCGGGGCCCTACACTGTTAAAAATTTGGTGAAAGGTTGCACCAAAACATGTAGTAAGTAAGGAAAAATTAGCTGCAACCATAACTTGGGGAACCATACCAAGGTATGGTTCAACCTTTACGCCAAATTATGGTTCAACCTAATACCAAATTTTGGTTCAACCTTCACCGTTTTGACGTTGGGTTGAACCAAATTATGGTTCAACTTAACATCAAAATTTGGTTCAACCTAACACCTACTTGTGGTTCAACCTAACGCCGAATTCCCCCCCATTTGCTATGCTCTTCATTTACAGCACATTTTATATAAATAAGGATCAGTACATGTTCAGTTCAACCTGACAACATGTACTGATCCTTATTTATATAAAATGGGCTGTAAATAAAGATCATATCAAATGATTTTTTAGCTGCAAGTAAGCTACTGTCAAATATAAAATCAAATACTATTATATTTAAAATAAATAGGTATATTTAGGTGTAAGTATGCCAGCATTCATTTTAGTGTGACCTTTCTTATTGCAATATGTGCAATGATTAGCAATTGAGCAATCATTGCACATAATTTTGATTGAGTTTTCATTGATAATTTCATTGCAATCATTTCGATTGAGCAATCGAAATATTAAAAAATCCGTAAAAAAAGACCTTTATCCATAAATCAGTAAAATCAAGCAGAAATCCATAAATTTTACAGATAAATCGTAAGAGTTGGCAAGAGTGTATTAGTATATTTTGTGCAATTTCTGGACCAATAAAAAGGAGGGAACTACCAAATTTTGGTATACACTGGTCAATTTTTTTTTTACATTTCTCCCACTGCATACCATGTTTTGTTTTATTTATTAGAAATATCTTCATGTGTACATGCACACATTGTTTTAAATTTGTGATATACTGCTCCAATGAAAACGAAACCTTATTTTCTACATATACTGTAAATGTGTACTGTTTTTTTTTTCTTTTTGGCGGACCAGTGATTTGGAAATTAGAGTGGTCCGCTGGGCCTGTAGAACATTTTTATTTCTAATTTTAACACTGCAAATAGATCATTGCTTGCCATTTTTTGAGAGGATGGGGGGTTCGCCAGATGGCAGTCAAAAATTATGGAATACAGGTATTTGGGAAATTGTTCTAAAAAAATTATGTAATAAGTTTAGGCTATAAAATAATTATTACAATCATAAGATTTGAAAAAATAAAAAAAATAAACAGTGGCCATACCTTTTCTAGTAACAAATAAGGCTTAGGGTTTGTGATCTGCCATTCTGTATAAGTGCTTAAAATAAACTTAAAACATCACATTTTAAAACATGCACGGGTCACTTAAAAAATAACAAATAGTTTAACAAGTAAACTTACCCTTACACACTGTTAAAATTTTCTCCTTTAGATTACGAGCAGCGCCCGGCCGCTAGGGGTCCGACCATTGCCCGTAAAATTACGGCTTGGCCCGTTTTTGTGAAAGACAGTAAAATTAAGATCTCAACCGTAAATACTAAGCCTGTAATTTGAAGGACAATGCTCGTAAAAGTAACAATAAAATTTGACCGTTTTCAGTTAAGCTGTAATTTGAAGAGTAATTCTTTAAAAATACAGTTTCATCATATTCAGCTAAGACTCGGTTAAGCCGTAATCTGAAATTAAAAAGTTTGACCTTGCTCATTTGAATTTCAGAGCAATACCTGTATTTATAAAGTTTGACCATATTTAGTTAAGCCTCATGGCAAGTAGCCACCCGACTTTTACAGTAAATGCACATTTTTTGTGGAAGAGTGTGCAGGTAAATGCATGTTTTTTGTGGAAGTGTGTGAGTGTGAAAGTGTTTGATTCTTGGTTTATTACCAATCAATTCAGTTTTAAATGTGAGTAATGATATTTTCATATCTTAAAATTAGGTTTATTACAATTTGATAAATAATGACATCAGTTACACACATATTTGTTTGACATTAGGCTTTACGAACTTTGTACACACAGTTGGTTGAACAATACACTGTTTCTTTTAAACATTTTAATTTGCACATGTACTAATACAGTATTTGCATAAATGAATACAAAGGACAGTTATGTAGTAAAGCCACATACAGGCATATTCTTATATTTACACATTATATTAATGGCAAACAGATCTACGAACTGGTAACCGAGTACATTGTGTCTATAGGTTATTCAATCCACAATGGTGTCCAAGTTGGTTTTTCATTAAGGTTTTGGCTAGTACTACATTTCACATAGGGTTGAGTCATGTTTTTCTTGTTTTCATATTCACTACCTTGTGTGCTATTTCATTTTACATTCTACTGAACTCTGTGTTGTCAGTCTTTCCACAACTTTTACGGTCGTTTCTTATTTCTAATATTTGGATATTTACCTACTTTTCACATTTTTAGTAAAATTATGTCAAAAACTGGAAGTGCTGCTTTTGAAAGGTCATATTGCTTCCCCATAGTTAAGGTTTCAGAAAAAAAAATACTTGAATAGAAGTGGGAGCTTGAACTTGATGGGGCATCATTTCAAATCTCAGACTCCCACTTAGAGAAGAAACGCTTGCTTAGACCCTGATTCTGAACGAGTCATTCTAGAACATTAACGGATATCATCAATATTTCTAAAATATTAAATTTTCCTGTTTGGGATGTTTTAGAAATTACTTCAGTGATTAAGGTGGTCCTTCCCTTGGTGTGTTGCCAGAAGGAAACCATTTCGAAACACAAAAACCTTTTGGAATGCTATTAAATAGTTGTATTTATAATATCTTGGGAATACCTGAAGATAGTGAAACAATTTTTCATTGATGTACAAATCAGGTGTTTAGTGACAATGAGCAAAAAAACCTTCAATGAAAGGAACACGGCAGAATCCCTAAATTTCTCAAAAAACAATTTCATCGTATCATTTTGTACCAATTTGTGCACTATCATCTTAAAACAGAAATGCAAAACATGTAAAAAAAATCATATCTTTTAACTTAAAAAAGAATTGGCTTCTGATTTATCTTAAAATATAAATTTTCCTGGGCATTCAGGTTTTATTATCTGGGTACGTAAATAATTTGTGTACGTACCAGCTGGGCTTGTGACATTTCTGATATTTTCCAAGTCCTGTTCAAAGTGACACAGGTAAAGATTTCACTCACAGAAATTTAGAATGCATTCGATTTTTTTTTCATTTAACATTAATTACATTTACAAAGAAAAGAAACTCTACATGATATAGCTTCCTGTCATTTTCATGGCCAGCATTTACCAGATTCAGTAAAAAAAAAAAAAAAGAGTAACAGCCAAAGCTTGTTATAACGAAATTCAAGGGGGACAGAAAAAATCAGTAGCAATGTATTTTCCTTAAAACATTACGAAATTTTCATTAAAAAGTTAGTATGTACAACGGAAATTTTCATTACGCATAAGATTGCAACGCTGTAATTGCGAAATAGTGCCCATAGAGACAAGCAGGTAATTTTTTTTTTGTAATGGGAAGTTTTTGCTAAAGTAGTAATAATGAAATATATAAGCTTTAATTAATCTATACGTATGAAATTATGTACGGTATATATTTTTACTTATATGTATCAGGGTACCACGCCCGAGATGCCCACGGCATGTGAATCATTGGCCTAAGCTGATAAATAAAAAATCTAGTTGCCCAGACTGGGATGTAGATATACAACCTGATCACACCCAACGTGAAAGCAAGTAGTTCACAATAATATACAGAATTTTTTTTACTAATCTCGAAAACTAAACCTATTCGGATAATTCTTTTACTGTTGGGGAGCTTTCTGGAGGACAAAGGCTATTTCGTTTATTTATTATTATTTTTGGCTGTACTACCGAATAACATCGCTTCCAAGTACTTTCCAATTTCCCATGTATTGTTCCGCTTTGTTTACATACAACCTGATCAAACCCAATGTGAAAGAAAGTAGTTCACGATAATATACGGAATTATTTTTACTAATCACGAAAACTAAAACGATTCGGATAATTCTTTCACCGTTGGGAAACTTTCCAAAGGATATAGGCTATTTCGTTTATTTAATATTATTTATCATTATTTTTGGCTGTTCTACCGAATAACATTGCTTTCAAGTAGTTTCCAATTCCCCATGTATCGTTCCGCTTTGTTTACATACAACCTGATCACACCCAACGTGAAAGAAAATAGTTCACGATAATATATGGAATTTTCTTTACTAATCTCGAAAACTAAACCCATTCGGATAATTCTTTTAGTGTTGGGAAGCTTTCCGGAGGACATAGGCTATTTCGTTTGTTTATTATTATTTTTGGCTATACTACGAATAACATAGCTTTCAAGTAGTTTCCAATTTCCCATGTATCGTTCCGCTTTGTTTACATACAACCTGATCACACCCCACGTGAAAGAATGTAGTTCACTATAATATACGGAATTGTTTTTACTGATATCGAAAACTAAACCAATTCGGATAATTCTTTCACCGTTGAGAAGCTTTCCGGAGGACATAGGCTATTTCGTTTATTTATTATTATTTTTGGCTGTACTACCGAATAACATCGCTTTCAAGTAGTTTCCAATTTTCCATGTATCGTTCCGCTTTGTTTACATACAACCTGATCAAACCCAATGTGAAAGAAAGTAGTTCACGATAATATACGGAATTATTTTTACTAATCTCGAAAACTAAAACGATTCGGATAATTCTTTCACCGTTGGGAAACTTTCCAAAGGATATAGGCTATTTCGTTTATTTAATATTATTTATTATTATTTTTGGCTGTTCTACCGAATAACATTGCTTTCAAGTAGTTTCCAATTCCCCATGTATCGTTCCACTTTGTTTACATACAACCTGATCACACCCAACGTGAAAGAAAATAGTTCACGATAATATATGGAATTTTCTTTACTAATCTCGAAAACTAAACCCATTCGGATAATTCTTTTAGTGTTGGGAAGCTTTCCGGAGGACATAGGCTATTTCGTTTGTTTATTATTATTTTTGGCTATACTACGAATAACATAGCTTTCAAGTAGTTTCCAATTTCCCATGTATCGTTCCGCTTTGTTTACATGCAACCTGATCACACCCCACGTGAAAGAATGTAGTTCACTATAATATACGGAATTGTTTTTACTGATATCGAAAACTAAACCAATTCGGATAATTCTTTCACCGTTGAGAAGCTTTCCGGAGGACATAGGCTATTTCGTTTATTTATTATTATTTTTGGCTGTACTACCGAATAACATCGCTTTCAAGTAGTTTCCAATTTTCCATGTATCGTTCCGCTTTGTTTACATACAACCTGATCAAACCCAATGTGCAAAAGTAGTTCACGATAATATACGGAATTATTTTTACTAATCTCGAAAACTAAAACGATTCGGATAACTTTTCACCGTTGGGAAGCTTACTTCTTTCCGGTGGACATAGGCTATTTCTTTTATCTATACTAACACCAATCTTGTATTTAAATTTTATGTATAAAGAAGACCGTCTGTTTTAACTTCAATTTAACCTTGATGCTATTTGAGACGATCACGCCTATTAGTGGGAATCTGTAGCTCCACCCATATTTGAGACTCCTGCGGCAATTGTTGGGAGTCGAATGAAACCTAATCCTTACAAAGAAAATGCCATGGTAACATGAAAAAAAAAAATATTTATGAAAATATGTTCAGCCGGTGCGTTGTGTTTTCAAAATTCGGATTTTTCCCCGTATACCTGAACCGCGGAAGCTTGCGCGGAGTAATACTGTAACAGCTGACTTGCACCCAGTCTATAGAGGGCCCCGTAAAAACACATTTGACCTCCCCCTAGGAATGGAATTTCTAAAAATCGCCTCACCTGTATTTTAATCTGGGTGATGAAGAGTATGTGTGCCAATTTTGGTGCAAATCTATCAAACCGTTCAGGAACGTATACGGAACAAACATACGAACTTTCACTTATATACTGTATATAGTGAGAGATTGGTGTGAGGGTTTGAGCTCTAAAAAGTTTAGTGAAAAACATCTGTCAATGTCAAAAAATACAACTGTTGACTGGAGCAGTTGCGAGAGGTTATACTCGAGGCTTTCGACATGCAGAGGAAAAAAATCGAAGAGGTGAAGATAAAATTGTAGAAGTTGATGAAACTTTGTTTACTAAACATAAGAATCAAGCTGGACGTATTTTGCCAGAGCAATGGGTGGTTGGAGGAATATTGCATGAAATAAAAGAATGCTTTGTAAAAAAAGTAGTAAATCGAAGTACACATTGTTTAGCATCAGTAATACAAGAAAATATATTACCTGGCTCAATTATATATACCGACTGCTAGAAAGGATATAAAACATACGATTTGTATGATGCTGGTTATACTCATCTGACTGTTAATCATAAATTACATTTCGTTGATCCGGAAACTGGAGTTCATACTCAGAATATTGGAAGACTTTGGAGTTCATGCAAATGTTGAAATAAAAAACAAAGAGGAACGGAATCATATCTCACTGAATTCATGTGGAGATTTCGGGGTTGGGTTTTTTTTATTTTTGCAGCCTTTTCTACATGGTATTTATCACCCAAATCTCCGTTTCTTGTATTTCAGGATCATTTCTATTTTAAGTAGAGCGATCATGTTATTTACCGCTTGCATTATTTATTTTAGGCTTTTCCCTGCTCCGTGCTACCTCCAGGGGTTTTGGGGTGGGTGGTGTTGAGGCTTTTCTTGGAGAAAAATGTAGTGTATGATCACCTTCACTTTTCAGCAGTATTTATGTATTCTTAGCTCTATTTGTTTTTTCAGGAGATTTAGAACACACTAGCACCTTGGATCACTTGATCTCAATCTCAAGGCTTTTCCCCCTCTGTGGGCCCTCCAGAAGTTTATAGGAGGGGGGAGGCATTTTTTTGGACCTATAGAGCAGTGCATGATCTCCTTCTCAAATTTTGTTAACCGAGCGAAATAGCATTCCAAGTTTGTCTCCACAACAAATCTGCAAATTAGCTTGCCACTGTAACATACCGACTGTCAATCTGAAAATAAAACAGAAGTTCTAGTTTCCCACAGGGGCACACCACACACGGGGTGGGTCCCCCCCCCCGAATTTTAAAACACCTTATCCCGACTACGGCAAAATTAAAAAAAATCTTTCTGCACATGTTTATAGAAACGAGCTTGGCTGTGGTGTATTGTATCAATCACAGAAATCAGAGTGCTCTTTTGCCATAGGAATGCTGCATCTGTTTTGGATGGCTGACGATTGCAAGCATTGAAGCAGGGAATTAGTGAAACCCCAGAGTGTTTGAGGAACCAGGAAGCCATCACTCTCCCAGTCTCTCGTATTCCCATAACCTTTTTCAGGAAATTTCTCCATGGCTCGGGCCTCAGTCACATATGGGATGATAATGGGCGTTCCTCCTCTGAGAGGAGGGGGATACACAAGATAAAGGCCTGGGTGTAAACACACTATTTTCTGTTAAGAAGGTCTGCGTCTGTGCTTGATATTTGTATCTGTTGATTTCCATCCGTTTAGGACATGAGACTAACTTCCTGAATTTGTCATTTTTCGAGGGGAGCAGCAGCTTGCTTATGAATGGCTTTTTCTAACCGAACTGTGAACGACTGTTTTTACTCAGAAGTATGCTTCATTGTAAACTCATGGATTTTTCAGTTTTAGATTTATTCAATTCCCTGTCTGAAAAGGTAGTTCGACAACTGTAATAGTTTTCAAAGTTCGATGAGGAATACTTAGGTGAGTTAAATATTATTGTTTACTTAACTTTTTCGTTTTCCATTGATAATGTGTCTGCTCTTGAACAGTGTAACGAACAGTACTGTCAGGGCAAGCATATAATTTATATATATTATTTAAAGTGAGCTTAGATGAAAATGTTTCTGCATTACAGTAAGAGAAGCGATTTAAACTTTATTTTTCTGTACGTCTTAAGGTCTTACATAAATATTAATGGATATATTAATGCACATTTAATTAAGCAGACTTATTCAAAAGAGTAAGGTTATTTTAACCTGTGAACACATCAGTGCTGATTTATGCTAATAAAAATAATTCACACACAGACATATATATATATATATATATATATATAATCCATATGTGTGTGTGTGTGCCCAATTTCTAGTTTCATTTGTCCTATGCATCTTTTTTAGTCGGACCCCTCCCCCCTGAGGAAATTCTGTGTGCGCCCCTGGTTTCCCAAGAAGGGATCCAGACTTTATTCATCCACTTGGGTGTTTGACTGTGCTGATTGCATATGAAGCTGACACTCCCCCTTCTTATTCCAGTGCAGCTGGAAGGAACACGAATCCCATGATTTGGTGGGAAAGAATTTCTAAATTTAATGGCTTTACAACTGAGCCTGCCTCTAAACTTGCTGAACTAGCAACGTTTTTGCTGCAAAGTCCTGCCAGCTCAGCTTATGGATTTATACACTCTAAGCTCAGGAATCATTTAGGTGTCAACAAATGTGCTATTGGATGCTACGAGGGAAAAAAGAACCAGATTACTAGTTCTGCAATTCATTGGCAGTTGCATAATTTTAGATCAGTGAAATCAATTCTGTACAGATCAAAAATCTTTGTGATGAGAAGTTTTTGCTAAAGTAGTAATGAAATGTGTAAGCTTTAATTAATCTACATGTATAAAATTATGAACTGTTTATAATTTTACTTATATGAATCAGGGCTTGAAAAATACCATGGCCAAGATGCCCGATGCATGTGAATCAGTGGCCTGGGTTGGTAAATAAAAAATCTAGTTACCCAGGATGGGCAACAAGATTTACAAATAAAGTTTGGAATAGAATTTTCTACTACAAGAAAAAAGACAGTCATCGCATGTCATGTTGCTTTTCACTGCTACTCACTGGAAGTTGTTATTGTTTTAAAGTGCCAAGGATAGAAGAATATAACTTATTTAATTATATGCTCTAAGTCCAGAAATCAGAAGCCTATGCAGTTCTGCTCCAAATCTTGTTTTCACCTTTTGTCAATAAACACAGGAGGCTAGTTCCATCAGAGGCTGAATGCATGCCTCTGATGGAACTAGCCTCCTGTGTTTATTGACAAAAGGTGAAAACTTCAACAAAAAGGAACATGGCAGAATCACTAAATTTCTGAAATACTAATTTCAGCCTCATCTTAAAACTTGAGTTACACGCATTTATGCAGTGAACATTTTGAGCACAGGCCCTTAAAACGAAAATGCATATCTTAAAAGATAAATTTTCCTGGGCACACACACACAACTAGCTTTGCTAATTTTTTAAGCCCTGATTATTAACAATTCCTAAGTGATTTCTGAAGTGCTTAGCCTTTAGGCCCATAGATATAAATGGCTACGAATTTGAGAATCAACATATTAATCTTCCCCTTTCACATATAATCTCTCTACTCTTAAAGAGATGTTTCAAGAATTTGCATCGCTGTTCACAACGTAACGATTAAAACTAGGGTTTATATCAAATCCAAGTGCTGCTTCAGCCATGTTTATTTCTAAGAGTGAAACTTTGCAATACATGTACACAGTTTCGTAAGCCTAATATCTAACGTGTGTAACCGATGTCGTTATTTTTA
The DNA here is from genome assembly GCA_039090855.1 of Macrothele yani. Lineage (NCBI taxonomy): Eukaryota > Metazoa > Arthropoda > Arachnida > Araneae > Macrothelidae > Macrothele > Macrothele yani. The sequence goes on along the minus strand of CM076998.1, from coordinate 57,239,043 downwards.
TCAAACTGTAATTAAACTTAATTTTAAAAAGTATCTACTCACATGTTTTCTGTCTATGATGCACACATGCTTTCCTACATGTGCGTGTTCTATAATAAGGTTAATGACGACCGTTGAAGAAAGAATCGCTCTCAAACTCCGCCATTACATATGAGTTCCAGCCGTGCTATTGGTTGAGAGGTTGGACCATGGGTTAGACCCATTGGTTGAACCAAATTTTGTACCTAAATGACTGAATCGCTAGCAAATATGATTTCACCCAAGACTAGCTTGATTTCACCAAAAGTGTTTGCTTCCTTAATTTTGAAATAAACAATTTTTGGCGAAACTCATTCAATCCGACCAAAAACTCATTCAATCCGACCATGCTATGGTGAAGCGTTGAACTGAAATTTTTAACAGTGTAGCCTAAAACGCCTGAGCGGGGTCCTAGGCTGAGATGTCTGAGTTGGCCCCCCAAAGGAGTGATGACGGAGAATCATTATGAAGTGCATTAAAACCCAAAACTCTAGTGACATGCATTGGATTGGTAATAATTAATACTTTGTGCAGTCTTTTGAAATAAATATTTTCACAGATTTCATAGCAACAAGTCAGAGTATTTTCCACTGTTCTGGCGAGAACAAGTGTTAAAAGTTTAAGATTCCTAGATATTGTCTTTGGCTTTTGATTGATTTAGAGAAACATATTTAATGCGTCAGTATGTATATCATATTAGCAGAAGTAAAGCAGTCTAGTCATACGAATACGCGCAAAATGAAATGTGTGAATTGTCATAGCCGGAAAAACATACTTTGTAACTAATTAATAACAAGGAACAATACACCAACTGTACTTAATTAGTATAACTATACTAGTGATCCGAAATTTCTTGGCCGCCCCGGTGGCGCAGTGGTCTAAGGCGCTGGCCTCTGATCATTCGTCCGAAAGGGGTCCGGGTTCGAATCCCGGTCAGGCATGGATGCTGTGTTTGTCTTACGGCACTGGCTCTCTCCCTTACTTTGAACCAGTGACCCTAAATTAGGGACGGGCGACTGCTTATAGCCCATTGAGTTGCTCCCGGTGGTCGTAAACCTCCAATCAAAAAAAAAATTTTTTTTGGCGTAGAATAGAAATAAAATTGGAAATTACGTGCAAAGGATTTTCCATCAGGAGGTTTATCCGCTGAAGAAAAAAAAATTTCATGTCGGAAAATCGGAGTTTTAGGAGAAGAGTTATCGGGGGAAATGTAATTTACTTTTACGCCCCCTAACGGAAAATCTATGAGCAATTTGAAAACGTACCTATTTCTAAAATACTCTTCGACATAAATGGAATCGAAAGATAAAATATTTTTTTCAATCGGATGTTTAGAAACAAATATGTGGAATAAAATGTATTTTTGAATTCGACATCATCTGCATTTACGACCTCTAGCGGCAAAATTGTAGATCGTAAAAAAAAAAAACGAAATGAAGGGTCATCATACGTATATTTGAAGCTTCCCAATGGAAAAAGAATTTTTCAAATCGGACTAATAGTTGCAGAGATATCGTGGGTACAGACGGACGGACGGACAAACCGGTAACATAAGCACGATCTTTTGTACAAATGACGTGCTAAAAAGGAACTGCTGAAAGGTTTCTGAAAATTCAGAATTTCCCTGGAGTAAGAAAAATCCGTGAAATTCAGGTTTCTTTCCGTCATTTCACGGAAAAGGATGTGCCAGAAATATGCTTCGTTAATTCACGGGAAGCGCCTCGTGAATTTCAGGATTTTTTTTACGGTGTGGTATCTTGTCAGGACCATTTATCTACTCCAGTAGGAGACTTGTATATGTAAGGATGGGCGTGCTCTCTCCTCTACATACCATTAATTTAAAGCCAAAGGCATGCCAGATTGCAATGGTGTAATGAACTAGCGGAGGGGTGAGAAAAAGGTAAAATATCATCTTCTGCCATTAGACTCGCATCCGTCTGGGGCAGAATGGTGACCACACTCGGTCGCAGGTCCGTAGCTAGGACCAGGGCTATTGAGCTAGGACCCAGACCCAGGAAAGGCTGAAGGGTCATCTCGGAAAGGGCTCGGTGTTACACTCCACACACAAATTCGGCGATCGTCTCCTCCGAGACAAAAGCGGGACTCGTCACTGAAGATCTGTAACGTATACTCTAGATTCAGTTTCTTTTTGATTTTACTATCTCTTGTTATTTTATTTTCCTATGCAAATTATCTTCTCACTTAACGAGATATTGTTTCTCCCGCTGAATTATATGTGGCAACGAGTGTAAGTCATGACGTGGTGGTATGCAATATCTATATATATATATCATCATCATCATCATCATCATCATTGTCAACCATTATCAATCCACTGCTGGACGAAGGTCTCCCCAAGTTTCCTCCACAACGGTCTGTCTTGTGCCAGTCTCCTCCATGTCACTCCCGCATACTTTCGAATTTCATCCACCCTTCTTCCATGTGGTCTTCTTCTGGGTCTTTTTCCTGTCCCTTGGAATCCAATCTAAAATTTCGGCTGTCCATCGGTAGTCTGTTCTTCTGGCAGTATGTCCAGCCCATTGCCATTTCAGGGATTTAACTCTGATCATGATGTCTTCCACTCTTGTCATTTTCCTGATCCACGAGTTCCTCTTTCTTATCTCTCCTGGTTACAACAAGCATGCACCTACCTCTCCATGTTTTTTGAGTTGTCTGCAGCCATTGTATGTCTCTTTTAGCTAAGGTCCACGTCTCTGCACCATACGTAAGCACTGGAAGGATGCATTGATCAAACACTTTTCTTTTAAGACATAATGGCATATTGCTCTTGAAAACTATGCTGTTTCTTCCAAAAGCTCTCCAGGCAAGTTTTGTACGCCGATTAATTTCTTCACCAATGTGACCCTCACTTGATATCTGCTGTCCAAGATAAACGTACGTGTCTGTTATCTCCAGCTTTTCTCCATCAATCGATAAATCTTCATTTCTTGTAAAAGCATTGTACATCACTTTTGTCTTCTGAAAGTTCATTTTTAATCCCACTTCTTTACTCTTGTCAGCAAGTTCCGGGATCATACTCTGTAGCTCTGATGGGGTAGTTGCAAAAATGACTATGTCATCAGCAAAACGAAGGTGGGTTAGATAATCTCCATTAATCTTTATCCCTTTGTTTTCCCAGTTCAGTGATTGAAAGATATTTTCCAATGTGGCATTAAAGAGCTTCGGAGATATGGTGTCACCTTGTCTCACTCCTTTTCCAATTTTTATGTGTGTTGTATTTTCAAACAGCCGAATCTTTGCACTTGCATTTTCATACATGTTATTAATAATATTAATGTATGCATCTTCAATACCGCAGGATTTCAGAGCCATTGCAACTGCTGATGGTTTCACCGAATCAAAGGCTTTTTCATAATCGATAAAAGCCATGCACAATGGAAGCTCATATTCCCTCGCTCTTTCAATTAGTTCTCTCAGTACGTGGATATGATCTATTGTGCTGTAGCCACTCCTGAATCCAGCTTGTTCTCTCGGTTGAGCCATGTCCAGTGTCACCTTCAAGCGGTGTGAAAGAACTTTAGTAAAGATTTTATAAACCACTGATAGGAGGCTGATAGGTCTGTAGTTCCTGAGATCCTCAACGTCACCTTTTTATGTAGCAAGATCATTGTAGCGTTGTTCCAATCCTCAGGAATTTTCCCTTCATTAAGGCATCGAGTGAAAATTTGGGCGAGTACTGTTTCGATTTCTCCACTTGCTTCTTGTATGATGTCTACAGTAATTCCATCTTCTCCTGGAGCTTTTCCCCGCTTCATGTTCTTGATTGCATGTGCAACTTCTGCTGGAAGGACTGGAAGAACTCTGGTACTGGTACGTTTCATGATGTCTGGAGTACATGTATCATCCCTTTCATATAATTTGGAGTAGAAATCTTTCACTCTTGTCAAAATTTCGCCTCTATTTCTTGTTACAGAACCATCTTCTTTTCTCAGTGCCATAATCTGTTTTTTCCCCTTACTGAGATGTCCCTTTGCTATCTTTAGGCTTTGGTTGTTTTCAATTGCTTTCCTTACTAGTTCACAGTTGAATTTCCTTACGTCTTCAGAGATACTTTTTCGTACTGTCTTGCATAGCTCTATATATTCCACTTTGGAAGTCACATCTTCTTTAGTTGTCCTCATCACTCTTCTTTTTGCATCAACATTTTGGTTTTTCCTGATAATTTGTTCACATGCAATTTGTTCTTAGACCCAGCTAATTTTGTTGCTGTTTCCATAAGAGCTTTGGTTACTTTTCTGTTAACTTCAGAGATATCCACTTCTTCCGATGTTAGGCCTTCTAAAGCAGAGAATCTGTTCTTCAGTTCCAATTTGAAGGTATTATGGTGTTTTTTAAGGTTGGTTATGTCAATACATTTTGTTTGTCTTATGAGCTTGCTACGTTCGAGTTTAGTGTTGAGGTGCATCTTGCATCTCACCAATCTATGGTCACTGCCTGTGTTGAACTTGTTTGGCACACTGCAGTCTTCTATGACGAATTTTTTGTTACACATAATAAAATCAATTTCACTTGTCGTCCCATTTGGATGTCTCCATGTCCATTTCCTGTGTGGCTTTTTCTTGAAAAAGGAGTTCAAGATGAAAAACCCTTCTGCCTCTGCAAACTCTACGAGAGTATTTCCACGCTGGTTTCTGTTGCCGTGACCGAATTTACCTACTGAAGTTTCATTATGTTGCCGTTGCCCTATTTTTGCATTGAAATCTCCCATAATTATCTTCAAGTGCTGCTTACCTTTATTATTTAGATCACGAATTTCCTCATAAAATTCTTCAATTTCTTCTTCAGCATGACTTGTGGTGGGTGCATAAGTTTGAATAATCTGAGCCTGGTATCTTCTCAAAAGTTGGATAACGAGTCGTGCAGCTCTGTCAGAGGAACTTTCAACTTCTACAACTTTATCCTTCAGTTTCTTGTTTATTATAAATCCAACACCACTAGTTCTGCCAGTATCTGTCCCACGATAGTAAAAGAGATGTCCACTTTTCAGTTCAATGAGATCTTCTCCTTTTCTCCTTACCTCACTTAGCCCGACGATGTCCCACTTGATCCTTTGTAGTTCCTCTTCCAATTCAAGAAGCCTTGAATCAGAAGATAGGGAGCGTCCGTTGTACGTAGCCAAGGTCAGCATCAGATGGCAGCCTAGTCCGGTCCTCCGGGGATTCTTAGCACCCTCTGCCTTCATGTCGCACTGGCCGCTGCCTTGGCCAGGTACATTCCAGCTGCCGGAGACTGAGGGCTAAGATTTAAGTTGTGGAGTCATTTGGGGGGGGGGGGTTTGGCCATAACTCACCACGCTGGCCAAGCTGGTTGGTGAGTGTGGGATAGCATTTCCTCTAATCCCGATGGTATAGTTATACCGCTATTGGCGGTCGTCAGAGCCCCTTTAGTGGGAACAGGATGTACCACGAGAAGGCGGGGTTGACATTTGTCAAGGAGAGGCTGTGATGTTACGCATCACCTGACCTTACATCCCATATATATATATATATATATAGGCGCGCTCAAGAGACCAGAGAGCTTCGTTTTATATGTGATAGATTCTTCCTGATTATTGATATGCGATTTACCTGCTTTTCTACGATATTACGATAGTACGAAAGTTCGGGCTATCAGTAGTTGTGTTATTTTGGAGTGTGTATTTGAGTAATACCAGGATCTCCCCAATAAAAGGTTAAAAGTGAGTACGTTTACTTAGTTCATTTTATTGTCAGACCTCTGTCTGGCCGTTAAGTCTATTTCATTGAGTGTTTACGTTAAGTTCAGAGAATATTGTATTTACCGCTCTAATAAGGAGCCTTCAAGGTACTAATGTACTAAAACCGAAGTTATATTACTGATATTCAAGATAATGAGGAACGTTGAGTAAAAATAAATTCCATATTCTTGGAATTTATTGCACGTGCATGTCTTACCTAAACAAACTCTAGCACTTTGAAGATTAAGCACACTTTAGCTACGTCAAGTAACCTTTCAATAACCCTAACGTGACTTAACGTAAGCTTTCCTGCACTACACGTCCAGCCGGAGAATTCTATTCATTATAGATCACCCACTGCCATTCTACGTGGCTCCATGACAGTCTGGCACACCACCATTGCAGCCTATGGCGACGATGCAATAGTGTGAAGGACTGTCTTCGTAACGGTTTGCGTGCATGTAGTCCTACGTCTTGCAGCTGTCTGCCAATGGTGCTGGCACTAATCGGACGATGTAAGGAGGGCACCACTGCTTGCTGAATATCTGCAATCGTGGCTGTTGGGTCACTCCGCGCATGTCGGACAACCCGTCGGTCTTCTCTCTCTGTAGTTCGTCTAGGTCTCCCAGACCCTTCCTATCGCTGCTGCGCACCTTGTTCTATCCACAGCCGCCAACAGCGTGCTATGGTGATATCCGCAAAACCGGTATGGCGCGAAATGCAGCGATAAGACCATACCGTTTCCCGGAGCCTGACGATGCGGCCCCTCTCGAACTCCTCCAAGCTGCTCGAATTGTTCCAAACTTTTCTCCGAGGCATACTTCCTTTGCAAAGGATGCAACCAACACAACAGCACGAGTCAGAATGGCAAGCACGCGCAAGGGGCGACCTTATATAGCCGGTCAGGCACAGCACTAAGACTCCTCCTTGCTTGCGCAACATGCACAGCCGGGCGTGATACTTGAATCATTTGCATGTCTCACAATGTCAAACCTACCCACTTAAGTTTCATTCCTGTCGGTTGCTTCCTCCTGGGTGCAACTATTTTCTTTCTTTTTTTTTTTTTTTTTGACGAGGAGTGTATATATGGTATCGCCACTATGAGCACAACACGTTTGCGACGTAATACTGCGTTTTCACCGCTTTAGAAAATTTTTTCGATGAACGTACTACTGCGTCATCGCCGCTTTGGACACTTATAACTCCAAACGTATATATGCGTGCTTGCCACCCAGAGTGTTAATGTAGTCGTTCCCCCTGCTTTTCTATCAGCATTCTTTCGCTAGCCTGCAATTTAATGAAATTCCGTATTTTTCTTCTGCGCTGTTGCAATTTCTTCTTGTATGCCACCGTTTCTATTCGTCCATTCCAGAACACTGCACAACAAACTTTCTCTGCCTCGATAAATATGGAATTTCATTATATTTTTTTTTGTTAAGTCATCATCTCAGCTTTTGTCACCCTCTTTAAATCCGGGAACTTCGTTAAATTTTGTTAGTCAGAAATTATCTCTCTCATATGAGCTTTGAATGAACAGTATATCTAAGAAAAGTTCTTAGTTTGCTCGTTAAGTCCGAGATCTCGCTAAATACGGGCTCGTTATAAGCGGGTTCTTCTATACACCCCAAACCGAAAAAATCCGAGTCACTTCCGACCCTAACAATTTCAGATAAGCGAGGTTCAATCTGTTCACCTTCACGATTGTTTACGAAAATGTAAATAATAAGAAAATTACCAAAAACGTATTATAAAAAGAATTTAGTAAATGTAAACACTTTTGAAAGCGACACACACAGCTGCTAGGACTAAAATACTTTATTCATAATCAAGACATTACAAAACATGTTTTTCGTCATTTTTGCGAATTTTTATCGACATCATCATGCACATACACCGCCCTCGTTCTCAGTAGACGAGCGAGCTGTCACCGGCATTGTCGCCTAGGCATAATATCATTCTCTGCAAGTGAGCACTCCGTCGCCGCCATCGTCTGCTGGACATATCATCGTTGCTCGCTGCTGTAGAGTGTTTTCTAATGGGCATCGTCCGTCAGCCATATCATCAAATGAAGTGCAGTGGAGGTTTTTACATGGCAGGCTTCCCGTTTCTGAAGTGTTATCTGGGGCAGTGCCATGCCCATGGCCTACCGATGTGTCCACCCAGAAAAATTTGATGCCGAGAAAACTGAACTTTGTACTCCAGTCTAATATACAGTCATTTGCAAACGTTTAAGACCACTTGTTGGTATTACGAGATTTCTACCGATTGCGTCAGCTACTGTCTGTATTACTCAACTTCCTGTCGGTGTTGCATCATCCTACAGCGGCAGCTGTTGATAGAGTTGGGGGAAGAGTACGACCGTCACTTTGCTTCTGGTTTTCATGCTGAGAGGTTTTGTACGTATTTTCTATATAGCAAAAAATGGACAAAAAAGCGTCATTAAGGGCACAAATGGTGACTTTATATCATGAAAGATACTCCGAACGTGACATAAGCAGAAAGGTGAATGTAAACAAGACTGCTATTCATAATACGATCATTAAATATCGAGATACAGGGAAATTTAGCGACTGAAAGAGAAGTGGACGTCCAAGGAAAACAACCCCAAGTGATGGCAATACCATAAGGCGAATAGTTATGCGTTCTCCAAGGAGTTCGTACAAGAAAACCAAGGCCTTTCTACGTTCAAAAGGGTCTGATATTAGTATCAGCAACGTTTCCCGGCGCCTTAGCAAAGATTTTGGATTAAAATCTTATAAACCTACACATAAACCTAGACTAACTTCTGTCATGAAAAAGAAGAGACTCCAGCTTGCAAAGCGCCATCAATTGTGGACTCCTGAAAATTGGAGCCAAATTCTTTTTTCCAATGAATCAACTGTGCGTCAATTTGAATTACGTGAAGCACATGTTCGCCGACCAAAAGGCAAAAGATTTGATGAAAAATACACCGTTAGAACCGAGAGACACCCGCCTAGTAAGATGATATGTGGTGTTTGTTATGTCAGCATCCAGTACTGCTTCATTACCCTTTTTGCCGACAGGCACTACCATGACTGGTCTTTTTTATGTGGAAATATTACGTGAGAAGCTGTTAACTCATATGCAAGTGCACAGATGCACAATCTTTATGTATGATTTTGCTCCATGTCACAGATCAAAGACAGCAAAGGACTACCTGCAGAGAAAAACATAACTGTGCTTCACTGGCCCGGAAATAGCCCCGACTTAACACCATCGAAAATCTTTGGACCATTTTAAAAGACAAGGTAGCAGAAAAACAGCCATCAAATTCTCAAGCTTTGATTGACGCGGTAAAGTACGTGTGATGCAAAGGCATTTCAAGTGACTAGCGCAAATCCCTCATTGAGAGTATGCCACATCGTATTTTGTCCGTTATGAAAAACAAAGGTGACCACAAAAAGTACTGATTTCGTTCTAAAGAATGTAAGTATTAATCTGTGGTGTCATGTTTTCAAATATCTGTGACTAGTAATTAGTTGTTTCTTTGAAAATCTTAATTTTCAATAAATTGACAAGTGGTCTTGAACTTTTGCAAATTACTGTAGGGTAAATGTTTGACGACTAACGCAAACGCGGTCTTTTATGGGTTCTAAGAACCAGAAAGCTAAGGCACAGCGCACTCGTGCTGAGAATTTAACCCCCACAAATATTCCTTGTTCACCGGTGACAACACTGAGAATCGGTATTTGTCTTTGAGTTCATCCAGAGCGTGAGCGGAGCATGGGAATGCTGTGAAGTCGAATTTGAGGTTACATGCCAGATAATAGTCGACACGGCATCTTTTTCATCAGGATCAACACCGGAGACGGTGGCTTAATTAAGTGACTGGCATCGTATACCGTACTTGATGTTTTAGCAGCAGTTCGAACAGATCTTTCTGTTGAGTAAGTTACCCTGTTAAAATAGTATAACTATATTAGTAATCCGAATTTCTTGGCGTAGATTACAAATCAAGGTTTCCAAGCTTTCGCACATCAACCAGATGGCTTTTTCAAGGAAGGTAGACTGCAAACTGCAAACTGAATAATAGAACGCTTCAACAATTTGAAAGCGGTGACTTGATTTGACAATAAATGAGCAGATGCTAAGTAATTATTCATCCAAAGACTCGAGGCGTCATGCTCGTTAACACGCGGAATCATAGAAGAAAACGAAATGCATTAATTATTTGAAGAACTGGTTCCAAACTCGTGGCAACTCCAGCGAGAGGCTGTCATTGCCTGATTTACTGTTGGTGATGATCTCTAAAGTTTCGCGAATGGCGGTAGATTTTATGGTGGAGTAGGAGGCTAATTTCTTTACGTCATCCCACATAGGAGTAGCGGACTTGAGCTGGACCTCTCTGAATAGGGCTGTTGTTACTTTACAGTTCTTTATGTCCCTTTTATGCTTGTTGATTCTAGTTCCAAACGAACGCTTGGTCATTCTAATGCAGTATCGCTTGGAGCCGTCCGGATATTGTAAAGGGATAGGATAAACACCTGCCTCATTGGAAAGCTGGGACTTGTCAGAGTTTCCCTGAAGCATGGCATATAAAGATGTCGGAGACCTGTTACCCTGTGTTCGGCAAACAAACAATTTGTGTGTGGTGTTGTGTGTTGGCCTATGTTTAACGTATGTAATAATGGATGATTTACCAAAGCGTACAGGTTTTTAGAATGGTGTGGTAAGAAAACAAAGGAAATTCAAAGCCAACGTACTAGATACAAGTGTGGAAAACTCTGACCATAAATAAGGTAAAACTCATCACTAGTTTTTTAAACTTTAAGGAGTCTTATCTGAGTTAAAATTCGCAAACTGTGCTTTTGAAACCCAAATGAATGTTTCCTTCATTTGTGTTGTTTAATTAAATTTGAAGCACCTAGTCTTAGTCTACGTAATGAAATAAAATGCAGTGTATATTAAATTGCCTCGGTTTTTGTTATATGAGGTTAGAACTTTTTCATGGCTGCCTTATGTAATTTAAAACACGTGGCCCACCCAGACAAAAAGTCTAGCGCCGCCACTGAGTGTTATTCCATTTAAAGATGATTTCGTCTCCTTCGTGCCCTTGTTGCAATCAACCCGGAACTATTAATCATGTGTAGGTTAGCTGTATCATTTTAAATCTCCTATTTGATGCTCCCTGCTCAGTTTATCGTACAATGTGTACGTATCAGCACACACTTGCTGATTATTATTGTTGCCTCCATCCGTCACTGGCCTCTCATGGACTGTACTCTTATTTTTCGTTCCTGTGAAGAGCGTTATACTGTATTTGCTTTTCACAACACCCACAGACTACTGGTTCAGTCACAAGATAAACGCTTTGCGCAGTGAGTGCTTCGTGCCCGATTTGTCTTTGGACTACGTCCTCGCATTCGAGTAGACTACCGATGTAATATTTTGATTTGCATTGCGACACGTTTTATTGAGACCTGGGCCCCAACGCGTTCATGGTTTGATGTTAGTAACTCCGATATTGTTTTGAATATTTGACGATGTATTGATGCTCCGATATTGTTTTGAATATTTGACTATGTATTAATTTTGAAAATTTGCATCTGCTAAATATATGCATTTTATATTACACTGGTGTGCAAAAATTAAGGACGAAGAGAAGAAATTAGCATAACAGCGGAACGTGCAGGCAGAATGGACCGAAAGACCACTCAGGAGATATACTAGGGTCCGGAACGGTAGGGCATGCGCATATATACAGCATGACGTAGGGGGGGGGAGGGTTTCGGAAGGGTATAAAGCACACGGCCGGTGTACGCTCAGCAATTCGGTGAAAGCTACTGCACGGTGTACATCGGTTTGAACAACGTCGAGTTGCTGTCACCGTGTGATATGGCCAACAGGCAATCCAGTAGACGACATCTGGATGACTTTGCCAGAGGTCGCGTCATTGGGAAGTTGGAAGAAGGTCGAAGTGTGACTAGTGTGGCCGAGGAGTTCGGGATCGCTCACAGCATCGTTTCACGAGCTTGAAGAGCATTTCAAACGACAGGAACAGCTGTCCGAGAGTTTAGCAGTGGCCGTCCACGAGCAACCACGGCGGCGGACGACCGGTATATTGTCCTACAGGCGAGAAGAAACAGACGACAGACAGCGGGAGAAATCGCAAGGGACATGCAACAGACAACTGAACGTCCGTTATTGCGTTTTACCGTGGCCAGGAGGCAGCACAAAGGTGGTCTATTTGCACGACGACCAGTACGGTGTGTGCCATTAACGCCTGCTCATCGGAGACGGCGGTTCCTGTGGTGCCAGGAACACAAGAACTGGACACATCAGCAATGGGGTCGAGTTCTTTTATGGATGAGAGACAATTTAGTCTGACGAGCGATTCTGGACGTATACACATCTGGAGAGAGCAGGGAACATGCAGTCACACCTCCAACATCATCGAAAGGGACCGGTTTGGAGGTGGCGGAGTTCTCGTTTGGGGCGGTATCATGCTTGTTAGCCGTACTGACCTACACATCTTCCAAGGAGGTTCAGTCACTGGTGTCTGCTATTGTACCAAGGTTCTCCTGCCTCATGTGCGTCTGTTAAGAGGTACTGCGGGTCCTGAGTTCCTCTTCATGGACGACAACGCTACACCTCATCGTACAGTGGCTGTCGCAGAAATGTTGAAGAGTGAAGATATTCAACGCATGGATTGGCCCCCAAGGTCCCCGGACCTAAATCCAATCGAACACGTGTGGGACCTTCTCGGGAGACGCTTGGCAGCACGTCACCAGCCGCCAGTAACGATTCCGCAACTGCGATTGGCTCTACAAGAGGAATGGGCCGCGATGCCTCAACAGCTCCTTGACAACCTCGTCCTCAGCATGGACAGACGTTGTTAATCCTGCAACGCAGTCGGGGATGATCATATCTCCTACTAAAGACTGAATTTTTCTTGGCAGCCGCCTATCACATGGACGTTTCTGTCTTCTGTCCAGTTGTGCTCGAAGCTACCTTTTCAATAAAGTGCCTTTGTATCCTTTGGATTCCTTGTTTGGACGGTTTTGCTCACTTGTCCCATATTCTTATACCTTGGGGATTTTATGGTATGATTTGAGTCGATGTGGAGCACTTCTGCACGACGTTACATTCGAAAAACCGTCTCGTCCTTAATTTTTGCACGCCAGTGTGTTAAGGGCTTTGCAAATTTGTTTCTTTTATTGTGTATAATTTTGTTGTATTGTGCCTAAATTGATCATACCCAGATCGTCTGTATTCCTTATTTTCACTAGCTGCTTTGTGTACAGCTTTGTTGTGACTAATTAAAAAAACTCATTCTCTTTTGTAGAGCACTCTAGCCAATATCGTCCGTCAACCATATTATCATCATTCTAGGCTATCGAGCGCGCTGTAGCCCAGATTCTCAGTCTGCCATATCCTCTTTCACAACAGTGCAGAGCGCTGTCATATAAGTGTTGCCTCTTGTCTGGGCAACTCTTTGCGTTTACAGTTGAGCCTCTTTTGTTCTTATTGCGACAATCCTTCAGGCAGCACAATGATCTCTGTCGTTCTGATCGCCGTCACTTTTCTTGGATAGTCTCCTCTTATGAGAAGAGAACGGCACAGCACCCAGAAAATTCTCGTAACGTTTACAACTACAGGGAATGTTTAGACGCAACTACACTTTTCTCGTCGGGCCTTTGAGTTGCTTATCAAAAACGAAGTTCCTTTATATTGAACATAGTGGCTCAGATACGACAAAGGCCAGACTCAGGTCAGAGAAATAAGAGTGCTGGATTGAAAATGCAAGTCGACATACAGGAATTGCACAGAGTAATGCGAACACCACGCTCAAAGACCTGACTTTTAATGCAGCTAGGTACGTCGCAATACGCAAAGGTGTCCACCATTTTTTGGTTGTAATAGCTTTGTTTGAAGCCTCAAGGTCCTGTTTAAGTGCATTTAAAGTGTCTTGTTGCAAAATTTCTTTTAGGATGACGACAAAATGAGCAACCTAACGGACTTCGAAAGAGGGCTAATTGTTGGTGGCCGGCTAGTTGGTGCCTCCGTGACAACAGTCGCCAGGGTAGGGGGGATATCGAGAGCTACTGTGTCTAAAATAGCGTCATGACAGCATACCGTGTTCGTCATTACAGCATATCGTGTTTCGTCTGCGAAACAGAGGAGCGGACGGAAAACGACCCTGACTAATAGAGACAGGAGAGCATTAAAGAAAATTGTTCGCCGTAATAAGACCACGATGCCTAAAATTAGTGCGGAGTTCAATCTGCGTCTCCAGACCCCAGTATTAACGAAATCAGTGCGCAGGGAACTGCATAAACAAGATATTCATGGCAGAGCTGCTGTTGCAAAACCTCTGGTGACACGGGTGAATGCAGAACTGCGGCGACAGTGGTACCAGGAGCATATATCGTGGACTGCAGATGCATGGAAGCCTGTAATGTGGTCGGATGAATCCACATTCATTCTATTCTCTACCGCAGGACGTGTTTACGTGTGGAAAAACACCGTCAGAAGGGTACAACTCAGACTGTCTGCTCCCAACAGTGCAGAATGGGGGTGATTCTCTCTTGCTCTGAGAGGTCATATTGTGGTTTTCAGCAGGTCACCTGATCACCTTGAAAGGACGGATGACTGGCAGGGCGTATGAAACCATTTTGGCTGACCAGGCCCATCTAATGGCTCGGGCATTGTTTCCTGCAGGGGATGACATTTATCACGATGATAACGCCCCAATTCACAGAGCTCGGAATACGCAATCATGATTTAAGGAACATGAAGATGAATTTTCACACCTTCCTTGGCTTCCTCAATCACCAGTGACGTAACTAGCACAACGTGCGCCCCCCGCAAGATTCACTTCAGCACCCCTAAGCACGGTAATTTTCTCAGGATTTCGAACAAGAGGGAGGATTCATTTTTTGCGGTGTGTGTGTGTGTGTGTGGTGGTTGAGAAGGGGTGGGTAGGAAGTCAAGGAGAGTGTCTGCAAAAGTAATGATGGTACCTAGAGCCCGGTAGTTTTAACCTTTTAAATTATAGATTTGACAATACGTGTAATACGTGTAATTGCTTTGTCCAAAAATAAAATAAATCACTTGAAGAAATCTCCCTCTTACACACTGCAGATCTGCGGCTGCTGTGAATAAATATTAACGCCTGTCGTGCACGTAATCCTGAATAAGTGATTGTTTTCCAACATCCTTCACCGGGAATCCCACTGTAGCCTCGCGCTTTTCCTCAGCAGCACAGAGAGAGGGCGATTCGAGAGCGATCGTATTATTTACAACCCATTGCAGAGCAATCGTATTGCAGCCCGAAGTCAAAGAGCCTAACACTTTCAATCTGTAGGACATTCAGTGTTTTAAAAGTGAAAGTAGGCATTTATTTAGACAAAGCTATATACACCTTAAAGCAAAATATGAATCTTTGGGTTAATTATTGTGCGTTTTCGAATTTTTTCATAAAAGTACAACTAGCAGCTGCAGTACGTCCCTTCGTTACCTGCGCCCCCCCCCCCAGCTGCGGGTTCATGCCACTGTCAATCACCAGACTTAAACATCATCGAGCCACTGTGGTATCTCTCAAGGACCTGGAGCAGTTTCTTCTTTAAGAATCGTGCAACATCCCACTAACCACCATCCAGAATTTGTATGAGTCCATTCCAAGGAGGATTCAGGGGTTTTAAATGCCAAAGGTGGTCCCACACCGTAGCAGGTACGTAAAACCATCTTTTCCTAGGTGTTCATATTATTCTGTCCAACCCCTGTAGTTTGGAGTGCCAGACAATGACGTCACAACGAACACTTCCAAGAACAGATAGAGCAAAGCTGAGGGATAGCAACAGATGATCTTATTTGCAACGGGGGTTCTGTACCCAAGCACCAACAGTTTAATGTTTCCATCCAACGCACAGCGAGTATTCAGTTGTTCTGATCAACTCAATGTACATGGGATCGATTCTGCGACCATTTGGTCAGTAGGCGGTTTCTCTAACAAGTAGGCCACTTGCACCACTCTCCGATTATGCTGATAACATTAAGATTCTATCAAAAATATGGACGATATTTCCACCCTTGGTCAAGCCTTTCTCCCTAATGTCTCCAACTCCGGTGCTCGTGTGAACCAAGCAGAACGTAGAGGGCTCTGGTGTGAGACATGAAAAGGTTGTCTCTATCAACCGTGGACTACCCTGTGGTGCTCTGAAAAAAATGGAGTCTGATTAAGTAATTATGCTGCCAGTTATTTGTGTAATTACTCTATCCTTTCAAATAAAGTCACTACCTAGGCACAGTCGTGAACAAATGGAGGGAATTAATATCTTTTGTATGTCCGCTGTCGGACTCTCATCGCCAATACACTGGTTTCGTTGTTTTTTGTGGCATGTTGCTAAAGCGATCACTCCACCAAGCACCATGTTACGTTAACTTCAATGTCCCTTGATACAATATGTCTTGAAAACCACCCTTTGTTTAACAGTTTGCAACCTTGTGTTCCGGCAGGATTTTGGAGATCAAGGACTTGTTTCCCTCAACGATCGGGTCAAGTTTTTTCCCTTCATGGATTCTTCCGTCTTGTTCAGGATCATCAGTCGCGGCCAAACAGACATGTTGACCTCATGATTGTACCTCGAAACCCTTACTTTATCATCTATACCTTTCTTAAGGTGGATCATAATAGCCTGATTTCTCCAACGCTGAATGATTATTAAAAATCTTGCTTCTCCGTATGGCGTTCGTTAACTATTACTAGAGTAACTCTTACTTCTTCGATGGAGCTACTACTTGAACCTATCTTCTATAATTCAAAGGTTCACCCTTCGAACCACCCGTACTTTGCTTATCATGGATATCTGCTAGCGTGGCGATCGTCTCTCAAATTTTCACTCCGTTCCTTCGATAGAATTCATTAAATGATACTACCTATACTCCACCAGAGTGGAGACTAACGTCGTCAAGCTACGTGAATTACAACTGGCTCTACCCTGATTGGGTAACTGACATGGGAACTCCATCACACCCAACGGTTTTACAAGATGCCCCCTTCTTTTGCGTTCAATGTTTCGTCGACTAAGCACTATTCCTTCCCACGATTGGTATCAAGACCTCTTCCTTGTTCGATCTGCCCCATGTCCTATTGAAGCTGTATCTTTGATTTCCATCCATTCGGTTTGGAGGAATACGTATGCTACATTTAACAGAAAACTTGAAAATCACGTGCAGTGCAGGTTCTTACATGGTAAGCTACCTGCAAGGTATATAGATTATTTGAGCTACCTGTTGTTTAAGTGTCATTTGCAGTCAACCGAGTAGTGTTTAGTATATGTATGCTCGCTGGCGTGCAAAAATTAATTTACACTGGCGTGCAAAAATTAAGGACGAGACGGTTTTTTGAATGTAACGTCGTGCAGAAGTGCTCTACATCGACTCAAATCATACCATAAGATCCCCGAGATGTAAGAATATGGGACAAGTGAACAAAACCGTCCAAACAAGGAATCCAAAGCATACAAAGGCACTTTACTGAAAAGGTAGCTTCGAGCACAACTGGACAGAAGACAGAAACGGCCATATGACAGGCGGCTGCCAAGAAAAATCCAGTCTTTAGTATGATCACCCCTGACTGCGTTGCAGGATTTACAACGTCTGTCCATGCTGAGGATGAGGTTGTCAAGGAGCTGTTGAGGCATCGCGGCCCATTCCTCTTGTAGCGCCAATCGCAGCTGCGGAATCGTTGCTGGCGGTTGGTGACGTGCTGCCAAGCGTCTCCCGAGAAGGTCCTACACGTGTTTGATTGGATTTAGGTCCGGGGACCTTGCGGGCCAATCCATGCGTTGAATATCTTCACTCTCCAACAGCTTTGCGACAGCCACTGTACGTGAGATGTAGCGTTGTCGTTCATGAAGAGGAACTCAGTACCCACAGCACCTCTAAACAGGCGCACGGGAGGCAGGAGAACCTCGGTACAAAAGCAGACACCAGTGACTGAACCTCCTTGGGAGATGTGTTGGTCAGTACGGCTACCAAGCATGATACCGCCCCAAACGAGAACTCCGCCACCTCCGAACTGGTCCCTTTCGATGATGTTGGAGGTGCGATTGCATGTTCCCTGCTCTCTCCAGATGTGTATATCTCCAGAATTGCTCGTCAGACTAAATCGGCTGTCATCCGTAAAGAGAACTCGACCCCATTGCTGATGTGTCCGGTTCTTGTGTTCCTGGAACCACAGAAACCGCCGTCTGCGATGAGCAGGCGTTAATGGCACACACTGTGCTGGTCCTCGTGCAAATAGACCACCTTTGTGCAGCCTCCTGGCCACGGCAAAACGCGATAACGGACGTCCAGTTGTCTGTTGGATGGGCCTTGCGATTTCTCCCGCTGTCTGCCGTCTGTCTCTTCTCGCCTGTAGGACAATATACCGGTCGTCCGCCGCCGTGGTTACTCGTGGACGACCACTGCTAAACTCTCAGACAGCTGTTCCTGTCTTTTTGAAATGCTCTCCAAGCTCGTGAAACGATGCTGTGAGCGATCCCGAACTCATCGGCCACGCTAGTCACACTTCGACCTTCTTCCAACTTCCCAATGACGCGACCTCTGGTAAAGTCATTCAGATGTCGTCTACTGGATTGCCTGTTGGTCATATCACACGGTGGCAGCAACTCGACGTCTTTCAAAACGATGTACACCGTGCAATAGCTTTCACCGAATTGCTGAGCGTACACCGCCCGTGTGCTTTAAACCCTTCCGACCCTCCCCCACCCCCACGTCATGCTGCATATACCGTCATGCTGCATATATGCGCATGCCCTACCGTACCGGATCCTAGTCTATCTCCTGAGTGATCTTTCGGTCCGTTCTGTCTGCTCGTTCCGCTGTTATGCTAATTTCTCCTCTTCGTCCTTAATTTTTGCACACCAGTGTATTAGGTCTGCTACTTGTTTATCTTAGGAAAGTTTTAGCATATGTTTGTATGCATAAGCACAATCATACTGAAGAGTGTTACCTCCAACCGTCACATACCTCTGGCCAATTATGCTCTTATTTTTTCGTTCTTCTAAAGCATGTTATCTATACTTTTTAAACATCCATTGACTTTCGGTTCAGTCACCGGATGAATACTTTGCAAAACTGGCACTTCATGTCCAGTTTATCTTTAGATTACGTTCTCGCCTTCAAGCGGACTACCAGTATCCTGTTTTAACTTGTACTACCACACGATGTTAACATCGTGTGGACCTGGGCTTCGACAGAATTCCTTTTTTGATGTTAGCAACTCCAACATTCCGCAGCGGTGACGCAGTAGGCTTATCGCTGGCTTCTGTGCATTCGTTTGAGGTGGGTATGGGTTCGAATCCCGGTGAGGCATGGAAGCTGTGCTTGTCTCACGCATTGGTCCTCTCTCTTCCCTGTAACCAATGTCTCTAAATTATGGAAGAGCGACTGCTTGTAGCCTAATAAATTGATCACACAGTGGTCCTTAAACCTCCAAACAAAAAAAAACATATGTGTTATGAACCGTTAATTTTCTGCTCCTAAAATTTGACACTACTCAGATCTTCTGTAGTACTTTGTTTCATTAACAAATGCGTAAATAGCTTTATTTGACAAATAAAAAATATTTCTGTGTGTGTTGCTGGCGACATCGCTAGGCAGCCACGACATCATCGATTGTAGCGATCCATAAAAGCCATAATTCAAAAACCTGGCCCAGACAATTTCAAACGTACCATTCGTATTCCGGCCTGTTAAATCTTTAAATTTGTAGCCCATCCCGTTGATTTCAGGTTTAATTAATGAATGCGTTGAATTCGTGATGCACGTCGACGTCTTCCGTTTCACTCGGTGACCCTTACATCTTCTTAAGGGCGATTAAAGAAAACAGAAGAAATCACAAAGCTGAGAATGAGATTTAATTAACTCCAACATTTCAAACTTGGGTTTTTCAGTTGAGTGGGAACAGTGGTATGTGCAGTGTTGATAGAGAAGAGAGAGAGAGAGAGACTGTAACATTTCTATTGAAAAATCTAAATGTAATTTCTCTTCAAGCATGTCTATTACGTTGAAATAGACCTTCAAGTGAAAATATAACTAGATTTTTCTTTTACGAAATAAAATTTGGTTTCATTTTAGTTGCTAATATCAATCAGCAGCATGGGACAGTAATGTAAGGTACAACTGATTGCGTCACAAATGAGTCCGTATTTTTTCAGACAGCATGTTTTTACCTTGATCCAGAAGCGAAATGTTAAACTTTCTAGCTCAGGCTCCACTCAGCAGTAGACCGAATCTTTTCTTTACGTTGACGGAAAATGAAAGCCTAGCTCTGTCTACGGGACGGGTTGGGGTCGGGATTTACGAACTGGGTGAGCCCTTTGGAGAACTCTAGCAGAGCGCACTGCCACCGGCATCATCGAGAAGCCACAACATCATCATTCTCCGCAGCCGAGCGTGCTGGCGCCGACTATAACATGCAACCAAAATATAATCATTCTCCAAAGGTCAGCGCGTTGTCAGCATCATCAGTGGGCTTCTACAACATCCTTATTGCCAGCAGCTAAGTGCGCTGTCTACAGGATGGTCAGACAGCTACAACATAAAAAGAGAGAGAGAGAAAGAAAAGCAATCATTCTCTAGAGCCCAGCACGATGCCACCAGCATCAGCGGGCTGCTACCACATAATTATTGTCAGCAGTCAAACGCGCTGTCTCTGGTATTCTCAGGCTGCCATATCATTCTGTATAGCCGAGCGCGTTCTTGGCAGCATCATCATCAACAGGCTGCCGCGTCATCATCATTATCCTTTTTTCGCAGCCAAGTGGGCACTTACCGGCATCATTAGGCTGCAACATCATCATTCTCGACTGCCGAGCGCGCTCCTGCCAGCATCTCCGGGATGCCACAACATAATCACATTTAGTACTTTGCTGCTGGATCAAAGAGAAAGCATGTTGGATGGCAAAATGTGGGACGACTTCCGATGCAATCAGTTGTCTCTTATGTTAACTCTCCAAACTAATGATTCAAATTAGCAAATAAAATGAAGCAAACAGAAACACAAAATCAAATTAAAAAATACACTCGAAAGTTGATTTTCTCGAAATGCTTATACGTATTTAAAGAGACTTATCATTTAGATTTTTAAACATAAATATTCTCGTCTTACAGCCTCTCTTTTACCAAACGCCACGTTACCATCCACTTGAAAAACTGAAATTTGAAAGGCTGAAATGAAATCTTGTTTTAATTGTACGATCTTTTTCTAATGGTTTTGTTGCGCATCTGGCTGAAAATCTCATTAAAAATGCTTATCAAACATTTGAGAGGCAACGCCAAGGACGAGGCCGAGAATGAGATCTCACCGAGAGAACAAGTGCAGTCAAGAAGCTAGCAGCGCACAAATGACAGTTCAGCTTCTTATCGCACAAACACCCTATATTCAATTAATTTCAAAGGTCAATACACGTTATTAACTACTTGCGTGACACATAATTTTTAAGCTGTATATGATAACTAAACGTTCTCAAATACTGATGTTCCACTTCAGGTGAAAACAAAACCTTGCTGCCGGCGTTGAACAAACGAAACCAAGACGCATGAAATCGAGATCACATGATTTCACAATACAGGTGTTTTCATTAAGTATCATCTGACAACGGCTAGTAATGTAAACAATAATAACTTTGCGTTATTCTTCTCGTTCTCATAAAACAAAACAAATCGTCTCACTGACAGCCCTAAATGTTTAATTACACATAAAATGCAAGAGTTACAGAGATCACAGAGTGAATCGGAAGACATGAAAACTCAACACGAGCTGAGCGCATTCTTTAATTTTAACTGAAATCAATGGTCCGGACTACATTAAGAAAGTCTTAAAAACACAAAACTATAAATTGAAAGTCTTAAACGCACCTGGCCGAGCTATAGATTTAAAATTCTGCAACGTTCTAGGCAAATGCCTGGTGTAAAACTTTCTGTTACGGGCCGCACCGGGCTTCTCAAGTAAAAGCCCGCGCAGATCTCTTAACAGTCGGACTTTTAGCAATGAATGGTATCTATTAGACATATCCAAAAGATCTTCTCTCTCGACAAACCTTACTTTCTGTTCGCAAAGCGAACTTTTCCGAAATGTCCGATATTAACGCTAAATGAGTTCGCAAATGCCGCTGACTGCGGCAATCTTCTGCGTCCGCACTTTAATTTGACGTCACAATTTTATTTTATGTATTGTACCTGAGTTTCGTGCATTCTTTATCTCGCTATAAAGGTTCACCTGTACGCTATTTGCAGCCACTGGCCCCAGAGAGGGGAGGGCGCTAACAGCGAAAGGACAAACACAGCACCAATGTCTTGCCTCGGAATTTGAACCCAAAGTCAGACGAAGGAGTAAAAGATGTCAGAATCACGAGTGTCTTTCTTTGTTTCTTTGAAGTCGTTTCTTTACTTACGGAAGCGTTTTAAGTGAATATGAGCTGACAAGTCATAACAGGTGGGCAACACTACTGTGTAACTGAATGTGTACACTTATCTTGAAATCAGGACATGGTAAATGAAATTACCTTATCATCGCACGCCTGTGTTGGAACAATATTTTTCGGGCTTTCCTTCAATAATTTTTTCTTAGATCATTAAAAAGTATTAATAGATACACAAAATATAAATATATATAAAACATATCTTGTATGACGTAAACTTTCTCATGTCTTTCTCTTCACTACAAGACTTCCTTCCCCAAACATATTGTCTCCTTTAGCACTAATGATTCATTTCCCAACTTCAGTCCACCTTACTCTAGGTCTAACACAGAATTTTACACCTGCTTAGACAATATTTTATTTCTCCCCATGCACATGTCCAAACTTCCCCAATATGCTATCGTTCACTTTCTCTTCTACTAAAAAAGTACCCAGCTCCGTTCTACTGTCTTTTTTAGT
The DNA here is from genome assembly GCA_039090855.1 of Macrothele yani. Classification (NCBI taxonomy): domain Eukaryota; kingdom Metazoa; phylum Arthropoda; class Arachnida; order Araneae; family Macrothelidae; genus Macrothele; species Macrothele yani. Next base: position 57,216,399 of record CM076998.1, on the reverse strand, counting down.
AATTCTACTTTGCCTCTGAACTGTCTAATTTGTCCGATTTTTCACTCCCCCTTGTCTGCGGCTTCCGCATTTCATAAAAAGCCCTCTTTTCCTTTGTCCAGCGCCCCTGCGATGACAAAGGACTGGTCCAAACGATACATTTTATGCAAGGTATGTTTATTCACCGACCTCACTGAATGAAAACACTTTTATCGAGATGATAAAATGCTTACAAGCCTTTCCAGATCCAATTGTCTAGTACCTTACCAATCCTCAGTTAGACAGCATTTCCCTGAGAGGTATTAGACATGCCACTCAGATTCTGAAGTGCCTCTCTTTTCCAGCTCTACTGCCTACAGAGTTTCCTTTCCTGGTCATCAAGCAACTTACAATCAAGATCCTTTCATCACCGAACATCTGAACGGAGAACAATACTGAGCGACAAGCACTTAGCTTTCTGTACCTCACTCCCATGTGTCTTTCCTATCGGCAACCTTGATCAAATCTCCTGGTTTCCTTCTTCTAAAGGCTGTTTAAAACCTGCGGTCAGACACGCCCATTCTAAAATCCTCTCCAACATCATTCATTCAACTTCTGAGTGAAAACATTTTTACACTGCTGGTAAAAGACTTTCCTGCCTTTACTAATTCAATTGTCCAGTTCCTTGTCTAGCTTCCTAGTTTCATCAGTGTAATCACACCAGGAAAGGTAATTAAAACCTGTTAGCTCTTGTAGACTCTTTCCTTGAATTATAAATTTAGTTACTCTTGGGTTACATTTAGAACCACTAATTCAGGTTTATCAATGATATTCGTCCCAAATCTTTCATAGGTCATAATTTGCTTATTGACGTCATGCCACAAATTTCCTGTACTGTTAGACAACAGCACTAAGTCACACAGAAAAACCTACGTCAATGCTTGAAATACCATGAATTTTTATTTAACAATCACTATAGATCACAAAGGATGAAATGCGGAAACGAACTACATTCCTCTCTTATCCCAGAGATCATTTCAAATCAGCTGAATAATAAACTCCTTTTCATCCTGTCTCTTGAAAACCTCTCGATGTACAAGCTCGTGATTGATTTCAGCAACCTGTTTTTCACTCTATAATTTAACAGCTTTCTCCAAAGCTTTTCTACGCCCAATAAACACAATGCATTTATTCATCCATTCACTTAATGAAAATTTTCAGAAAGTTGCCTGAGAATAAATATATTATCCTGGCATCCTGTTCCCACTCCTAGGGCCCCAATACCTTCCAGATATTGCCCACTAGCTCGTTGCTCAAAATATCTGAGTACATACCTTTCAAAGAACGCTCTTTCAAGAAGATTTGTGCCCATCAAACTGTATGAAAAGCAAAGTTTTGAAGTGAGAGTACATAATTTGCCAAAAGAAAATTTGTTTTTCATTACTGTCCCATTTCCAAATTTGTGTTTCATTGGATATTTTTTTTTATTTTAAACGATCGTTTCAATGTGTTAATGCATAATAACGAAATATGTTCAATGCAATCATAAATTTCATAAACAAAAAGCTACGTTCATTTAATCTGTTCTATTACGTACTTTTTTAACATATGGTTGTGTACATTTTGCTACACATTAAATAAACAATCCTTCCTCCTCGTGAAAGAAGTAGTTTTTCTTTCAGCTTTCTGAACAATTCATTTTGTTAACATACGCTTAGGTTAAGGATTTTAGGTAAACTGTTTAAAAAACGAGATTACACAAACGATGTGCTTATGTATTTCTAAAGTGGTCTATGAATTCCAACGAAATCTCTTCATTTCGTTCTCGTGTAAGGTGTAATTTATTTATTTCAGTTTTCTGAATAATTCATTTTGTTAACATGCGCTTATGTTAAGGGTTTTGGGCACACTGTTTAAAAAATGAGATCTCACAAGCGATATGTTTGTGTGTTTTTAAAGTGGTTTATAAATTCCGACGGAATCTTTATTTCGTTTTTTTTTCTTTTCTTTCATATTGTTTTTTGAGAAGAGTACTGAAATTACTCTTATCATTAAGTATTCTGAGGTTCTTGACAAAAAACTCCGGTTCTGTCATTTGAACCCCCTTTTTTTCCTTTTTATTTTTTACCTTTCAGAATTTCTTCAATTTTTCCCATCCATTTGCAATTAATTTACGTTTTACTCGTTTTTGTTACATTTTAATCTTTTATTTTTGCTTATAACTTTTTGTACTTAAAATGGTCAAAAAAAAAAAAAATACAGAAGCAAACAAACAAATTAATTTACATTGTCAACTTCACGAAACTATTTTTTTTACATTACGTTTTGTGTTTTATCTATTTTTTTTTGCAAGTTGTTTGCTTATTATTTCTCCAGCTACATTTTAATCATTTCATTTCTATTACCTTTTTTTAACTTGAAAAAAAAATTAAAGAAATCGCTTTGCTCAGTCAACTTTAGGAAATTCAATGTGAAAAAACACTCATAGATATAAATTATACCTTATACAAATTCTAAACTTCAATTAAAAATTAAGGAGAAGAATTCCTTAATTGCCCAGTTAAATTCGGAAAACAAAAAGAAAAAAGGAAATGGTACTTTTGACGTGTTGTTTATCATTGGGAAATTTATCGTGAATTTTTCTCTAGACAATATTTATTGTTTTATAATTCATTTCATTTTAACGAGAAACTTATAATTATGGGATTTTTCCTAGAAAGTTAGTTGGCAAGGTAAAAAAGAAAGGAAAGAAACACAAAAATGAAACCCAGTGGAGGTTTAGAGGAAGAAAGTCTCAGGGAAAGAGATGTATAAAGAAAGAGAGCAATGGGACAAATGAAGAGGGGCAGTTGAAGGGGAGAGAAACAAGAAGGAATGGGTGAAACGGAACGAAGAGGAAACAGAAATAAGCACAGAATAGCGGAAATAAGTAAGAAATAGAAATGAACAGAAAAAAGCTGGAAGAAACGTGCATGTAATAGAAGACAGAAAGCGAGAGGAAAGAGATTTTGATATTTGTGTGTGGGGCATGAGGCCAAACTGGTAAGGTAATGAGAAGATACGGTTCTACCTGTTCTTGTCAAAATTCTGGTGCCAGTCCCATCCAAGTGATGTTTCAATCCTCACTGACCAAGTACATTTAAACAATGTACAAACATTTTCCAGCAACATTCCTCAGAATGTTTTCAGATTACTATTCTACAGAATAGTAGGATTGCCAGTGAGTATTTACTCCAAGAACTCGGATGTACTTGATACCAGCGTCTCAATAAGCAGCAGGTGCCCGCAGCAACACCGATTCCAGTCGCCTTGACCTCCGTCAAATATGAATCAATCTACGATTTCCACAGATTTTTTTAAGCAGGAACTGTAGTTTACTGCAAGTTTTTTTCAGGAATTATTAAAAATACGGAAAGTTTTGGTAAATAGCATGGACAAAAAATGTATGTACATATTTGCTTTTTTTAAATTTGCATTCTTGGGAAACATGTAATTTCTTTTGATTTTATAAATACTAAAAAACTCATTTAAATCGATTGTTTTCCGCCTGAAGCCTAGAAAATTAGAAGCCCTAATGTCAAAAATCTCATTGTGAAGACAAAACACATAAAAACTTAACTATAAGAAAAGCCTGTATATAACGCATAACTATAACAAAAGCATATCTAACTATAAATGTCACAATATAAATGAAACTTTACTTTTCATGCATGACATTACCCCCTTTTCCTCTGATGATCTTAGTCAATACGATCTCATTAACCCAGACCCTGACCTTGAAGTTATCTTTCCCCACTACTAACCTCTCCTCGGCGCCCAATCTACCTCAAACTCCATAAGCTCCTGCGCCCTCTCCCCTAACCGCCTCAACTTAACCCTCTTCGCGATCCGCCTCAACCTAAGCTTCCTGACCTCCTCAGCTATCCGCCTCAACCTCTCCTTCCGCCTACGCTGCTCCATAATCTCCGATGCCCACCCCTCGAGTCCCGCCATTACTACTTCAAAAAATTCGAAAAGACCCATATTTACCTTATCTTTATCTTCACTTCTTGATAAAATCCTTGATCACTTCTGCCGCAAACCTGTTCGTTCCGAAGATCAAAACAGACTGAATTTTTTTTTCGGAGAATTATGATCACCTGACTTTGTTGACAATGACGTATGAATTTTTAATTGTTACGTTTGGTTTCCTTGGTGTTGCCACACAGGCTCATTGCTTAAGTAATATATTGCGCCCAGCAGAATAGCGATTGTGACGTCATCCCTGCATTACGTTTAAATACGGCATTTATAAGCCAGCTACACCTTCACAGGATTCCACATTTTTTCTGTTTTGATGATATAAATGACTATTTTGTTTCACGCACTAAATTGCTTTTTTTATATAAGCTGCTGAATTTCTACTCTCACGATTTAAAAAATTAATCTATTAAGCAGGTGTCGAAGGTATTTATTTCCTAGATGTGAGAGGATTTTTAATTTGAATCGATTCCGTTAACGATTTCTTTTCAGAATAAATTCATCAAAGTTCCGAATAAGTTTGGACGGCAGTTTCGATATCAGAGAGCTTTTCCAGAATGAATTCCGTTATCAGTCTTTCATACAAAAAATGCTAAAGCAGTTCAAAAATACAACCTCAACTTTTCAAATGCTAAATACACAGATATTGTAGCGAATCACGAATCAGACGATTTAACTTCAGGTTCGGGAATGAAGGGTAACTTACTGTTTTTCCAGACTGCAACCCACCCCATAATAATTGCAAAAGAAGAAGCTAAAACAGCATAGCATGTTGACAACGGCAGCTCCTTCGATAAAAAAATGGCTGAACACGCAGCAACAATAATTCCAATGAGTGCTACGGAGGTAACCTGAAGTGCATGCAATAACATTAACAGTGGACGCAAAGCTAAGTGGAAATTCAGTCTCACTATTCGGTGGCCGAGTGATTAGAGGCGCTGATTCCTGGCTAATCGTCTGAACTGGGCTCAGGCCCCAGATGAGGCCCTGATGGCGTAGTGGTTCCATGCCACTGGCCTTGTTCCCTACCGGGAACCCGTGGCTAGAGGAACTCAATCGCTTATAATCTTAGACGATCACGGCGGTTGTTAAACCAAGAGAGAGAGAGAGAGAGACATAAAGAAATAATGTTTTTTAAACCTTTGAAGAATTTTGCATGAGACGATATCCAATTAGAAAAATACTTTTAGCACCTAAAGAAACGGGAAAATGTTACTACAAGTTTACAATGACAGACGTCTGTCCGAAGTCAGAAGCAAAGAAGATTTTTTAAACTTATGATCATTTTCGAAGAAGACATTAGCAATGATGTGGAGTCAATTTTCTTTCAGTAGAAGGTAGCACGCAATGATCATAGCAGCCGTTGTGAGCAAGCGTAGTTTGCTTTGCTTGTTTGGCGATGTGTTATTTGTCGTGCGTGCTGTTGCTTGCGTTGTGGTAGAGTTCGGAACATGGCTTCCTGCTCACGATGTAAAAATCTATGGCATGATTTATATGACCTTTCTAACAATCGCTTCAAACTCGTGGATTTTCTTGCTCAACATACTACTATACAAACATGCTTTATTTATATAAAGACAGACAAACAAAAAAATCGAAAAAACATTACGTTGATTACTGGTACGAATTCTTATGCAAGCAGACATATCCTAACCATGGCGACAGAAATTCTTCTTGGCCGCACTGGTGGCTGAGTGGAACGAAGCATTAGCTTCTAATCATTCGTCTGAGATACGTAGTTCAGAGTTCGAATCCCAGGTGAGGTATGTATGGATGGTGTGTTTACCTTAGGGCCCTAACAGAAATTGAAAGGGACACTGATGATGATGGGTCTCCGCCTTCGTTTGAGGTCTTTTCAAGTGTACTCTCCAAATGTGGTGCTCCTTCAGAACCTCTCAATCTTGGAGATTACTATCAGTTTTGCACCCACACCACGAACCTGGCTGTTTCCGTTCACTGGAACCAGTAGCCCCAAATTTGGGACGGGCGACTGCAAATCGCCCATTGAGTTGTCCATAGTGGTCATCACCCCCCTCCCAAGAAAAAGAAAAGAAATGTCATTTGTACTATTTTTGGCAATCTGTATTCTCCTCCACAATATCAGCTGACAGAAAAAGGTCCCACTTCGTTGCATGACATTTTCTTTAGAAATGCTCATAAGTTCACAAAATCTTCCTTTCCACTCATTTCGGACAGATGTTTTTCATTTAGTAATATTCTCCGTCTCTTAAAGCGATAAAGTGCTTTTTCAATAATAGTCTCCTGCATAACTACCAACATGGCAGCCCATTATCTTGGTACAGAATTTAAAAAAAAATGACTCAGGATTCTTTTTGAGGAATTCTGCCCGCCATCTTGAATTTTCTGACCTAGGGCTAAGACAGAGTTGTTTAATTTGTAATTTTCGAAAAAAAAAAAAAAAAAAAAAAAAAAAAAGGAAGGAAGGATTTTTCGTAAGTAAACTAATACGTGACAATAATTTAAGGAGTGAAAAGTTGTCAATTAAAGTATCTAATTGAAATAGTTTGCCCTTTTTTCCCACTCGGGCGTTAACCAGTCCTTAAACAATTTGAAGATACACAGCAATCTATTCCCAGATTGGGGGCTTTGGTTTCTGGGGGAAGACAATGTCAGTGTCGTGTGACAAACAGACCGTCCTGCCTCAACCGAGGTTCTGGCTCAGTCTTGATTTGGGATACTAACTAGAATCTCGGCTTTTGAACACGCGAGCACTCAGAAGGGCTTCCAGAAAATTGCTTATTTTAAAGTAACTGATGACTAACTACGTCGTTATTGGGGCTTTTTGAAACTGAAGAAGCTACAACTCGATTAATATCATACATATATTCATGATACAATTGTTTTTAAGTTTTTCTGTTTGTGAGACCCATTTTAGCTCGGCACATGTCCAGACCACATAAAAATTAAAAATGGCGCATTGTTGACGGATGCACTTCCGATATTTGCTACTTTCGAGCAGTTCCCAAGTTCGTATGTACCGTTACATAGTGTTTCCATACAACCGGCTCACACTGCCCATAAAGTGGCAAACGAACGAGCTCCGCATAAATTTTACGCACAGTATTTTTTATAGAAAATTAATTCCGAAACTCACAGGGATTTTTTATCCCCCCCCCCAAAATTCGAATTCTTATGTGCGGTGTGAATGCAGAATAATAATACAATATACGCGGGACCTACTGTATTACAATTATGCACCTGATTCCATTCTTCCTGCATTCTCGCGCGCTCGCCTAACTGTGTAGTTGCACTTCACTATATCTAAAATTGTTCCGTGCTCCTTTCCTATATAATATACTTTAATCTTAAGCTTGCTATTTCTAAGAGCTGTTGAATACCTGGGGTCAGACGCTGCCTTCCTAAACTCCTTTACACCATGATTAATTGCTAAAATTTAGCTTTAGGGCAACCATTACAGTGAACATTAGGAAGAGATAAAGAACTCTTGCATTAAACTGCTATAGCCAGTTTAAAAATTTAGCTGTAAACAATCAGTTGTATTTACTATTCTGTTCTGGACACTTTCACTCTTGAACTGAGTTTAGGTTTTTGTAGGCTAACATTCTGCTGTCTGCATTTTGATCTTCGCATCATTGTAATCGCTAACCACATGTCTCTAATTCCGCATTAACTTCCGGACTATACTTAGCCCAAACACAACTGACAAACAATATTAATTTAAGCCTAACTTCCTAACAACGGTCACTTTTTCCAGTCAGAGAGGTGACCTTTATCCAGAGGTCTCACTGTATATTCTTTTCAAAATAACACCTAGCTCCAAATCATATTGTTTCTTGTTTGTCCTTCGTTCTTATTGTCTTCCTCTAGTGGCGGAATCAGTTGCATTTCCCATTCGATCTGGGTGTGAATCGGCTGCATGTAAACATTGCGCAGCGATACACGCGAACTTGGGAACAATTTGAAAGAGGTCAAAATCTACAGTTTTCTAGATGTAAAAGGAATTTTCAAGATATAAAACGTTGAAAAAAGGACTACAATTTTAGAAATTTAATCATTTGTCGACAGAAAAGACAGTAAATAAACATCTGCTACTATGTTGTTTCATAAATCTTTTCTTAGAAATAGTTCTACTAAGTTCCCAACTGATTTTCACGGGCGCCATTTAAGCAATGTATTATTTTACATTTGAAAATAAATTTCGGCATCAAGTAATTACCCTAAATTTAGTAATCAGGGATTAGAATCTTGTTAACTTACTAACAAATGAGGAAGCGTCAGCGAAAATTACGTTTCGGAAAATTATGAAAGTCTGAACGTTGTTACAGTTAATCATACTTACCTGGAAAAGATCAATATGTTGATTTAAAATGTAAAAATTCATAACTTGTTACGAGCGCGTGTAGGTGTGACTTGATTTGAATCAAGCGCGTAATCACGTTCTGTTCTTTAATCATGAAAACTCGCCAGATCTCGGACTTAAATTGTAATGCTTATTTCAAAAGCGTCTAGACAATGCACATTTTTAACAGCTAATAAAATTTAACCAGAACAATGTTTTGTGAGATCTAGAAAGAAAATATATTGGTTGAACATTTTGTTCCTTCAGTATCACTTAACTTGTAATTCAGTGTAAACGATTTTTTTAATCTATAGGCCGAAACCGTTCCATTGAGTTCGCAATACCAGCCAACCGCAATAACGCTTTAGGAGAAAGCCTAGAATCTACGTCAGTGGTTCAAAACCAGGGGAAGATACACACACATGTGATCACCCAAAATGACGGAATTTCGTGCGCATTGGTTTTTAGTGAAAAATTTATTAGCCAATTGCGAAATCATTTACATTCTAAATGATATACCCATACACTATCGTACTATTAATATCTGGGCACCTCTTTATTGATAGTGAATTCAGTTCTACCCGATCACCACGTCACAGAACCCGACTACACTCAGTAGACAAAACATTAGAGATAGGAATTATGGGCATTGACATTGACATCCCCCACGCAGAGTGAAACAGACCCAAACTGAACGCAGGCGATAAATAGGCAAACAGCATAGCTTCACAACAGTGCATCGCAATCAAGCTGACCGCAGTCTTGGTCATAGTGTTGAAGGAAATGAAAGCCAACGATGGGAAAACGGAATTTGATTTCAACCTTTAAAGAAATAAAGTGGCCCATCTCGGACTCTAATGTTGCAACCAGGCTAGTCGGTTTCGGCTGTAATTAATCAATGCATCCGGTGGTGCATGCACCTCCATGTCTTTCGTTTTACTCAGTGATCTTCGCCATCTGATTATTTAACGTATCCGGTGGTGGACGCACTTCCGCGTATTTTGTTTCACTCAGTGATCTTCGCCATCTTATTATTTAACGTATCCGGTGGTGGACGTACTTCCGTGTATTTTGTTTCACTCAGTGATCTTCGCCATCTGATTATTTAACGTATCCGGTGGTGGACGTACTTCCGTGTATTTTGTTTCACTCAGTGATCTTGCCATCTGATTATTATTATTTAACGCATCTGGTGGTGGATGCACTTCCATGTCTTTTGTTTCACTCAGTGATCTTCGCCATCCGATTATTTAACAAGTCAATCTTCGTTTTGTGAGTCGAAACGTTTTTCGTTGACCCAGAAGCAAAATGCTAAACCTTCCAGCTCATGCCTGGCCGGAGGGTCTTGTCGGGCTCGGACTTTACAGGCCAGACCTGACTCGTGCAGACCTGTACGGTATGGATCAAGTTTTTAAAATTTCCAGTGAAATGGCGGTACTTCGTAGCTCCAGAGTTTCCCTATGACATTTCGACAAAAGGATTTATGGCATTTTTGAAACACCGATGCACACAGTAAAGTTCAATGATGACGTAAGGTGTTTTGATTTAACCTCGCATTAACAGTTACGAAAATGGAAACCTATTTAATTTAATTTATTAAATTTTGATTCGATCAGGATTAGAATGAACACTGAAAGCAAAGATGCGCTTCAAGTGATAGCACCTAGATTAACAGTCCCCCTCCGAAAAATAACAACAACAAAAAAAAAAAAACAGAACGAAAGATAGAATATGAGATGATTTCAATATCGGAATATTGATTTCCAATAAGTGCGCTCTTAAGTAAAAGGAATGTCATTTCGATATCACGAACATCATAAGTTTTAAGTGTCCTTCGTACTGAACAGAGTGAATATTCGATATCTAAGTGATAAATTATTCCGTTCGCTAGCTGAGTTTTGCATCAGTAAAATAATAATTCAGCTCCGCATCATTGCCCAATTATTCTAGCAAATATAGGCAACGTCTGTTTGCTGATCTTATGATTCTTTGATAGAGTTTGATTGAATTTTACTCAATCGTTATGTCAACATAAATCAATTTCTGAATTGTTTTCTAGCAACTTTAACCATTAAAATCTGTTTCACGCATATACGCAGAGTTTTCGCAAAAAGCAAATCGCCTCTTTTTTACATTATATTTTGTACGAATCTTGAAAATGTTCATAATCAGAGATTGTGTGATCGATACTCTCCATAACAAAGGTGATTTCACGTCACTTTAACATGAAGTCCCGCTAGTGAAGGCTGATCATACCCAGCAGAAATGCATACGATAACATTTGAAGTTGAACGATTTTGGAACAAAGCATGCGATAAAGACAGATGAAGTATTGCTGTTATAACGGAGATGTCCAAACGTGTTTTAGTTACGCGTCTGTTTTTTGAAAGGAGACAGCTGCGGAAGGAGTCATTAGACTGCCGACCCAAAGCTGAAGCGGTGGTGAGAAGAATATCTTCTGAACTCTTGTAGCGGACTGTAGTTGCTATAAAATACATGTATTATTGCAGACGCTCTGATCTGGACTCGTCAAGCTTTTTAATTCCTAAGAAATACGTGAAGAACAGATTAACCACGAAAATGCATTATTACAGTAGAACCCACATATAATGAGCCCGTATTTAACGAGATCTCGGACTTAAACGAACGAAACTTTTGTTTGGCAAAATTTTAATTCAAAGCTAATTTCATCATTTCTAAGGAACGAAATTTAATAAAGTCCTCGTATTTAACGAGGGAGAAAAAAACCGAAGATGATCACTTTTATCAAGCAAAGCAACAAAATTTAATGAAATCCCATGTTTAACAAGGCAGAGAAAATCTGTTGCGCAATGTCTTCGAATGAGAGAATAGAAATGGTGGCATACAGAACCAAATTCCAACAGCACAAGGAATCTTAGTGTGCTAGTTGAAGAATGTTAATAGAGAAGCAATGGGGCGAAAGTATATCAAATGCAAGTAGTGGAAGGGACTCTGCCCTCCACTCACTCCAAGGGGCTATGCTTTGGGTGTATCGCATCAGTAGAGTTGAAATTGCTACAGCACAGCAGAATCTTGGTGTGCAAGTGGAAGAATGTTGATAGAGAAGCAATAGGGAAGGAATACATCAAGTGCAAACAGTGCAAGAAAGTCTCGCCTCCACCCACTCCAAGGGGCTATGCTTTGGGTGTATCGCATCAGTAGAGTTGAAATTGCTACAGCACAGCAGAATTTTGGCGTGCAAGTGGAAGAATGTTGATAGAGAAGCAATGGGGAAGGAGTACATCAAATGCAAACAGTGCAAGGAAGTCTCTCCTCCACCTACTCCAAGGGGCTATGCTAGAGTTGAAAACAGGCCACCTATTCCTTCGGCGAAAAGAGGATGGATGGTATCACGCGCATGTAAGTAGATTTCTGGGCGACAAATGCACAGAGAGATAGGTGAGTAATGGAACGGGGATGTAGCTAGAGCGGAAACAGGAGATAACAATTTCTGGTATCGAGTGCATTTCTCCTTCCAGCTTCCAGGTGAGCGTTGCATTGAGAGGATTGGTATACTGCAATTACTTCATGTGAGTTGAGTAGTTAAAAAGTGGTCATTCTCATGTGGCCGTCAAGTTGAATGCACTTGAAATATTTAACAAATTATCTTTAGTGCCAATGTAGTTAATTAATTAAATCTTTCAAGTATGTCCAGTTGTTATGGATATAGTATATGAACATATATGCAAATTATATGTATGCAAATTTTACATATTTTCACCCCAAAAACAGATCTCGCGTTTCCTGGTTTCAACGAGGTTTTCTGTCGGTCCCGAGCTCCTCGTTATAAGCGGGTTCTACTGTACTTCCAAAATATTTATTTTGACGAGAAGTGATCATAATTTAGCGAATCTATCACGAAATACATGGACGTCGCTCAAGACGTTCTGTGCGCACTGCGCGTCTATTCCAGAATTTTTTTTTCTGCTGCTTTTTCGCGTTAAACAATAGAACCCGCTTATAACGAGGATCTGAGGAGCCGACAGAAATCGTCGCTAAATCCATTTTTTGGGCGAAAACTGTAAAATTTACATAAGTGATAATATGTACATGCGTTTATATTACATATTCATAACAACTGGGTATGCTTGAAAGATTTAATTAATTAACAATATTATTACTATGATTAATTAATTAAGTGTATTCAACTTGACTACCTCGTGGGACTAACCGCTTTTTAATTACACAACATACATGAAGCAAAAGCAGCACCGATCCTTCCAATGCATCGCTCATTTGGATGGTGAAAGGGGCAATGCACTGGATTCCAGAAATTGTTATCTCCAGTTTTCCCACCGACGACATCCCCGTCCCAGAAATCCACTCACATGTTCGTGAGGCCACCCATCTCTTTTTACTTAGGAGTAGATGTACTGTTTTCAACTCTGCTAACGCGATACATTCAAGGCATAGAGTGACAGCGTAGCTTGGCTAGGCTCCTCACTCATGTCGAAAGAGGCACCACGTCGCCTTTTGTCAGGATCGTAAAAATCGTGAGGGAATCATTCCACACTTAAATAGGAACAATCATCACAGGTGGCGGATCCTCGGCTTTTTGCCGTGACCTTGAAACAGAGTGCCAGAGATAGGGATGGAAGACAAAAACCTCCAAAAACACCAGGCAAGTGAAATCAAATGTGAAGCTGATGTTGACCGATGTTAAAGGCAGTGGTCCCGGTAAGTTTTTGGACAGGAAGTAAAAATACTTCTCACATGATTTTCAAGAAGTAATTTGTGATTTCTAGAAGTAGCACCCCACTCCCCTCAGTTTGAAAACGTCCACCTTAAAAATCAACAGATACCGTAATGTCAAGCAGTTTTTTGTTGTCCTTCGCAAATAACACGCTTACTCATATTCTGAGGTTTCCCTAAAACATCGAAGTAGAAAAAAAAAACCATTTAAATTGTAAGCAACGGAAATTTGACCCCACCCACCAAGTTCTTTTACATACAGAACGGCTATTACTTTTTAACAACGCTGTCCTCAAACCTTTGGAACACTGGGAAAAAATGTTGCCTTCCCCTCATTCCGTTCGGGCTTGCACGCAATCCCCCCCCCCATACAGCCCTTTTGTAGCCCTTGCGTTTGCCGGGCATTCTCCTCTCAAGTTGTGAAATAGATAACGCATTTTTTTTCATACATGCCTTGGGCCTTTGTGGTCGTGTTTTCCTGCAGCCCAAGATGAAGAGAAGTTCGGGGGGGGGGAGTAATTACGCTATCGATGACGCAACTGCTATGTTGGACAGTCGAGATAAAAAAATAATAGCAATGATAATAACCGTGAAAAATCCTAGAGTTCGGTTTTTAAATCAGGTTGGGCCGCCCCGGTGACGCAGTGGTCTAAGCGATGGTTTATGACCATTCGACCGGGAGGGGTCCGGGTTCAAATCCCGGTGAGGCATGGATGTTGTGTTTGTCTTAGGGCACTGGTTCTCTCCCTTCCCTGGAACCAGTGGCCCTAAATTAGGGACGGGCGACTGCTTATAGTCCACTGAGTTGCTCACGGTAGTCGTTAAACCTTCAAAAAGAAAAAAATCAGGTTGAATAATTTTTGGTGCAGTAAAAATACGCTTTGATTTTTCGTTAGGAAGTAATTTTTGTTTTTGATTCGTGAAATACGCCTGTCCAGGCGTTAACGCGATCGCTAAAAAGGAGATGATGATTCTAGTAGTTGCTCCGACTGAGCAGGCTGTAAATCCAAATTATTGGACAGAGGTTTGGAAAAGACAAACAAAAATTATTCTGCACAAACGGTTACAACAATAGCAGTCGCAATCCTGCAGTTGCATCATAATAATGCACAATCACATTCAGCATGGTTGATGTTTGAGTTCCTGACGAAACACTAAATTTAAATGGCACCACACCCGCTTTATTCACCTGATATGACCTACGTCCGTTTTATTGTTTCCCAAATTCACAGTATATTTTAATGAATTGAGAGCGCAGACAGGATCATCGAGAATGAGACAGAGATGCTAAAAATAGTCCCAAAAGTAGATTTCCAAACGTGCTTCATGGAGTACCCGTAATGCCGAGACCACTGAAGTATCTCAGAACTCTATTTTGAAGGAGATGCATTAGGTTAGCTTTAAGTGTTTAGTATTTTAGGTTACATAGTCGAGGTATTTTGTCAATACGCCTCGTAGATTATGATGATAAAATATTTGAATCAGGCTTTGAGTGGGCGATAAGTTAGGCTGATAACTACCAAAGTTTAGGGTCATGGTTCATGTGCAAAGTAAGACAATGCTGCTGTTCATTCTGCAATTTTGGTAGTCTGCAGTCAGTACAATTGCATAAGGAATGGGTGACTTCTAGTGAAATAAACTTTCATGAAGCTCACAAAATAATGCCAAATAAAATAAAATAAAATAAAATAGATACACTGACAGGACAGAAAGTAAAATTCGGAAAATACAGACTGTATCTTAAGTGGGGCTCAACGTTTGCTTCGGTACAGACCAGCCCTCATTCTTTGGTTTTCAAAACTTTTTCCATGAATTCCGGCTTACTATTGTATATCTTTATGAAAGCTCATTATACCTCTAGAATTTAAATTAAAATTCAGAATAATTATTGAGTACAACATTTTCTTAATATCATATATACCGGTCACAAAAAGTTAGGAATACTGGTATGGAATTAAGAATATATACATCTAACTCGTAACGCGCGTTGAAATAACACCAGTGAGGCTACTCAATACAAACGATAAAAAGTATCATGAAAGAAATACGGCATTACACCATATAATACAAATTTTGAAGATGACAATCCGATTTTTGGTGTAAATGTGACAAGGACGGTAAGTCAGATAATATCCGAAAATTTGAAAATTTCATCGTCCCAGATAGCACGCGGGTATGCTAACCACTACGCCACTCAGAATGACCAAATCTCAAGTTTCCAATTAATTTGAATATAACCATCAGAGGATTCCCTAGTCGAAGCATTCATGTTTGAGCGAATCTGGAGGTTAAGAATTCTATCCCGTGATTGCCCGGAGAAGCCGATAAATCATGAAATCAAGTTTTCGGATATTATCTGACTTACCATCCTTGTCACATTTACACCAAAAATCGGATTGTCATCTTCAAAATTTGATAAACAGTATGTTTACAAAAACAATTTATTTTGCAATTTATGTGCACAACAAAGTGGCACTGCAATAGAGACAAAATGGTAAATTCGGAGAATGTCCGCACCTCTGGATTTCAACACCGGGTGACACCAACTCTCTGTCTAAAAACGTCTTGACATTTGCGAGGAATACTTGCTATTGTATTATTGATGAGTATCTGGAGCAGTTCGTTCCATAACAAAGTTACCACGTTTCGGAAGTCAAGTAGTGTTCTGGGGTATGGAACGTGCTTATCCAGACGTCGCTGCACAGCGTCCCAAATGTTCTGAATAGGATTGAGGTCAGGAGACCTCAGAGGCAGTTGTAACGATTCAGTCCCATGATTTTCCATCTCCTGAAGCACGCTCCAAGCACGGTGACTGGTTGCGTTGTCACGGAGAAAACCGAATGCATGCCAAATGGCCGTGTGAAACAGTGTTACAATGGGCACAATGATCTCATTTCGGTACACTGAGGCATTCTTCTTGACTTAACAAACATACAAGAAAGTACGGCTATTAAAACACACACCTGTCCAGACCAGAACTGACTGTCGCAAGTAAGGGTGGACGGACTACACATACACTGAAGAGCAATTGAATTAGAGACAGCTGGCGTTATGCAAATGTGGAGCTGTGGGCGGCCCTGTAAACGGAAACGTCATGACATATGCAGCGATCCGACAATATAAGGAGTGATGCGACGGGAATCAGTAAGAGTCGGACGCAATATGGGTAAGACGAAAGATCTAAGCGCATTTGATCGTGGGCAAATTGTCGGGCCCTACGAAAGGGTCACTCAATCTCGGAAGTCGCGCAGGCACTGGGATTTTCACGAGCCACTGTGTCACGGGTGCACCGTGAGTACATCGAATCCGGCAAAACCATCCCTGTAAGGGTCAACTGCCGTGGACAACAGCGTGTGGATGAGCGGGGTCATCGTCGGCTAGCTCGCATTGTAACAGCGGATAGACGGGCCACATCGCAAGAAATCACTCGGCAATTTAATGCTGGTGCACAAAAACGTGTAAGCAGTCACACCATCTAGAACCATCTCCTCTCTATGGGGTACAGAAGCCATCGTCCCACGAAGGTACCGCTGCTGGCCGCACATCACAGGGTGCAAAGAATCGACACGGACCCTAGACATGTGGAAAAATGCTGCCTGGACTGATGAGTCGAGGTTCACGTTGGTACATGCGGATGGCAGGATATGAGTACGGCGCAAACCACATGAAGCGGTGGATCCTTCTTGCCAGCAGGAAACTCTTCAAGCTGGTGGTTGTGGCATTCTCGTCTGGGGACTGTTTCCGTGGACTGAAATGGGACCCTGATACGTGTGACATCGTCCCTCACAGGTCAACATTACCACGATATCCTGGACGACCATTTGCTTCCATTTGTGCGTCTTCAACATCCCACTGGGGACCTCATCCTGCAACAAGACAATGCGCCGTGCCATCGCTCCCGAATTGTATCCGAATGGTTGGATGGACACTCCACCGACGTGACCTCGCTTCCTTGGCCAGCTAGGTCACCTGACTTCAATCTCATCGAGCACATCTGGGATGCCATCGAGAGAGATGTTCGAGGCTCTGACCCCCTCCATCAAATCTTCGTGAACTGTGGGAGCTTGTTCAGGGGTCGTGGATCCGTATGGCTACCCAACGCTTCCGGTGTCTTGTCGAGTACATGCCGAGACGAATCGCTGCCTGTCATCAGGGCGAAAGGTGGTGCTACACGTTACTAGACAGGTACCTCTAATTCAATTGGTCTTCAGTGTAGTGTGGCTGCATTTGTGTGCCGGATCTCCTCCGCACGTTACCTCCTGGAGTATCAGGATAAAGAGTGAACCGGGATTAGTCCGTGAGAAGTATATGGTGCCACTCTGTATTCCATGACATGTACTGTTGTACCCAGGTTCATCTTTGACGACGGTGAGCTTATTTCAATGCCATACATCTCAGCGGCCTTCTTGCGGTGAATCCGTACTCGTGAAGACGGCTTCGTACCGTCTGAGAACAAACTGTGACACCAGAAGCAGCTCGACGTGATTCCCGGAGTTGGTGACTGGTGATACTAGTCCTTCTCCGAGCACTTACTGTTAGGTAACGATCTTGCCTCCTGGTGGTTATCCTCGGGCTACCACTCCTGGGTTGATCTGCACCATTTCCATGCCGTAGAAATCTTGTATGTAACCGATTTACTACACTTTGCCAAACTTCTAAAGCAGCAGCCGTATCGATCTGCTATACACTTGCCTGTAACATGCCAACAGCCCTGTTTATGCTGTCATTGTTTAAACGTTGTCTGGACATGCTTCAAAAACACCACATACCACAAATACATAGCGGTCGGTTATGTTGCCAGCGCACCACGAATCATTCTTTGACTTCCCTGGGTGATACTTCTGTAACGCACACATGAACACTAAAAGAACGATGCATCGGTGACCAGTGGCGCACTTTTTGGGGGAAGGGTAGCCCAGAGGTCCGGGCTCTCGCCATAAGTTGCCACTTTGTCCTCCGTTCTTTTCTATTGGTTGTTTATTTTTAAATATTTTTGTATATATTTTGCAAATAATTGGAAATGCACTTTAATATGGCGAATATATTTTTAACGCTCCTCAGTATTTTGGGAGATGTGTTTTCATCAGGCAATTTTTATTTGTGTCTTCAATATTTTGGGCCACCCGCATGAAGAAATTCTAGGTGCACCACGATTGAGGACATCTTTCCCTCGGTAAGTATTTCTCAGTGACCAGCAGTTATAGCTCTTCCGGACGGATACTTCGGACAGCTGGACACAATGCTATACAGACACCTGTTCACATGGAGGTGCCAAAGAAGAGGGGGTCCACTCTCCGACGCCTTATTTTGAGCGCTTCTCTTCTGCGCGAATGCGCTGGGGATGCTAAAAGAACGTTGACCAGTGCGGTCAGCCAACCTTTTTTCGGGGCCATGTTGCTGCGGAAAACTCCTCGTATATGTGGACTCATGGTATCTCTTTATCGCTGATTCTGTTCTCTCTGGATTTGCTGTTTTCTTGACACGAGGATACTGCCAGTTTTGCTTCTCGCAGTCTTGGAGAAACCATGATTCTTCCTTCTTTTCGTTGATTTCAGTTGATACACCAAATCTTGAAAAAATGCTTCGCCCCCGTCGAGACATTGAAATACTAGAGGCACTTGAAAATGCATTAGTCGGCACTTAAGCATTAAAAATATATGATAATCCCTTGGCCCAAACTGCACCGCGTCCTACAAATCTGTCGTCCAGCGATTAAACATACCCTCGTCCGCCAAGCAATGTAATCAGGCATCGAATTGTCGACGTTCTTTCTCCTTCCGACTGTTTTTGTCGCCTTCGGACCCCACACGCAACGCTAAAGCTTTTCTACGTAGTTCCTGTTTCACTTTGGGGACATCTTTTCTTAGTCCCAACATCCAAACAGAACCCACGAATTAATTAATTAATCGGCCTGATCAGCCACGCCCATTATATCCAAAATAATGAGTCAAATGTTTTCTAAGTAGTTTCTGTTTCACTTTCGGGACATCTTTTCTTAGTCCCAACATCCAAACAGAGCCCACGAATTAATTAATTAATCGGCCTGATTAGCCGTGCCCATTATATCCAAAATAATGAGGCAAATGTTTTCTAAGTACTTTCTGTTTCACTTTAGGGACATCTTTTCTTATTCTCAACATCCAAACAGATCCCACGAATTAATTAATTAATCGGCCTGATTAGCCACACCCATTATATCAAAAATAATGAGGCAAAATTTGTAGCAGTTGTTATGATTTAATTCGACTTAATACGTACCGGACTGCCAGGGCCAGCTTAAGGTTTTATGGGGCCCTAGGCACAGTAAGCGTTGTGGAGCCCCTACAGCAAAATGACAATCCCATTCTCAATAGTACCTCTATATTTTTTCAGGACAGTTTTCTGCCTACACTTTTGTTATTATATAATGTTCTATATGTTGCTGTCTTATTTACTGAAAATTTTATAACCCTACACTTCTACCTGAGGTTCCGCTATACGACGACTTCGCATGCTTACTTAGGTTTTTTTTGTTTCGGTCCACAATTACACTCTACTTCATCTATGAATGTATCTGTTGGTCTTATGTTGGGCCGGTTCTAGGTTGGTTTTTTTTTTAAGAATTTTTGAAGTTGGAACTTCATCCACTTCCGATCCTACTTCTACGAATGGATGGAGGCTTGGTACTACACCTTGCGACGTCTTTTTTTGTTTACACTTTTCATTTCCTTTCTCTGCTAAACCTACGTATACCTATTTCACATGGACTATCGTAGTATTGAGCAATACCCCTACTATTCCTAATTTCTTTTCAAACTAGGACTATGGACACCGGCAGAGAAGTTTTTCTATCCCGTGTGTGGTTTTCCCAAGCTTTTTACCTCAACCCCTTCATAAACATACCGACATATGTCGATGCAACAATATGTTAGTACGTAGGCTACCTGATAAGAACGTTAGTTCGAAATCATATGGTAGTGGGGTAATTCCACGTCAAGAGACCCAACAGAGGTTGCTTGACCATTTTAGAAAAAAATAATTTTTTGTTTGTGGTTAACTATATGAATGTAGAGTTCAAAAAGAATATTTTTTTATTTTTTTCGTAACTCCAATGGTGGCCATTTTTGTTTCATGGCGCGCACTGATTTCTGTTTGCAGGTGTTTACGGTAACTTAAATTAGTCAGGACTGGTTTATTCTAAGTTACTGAAACAAACACCATTCTCTTCATAAAGAAACAGTCTAAAATTTTGATCCAGTACACGTCTTATTAACTTTGCTTCCAAATTGGTCAAAACACACTCTGAAATTTGATGTTTAGATACACATTCTCGAAAAAAACCTAAAAAGAAAAAAATATAACCAAAAAAAAATCAAAAGCTTGGGGGGAATACTGGAATTTTGGGGGGCCCTGAAAATTGGGGGCCCTAGGCCCGTGCCTTACGGGCCTAGTCGTAATCAGGGCCTGCGAACTGCGGCTCGGTGTGTCGTGAGTGATGCCAATAAATGCAATGTGTTGTACGTATATAAATGTGTACTCTGGAATCACTCGTTTTATTTCACACCCACAAAGATTTTGGTATGCGAAAGATACGTAGTACAAATTATTTACAAAGAGAACCAGGTACTCTCTCGATTTTTTTTTCGCTGAGAAACACCCAAAAATAGGAGATTTGAGATGAAGAGTCATTTCACTATTTGGAAGAACACGTGTATGCGACAGGGAATTTTCTGACATGAAATATGAAACCTCAAATCCCAGGAACTGGATGAATGACTCTGCTCTTAAACAATTTTTTTCGACTTCCAGAGATAAACACCGAAGTGGACATGCAACAAATTTCAGTTGAGTTGAATTGTCATTAGATGCAAGTTTGTTGGGGTTTTTTTTTTTTTTTCAAATTTTAAATTTTAGCTGTTCTAATATTAATCAAAGGAGCTCAAAAGTTGAATAAATTAAAAAAGACAGCTTCATATTTTCGTCATCTGATATACGCATATATATGAAATAAAAAAAATTGTGTTCTGCCATCTGATTCTTTTAAAAACCGTGGCCTGCGGTTCTATACCAGTCGGAGAACACTGTCTTATGCAATCTACACGACCAGAATGGTCCTTCTTTTTTATGACATGTCATTCAATTAGTTTCTCCGTTGGATGATGATATATCTGTTAATCACAGTGAGAATGACCTCAGGCCGCAGCGGTCACTTTCACTCTCCTTGGGGAGATAAAACTTGAAGCGCTGGATTACATCTTTCGCTGCGTCTGTTACTTCATGACATGCCAGTTATTTGATGACCACTCTGTTCTCTGCTCTTCTCATCGGCAATTGAATAGTTGCACCACTACTATTCAAGTTATATCGGATTTTATTGAGGCAGCATTCCCTGACTTCCCCGTATATTTTATTACCACTGTTAAAATGTATCTAAAATTACTAATTGCCTTTTTAGTTTTTCTGATGGAAGGAAAATGTTACCATTTGGAAATGTTTCATAGAAAAATGTATGTGTATTATTTTCATAGACATTCTCAATTATTACTTATCTTTGCAGTTCAGGCAGATTTGCTCTTTAGCTGTCTGAATGAAACAAAATATTGCACTATTTTTTTTATTAAAATTATAGTAATTACGGTAATTCTTTAATAAAAATAATTACAGATACAAGACCATATTAGCACACACACACACATTATTATACATATACGCGGTGAGCAGTTAAAAGAACACAGCGTACTTGTCGTCGGGCCTTTGCGTAGTCGCCTGGCCACTGTGAACCGCAATGTTGTGTGTCTTGTGCTCATGTTCAGTTGTTCAGCAAGGTTACTTTCTGTCTGGGGCCTCTTAACCTGCAGGAGCAGATAGCGGTCCTCACTGAGGGTGGTTTTTGGGGAACGACCACCACCGGTCTTTCTCAGGGCTAATCCTGAAGGCCAGGGCCAGCCCTAGGCGTGGGCGACGTGGTCACAAGCCCACGTCGGAGGTCATATGGAGGGTAGCTGGCCGGTAGGTAGACTGCCCTTATTTTGCTTCACTTTTTTATATCATCATCATCAACCATTATTAA
Organism: Macrothele yani; assembly: GCA_039090855.1. NCBI lineage: Eukaryota > Metazoa > Arthropoda > Arachnida > Araneae > Macrothelidae > Macrothele > Macrothele yani. The sequence continues at coordinate 57,194,338 of CM076998.1, read as the reverse complement.
TCCGCTGCTGGACGAAGGTCTCCCCAAGTTTCTTCCACAACGGTCTGTCTTGTGCCAGTCTCCTCAATGTTACTCCCGCATACTTTCGAATTTCATCCACCCTTCTCACATGTGGTCTTCTTCTGGGTCTTTTCCTGTCCCTTGGAATCCAGTTTAAAATTTCAGCTGTCCATCGATGGTCTGTAATTCTGGCAATATGTCCCGCCCATTGCCATTTCAGGGATTTCAGTTTTTTATATAAATATATATATTAGTTTATGTGATAATAATCTGAACTATACTGTTTCATAAAATACATATTATTTGCTCTTTTTTCTTTGTGAATTAATCGCGTTTGTTTCATCCGTATTAATACATAAAAGCGAATTGATAATTGCAATATTTTATAGCAGTTCTCATTCTCTGCCGTTTTTCTAAGCCAGTATATTTAGTCATCTATTTTTGAAGTCTATCTTCGTGTCTCTTCCTGCACCTGAGACAACATACTTGATTACAGAACAGTTTGTTGACCTTCAGTTCATATTAAAGCTAGCATTTGACTAAATCATAATTGCAGGACGAAAAACAAAGCTTGTTTACCACTATTTCAGAGCCTATCTTGTGCTATGTTCTCCTTTTTGATCTTTTACAAGATAATTTGAAAAACCCGTTTACATAGTCATTTTTTCTTAGCAAAAAAAAAAAAAAAAGAAAGAAAGAAAAACAGTTCACACAGCTCTGTAACCAAAGACAAAATTAAGGTAAGAAAAGGATTTTTGTAGGCATGTATCAGTTAGAGGGAGTGGTGTATTAATTGTTCATTTGCTTCATAAGAACATACAGTGTTTACTGAGGCATAGAAGTGCTTGGTTAGAAAATTAGATGCTGTGTGTTGATGATGTTTTATTATAGATAAAGTGATGTGCTATTCTTTCAAATTATATGCAGAAGTAACCTCTAAAATTAGTTTATTGAGTGTGAATACGGCACTGCAATTAATAACAGATATAAAGAGTCAGGTGATGCGCAACATCACAGGTCAGGTGATGCGCAACATCACAGCCTCTTCTTGACAAATGTCAAACCCGCCTTCTCGTGGTGCATCCTGTTCCCACTAAAGGGGCTCTGACGACCGCCAATAGCGGTACAACTATACCATCAGGATTAGAGAAAATGCTATCCTACACTCACCAACCCGCTTGGCCAGCGTGGTGGGTTATGGCCAAACCCCTCCAAAATGACTCCACAACTTAAATCTTGGCCCTCAGTCTCCGGCAGCTGGAATGTACCTGGCTAAGGCAGCGGCCAGTGCGACATGAAGGCAGAGGGTCCTAATGTTTAAATATGCATTTATTAAACACTCGGAGTACAGAATGTGAGCCATGAAAAGAGGGTGCTAAGAATCACCGGAGGACCGGACTAGGCTGCCCTTTGATGCTGACCTTGCCTACTTAAAATGGACGCTCCCTATCTTTTGATTCAAGGCTTCTTGAATTGCAAGAGGAACTACAAAGGATCAAGTGGGGCATCGTCGGGCTAAGTGAGGTAAGGAGAAAAGGAGAAGATATCATTGAACTGAAAAGTGGACATCTCTTCTACTATCGTGGGACAGATACTGGCAGAACTAGTGGTGTTGGATTTATAATAAACAAGAAACTGAAGGATAAAGTTGTAGAAGTTGAAAGTTCCTCTGACAGAGCTGCGCGACTCATTATCCAACTCTCAAGAAGATACCAGACTCAGATTATTCAAACTTATGCACCCACCACAAGTCATCCTGAAGAAGAAATTGAAAAATTTTATGAGGAAATTCGTTATCTAAATAATAAAGGCAAGCTGCACTTCAAGATAATTATGGAAGCTTTCAATGCAAAAATAGGGCAACGGCAACAGAATGAAACTTCAGTAGGTAAATTCGGTCACGGCAAAAGTACTCTCGTAGAGTTTGCAGAGGCAGAAAGGTTTTTCATCATGAACTCCTTTTTCAACAAAAAGCCGCAAAGGAAATGGACATGGAGGCATCCCAATGGATGGACAAATGAAATTGATTTTATTATGTGTAACAAGAAATTTGTCATGGAAGATTGCAATGTGCTGAACAAGTTCAACACAGGTAGTGACCATAGAATGGTAAGATGAAAGATGCACCTCAATGCTAAACTCGAGCGTGGCAAGCTCATAAAACAATCAGTGTGTATTGGCGTGATCAATCTTACAAAGCATCATAACAAATTCAAATTAGAACTGAGGAACAGATTCTTTATTCTAGAAGGTCTAACATCAGAAGAAGTGGACATCTCCGAAGTTAACAGAAAAGTAACCAAGGCTCTTATGAAAACAGCAACAAAATTAGCTGGGTCTAAGAACAAGTTGCATGTAAACAAATTATCAGGAAAAACCAAAATGTTGATGCAAAAAAGAAGAGAGATGCGTACAACTAAAGAAGATGTGACTTCCAAAGTGGAATATATAGAGCTATTCAAGACAGTACGAAAAAGTATCACTGAAGACGTAAGGAAATTCAACTGTGAACTAGTGAGAAAAGCAATTGAAAACAACCAAAGCCAAAGGGACATCTATGTAAGGGAAGAAAACAGATTATGGCACTGAGAAAAGAAGATGGTTATGTAACAAGAAATAGAGGCGCAATTTTGACAAGAGTGTAAGATTTCTACTCCAAATTATATGAAATGGATTATACATGTAATCCAGACATCATGAAAGGTACCACTACCAGAGTTCTTCCAGTCCTCCCAGCAGAAATTGCACATGCAATCAAGAACATGAAACGGGGAAAAGCTCCAGGAGAAGATAGAATTACCGCAGACATCATACAAGAAGCAAGTGGAGAAATTGAAACAGTACTCGCCCAAGTTTTCACTCGATGCCTTAATGAAGGGAAGATTCCTGAGGATTGGAACACAGCTACAATGACCCTGCTACATAAAAAAGTGACATTGAGGATCTCAAGAACTACAGACCTAGCAGCATCCTATCAGTGGTTTATAAAATCTTCACTAAAGTTCTTTCACACCGCTTGTAGGTAACACTGGACATGGCTCAACCGAGAGAACAAGCTGGATTCAGGAGTGACTACAGCACTATAGATCATATCCACGTACTGAGATAACTAACTGAAAGAGCGAGGGAATATGAATTTCCAATGTGCATGGCTTTTATTGATTATGAAAAGGCCTTTGATTCGGTGAAACCATCAACAGTTACAATGGCTTTGAAATCCTGCGGTATTGAAGATGCATACATTAATATTATTAATAACATCTATGAAAATGCAAGTGCAAAGATTCGGCTGTTTGAGAATATGCTCACATAAAAATTTGAAAGGGAGTGAGACAAGGGGACACCATAAATCCCAAGCTCTTTAATGTCACATTGGAAAATGTCTTTCAATCACTGAACTGGGAAAAAAAGGGATAAAGAGTAATGGAGATTATTTAACTCACTTTCGTTTTGCTGATGACGTAGTCATTTTTGCAACTACCCCATCAGAGCTGCAGAGTATGATCCAGGAACTTGCTGACAAGAGTACAGAAGTGGGATTAAAAATGAATTTTCAGAAGGCAAAAGGGATGTACAATGCTTTTACAAGAAATGAAGATTTATCGATTGATGGAGAAAAGCTGGAGATAACAGACACGTACGTTTATCTTGGACAGCAGATATCAAGTGAGGGTCACATTGATGAAGAAATTAATCGACGTACAAAACTTGCCTAGAGAGCTTTTGGAAGAAACAGCATAATTTTCAAGAGCAATATGCCATTATGTCTTAAAAGAAAAGTGTTTGATCAATGCATCCTTCCAGTGCTTACGTATGGTGCAGAGACGTGGACCTTAACTAAAAGAGACATACAAAGGCTGCAGACAACTCAAAGCAGCATGGAGAGGTGCATGCTTGGTGTAATCAGGAGAGATAAGAAGAGGAACTCGTGGATCAGAAAAATGACAAGAGTGGAAGACATCATGATCAGAGTAAAATCCCTGAAATGGCAATGGGCTAAATATACTGCCAGAAGAACAGACCATCGATGGACAGTCGAAATTTTAGATTGGATTCCAAGGGACAGGAAAAGACCCAGAAGGAGACCACATGAGAGATTAGTGGATGAAATTCGAAAGTATGCGGAAGCAACATGGAGGAGACTGGCACAAGACAAACCGTTGTGGAAGAGACTTGGAGAGACCTTCGTCCAGCAATAGATTGATAATGGTTGACAATGATGATGATGATAAAGAGCTTTGCGTGTCTGAGAAAAAGTAGTGATAGTTTTGTAAGCATTATATCTATAGACCCCCTTTTTATTTTATAAGATATTCATTTTTCATGAACTCATGAGATAAACATATTTTTCAGTAAAACAATTTGAGAAACAAAATCGGGTGATTAAGGGTATTATGACGGAACGATAATGCGGTACATAAATTCGCATTGAAGCAACTTCACGTATCAGGTGTTCGTTGTATGTAGCAGCGTATTTTCTATTTCATAGCTGATTTTCATCGAAATTGAGAACTTGCTAATTAAATTTCGATCTGGAAATGTGTTGGTTCGCATTCGCACCGTAATATTCCTTCTGCGCTATTTATACGATATATTATGCGTTGAATAAAACACTGTGTGTACCTTTCCAATAGCTATGTATTTCCCACCAACTCCTCGTGGTTATAGATGGCGCTGCTGCTCGTTGCCTCCGAAGGACTGGCATTGCGTTTGCCAGTCTATTGTGCTCCAAGGTCTTTGGTGGGTACTGTTTTTTTTTTTTTTTTTTATTGGAGGTTTAAACGACCACCGTCAGCAACTCAATGGGCTATAAGCAGTCGCCCGTCCCTAATTTAGGGTCACTGGTTCCAGGGAAGGGAGAGAGCCAGTGCCGTAAGACAAACACAACATCCATGCCTAACAGGATTCGAATCCGGAACAATTTCGGACGAATGATCAGAAGCCATCGCTTAGACCACTGCGCCACCAGGGCGGGGCGGCGGTGGGTACTGTCCTAAAACGTACGTTTTCGTTAAAATCTTGGAGTCGAATTTTTTCACGATTACATGTACAATACTTTCTGAAGGTAAATGAGAACTTTTTTTTAAAAACAAAATGTACTTAAAATTTTTAAAGAAAGAAAAAAGAACTGCTAGCCTAAGTGACTCAGAATGTTTTAATCATTTGGTTGGCTAGTTGAAACATACCCGTAAATTTAAAAAAATATTCTGATACTTGGAACTCGTAGATCGGAACACTATAGAGATGTTTACCTTGTTCCTGGAATATGATTTACAACATCTGTCTGCCTGTAGTAATTAGAAACTAATGCGCAAAAATACGTGATTTCAAATAAGGGCTGACCTGACATATTAGAAATGAAGATTAGGAAGTATTCGTACAGCTCTACTGAAAATTTAAATGTCGACAAAATTCTCTAGGTTTTTGTTAGGGGAGTGAAGTATTTATCATTTATTACTGGTTATTCTAGATATTTATTTTAATTAACCCTTAACCTCATTGTCATTGGAATGAACCAGGTGTAATAGCTCTTTTAAGATTCGTACACGAGTCGATTGGGTACTAATTTTTCGATGCCAGTCTTCCTAGGACCGAGTAGAAAATCGGCATGTTTGGTTGGTACAAACATGTGATTTAGCAATTATCATTTTACCCGTATGAGGTGAAGAGACTAAATACAGGAAAAATACTCTAATCATTTAGAAGAAAAAGAAAATTAGGATTTCAGTGGGGAAGGAAATACGTTTTTTTTTTCATTCTCGAAGGATTTTGAATTATTTGTTTTAACCTAATTGCTAATGAAATCCAGATTGCTAATATAATAAAAAGAGAAACTAAATAAAAATGCGTACGCTGTAAAAATCAGGTAACTCCTCAATCCTTGTTTTTCTTTAGATACCTTCGTACATACAGTGCTATCTTAACGGGTTCGTCTATATATATATGTGCTTATAGTATCACTTTGACTGTCCGTCAGTTTCCCTGTGGACACCGTTCTCTGTATATGTATACGAGTGTTGTACCGAAAGTAATGCAAAAGTAGACATAACGATTTTATTAACTGACAGAGGTCGTTCAAATTGCACATGTTGGTAGAGTAATTCTTCTTCTATACAAAGGTACTACTCAACATAGTCTCCATTACAAGCGATGCATTTGCGCCACCGTTGAACCCAACTCTCGAATCCTCTTTGAAAAAATTTAGGTGTGGTCTGTTCTACTTATTTCTTCACAGCCACTTTCACCTCGTCTGTGTCATCAAAGCGTTGTCGCCCGGTGACTGTCCTTCATTGGACCGAACAGGTGGAAGTCGGAGGGCGCTAGGTTTGGGCTGTGTGGTGGGTGGGAGACCATCGACCAGCCTAATGTGCTCGTCGCCTGATTTGTTGCCAAAGATGTGTGTGGTCTCGCATTGTCATGATGAATGTGGATCCTTTCCCTATTCTTGTTCAGTCTCTTCCTCCTTGTGGCTGCTCTAAGCTTCTGGAGTGTCTCAATGCATCGCTCGCTGGTCACGGCCACGTTCCAGAAAATCAAGGAGAATGACAGACACCCCTGTCATCCCAGAAAGCAGTCACCATGAATTTCTGTGCTGATCGCTGGCACTTGAACTTCTTAAGCCTTGGTGAAGAGGTGTGACGCCATTCCATGAATTGATTCTTTGTTTCCGGATCGTAAAGATACGTTCACGTTTCATCCCCTGTCACCAGATTAGAAAAACGTTTCTTCATTAGCTTCAAACGCGCCCAGCAGATCAGAGGAGACTTTCACTCTTCTCTACTTAAAATCGGGTGTCAACTGGCGAGGTACCAACTTTGCACACACTTTCCGATACCCTAAGTCTTCTACCATCTTCTGCATGACATTGTGACCATAGTCCAGTTGTGCAACAAGCTCACGGATTGTGACTCGTCTCCCCGCGCGAATCAATTCATCTACTCGCTGACGATTCGTGTCAGTGGTCGCAGATGATGGTCTCCCACTGCGTGGTTTGTCTTCAGTGCTGGTTTCCCCTTCTTTAAACTTCTTCATCCATCTGTGCACATTGCTCTTCTCAATGATGTCATCTCCGTAAACATTCTGCAGCTTTCTGTGGTTGTCGGAAAACCTGCACCCTTCCTTGGTCAAGAACTGCAAAGAGAACAACATCATCCCCAAGTTTCTACAGTTTAAGTCAGCGTTGAGTGACAACTGGTTCCAGCGACGTAAGAAAGAATTTCTCGAAAGAAAACTATTACACCTAGTGAGGGAAAGAAGAATCCTGGTAATGAAATTACATTCCAGAACTTTCAGACATTACCAGGCGTTAGAGATTATAACCACACCCATTTTATTTGATATGCTTCTTCGAAAAGTCAGTGTTCTGATTTCAAGAGAAGAAGAGGTCCTGAATAAGAAGCATCGCAAAAAAACTAGAGGTTCTTCGATCAACTCAGATTCGAACTAATAATTACAGAGTCCCCTTCATAAATGAATCGACAGTAACTATGACGGATGAACAAGTAAAAGTTTTGGAGCAAGGGCCAAAATATTGCCCTATATCGAAGCCTAAAATCAAGCAGTTAATATGAAGTAGAAAGTATAATCTCCCAAGTTCCAGCAGAAGATCGTGATATGACCAGATGTTTAGCGGTATCGAAATTAAGAAGCAGTGTATTGAATTTTAACAGCAGGAATATTGACAAAAGGAACTTTAAGGAAAGTGACAGACAGATTAAGAAAGTTTTGGAGAACCTACGCAATGACCCTAGAATATCGATTACCGTAACCGACAAGTCGAATCAGACTGCCATTATGAACAGGTCTGATTATATTGGAAAACTTAAGGAATTTGTTGATCAAGCGGACTCAATTCCGCAGTCGAAGAATCCTCTAAACAGCATAATACGGAAAGTTCAAGTTCTAGCCAGGGACAAAGATCTACCGGAAATTATTAGAATGACAGCAAAGCTTCCAACAGGCCCTACAATTCCACCACTCTTTGGACGACTAAAGAATCATAAACCTGGATCTACCCTTAGACCTATAGTTGCAAAAAACAAAGCCCCTACGTACATATTAGAAAAATCCGTTGCTAAATTCTTCTCTGAACGTTTAACAAACTCTGATTACGTAATCAAGTCAACAAAAGAATTTGTGGAGCGTGCAAGAAGGTTAAATATATTTCATAATGATATAATGGGAAGTTTCGACATAGTGTCTTTATATCCATCTATACCTATACCAGAAGCTGTCGCAAACCTTGAAGAAATAATCGTCACTTGACGTGAATTCACACCAACCCAAACAAAGAAAATTATCGCCGCCTTAAATCTCATTACTAACCACAACTACTTCAAGTTGGATGGAAACATCTACAAACAAACTAAAGGAGCACCGATGGGTTCACCTTTATCTGCAGTCCTTGCGGAAGCAGTACTTAGACCGCTAGAAGATCTCATCCTTTTAAATTGTATCAAGAAACCCCGAGTTTGGATCCGCTATGCAGACGACATATTCTTCATATGGGAACATAGAGTAGACGAATTAAATGATTTCATGCGCAATATAAACAACCTACACAATACAATAAAGTTCACCATGGAGCTTGAAAAAGACGGGACGTTGAATTATCTTGACGTCGCGCTCAGAAGAAATAGAACACCCAGCTTCGATTTTAACGTTTATTATAAACCGACCGCAATACCGAACCTTGTCCCTCCTCATTCGCACTGCCCAAAGGAGTACAAACTTTCCGCATTTAGAGCGTGGTTCCATAGAGCGTACAACGTATGCAAACCCGACTATCTGAATAATAAGGAAGTTGAGAATATCTATAGCAAAGGTCTAAAGGCTGAATATAAGAAGGATGATATAGACAGAGTACATAAGACTGTGAGAAATCGTATAATATCAGCAATAGAAAAATCGCCTAGTAGGACAATGAGATACGCAGGATCCATCACATATATCCCAGGCTTTACATATTGGTTAAAGAATTTAATACGCAAATACAGCATATTAATAGCAATGAAGTCCCCGACCCCGTTATCACATGTATAATATCAAGTTGCAAGGAGAGACAGTGTGAGAAAGAAAAGGCGGGTGTGTACGCTATACCGTTGATATATCCTGACAACACGGAAAAGATATATATCGGAATGACAAAACGATCCTTAGACACTAGATGTAAAGAACACGTACGAAGTGTGAACCAGGACATGCAGAATGCAGCCCTCGCCAGAGAAGTCATGCATTGCTCGGCCGTTCCTGTATGGAATAATATTAGAAGAATTGCCCCTTACACGAATTTCAAAGAAACTGCCATCAGGGAAACAGTGGAAATCCTATCCAACAAAGTGGCATGCAATGATATAGTCTCTAAGGAACTACCAATGGTTTGACATGCATTATTAAAAGATGGAAACACATCACGGCGCTCTGTATAATTACGTGCTAAAAATTCATGTAATATGCTCGTGATGTCACCCGCGTTATTTTCAAAAATCATCTTCGTTCTTTACATGTTCAAATTCTCTGCATTTATAGCACGTCTTTTGTAAAAAAAGATCGTGCTTATGTTATCGGTTTGTCCGTCCGTCTGTCCGTCTGTATCCACGGTATCTCTGCAACTATTAGTCCAATTTGAAAAATTCTTTTTGCATTGGGAAGCTTGAAATATACAAATGATGATCCTTTATTTCGTTTTTTTTTACCATGCACAATTTCGCCGCTAGAGGGCGTAAATGCAATGCAGATGATGTCGAGTTCAAAAAACACGTTTTATTCCATATATCTGCTTCTAAACATCCGATTGAAAAAATTCTTTTATCTTTTGATTTCATTTATGTCGACGAGTATTTTAGATATAGTTACTTTTTCAATTACGCATAGATTTTCCGCTAGGGGGCGTAAAAGTAAATTACATTTTTCCCGATAACTCTTCTTTTATTACTCCGATTTGAAATTTTTTTTTCGGCGGATACATCTCCTGATGGAAAATCTTTTGCATATAATTTAAAATTTTTGCTAAAGAATACTTTGGCCACCAGGGGGCATAAGTGTTAATTTTTGCTTCTGATGTATTTGCCATAAAATCTGAGCTTCTATAATATCGATTGAAAAAATTCTTTCGTGGACTGATGCCACTCACATCGATAAAGATTTTCGGAATATTTTCTTCTTAAAATATTCGACAGTTTCTCCGCCAGGAGGCGTAGACGTACACCTTATTTTTGTCAATATCTCTACTTCTAGGAGTTCGATTTGAATAATTCCTTCTTTGTTGGATAGTGTTTCTAGTGTGACATGTGGTTCACATAATTTCAAAATTTTCAAGTAATTCATAGACTTTCGGCTAGGGGGCGTAGCGGTAAATTGCGTTTCTCCCTATATCTCTGCTTCTAAATCTCCGATTTCAAAAATTCGTTCTGCACCGGATACAGCTCCTGATGGGAAATCGTTTGCACACAATTTTTAATTTTTGTGGAGAAGAAGTTTTGCCACCAGGGGGCGTAAATCGTAATTTCCGCTTTTGACGTATTTGCAGAAAAATATGAGCTTCTAAATACTCGATCGAAAAAACTTCGTTTGTTGACCGATACTAATCATGTCGACAAACCTTTTAGAAACATTTTCTTCTTGAAACAATGTGGGGTTTCTACGCCAGGGGGCGCAGATAAATATCTTAATTTTGTCAATATCTCTACTTCTAGCAGTCCGATTTGAATAATTCCTTCTTTGTTGGATAGTGTTTCTAGCGTGACATGTGATTCATATAATTTCAAAATTTTCAAGTAATTCATAGACTTTCTGCTAGGAAGCGTAAATGTAAATTGCGTTTTGCCTTATATTTCTCTGCTTCTAAATGTCCGATTTGAAAAATTCTTTCTGCACCGCATACAGCTCCTGATGGGAAATCGTTTGCACATAATTTCAAATTTTTGTAGAGAAATAGTTTTGCCACCAGGGGCGTAAATCGTAATTTCCGCTTTTGATGTATTTGCAGAAAAATATGAGCTTCTAAATACTCGATTGAAAAAAATTTCGTTTGTTGACCGATACTACTCATGTCAACAAACCTTTTAGAAACATTTTCTTCTTAAAATAGTGCAGGGTTTCTTCACCAGGGGGCGTAGATGTATATCTTATTTTTGTCAATATCTCTACCTCTAAAAGTCCGATTTGAAAAATTCCTTCTTTGTTGGATAGTGTTTACAGTGCGACATATGTTTCGTATAATTTCAAAATTTTCAAGTAATTCATAGACTTTCCGCTAGAGGGCGTAAACGTAAATTGCGTTTCTCCCTATATCTCTGCTTCTAAATCTCCGATTTGAAAAATTCTTTCTGCACCGAATACAGCTCCTGATGAGAAATGGTTTGCAGATAATTTCTAATTTTTTTAAACACATGGTTTGGCCACCAGGTGGCGTAAGTCTTAGTTTCCGCTTCTGATCATTGCAGCAAAATATGAGCTTCTAAATTCTCGATTGAAAAAAAAGTCGTTTGCTGACCGATTCTACTCATGTCAACAAAACTTTTAGAAACATTTTCTTCTAGAAACAATGCATAGTTTATACGCCAGGAGCGCATATGTGTATCACATTTTTGTCAATATCTCTACTTCTAGCAGTCCGATTTGAAAAATTCCTTCTTTCTTGGATATTGTTTATAGCGTGACATGTGGTTCATATAATTTCAAAATTTTCAAGTAATTCATAGTCTTTCTGCACCGCATGCAGCTCCTGATGGGAAGTCGTTTGCACATAATTTATAATTTTTGTAAAAATGGTTTGGCTACCAGGTAGCGTAAGTCTAAATATCCGCTTCTGATGTGTTTACAGGAAAATATGAGCTTCTAAAATCTCGATTGAAAAGAAAGTCGTTTGTTGACCGATATTACTCATGTCGACAAACCTTTTAGGAAAATTTTCTTCTTGAAATAATGCACGGTTTCTACTCCAGAGGGCGTAGATGTATATCTTATTTTTGTCAATATTTCTACTTCTAAGAGTACGATTTGAAAAATTCCTTCTTTGTTGGATAGTGTTTCCGATGCGAAATGTTTTCCCTATAAATTCAAAATTTACAAGTAAATCATAGACTTTCCGCTAGGGGGCACAAAGGCAAATTGCGTTTTCTGCGTTATTTCTGCTTCTAAAGCTCTAATTTGAACAATTCTTCCTGTATCGCATACAAGACCTAAGGGCAAATATTTTTCACATAATTTAATATTTGGTAAAGAACAGTTTGGCCACCAGGGGTAATAAGTGTTAATTTCGGCTTCTGAAGTATTTGTAGCAAACCCTGGGCTCCTGAAAACTCGACTAATTTTTTTTCTTGTACCGATACCGCTTATATGGATAAACATTTTGAGAATACTTTCTTCCTAAAATAATGCATGGTTTTCCCAGCAGGGGACGTAAAGTCACATCTTATTTTTGTCGATATCTCTGTTTCTTAGAGTTCGTAAGCTCAGGACTCCGTTTACAGCAATATCTGAGGGATTAAAAACCCGATTGAAAATCTTCTTTCTTTCGTCAGATCTAATGTTTTCCATACCGGTTCCATTGACTTTGAATAGCTTTGATGAATTTAATTTACACCCGAAAATTCGGTGTTATCTTTCTTGTTGTGTCTATCATTGCCTTGAAAAAGCCTCCCAGTGGAGAGCGAAAGCTTGGCAAATATTTGTGCTGACTACACCACGAAAATAAACGGATTTCATACGCTATATGCGTTTCGTAATTAGTCTTTTTTACGCTTTCCAACCGTATGTTGAAGAAGCGTGTATGCTCCAACTTTGTCCGTCTGTCCGTCCAAACGATAACTCGCGTAAAAATGGTTCGATTTCGATGAAATTTTAGAATGTGGTAGGGGACCATCTGGGGACGAACCCTATTGAAAATGGGTAAAATGTAGTCAAAGGTCAGGACATAAGATCGGGATCCATTCCATTGCACTTATGTGTTATAACTTACGTAAAAATGCTTCTATTGAGACAAAACGTTTCATGTTGTTCCGGAAGTATACTTTACCGGTTCTGTTGAATATCATCGAAATGGGGTCAAAGGTCGGGTCATAGGAACGAGATTTATTCTACAGCCATTATCTTCATAAATTGAGTTGTGATTTCTGGTATGTTGGAAAGCGTATCATAATTAATGCATTGCATGATTGTACTAACTTGTTTCTGCCAGATACTACTAACTAAGATGGCATTTTGTATGAATTTCATTCCCAAAATAATGCGGTTTCCCTGCTATGGGGTGCAAATGTCTAAACTATTTTCCTCGATATCTCTACTTCTAAATGACCAATTTAAAAATTCTTTTTACACCAGGTACCATTTGCTTTGTGGAAACTTTTTCTTGTATTTGCGGTGTTTTTTGTAGTTCACAGTTCTGTCGCTAAGTGGTATTTTTGTACTTCTGTTTACAGCTGTATTTCCGCTTCTATCCTAATGAAATATTTCTTTCTTTGGCTCTATGCCATTTGTTACAAGATGAGAAACATTTTCCTCTTTAAATGATGGACAGCTTTTCCGCTAGGGGCAGTAAATGTCAAATCCTTTTTCTTGCTATCATTGCAGGAGACGTATTTGAAAAAAAATTTAGCATAGCTTTTGCTATAGTCTTTGGATATTTTCAACTTTTCCATTATACAAAATTCTTCCTCTAGGGAGAGTAGAGTTATATCATGTTTCCCTCTATTTACGCTTTCCAACCGTAGGTTGAAGAAGCGTATATGCTCCAGATTTGTCCGTCCGTCCGTCCGGCTGTCCGTCTGTCGGCACGATAACTCGCGTAAAAATTGTTCGATTTTGATGAAATTTTATTATGTGGTAGGAGACCCCTGGGGACGAACTCTATTGAAAATGGACGAAATGGGATCAAAGGTCACGGCATAGGAGCGGGATCTATTCCATTGCCCTTGTGCTTCATGACTTGCGTAAATATGGTTCGATGTCAATGAAATTTTAGTATATTGTAGGGAACCACCTTGGAATGAATTCTGTTGAAAATGGGTGAAGTGGGGTCAAAAGTCAGGACATAGGAGCGGGATGCATTCCATTGCCCTTAAGCGTCATAACGTGCGTAAAAATGATTCGATTTCGATTAAATTTTAGTATCTGGTAGGGGACCACCTGGGAACAAACCCTATTGAAAATGGGTGAAATGGGGTCAGAGGTCCTTCTGCTATGAGAAACTCTTTGTGTACAATTTGTTAATTTTCGTAACATGTTTTTCAGCCGTTAATGTGGGTAAATAGCTGTTTGTATTTCTGAATATTTCATCGATTGCAGAAATCCGATTAATTCTTTCTAACGGTCCCATTGACTATGAATTACTTTGAAAATGTTTATTCACGTCGAAAAGAATTCGAAAGATGTGATCATTACAGTTGAAAAATCGGGGTCACCTTCCTTGTTCATATTGCAGTCAGTGGGAACCGGTTGTTATCAATTTTGGCATATCGTCCCTGCCTCTGCTACTACTAAAGCGTTACTTTTGAGTCACTTCAATCGAAATATTAAAGATAAACATCCGGGCATTGAACGTATGATATCAAGTTTAAATCACAGCGAGAGGGCGAGAGAAAGTCCATAACTGTATCTTTGAATCATGCTTTACAGGAACAAAAAAAAATTTCATATACTAAGGGTGCTGTGTCAATCAAATCGTATGTTTCGGGTTATTCAAGAAGATCTGCACAAGTTCATAAAGTTCATAATTTTGAATCATGTTAAATACAACATTGCAGGGCAAAGAGAAAACCCCAGATACTGCACACATGTATAGCTAGTGGAATTGCGATTTGTTTGAAATTTGGAGGGACAAATTCGTAATAATCTTTCATACCTAATGATATGATGCTTTTATCCTATTTAAGGATAGTAGAGTTTCAAAATGGTCCTTTTGTTTACGAGGGGATGCTGAAAAGTTCTCGGCCTAACCCACTTCCTGTAATTGTAGCATTATTTTGTCACTGCAGCTCGAAAGAGAGTTCTTTTGTATTGTAAAGTGCCAATTTTCAGGCTAATAGCTCATTTCTTTGCAGGTGTTTGACGTCCTGAACGGAATCATGTCAATGCAAAGTGTTGAATTTTCAAATGTGGAACTCCGGGCTGTCATGAAATTTCTGTTCCTGCAGAAGAAAACTGCTAAGAAAACTCATCAGTGTGTGACGTACATTCTAATTTAACTTTCATTTTTAGTTCCTTTTCCTGTGTAAATTTGAGATATTTTCTCTCTCACATGAATGAGGTTGGCAGCACTTTTGAGGTCAGAGAGGGTGACGTATGAATGTGATAAGAATGTTAGATAAAAGGACGATACAGTAGTTGCTTAGTGTGGGGGGAAGGGGGATGTTCGATCGTTGTTAAGATAGATTATACGACAGATAATTAAGGCATTATATGTGAAGTGTAAAACTAACAGTGCTATATTTTCAATTTCGTCAAATATTTCTGGTTACGTAAATTTGACTTCTGTATATGTTTCGTCTGGTCGTGAAACCTTAATTTGAGCTATCCCTTGAAACTACTACATCGTATTCTCATTTAGTTCAACATTTCCTTAGTCATGGCTTTAGACATAGCGTAACATCAATCTCGCACACGAAAAAGGGTTACATTATAAGTGCATGAAGCAAACATTAGGTGACAAATGCCCTTCGTATTTCACTGTGAAGAAATGGTGTGCCAACTTTCAGCGTAGAAACTTTGAGACCGAAGATGCAGCAAGATCTGGAAGGCCTTCAACAGTGATAACACCCGAAATTGTTGATCGTGCTCATGACTTGATTTTGTCACCGGCGAATCTTTGCTAAAATAATAACTGAGACACTGGAGATATCCAGGGAATGTGTTGGGTTCATAAATTCATGAGCATTTTGGTATGCAAAAGATTTCAGCGAAGTGGGTGCCCAAATGTTTGAACGCCGATGAGAAACGAAAACGAGTGGACACTTCCAAATCAGTTTTGCAGCATTTTGGTCGATCTGGTGATAATTTTTTGCAGCGACTTGTCACTCTTGATGAAACGTGGTTACATCACTACGATCCAGAGACGAAACAACAGTCCCTGAAGTGGCGGAACTAAGTTTCTCCAAGGTCAAAGAAATTCAAGACTCAAAGTTTTGCGAAAGGTCATGGCAACGGTTTTTGGGATTATGAAGGCGTTTTGCTGACTGACTATCTCCCGAAGGGCCAAACAATAGATACTGAATACTATTCCAAATTGCTGTGCCGATTAAAGGAGATGTTGAAGGGAAAAGGGTCAGAAAAACTGCGGAAAGGTGTTCTTTTTTTGAAGGACAATGCGCCAACTCACAAAGCTGGCATGATAATGGATGTTTTAAGGGAACTGGGGTTTAAGCGCATAGACCATCCACCCTCCTCACCAGACCTTCCTCCATCGGACTGTTTCCTGTTACGGAACCTTAAAAACAGTTTGAAAGGGAAACATTTTTTGAATGATTCGGAGGTGATATCAGCAGCAGAGCAGTATTTTAGTGATCAGACTTCAGAATATTTTTTTTGGAAAGGTTGAATAAATTCCAGAAACGCTGTGCCAAGTGTATTGCACTTCGGGGTAAATATGTGAAATAGCCTATAAGTTTCATAGCTATAGCCTATTTCCTTCTTGGTGAGGCCGAGAACTTATCAGCACCCCTTGGTAGTGTAGAACGAAACAGTACAAACAGCACCAAACTTTTTTTTCGAGATTTAAAGACCACCATGAGCAACTCGGTGAATTATAAGCTGTCGCCCGTTCCTAATTTAGGGTAACGAGTTCCAGGGAAAGGATAGAGCCAGTGCCGTAAGACAAACACAACGTCCATACCTCACTGGGATTGGAATCCGAACCGCTCTCAGACGAATAGTCAGAAGCCAGCACTTAGACAACTGCGCCAGGTACTGCACACGTGATATAAGACGAGAATGAGAGGTGCGATTCGAATATACAGTGCGGCAATTAAGTAAAGAGACTGATTTTGATTTTTGAATTCCGCTAAAACACACGGATCAAGAAGGAATAGTTTTTTTGATAAGTCATTTAACAGCTATGCAGTTGCAACACGTTTGCATGAGAACTGCGCAGATTATTATTTACGCTGTGCATGACGTCATTCAGTGGAAGAACATTGTCACCGCTCTGTCATGGAGCAGAGAGCAAATATCCAGTTCGGTTTGAAAATTGGTAAAACTGCATCTGAGACAGTTGGAATTGTTATCTGATGTGTGTATGTGGCTAATTGCCTATTTCGTGCACAACTATTCCGATGCTATGCACGTTTCAAGGATGTACTGGAAGATCTAGAAAATGACGAAAGGTCCGGACGCCCGATTTCAGTGTGTACGTCTGAACTTATTCAGAAAGTTCGCAAAAGGATAAAAAGTGATCGTTGTGTGACCTTAAGGATGTTGGAATTTGAGCTTTGTGTTAATAAGGAGACGATTCGTCAAATATTTGAGCAAGATTGGGGGAGAGGTGGAGTTTGTGCTTGTTTCATTCAGCATGCTTTTCAGACGATCAGAAACATTGCACAAGTGGAGTACGCAAAAGACATCCTGGAGAATGCAGAAACAATGCAAAATGTTCTCCAAAGCATTGTGCCAGGTTACAAGACATGGTGTTTTATGTTTTGATGCTGAAACGAAGCGTCAGAGTTCTCACTGAAAGTCGCTGCAGCCACCCAAAGGAAAAAAGATCAGGTTGCAGATGTCCAAAATCAAGGCAATTAAGGAAATACAAACACTATACTAGTGATCCGATTTATTGGCATAGGAAATAGACACATAAGCGTTTCCAAGCTTTCGCAAGGACGGTAGACAGAACTTGTCGTTTCCAAGCTTTTTCAAGGACGGTAGACAGAACTGTAGTTTCTGACTAACTTCCCACAGTTACTACAACTTCTGTCTAACTCAAGGAAGTTAGGCAGAAACCGTAGTTTCTGTCCAACTTCCTTGAAAGAGGCATCTGGTTGATGAGCGAAAGCTTGGAAACGCTTATGTGTATATTTCCTACGCCAATAAATCGGATCCCTAGTATAGTGTTAGTGTTTACTACATAATTGGTGTACTGTTTCTCGTTATCAACCGTGACAATGCTTGTTTACGCTTTAGGTTGAAGAAGCACAGCTTTGTCCGTACGTCCGTCTGTCTGTCGGTCCGCACGATAACTCGCGTAAAAATAGTTCGATTTCGATGAAATTTTAGTATGATGTAGGGGACCACCTGGGAAGAAACCCTGTTGAAAATGGGTGAAATGGGGTTAAAGGTCAGGACATAGCAGCTGGATCCATTCCACCGCCCTTATGCGTCATAACGTACGTAAAAATGCTTCGCTTGCGACAATACTTTAGTATGTTGTTCCGGAGGTATACTGCGCCGGTTCTGTTGAA
This sequence comes from Macrothele yani, assembly GCA_039090855.1. Classification (NCBI taxonomy): domain Eukaryota; kingdom Metazoa; phylum Arthropoda; class Arachnida; order Araneae; family Macrothelidae; genus Macrothele; species Macrothele yani. The sequence continues at coordinate 57,175,949 of CM076998.1, read as the reverse complement.
TATCATCGAAATGGGGTCAAAGGTCAGGGCAGAGGAGCGAGATTTATTCCACATCCATTATATTTATAACTTGACCAAAAATGCTACTATTGCGACAAAACTTTAGTATGTTATTCCGGAAGTATACTGAACCAATTGTTCTTAATATCATCGAAATGGGGTCAAAGTTCAGGGAAGAGGAGTAAGATTTATTCCACATCCATTATCCTCATAACTTGAGTAATGATTTCTGGTATGTTGGAAAGCGTGTCGTAATCAATGCATTGCATGATTTTACTAACTGATGTGTTTTTATGATAGCAAGGAAATTTTGTATCACGAGTGCATTCCTGAAGTACAACTGCCACTGGCAATGCCCACACATCCATTTTAGAACGATTGTGGAAGAGAATTGTTTCAGTGTCAACCCTGAGTACGAAAAAGGGCAATGGTTCTTTCTCCAGGAGTATGCATGAATACTCTTCGCACACAGAGCAATGAGTGTACAACAATTTCTGGCATGAAAACAATTGTGTCTATTTAACCACCATCCCTATGCTTCAGATTTGTCACCTTGTGACTACTTTCTATTCTAAAATGATTGAAATTGCCGTCATTACACGATAAAAATAACACTGAATTAAAATAATCCAATGGGATAAAGATTCGTGAAATTATGGAAATTGGAACGAAGTATGGCTACCCACGAGAGCTGATCGAAAACATCGTTAAGAAAATACAACGATCCAGTTGCTCAACTTTTAACTAGAAACCCAACTACCACACGTTTTGTTGGATCTATGGATTTTATTCCAAATGTGACTCCAATTTTGAAAAACACTTGCAAAAGATTTAATCTGGCCTTTGGTGTTAAGACTAGCAACATATTTTTCATAATACGTAGTGACCGTGACCCCGCGGATTTATATAACAAACACGGTGCATATTGCATTCCTCTGTCAGCTACAAGTGGGAAAGGATACAGTGTACATTGGCTCGATACTCCGGACATCACGTACCAGAATCTCTGAACATAAGTACAATGTCAATAAAAACCACTGCACTTTAAAGATTGACAAGAATAGGAACGCATATCCCGTTGTGGGACGAAACTAGTATCTTAGCAACAGCGAACACACGAAACTTCTTACCGGAAATTTATACATCCATAACTACGATGAGAAATGTTGCAACGAAGACTCCCCATTTATGATTCCAACACCGTGGATCCATGTGTTCAGGAGCAGAGAACCTAACTCTGATGCTATACCCAATTTGTAATCACATTACTTATATTATACACATACATATACATTTGACTCTTACATACACATTTTGACTCTCTATTGACTCTTAAAAAATACCTGCGACTGCGCAGTAACAAACAAGTACGTCACAACCCTTATGACCAGCTCTTTGTATACAGTATAATGCATTATTTTAAAGCTCGTTCGCTATTGTATACCTGAGGTTGAATCGAGTGTCGATTCGAAAGATCTCGTATGCGTTTTAATATTAAATCTTTTATCTTATTGGACTATTTTAATTCAGTGTTATTTTTATGGTGTAACGACGACGATTTCAATCATTTTTGTATTTTAAGCACAAGAAATCTTATTCTACTTTCTATTCCCTAAATTAAAACTACTTAGAAAGGAAATTCAAGACATAAAACTCTGATATCAGCTCTTCATTCCATACCAAAAGATGACCTTTGCCAGTCCTTCCACCCGTTGGCCGATTGTGCCACTTCTTGTACTAACGTAGGAGGAATGTACTACGAATAAAACATATTCGTGTGAGTTTTCCTGCGTCTTCATTTTCTTAAAAAGAATTCACTCTCATTACTGAATTGCCGAACTGTGTAAAATTCGGCATGACGGATATCTACTGCATTTTTGTTTTTCATACTCATACCTCATACGACGAGAAAATAATTTATAGAAAGAGAGAAAACGAAATTAAAATTTTAAACTAAATATTGCATTTTAGGTTATAATGAATTTAGTATTTTATGACGTTCACTTTATTTCTCTGCGGTTTATGTATGATATAACTTTTCCTGGAAGTTTTACGATTTCGCCGAACTGAAAAACTTTACAGAATGTAACGCCTGTTATATATCACTCGAACAATTCTGATATTTTGTCATAGAAATGTTGTCAGCAATTGCTGTTTGCGTAGGTAGAGAATTCCTCAGAAAGCTAGAACTTTTCGGTTTTTCTGAGTTCTTGGTGCCACAAATAATGCATGAATTATTACTTTGCGAGATGTGGTCTGTGGCCAGAATGACCCACGTCTCTCGTGACAGATTAAGCGTGGGGCAACTGGAAATCATCTTTCTTCTCTGGCAAATAATAGCGACGTATAAATTCTGCACTGGGAATAGCAAATCCCCGGATACTAAAGTGACGTTGCAGAAATTCTTATATTTCCGTTTACAAATCTCGATGTAGGAAAATCTTCGTCTTCACAGCTGGATAAACGTCGACGTTACGAGCAACCAACCAATTACCCGGATTTTTCTCCGTATTTACATTTCGAATTTTTACGTATATTCTCTGTCTCTCTACTCGCTGATACTTAAATTCAAAAAAACTAAACTTTAGAGATAAATCACTAAAGTTACCCTTAATCGGAATAGCGACAAACGATATCGTGTGTTTTAAAATCAAGCACAGAATCAAATAACTTCAATCAAATGACAAGGATAAATGATATTTTGACGGAATTTTGGACGCAACATTTGCGGGGCCCTGAGCAAAATTTCATTGCGAGCACTAGAAAATGCATTTCATATTTTAATAAAGTCGTTACATGAAAAATGTCGTCTGCAAAATACACATACGAAAACTATCATAAAGAAAACATGATTATCTCAAAGAAGTATCTAAGGTGGTTCCACCTAAAATCTCTGCCTTATGTTTCCAATGGTAAAACTTCTTTACATATTTGCTTCGCAATTAATGTATTCCCAAGGATGAAAATTTGCACATCGATAAAACTAACTTTAAGTTATAGCATGGGATACTTAATACTTGCCAAAACAAAACCACAATAAAGCAATCCAACATTTGTTTGTCTACTGACGTCATCAATGTACAAGTCGCGCCACCTATTGATAGGTCTGAACAGTACTCAAACAAAAATGATTGATTTTTAATATAGTTATGGTTATGTTTTAGCAAGTATTAAGACTCCCATGCTATAACTTAAAGTTAGTTTTATCGATGTGCAAATTTTCATCCCTAGGAATCGATGTGCAAATTTTCATCCTTGGGAATGCATTAATTGCGAAGAAAATATCTAAAGAAGTTTTACCGTTGGAAACATAAAGCAGAGATTTTAGGTAATAATAATATGGTCTGAAAGTTCACAGATTGAAAGAGGGAAAAGTGTTAAAATTTACGATTTCCTTCCCGCGGAGAGGGAGTTGTGATTGTATTGCGATTCTTATAAAACCTTCCTTACAAAATACAAAAAAGATAACTTCAACTAATCTGCTACGCAAATAAAATAAGAAACCTAAAATAAATTCGTTTAAATATTTTTCCCCTCAGGCAGGTTTAAGTGATTGATTTTTGATGCAAGACGGAGTTACTAACAAATTAGTGACCTTTTGTAACTTTTATATTAGCTCATACATGAAAATTGCTTTTTTACGCTTTCCAACCGTAGGTTGAAGAAGCATATATGCTCCAGCTTTGTCCGTCTGTCTGTCCGTCCGCACCATAACTTGCGTAAAAACGGTTCGATCTCAAAGAAATTTTAGTAAATGGTAAGGGACCACCTAGAGATAAATTGCGTTGAAAATGGGTGAAATGAATTCAAAGCTCAGGACATAGGAGGGGATTCATTCCAGTGCCCTTATGCGTCATAATAAAAAAAATGCTTCGATTGCGACAAAACTTTATCATGTTGTTCCGGAGGTATACTGAACCAATTTTGTTTAATATCATCAAAATGAGATCAAAGGTCAGGGCACAGGAGCTAGATTTATTCCACAGCCATCATCCTCAGAACTTGAGTAATGATTTCTGATATGTTGGAAAGCGCATAATAATCAATACATTGCATGATTTTACTAACTTGTCCTTTCCATTTCTAGTGCTGTTTTTTTAAGTCAGTCACTGAACAATTGGCCTCCATATATAGTCCCAAAACAACTTTGATATTATTCTTTTTATTTTATTTTTTCATTTAAGTATCTGGTTAACACACAAATTGTTGAACATATAAAAGTAGGAAGCCACAATATGATCAAATTTAATTTGCTATTTTACGAATGCGGAAAAGTGTAAGGTGGCTATAATAATCATTTGAAATTTGCAAGTTACAGTGCCAGTAAGACGAAGGGGGTAACCTATTTGAAAGGGAGAGGGCATTAGTAACTAAAAAAGCATATAAAACATATATTTTCAAAGGTTTCGTGCCCAGAAATTTAAAATAATAATAAATATAAAAAATTCTACCGGAAATGATTTTGTTTCTATTTCCTAAACTGTGGGGACCCCGTGAATGGCCCAACCGGTCCTAAATAAATATATCCGAAATCAGGGATTTTTGACACTTCCAAATTTGCTACAAAATTACCGAATAACATTTATTAAGGTATCCGACTACATTGAAAATGTCGTTTCGCGCAAAATTTCTCATTGTTTTTTAAATTCTTTCATTTCAAAACCCCATTCTTTAAAGCATTTCAAAACTACCTTTGTTTCTTGTCCACGGTGAATAGATAGAGTTATAGCAATTTTCATATCAAAGCACAGCTGTCAAGAAAAACCGAAAGTGCCACTTTAAAATCTAGAAGTTTGGATATAATTATGTTTGTCTTACTATTTTTGCATAAAATTTTAGTTAAAACTAGAAAGTATTTGTTTTTATAAGGTTTCACAGATCTGGAAATACTTTGGTTACAATTATTTGATGCACTTTGCGAAAAACTTCGTGTTTTAAACTTTAAACGGGTTTTTGGAAGAATGAGATAACCGTCCCGAAATCTTTACGAAAAATCTTACACTAAAAAAAAGGTATGTAAATAAATTGACGAAACTTGGTATACTTCTTTCTTTCAATGTTGTGCATGCAGTGAACTAGAAGTTTTGTTGTATGTAAGTTCAAAGTTAAGTTATAGATATTTACATTCAAAACAGTGAAGCAATTTCTTGAAAATTCACACTAATGCATAAATGAATGACTGAATCTCAGCAGTGTTTGAGAATATCACTTAACTTTTATTTCATTGTATAAATAATAGTCATGCACCTATACTGATGAAGACTGGCTATCATACAGTACATCATTAACTTTTGTATTTAGGGTGTTTACCGTAAACGACAAATTTCGTTAAACTGTTACAAAAAATTTCCCAATTTCCTGATGAAGACTGGCTATCATATATCCGTAACTTTTGTATTTAGAGTGTATAATGAATAGAATTCTCCGGCTGGACGTGTAGTGCAGGAAAGCCTACGTTAAGTCACGTTAGGGTTATTGAAAGGTTACTTGACGTAGCTAAAGTGTGCTTAATCTTCAAAGTGCTAGAGTTTGTTTAGGTAAGACACGCACGTGCAATAAATTGTAAGAATATGGAATTTATTGTTTTACTCAGCGTTCCTCATTATCTTGAATATCAGTAACATAACTTCGGTTTTAGTACATTAGTACCTTGAAGGCTCCTTATTAGAGCGGTAAACACAATATTCCCTGAACTTAACGTAAACACTCAATGAAATAGACTTAACGGCCAGACAGAGGTCTGACAATAAAATGAACTAAGTAAACGTACTCACTTTTAACCTTTTATTGGGAAGCTCCTGGTATTACTCAAATACACACTCCAAAATAACACAACTACTGATAGCCCGAACTTTCGTACTATCGTAATATCGTAGAAAAGTAGGTAAATCGCATATCAATAATCAGGAAGAATCTATCACATATAAAACGAAGCTCTCTGGTCTCTTGAGCGCGCCTATATATATTATATATATATATATATATATATATTGCATACCACCACGTCATGACTTACACTCGTTGCCACATATAATTCAGCGGGAGAAACAATATCTCGTTAAGTGAGAAGATAATTTGCATAGGAAAATAAAATAACAAGAGATAGTAAAATCAAAAGGAAACTGAATCTAAAGTATACGTTACAAGTGTTTACCGTAAACGACAAATTTCGTTAAACTGTTTCAAAAATTTCCCAATTTCCTGAATATTTAATATTGATGTAATTTCTTTTTTCATCTTTTGTGTTTTTGTGTGTTAACCTTCCTAAAAACACAATCAAAATACTCATTCTTGCATTTAAAAAAAGTGCCTAGAACGTAGACGAATAACTTAAGTTGTTAAAAATGCAACACTGCATTTCTTATGAAACCACTTAAGGGGCCTCCATACCTCGTAAAAAATAGCTCAAAATACACATTTGCAGAACGAAATTACATATATAAAAAATCAATTTAGAAATCCGGGGGTTTTTTTCTCATGTAGAATAAACATTGAGCCATCTTTCTGCGTTTCTTTATTAGCGTTACTTTGCGGAGTAATATTTTAATTATTATCCCAAAGGTGTAAAATAATGGACAGGTTGACAATTATTTTTAAAAAGTTTTAATTTTGATATCTACTAGGTTGAAAAGCAGAAAAATAGTTCGATATTTTCTCTCGAAATATAAAAATTTCCTAACACATACGAGTGATACGATATATTGATTTTTCCATCTGCATGATGCTATATATTTGTTTCAATTTCGCATTGAATATATCGCATTTGACGTCTTTTCTAATTATATTAGGTTGTAAATATCCTTTCCTGTGAAAGAAGGAAATTACATTCGACACTATTAACTTAGGACAAATGTCTGAGGAAACTTTTTTCTCGTAAAAGCGAAGACAAAAATATTCGAATTTTAAACTCCAATTGTTTCGGCCTAACAGGTGGTGCTTTAGAACTTAGCAATTATTCATCTGCTGTCATACATAGCTCTCAGTCTCAGAAATTAATACCTAACGAAATCTGTGCTCCAAAAGCAGTCACTCCACATACTGTTCTGCAGTTCAATGAATCTTCTGATATACGTATCAAGACAACATGACGTTGTCTCGAACTATGAATCGAACGTGCTATGAACTCTCACAATGGTGTTGCTTGTTCTTGGAGACGCAACCCAGTGCATGAAATGGCAACTATCAGGTAGGGAGATGGCTTGAAATCGCTGCTGTTTACTATAAACGATTACGAATTTGTTCATATCTTCAAATTCATCTTAGTGTGTGAAACAAATCTGAAGCCTTGAAATTATTGGCTTAAAAGAAATTCATCCACATACAAACACACACACACACACACACACACACGCTGCTACACTATCTACCAACAAGTAATAGGACACCTATGATAGCAAAGGAAAACGAAGTTTATTCACCTTCAATAGTTGGTGGAGCCTCCACGAGCGGCGATTATAGCTGCGACCCTCCGGGACATACTCTCAACCAGGCGTTGTACGAAGGCTAGCGGTATTTTCTTCCACTCTTCTTGGAGGAGACAGGTCAGTTCCTTCACCGATTTCGGACGGTGGGGGCACCCCTTAAGTCGACGCTCCAACTCGTCCCAGAGGTGCTCGATAGGGTTAAGATCCGGGCTCTGCGCAGGCCAGTCCATTCGACTAACCCCATTGTCACCATACCAAGCCATGGTGGACCTCGCAACATGACAGGTGGCATTGTCATCCTGAAAGTAACATGGGTCCACCCCGTAAAACTGCCACAACGTAGGAAGCGCAATGGTCATCGAAAATGGTGCAGTAGGTCTCGGCGTTGAGTCTACCAGGAATTGCGACCGAAGGTCCCGTGCCATACTAGGAGAAACACTCCCATAGCATAATTCCACCGCCGCCGAACTTCACAGTTGGCACAATACATTCCGGCAGGAGGCGTTCTTCAGGAAGACGCCAAACCCAGACCCTGCCATCCAAACGGTAGAGGGTGAACCTTGATTCGTCGCTCCAGAGAACCTGTTTTCACTGTTCAACGGTCCACTGTCGACGTTCTTTGCACCACGTTAGCCGAGCAGCGGTATTGGACTTGGTGATCAAAGGCTTGTGGGAGGCAGCACGTCCATGATAACCGAGCAGATTGGCTTCCTTACGGAAGATATTCATCAAAAAAACACTCCCGGATGCCTGTTGAAACTCTTCGCGGATGTGGCCTATCGATTTGGTGCGGTTCTTTAGAATTTCTCTGGCCAGCACCCGTCGGTCTCTAACTCCCAGTTTTGTGGGTCTGCCGGGTCGGAGCACATTCCGACAGTCACCTCTCATCTTCCACTTGCCAATTACGTAGGCCACTGTCTATTTTGGGTACTTCAACTCGCTGTATATGTCACGTATGGATCGGCCATTTCTGTGATACCCGACGATTACACCTTTCTCGAAATCAGATAGCTCCGAACTGCGTGGCATCTTGCATGCGACTGGTTGCGTTGTTGTTTCCCACACGATATTTAACGGCGGCGGCCGTAACGTGTATCAGGACTGCAGATATCGTCGATTGCAGGGGTGTCCATTTACTTGTTGGTAGATAGTGTATTTATTGTATGATTAAATGGCAGAGAGTTGGAAAGCGAGAGATTGAACAATCATGAGCAGCGCAGTGGAAGGCCATAAATGTTGTATATCACGCGAGAAAATGGTGCAGGAAGCTCGAAAGCTAGAGATCGAACATTTAACATGAGAAGCGCAGTGTAATGGTACTAATGGCTGTAGTAACGTATTATGTGACCTGACGTAGACAACGTACTACTGAGGTGATGCATGGATTAAATCAACAATGAATCAGCCATAAGCCTACCGGGGTAGTTCAGTTGGGGGAACAGCCGCTCCGGAGTTAGAAAGGTGTGGGTTCGAAATCCACCATCGGAAGAAAGGTTGTATGTTATATTGTTCATGTATCGAAAAATGATGCATTATGTTTGAAAGCGGAAGACAGAGCATTCATGATGAGCAGTGGGGTTAAAGTCTGTTGTTTATCATGTATGACGTATTCCTCTGTTTAACCTTTCCCTGAATTTCGGTTTTCTTATGTAAATTTAGTTACTTCTCGGTTAAACGTTTTCTTACTGAACGCTACATTACTTCCCCGAACAGCTTTTACAATTTGGCAACACTGGCAGTGAGTCAGAGCAAAAAAACTAGTAGACTGAGTATACATACAAAGAGACATGCGTGGAGTATTGGAGTTGTAGAAATATCGGAAGTGCCAATAAATTGTTTGTGAAATTCATAAATTTGTCGATGACGGGGATCGTTCCGGAGCTTGTTGTTCTAACTGACTAATTTACATCGTCAGGATGTATCGCTGCAGATTTGTCGTCTTGACACGTGCTTCACCTTTGTAGTGCATCACATGTTAAATGTTGATATTACGAAAGATCTGAAACCTGTTTGATTATATGAGACCGGCGAATAAGTGTTATTGATATAAGATTCATATCTGCGTTGATAACAGTGATATTGTATTCTGGCAGTGGATTATGTTGATGGCATTAAGTATAAGTCCTACGCAAGAAATTGTTCGAATTACCTAAGTAAATAGGTAATTCTTTCTAGCTGGCCGTTTGGTTAGTTGTTTCTAAAGTGCAATTTATGTGCAACGAAGCTATCTAAGAACATTAGCCAAACAGCTGGTTACTTAGTTCACTATTTAAAAATATAGCTAACACAGTTTAAAAACTATACATGCAAGAAAATAGTGCAGAGAATTCAAAACTTTCGTGATCAAACGGACAGTAATAGGCCGAAAACGTCGGCAACAGAGAGCTTGAATCAAAGAACTGATTTTGGACAAACGACGCAAAAGTTTACGAAGAATTGCGTTACTGCTAAACAACATAGCATTTAGAGTCATCGATAATGACGTGTCAAAATACCGGAAAGTTTACGCTTAGTCCATTTGAAGATTTCTGAATGGCGAACACAAAGGCCATGATCCACAGTTTTCATTATTGATTGCTTAATCTCGCGTCGAGAAGTAAGAAATGTAATATTGTTATTGGAGGCTATAAAGAAAAATTATGTTTTTAATGAGCAATAAGGCTAATGTTTCATTGATGTATTAAACTGTAAATAAAATTATCTTCCACAGGATGTATTTTTTTTTCGGATCAGTCATGATATTATAGATAAATATGTGCACAAGATAACCGTCCATGATTAAAACTTCGATGAAACGTAAATTTTTTGACAACAAAGAAATCTAGTCCACGCAAAACTAAGTAAATTTCCAAACAGTATTGTTTCATTTACGAATTAAAGAATCTGCGTAATCACCAATACCTTCATTTGCATCTGACTCACTGGCTGTTGATTTGCTTGGTATTTTTTATTGTATTTTTACTTTTTTCGGGGTTAACGCCACCCATGAGCACATGGGGGGGTCCGATCACACATACACACATTATATATATACCTAAATATACACTGGCGGAAAGTGAAAAAAGAACACCAAGAAGGAGACGTCTGATACCAACGAAATTTATACAGCATAATAACGGAATACAGAGGATAACGTGATCAAAACATTATAGCAAAATACAGCTGTATTTGCTGGTAAACTGAAAAATAACATTTCCATGTAACATGGTTAGTACGAGGTTGAACCGTCATGAACTGCGTCACACTGTGCAATTCTGGCTTGGAGTCTGTCGTACAGATGTTGAATGTAAGTTTGGGGTATTGAGTTCCAAGCATCCTCAACCTGGACGCGTAAATCGGGGATGGTCGTGGCTGGCCGTGGAGACCGGATAAGTCGTTGTTCCATAAAATCCCACACGTGCTCAATGGGGGACAAACCCGGTGAACGTGCAGGCCATGGAAATTGTCTCACACCCTGAAGTGCATGTTGCGTTGCACGTGCCGTGTGTGGGCGTGCGTTATCTTGCTGGAAAACACCACGATGGACCGACCTTACAAATGGCACAACAACGGGCTGAGTGATGTTGTTGATGTACGAGGTGCTGTTTAACGTACCCGGTACAAACACTAGTTGTGAACGGGAGCGATAGCTGCTCGCTCCCCACACCAGGAGACCAGGTGTAGGCCGTGTGTGTAGCTGGCGGAAGCAAGAAGGGTGGAGACGCTTCCCTGTGCGTCTGCAAACACGCATACGGCCATCGGAGGTTCCCAAGCAGAATTTGCTTTCATCGCTGAACACGACAGATCGCCATTGCGTTCTCCAGTGCTCGCGTTGGCGACAACACTGCAGCCGTTCCTGACGGTGAGCTGGAGTCAGAGGTACACATGCCAGAGGCACACGTGCACGTAGTCCTGCATCCAGTAGACGGTTGCGGATTGTTCACACAGTCACCTCAGGTGCAACGGCAGCTCGGATTTGCGTCGCAGTGGATGTTCTGCTTGACAACGCCGCTCTTCTTATGCGTTGATCGGTCCGCTCATCAGTCCGTCTGTGACTCCCGGTTCCACGTCTTCTCGTGTGAGAATGTTCCTCGGACTATCTACGCCATCATCGTACCATCACCGATACTTCCAGTCCAATTCGCTCTGCAATACGACGATACGATCACCCGGCCTCGCGGAGTCCGACTAGACGACCTCGCTCAAAGTCCGATAACTGCTGAAATCGTACACGTCTTCCATGTCCAGGCATTGCAGCTTATTCAGGGTCTTCGCACGTGTCCGTACGCCGACGACTGATTACATTCACTTTGCCGTACTCTTGAAATACCACCGACGATAATTTGCATATTATGCCGTGCTGTGGCGTAAGCGCTCACCGGTTGGTCCCGAAATTAACATCACACCTACGTAAACTCGACCCCATTAACATATGTAAATTTCATGATCGTCCGCCAATTCCTTCTTGGTGTGCTTTTTTCATTTTCCGCCAGTGTATATATATAGTTACGTTATACTGTATATATACGCCAACGATGTTGTTAACCATGCTTAATCGATATCGCTGTTTTATTAAGTACACATTATACACGTGTTCGCATTCTACGAAAAATTGCAATCTTATACTATTAAATTTAGTTGGTTCACATCATAAAAAGTGTGCATTATATCATTATATTCTCAAAAAATTCGGGAGGGGATCCTTTACATTGGGGATCCCTGACTCTGAAAATTTGGGGTGGGTCTAGACCCCCCTCCCAGTGGTTACGCCTATGCATGAGGCCATAAGAAGCTATCTTTCCTTAATTTAGAACCCCTGGTTCCCGAGAAAGGTGTGAACCAGCCTCGGAAAGACAAACATGACATTTATGTCTTCCTTCAGAATTCGAACCCGGAGACAGCACCACGAGCAATCAGAATCCCGCACCCCAGACCAATCTACCTATGGCAATCTAAACACAGTAGTGATGGCTTACGTCATTCCTCCTTTGGTGTTGATTCATTATTCACGTAAAAGATTCATTCACGAATAATCATTCAAACGAATGGCCATTCACGTTGCATCCGCTCCTGGCTGGTTATCTCACTATACTAACTAAGCAAATCATTCTTTACTTAAGTAATTAATTCTTGGGAGTTCATTCATCTTTCACGAAAAAGGTTCATTCACGAATGATCATTCGAACGAATGGTCGTTCACCTGGTATCCACTCTTGGCTGGCTGTCCACTACACACACTAAGCAAGTCATTCTTTACTTAAGTAATTAATTCTTGGGAGTTCATTCATCTTTCACGAAAAAGATTCATTCACGAATGATCATTCGGACGAATTGTCATTCACCTTGTATCTACTCTTGGCTGGCTGTCTCACTACATACACTGAGCAAATCATTCTTTACTTAAGTAATTAATTCTTGGGAGTTCATTAATCTTTCACGAAAAAGGTTCATTCACGAATGATCATTCAAACGAATGGTCGTTCACCTGGTATCCACTCTTGGCTGGCTGTCTCACTACACTCACTGAGCAAATCGTTCTTTGCGGAAGTAATTAATTCTTGAGAGTTCATTCATCATTCATGCAAAAGAGTCATTCGTGAATGATCATTCAATTTCCAAGCTGTCACTAGGGTCACTGAGTAAATCATTTGTTGCATGGATCCCGTGTGTACGACCAAATTGCTTTCAAGGTCACAACTCTTTTTGGCAAGCAACCCGAAAGAGCGCGAGCTCTTCGTCGTTCGACGTGAATGATTCGCCACGAGAACGATTCGGACACATCCCTCAAATGCAGGATATTCACGAATCCTTCCCATTCTTAAATTTCCACCATTATTTCCTAGATAACCGCTGATTACTCACTCACATTACAGTTGACACTTATTAATCCTCGGCATTACTTTTCTTATTGGATATCTGTTTCCGAACTAACTCACGGGGGCAGAAGAAAGTTTAACGTGCTTTAACATCAGCGTGTGTCTCAGTAACTGCGAATTGAATCTTTCACAGCGGTGCGAGCGAACCATGTACCATTCACAGTGAAGAGTCTTTCGTTGGAAACGAATTGTTCACGAGTGGTCTATCACTAAAACACAGCTCTTTGTTTACTGCATTCACAGAGTGACACAATTGTCTATGGCACAATTGTACATAGGTAGCCGTTTGACAAAGTTTTCTGTGGTAGTGGAAACTGCAGTAATGTCAAATAAAATCTAGTTGATTCAACAATATGCATCAATCACTTCACTGCTGTCTATACACGATATTGAAAACCGGAGATAGTTGCAAACTAAATGATGAACTTTATTTACAGCTAAAACCCAAGTTACAAAACCTGCAAGATCTTTCGGACTCACTATGGGTCCATCATCGGCACCGCATGGTGTTGCTCTGGATCTTGCCCATTTGCTCATTTCCCAGTGTTCCTCTGGACCTTGCCCATTTGCTCATTTCCTAGTGTCCCTCTGGGCCTTGCCCATTTGCTCGTTTCCCAGTGTCCCTCTGGGACTTGACCATTTGCTCATTTCCTAGTGTGCCTCTGGGCCTTGCCCATTTGCTCATTTCCCTGTGTCCCTCTGGACCTTGCCCATTTGTTCATTATTTCCCAGTGTACCACTGGACCTTGCCCATTTGCTCATAGAATAAAAACTACCAGGTTTGGGGGTCACGCCAACCGAAGCTATAGCCATTGCTGATGCCTTGAAATTAATAGCACGACGCACTTACTTTCGTTTAGAAGATATCATTTATCGACAAAAAGCTGGCACGCCCATGGACTCTCCACTATCGGGGTTTTTAGCTGAGATAGTACTACAACAGTTGGAAAACAAAGCACTTAGGCAGTGCCCGTATAAACCATTATCATTTTTAAGGTATGTCGATGATATTTTAGTCTTCTGGCCCCATTCTGTTAATGCACTCCATGAGTTTGCTGATTTACTATCCACTCCATTTCCATCCATTAAATTCACTATTGAAATTGAAACCCAGGGATCACTTCCTTTTCTTGATTTTTACTTTACCCGTAACCCTTCTAACCGTTCTTTTTCATTTAGAGTTTATCGAAAACCAACTGCTCCTCCCACATTAGTTCCATTCACCTCCTCCAGCCCAATTCAACATAAGACTGCTGCTTTATCTTTCTTATTTCGAAAGAGTTTGCATTTACTCACATTCCTCATCCGCTAAATTTCGTGACAATGAGATAAAATTTATTTTTAATTTGGCTTTCAGGTTTGAATATCCACGAGAATTTGTGGCAAGACAACTTCACAAAAGCCAACGCTGTATGCTTACGTCTTTACGAGGAAATAAGGATGTGGTCTCATACGTTGGCTCCATAGATTTTGTCCCTGAGGTTGTACATATTTTAAAAAGAGCATGTTGTAAACAAAACATGGATTTTGGCACACAAACACACAAATTATTCTCCTTAATCAAAAAGGATCGCGATACAGTTGCCCCACTACAAAAACATGGGGTTTACTCTATCCCATTAAAAGCGATTGACTCCAATGTAGGGGACTCTAGATACATAGGATCTACGCTTCGGACAATTGCGACCCGTGTGTCCGAACACAAGTATAACGTCCGGACGGGATCGAAGGCCGCCACTTTGTCCAGACTAATAAATCAAGGTCTGCACACACCGGATTGGAATAACACCACTTGCTTAGTAACGACCACAACAAAACCAAGTTTGCTATTCACAGAAAGCATATACATTACTATGCTTTCTAATCAATGTTGTAATGACGACACACCATGTGCATTGTCTTCATCTTGGAAACACTATATTTCAAACCATTGTATTTACCATTGCAATCCTTAACCGTCTTTATTTGTAATTTCACATTATTTGCATGTTATATGTATTGTGTAGAGTGCGCATGCGTGAATTTGGGAGCAGCGCCTTCATGCTGATGCATTGTGGTATGGATCTCCGAGTTTAAAAGATCGGAATCCTACCCATGCAGCGCCCGATGATGGACCCATAGTGGGTCCGAAAGATCTTGCACGTTTCTTAACTTGGTTTTATCTCTATATAAAGTTCATCTTTCAGTTTGCAACTATCTCCGTTTTTTAATATCGTGTATAGACAGCAGTGAAGTGCTTGATGCATATCAGTTGGCACGAATACCACGGACATTTGATTCAACAATAACAAATTAAAAAATGTACTCACGCTGAAGTAACGACACTAGTTTAAGGAATTTGTTTGAAATGGCGTCAGGTTTTTCAGGTAACAGTGGCTACATTTGATTTTGTGAAAATGGGGACGCATCGAAGTGCAATTTTTAGGAAACTAGCTACCTCAGAAAAAAAATCAAAGGGGCACAGTGGCAACTGTACAGTTACTTACAACGTAGAACTACGTCAACTGTCACTATTGCATGGCACTATCTCGCTACTTCAACGTCCTTAAAATATTCAGCGAAGGACAGTTGACGTAGCACT
The DNA here is from genome assembly GCA_039090855.1 of Macrothele yani. Classification (NCBI taxonomy): domain Eukaryota; kingdom Metazoa; phylum Arthropoda; class Arachnida; order Araneae; family Macrothelidae; genus Macrothele; species Macrothele yani. The sequence goes on along the minus strand of CM076998.1, from coordinate 57,160,089 downwards.
ACGTTGTAGGTTTCGACACAGTTGCTACTGTGCCCCTTTGATTTTTTTTTTTTTTTTTTCAGATATAAAATTTTTAAGAAATAAAACGAAAGAAATGTTTTTTCTTTATTTACTTAAAAGCAACTTATACTATATACACTGAACAGCAATTGAATTAGAGATACCTGTCTAGTAACGTGTAGCACCACCTTTCGCCCTGATGACGGCGGTGATTCGTCTCGGCATGGACTCGACAAGACACCGGAAGCATTGGGAAGCCATACGGATCCACGACCCCTAAACAAGCTCCCACAGTTCACGAAGATTTGATGGAGGGGGGTCATCTCTCTCGATGGCATCACATATTTGCTCGATGGGATTGGAGTCAGGTGACCTGGCTGGCCAAGGGAGCAAGATCACGTCGGTGGAGTGTTCATCCAACCTTTTGGATACAATTCGGGAGCGATGGCACGGTGCATTGTCTTGTTGCAGGATGAGGTTCCCAGTGGGATGTTGAAGACGCACAAACGGGAGCAAATGGTCGTCCAGGAATATCCCGTTAACGTTGACCTGTGAGGGACGATGTCACACGTACCAGGGGTCCCATTTCAGTCCACGAAAACAGTCCCCAGACGAGAATGCCACCCCCACCAGCTTGAAGAGTACCCTGCTGGCTTATGTGGTTTACGCGTACTCGTATCCTGCCATCCGCATGTACCAACGTGAATCTCGACTCATCAGTTCAGGCAACATTTTCCCACATGTCTAGGGTTCAGTGGCGATGTTCCCGCGCCCATGCTAATCTTTGCACCCTGTGATGTGCGGCCAGCAGCGGTACCCTCGTGGGACGATGGCTTCTGTACCCCATAGAGAGGAGATGGTTCTAGATGGTGTGACTGCTTACACGTTTTTGTGCACCAGCATTAAATTGCCGAGTGATTTCTTGCACTGTGGTCCGTCTATTCGCTGTTACAATGCGAGATAGCCGACGATGACCCCACTCATCCACACGCTGTTGTCCACGGCAGTTGGCCCTTGCAGAGATGGTTTTACCGGATTCGATGTACTCACGGTGCGCCCGTGACACAGTGGCTCGTGAAAACCCCAGTGCCTTCACGACTTCCCAGATGGAATGACCCATTCGTCGGGCCCCGACAATTTTCCCACGATCCAATGCGCTTAGATCCTTCGTCTTACCCATACTGCGTCCGACTCTTACTGATTCCCGTTCGCATCACTCCTTATATTGTCGTATCGCTGCATACGTCATGTAATTTGCGTTTACAGGGCAGCCCACAACGCCACATTTGCATAACGCTAGCTGTCTCTAATTCAATTGCTCTTCAGTGTATAAGGGTCGTTTGAGAAGTAAGTGGGCTTTAGTCATTAGGATTCTAGAAGTGGTTTTTATTTGACATATTCTCCATGGTTGTTGAGACAACGATCCCACAGATACACTATCCTGTCAATGCCATTTCTGTAGAACTCTACGGACTGGCTGTGCAGCCATGAAGAAAATACATTTTGCACTTCAATGTCCGACGCAAAGCGCTTCCCCTTGTGGGCCCTCTTCATTGGACCGAACACATGAAACTCACAGGGCGATAAGTCGGGACTGTAGGGAGGGTGGGGTAGCACATCCCAACCGAAACGTCGGATTGTTGTCAAGGTGTCAGATGCTGTATGTGACCTGGCATTGTCCTGCAAAAGTTGTCAGCTGCGTGTGTTCTTTTGCACCTCCGATAAACACTTTGGAACCCATGCGGCAGCAACCTTCCGATATCCCAGTTTTTCTGTGATAATGTGATGAACACGTTCCGTACTTATGCCCGTCGCCTCACTAATGAACCGCACAGTTGCTCGACGATTTCGTAACACAATGTCATTCACTTTTTCACATGTTTTGTTATCCGTCACCTGGATCGAACGGCCTGAACGTGGACGGTCCGCTGCACTGCTTCGTCTCTCTTCTCGGAATTCCTTGCACCAATTAAACACTGCCGTACGCTGCAAAGCTTCATCGACGTACACCGCATTTTAACTGGCGAACTATCTCTGCTGGCTGCACACCTTCAGCTCACAGGAACTGGATCACACACCGTTGCGCATATCTGGACGAATCCGTCGCTGCACTAATTCACGTTTGAGCGTCGAACGTCTACCTGCGAACAAAACAGTTGACAAACCATGAGCATGTCACATGCGCAATAGACAAGTGTATCAATAAACACAATCGGTCTTTCCTGAGTCATATACCATATACCGAAATCACAGGCCCAGTCCACTTATTTCTCAAACAACCCTTATACAATTCATAGTAACGTATGCTGATTATAAATTAATATTAGTAGAAGTGGTGAGCATAGTATCATCGTTGTCAGTAGCTATTATTAAAATTCTTTCCTGAAGAAATCGTTATTCAGAAACAATTTTTCAAACTCTTTAGTTTCCTTGTTATAAATTTGGCGATACGTCCCTGACCTAATATGCTCTTCTTGTTGTTGCTCTTGTTCTTGTCTGGATTCAGAATGCATCGGCGGTGTGAAGGTTTGAGAAGTAATACAGTTATTTTTCAGCGAAGTTGTGAAGACTGGCAATGTACACTGGTATTCCATGCTCGGTGTGAAAATTTGAAAATTTGGATCGATGACATCAATCTCCATCTGTCCTTACTGCTCAGTCTCAATTTGTGCAGTTGAAGTGGAAGGTTGTGGCTATAGAGTCGAACTCGGGTGAAACGCCCCATGGTGCGCGGACTTTTGACGCTCCCTACATTCCCGTGACCTTTCGATTGATGATTTAGGGGGGCCTTTTCGGATTCCTCTCGTTCTCCTCTAGCTGTTTCTTCAACTTTCGTTGGTTCTTATTGTAATTTTACCTGGATTTTCGCGGCATATCTAAATTTTCGTCACCAAATTTTTTTATCTAAGAAATAAATAAATTTTAAGTCCACTTTATTTCGGTTTATCACATACGTCCGTTAGCTCTGACCGTCAGCTACGGAATTCAGGGCTGAGGTCATCGCTATCATCATCTATTCACTAGTTGTCAACCTAAAAACGGCGTGCGGCGAAACAAAATCATGCGAAATTTAGCTTAACTTTTTAACGCTGCTGTATCGAAGGGTTAAGTGATGGAGGGTTGAAACTTGTTTTATTATAAATGTCACTATATAAACTATATTACGATGTATTATTTATTACTCTACGATTATTAATTTTGAAGACGTAAGCATTCAAAGTGTGGCATGTTTTCGGTGCATTGCATCCCTGCTCCCGATGTTACCCTCTACCCAGCGCGGACAAAGATGTAGTTCTACGTAAAAAAAAAAAATCAAAGCACCTAGTTGCACATTTTCAAGGTACTTTAGTAAGTCTGAAAGTGCAGTAACATCTAAGAAACTGCGTCCGCGTGTTACTGACAGACGGACAGACAGTTACACGCCGGTCTTTTACTATGTGACCATAAAGATCAATATTATTTATCAGATCGAGGGTACTAAAATTTTCATCTGATTATGTCTTTTTTACACTGTGAATCAAAGTTTGATTCCTATGGTGTTAAACATTTTCTAATCTAGATAATAATTTAATAACCTGTAGATATATGTTAATGCATTACATTCACGACTAGGCAATATCAAATGGTGATTACATGAGTCTTTAATTTTTATTCGAACGTTTTTTCTGAGAATAAAAACGATGACGAAGCCACCGGATAACATTTTTCGAAAGGGTAGTAGATTTGCAACATCCGTCAATAATGGAGAAAAGAGTTGCTCACGTGAAGCAACGCCATCTAGAAAACACAAGGCCGTGGCATTCGACAGATGAGTTCCCACTTTTAGTGACGTCATGCGGAAACCAAGGCTTAAGAAGGATTTGCATCGGCCAATATTTGTAAACGTTTGGCTCGATAATTAGAATCTGGAGGTCCCACAAAAGAGGTTCCGTTCAGAAGACCGCACCGGCTGAATTTGTAAGACTTGATTGACTTCTATGATATCATAAGGACGAACAATGAAATTGTGTTGAAATTGGTCGAAACAAAGTGACATATTACTACCAGAATACAAAACATAGGCATGTTTTGCTTAGAGCGTACCTTACGCCTCCCGCCAACTGGAAGCAGACAATGAAGTTGATTAGTTAATTAAATCTTTAAACGTGCACGAGTAGTGAATATTTGTTGGGGCGGTGTTAAAACTCAGCACGCCACTGAACAAAATAACTGCACAAATTTGGCATTCCCTGACACTAAATTAAATACTGAAGACATATTTTGCCACTTTTTTTTTATGAAGATGTTTTTTTCAGTTTTAAAGCTACAGAGATTATAGTACATGTCCCTGTTCGTGCCACTTTTAACTGCTGCATACAGGACCTAGGAAAACTACTACCGTTAACACTGATAGTAAAACATGATCATAGCAGATTGGTTGTTGCTAAAAAACAAGTTAGTAAAATCATGCAATGCATTGATCATGATACGCTTTCCAACATACTAGAAATCATTACTCAAGTTATTACTCAAGTTATGAGGAAAATGGCTGTGGAATAAATCTCACTCCTGTGCCCTAACCTTTGATCCCATTTCGATGATATTCAACAGAACTGGTTCAGTATACCTCCGAAATAACATGATAACGTTTTGTCGCAATCGAAGCAATTTTACGTAAGTTATGATGCATAAAGGCTATGGAATAGATCCCGCTTCTGTGTCCTAACCTTTGACACATTTCGCCCATTTTCAATAGGATTCGTCCCCAGGCAGGTCCTTACAACATACTAACATTTCATCCAAATCGAAACATTTTTACGTAAGTTATGACGCATAATGGCGATGGAAGTGATTTCGCTCCTATGTCCTGACCTTTGGCCCCCATTTCGCCAATTTTCAACAGGTTTTGTCCCCAGGTTATCCCCTACCACATACTAAAATTTAATCGAAATCGAACCTTTTTTACGTTAGTTATGATGCATATGAGCAGTGCCGCCTCGGTGGCGCAGTGGTCTAAGCGATGGCCTCTGATCATTCGTCCAAAAGGGGTCCGGATTCGAATCCCGGTGAGGCATGGATGTTGTGTTTGTCTTATGGCACTGGCTCTCTCCCTTCCCTGGAACCAGTGGCCCTAAATTAGGGACGGGTGACTGCTTATAGCCCATTGAGTTGCTCACGGTGGTCGTTAAACCTCCAATAAAAAAAAAATAAAAAAAAACATACGAGCAGTGGAATGGATCCCGCTCTTATGTCCTGACCTTTGACCCCATTTCGTTTACTTTCAATAGGGTTCCTTCCCAGGTGTTCCCCTACCACATACTAAAATTTCATCGAAATCGAACGATTTTTACACGAGTTATCGTGCGGACGAACATACGCACACAACGCGTGACGTAATGAGGCAGATGGGAATCGCGACCATCTGCTGGCAAAACTGTGACGTCATAAAACTTTAATAGGACCCGCACACAACGCGTGACGTAATGAGACAGATGGCGTGACCACGCGCCAACATCTAGTCGGACGACGCCATGACATTACACTAAAAACGTGGTAATTCGGGGTGGTTATTAACCCACTAAACGAATTTTCCTAAAGTCGAGATCAAGCTAAAACGATTTCTGTTACCAGAAAACGGTAGGTTAACGACTTTCATCAAAATCCTTAGAGCCGTTTTCAAAATAAAATTTACATACATACAAGAATTGCTCCTTTAAGGTGAACGTCAAGTAATTTTGCTTCCTGTAGTTCGAATGGAAAAATTTCTGGACACATTTTCTTCTCAAATAATGCGTTCCTAAGAATGAAAATTTGAACATCGATTAAAATATCTTCATTTTATAACTTGCAATACTTAATATTTTCTAAAACATAACCATAATTATGCAATCCAACATTTGTTTGTCTACTGAAGTCACGAAAATACAGGTCGCGCCATCTTTTTTCTGGACAATTAATGCGTTCACAAAGATAAAAATTTGAACATCAATTAAAATAGTTTCATTTTATAATTTGGAATACCTAATATTTTCTAAAACATAACCATAATTATGCAATCCAACATTTGTTTGTCTACTGACGTCATCAAAGTACAGGTCGCACCATCTTTTTTCTGGTTTCAACACCACCAAAGGAAAAGTTATTGATTTTTAATATAATTATGGTTATGTTTTAGAAAATATTAAGTATTCCAAGTGATAATAAGAAATTATTTTAATCGATGTTCAAATTTTCATCCTTGGGGACACATTAATTGTGAAGGAAATGTGTACGAAAGTTTTTCCATTGGAAGTATAGGAAGCAAAATTACTTGACGTCCACCTTAATAATATGGGATAAGGGTGATGGAATGGATCGCAATTCTATGTCTTGACCTTTGACCCCATTTCGTCCATTTTCAATAGGGTTCGTCCCCAGGTGGTCCCCTACCACATACTGAAATTTCGTCGAAATCGAACCATTTGTACACATGTTATGATGCATAAAGGCAATGGAATGCATCCCGCTCTTATATCCTGACCTTTGACTCCAATTCACCCATTTTGAATAAGGTTCGTCTCCAGGCGGTCCTTTACCACATAGTCAAATTTCATTGAAATCTAACCATATTTACGCAAGTTATGACGTATAAGTGCAATGGGCCGCCCCGGTGGCGCAGTGGTCTAAGGCGTTGGCCTCTGATCATTCGTCCGTAAGGGGTCCGGGTTCGAATCCCAGTCAGGCATGGATGTTGTGTTTGTCTTACGGCACTGGCTCTCTCCCTTCCCTGGAACCAGTGACCCTAAATTAGGGACGGGCGACTGCTTATAGCCCATTGAGTTGCTCACGGTGGTCGTTAAACCTCCAATCAAAAAAAAAAAAAAAAGTGCAATGGAGTGGTTTCCGCTCCTACGTCGTGACCTGTGACCCCATTTGTCCCATTTTCAATAGGGTTCGTCCCCGGATGGTCCCCTACCACATACTAAAATTTCATCGAAATTGAATCAATTTTACGCCAGTTATCGTGCGGACAGACGGACGGACGGACAAAGCTGGAGCATATACGCTTCTTCAACCTACGGTTGGAAAGCGTAAAAATCGCCCCGGGGGCGCAGTGCTCTAAGCGCTGGCTTTTGATCGTTCTTCCGAGATGCGTCCAGGTTCGAATCCCATTGAGGACCGGATGTTGTATTTGTCTTACGGCAGTTGCTCTATCCCTTCCCTGGAACCAGTAGCCTTAAATTAAGGACGGGCGACTTACTGTACCTAGGCAACTGGGAAGGTTTGTAGCCCGTCGGGTTGCTTAAGTAGATACTAAGTAGTCAGCTAACTGGCTAATGTTCTTAGGTACACAGTGGGCAGCTAAGAAATGAGACTGGATTTTTTAACGGCAAAGACAAATATAGAGAACAAGGGGGATAGTTGAGCACACACACACCAGTGGCGTACCCAGGAATTCCTGTTCGAGGGGGCTATATATATACAGTATACGTGCACAATGTGTGGCGTACGCTGGACGTACGTTACTATTCCTCTTTTTGGAGATTTGGAAAGAAGACACCATGTAATAGACGTATGTAATTTTCTGAACATGTAAAATAATATTTTTGAATGTTTAATTTGTGACGTACGTCGCTCTTAATCTCTTTGGTACTTTGGCAAGAAGACACCATGTAATAGGAGCCACTATGTCAGACACTATGTAATGTTTTGAACATGTAAATTAATATTTTGAACGTTCAGTTTGTGACGTACGTCGCTCTTAATCTCTTTGGGGCATTGGGAAGGAAACACCATGTAATAGAAAACACTACGTAACTTTTTGAACATGTAAAATAATATTTTTGAATGTTTAATTTGTGACGTACGTCGCTTTTAATCTCTTTGGGGCATTGGGAAAAAGACACCATGTAACAGAAGACACTATGTCGGACACTATGCAATTTTTTGAACACGTAAAATATTTTTGAATATTTAATTTGGGACGTACGTCGCTTTTTATCTCCTTGGAGGGGGCTTAAGTCCCCAAAGCCATCTCCGTGGGTGCGCCAGTGACGCACACTTGTTTTCTTGCCATAAATTGCTGTACACTGACTGTTCTGTGTACGGAAGCATTATCGTGAACCTGTTTTTGTACCCTGGCCTGACACGAACAATCCTCTTTCACAATCGTTCCAAAATAGATGTGTAAGCATTGCCGGTGACAGTTGTAGCTTCAGGAATAAACTCGTGATGCAGAATTCCCTTGCTGTCGCAAAAAGTACACGAGCATTGGCTTGATTTTGGGAATGTGCAACTTGATCTTCTTCTCTTTGGGTGGCTGTGGCAGCTTCCACTGAGCACTCTGACGCTTCGTTTCAGAATCATAACAAAAACACCGTATCTCGTCACTTGCCAGAATGCTTTGGAGAAATTTTGCACCGTTTCTGCAGTCTCCATTATGTCTTTTGTGTGCTCCACTCGTGCATGTTTCTGGTCGTCTGACAAAGCATGAGGCACAAAACGAGCACCCCCCCCCAATCTTGCACTAAAATTTGACGAATTGTCTCCTTATTAACATCGAGCTCACATTCCAGCGTTCTCAGGGTCACAAAACGATCACTTTTTACCCTTTCGTGAACGTTCTCAATGAGTTTAGACGTGCTCACAAAAATCGGGCGTCCGGGCCTTTCGTCATTTTCCAAACCTTCCCGCCCATCCTTTAAACGGGCATACCATCGGAATATTTGTGCATGATATATACAATTAGCCCGATACACATCGCGTAAAAATTCAGCTGTTTCAGATGCAGTTTTACCATTTTCAAATAGAACCGGTTACTTGCTCTTTGCTCCTTGACAGAGTTGTAACGGTGTTCTTCCACCGAATGACGTCATGCACAGCGTAAATAATCATCTGCGCAATTCTCACGTAAGGGCTGTTGCCACCGCATAACTGACAAATGACTTATCAAGAAACCATGTCTTCCCGACCCGTGTGTTTGGCCGGGATTTAAAATAAAATCAGTCTTAGTCTTAATTTCCTCAGTGTGTAGTTTCTGTGCACATAATTTTCAAGAGCAATATGCCATTATGTCTTAAAAGAAAAGTGTTTGATCAATGCATCCTTCCAGTGCTTACGTATGGTGCAGAGACGTGGACCTTAACTAAAAGAGACATACAAAGGCTGCAGACAACTCAAAGCAGCATGGAGAGGTGCATGCTTGGTGTAACCAGGAGAGATAAGAAGAGGAACTCGTGGATCCGAAAAATGACAAGAGTGGAAGACATCATGATCAGAGTTAAATCCCTGAAATGGCAATGGGCTGGACATACTGCCAGAAGGACAGATCATCGATGGACAGCCGAAATTTTAGATTGGATTCCAAGGGACAGGAAAAGACCCAGAAGAAGACCACATGGGAGATGGGTGGATGAAATTCGAAAGTATGCAGGGGTGACATGGAGGAGACTGGCACAAGACAGACCGTTGTGGAGGAAACTTGGGGAGACCTTCGTCCAGCAGTGGATTGATAATGGTTGACAATGATGATGATGATGATATCAAAGTTAGAAACAAAAACCTAACCCACCAAATATAAACGTACATAAAAAACAAACATTCATTATACATTTCTTAAAGAATTTTTCCAAAGATACATAGCCTTGCTGGACTTACAACGATCAACTTTCCTCTGTTGAGCATGTGGCGTGCCTGCGCCGCACGACGCACATGAGATAAAGGCAGATAGCAGCGAGAGCTTACGTTCGCGTAGCTCAGTTGGGAGAGCAACTTACTCCGGGGTGAGGGGACCCGGATTTGATGGCCGGCGTGGACAAAGCTGATGGAGAAATTTATTTCGTCATAAGCATTTTAAGAGCGCTTATGAATCATTCAAAGATGTTTAATGCATCTGTTTGGAAAAGGTGCGTTCTTTGTTTATGCACACGTGAAAAGCATTTTTCCTTAGAAAATGTATATTCAAAATAATAGCGTTTTCTTTTGTTGTTGTTTCCAAATGCATTTATTACACCACTAGCATATTTTCCATTTATGTTTATTAAAATTGAGTGCAGAATTATTGGACAGTGAATTTCAGGTTTAGGACTTCCATGGCTTCTTTTAATTTTTTTATTTTTTTAGAATATTTTCAATGCAGTTTGTTGAAAAGGGAAAGACATTTAAGGAAAGACAACGTTACTCACAAATCTTTTATTTTTGATGCGGACTAAGGTTTCGCTTTGCTCAGACAGCTTCATCAGGACGAATGGCACGTAAAAATTCGAATCGAATACATAGGCGCCGACTTCTGAAAAATTCGAGGGGTGCTGAAATTCAAAAGGCAGGTACCGTTTCCAGTGTTGAAATTTTAGATGTTTAAATGGACCTTGTCTTCAGTGTAAACGCAAACACACCGATGCATGATTTTATGATAAAGATATTACATTTTTTTTTATAGCAGCCAAATTCTTGAACCCCGTTTTAATTCTTCCGATTTAATTTTCTGTAATGTGCGCACAAGAGCTCCTATAATTTTTTTCCTTTTGGACAACATTTGAGCATTTTGTTGGGGACTACTACCAGAAAACCAAACCTGTTGAAAAAGGCTGAGATTGGCAGTATATATCATTAGTCAAAACAGACAGTAGGCTAACAGCGATACCTTTGAGGAGCTCGCTCTAGCAGGAGCAAACAAACTGGCGTGTTCAGTGTTGGAATGGAACGCGCTTCATAATCATTGCACTGTATTATTTTCCTTACTTGTTATTGTTAGCATTTAGCGTATAACGCAGCATATATAAAAGTGAAATTTTTGCTTTGATCAACAAGTGTAACTTGGAAATCTCCACCCCCACCCCGCCATCATTCATCTTGCAGTCCATGTGAACCAGTTGTTATCGATTTGGCATATCATCTGTGCGTGGATTGATTGGTGTGTATGGGCCGCGGGTGGCCTAGTGGGCAACGTTCGTGACTGCCACGGAAAGGGCCTCAGGTTCGATCCCAGGCAGGTACGAACGCTCGATCCACTAAATATCCGCCGTGCGTCGGATGGGCACGTTAAGCCGTCGGACCTCGGGTACTGACCCCCCCGGTAATAAATAAAAAAAGGCGTCTTCCTCCTCCTTTCTACTTCGCTTCCGTGTCACTTTCCTATCGGGCGCTCTAGCCCAAATTTCCTAGTTTCCTATTTCTAAGGGTTGTTTAAGACCTGGGGTCAGACACTCCCTTCCTAAAATCCTCTACATATGATCATGATCATGATTGGTGTGTATGGTGAGCTGTTCACAACTTACTGATGTGCAATGAACGTGATTGCGAAAAAAAAAGTAAAATAAAATTGGGAGCTTTAAACAATTAAGAAGGTAGAGTAGAAACCACATCCCACACCCCCGATTTCTCGCTTGCTTGGCTGTCTTATTTCTTAAGTGTTTATTCGGTAACGGTGATTAAAACACGAGTTTTTGAAGATACTGATTTTTTTTTTTATGGAAACCAAATATTTGCGCTATATTTTGATTATTTTTATCTTATTTAATTTTATGTAAAGTGGAACTAAATATGGTTTTCAGGGTATGCTGTATGAATCTAGTACATATAACAAAAATTTGGAGGGAGCACCTCCCAAAATGATTTTAAATGGTGCTCAATCCATTGAGCACCCCCGCAGTTGTCGCCAGTGATCGCATATGACATTAATAATGGTTTTTACAGCCACGGATTTTAATTGCTTCCACGCGCTTGATAAAAATGGTGTAGATGCCATGTCGTTAACAAGTGCGAAAAATTTTGCTATATGTACGGAAAACTTCCAAAATATCAAGTTTGGTGGTTGAATCCGTCTTGGCGATTAGTTTCGCTTTTTCAAAGAGAAATTTATGAACATTTTCGTAACAGTGTTTAGCCATCGACGATTTCTTTAGGTCAGAGTTCCGAATGTAGGTCTAGTGCTCCTTTAATCGAAGTCGCAAGGGTCTACGGGTCTATCCTGTATACGAGCACAAGTCCTACATTTGTAACTGTGACCTAAAGAAGTCATTGATGGTTAAACATTGTTACGAAAATGACCATAATTTTCTCTTTGAAGAAGCGACTGTAATCGACAAGACGGATTCAACCACCAAACTTGATATTTTGGAAGCTTTCCATATATATCAAATTTTTCCGCAAGTTGTTAACCACATGGCATGGCACCATTCCTATCAAACGCGTGGAAGCAATTAAATTCCGCGCCTGTAAACATCATTAACAATGTCATATGCGATTCGAATATTTACGTGTCATTCGTCCTGATGAAGCTGTTCCAGAGCACAGTGAAACCTTAGTCGATTTGAAAAATAAAATATTTTTGAGTAACGTTGCATTACCTCAATATATATAATCATCACAAAGACTAATCTCCAATTTAGGGAACGGCGCCCCGGTGGCGCAGTGGTCTAAGGCGCTGGCCTCTGATCATTCGCCCGTAAGGGGTCCGGGTTCGAATCCCGGTGAGGCATGGATGTTGTGTTTGTCTTACGGCACTGGCTCTCTCCCTTCCCTGGAACCAGTGACCCTAAATTAGGGACGGGCGACTGCTTATAGCCCATTGAGTTGCTCACGGTGGTCGTTAAACCTCCAATAAAAAAAAAAAACAATTTAGGGAACGACATGTTTATGTTTGCATTCACTTTTGAGAGTTGCACGGTAACGATTATATGGCACATGCTTATTACAGAAGAAACCACTTTGGACAAGAAAAGATTGAGGAAAATGTGGAAGTAAGATACTAATAGTGCTAGTAGCCATAAATAACAAATGTAGGAAGCCACTGTTTTGGTAAAGCTACCAATACTTTTTCTTAAAAACTTCAAACTAGAAGATTCAATGATTTTTCAGATCACATGGTATTATTTACAGGTGGTGGCGCAGTGGAGATAGCCAAAGAAAATATGTGGTCATGTCGTCACTATGTAGAACGGTAGCAGGTAGTAATTGCAGAGAAAAATGAAATGTTGCCACTGCATCCCATGGAGTTCCGCCATTGGTAAAAAATGTTAGCACAAAACTTTACAGAAGTTGAGAAACCTGAAAAACGTTATCATTCTCAAGCATTAAATTCTTTGAAGTGTTAATAGGAAAATGAAATGCTGTTGGCAGGGCCGAAGCGTGTTAGTATCTAGTTTGTCACGCAAGGCCTATGATTTCAGAAACAGGGGAAGCTGAGAATGGAAGGAGAACGAGATTTTGACCGATCATGGAAATCATTGGATGTGCTTTGTTTAACGTAATGTTTCCACAAAATTTCTACAGAAAGTCGCCAGTAAGACAATGAATGGCGCAGAAATGATTTGACGAAAAGAAATAAATGGAAGTTACTTTCAAAAGAAATGGGAATCATACATTGCAAAAGAGTAAACGACTATTTTAAAGAGGAATTTCCGGTCATATTGCTTAAGAATGATTCAATAATTCAAGCCGGAAGTTGTAATATTAAATTAAGCCATCCGAATAAAAGGGCTGAAATTTATTTCGAAATATTCTATCCAGACTTGATATTTAAAAAGTACGGAGCTAGTTTCCTTGCAAAACAGGGAATGCCACGGAAAAAGCGCTGATTTTTCAGTTGTTTCTCCCACTTTCTGGTTTAAAAATTTTGCAGAAGTTTTTTTTTTTTCCAGCTTGAATTATTGCGATGCTAGAGAGAGGCAGCTCTGCCAGTGTGTGTGTGTGAGAGAGAGAGAGAGAGAGAAAGAGAGGGACCTATCCACAAAGTCTCTCTATCCATTTTTTCTTTAGACCAGCGCAACCCCCCCCCCTCCCAACCACTATAGAAGTTTCTGGATCAGCCCCTGCTATAACGTAAGCTATATTTTGGGCAGAGTATTTGGGTAAAACAACAGCTTACTATTTATACAGGAGAAATATAGAAAAAAAGGACTTTAATATCATTGAAGGAACGCCCATCACGTTTAAAACATTTATACATATATTTTGTTCTTACAACTAATGAGTTTCAGACTTGCAAAATCTATTTCTTTTCCCTTCAAAACTGTTCTTACACTTATGTATTTTTGTGACATCAATCTATGCAACATCTAGCAGGAGTCGGTCATCATTATTTTTAGTGTTGTATCATTTTTACATTTCAAAAGTGACAGCGGTCACTGTGTGTGAGTGAGTGAGTGAGTGAGTGAGTGGGAGAGAGAGAGAGAGAGAGAGAGAGAGAGAGAGGTCACTAGCACTACAAAAGGAATTAGTTTGTTTCTAACCTTTTGTCAACAGGTTTCGAACACATACAGCACAGAAATTAGGATTAGCCCTAATTCCCAAGATTCATCTCAAAGTATGCATAGTTAGCTCTTTCTACAAGGCCTGTAATGTTCCTGTGTTGCGTTTTTTTTTTTTTTTTTTTTGTTCATGACAAACTCACACCAAATGTAGCAAACTGTCGGAACAGTTATAACACCCGCGTGTAGCCATAATCACAAAAACTGCCATTCACTACATTTAAGCCATACACAAATACAATAGACAACTTGTGAAGAAATGCCCTTTCTGCCGGTGACACAATTCGAAAGCACCTCTTCCTACTCTGGATGTTCTTCCGACTGAAGAACGCCGGCAAGGCTTATCACTGCAACTTGCCGTTTTGATTCACGCTTCATCTCATTGGTGGGTCACATATGTCCCGCCCACCCACCACCCTGAGAAAGGCAGAGACCCGAAATAGTATGTTTCGGGTCCGCCGACAAACCATGCTTGAAGGAGCTCACTGTTGAAGAAGGAAGTTATTAATTCTAGATGTGTGGAAGAATCATCACGCATTTTTATCAGACCTCACGGCCAAGAGACTCATTTCGCGTTTGGGTGCTAATGTGAAAATAAAGCCTTTTTGTGCTGGTGGTGGATTTCGAAGCCACAACTCCTACTCCAGAGCAGCTCTTCTACCAGTTGAACTACGCTGGCAAGGCTTATGGCTGCAACTTGCCGTTTTGACTAGTGCGTGACTTCAGTAGTACGTCACAAACTCTATTCAACGAAGAAACACGACTCCAACAGGCGGTAGAGCCATGGATAGCCTAGTTGTCAACATTCTTGACTGCCACGGAAAAGTCTCAGGATCGATCCCAGGCAGGTACGAAAGCTTGAACCACTAAATATCCACCGTGCGTGAGATGGGCACGTTAAGCTGACAGACCCCGGGTACTGGCCCTCCGGTTATGAATTAAATGCGTCTTTTCTTCGCCCTAGCCTCCTCTCTCCCCCGAATTGACGTTCTGTGACGTCTGTCGCTCCTGAGGCTCATGCTAGTGTCCATATCTACTGACTTCTCTCTGTCTACTTATTTTCCGGTCGTGAGCCTCTAGGCTGCACTAGTGTACTTCAATTACCGTACTTCTGCTCAAAAGCCTGTTAAAGGCGTAACTAGCTGAAATCCAAACCTCTGTGGGCCGAAGCCTTACAAGACCGATTGTTTAATCAGTCGTGCTCTTCTGGTATTAAGTAGGGTCTCCACCAATTCATGACCAGATTGGAGCATTAAATGATGGCAGTTCAGCTACAACTAGTAGCTTTCAGCCTTATGCAGAGGTGCACATGAGATGTCTGAAACATTTTGCTACGTATGCAGTGTCTTTAAATCTTGATGAAGTTGTTTAAGTAATTAATTAATGTTCCTAGATGACTTTGAACTTACTGAACATACACCGGTGTGCAAAAATTAAGGACGAAGAGGATAAATTAGCATAACAGCGGAACGAGCAGGCAGAACGGACCGAAAGACCACTCAGGAGATAGACTTGGGTCCGGTACGGTAGGGCATGCGCATATATGCAGCATGACGTAAGGGGGGCGAAGTGTCGAAAGGGTATAAAGCACACGGGCGGTGTACACTCAGCAATTCGGTGAAAGCTATTGCACAGTGTACATTCGTTTGAACGACGTCGAGTTACTGCCACCGTGTGATATGGCCAACAGGCAATCCAGTAGACGACATCTGGAGGACTTTACCCGAGGTCGCGTCATTGGGAAGTTGGAAGAAGGTCGAAGTGTGACTAGTGTGGCCGAGGATTTAGGGATCGCTCACAGCATCGTTTCACGAGCTTGGAGAGCATTTCAAGTGACAGGAACAGCTGTCCGAGAGTTTAGCAGTGGTCGTCCACGAGCAACCACGGTGGCAGACGACCGGTATATTGTACTACAGGCGAGAAGAGACAGGCGGCAGACAGCGGGAGAAATCGCAAGGCACATGCAACAGACAACCGGACGTCCGTTATCGCGGTTTACCGTGGCCAGGAGGCTGCACAAAGGTGGTCTATTTGCACGACGGCCATTACAATGTGCGCCATTAACGCCTGTTCATCGGAGACGGCGGTTTCTGTGGTGCCAGGAACACAGGGACTGGACACATCAGCAATGGGGTCGAGTTCTCTTTACGGATGAGAGCCGATTTAGCCTGACGAGTGATTCTAGACGTTTACACATCTGGAGAGAGCAGGGAACACGCAATCACACCTTCAACATAATCGAAAGGGACCGGTTTGGAGGTGGCGGAGTTCTCGTTTGGGGCGGTATCATGCTTGGTAGCCGTACTGACCTCCACATCTTCCAAGGAGGTTCAGTCACTGGTGTCCGCTAATGTACCGAGGTTCTCCTGCCTCACGTGCGTCTGTTTAGAGGTGCTGTGGGTCCTGAGTTCCTCTTCATGGACGACAACGCTACATCTCATCGTACAGTGGCTGTTGGAGAGTGAAGATATACAACGCATGGATTGGCCCGCAAGGTCCCCGGACCTAAATCCAATCAAACACGTGTGGGACCTTCTCGGGAGACGCTTGGCAGCACGTCCCCAGCCGCCAGCAACGATTCCGCAGCTGCGATTGGCGCTACAAGAGGAATGGGCCGCGATGCCTCAACAGCTCCTTGATAACCTCCTCCTCAGCATGGACAGACGTTGTAAATACTGCAACGCAGTCAAGGGTGATCATATCCCCTACTAATTACTGGATTTTTCTTGGCAGCCGCCTGTCACATGGACGTTTCTGTCTTCTGTCCAGTTGTGCTCGAAGCTACCTTTTCAATAAAGTGCCTTTGTATCCTTTGGATTCCTTGTTTCGACGGTTTTGCTCACTTGTCCCATATCCTTACATCTTGGGGATCTTATGGTATGATTTGAGTCGATGTGGAGCACTTCTGCACGACGTTACATTCGAAAAACCGCCTCGTCCTTAATTTTTGCACGCCAGTGTATATCACACTTCTGATAAAATGAATAATAATGGCCAGGTTGAAAGAATCAGTACTTACGTGTTACATCAACACATTCTTTATTTTTATGTACTGGGAGTTCAGGTTAATAATACATTATAATCGTTAAGCTGTAGTTTATCCACTTACACTAAATAACTCTTGTATCGATATACAAATTTCACTCACATTATAAAAAATACGTATTCGTCTATTCACAAAGATGTCCAATAAGCTTTCATTATGTCAACTTTCTTTTTATTCACATTCAACATCGTCTATTTATTTTGCTCTGACTTACTGCCAACTTAGGTGAAATGTGCAAACTGTTGTGGGAAGTAACGTGCCGTTCAATGAGAAAAATTTTATCAAGAAGTTATGAAATTTACATACGGAAACAGAAACTCAAAGGATGGTTAGAAGTATACGTTGTAACTAGAACGTCAGAGATTTAACTTAACAGGAGTGAAGTTTCACAGTGGGAGGGAGATTCGTTAAGAGTTCAGATAGGTAGGCAGCAGAAAGAAAGCAATTAGAAACGAACACGCGCGACTTCTGCAAATAGCTGGACAGAAGTAATAAGAGTGGTATAAAAACGGGGAGCACTCACTGACGGAAAGGGGAAGAAACAACAAGGAGATTCTGGAGGAGGCAGAAGTGATTGGGATTCAAGACCTCAGCACCTCGGGTCTTCACACCCTCCGAGGTGAAAATATGGTGGGCGAAGGAATGATGGCTGTCGTCATGCCGAATGAAAAGAAAAGTCGGTGTGCAGTAATCAGCAAAAGCCACTTAATAGAGAAACAGATCAACGTGCTAATAATATAGAGGAACGCAAAGCAATCCGGACTATGCTTCAAAGATCTTCCCTATAAATGAGCAGAATAAACATTCTTCACTGCAAAGAACGACTTATGATTATAGCGGATATTTTATTTATCAGTTTCATCATCGGGGAAAATACAGGCAAAACCCTGAATTTTAGAAACTCTCTGCAAGCGAAGGCCCAACGAACCCTTCACACAGCGCACTGAAACATGATTCAGTAAACAGCCCTGTAACAACGCCAAACATGTTTCGCTACCCTATTATGTGCTGCTTCCAAGATGCCCCGTCTTTCCCTTCCCGAGTGCTACCAGAATCATTCTCAGATCAACTGCAGAAAAAGTTTGAGCATTTTTTTTTAATTAGAGGTTTAACGACCACTGTGAACAACTCGATGGGCTATAAGAAGTCGCCTGTCTCTGATTTAGGGACGCTGGTTCCAGAGAAGGGAGAGAGCCAGCGCCGTAAGACAAACACAACATCCATGCCTCGCTAGGATTCGAACCCGGACCCATCTCGGACGAATGATTAGAAGCCATCACTTAGACCAGTGTGCCACCGGGGCGGCATATTATTTTGTACCGGACAAATCAGTAACTTACAAAGCCTTCATTTTTGTCTAATCCGATTATTTAAAGTTTTGAAAAACTATACTTAGACAAATTTGGGCATCATTTTTAAAATCAGCACAGGAATTGGAAAGGAACAGGTAATTGTTGTTTACCGGTATTTTTAGGGTTTTAGTGTTAAATAGATGTAGGTATTTAAAATAGTATAACTATACTCGTAATCCGAATTTCTTGGCGTAGAACAGAAATGAAACTTTCCAAGCTTCCGCACATCAACCAGATAGTGTTTTCAAGGGACAGCAAACTGTTCATCTTCCTTGAAATTTTGGTGTTTACATTCTTTGAAATTTTGCTGTCTACTTTCCTTGAAAAAGCCATCTGGTTGATGTGCGAAATTTGGAAACTTTGATTTCTATTCTACGCCAAGAAATTCAGATTACTAAACTATTTTAAATTATGCTACTTTAAATATAGTTGGTGTACAGTTCCTTGTTATTAATTAGATATAGGTATTGTCAATTGTTTATGTTGCAACGAAAAGTTTAACATAACTTTACCGTAAAGCACTCTTTTTAATGAAACGCAAGTCTGCTGCTGTAATTGGTTTCACTGTAAAGCTTCCTGAAATGTCCCAGATATCTTAACGTGATGTTCCGAACAACTTAATTGCACATGCAAAAACTAATTAGGCATTGAATAAACTTAACGGCCAGTTTGAAAGAAAAATTCTTTACTTACCATGTCCAATACTGTTTATTTAGTCTTTAGTAGGCGCACAGGTCAGCCAAGCGTCTCGTTCATTATATAACTCCAATTTGCAATTTATCGACTATCTCCTCAATGTCGGAATACAGCCTTGGGTGTACTGATAGACTCAGCAGAGGATTTTTCGAAATTTTTGTGGAAACTTCATATGAAACTGGTTAAAGTAATAGCCAAGAATTTTTGACGGCGGATTTAAATGAAGTATTAAAAATGAAAGCATTTTTTTCAGTAAATGAGTAAAATCTTGAAGAAATCATATTCGCTTTAGTTTATAAAAACTGGATGACGGTAAAGCAGCTATTGCAAAGGAAAAAAACTGGATGACGGTAAAGTAGCTATTGCAAAGGAAAAAAACTGGATGACGGTAAAGCAGCTATTGCAAAGGAAAAAAACTGGATGACGGTAAAGCAGCTATTGCAAAGGAAAAAAACTGGATGACGGTAAAGCAGCTATTGCAAAGGAAAAAAACTGGATGACGGTAAAGCAGCTATTGCATAGGACATGAGGCCCCTTTCACAGCCATAGTAATAGTTCCTATGCATGTATAAGAACAAGAGAATGTGAATGAAATATCAGTCGAATAAATGAAATTTTTACATTAATCAAGATAAGGCGTTATATATTAAACCTTTTTCTCACATACTTAACTACGCATCCTTCAGAATTTAATAAGCTAAAAGGTTTTCTTTTCTTCGCGGAAACGAAAAAAAAAAACAGACCTGTGTCATTTTTTTACGTATAACAGCGTCTAAAGAAAAGACTTATTATGTGCAAAACATTGTGACATTACGTTAAATGTGCTTTTAGTATATTTAAGAGTAAATAATTAAAGTTATTTTACTCTTTTTGTTCCACAATTCTTAATTGTTGTTTTTTTATTTGCTTTTTTATGCTCTGCATTTTCGTATAAATCGGGAAAGGACATTAGACACTGTCACACTGCAGTTAGGTGTTTCGTGTGTGTGATCGTGCGGCATTTCAAAGAATCTGGCCTTAGTTCTCTAAAAGAATAAAATTTTCATGATATTTATTTGGTCTTTAGTAGGCGTACAGGTTAACTTTGGTCTTTAGTAGGCGCACAGGTTAACTTTGGTCTTTAGCAGGCGCACATATCATTGACTTGACGCAAGGTTTTATAATATGTACTTTGAATTGGTATGAAACTAGGGCAATCATTTTAATTACAGCGTGTACATTTGTGTTACACTCAATAAAGTGCAAAAAATTTGGTTTTACGAAAAATACCTATACGTTCCAAGGAATTTGAATTATTAAACCACCCGTTGAACCTAGTTAATAACATGAAATTTTAAATAGTCAGTAATTGAGAGCAAACAGATTTTCGCAAAAGGGCCTAGAGTATATTCTTCGCGGAGGGCCCTGAGGTTTTCAGGTACGCCAATGAATACAGCAAATGCTTGTGACACAAGATAATCAAATCTTACTACCCTTGACAAGTAATTAAGTCTTATATAAAAAGGATTAGTATCATTCAATGTAAGAGATTCAAATCGAAAGTCGTTCAAAACAACTATCTCGGTACAGTTGTAGTGTGATATAAAAAAGGGATGTTTATGTTTCTGCACTTTCCTTCGGTATACTTAGAGCGATATAATCCAACTGACCGACTTAATACTTCGGTAATTATTGTATGCAAATAAAATGACGCATCTTATGAGAAGTAATAAAAAAATGGATGAAGAATCACTTAAAACTAAAGTTTTACTTGCTGCTATAACACGCACATGATACACTAAAGGAATAAATGGAGTTTCGAAAGTAATAACACTTAAAAATAAACATGGAGTAACAGAGAACAAAACACACATACCACTTCCGAAAAACATCGCAGTAGAAGGAATGACACAAGGCTTTTGAATTAGTGATGTGTCGTTAGTGAACGATTCCTTCGAAAAGAACAATTCAGCAAACTGAGTCATTGGCGAACGAATTTTTCCTGAAAAGAATCGATTCTGCAACAAAGCCGATTCCCTGAATGAATCAGTCAGAATTACTTTTTACTAGGCATCAAAATTTCACCTTTGTGTCTCAGTGAGGTTCATATCCTGTCAGAAACTCTTACCTTATTCAGAAGTGTATAAATGCAATAAATTACGAAAACATTTTTATACGAACTTATGTGGAAACTGGGGAAGGGGGAAATTCCGTAAGAATTAAAAACAAATTTAAACTTTAAAATCGTCCACTAAACCGAAAACTGTCAACGAACGAAAGAATCCGACTCAAAATCATTTCCCTAGGTACAAATCGTTCTCTAAATCTGAAGAATGACCGAATGAAATGAACAAATAGGGTCCCAACGAATCTTTTTAGTGAATCGAAACGAAAGAATCGGTTTGGCCATCTCTTGTGTGATTATTGGTAAGTTGCATTTCTCAGCAGGTGTTTGTCGGAAGACTAATCATGTGACACGGTGTCAGCACTTGAAGCAGTTAGCGCAGAGCATTTAGAAATTATAAAAACCTTTTTCTCTGCTCGTGGAAACAATGTTTGCGACTGCTGTGAGATTGTGTTATGACTTATTTTTCGAACAGGTACAACAACAACTATCAATCTCTTAATCTCGCACCAACTCTCTCCAATCCCTCTGATACAATCCAAAACAGCACTTTTATTCGCATAGTCGTTCTCATTAGGTTGCCAAACGCATATCATCATCATCATCATTGTCAACCATTATCAATCCACTGCTGGACGAAGGTCTCCCCAAGTTTCCTCCACAACGGTCTGTCTTGTGCCAGTCTCCTCCATGTCACCCCTGCATACTTTCGAATTTCATCCACCCATCTCCTATGTGGTCTTCTTCTGGGTCTTTTCCTGTCCCTTGGAATCCAATCTAAAATTTCGGCTGTCCATCGATGATCTGTCCTTCTGGCAGTATGTCCAGCCCATTGCCATTTCAGGGATTTAACTCTGATCATGATGTCTTCCACTCTTGTCATTTTTCGGATCCACGAGTTCCTCTTCTTATCTCTCCTGGTTACACCAAGCATGCACCTCTCCATGCTGCTTTGAGTTGTCTGCAGCCTTTGTATGTCTCTTTTAGTTAAGGTCCACGTCTCTGCACCATACGTAAGCACTGGAAGGATGCATTGATCAAACACTTTTCTTTTAAGACATAATGGCATATTGCTCTTGAAAATTATGCTGTTTCTTCCGAAAGCTCTCCAGGCAAGTTTTGTACGCCGATTAATTTCTTCATCAATGTGACCCTCACTTGATATCTGTTGTCCAAGATAAACGTATGTGTCTGTTATCTCCAGCTTTTCTCCATCAATCGATAAATCTTCATTTCTTGTAAAAGCATTGAACATCACTTTTTGTCTTCTGAAAGTTCATTTTTAATCCCACTTCTTTACTCTTGTCAGCAAGTTCCTGGATCATACTCTGCAGCTCTGATGGGGTAGTTGCAAAAATGACTACGTCATCAGCAAAACGAAGGTGGGTTAGATAATCTCCATTAATCTTTATCCCCTTGTTTTCCCAGCTCAGCGACTGAAAAACACCCTCCAATGTGGCATTAAAGAGCTGCGGAGATATGGTGTCACCTTGTCTCACTCCCTTTCCAATTTTTACGTGTGTTGTATTTTCAAACAGCCTAATCTTTGCACTTGCATTTTCATAGATGTTATTAATAATATTAATGTATGCATCTTCAATACCGCAGGTTTTCAGAGCCATTGTAACTGCTGATGGTTTCACCGAATCAAAGGCTTTTTCATAATCGATAAAAGCCATGCACAATGGAAGTTCATATTCCCTCGCTCTTTCAATTAGTTCTCTCAGCACGTGGATATGATCTATTGTGCTGTAGCCACTCCTGAATCCAGCTTGTTCTCTCGGTTGAGCCATGTCTAGTGCTACCTTCAAGCGGTGTGAAAGAACTTTAGTGAAGATTTTATAAACTACTGATAGGAGGCTGATAGGTCTGTAGTTTCCGAGATCCTCAATGTCACCTTTCTTATGTAGCAGGATCATTGTAGCGGTGTTCCAATCCTCAGGAATCTTTCCTTCATTAAGGCATCGAGTGAAAATTTGGGCGAGTACTGTTTCGATTTCTCCACTTGCTTCTTGTATGATGTCTACAGTAATTCCATCTTCTCCTGGAGCTTTTCCTCGCTTCATGTTCTTGATTGCATGTGCAACTTCTGCTGGAAGGACTGGAGGAACTCTGGTACAGGTATCTTTCATGATGTCTGGAGTGCATATATCATCCCTTTCATATAATTTGGAGTAGAAATCTTTCACTCTTGTCAAGATTTCGCCTCTATTTCTTGTTACAGAACCATCTTCTTTTCTCAGTGCCATAATCTGTTTTCTTCCCTTACTGAGATGTCCCTTTGCTATCTTTAGGCTTTGGTTGTTTTCAATTGCTTTCCTCACTAGTTCACAGTTGAATTTCCTTACGTCTTCAGTGATACTTTTTCTTACTGTCTTGCATAGCTCTATATATTCCACTTTGGAAGTCACATCTTCTTTAGTTGTCCTCATCTCTCTTCTTTTTTGCATCAACATTTTGGTTTTTCCTGATAATTTGTTCACATGCAACTTGTTCTTAGACCCAGCTAATTTTGTTGCTGTTTCCATAAGAGCTTTGGTTATTTTTCTGTTAACTTCAGAGATGTCCACTTCTTCCGATGTTAGGCCTTCTAAAGCAGAGAATCTGTTCTTCAGTTCTAACTTGAAGGTATTATGGTGTTTTTTAAGGTTGGTTATGTCAATAGATTTTGTTTGTCTTATGAGCTTGCCACGTTCAAGTTTGGTGTTGAGGTGCATCTTACATCTCACCAATCTATGGTCACTGCCTGTGTTGAACTTGTTTAGCACACTGCAGTCTTCTATGACGAATTTTTTGTTACACATAATAAAATCAATTTCACTTGTCGTCCCATTTGGATGTCTCCATGTCCATTTCCTGTGTGGCTTTTTCTTGAAGAAGGAGTTCAAGATGAAAAACCAAACGCATATATATATATATATATATATATATATATACATGTATCTCTCTCTATATATAATATAGATAGATAGATAGAGAGAGAGAGAGAGAGAGAGAGAGAGACAGATAAGAAGAGGAACTCGTGGATCAGAAAAATGACAAGAGTTGAAGACATCACGATCAGAGTAAAATCCCTGAAATGGCAATGGGCTGGACATATTGCCAGAAGGACAGACCATCGATGGACAGTCGAAATTTTAGATTGAATTCCAAGGGACAGGAAAAGACCCAGAAGACCACATGGGAGATGGGTGGATGAAATTCGAAAGTATGCGGGAGTAACATGGAGGAGACTGGCACAAGACAGATCGTTGTGGAAGAAACTTTACTGGGTGATCCAAAAGTCTTGCACATTTTGAAAACGTAATAACTCGCGGAGTTTTGAGAGTAGGGCAACGCGGTTTGCGTAGAAATGATCAGAATGAGATCGGGTTTTTTATGAAGTCACATAAATTTTTATTTATTTTACTTACATTTTTCATCGCCAGATGGTGCCATAAGCGAACAGGTCTGGGATAGGGGGTATAAAAGCAGCAGCTGGGAAGCAACCACAAGTCAGCCGCGAGTGGCCAAGTTGGCAACGTTCGTGACTACCACGGAAAGCACCTCAGGTTCCATCCCAGCAGGTACGAACGCTCGATCCACCAAATATCCGCCGTGCGTCGGATGGGCACGTTAAGCCGTCGGACCCCGGGTACTGGCCCCCGGTAATAAATAAGGGCGTCTTCCGCCCCTTTCTACTTCGCTTGCGTGGCACTTTCCTATCGGACACTCTAGCCCAAATTTTCTTGCTTCCTATTTCTAAGGGTTGTTTAAGACCTGGGGTCAGATACTCCCTTCCTAAAATCCGCTACACATGATCCCAACCACAAGTCACAGCAGTCCGTATCAGTATACTGTCATTACCGGACAAAGCGCTCTTAGTGAAATTGTTCTATTGCAACGCTGAATGTACGAGTGCCGCGTTGAGAGCCTAACGGTCACTGAAAGGTGATCGCAGTAGGAAAGGACCGATGGAAAGTGCTGCGCTGCGGCGAATGGTGAAAAATTTCGAGGAAATGGGATCTTTGGCTGCACGCCCACAAAGCGGTAGACCACGAACACGTGATGCTGCAGCAAAGACGATTACGCAGGAAATGGATGTGATTGCAATGTCCTCCGCACATGGCAACTCCAGTGCTCGCTATGTTTCTCGGCAAACAGGCATTCTATACGGGACTGTATGGCGAACACTACGACGGATTCTGCACAGATACCCATACAAACTTCAACGGCATTACGAACTGCAAGCTGGCGATTACGTGCAGCGTCAGGAGTTCGCAGCATGGTTTTTTTTCGACAAATGGAAATCGACGAGAACTGGCTGATGAACGTTTTATGGTCTGATGAGGCACACTTTTCCCTAAACGGACCGGTAAACACGCACAACTGCCGCATCTGGGCCACGGAACATACCCGAGCAGTCGTTGAAGCGCCACTTCATCAGCCGAATGGGACAGTGTGATGTGGATTCACTGCTACCTTCATTATCGGTCCTTTTTTTTTTTTTTTTTTTTTTTTTTTTTTTGAATAGGTCTGCGGCACCTCCTTCGAAACCTTTTCAGTGACAGGTGCACGTTATGCGAACATGTTACGAACGCACGTTATCCCTAGCTTGTAAGAGCGGGATGCAGTGAATCTGTGCACATTTATGCAGCATGGAGCACCACCCCACATCGCCCGTTCCTTTAAGCAAATGCTGCAAAAGACGTTTGGCGCATATCGTGTGTTGAGCCGACACTTTCCGAAGGCCTGGCCTCCTCGGTCACCAGACATGACACCCTGCGATTTCTAGCTCTGTGGTTACCTAAAATCACAAGTGTACAGATATCGCCCCACTACATTGGCCATGCAGAAAGATGCCATTCGACACCATATGGCAGCTATATCGCCAGACATGCTCTTCAATGCCGTCCATGGTGTTTTCTATCGTCTGCAGGCAGTGCTGGAACAGGACGGCCATCACATTGAACACCTGGTACAATGAGGTTTCTAACCTGGTACAATCAGGTGTCTATTTTTCTCGACACTTCCAACCTGTGGTTGCTGCGCGATCTGGCGATGAAAAATGTAAGTAAAATGAGTAAAAATTTATGTGATTTCATAAAAAACATCGATGTCATTCTGATCCTTTCTACGCAAACCGCGTTGCCCTACTCTCAAAACTCCGCGAGATATTACGTTTTCAAAATGTGCAAGACTTTCTTTTTTTTTTTTTTTTTATTTAGAGGATTTTAGGAAGGGAGTGTCTGACCCTAGGTCTTAAACAACCCTTAGAAATAGGAAGCTAGGAGATATGGGCTAGAGTGCCCGATAGGAAAGTGACACGGAAGCGAAGTAGAAAGGGGGAGGAAGACGCCCTTATTTATTACCTGGGGGCCAGTACCCGGGAATGTGCAAGACTTTTGGATCACCCGGTATATATAGGATTTATGATGTCAGTAGCTGACTTAAAAACACACATAGCATCGTCGATTGTTGGCCACCGTGGTGTAAGGCTAACGCGCTCGGCTCGATATCGAGAGCTCCGTGGATTCAATTCCCCGGTGGTGACCGAATAACAATTTTTCGGTTGCTATGTGTTTCTGGAACGTGGAAAGAGCGATGTATTTGTTTACTTATAAATATATATATTGTATATCATGAACTATAATCAATCCACTGCTGGATGAAGGTGTCCCCAAGCTTCTTCCACAACGGTTTATCTTGCACTAGTCTTCTGCATGTCACTCCCGCATGTTTTCGAATTCCATCTACCTATCTCCCACGTGGTCTTCTTCTGGATCTTTTCCTTTTCCTCGGAATCCAGTCTAGAATTTCGGTTGTCCATCGGTGGTCCGTTCTTCTGGTAACGTGTCCAGACTATTGCCATTTGAGAGATTTTACTCTTCCACTCTGGTCATTTTCCTTATCCACGAGTTCCTCTTCTTTTCTTTCCTCGCTACACCAGACATGCACTTCTCAATGCTTCTTTCAGTCGTCTGTAGTCTTTATATGTCTTTTATAGTTAAGATCCACGTATCTGCTCTGTACGTAAGCGCTGGAAGGATTCATTAATTAAATACTTTTTCTTTTAAGGCATAACGGCAAATTGCTCTTAAAAACTGTGCTGGGGTTTTTTTTTTATCTCAATGCTATCCAACCAAGTTTTACACGCCGATTAATTTATTCATTAATGTGACCCTCGCTTGATATCTATTGCCCAAGGCAAGCGTAGGATCGGTTGCCTCTAAATTTTCCCCATGAATTGCTGAATCTTCATTTCTTGTGAAAGCATTGTACATCAGTTTCGTTTTCTGAAAGCTTGTTTTTAATTCCACTTCTCTACTCTTGTCATCAAGTTCCTGGATCATGCTCTGCAGCTCTGAAGGGTAATTGCGAAAATAATCACGTCATCAGCAAAACGAAGGCGAGTGAAATGATCGCCGTTAATTTTTATCTCCTTGTTCTTTCAGTTCTATGATTGAAAGGCATGTTGCATATGTTTTATTTATTTATTTTTGCAAACAAATGCGTGATGAAGGAGACTGGCGCCCGAAAGGCAAAAGATATATTATTTGCATCCCTTAGGAAACAACACATACAATTGAGGAAATGGTTTCGGAAAATGACTTCAGTATCGGTAAATTTACTTACCCGAGGAAAGTTTGTTCAGTTTCTGGATTGCATATATTCTGATAAATTATTCAAAGCAAATTTAATTTCATATACCCTTGAAAACATGCACTTTTGCCTAAATAAGACAGCAAAGAAAGCGTACATGTAATAAATCAATTGCGGCTCAAATCGGAGCAAAAAGAGTACCTAACAAAATGAGAAAATAAAAACAAATATTGAAAATTTATCGCCACGCCAGTGCCCAGGAGGTCTCAGGTGCTGACTACAGATCATTTGTCCGAGATGGGCCTAGGTCCATGTCTTCCGTGATATGTGGTGTATATTTATTATTTATGATGGCGTCTGGCTCTGTCCCTTGCCTCGAACCAGTGACCCCAAATTAGAAACCAGGTGTTCGCCTAGCCCTTAGAATTGCTTTCGGTGGTCGTTAAACACCGCAAAAAAAGGGAAGGGGGTGAACATTCAATTACAAGGAAATTTTCTACATGTGAAAAGTGTAAAACCAAGGCAACATGCTTCCCCCCTCCCCTCCCGTCGCTACTTCTCTACACTGTAAGCAAGTATTTGACGTATCGTTATAACAATTGCAACGAAACCTGGGTTATACGCATTCCAGTTATACGTTTTTGACATTTATTCATAATTCTACGGTAGTTTATGATTATTCTACGGATATTTTATGCTTTAGTGTAGTTTCTATCGGTTTGCCAATTAGGTTATACGTAATTCATTTATACGCTTTTTTCGATTACAGGTAAAATTTTGAATTTGTGATTACCAAAAATACACAGGTCGATTACAGGTAAATTTTGAATTCGTTATTCGTTTATACGTAACCGGTATGTTAAAACTCTGAGAGAATCGAGACAGCGTTGCTGAGTTCTTCTTGGTGAAGCCAAAGTTGAACCTGTATCCCACCGGAGAAGGATGAGTTGTTTACTTTCGGTTTGGATGAAAAATTAATTTAGCATTCCATGCTCTGGATAAAATCTGCCACTAACTTTTAGAAACGCCATATAGCTTCTTTTTGATGTGGTGCTGGACGGGTTTTTTTTTTGTTTTTTTGTTTTTTGGTTGTTGTTTTTTTGCAACCATAAAATAGATGGTGCAACTAAAAACTTACTAAATGGCGTTCGCAATTATCTCTTTTCTTTGAATTAAAAAAATTAAAACAAGCAAATATATCACATTTGCTTGTTTCAATTACAAAAAATATTTTACTCGATACTAATGCTAAATCAACTAGTGAACAAACAAAATGCTTTGAAAAGAGAGATGCTTATAAGTAAAGGATGTGTATTAGGGGTACTGAATATAAAACAAAATAATATTCGGATTTACTAATAAGTTTTTCAAAGATAACGTTTTTTTTTTCATATATTTCAAATGAAAAATCGTACAGAATTTCATAACCTAGTTTTTTTAAGGGCAATTAGAATAAAAATTTAAAACAAAATTCAAAATAAACAGACTTTGGGCAGCATATGTATGTCTTTCTAGGTTATCTCCCTTTTCCTTTTTGAAGCATTAAAATTTTACAATAGTATTTAACATTTAGAAATTTCTTTGATACGATTTTTAAAGCGATCCGTATTAAATCTTACAACCGAGGTTTCACTACATATCTACTGCCTGGTTAGTTTGTTTTTTTGTTCGGAGGTTAAACGACCACCGTGAGCAACTCAATGGGCTATAAGCAGTCGCCTGTCCCTAATTTAGGGTTACTAACTCCAGGGAAGGGAGAGATCCAGTTCTGTAAGACAACCACAACAGCCATGCCTCACGGGATTCGAACCCGGACCCCTTTCGGACATATGATCAGAAGCCATCGTTCATACCATTGCGCCATTTTTGACACTCTGAAGGCCAACTGCCTGGTCATTCAGTATGAAGTTATTCTCCTGTTTTACTGAGAGGTTGTTCACATGTACCAGAGTTATGAAGAGTGTATAATCCCTTCAACTTTATTTTTCTCACAATTTTTATTTTTCGCCCATTGTCACCGAATTTTCGGAGCCTCTTAAGAGTATTACAAATTTTGAATTGTGGATATTCATTAATTGCACAGAATTTTTTTCACAATTTTTCAATGCTTATTAACACCTTTTTCTGCCTTGGAACTATATCTCTCAAAATATCATATCAGTTTAGGACGTATTAACGTAAATTATTTATCTAAGAATTCACTATATAATCATGGGCGTCCAAAGCTTACCTAGTTTTCAGGAGGGGACCAAAATGAAAATCTTAAACACTAATAGCATAAACAAACATGATATGTAAACTTCTATTGTGTCATCTGTGTCCCCAAACCATTTTTACGACACAAACCTAGATAATTAATTGAAATCCAGGAGACCCAAAAACTGCGTAAAAAAGACGGATAGATGAAGTTCGATAATATGTTGGGATTATAAGAAAATTTGTTTATTGTTCTTTTGAGCATCTTTCAGCCACTTATGTCCCACGTGCCACAAAATCCCAGTGATCATTCAATTAATCATCAAAAAGAACAAAAACACCCCCAAGGTAAAATTCTGGGAAAAACTTGGGAAACTCTTTGTCCAGCAGCGTATAGCCATTGTAGAGGATCATATGTTTTTCATTTCTTTGTCTTTCACACTGCTCTATACTATACTCCTGTATGCTGTGCTCCAGTATGCATTAGGAAATTTCCATATCATTCCTTCCTACCGAAAATTTCCAATGTTTTTGCTGAACGTACACACCTCCAGACAGAGGTGTGTAGCCAACGGGAGGTCCTCAGGACTCCCCCCCCCGAGGGGGATTAAGTTCGAATTTAAAACGATATACGTATATACTGTATGTATCTGTACATGTTCAAAAAGTTTTTTCTTAGTAATTTTTTTTTTTTTTTTTCATTTTCCGACTTTTAATAATTTTGGGCTTATTCCTACTTGGAGTATTTTTTCCCCGGGGCTTTCACCGATTAACCAAATCCATGGACCCTCCCTCCCCCCCCCCCCCACACACCCTTAAGAATTTCTGGTTATGCCACTGCCTACAGAAGTTCAACATAAAAAGTAGAATCAGAATTATTGTTATGACGAAAATCTTTGTAGTGCCTCATAAGAACTGAAATGACAGATTTCCAGGGGATGGAGAAGTGCCCCCCTCTTGCTCCTCCCTATGGGCGCCCATGTATACAATGTATCGTTTTCATTTACTAAATTTGCCATTAAGGTCAAACGAAATCACAAAACACCAAGAATTCTGTAACAAGATAAAATCAGTATCATATACTAGCCAGTATAAATTCATGTTCATGACATTACTACTGCTGTACTTCCGTCTACATAAGAAACGCATATTTTCGTTCCGAAACCATTGGCCTTTTTTGTTTTTTCTACAAGAAGGCATTTTTCTGTATTGATTACGGCTACTTTATTACTATTATTTTTTTAGCTGGGGCTATTACAATATTGTTGACTGATTGAAATCTTAATACTTCTTTTTCTTTGATCCGGCAGGTTGGGGAGATCCAATTCTTTTCAACATATATATCGATTTTTTGACACTCTGAAGTTTATATTTTTATTCTTACGGGATTTGGAATAATTTTGAATATTATTAGTTCATCACTGGGCAAGCGATAACATTTCGGAACATTAGGAATGATTCAAAAAACCCTTACCAACTTTTTTCCTTTATTAGATACTTTTCATTTAACGTTTTTTATTATATTCATATTTGTGGTGGTCGGATAAAGTTCATAATTAAGTAAGGAATTGAAATCCGAAAGATGAAAAAAAAAAATTTTTTTTTTACTTGGATTCAAGAGATTAAACGTATCCTGTATGTATTTCGTTGGGTTTGTAAATGTTTTTCATTAAATTAAGAACCCTATGATAAATCGTCTACGCATGACAAGAAAATTCTTTAAAAGTAAGGAATATGCGCTTTTTTTAAGATTTCATTTTTAATATAGTTTATAAAATGTAACTAATCACTGCTGCTTATACGATGATAAGTAAAGAAACTCATTGATCAGGAAAATTATGAGAGTTAGTGATATCATAAACGTGGTTAAATCTCTGAAATGGCAATGAGCTAGAGATATTGCTAGAAGAACTGACCACTGTTACACAACTGAAATACTCGACAAATTCGCTAAGCAGAAATTTTAGACAAATACTAAAATACTAAACAAACTCGCTTAACAGAATCAGTTCTTCTGTACTAACCAGAATATAACGTCATGTTTATGATATTGCTACTGTTATATTTGTGTCTATATAATGAACATATATTTTAGTTCTAAAACCGTTACATCTATTCTTTTTTCAGTTTTTCCTACTCAGATTTTTTGTTAATAAACTCTACACCAACTTTTTTCCTTTACTTTTCCCTTAATATTTTTTATTATTTTCGTGTTTGTGGTTTTCGGATAAAGATCTTATAATCCGAAATGTAATACAACAAGTTAGTAAAATCATGCAATGCATTGATTATGATACGCTTTCCAACATACCAGAAATCATTGCTCAAGTTATTATTCAAGTTATGAGGATAATAGCTGTGGAATAAATCTCGATCTTATGTCCTGACCTTCGACCCCAATTTGACGATATTAAACAGAATTGGTTCAGTATGCCTCCGGAACAACATGATAAGGTTCTGTTGCAATCGAATCACTTTTACGTAAGTTATGACGCATAAGGGTGATGGAATGGATCCCACTCCTATGTCCTGACCTTTGACCCCATTTCGCTCATTTTCAATAGGGTTTGTCCCCAGGTAGTCCCCTACCACATACTAAAATTTCATCGAAATCGAACCATTTTTACGCGAGTTATCATGCGGACGGACTTACAGACGGACAAAGCTGGAGCATATAAGCTTCTTCAACCTACGGTTGGAAAAAGTAAAAAGAAATTTTTCGCTTAATTTTTACTTGAAGCAAATGTTGAAAAATATCCTGTATGTATTTCGTTGGGTTTGTGAATATTATTCATTAAATTAGAACCCTATTATAAATCATCTAAGCAAGAGTTGAGGAATATGCGCTTTTTTATGACCATTTTTAATACACTTTACAAAATGCAACTAATCACTATTGCTTATATGATGATAAGAAGAGGAACTCATGGATCAAGAAACTGACTAGAGTTGATGGCATCATGGAAAAGGTTAAAACCCTGAAGTGGAAATGGGCTGAATATATTTCTAAAACTGACGGCCGTTGGACAACTGAATACTAAATAAACTCGCTTAACAGAACTAGTTCTTCTGTACTAACTAGTATATAACGTCATAATGCAAATTTAGGAGTTGTGAATCCGTTTATTGGTGTAAATATGACACTAATGGGAAGTCAGATAACATCCGAAAACTTGAAAATTTCGTTGTCCTAGCGCTGGAATCGAACCCGCATCTCCCAGATACCGCCCGAGTATGCTAACCACTACACCACCCAGAACTACCCAGCATTTCATCTGACTTACCATTCACGTCATATTTACACCAATAAACGGATTCACAACTTCCAAATTTGTTTTGTACAATTATGTAAACCCGTATTTCATTCATTGATATTCTGCGCCTCCGGGCGATCACGGGAATGAATTCTAATCCTCCAGATTCGCTATATATATGAATGCCGGTTGCTTCGACTAGCGAATCCTGTGATGGTTATATTCAAATTTCATTCATTGATATAGCATCATATTTTATGACATTGCTAATGCTGTTTATATCTACATAACAGACATATATTTTTGTACTTATATCTACATAATAGACATATATTTTTGTTTTAAAACCATTACTTCGCTTTTTTCAGTTTCTCCTTCACAAAGCTTTGTTAACAAGCTCTACTACACCAATTTTTTCCTTTACTAAATTTTTTCGTTAACATTTTTTTAATATTTTCATATTTGTGGCTTTCGGATAAGGATTAGAATCAAAGACTTAGAATCCGAAAATAAGACAAAAAGAAATTTCTCTTTTAATTTTTACTTGGAGGCAAAAGGTGAAAAATATCCTGTACGTCACTGGTTCTTAATTACTTTTCACTAGAGGCCGCGTTCTTTTTTTTTTTTTTTTTTTTTTCATGGAACCGGGGGCCAAAGGGTGTGCAAACTTTATTTGGTAAATGTAAATTACATATCATACTGATACTCATATAAATATTATTTTTATTTTAAGATTAATTAAATGAAATGTAAAAATTATAAAATGAACCTTACATAGCAGGCAAACGAAAAACTAGAACAAATTTCAGAAATTAGTTACTTGTATTAACAACAAAAAGTTACAAACACAGCATTTTAAATTTAGTCAGCAAGAAATTAATGAGAATAATGGGAGCAATGCCCTGCAATATGTTAAAATTCTGGAGTATAGGTTATAGTCAAGAAAAATAAACCAAACAAGAATATTTATACTGTTTTATATTGTAAATATTGATAAACATTCTTCTTTGTTTTCGTCTGTGGATTTTAAACATTTCTTTTCGGTTTATATTTTTACCGCGGGCTAGACTGGCACACTTCACGGCCGCCTCTGGCCCCACGGTCCCCCTATTGAGAACCAGTGCCGTACGTATTTCGTTGAGTTTGTGAACATGTTTCAATAAATTAAGAACCCTATGATATATCATTTAAGCACCAGTGAAACAAATTCTTAAAAAATAAGGAATATGTCCTTTTTATGTCTTCATTCCTAATACAGTTTATAAAATGCAACTAATTGCTTATGCTATAATAAGAGGAACTCATAGGGCAGGGTTTAGCGTTCGTGATGCTCAGTGCAATAACATTTGTTGACGCTCCCACAAGCTTTGTGTATGTGTGCTGGATTGTTTATTTTTTTCACAGAAATATATAAAAGATACAATATAAATTAATAGTCGCTCGCATTGATCCCAAAAACAACGCGTCGTGTGACGTTTTATTGTAACAATATTCTGTTGTGAGGATTTGGATTGCTCTAGTGACAGCGAGATATTTCATCGTAACGAAATACAATACTTACGGGGTATGTTTTCCTTTTTTTATATAATCTACATTGCACACACACAAATTTCAGCCCAACGCTCCTCTGAACTTGGCGCTTGGGGTGACGTCACCACCCTATAGCCATCTCTGGGAACTCATGGATCAGGAAAATGACAAGAGTTGATGACAGGATCAAGGTTAAAACCCTGAAATGGCAATGCGCTGTATTGTATATATTGCCAAAAGAACTAACCACCGTTGGACAACTGAAATACTGTACTGTATTTCAACAAGACACAGGAAAAGATCCAGACAACGTAGGAAATGCATGGATGATATTAGAAAGCAGGAAGAAGTGAATAGCGTAGACTGGCTCGAAACAGAAGCTTGAGGAGGAAGAAACTTCGTAGGAACTTCATCCAGCAAGACCCCGAAGAAGACGACGTGGGAGTTATATAGATGAAATTAGAAAGCAGGAAGAAATGACATGGTGGAGACTGGCTCGTGACAGAAATTTGAGGAAGAAACTTCGTAAGAACTACATCCAGCAAGACTCAGAGGAAGACAAAGTGGGAGATAATGGATGGAATTAGAAAGCACGTAGAAGTGAATGGCGGAGACTGGTTCGACACAGAAACTTGAGGAGGAAGAAACTTCGGGAGAACTTCATCCAGCTAGACTAAGAAGAAGACAAAGTGGAAGATACATGGAAGAAATTAGAAAGCAGGACGAAGTGACATAGAGGAGGCTGGCTCGAGACAGAAATTTGAGGAAGAAACTTCGTAAGAATTTCATCCAGCAAGACTCAGAGGAAGACAAAGTGGAAGATAATGGATGGAATTAGAAAGCACGAAGAAGTGAATGGCGGAGACTGGTTCGACTCAGAAACTTGAGAAGCAAGAAACTTCGGGAGAACTTCATCCAGAAAGACTCAGAAGACAAAGTGGAAGATAATGGATGGAATTAGAAAGCACGAAGAAGTGAATGGCGGAGACTGGTTCGACTCAGAAACTTGAGAAGCAAGAAACTTCGGGAGAACTTCATCCAGAAAGACTCAGAAGACAAAGTGGGAGATACATGGATGAAATTAGAAAGCAGAACGAAGTGACATAGAGGAGGCTGGCTCGAGACAGAAACTTGAGGAGGAAGAAACTTCGGGAGAACTTCATCCTGCAAGACTCGGAGAAAGACAAAGTTGGAGATACATAGATGGAATTAGAAAGCAGAAAGAAGTGACACGAAGGAAGCTGGCTCGAGACAGAAATTTGAGAAAGGAATTTCGTAAGATCTTTATCCAGCAAGACTCAGAAGAAGACAAAGTTGGAGATATATAGATGAAATTAGAAAGCAGAAAGAAGTGAATGGCGGATACTGACTTGAGACAGAAACTTGAGGAGAAAGAAACTTCGGGAGAACTTTATCCAGCAAAACTCAGAAGACAAAGTGAGAGATACATGGATGAAATTAGAAAGCAGGCAGAGGTGACATGAAGGAGACTGGCTCGAGATAGAAATTTGAGGAAGAAACTTCGTAAGAACTTCATCCAGCAAAACCCAGAGGAAGACAAAGTGGGAGATAATGGGTGGAATTAGAAATCGCGAAGAAGTGAATGACGGAGACTGGTTCGACAAAGAAATTTGAGGAGGAAGAAACTTCGGGAGAACTTCATCCAGCAAGACTCAGAAGAAGACAAAGTGGGAGATACATGGATGAAATTAGAAAGCAGAACGAAGTGACATAGAGGAGGCTGGCTCGAGATGGAAACTTGAGGAGGAAGAAACTTCGGGAAAACTTCATCCAGCAAGACTCAGAAGAAAAAGTTGGAGATACATAGATGGAATTAGAAAGGAGGAAGAAGTGACATGGAGGAAGCTGGCTCGAGACATAAATTTGAGAAAGGAATTTCGTACGAACTTTATCCAGCAAGACTCAGAATAAGACAAAGTTGGAGATATATAAATGAAATTAGAAAGCAGGAAGAAGTGAATGGCGGATACTGGCTCTAAACAGAAACTTGAGGAGGAAGAAACTTCGGGAGAACTTTATCCTGCAAAACTCAGAAGAAGACAAAGTTGGAGATATATAGATGAAATTAGAAAGCAGGAAGAAGAGATGTGGAAGAGTCTAGCTGAAGACAGAAAGCTGATGAAGAGTTGGGGAGAACTTCACCCAGCGGTGGATTGATGATGGCTGTTGATGACGATACGATGCATTAAATGTTAATACAGCCTGAACTGCGTTCCTTGGGAAAATATTAATCAATTTTGAATAAAATTAAATAGAAAAAAATATCTTCTATACCGAGGTCATACATTTCGATTTTCAAGCCATGTTATTTTCATTTCTCCTGTAAATATAAGGGAAAGCCTTAACCTACTGATCTGCGAGGCAGCATCAGTTTATGATTGAACCAAATGCAAGCCCGGAGCGTTTTTCTGTAAGCGACCAGCAAGCACGTTGGAACTAATACGCGTACAGTAGTTGGTTGGCTAAATTAGTGCGTGCTCGTTTAATGTTCATAGGATTCAGGATTGTTCTGTAACTCTTGAATACAGAGCCGTCAGAAACAAAATAAACTACTAAAAGAGTTGCGAATTTAATCACCATGAGTTGGAGTACGAATGTGAATTGCTAATTCATGAACCAATGAACCAACAACCGCGTACATTTGTGTGAGACAGGTGAACTAAAATTGCCAATTTATGAAAAAAAAAAGTTTTCATACAAAATATTCCAGCCTTTTGCAAATGTGATATCACGTGCTAAAATTCGAAGTGGCGAAAATTTTTACTAAATTTGTTATCCTAAGTGGGAAGCAAATTTTGTTTTCGCTGACAAAAGTGGATTTTTCTCTTCATTGAAAATAGTGGACATTTCTAATTATTCTGCTTCCGAAACTATGAAAAATTTAAGTTACATTTTTCCACAAGAATGAAATTCATTAAATTAGTAAATATTTAATTATAACTGGAAACATATACACCAAAACTAATCGCGTACACACTGATAGAGAGTAGTCTTAAATTATTCGGAGTAGAATAAACTCAAAAACTGCCGAGTGTTCTCCCTCCTCAGAGAGACTTTTTCTAGCAGGATTCAAGACAAATTTTGAAATCGATATTTCATTGGGCTTAAATGTACAGGACGAAACTGTGATGAGATACTTTTGGTAATATAGTTTGATAATACTTTTGATCGGAGCTGGATTCTATTTTGAATCCTGCTCCGACGTATAGCCTTGAAAAAGCCGCTCTGAGAAGAGGGAAAGCTCGGCAGTTTTTGAGTTTACACTGCGCCGAACAAACAGATAATTTAAGACCACTCTTTATTAGTGTGTACGTGATGAATAATTATTTTGAGTATCCTGGGTTTCAGAATCTAACAGCAAAGTAAAAACACACTATTTTAATAAAAGAATTGGGACATCAAATGTTTATCTGCGGGAAGACATGCTTCAAATCCAGTCTGTCTTGATTTCATGAAAAAAAAAGTAAAAGTGTCGTGTAACTAGAAAACCATATTAACGCTTACAAAACGTAATACCAGTTTTGTATGTCCTCTTCTCGTAGTTCTGAAACCGATATTGCATTGTACTTAAATGTACCTTTTCTAAGGCGAAATAGTGATGAGATACCTTTGATAATGCATTTTTCAGAAAATGATTCGTGGAATATCTGTGGAGTAAAAACATTATGTCGATATATTCGCTAAGTTATTAAAATATCACAAAACAATTCACGATGAAGCTGTTGCTTATTTCATGACACATAAGACGGTGAGAGGGAGCGTGCAAAAGAGAAAGTGGGTGTTTCCTTTAAAGACTAATGTTTAGTTGAGCGCTTTGACCGTTCGTTTAACTGGTCGCGAGAACTGCAGCAGCTATACAACTTAAGAACAAATAATATAAATAATAAACCTTTCTTTACAGGAAATAATCTTTTATAAGTATGTATATAAAACAACTTCAGAAGCTTGTTTTACTTTCATGTTTATGTACACATAAGGGGTGAAACAAAATCCCACTGGGTGCTGAGAAGATACAATGCCTCACGGGGAAAACTATATTATGTAACGTTTGACACATTTTAACTTGGTCTGTTAGCGTTATCGCTGGGGAGGGGAAATACAGAAAATATTCACCATTCTTTTTTTAGGTGAGTATGGATTTTAGGTTAAAGACATCACTCACCGAAACACTGTTTCTAAAGCTCGCAGTGCTATTGTAGAACTACAACAGTTAGGTATGTATAGCCATCACAAAATCTCACTGTTTTTACAAGGTCTCATTTCTGTGCAAACGATGGTAATGTGCGTTCCACGTATAAATTACGTCTCCTTAAAATTGATGTTCATACAAAATATACACGAAAACGGGTATCCACTTAGTGTCTAATTTCTCTAGGGTCTGATGAAGATGAATTCATTGTAGTGATTCCATCGGTTTTCCTCGGAGTCCATACCAGGTTTGATGGGCTCTCCCGCGTTTCCACCACAAGACGTCCCTGATCCCGCAGCAGCGCAGCAACGAAATCCTGCCTCTTGCAAGTTGTCAAACGCTTGCTCCAGGAAGTTGTGCTTGAGGAAGAAGCGTGCCGTGTAGCGACAATCACTTCCCCGATCCGGGTCCCGGCTTTCGTTCAACGTATCCCCGAACACCTCCCGGCACAGTTGCACCCTCCCGCTCACCAAGATGCGATTCAGTTTTCTAAATTTGACGTCAGCTAGGCCGTCACGTCCGAAGGCGAACGTGCCTCTATATCCCAAGCTGATGTGGCCCGGAGGAGTCTTGGGAACACCTGGGATGGACGTGAAAGCGTAAGCAACATTGACCACCCGGGGCGGATGACACGGAGCGGCGGAATCCACGTCTATAACCATGGCCGGGATGTTGAAGTGCTCAGCCTCGTTCTTCAGTCTCTGTCTCTCGTGGAAGTTCTCCGGAAGGACGAGTTTTTTGTCACGAAGGAAATCCAGGATGTAACGAAAGAGAACGCCATCCCTATCGATGAAGTACTTGCCCTTGGAATCTTTAAATGGTTTACCTCCTCTCCCGAACATCTGGCCCAGAAGGGAATCTGGATATTCAGTCAGCGTGGCCAGTGAAGTCGTGTAGAAAACTCCGCCGACATTGAGTTCAACTACTGGAGGAAATTCCTCCACTGTGTTGGCTGCCATTGAGAAGGTTGTGTTGCTTCACGACGGCGGAGGGGGTGACGCCAGCAGCAGGGGATGCTTCTGCTGCATTCCGCAGAGTTTTTGGAGAGAAAGAGAAAATTTCGGGCTACTTATGCGCTTCGTATCGATCGATGGAATGCATAAATAAAGCCTTGTGCTGCTATCTAGCGTTAAGAGGATCAAACTCCTCGTCAACAGGGCTCGAAAGACGTGCACCTTTAGCATTTTACTGCTAAAAATCTCGCAAGAAGTTTGGCCTCAAAGGTTTAAGAACGTTTCTCATATTTTTTTAAATCTTCATCAATTTGCAAAACAATCGAAAACAGATTTTTTGTGCCTTAATCTATCAGTGGTGTCTCAATCTACCGGCTATTAAATAAAAATGACTTCAAGTTTTCAGGTAATTGCATCTTCTATCAAAAGTTTCAAAGTGAAGTTAAAGAAATTTGGAATTGTTTATAAATTTCCCCAGGAAACGTTTGCAGCACTGTAATATTCAGTCCCCTGTGTTTTATAGTTTTATAACTCATAATTTTTTCCCGCATTATTATGAAATATCGATTCAACATATCTCTTCCCAGAGTGAATTCTCGTACTGAAAATTAGATGTAAGAATATAGCACAAATAAAAAATAAAAAAAAATATTTAAGAAAAATATTTCTGGTTATAAAATTAAAATAATTGTTGAACTGCATTTATAAAAACAGAAAAATTTCAACACTAAATGATTTTATATTCTATACAATTATATGCAAACTTGATGTCATCTTCCCATTTTGGCATCTCAAGGAACGTTTTTCTATAAAAATATTTAGAAACCATTGTAACTTAACATCTACTTGCCCTGATGATTCTCTATTTGAATTAATCGGTAGTCAGAAAAAGAAACTCATTAATATTTTTCAGCGTTTTCAAAGTCAGCATGAAAGTAGAAAGGAACCGAATTAGAAATACTAAAGATTATCAGCATATGTTACACGGCCGGCGGAAAGTGAAGTTCGTTGAGTGGGCCCGAAATTTCTAATCGTGGTGCTCCCTCAACTTTCACGCTTCCCGGAACAAACAGAAGAAAAACAATGCCTAACAAGGTGCTTTGTTGGGAATTAGGACCACCCAACCACTTACCTAGAGGAACTTTCTGAGGCATATAACAACAATAACAGAAAAGTAACCAAAGCTCTTATGGAAACAGCAACAAAATTAGCTGGGTCTAAGAACAAGTTGCATGTGAACAAATTATCAGGAAAAACCAAAATGTTGATGCAAAAAAGAAGAGAGATGAGGACAACTAAAGAAGATGTGACTTCCAAAGTGGAATATATAGAGCTATGCAAGACAGTACGAAAAAGTATCACTGAAGACGTAAGGAAATTCAACTGTGAACTAGTGAGGAAAGCAATTGAAAACAACCAAAGCCTAAAGATAGCAAATTACATCTCAGTAAGGGAAGAAAACAGATTATGGCACTGAGAAAAGAAGATGGTTCTGTAACAAGAAATAGAGGCGAAATTTTGACAAGAGTGAAAGATTTCTACTCCAAATTATATGAAAGGGCTG
Source organism: Macrothele yani (assembly GCA_039090855.1). NCBI lineage: Eukaryota > Metazoa > Arthropoda > Arachnida > Araneae > Macrothelidae > Macrothele > Macrothele yani. The sequence goes on along the minus strand of CM076998.1, from coordinate 57,118,395 downwards.
ATACATGTAATCCAGATATCATGAAAGATACCAGTACCAGAGTTCCTCCAGTCCTTCCAGCAGAAGTTGCACATGCAATCAAGAACATGAAGCGGGGAAAAGCTCCAGGAGAAGATGGATTACTGTAGACATCATACAAGAAGCAAGTGGAGAAATCGAAACAGTACTCGCCCAAATTTTCACTCGATGCCTTAATGAAGGAAAGATTCCTGAGGATTGGAACACCGCTACAATGATCCTGCTACATAAGAAAGGTGACATTGAGGATCTCGGAAACTACAGACCTATCAGCCTCCTATCAGTAGTTTATGAAATCTTCACTAAAGTTCTTTCACACCGCTTGAAGGTAACACTGGACATGGCTCAACCGAGAGAACAAGCTGGATTCAGGAGTGGCTACAGCACAATAGATCATATCCACGTACTGAGAGAACTAATTGAAAGAGCGAGGGAATATGAACTTCCATTGTGCATGGCTTTTATCGATTATGAAAAAGCCTTTGATTCGGTGAAACCATCAGCAGTTACAATGGCTCTGAAAACCTGCGGTATTGAAGATGCATACATTAATATTATTAATAACATCTATGAAAATGCAAGTGCAAAGATTAGGCTGTTTGAAAATACAACACACGTAAAAATTGGAAAGGGAGTGAGACAAGGTGACACCATATCTCCGAAGCTCTTTAATACCACATTGGAGGGTGTTTTTCAGTCACTGAGCTGGGAAAACAAGGGGATAAAGATTAATGGAGATTATCTAACCCACCTTCGTTTTGCTGATGACGTAGTCATTTTTGCAACTAGCCCATCAGAGCTGCAGAGTATGATCCAGGAACTTGCTGACAAGAGTAAAGAAGTGGGATTAAAAATGAACTTTCAGAAGACAAAAGTGATGTTCAATGCTTTTACAAGAAATGAAGATTTATCGATTGATGGAGAAAAGCTGGAGATAACAGACACGTACGTTTATCTTGGACAGCAGATATCAAGTGAGGGTCACATTGATGAAGAAATTAATCGGCGTACAAAACTTCCCTGGAGAGCGTTTGGAAGAAACAGCATAATTTTCAAGAGCAATATGCCATTATGTCTTAAAAGAAAAGTGTTTGATCAATGCATCCTTCCAGTGCTTACGTATGGTGCAGAGACGTGGACCTTAACTAAAAGAGACATACAAAGGCTGCAGACAACTAAAAAAAACATGGAGAGGTGCATACTTGGTGTAACCAGGAGAGATAAGAAGAGGAACTCGTGGATCCGAAAAATGACAAGAGTGGAAGATATCATGATCAGAGTTAAATCCCTGAAATGGCAATGGGCTGGACATACTGCCAGAAGGACAGATCATCGATGGACAGCCGAAATTTTAGATTGGATTCCAAGGGACAGGAAAAGACCCAGAAGAAGACCACATGGGAGATGGGTGGATGAAATTCGAAAGTATGCAGGGGTGACATGGAGGAGACTGGCACAAGACAGACCGTTGTGGAGGAAACTTGCGGAGACCTTCGTCCAGCAGTGGATTGATAATGGTTGACAATGATGATGATGATAACAACAATAGCACATATGCCAAATAAAAAAAATAATAAAAAATAAAAAATTTGGCTGAAATTGTTGAAATTATTGACCAGGCCCGGGCGGTTCCACCGCCACTGATATGTTACATGTGTACGAAGAACACGATGATGAAAGAAGTTTGTCGTGACGACAAAAGGGATGTGTTGTCAGGGTCGTAGCTACCGGTGGAGGTCTGCACGGGCCTTCATTGGTGAGCCCGGCCCGGCCCACGCCCATGCGGGCCAGGCCCGTTTCAAATATTAGACACTCGGCCCGGCCCGGGCCTATCAATTGCAGCTAGTATTTAGGCCCGGCCGGGTCCGTGATGTGCCATTTTGTGTTATTTTGTCTTTCTGTTGTATTTTACTAAATTGTGAAAATTAAATAAAGAAATGAGATATTATTGAAAATATATAGTTGAATGCAACCTAAAAATTATAACTAAACTTTGGCATAAAATAGTAACTATACTAGTAATCTGATTTATTGGCGTCGGAATATATACATAAGCGTTTCCAAATTTTCGCACATCAACCAGATGGCTTTTTCAAGGAAGTTAAACAGTTTCTGTCTAACTTCCTTGAAAAAAAGCCACATCAACCAGATGGCTTTTTCAAGAAAGTGTTTCAAGGAAGTTAAACAGTTTCTCTCTAACTTTCTTGAAAAAAAGCCATCTGGTTGATGTGCGAAAGCTCGGAAACGCTTATGTATGTATTCCGACGCCAATAAATCACATCATTAGTATAGTTACTATTTTCTACATTAGTGGTGCACTGTTCCTCGTTATCAATTTAAACTTTGGCAATTATCGAAGGTTACAACCTTTTAAGAGAGAGAGAAATAAGACTAAGCGCGTTCAAAATTTCCTTTTTCTGAACTAGCAAGCGGTAATATTACAAAAGTCAATCCCTATACAGATTAGGGATAGGAGAAACAATCGATGTCGTCCCACTCTCTCATACAAACACACACACACACACACGCACACACACCACACTGCAGATATCGCCGTTCCCCACTCCACACAACACACATTTAAACTTTGGCAATTATCGAAGGTTACAACCTTTTAAGAGAGAGAGAGAGAGAGAAATAAGACTAAGCGCGTTCAAAATTTCCTTTTTTCTGAACTAGCAAGCGGTAATATTACAAAAGTCAATCCCTATACAGATTAGGGATAGGAGAAACAATCGATGTCGTCCCACTCTCTCATACAAACACACACACACACACACACACACCACACTGCAGATATCGCCGTTCCCCACTCCACACAACACACACACACACACACACCACTGCAGATATCGCCGTTCCCACTCCACACAACACACACACACACTCGCTCGGAGTTGAATCTCTGTTGTCAACAAGCCCCAAAAAGGTTTTACTATCTCACCACCTAAACTCGGAGCAAAGCGTACCTCATTACACTGTTAAGGTTATGAAACCGAATCATTGACATGAAATCTCTTGTTTATCAGTATTTCTACGCGCACTTTGGGGTGGTGTGTGTCGCCCACCCTTCCCCCTAAGAGTGACTAAAGGCGAGATAAAAGAAAACTTCCCGCGTTCAATCACGATGTCCCCCTCGACCGCCATACCTTATCAACCTAGCCGACCACCAGAAAAACGATTTCTGAATGAGTATTTTAAAACGGCAACCACGAAGAAAGGAGTAAGCTCATTACAATGACCACCAAGCCATTATATCCGCCTCCGGCTAACAATTCTCCCCTTCCAGTCGCAGTAAATATCCTCGTGTTAACTGTATAGCCTCTCTGAAGGAAAACAGAAGTGACAACGACGTCGCAAAAAATGCGAATATTCGTATTTTTTAGAAACGCGACCTAAACTGGGGATTTTCATTTCTTTTAATATGCCCACGTACGACATTTAGAACGTCTATATATCCATGTGCTTTCTTATGTCTCAGTTCAAGGTCGACCACGGCTTTTAAACTGGAACTATATTATGCGGTGGAAGTACACTCTCCGTAACTTAAACTCTATAGTCAGGTTAGCCTTGCCCTGAGTATACAGAAGGTAAAAACACTGTGAGTGCCCCTCCTCGCCTGTGTTATTACGCCCAGAGCTATGTCGCGGAAGTAAGTAAAGCCAGCAAAACAGTTAAACAGACCAGAAAATCGGGGAACATAACTTTTTTCTTTCTTTACCATTGAGATAAAAAGAATGGTTCGACTTGGCCCGGCCCCTGCTGATCTCTAGCTACCGGGAGGGCAGGGAGGGCGGTTGCTCTCCCAGGATGGTCATACTAGAGGCGTAGTTTCATACTCTGAGGAGCGTAAAAAATAGAAATGAACAGAGTGGGAATAAATTTGCCGAACACTTTAACTCACAAGCAAAATTATACATTTTAATATATTCTTTTGTAAATACTTTAGTTAGCCGTATACACTATTAGGCACAGCTATACCCAGTGTACAAAATTTACACTGTGAGTTGTGGACCACCTCATATGCTTGCATGGAATTGTCCGAAAAGGTGGATAAAAGTATGCAAAACCGCCGTGACCTTTCCGAATACGTTGCAGGAATGAAGGTCTAATTAATCATTTATGCTTTTTGAACGGAATTTTTCCAAACCCTACTCCGAAAGCATCTCCCCATTGTTACGTTTATTATCTAATACGCATGCGTTCTGTGCTGGTTTGTTTTCATTCTGCATTTCTGCACGTACTGTGTTGTCGGTATTCACATAACTAGTATTACGTTTTACTTGATATTTAAAACCATCGGCTCTTGGGTGTTCACCTGTGTTTTTAAATTTTGAGTAAAATTATGTCGAAAACTGGAAGTGAGATTTTTTAACTATCATAATACATAATAAAGGTATGAGAAAGTAAGAACTGCTTACTATTTGAGTGGAAGTATCGCCCTCCCAAGTAAGAAAAGCTTCGTAGTTCCTGTGTACTATTAAAATGTTTTAATAAATGAATCACTTTTTATAAAACTACTTTTTAAGCCATTAAGACTTTTGATATATTTTCAGTGCTAACTAAAAAAATATATATATCAGGAAAACCCTCAAAACTACCTACAACAAAAATGTTATCACAAATAATTTATGCTTCTTGTAGTAAAAAATACACAGTTGACGTGGATTAGAAACATCAAATAGAAGTCATCGCTCTTTCCACGTTCATAAGTGAGTCACGGAAAAGTTGTCATCGACCACCACCGGGAATCGAACCCACGGTCTTCCAGTAATGCGCCGGAGATGCTTCCACTGCACCACAGCAGCCTCGAAATTCTCCAGACTCACATACAACAAACTGCCAAACCACATGACAGGTTGCTTTCTTTGGAGCCCCGCACAATGCTGGGGATTCACCAAAGATGAACAGCAGCAATTGAACAAATAACTAGAAGGCGAAAGAATAATAAATACACAGTTGGCGTGGACTAGGAACATCAATAAAAGTCATCGCTCTTTCCACGTTTATAAGTGAGTCACGGAAAATTTCTCATCGGCCGCCACCGGGAATCGAGCCCAGGGTCTTCCAGTTACGCGCCGGACATGCTTCCACTGCACCACAGCGACCTAGCATTGTTCGTGGCTCCAAAGAAAGCAACCTACCAGGTGGTTTGGCAGTTTGTCGTATGTGAGTCTGGAGAATTTCTAGGCCGTTGTGGTGCAGTGGAAGCATGTCCGGCGCGTAACTGGAATACCCTGGGTTCGATTCCCGGTGGCGGCCGATGAGAATTTTTCCGTGATTCACTTAAAAACGTGGAAAGAGCAATGACTTCTATTTGATATTTGAGCTTCTTGTAGTACTTGAAGAACAATAAATATTTGTTTATATAAAAAAAAACCTTCACTTGCTAATTCCAGCGGAGGGAAGATATGATATTTATTGGATTGGGCGATTTTTATATACCTAGTAAACGTTTAGGTATGTAGAAATAGTCCAATCCAATATCATGTCTGCACTCCGTTGGAAGGAGGAGGTGTTCCCTTCCACAATTGCTCACAGTTACAACCCCATATCTTTTCTTTTTTTTCTTGATTAGGAGTTTAACGACCACCGTGAGCAACTTAATGGGCCTTAAGCAGTCGCCCGTACCTAATTTAGGGTAACTAGTTCCAGGGAAGGGAGAGAGCCAGTGCCGTTAGAGAAACACAACATCCATGCCTCACCAGATTCGAAGCCGGACCCAACTCGGGCGATTAGCCAGCGCTTAGACAACTGCGCCACCAGGCCGGCCCAAGTTCTTTTTCAGATAGGGCAATAGCACTGTTCTCTTCCCCATATTTTCGAATTTTGCACACCTAAAGAACCTTGGACCTTAACTAAAAAAGACATACCAAGGCCGCAGACAGTTGAAAGAAGCATGGAGAGATACTTGCTTGGTGTAACTGGGAAAGATAAGAAGAGGAACTCTTGGATAAGGGGAAATAACAAGAGTGGAAGACATCGTGATCAGTGTAAAATTCCTGAAATAGCAATGGGCTGATTACACCAAGAAATGTATTCGTTTTTTTGGCTGTGTTCGTTTTTGTTGTTGTTGTTGTTGTTGGTTGTCAATGATGATGAATAAACCTTTGGTGTTATATATATACACTAAGATGCCAGTTTCTTAAGTACACCTATTGGCCGCGGATGGCCTAATGGTCAGCAGCGTTCGTGACTGCCACGGAGAAACCTCAGGTTCTCAGTGACTTCGAATGTAACATGATACTTGCGACAAGGCGTGGCAGTTTTAGTATCTCACAAACGGCTATCCTCCGGAGCTTTTCACGCACAAGTGTCACAAGGTTGTACCGTGACGTTGCGACACACACAAAATTGTTCGCTATCGGCGATTTTGTGGATGCAAACACCTGGTGGGTAACATAACTCGTTAGAATCGTGCAAGCGTACAGACAGGCTACGCCTGGCTTTATCGCTTCTACAAGGTGTCAAACATTCTCCATGCGTAACTTGATTCGTATCCGCTGCACAGCTCAGTCAGTTCACACTTATTCCGTGGAGGTGGATCAGCAGTCTCACACTCCGTTCTATAAGGTCGCCCAAATGAAAACTGTTTTATAAAGGTCACCCTATAAAACTGTTCTATAAAGGTCGTTCTATAAAACTGTTCTATAAAGGTCGCCCAAATGAAAACGGAAACTGTCGGATTTTTGCCGAAAGGGTTTATAGGTTGGAATATGTGAACATACAGAAAGTAAGAGTGACACATGGGCTACATACCCGCTACACATAATCGCCTTGTCGGTTCAAGCGAGTCTACCAGCGCGGCACGAGATTGTGGATACCCTGAGCGAAGAACGTCCGTGGTTGGCTGTGCAACTAGTCTTCAACGACGTCCCGGACCCCAGATCGTTAGCAGACCGGCGGCCCTTGAGAGCCTTTTTCAGTGACCCGAAGATGTGGTAGTCGCAGGGAGACAGATCGGGGCTATTGATGGGGGATGGTCGAGGACCTCAAGCGTAAGCTCCGAAGCAAATTTTGGCATACTGTCGCATCATATGGGCGTGCATTGTCGTGCAACAGAATAACCCCATTTGACAACATACCGGGTCGCTTACGCTTGATGGCCATTTTGAGGTTGTGTAAAGTATTTCAGTATGTGGTTGCCTTGACTGTACTGCCTGCGTCCAGCCAATCCAACAGCAAATGGGCCTTTCTCATCGAAGCAAACCGCGAGAATCCCTTTTCCAGCTCTTAAGGAGAACTGAGCTTTTTTCCTTTGTGGAGAGTTGGGATGCCGCCATTCCATGCTCATCCGTTTTGTGACCGGATCGAAGTAGTGTCATCAAGTTTCATCTGCGGCCATAATCTTGGAAAGAAACTGTCCCCCCTCTGCGTGGTAACAATGTAGATGCTCCAGACAAGCACCCATTCGCCGAGTCTTCTGCTCCTCCTACAGTTACTTGGGAACCCATTGTGTGCAAATCTTTGCTGTTTCTCAATCGGCGATGGAGAATGGTGTAAACAGTTGTCTTGCTCATGGACAATGTTGCCGCGAGCTCGCGGGTGGTGATTCGGGGATTCTCCTTCACAAGATTGTCCACGGCAAATATCGATTTTATGGTGAAGGACACGCGATGCTTGCCCACGTCTCGGCATGTCCTCCGTGCTCACACGTGCTTTACGAAATTCACTACACCAGCGGTACACTGTACCCCGTGACCGACACTCATTTCCATACACATACCTTCATACAACGATAAATTAAGAGTATCGTTCACTTGATCGAAAGGCCACTTGACCGAAAATCACTTCGTCGAAAATCACTTGATCGAAAGGTACATTTCACCGAATGGTCACTTGACCGAAAATCACTTGATTGAAAGGTGCATTTCACCGAAGGGTCACTTGACCGAAAAATTTATTTCACCGAAAGGTCACTCCACCTAAAAGTTCATTTCATCGAAAGGATATTTGTTCGAAAAGTTCATTTCACCGAAGGATTACTTTACCTTAAAGTTCATTATATCGAAAGATCGTTTCGCCGAATGGTCAGTTTATCGAAAACATAGAATTTTGTTGTTAGAGATCTGTTGGAGTGTGGTGCGGGTATTTTAAAAACTGGCCACCTAAACATTATCGGATTGTATAAAAAATACACTTTTAATTTCTATGAAACACCTGACCATGAGTAAGTTTTTCGAAATATAACATTAATTATAAGACCTAGATCTGTGCCTTTTTGCCAAATTTTAATCCTCCGAGCTCATATTCATAAGGGTTACATAGCAAATCAAGTGAATAATGTTACACTTTTATTCAACCACAAAACATTCATTTTTGGACCGTAGGCCTAGATGCAGGCCATTTTAACAGATTTTAACCTTACTCATATTCAGAAGCATTACATAAAATGTAAAGTAACTTTTTATGTAAACTTTATGAACATGAGCACACACGATTAAAATTTGCTAAAAAGGCCTAAGCCGAGACCTAGGGCCCTAAAAATTTATTCTTTTTGCCTGAAAAAGTGTGTAACATTATTAACTTGACTTTCTATGTAAACCTTGTGAACATGAGTTCGCACGATAAAAAGTGAGTAAAAAGCCAAGGCCTAGGGACCTAAGTAGTATAAAAGAACGGGTCCGGCCGGAGGATCATCCTTCTAGAGAAGGATGGGGGCGTGGCTTGCGGCAGAAGGATGTGGGGGCGTGGCAGATGATGCTAGTGCGTTGGGTCGATGTGCTGCCCCTAGCGGTGCATCTTGGAACTTTATTATTATGTTAGATCTTTGTTTTTGAGTGATGGTAACGACCGAGTCGGGAAAGGAGATGCGCTGCCCCCTAGCGGTGCTTCTTGGAACTTTTAATGGACCTTTGAGAGATGGCAACGACCGAGTGGGAGAAAGGGGGTGGATATAGGGGGATGTCAACTCAATGTGCTGCCCCCTAGCGGTGCTTCTTGGAACTTTCGACGGACCTTTGAGAGATGGCAACGACCGAGTGGGGGAAAGGAGATGTGCTGCCCCCTAGCGGTGCTTTTTGGAACTTTTAATGGATCTTTGAGAGATGGCAACGACCGAGTGGGGGAAAGGGGGTGTACGTTGCCCCCCTAGCGGTGCTTTTTGGAACTTTTCTCGGGAAATTTATTGGACGTTGACAAATTTTTAAGAAGTCTTTCCAATATTTATTTTTTTAATTTTCTCGGGAGATTTACTGGACTTTGTCAAATTTTTGAAGGAAGTCTTTCCAATATATTTTTTTTTTTTATTAAATTTATATTTTCAGGAATTCCCTGAGGTATTATAATTTTTATAGACGTTGCATTATTTTTTTTAATTCTTATATTTGTCCTCCTCCAACTTTAATTTAGGCGAGGAAAGCCTTGTTTGAAAAGATTTCGTTCCCGTTGATTCATGTTCCACCATTTTAGTTTCACCACGTTGTCATTTTGTGAGCCATGTGTTTTGGGCTGACTCACCATTTTCTCTTTGCCTCAGAAAATTTTGTATGACACCTGTTTTGGGATGAGTCATTATGATGAGTGACGCATTCGTGATAGCAGACATGACATCAGCCAACGTCGTTTTCTCCTCAGCAGGGTCGGCTTTATTTATTTTTTTTATTTTCTCGGGAGATTTACTGGACTTTGTCAAATTTTTGAAGGAAGTTTTTTCAATCGAAGCATTTCCTCAAATTTGTTTTATTAAATTTATATTTTTAGAACTCCGTGAGGTGTTATAATTTTTATAGACGTTGCATTATTTTTTTAATTCTTATATTTTTCTTCCCTCCAATTTTAATTTAGACGAGAAAAGGCTTTGTTTGAAAAGATTTCGTTCCCGTCGATTCATGTTCCGCTATCTTTTGTGAGCCATGTGTTTTGGGATGACTCACAATTTTCTCTTTGACTCAGAAAACTTTGTATGACACGTGTTTTGGGAAGAGTGACTATGATGTGTGACGCATGTCGTGATAGCAGACATGACATCAGCCAACGCCATTTCCTCCGCGGGGTCGGCGGTTGACGTCATTTGAGATTCTGTAGCCACATTAAGTTCCAAGACTGATTTTTTTCAATAACTTGTTCATTTTGCAACGAATTTATTCCTTATTTTTCCTCATAATTTCCCATTTTATATTCATAATTTTTCAACGTAACGATTTTTTCATTTTCTTTGAGGAGACTTCACGCATTTTCAACGGACGTTCCAACATAAAAACGTTTTCCAAAGTTTTGTGCTGCAGACATAATCTTAAAACACGATTGTTTATTAACGTATTTACGTGTTCATGACATTTTCTGTTACATTTTTTTAACGTTGTACCTTTTTCCAACGTACAAAGCCACAATGTTTTATGCATAGTTAAAATATTTTATTTTTTCGTATTTCTTCATGATTAATCAATGTACCTTTTAACGTATTATCTTAATCTTTTTGTTCTAAATGCTTGCGTACTCCTTAAACTTTTTGATGTACCAACATTATTTTATTTTCTAACTTTTCAAACTAAGAACTACTTTTATCGAGGCTTTATTTTTTCTGATTCAAACAAGCAAACGTTTCTTCATTATTATTTCCGTTACCTATACAATCAACTTTTCTTACTTGCTTTTAATGTATGACTTAATCTGGTTTTCTATATAGCTGTTTCATGTTTGTGCAAGAAATATACAGATCTATAGCAGCTATACATAACATTCGTTCGTAACAGTATCTTTTTTTTTTTTTTTTTTTTTTTCCAGATTTAAACCAACACACGCTTCTTAACGACTTGATATCGGTTTTCTGGGGTACTTTTCTTTTTCCTTCATTCAATTTTATTCCAGATCATGAGACGAGGAAATGCTTCTTTAGAAACGATTTCGTTCCTGTTCGCAGTAATTATTGGATTTTGACAAATTTTTTGTGAAACGACTTCATGCTAATTCTGAGTCTTTCGCCTTTACAATATTATTTTCTCGTAATTTTTCGTGTGTTCAAGAACTCTACAGGTCTTTCACAGTTAGAATTCTGGTAAAACTATATTTTCTTACTTTATTTAGCATATCATTATAGCTTCCCAATTTTCGCTATTTTACTTCATCTTTTTTGAAATTTAGTAAAACTTTTCAGTATGTCAATAATTTATTTCTTACTTGGCCAAACTTAAGGCTCCTTTTATTTAGACTATTTTTTTTTTCATTTCATTTCAGCAAAATGATTATTTTAGATGTTGCAAATCATCAGGTTTTTTTGTTTCCTTATATATCATATTTTCCAACTTGCTTTTAAAGTATTTCTCAAAGCTTGTATGTATGTCAAATACGCATTTTTTAAATCCTTCCCTAGTTTGCTATACTTTTTCGTGGACTGCCCCAACAGGAAAGCATTCATTGTCAAGGCATGAAATCTAAAACCTTTTTTCTTACGATAAAATTTGTATTCTTTGGGACATATTTTCTGTATAATGTTCTGTCTCGTCCGAAAAAAACATTCATTCTGGAGACTAAGCGAGTAATTCCGTTCTTCCACTAAACATCATTTTTTTACGTTTTACTAATTCACCACCCCCATAGCGAAAATAAAGAAATACTTACTCTGTTCTCTACATATCGACTCAATCTATTTCTTTTTGAAATGCTGATCATGACATTTCAACTAAAATTTCATACTTTCACCAAAAATCATATTCTTAAACGAGCTATTTTTTACACAATTATTTCATGTATAACTAAATTTTTGTTGTTTACTCACCTCATAAAAGTCAATAAGAACACCCCCTAATCTCATTCCTTTCCCTCATTTAGTTCGCTTAAATTGAGATGTTTCAAAATTTCGCGTATATTTCATTCCCTTAATGTCCAGTTCTCCCGTGTCTGCCCCTTCATTTTCAACTTCTGTGCATACTGCATTTTATCTTCAGACGTTTTGTAACGTATACTCTATATTCACTTTCCTTTTGATTTTACTATCTCTGGTTATTTTATTTTACTATGTAAATTATCTTCCTACTGAACGGAATATTATTTCACCCCGCTGAATGAGATCTGGCAATGAGTGTAAGTCATGACGTGGTGGTAGCTCGTATATAGGCGCGTTCATCGAGAAGTGAGTGTGTTGTGTTGTTGCGTTGTAGTTGTGTTGTTGCGTTGTAGTTGAGTTGTTGCGTTGGAGTTGAGGGTGTGTTGCGTTGCGTTGCAGTGTGTTGTTATGTAGTAGTGATATATGAGTGCCTTAGTTGACCAGGAGTCATCATAATAAACAAGTTGTTCTGTAAGTTCAGTCTTTTTCAATTCTTAGTTTTGTCAGACCTCTGTCTGGCTGTTAGGTTTATGACTTTGATTACTTAATATAAATAACCAGCGTTGAGACTTTGTTTACGTTCATAATTAACGAGTAACAACACCCTTTTGGGAATTCATCATTTTGAAGCTTAGAGCATTATTCATTCATAATAATTAGCTTAGCAAAAAGATAAACAAAGCTAATTCATTATAATTGGCGCCCGAACTTTTCTCGAACACGAGATCCTGACTATTATTACCCATGGCTTCCTTACCTGAGACAACTTCAAATTTCCACCATCCGGCAAGTCTCGAGGGTACTGGTGTTTTTTTGGACAATTTGTACGACGCCTGTGGCTCTGACTTGGATATGAATAATCTACACATACCCAAGCATTCTTCACCATTTCGGAATGCACCAGCTTCTTATCACTCTGAGTCGCGGGTCGTAGCTGAGGGAATTCAATCCTCTCAGCGAAGCAGAATGCTTGCCCATTTCGTGCCGCATGCAGGAACAATTTATTTCAATGGTTTGGAGGGGTCTTTAAAGTTCCTCGAAGATCTGGAAGACCATTTTGATTTATATAATATTCCGGAAGACTGCAAGGTCCAAATTGCCGGAACTTGCTTGAGAGATACCGCCAAGACCTGGTATCGGCAGTGGCGAGGGTCGAACCCGGATTCTCATTATGAGAATTTCCGTGCAGAATTCTTGGAGGTCTTTCCTTTCGGCCTCAGTCGAGCTAGCCTTGCTCAACAGCTGTTTTCTCGTCAGCAGGGTCCCAATGATAGCCCTGTTGCATTTGCGTTGGAAACTACACGCCTATATAATCTATGGGATCCACATGCCAGTCATGTTGACATGTTGGATACCCTCGTACAGCAGCTCGACCCATTCTTACAAGATTTTCTTGAGGTTCGACACCCTGCCACTATTCATGAATGCCTTCGCCTCATACGCACGTATGAAGAGCGACATGGCAAACATGCTTCAACTCACCATACTCGGGCACCCCGCGAGGCTTATTACGAAAACCCTCAGCGGCATAATAGACAAAACTTTCAGCGCGAGCATACACACGTGCCCACCCAAGCTTCATACGTTCCACCACACAGAAGAGTGGCGAACCAGCAACGAGTTTCGGAGCAAGCTACGGGGTATCGTCATAATGCACAGTATGCTCGACCCCGTTCCACTCAGCAGCATTCGGAACGTTATCATGCTCAGGGCAATAATAATTTTTCTGCCCGTGCTGAGGGCAGACGTAACGAAAATGAAAATCTCAACAGACACGCGGAGTTCCCGACGCAGGGTGCACGCAATTTTCCTTATCGTGAAAATTTTCCCGATACCCGGCAGGGTCGAGGTTTCCGACCACATGATAACACCACCAGAATTCCTTTAAACTTCCACAGGAAGTAGACGAAGGGTCGGTCCTGCTTCCTGATACCAAACATCCTGACCCTAAAACAGTATTAGTGACTGTTCAAACTCCTCAGTTGCCTGATGTATTCTTGACACTTGAAGACATTATTGTCGAGACAAAGTTCGACACTGGGTCTGAGATTTCAGCCCTAAATACAAAGTTTTGCAATGATGTTTTTTCTGCAATACATGTTCAGCCTGCAACGCAGTATTTGCGAGGTGCAAATAACGAAATCTTCAGTATTTCAGGAACTGTCACATTATCTTTAGGGCTGGGAAAAGCTCGTTTTACACATTCTTTTCTGCTTATAGACGAGCTACCCGTGAAATGTCTCATGGGTATGGACTTTATTAACAAGTTTCAAATAACTTTGAATTTTGTACAACATGTGATTTCCTTTCCGGAACCTGTCGAAATGATTCCGACGGTTCCTGTAGATATTACGAGTTTATTGTTGAGTGACCAATTGAATGAGGGGCAACGAGACCAGCTTTCTCTCCTTTTACAGGAAAGCCCTGGTTTATTTTCGGATCAACCTGGTTTCACACAGGTGGTTTATCATGTTATTGACACTGATGGTTCGAAACCCATTGCGACGAAACCTTACCCTTGTGCTCCACATAAAAAACAGGAAATGCAACGTCAAATTGCCGAAATGATTAAGCAAGGCATAATCAGGGAGTCAACAAGCGCCTGGGCTGCTCCTGCCTTCTTGGTTCCAAAGAAACAACCAAATGAATTTCGTTTCGTGACAGATTTTCGCAAACTCAACCAAGTCACAAAAACAATCAATTATCCCCTACCTGTCATGTCACATATTCTAAATGACTTGTCGTCAACCAAATGGATGTCAACTTTGGATTTGGCGAGTGGATATTGGCAGGTGGCAGTACATCCGGACTCTGTCGATAAAACAGGCTTTGTGACTCCTTTTGGGGCCTATGAATATTTACGTATGCCTTTTGGTTTAGCTTCTGCACCTGCTACTTTCCAAAAGCTTATGGACACGGTTCTCAGACCTGTCCTGGGTCCCCATGTGCATGTCTATTTGGATGATATTATTATCACATCAGAGACTTTTGACGAGCACCTTTCTCTGCTCAAACAGGTGTTCCAACTTATATACAATGCTGGCCTGACGTTAAAACCTAGTAAATGCCAGATAGCGAGGGACGAGATTGTGTATCTGGGGTTGAAAATTACTCCCCACGGTTTATTCACTGATAATGAAAAAATTAGGCCTATTGCTGACTTTCCTCGGCCTAAAACAGCAAAAGAACTATCCCGCTTTCTGGGAATGACCGGATGGTATCAGCAGTTCGTCCCCGCTTATGCTACAATATGTGAGCCATTGTATGCTTTAAAGCGTAAATACAAGAAGTTTATTTGGACACCTGAAGCTAACGCTGCATTCGAAACACTGAAGTCTGCATTGACTCAGCCTCCGGTGTTGGCTTTCCCGGATCATTCTAAAGAATTTGATATTTATACTGATGCATCCGGAGTTGGTCTTGGTTGCGTTTTGTCACAAGCTGGGCATCCAATAGCTTTTGCGTCTCGTACTTTAGCCAAAGCTGAACGCAATTATTCAGCTACGGAACGTGAATGTCTTGCTGTTGTGTATGCACTGAATAAATTTCAATGTTATCTTAACGAATTGACAGTTAACATAATTACGGATCATTCTGCCCTTCAGTATTTGAATTCTGCTAAGCACCTATCTCAAAGACTTATGAAGTGGGCTCTGAAGTTACAAGAGAGCAATATCAAAATTTCGTATCAGCCAGGTAATAAGAATCAATTACCGGACGCATTATCTCGCGTTCCGATTAGTGGGGTCCCCACCGAAACTACTCCTGGATGTCAGCCTTTACTTCTGATAGCTGATATCACATCCAGAGAGCAGATAATGGCAGAATTAATAAATGATCCAGATTTTGGGGATATTTACAATTTTTTGCTTGCGGGTTCGCCCCTACCAAGTGATCCTTCTCTGGCTGGAAGGTCACAACATTTTGAAGTAATAGAGGGTCTTCTTTATTATACAAAGTCTCGGACTACTAGGGCAGAGTTTCGCCCATGTATTCCGCGAACCCTTAGAATGGCTCTTTTAAATGAATTTCATGACAAACCTCTTGCAGGCCATTTAGGTATTCGCAAGACCCGTTGTAAATTGCGGGATGTTGCCTATTGGCCTGGAATGTACCAAAGTGTGCTCGCATACGTTCAATCATGTCACTTGTGTCAGATTAATAATTACCGTAATGTAAGACCGGCCGGTCACTTGAAATCTAGTTCAAGTTCTCATGTATTTGATATTATTTCCATAGATTTATTGGGACCTTATCCATTATCTGTTAAAAATAAAGCTCGTTATGTTTTAGTACTCACTGATAATTTTTCTAAATGGGTTGAAGTTTTTCCCATTAAAGCCGCTACGGCTGAGATTATTTGTAATGTCTTAGTTAATGAAGTATTTTCTAGATATGGTGCACCTAATAAAGTAGTTTCGGATAATGGTCCTCAATTTATTTCTGACATTTTTGAAAGAATGTGTGCGAGACTACACATTAAACACAAATTCATTTCCCCATATCATCCCCAGAGTAATCCTGCTGAACGCGTTAACCGAACGCTAGTGAAAATGATTGCGACTTTCGTAATGGACCACCATGAAAGATGGGATGAACATTTAGAACTTTTTGCGTTCGCCCTCCGCTCGTCTGTCCACGAGTCTACTAAAATTACTCCTGCAGAACTTTTTCTGGGTCGCAAAATTAAAACCCCTTTTGAAAATTTAACGGGGATTATCGACGAACTAAATCAGCGACCAACTCCGCAATCAGTACACATTATGGCAGAAAAAGCTCGTGTTGCAATGCTAGGAGCACAAGCGGCTCAAGCACGATATTATAATTCTAGGCGTAGGGAACCAGATCTTGTCGTTGGAGATCTCACTCTCGTGGAAACGCACTTCCAGTCTTCTGTTTCGCATACTTTAGTGAAGAAATTTGCACCCAGCTACGAAGGTCCATATCGGGTGGCAAATGTCTTTGACAATAATATTGTTCTGGAGAAACCGAACAACAATTTTCAATATGTACATGTTGATCAATGTCGCAAGTATCACGAACGAGATATCGAGTTCATTATCAATCCTACTCAACCTTCTGTTCCACAGACTCAAGAATCTATATCTCATGTTCAACCACCAGAAATTGTGGACGAACCACCGAACATTTTTGACGAATCACCAGTGATTTTTCCTTCACCCTCCCCTCCTCCAGACGAGTTTCTACACACGCAACCTGATTCTTCCATGAGACAAAGGCTCGATTCGAGTTCGTCGAATGCTAGTATCGTTCCTTTCCCTCCAACCATTGCCAAGACTATTGCTGCGCCGTTTCCGGCTAACTCTGCACCAACGCGGGATACTTCTTCTTTGAATACCTCATCGGAAAGTATTCCTATAGGCAAATCCAAACATCGCCCTGCACGACCGCTGAATTATAGCAGCGACTCAGAGGCGTCGGACATTTCGGATTTGTCAGTTATGAATCCAACATTTAATATTCCACACCGTCCAGCACCACCAAAAGCTGGGCGCAAACGTCACTTGTCTCCCCAATCTGCTTCGCCGCAACAGCGACGAAGGCAGAAATCTTTGCATCCGCCCGGGTTTCGCCCCTGGAACCTCCGTTCAGGGCAAACAGGGCCGATGCCTGCTACTACTATCATGCCCCGTGGGCGTAAACGAAAACAAGCGATGTGGCCGGAGACACGTCCCTCCAAAAAGATACTGGAAGGACACAACGGGCCCCAGCATCAAGGGACTTCATATCCAAAGCCTGGGGGAGCCCGTTCCTATCAGCCGCAGCAGGGATTTCCGGACCGCCAGACTTCTGACGTTCCTGACCGTTCTTCTCAGCCGCAGGGATTTCCGGACCGCCAGACTTCTGACGTTCCTGACCGTTCTTCTCAGCCGCAGGGATTTCCAGACCGCCAGACTCCTGACCGTTCCTATCAGCCGCAGCAGGGATTTCCGGACCACCAGACTCCTGACCGTTCTTCTCAACCGCAAGGGATTCCGGACCGCCAGACTTCTGACCGTTCTTCTCAGCCGCAGGGATTTCCAGACCGCCAGATTCCTGACCGACAACAGACCGATGTTCCATTACCGTCCCGGAAGAGATCCAAGCCACCTGATTTCCCCAGTCCCATTAGGCCTGGAAAACGTTTTCGCACTAGAATTTTTTATGCGTCCTCGAGATAAGTAAGTTCTCGTGGACAGGTTCTTTTCTCAGTTTATTGTTTTTCCTGCTCGACCAGTTGGCGTGTCAGAATTTCTTTTTTCGTGTGGGCCTATGCATTCTTTTTGTGTATATATGTGTGTTTTTTTTATATTTCTTCTATGTCCATCTACTAATCCACTTTTTTTGTATATATCTATGTGCTTAGGGGTAAAATAATAAAATTGTTACTGTTAGGCAGCTCCAGGTAAATTTCGCTGCTGATACAGTTGTTCTGTATTTCAACGCATGAGGCAAACGTAATTTGAAATGAAAATAATAAAATTGTTACTGTTAGGCAGCTTCAGGCAATCTTCGCTGCTGATACAGTTGTTCTGTATTTCAACGCATGAGGCAAACGTAATTTGAAATGAAAATAATAAAATTGTTACTGTTAGGCAGCTTCAGGCAATCTTCGCTGCTGATACAGTTGTTATGTATTTCAACGATTGAGGCGCACGTAATTTGAAATTAAAAAAGTGATTCCTGCTAGGCAGAATAAAAGGAAAGTATGCCGATGCAGGTTTGGTTTGTTCTACATTACAAATTTCACAGTCGAATACAGATTCGTAAATTGTTATGCCAAGTTGATAATGTAAATACGGCTACCACCAAACAACAATTCAAAAAAAGATCGAGAAACGTCAATCATCGAAATGTAAGACTTACACTCCAAAATTGATAGATTTTTCGGAAACCAAAAAAAAAAAAAAAAAAAAAAAAAGAAAAATTAAGGGGGAGATGATGTAACGTATACTCTATATTCACTTTCCTTTTGATTTTACTATCTCTGGTTATTTTATTTTACTATGTAAATCATCTTCCTACTGAACGGAATATTATTTCACCCCGCTGAATGAGATCTGGCAATGAGTGTAAGTCATGACGTGGTGGTAGCTCGTATATAGGCGCGTTCATCGAGAAGTGAGTGTGTTGTGTTGTTGCGTTGTAGTTGTGTTGTTGCGTTGTAGTTGAGTTGTTGCGTTGGAGTTGAGGGTGTGTTGCGTTGCGTTGCAGTGTGTTGTTATGTAGTAGTGATATATGAGTGCCTTAGTTGACCAGGAGTCATCATAATAAACAAGTTGTTCTGTAAGTTCAGTCTTTTTCAATTCTTAGTTTTGTCAGACCTCTGTCTGGCTGTTAGGTTTATGACTTTGATTACTTAATATAAATAACCAGCGTTGAGACTTTGTTTACGTTCATAATTAACGAGTAACAACACCCTTTTGGGAATTCATCATTTTGAAGCTTAGAGCATTATTCATTCATAATAATTAGCTTAGCAAAAAGATAAACAAAGCTAATTCATTATAGTTTAGTTTCATTGACCTTTTCTTTCGTTTTAATTAGGTTTTCATTATCGTATTTTTTATTCATTGTCTCAGCAGAAAAATCTTTCATTCTGGAGACATAGCGACTAAGTCCGTACTTCCTCTAAACATTTTTTTTCACATTTTACTAATTGTTCAGAAAAGCAGTTGTTTCCAAACTCCCATAGTGAAAATATCGTATTCCCTTATAGTACTTATTATATTTTTCCTTCTGTTCAGTGTTGTATGATTCTTCAAACTTTGGTTTATTTTTATGAAGCTTCTTTTTTCTTAGTTTTTTTCTGATTCAAACTTTCAATCTTTTCCTATCGATTTAATTACTCTTATTTTCCCATTCGACTTTACTTTTGAACAGAAATGTATCTAAAATCTTCAGATGTATTTTAGTCTACAAGGCCGATTCTTCCCTGTTTCAAATAAAGTCATTGTAGGATTTCAGTGTAAATGCTGCTAAATCTTTAGAACTTACTTTTCATAGTTAGATACAAATTCCTCGAGGTTTACATTAAAACATGAAAGAAGAGTGTTTTTATGCTCTCTCCAGAGTGTGAGCTTTCCCCAAGAAATTAACTTTGTCAGTTTCCGACAGAAACAGGGGGAATTCAATCTCCTGCGACTGTTTTCACGCGTCTCTTGCTTACAGGAAAACCTCATATGGCATGAAATCACTTTGCTTGGCAGATTAAACTAAATTCTGGTTTTGAACTTTGAATGCAAACTCAAGCTCGCAAAAGCATAGTTTTCTGAGCAAACTTAAACTGTCTAAGATGACAAAAATCTAAAACTGCTGACTCAATGGGACAGAGCGTTTGAACTTTGCCGTTCATTCACCATTTAAGAGATCCGTCGTGAACCACTAGAAGGGAAGTAAGCAGACCCTGATTTAGTCCGCTGTTTCCAAGGAAGGTAGAAAGCTAGTGCCGTAATTCAAAAGCTCTTAACTCAAGCCTCCCCAGGATTCAGTTTCGGACGAACGAATACTCAGATGTCCATGCTTAGACATTGAAAAATTGCTTCAGACAAATATTTTCTTACTTAAAGTGCTTCAATTCAGAATTTGTACTATTTAAGATTTTCCTTAGTCAATATTTTTTCTATCTTAAAAACTTCTAAAGGGTTGATTTTGAAAAAAACGAGTTCTCACAAAAATGTAAAATTTCCTCAGATTGTATGAGGAACCCAAAAAAATGATGAAGCTTGGACGTTAACCATTCCAACCATTTCTTTCTCTTCATGTTTCATTCCATAAACTTTCTTCAAATTCCTATATGTCCAAGAATTTTGTTAAATGTCCAAGTTCGACTCCCCCAGAAATTTTCTGAAAATGATATTCTGGAATTTTTTTAAAAGAGAAACTAAGAATCCCTTCACTGAAACAAGAAATTCATATTCAAAGCATTACATCCCTCTTTCTACTTCAAATACTCTATTTGTAAATCTAAGGAAGTTTTTTTAATATTCATATATTTTCCCCTCTAACTTTAGAAGATATTATCCCAAAATGTATGTACATATTACGATAGTAAAATATCTTACTACTTACTGCTTGATGTTCAATTCACTTCACACCGTCTTAAGGAAATTCGTTCATTTTCTCATAACACATAGACATGTTATTTTTCTTTCCATTCACTTCAAAGACTCAATTGAGATCAACCTAATGGAGTCCTTTGAGAAAAACTTTCATAGGAAAGCATAAATTTGCCTAAAAACTACATTAAAAATAAACAAATGTTGAAAGTTCCTGTACAAGAAGGAAATTCTGTTGTAACTTCTAAACGAAAAAAGACAAATTCTAAGAAAATATGTAAAAATGTTCGTTCGATTCCATATTAAAAAAATTAGTTGAAGAAAAGTGTCATTCTTTTTTTTTCGGAACAGTTCATTCTTTCCTAGGGTTAAAAATGGAACACTTTATTTTTCTTAGTAGACAATTTTGAGAAAACACATTTCATTAAAAGCAGGGAAATTCCCATAGAATAACATGGGAAAACTAGTATGCATAAAAAGACTGTTTCGAAACGAGTAAAAATCTGTTGAAGTTCGTTTTCGAAAAAGTTGGAAATGGAATGAAGTAAAAACAGTCACAGCAAGTTCCTGAAAGTTGAAAATTGGATGTACTAAAAATGTCTAAGGAAAGAAATTTTTATAAAACACAGACTGTTTAGTTTTTCCAGGCTAGGGGTCTTCAGTGAGAGCGCTTCTTTTTTCAACTCAAAGAATAAAGCGAGTCAGTTTGAAACATTTCAAACTCCCCGAAATTAAGCTGTGTACTCTGGTTTCGACTCAATACTGTAAAGCATTGCTCTCAGACCAGTCGGAATTCCACCCCGATTGGTTGCCTAATGGAAAACATCAGACCCCTTTCCAATAACAATCCCCAAATATCCTTAAGAAAAGTCTAGCAAAAAAGCACTATTTCACCATTAAAACAATTGGATTCATTCTGTTACTGTTTTAAACATTTCAAAAAAGAAGTTTACATTCTCATTTTTACTTTAAAAATCTTGAAAGCTTAAATTTTGACCCATTTAAAAAAAAATCACCTAAAATTTAATTTAAAAAAATAATAATTACTCTTTAAATTTATGTCTTAAAACTAAAAAATATTTACGCTTAATATTTCAATAAATAATAAATATTCACAAACTCACCTTTTACCTTGCCCATTTAAAAAAAATAATTCTGAATTTATATAATCGAAATCATTACTTCTCCAAATAGTTCTTTTCCCCTGATTGTAGAGAAGAACTCTTCTGAAATCTTCACTTTTCCACATGTGTTCATAAAAGCTTGAGCTACTTCCTTAGGATTCAACAAGGCCACAGCGTTCTGGAAACTTGAAATCGCTTTCCTGTTCCACTCAGTGGTTAGGCATGGAGGATGCATCTCAATAGGTGGAAGTACTTCCGAAATGCATTCGCGACATCTACATACCTTCAGGATGCTCTCCCCGATTAAATTTTTTAAACATTCAATTAAATTGTGTCTAAGTTCACACTCCTCAATCGATGTACTTTGAAACTTTCGGGATTCTCCGAGTACGATTTTCTTGAATTCTGAACCCATTAACAATTCCTGGATGCTGTCCCACACGATATCCAAAATAATTTGGAGTTTTTTAAACTGCTTTCTGGTTAATGCAACTCCTGTTGTTAAGTGAAAAATCCGGAACCAGAATTTGAAAGACTTGAAGACTTCTTACTTTATTCAAACTTAGAACAGAACTAAAATTCGCTCAGCGTTTCCTTTGCATACTGTAACCAACACATGACCCTTATCACCACGTGGTGATTGATGTGTCATGATGCGTCAGCACACTAACTGCACGGTGACTGTTTCCTTATCTGGTCATCTCGCAACGAACATGCTATTGATTCTAATCAGGCAAAGCTAACTTCAGCTTGAGAAATAAACGAAAGGATTTCATTATAACTTTCATATCTTGAGAGAATAAACTAAAAAAATCTTCATAGAGTGCATAATAAGCGTAAAGAAATTCTTCAAGGCTGAATTTCCACTAAAATGATGGTGGTATACGGAAAGCGTGAGAATTTAATCAGAGACCTTCAAAGAATTCATCTTGGAATTAACGCTGCTTTTGAAAAACGAGTGAACTATGAAATTCTTTGTTCTCCACACAAGAAAATTTCTGATTTCGAAATCTCGCCGTCCTGACCCACTTTTTCCTGAGTGAAATTTAAAACAGGGTGGAAATCTCCACTTACGCATTCCTTTGAGTGGGGAATAGCTCTCATGAAAGAGGTCAACGGTTCCAAACAACATTGATTAAAACTGGAGAGAGGAAAAATATATGAATTAAAAAAATAATGCATAAGCAGGATTCCCAAAAACATAAAAAAATATAAGTTTTATATAAAAAAGAAATTCCAGGAAAACTATTGGTGGGGCGAAAGATTTCCCATTCTTCCATTCCCACAAAAAATTTAACGAAGTCTAATAAATCTTTCGAAAAAAAAATTAAACAAATACTTGGACTGACAAAGAGAGAACGACACGTGACGTCAACCTATCCCACGGCTAGTAGTAGGAGATACACTGTTCCCCCCTCTGACATCAATTTTTTTCTATGCGAACAGAAATTTACTTGAACAACCGTCTTAGAAAATGCCCCTTCCACGTTTTCTTCCCAGCCATGCAAAAACAATCAGATTGCCTTTTCCCACCAAAAGTTCTAGCAAGTAGGAGCAGGAGACGCCGGAACGTAGCCCGAAGGAGCCGAATAACAAGGGGGCGAGACAGGGAGGGAGCTCCTTCGGGTTTCGTTCCGGCGTCTCCTGCTCCTTCTTGCTAGAACTTTTGGTGGGAAAAGGCAATCTGATTGTTTTTGCATGGCTGGGAAGAAAAAACGTGGAAGGGGCATTTTCTAAGACGGTTGTTCAAGTAAATTTCTGTTCGCATAGAAAAAAAATTGATGTCAGAGGGGGGAACAGTGTATCTCCTACTACTAGCCGTGGGATAGGTTGACGTCACGTGTCGTTCTCTCTTTTGTCAGTCCAAGTATTTGTTTAATTTTTTTTTCGAGAGATTTATTAGACTTCGTTAAATTTTTTGTGGGAATGGAAGAATGGGAAATCTTTCGCCCCACCAATAGTTTTCCTGGAATTTCTTTTTTATATAAAACTTATATTTTTTTATGTTTTTGGGAATCCTGCTTATGCATTATTTTTTTAATTCATATATTTTTCCTCTCTCCAGTTTTAATCAATGTTGTTTGGAACCGTTGACCTCTTTCATGAGAGCTATTCCCCACTCAAAGGAATGCGTAAGTGGAGATTTCCACCCTGTTTTAAATTTCACTTAGGAAAAAGTGGGTCAGGACGGCGAGATTTCGAAATCAGAAATTTTCTTGTGTGGAGAACAAAGAATTTCATAGTTCACTCGTTTTTCAAAAGCAGCGTTAATTCCAAGATGAATTCTTTGAAGGTCTCTGATTAAATTCTCACGCTTTCCGTATACCACCATCATTTTAGTGGAAATTCAGCCTTGAAGAATTTCTTTACGCTTATTATGCACTCTATGAAGATTTTTTTAGTTTATTCTCTCAAGATATGAAAGTTATAATGAAATCCTTTCGTTTATCTCTCAAGCTGAAGTTAGCTTTGCCTGATTAGAATCAATAGCATGTTCGTTGCGAGATGACCAGATAAGGAAACAGTCACCGTGCAGTTAGTGTGCTGACGCATCATGACACATCAATCACCACGTGGTGATAAGGGTCATGTGTTGGTTACAGTATGCAAAGGAAACGCTGAGCGAATTTTAGTTCTGTTCTAAGTTTGAATAAAGTAAGAAGTCTTCAAGTCTTTCAAATTCTGGTTCCGGATTTTTCACTTAACAACAGGAGTTGCATTAACCAGAAAGCAGTTTAAAAACTCTAAATTATTTTGGATGGCGTGTGGGACAGCATCCAGGAATTGTTAATGGGTTCAGAATTCAAGAAAATCGTACTCGGAGAATCCCGAAAGTTTCAAAGTACATCGATTGAGGAGTGTGAACTTAGACACAATTTAATTGAATGTTTAAAAAATTTAATCGGGGAGAGCATCCTGAAGGTATGTAGATGTCGCGAATGCATTTCGGAAGTACTTCCACCTATTGAGATGCATCCTCCATGCCTAACCACTGAGTGGAACAGGAAAGCGATTTCAAGTTTCCAGAACACGGTGGCCTTGTTGAATCCTAAGGAAGTAGCTCAAGCTTTTATGAACACATGTGGAAAAGTGAAGATTTCAGAAGAGTTCTTCTCTACAATCAGGGGAAAAGAACTATATGGAGAAGTAATGATTTCGATTATATAAATTCAGAATTATTTTTTTAAATGGGCAAGGTAAAAGGTGAGTTTGTGAATATTTATTATTTATTGAAATATTAAGCGTAAATATTTTTTAGTTTTAAGACATAAATTTAAAGAGTAATTATTATTTTTTTAAATTAAATTTTAGGTGATTTTTTTTTAAATGGGTCAAAATTTAAGCTTTCAAGATTTTTAAAGTAAAAATGAGAATGTAAACTTCTTTTTTTGAAATGTTTAAAACAGTAACAGAATGAATCCAATTGTTTTAATGGTGAAATAGTGCTTTTTTGCTAGACTTTTCTTAAGGATATTTGGGGATTGTTATTGGAAAGGGGTCTGATGTTTTCCATTAGGCAACCAATCGGGGCGGAATTTCGACTGGTCTGAGAGCAATGCTTTACAGTATTGAGTCGAAACCAGAGTACACAGCTTAATTTCGGGGAGTTTGAAATGTTTCAAACTGACTCGCTTTATTCTTTGAGTTGAAAAAAAGAAGCGCTCTCACTGAAGACCCCCTAGCCTGGAAAAACTAAACAGTCTGTGTTTTACAAAAATTTCTTTCCTTAGACATTTTTAGTACATCCAATTTTCAACTTTCAGGAACTTGCTGTGACTGTTTTTACTTCATTCCATTTCCAACTTTTTCGAAAACGAACTTCAACAGATTTTTACTCGTTTCGAAACAGTCTTTTTATGCATACTAGTTTTCCCATGTTATTCTATGGGAATTTCCCTGCTTTTAATGAAATGTGTTTTCTCAAAATTGTCTACTAAGAAAAATGAAGTGTTCCATTTTTAACCCTAGGAAAGAATGAACTGTTCCGAAAAAAAAAAAAAAAGAATGACACTTTTCTTCAACTAATTTTTTTAATAAGGAATCGAACGAACATTTTTACATATTTTCTTAGAATTTGTCTTTTTTCGTTTAGAAGTTACAACAGAATTTCCTTCTTGTACAGGAACTTTCAACATTTGTTTATTTTTAATGTAGTTTTTAGGCAAATTTATGCTTTCCTTTTCTCAAAGGACTCCATTAGGTTGATCTCAATTGAGTCTTTGAAGTGAATGGAAAGAAAAATAACATGTCTATGTGTTATGAGAAAATGAACGAATTTCCTTAAGACGGTGTGAAGTGAATTGAACATCAAGCAGTAAGTAGTAAGATATTTTACTATCGTAATATGTACATACATTTTGGGACAATATCTTCTAAAGTTAGAGGGGAAAATATATGAATATTAAAAAAAACTTCCTTAGATTTACAAATAGAGTATTTGAAGTAGAAAGAGGGATGTAATGCTTTGAATATGAATTTCTTGTTTCAGTGAAGGGATTCTTAGTTTCTCTTTTAAAAAAATTCCAGAATATCATTTCCAGAAAATTTCTGGGGGAGTCGAACTTGGACATTTAACAAAATTCTTGGACATATAGGAATTTGAAGAAAGTTTATGGAATGAAACATGAAGAGAAAGAAATGGTTGGAATGGTTAACGTCCAAGCTTCGTCAATTTTTTTGGGTTCCTCATACAATCTGAGGAAATTTTACATTTTTGTGAGAACTCGTTTTT
The DNA here is from genome assembly GCA_039090855.1 of Macrothele yani. Taxonomy (NCBI): domain Eukaryota; kingdom Metazoa; phylum Arthropoda; class Arachnida; order Araneae; family Macrothelidae; genus Macrothele; species Macrothele yani. The sequence goes on along the minus strand of CM076998.1, from coordinate 57,091,698 downwards.
TTCAAAATCAACCCTTTAGAAGTTTTTAAGATAGAAAAAATATTGACTAAGGAAAATCTTAAATAGTACAAATTCTGAATTGAAGCACTTTAAGTAAGAAAATATTTGTCTGAAGCAATTTTTCAATGTCTAAGCATGGACATCTGAGTATTCGTTCGTCCGAAACTGAATCCTGGGGAGGCTTGAGTTAAGAGCTTTTGAATTACGGCACTAGCTTTCTACCTTCCTTGGAAACAGCGGACTAAATCAGGGTCTGCTTACTTCCCTTCTAGTGGTTCACGACGGATCTCTTAAATGGTGAATGAACGGCAAAGTTCAAACGCTCTGTCCCATTGAGTCAGCAGTTTTAGATTTTTGTCATCTTAGACAGTTTAAGTTTGCTCAGAAAACTATGCTTTTGCGAGCTTGAGTTTGCATTCAAAGTTCAAAACCAGAATTTAGTTTAATCTGCCAAGCAAAGTGATTTCATGCCATATGAGGTTTTCCTGTAAGCAAGAGACGCGTGAAAACAGTCGCAGGAGATTGAATTCCCCCTGTTTCTGTCGGAAACTGACAAAGTTAATTTCTTGGGGAAAGCTCACACACTGGAGAGAGCATAAAAACACTCTTCTTTCATGTTTTAATGTAAACCTCGAGGAATTTGTATCTAACTATGAAAAGTAAGTTCTAAAGATTTAGCAGCATTTACACTGAAATCCTACAATGACTTTATTTGAAACAGGGAAGAATCGGCCTTGTAGACTAAAATACATCTGAAGATTTTAGATACATTTCTGTTCAAAAGTAAAGTCGAATGGGAAAATAAGAGTAATTAAATCGATAGGAAAAGATTGAAAGTTTGAATCAGAAAAAAACTAAGAAAAAAAGAAGCTTCATAAAAATAAACCAAAGTTTGAAGAATCATACAACACTGAACAGAAGGAAAAATATAATAAGTACTATAAGGGGAATACGATATTTTCACTATGGGAGTTTGGAAACAACTGCTTTTCTGAACAATTAGTAAAATGTGAAAAAAAATGTTTAGAGGAAGTACGGACTTAGTCGCTATGTCTCCAGAATGAAAGATTTTTCTGCTGAGACAATGAATAAAAAATACGATAATGAAAACCTAATTAAAACGAAAGAAAAGGTCAATGAAACTAAACATCTAAAGATAAAATGCAGTATGCACAGAAGTTGAAAATGAAGGAGCAGACACGGGAGAACTGGACATTAAGGGAATGATTACGTGAAATTTTGAAACATCTCAATTTAAGCGAACTAAATGAGGGAAAGGAATGAGATTAAGGGGTGTTCTTATTAACTTTTATGAGGTGAGTAAACAACAAAAATTTAGTTATACATGAAATAATTGTGTAAAAAATAGCTCGTTTAAGAATATGATTTTTGGTGAAAGTATGAAATTTTAGTTGAAATGTCATGATCAGCATTTCGAAAAGAAATAGATTGAGTCGATATGTAGAGAACAGAGTAAGTATTTCTTTATTTTCGCTATGGGGGTGGTGAATTAGTAAAACGTAAAAAAATGATGTTTAGTGGAAGAACGGAATTACTCGCTTTGTCTCCAGAATGAATGTTTTTTTCGGACGAGACAGAACATTATACAGAAAATATGTCCCAAAGAATACAAATTTTATCGTAAGAAAAAAGGTTTTAGATTTCATGCCTTGACAATGAATGCTTTCCTGTTGGGGCAGTCCACGAAAAAGTATAGCAAACTAGGGAAGGATTTAAAAAATGCGTATTTGACATACATACAAGCTTTGAGAAATACTTTAAAAGCAAGTTGGAAAATATGATATATAAGGAAACAAAAAAACCTGATGATTTGCAACATCTAAAATAATCATTTAGCTGAAATGAAATGAAAAAGAAAATAGTCTAAATAAAAGGAGCCTTAAGTTTGGCCAAGTAAGAAATAAATTATTGACATACTGAAAAGTTTTACTAAATTTCAAAAAAGATGAAGTAAAATAGCGAAAATTGGGAAGCTATAATGATATGCTAAATAAAGTAAGAAAATATAGTTTTACCAGAATTCTAACTGTGAAAGACCTGTAGAGTTCTTGAACACACGAAAAAATTACGAGAAAATAATATTGTAAAGGCGAAAGACTCAGAATTAGCATGAAGTCGCTTCACAAAAAATTTGTCAAAATCCAATAATTACTGCGAACAGGAACGAAATCGTTTCTAAAGAAGCATTTCCTCGTCTCATGATCTGGAATAAAATTGAATGAAGGAAAAAGAAAAGTACCCCAGAAAACCGATATCAAGTCGTTAAGAAGCGTGTGTTGGTTTAAATCTGGAAAAAAAAAAAAAAAAAAAAAAAAGATACTGTTACGAACGAATGTTATGTATAGCTGCTATAGATCTGTATATTTCTTGCACAAACATGAAACAGCTATATAGAAAACCAGATTAAGTCATACATTAAAAGCAAGTAAGAAAAGTTGATTGTATAGGTAACGGAAATAATAATGAAGAAACGTTTGCTTGTTTGAATCAGAAAAAATAAAGCCTCGATAAAAGTAGTTCTTAGTTTGAAAAGTTAGAAAATAAAATAATGTTGGTACATCAAAAAGTTTAAGGAGTACGCAAGCATTTAGAACAAAAAGATTAAGATAATGCGTTAAAAGGTACATTTCACTGATTAATCATGAAGAAATACGAAAAAATAAAATATTTTAACTATGCATAAAACATTGTGGCTTTGTACGTTGGAAAAAGTTACAACGTTAAAAAAAATGTAACAGAAAATGTCATGAACACGTAAATACGTTAATAAACAATCGTGTTTTAAGATTATGTCTGCAGCACAAAACTTTGGAAAACGTTTTTATGTTGGAACGTCCGTTTCTTAGTTTGAAAAGTTAGAAAATAAAATAATGTTGGTACATCAAAAAGTTTAAGGAGTACGCAAGCATTTAGAACAAAAAGATTAAGATAATGCGTTAAAAGGTACATTTCACTGATTAATCATGAAGAAATACGAAAAAATAAAATATTTTAACTATGCATAAAACATTGTGGCTTTGTACGTTGGAAAAAGTTACAACGTTAAAAAAATGTAACAGAAAATGTCATGAACACGTAAATACGTTAATAAACAATCGTGTTTTAAGATTATGTCTGCAGCACAAAACTTTGGAAAACGTTTTTATGTTGGAACGTCCGTTGAAAATGCGTGAAGTCTCCTCAAAGAAAATAAAAAAATCGTTACGTTGAAAAATTATGAATATAAAATGGGAAATTATGAGGAAAAAATAAGGAATAAATTCGTTGCAAAATGAGCAAGTTATTGAAAAAAATCAGTCTTGGAACTTAATGTGGCTACAGAATCTCAAATGACGTCAACCGCCGACCCCGCGGAGGAAATGGCGTTGGCTGATGTCATGTCTGCTATCACGACATGCGTCACACATCATAGTCACTCTTCCCAAAACACGTGTCATACAAAGTTTTCTGAGTCAAAGAGAAAATTGTGAGTCATCCCAAAACACATGGCTCACAAAAGATAGCGGAACATGAATCGACGGGAACGAAATCTTTTCAAACAAAGCCTTTTCTCGTCTAAATTAAAATTGGAGGGAAGAAAAATATAAGAATTAAAAAAATAATGCAACGTCTATAAAAATTATAACACCTCACGGAGTTCTAAAAATATAAATTTAATAAAACAAATTTGAGGAAATGCTTCGATTGAAAAAACTTCCTTCAAAAATTTGACAAAGTCCAGTAAATCTCCCGAGAAAATAAAAAAAAATAAATAAAGCCGACCCTGCTGAGCAGAAAACGACGTTGGCTGATGTCATGTCTGCTATCACGAATGCGTCACTCATCATAATGACTCATCCCAAAACAGGTGTCATACAAAATTTTCTGAGGCAAAGAGAAAATGGTGAGTCATCCCAAAACACATGGCTCACAAAATGACAACGTGGTGAAACTAAAATGGTGGAACATGAATCAACGGGAACGAAATCTTTTCAAACAAAGCCTTTCCTCGCCTAAATTAAAATTGGAGGGAGGACAAATATAAGAATTAAAAAAAATAATGCAACGTCTATAAAAATTATAATACCTCAGGGAATTCCTGAAAATATAAATTTAATAAAAAAAAACATATTGGAAAGACTTCCTCCAAAAATTTGACAAAGTCCAGTAAATCTCCCGAGAAAATTAAAAAAAATAAATATTGGAAAGACTTCTTAAAAATTTGTCAACGTCCAATAAATTTCCCGAGAAAAGTTCCAAAAAGCACCGCTAGGGGGGCAACGTACACCCCCTTTCCCCCACTCGGTCGTTGCCATCTCTCAAAGATCCATTAAAAGTTCCAAAAAGCACCGCTAGGGAGGCAGCACATCGAGTTGACATCCCCTCTATATCCACCCCCTTTCTCCCACTCGGCCGTTGCCATCCCTCAAAAAACAAAGGTCTAACACAATAATAAAGTTCCAAGAAGCACCGCTAGGGGGCAGCACATCTCCTTTCCCCCACTCGGTCGTTGCCATCTCTCAAAGGTCCGTCGAAAGTTCCAAGAAGCACCGCTAGGGGGCAGCACATTGAGTTGACATCCCCCTATATCCACCCCCTTTCTCCCACTCGGTCGTTGCCATCTCTCAAAGGTCCATTAAAAGTTCCAAGAAGCACCGCTAGGGGGCAGCGCATCTCCTTTCCCGACTCGGTCGTTGCCATCACTCAAAAACAAAGATCTAACATAATAATAAAGTTCCAAGAAGCACCGCTAGGGGGCAGCACATCGACCCAACGCACTAGCATCATCTGCCACGCCCCCACATCCTTCTGCCGCAAGCCACGCCCCCATCCTTCTCTAGAAGGATGATCCTCCGGCCGGACCCGTCCTTTTATACTACTGACCTAAAATTGATTCTTTTTACATGAAAAAATGTGCAACATTATTGATTTTACTCTTTGTGTAAACCTTATGAATATGAGCTCTGAACATGACTTTTATGTAAAGTTTGTGAACATGATTAAAATTTGCTAAAAAGGCCTGTTGTCTTAAAAAAAAAAAGATTTGTCTTAAACCTAAATCTTTGCGTTCTCTTTGACACGGAGAAATCAAAAGTGAAATTTGAGTATGATCCCCTAAAGTTTCGGTGGTCTGTCTGCCGAACTTGCACCATGCTTCAACAGACCCTGTAATGAGATCCAAAGTTTTCGATAAACTGGCCCTTTAGTGAATGACCTTTTGATGAAATGAACTTTTAGGTAAAGAGACCTTTCGGTAAAATGAATTTTTCTATCAAGTTACCCTTCGGTAAAATGTACCTTTCGATCAAGTGACCCTTCGGTGAAATGAACTTTTCGATCAAGTGATCTTTCGGTGAAACAATCTTTTCGGCGAAGTGATTTTCGGTCAAGTGACCCTTCGGTGAAATAAACTTTTCGATCAAGTGATCTTTCGGTGAAACAATCTTTTCGGCGAAGTGATTTTCGGTCAAGTGACCCTTCGGTGAAATAAACTTTTCGATCAAGTGATCTTTCGGTGAAACAATCTTTTCGGCGAAGTGATTTTCGGTCAAGTGACCCTTCGGTGAAATGAACTTTTCGATCAAGTGATCTTTCGGTGAAACAATCTTTTCGGCGAAGTGATTTTCGGTCAAGTGACCCTTCGGTGAAATGAACTTTTCGATCAAGTGATCTTTCGGTGAAACAATCTTTTCGGCGAAGTGATTTTTGGTCAAGTGACCCTTCGGTGAAGTAAACGTCGGGCAAACGAACCAGACCCGCTTTACGAAATTCACTGCACCAGCGGTACACTGTACACCGTGACCGACACTCATTCCCATGCACATCCTCCATACAACGATAAATTTCAGCTCCATTAACATCTTCTGCCGTCAAAAATTGCTGTTCGGACGAACCCATGTCACGACCTTACGTAGTCAGCTTGCCTCAGCACGTGCAAACAGCACACTGAAGCCGATAACAGCGTGTTTCCTAACATGACACGCCATCTACCGGCGTAAATGCACGGCTCTGTGTAATTATACAACAACGCTATTACACGAGTCTCACTTTCATTTGGGCGACCCTTATAGCACATCCCACAAATGTTCAATTGGGTTATAGTCAGGGTAGTTTGGGGCTCAAAGCAATGTGACGAATTTGTTATCGTGTTCGTCCAACCATTCAGTGGTTATACGAGCCCGATGAAACAGTGCATTTTTTTGTTTAAAGATGGCACTGTGGTCCGGGTTAATCTCTTGCAGATATGGATGGAGATTTTTTGGCTAACAGGTCCCGGTAGCGTCCACTATTCAATGTTTAGGGGATGATGACCAAGGGACCTGGGGACCTTGATGATGACCAAGGGACCTATTCAGTGTTTGTAGGATGATAACCAAGTGACCTAGGGACCTTGATGATGACCAAGGAACCTTTCAGTGTTTGTGGGATGATGACCAAGGAACCTATTCAGTGTTTGTGGGTGATGACCAAGGGACTTGTTCAGTGTTTGTGGGATTATGACCAAGGGACTTATTCAGTGTTTGTGGGATGATGACCAAGGAACCTATTCAGTGTTTGTGGGATGATGACCAAGGAACCTGTTCAGTGTTTGTGGGATGATGACCAAGGGACTTATTCAGTGTTTGTGAGATGATGACCAAGGAACCTATTCAGTGTTTGTGAGATGATGACCAAGGAACCTATTCAGTGTTTGTGGGATGATGACCAAGGGACCTATTCAGTGTTTGTGGGATGATGACCAAGGGACCTATTCAGTGTTTGTGGGATGATGACCAAGGGCTTGGCGGGAAATAGCGCTCACGACCAAAACACCAACGATTTTGTTTTACATTCAATATCCCTATTATACATCGCGCTTTTCAAAGCAGTTCGTCCACTAGTTGATTTAACTCAGTGCCGAGTAAAATATTCACTACCCTTTCTTGTTTCAAATTTCCTGAATTCAGAGAAGAATAAAAAGAAATATAGACGTTATTTAGAAAATTTTGGGGTTACGTATAATAGAATCCAAGAACCCTGAATTTTTGATAATCCAAAATTCAAAATTTAATATACGAGGGGGTATCAAAATGTTCATGCAATCACCCAAAATTATTAAAGCTACGGAAACCATTTTCGTTTTATTTTGTTATATATACATTCAGTATACTGTACAACATAAATAATATTTAGCAACACCCGCTTTTTTTCAGGAATCAAAAAGTACATGATCATGGAGAAAGTGGAATTTCGCAGTGTGATCAAGTTCCTTCATCTCCAAGGAAAGTCAGCTGAAAAAATCCATCAAGAAATGTTAAATATACATGGAAATAAGTGTCCAGCATACGGGACTGGGGCGAAGTGGAAAAGAAATTTTCAAAGTGGTCATATCACCATTTTTGATGAACCAAGGTCCGGACGGCCATCTTTGACAGATGACCAGACAGTTGTGACCAAAGTGGGGAAGTTAATCCATGAAGATAGGCGTATAACCATTGAAATGCTTTGTCAAGAAGTTCATCTAAGCAATGGGTCAGTGTGGACAATCATACATGACCAATTGAACATGTCCAAGGTCTCAGCGCGATGGGTACCTACACTTCTCACCCCATTCCAAAAGGAAGCTCGGGCACAATCCGCGCAAAAAATGTTGGACCTTTGTAACACGAATTCCGAAGATTTTTTTGACTGTTTGATTACTATGGATGAGTGTTGGTTATACTACTATGATCCAGAAACCAAAGAAATGAGAAAGCATTGGAACCCCCCCCCCAAGCGAAGGTGCAAAAGTCTGCCGCCAAAGTTATAGTATATGTTTTCTGGGATAAAAGGGATAAAAGAGGTATTATTTTAACAGATTACCTTCAGAAGAGTCAAACTATTACCTCTGACTACTATGCAACCTACTGACCAAATTAAGAGAGCAAATTAAAAGCAAAAAAAAAAACGGAATGATCACGAAAGGGGTCCATTTGTTGCACGACAATGCACCAGCTCATTCAGCAGTCAACACTATCGTCACTGCAAGTCGTCGTAAATTCAATATATAGCTTCATCCGCCATATTCTCCTGATATGGGACCAAATGACTGCCTTTTGCTCCCCGAGATGAAACGCACACTACGTGGGAGGCGATTTGATGGCACTGATGATGTCGTTTTTGAGGTAGAACAGTGGTTTCAGGCACAATGTGAGGTGTTCTACACTGAGGGAATAAAGAAGGTCAGGCGAAGGTGGGAGAAATGTGTGGCCCTGGGTGGTGCCCTTGTAGAGAAGGCCCAAGTACCTGAATAATTTTTTTTTCAGCTTCTTTATTTCTTGGTGATTCCACGAACTTTTTGATACCCCTCGTACAAGATTATTACAAATGAAATAGGGAGTTTCAACACCTTATAAATCCAAACTATTTAAGATTTTGACACTCACGTAGGGAAACTCTTGAAGTTTGTTACAGCAACTTACAGATGTTCGATGTGTGCACCTTTAGTCTCACGGCATATGTCAGCGCAATAATCGAATTCTTGCCAAATACACGTTAAAATATTTTAATCAATCTACAGCAATAGCTGTTGTGATCAGGGCTAGAGAATAAGGAAGGGCTGGCCCACCAGGCAGTCCAAAGCAAGTCGCTTTGCTGGGGAGGACGTGACGTCACTGCGAGTACACTGACGATTTGGGATGCTGCCTCCGAGGGCAGAAGTCATAGCTGTCGGAGTAAGCTGAACACCGTTGCACGTATTATATTTTTTTTACACAACTCAGAACGTTATATACGTATATAGAGTAGCAAGTAACGTTTTTGTTTATTTTATCGGAAGGCGTAAATAATAATAGAAAGAGAAAAATTTATTAACATACCTGTATAGTTAAAAAGGAGGAAGATATTCACCTGGTTTAGATATTGACATCGTCGTGCTACGTTTTTTAACGGCAGAATTTATCCATTTGGTTTTCTTTTGATTTGATTTTCTTTCCGACACTAAATCTGTGTTGTGATTAATATACCAAATTCTGATAAATGTTCGTATGCGCCAATAAATTTTCACAGCTTCTTTTCAGGTGCCAAGAAATCTTTCTTCTATTACAGTTTTTCATTTCCAAATTATGCCCTTCTTTTGGGAAATCTCTGTCCCGTGAATTGACTTAAAAATTATTTCAAATTGATCTACCGTTCTCATCCATTTTGGAGAAGGCACCGTTAGTCCCCGAGTGATCAAGTTTTAATCCATTGAACAGGTGGAAAATCTTCGGCATTTCTAAAAATTGTTCCGAGGGAGGGATCTTTATCACGTAAACGATAGGCAATATAACCTGCGACATAACTCAGAGCTTGTTTCTCAGCATTACATTGCTCATCTTGAACTGTTTTAAGTATGTCGTCGTCCCAATCTTGCGGTCATGGCTCATTAAAAATTTTTTCTAAAGCTTTTTTTTTTCTTGATTTGAGGTTTAACGACCATCGTGAGCAACTCAATGGGCTATAAGCAGTCGCCCGTCCCTAATTTAGGGCCACTGGTTCCAGGGAAGGGAGAGAGCCAGTGCCATACGACAAACACAACATCCATGCCTCACCGGGATTCGAACCCGGACCCCTTTCGGACGAATGATCAGAGGCCTTCGCTTACACCACTGCGCCACCGGGGCGGCTTTCTAAAGCTTCCATTGAATAAGTCATCTGCGTTTATTTCTCCAGATTACTTCATCAAGAAGTTCTTGATTATCAGCTGTAGTGAAAGCTTCTTTTAGTAGCTTTGCTGTTAAATATGTTTGGAGCGTTTTACCTTCTTAAAACTCTGTATTAACTTCTTTGGACAAATTAGTCAATTTATTTGCCAGCAATATGTGTTTTAAACGACTAATAAATTCCGCAGGTAAGGGGTGGTCATAAAAAGCACCTATGCCTCTTATTTGACTGAACAAACTCTTCAGGGCATCTTGAGTCAAACGAGTAGGTAAAATGTAACTGACTCCACGGAGCGTTAAATCCTCGTAGAGACCGAAAAGAGATGAAATTGAGACAAGAATGCCTTTTTGGAAAGGCAGTATGTGTTTTGGTATTAAACTCCCCATTACTCTGAGATTCAGTATTTCTGACTTCATTTTGTTCAGAATTTCCTTTTGTTGTATAAAAAGGGGTTTAATACCAAAACCTGCCTTTAAAGGTTTGCTTTTGTCAATGTGTGGGTAACTGCTATTCATAATGTCAAAAAATGAATCTACTAAATTGAAGAAAACTGCAGCGCTTTTATGCTCTGTTAGATATTCAATACCCTTTGCCGTGGTGGCTGAAAACAGTTTTTGCTGGGCCTACCTTTTGCCTCTCGTTCCCTTTGATTGCTATATAGCACGGCAGCAATTTAGGACACAACGTTTTCTCCCCAGAATTCTTCTCGAAAACTTCTTTGGTGATGTCAGTTTGGAGCACAGATCCGACAAGACAAGTCCATATTCTATGAAATGATTGCGTAAGATTTTTAGAGAGTGAGGAGGGTCTGTAAAAACCCAAATCTTAGAACTATCGTCCAGCGGATGATTAAAAAATGATTTTTCGGGAGAAATTAATAGTTCCTTCCACAAGGTCATACAACCACCTAAATCTGAAACAATCGCTTTTACTATAATTCCTGTTTTTTCAAGGTTTACAATTATTTCAAACACAAGCCTTTTATTCACTGTACGTTGAAATTCAAAATACACGGGTTGTTTCTAGGAAGACAATATTCCTCTAGCCAAAACAACTAGCACCTTTGAGTACGGACCTAAAATCTGGTCCATTCCTGTATCGTAACACACTTTACTATCAACGTGTAATTCGTGAAAGCTTAAGAAGCAAACTTTGTCATTTTCGGAAAGGGTTTCGCTTTTTTTTCCGCATAACGAGCAAAACATTATGCAGAATTCCGGGATGACAACTAAATTTAGAACACCATCGCTTTAACGTGCTATCACTTGGCAAAGGAATGCCAATTTTACACTTCCAAAATTCGTAAGCTTTTTTTGAAATAGTTCTAGTTACTATTCCTCTAGATATATCTTCTTCTGTCCATTTGTTAATATTTTTTGTGTTGCGAAGAACTTCATCTGTGTTGGTGTAACTATTTTCCTGAGGTTCATTTCCATCTGTTCAAGTATTTTATTTTTCATATTAGCTTTTGACAGGGCATTTCAAATTAGCCCAATTTCTGCTCTCTTATTTCGTATGCTGATATTTTTTTGACGCAAAACTCTAACAGTATTTTTGTGTTTGCTTTTCAAGCTACTTATTTCTCGTTCCAGTACGTCAAGCTTCTCGGTGAGAAGTTTGTTCTGACTTCTAACCTCTGAGCAAGACATGCACTGAACTGATGCACACTTTTCTTCTGAATATCCATTGTCAGAATTGCAAGCAACTTCATCGATGTGTAACTTTTCAGGACTAGGCTCCGGAGTTCAATTCAATGCCCTTATACAGATATCTCTCTTAATTCTTTTGTGTTCTCGGCTTGTAGGTAGTGTTGATTTTTCATTCGGTAAATTCAAACTGGGAACAGCTGTGTGTTTCAGAACTTTTTTTTCGGGAAGCCCAAGTAGACAATTTCGCATGTCATCTTTGTAGTTTGAATTTTGGAAATGATCACTGCATATTCTTGCACTTCCAACTTTAAACTTGTCAGCACGCTTACACTTAACAATCCATTCTTTTATCACATTAACATTTGAAGGAAAAACATGGTAAATAACACAAAGTTCTTTTGTTTTCTTATGCGTATTTGTACAATTAGCGACTGCACAAGATGAAGGCATGTTGCGTGTTACTTTGAATGAAAAAATAAAAGAAATACGTGGAATTTTAGTTAAAATAAAATTTACATCAGTAAAAAACAGACGTTAAAAGAAACAACTACATAAACCACTACCAGTAAATGGAGAGCAAAACAGAAATAAACTGCACAGAACGACTGGAATGTCACCATGCTCCGGCCCTGAGTTGACACAGGGGTCACCGAGTGTCCTCGCAGTGACGTCACTGCGCCTTCCAATTCCCCCTCGGTCGGAGCAAGAAACTGAGACCGCTAGACAAAAGGATGAGCCAGCCCTTCCTTATTCTCTAGCCCTGTGTTGTGATACGTTGTTTCATATAAGCCAAATTAACTGGAATTGTCCCTCCCCTTTTTAACATCCTGTGAGCCTCATAGAAAGAGTCACAAAGTGTTGGATCCGGACTTCGTGGTGGCTAACACGTGAGTGACATGTTGCCTGCAGTGCGGCCAATCCAGCGCTGTGGAAGATTTTCATCGAGGTAATTTCTATCTTCCCGATGGCAGTGGGATGGTGCTCCATCCTGTTGGAAAATGACTTTGTCACTGTTTTCGCGCAGTTGAGGCCTCAACCAAATAACTAGCATATCGAGATATGAACTACATGTCACAAGGTTTTCTTGGAAACAAAAGAGGACATACACTTTTTTTATGGGATAGAGCACAGGACACATTAACCTTTCGGGAATCCCGCACATGCTCCATTATTGCTCTAGGATTTTCAGTCCCCTATGTGCGAATGTTATGCTTGGTAACTTTCGCACTTATATGGAAAGATAGTTCTTCGCTGAAAATTAGACGCTCACTAAAACCATTTTCTTCAAAACGCTCCTACATTTCTATAAAGAAATCGCGACTTGCAGTTCTGCCATTGTCACTTAGACTTTGCAATAACTGCAGTTCGTAGGGAGTCATTTTCAGCCGCTTCCTCAAAATTTCCCATACAGTCTTTTCGGTTGTGTAATTCGCAACTCCCGATGCGCCATCGTTGTGGATTTCCTTTGGCTGCGTTGGTAAATGGCACGAACATGCTCCACCAGGGCCGTAGCTACCGGGAGGGCAGGGAGGGCGTTTTCCACGGGCGAATTGGCACACAGGGACATTTCCCGGTGGGCCCCTTCCGTATAATTTGTCTCTTTTTTTCTTTTCTTAAAAATGTTTTCAGTTCAGTTGTTTTAAACACACAACTGAACCACAAAACTTGTTTTTATAAACGAAATACACATAATGTAATTATAACAAGCGAGAAAAAAAAAGAACTTCTATTTTGAATTAGAGAAAAAAATCCCCTCACCAGGCAAATGCTAGAATCCCAACTACAATAGATGGGTCATGTGTGTTTGCGAATTTCTGGGTTTACTTAGTAGCTGAGGAACGCGAATGTATGTACCGTATATGTTGCGGGAGAGCAGGGGCGAGTACAAGATATTCTATATATTCCCCAAGGAAGGGGTGGGGGTAATTTATTTTACTCCCGTTGGTTGTAGGAGGCATTAGAACTGTGCTCATGAGAGCTGAGTTCGGGCTCAATTTTAAGATCCCGAGCCCTTCCGAGCCCGAATTTTATATTGCAAGATAGAGCCCGGGTCCGAACGAGCCCGAAAACTATGATTAATCTGTGTAGGCATTAAAATATATATATATATCCTCTTCCAAACTTCCACTCCTTCCTCCCAGTGCAATTAACCGATGTCTTTCTCAACTGCGGAGTGGGGAATGTCTATATATTTCTATAGTTTCTTTGACCCTTCATTTCATCCTGAAATGTTTTGAGGGGCCCGGCATCAGGAAAAATCGGGAAGAACAACAATCTACGTATGTTAACAGCATTGGGGTGGGGGCTGAACAGGGCTAAATTTTTTTCATTACTTTGGTTAAAGTAGTGAAAATACTCATCCATGTTTGATAAAGTTGCAGAACAATGCTAGATAATGGTCATTATGGGGATGTACTATCCACTATATGACAACACAGAATTCAGAGTGAAAGCTAATAATATCAAACACTTATTTTGAAATAACTGTAAGATTATTTACGGGTTGTTCATATACGATCCCTTTCCCCGAAATGTTCTACCTACGCAGCCTACGCTCCTTGTGATAACTGACAAATGCTGCAGATGAAGGCATTTACGGAGATACAATTTCAACATGAAGTTATTTAGTAAGGTGTCTTTACAATACATAACCGCAACATAAAAGCCCGTTTTGTAATTGAACACATACGAATATATGATCACTAAATGAAGAATTAAAAATCCTTAAATTTCTAACTGTGATTGTCCACAATAGAAAAATTACAAAAGTTGCAGTACAAATAGAAAATTTTACAGTGAAAGAGTTCGGTATTTTTTTTCATTTATTTAAATTTAAAAAATCATGTCTTATGCGAAAGGATTTTTGGTACAACTCCAGCATAATTTTGGTAGTAGAAGTTCTCCCTATCTCTCTCTCTCTCTCTCAAATATTTGCTGAAATTTCAGCCCACTTCGTTGAAAATTTAAGTACTGGAAGCTCAAAGGTATGAAAGTCAAGATTATTTTACGATCTGTCAAACATGAAAAGGCGATATAAGCAATTTTTTTTTTAATGTTCTTACTTCAGCGTTCTTAAGAGAAAATTTTAAACAAATATAGATATTGAATTTGCCCAAAATTAGAAGCTTCTCCACCGCAATTACATACATAACTAACTAAACTAGTGATTTAAACCAGGTTATTTGTTTTTTCCACGTCGATTAAGTGAGTTTGCCACGATATTTAAATATCATGAAATTTCTAACTGTGATTGTCCACAACAGAAAAACTGCAGTACAATTTTTCAGCAGTAAAATCTTGGCATGAGCCGATGAAAATTTTTCCGCAACACCCACTTCAATTTAAGGATGACGGGTGTACTTTTTAACCCCCCCCCGCCCCCAGTACTATGCTTGTCACTGTTTCCAGAGCAACTGTACTTTTTGTTTTGTTTCTTAAATAAAAAAAGTGATTTTCAATTGTGATACAATAGTACCGCAGAACTACAACTGAACGGCCCATTTGCAAAGATTTCCCCGGGCCCTTTTGCGACCGCCAATCCGCCCCTGGCGATTGCCCTCCCAGAATGTCACTCCAAGGGCGTAAATTTATGCTCTGGGGGATGATGTATAACGGTCACTTCAAGGGCGAAAATTTATGCTATGGGGGATGACGTATAATGGTCACTCCAAGGGCGTAAATTTATCCTCTCGAGAATGTATAAATTGTAATTAAAAAAGAAAGTTACATCCTTCAGTAATACAGTAAAACTTTCAAATAGCGGACATCGAAAGGGAAAGAAAAATTGTTCGTTGTTTAAAAGTGTCCGCTATTGGGAAAATCATGCTTTATGACAGTATGCTATGTTTATAACGTAAAAGCAGTTTAAAAGATAAGTAAATATAAGTACGTAAATGCAATACATAGAGCAAACTTGTACTAACCTGTATTAAAATACACTGCTGGCCACCTAAAATGCGACACCGAGAAGGACACGAGATAGCAAAGCCAAATTTACTGGACACATAACAACAGATACAAAGATGAAACGATTGAGCTTACAGGCCCGTGCGACTTGCGGAACACGCAGACATCAAAAGTTCGTGTGGCCTCAATGGATGGCAATAACGGCCGCTACACGCCGCGGCATGGAACGAAAGAGGCTTTGGATGTGGGCTTGGGGTATGTCGGTCCAGGCTGCTTCCCCACGTTGCCACAGTTCATCAGGCGCAGCCGCGGGTGGTGCTTGCCGGGCCACTCGGTTGCCGATCAGCGACCAGACGTGTTCGATGGGCGACATATTGGGAGAACAGGCGAGCCACGGCATCAGTGACACCTGGTGAGCCGTGAAGAATTGCTGCACGATGCGTGCCACGTGCAGGCGCGCATTGCCCGGTTGAAACGTGGCCGCTGGCAGGTCCTGCAGGTAAGGGAGGACTACAGGCTCCAAAACGTCAGAGATGTAGCGGTGGCTGTTGAGTGTACCGGCGATGCGTACCAGAGGGGTGCGGGTGTCATATCCAATTGCGCCCCAAACCATAACGCCAGGCGACGGACCGGTATGGTGATGCATAATGCAGACGTCATACAGTCTCTCGCCGCGGTGCTACCGCACGCGAATCCTACCATCGTGGTGTTGCAGGCAGAAGCGGGATTCGTCGGTGAAGACAATGTCGTGTCATTCCGTAGTTTAGGTGCGGCGTTCAACGGCCCACTGCTGCCGCACTCGCCGGTGGTGTAACGTCAATGGTAATCAGAGGAATTGGCGCCGTGCGACAAGTCCCCGCTCCTGCAGACGACGCCGAACGGTACGTGCTGACACAGGTTGTTGCGCAACACACCCTAATTCCTGCGCTAACGTTCGTGATGTGGCGGCGCGAGCCGTCAATGCCCGCCGCACAACATGCCGGTCCTCTCGTTCGGTGTCGCTCACGTCGGTCCGTCCGTCCCTCCTGCACCCACCGAATCCATACTCGTCTCACTGTGGCTGGATTCGTCCCACACGGGCGCCGATGTCTCGGTACGATAAACCGCTGTCGCGATAAGCCACAATTCGTCCTCTGTCGAACCCCGAAACGTGCTGGAATGACTGCCGTATTCTGCGACGAGGCATTAGGAAGCTTCCCACGCACAGGTCCGGCAGCACAACACACTTCCACTACTTACAGCCCGCCTTCTGTGCACCCTTCTTATAGTGCTTCTCGGTGGCGTGCCGGGCGCACATGATTTGCATATGCCCTGCAATGCTAATCGTTCGCATGTCCTCTCGCGGGCGACGCATGCTGCGAATTTCAGGCTAATCGGATGCTTCCTTTTTGGTGTTGCATTTTGGGTGGCCAGCAGTGTATATCCATCAAAGCCTAAGAAGCAAAATAATCAAGTATTGTTGTTTATCTATTACATTCTTGTAAAATTTTGTTTTCTAAATGAATTTCTAGCCAGCCGCCTGAAGCTTTGAATTCTGTGAATCCTAATTCATTTGCGATTTCTAAAGCCTTTTGACGAATTAAAGTCCATGATAAAGGAATGTTGTTGACTCTAGCGCGGCAAAACCATTCATAGATAAGAGTGTCCACAGCTACACCATTAGTTTTAGGGAAAGCTCTCATAATTTCCTGTTCGCCATTACAATCTTGCCAAGACTTCAAGATTTCACTCACTTGTGTTTTCCAATGAGCAATTTATCTTCTAAGACGCGCACATAATCTGTCCCTTTCACTCAGCTCCACTATTTCAACTTTTTGTTTTAGAGTCAAACGCTTACGTTTGTGCGACATTTTGAAATTAATGTTTGAGAAATCTTTGTTTCACAGCTCGCTTGATGGGAAAAACCTACATGATTATTGTAAACTAATGTGATTTCTAGTAATCTGGACTTGAAATTGATCCCTGTGCACTGATCTTGACCTTACCTAACAACAAAAGGCGATCGCTTCCACCTACACCTGAATTGTGTTTGTATGTGTTTCAATCCGATTATTACCGTTCCTGAATTAGCTTGTCCTGGGCGCTTGTCCCCGTTTCTGAGGTCTCACATCATTGGGTGCAAATGAAGAGCTAGAAGGCAGTTTCTCCTGGTCAGATGCACGTATACAAAGAGAGGGTCGGATTGTCTGTTTAGCACGAGGCCGCGGTTGGCCTAGTGGGCAGCGTTCGTGACTGCCACGGAGAAGACCTCAGGTTCGATCCCAGGCAGGTACGAACGCTCGATACACTAAATACCCGCCGTGCGTCGGATGGGCACGTTAAGCCATCTGACCCCGGGTACTGGCCAACTGGTAATAAATAAGGGCGTCTTCCACCCTCTTTCTACTTCTCTTCCGTGTCACTTTCCTATCGGGCACTCTAGCCCAAAGCTTTCGTATTTCTAAGGGTTGTTTAAGACTTGGCCTTCCTATTTTTAAGGGTTGTTTAAGACCAGGGGTCAGACATTCCCTTCCTAAAATCCTCTACATCTGATCTGTTTAGCACGAACGCTAATCCTTTTTTCAGCGATTTCTGCCACTTACCCAGGGTACGTAGCACCTCAAAATTTACTAGACCTCGAAAACAAAACTGCTATGATAGGGAATGAGGAAAGGTAAAATAACAAAAAAGGAAAAATTTTGCTAGTTTGGGCGAATCACACCCCTAGGAATTCCTAGAATCAAAAGCAAACTGTCCGTTATATTGTACTTTAAGTGTGTGCGCGTCTATTATTTAGAATGTCCATTATTAAGAAGTGAATGCCCCATAAGATGCCATGCATTACTACCGGGGAATAAAAAATTGTCCATTACAGAAAGATGTCCGCTATTAAGAAGTGAATGCCCCATAAGAAGCCATGCATTTCTACCGGGGAATAAAAAATTGTCCATTACAGAAAGATGTCCGCTATTAAGAAGTGAATGCCCCATAAGAAGCCATGCATTTCTACCGGGGAATAAAAAATTGTCCATTACAGAAAGATGTCCGCTATTAAGAAGTGAATGCCTCATAAGAAGCCATGCATTTCTGCCGGGGAATAAAAAATTGTCCATTACACTGCAATGACAATGGGGATGAATAACAGATGCTGCAAGCAAAGCTTATTGCATAAAAATTGCAGAAGTGACAGAGAGAAACACATCGTGTCACATGACATTGGCTGGGCATGATCTACAGAATAACACAGGCGAAACAATAGTACACAATTAGAAAAAGAACAGCACAAACACCGCTGTGAAGGTAAAACATTACATACATGAGATAAAAACACAGCGTGCACAATTGTGCAAGTTATTTAACGAGGGCACCAAAGCAACATAATACAGGCGGGGTAAAAGTAATTAATGTACACGAGTAAGCATGAAAATACACTGGGACTTTGTTTAGTCTCATTCCATGCAGTTATTCAGGGTACAGAGCAACATACACTGTGAGATCTGAACATCTCACATCAATGAAGGGAATTTTCCAAAACAGTGAATGGAAACATAAAAACAATATGCTGATACTGCTAATCCCCATGACGTTTCCGAATCTGTCGTTGAGAAGAAGAGCTAATTAATCATTTGTGGTCTGTCGCAGAAAGTTCTCTGAGCGTTTAACCTTGAACGGAATTTTTCCAAGCCCTATTCCTAAAACTTCTTCCTATTGTTACATTCACTATCCGATACTCATTCGTTCTGTGCTGGTTTGTTTTTCGTTCTGCATTTCTGTGGAATGTAGTGTCTTTGGCGTTCACATAACTTTTACGCTTTACTTGGTATTTACAACCTGTGGTTCTTGGGTATTTACTCAGTTTTTACATTTTGAATAAAATTATATCAGGAACCGGAAATGAGATTTTTGAAAGATCATAATACTTCACTAGGACGGCGGTGTGTGAGAAACTAAAAATCACGTATTACACTGGCGGAATGTGAAAAAAGAACACCAAGAAGGAATTGGCGGACGATCATGAAATTTACATATGTTAATGGGGTCGAGTTTACCTAGGTGTGATGTTAATTTCGGGACCAACCGGTTAGCGCTTACGCCACAGCACGGCATAATATGCAAATTATCGTCGGTGGTGTTTAAGGAGTACGGCGAAGTGAATGTAATCAGTCGTCGGCGTACGGACACGTGCGAAGACCCTGAAGAAGCTGCAATGCCTGGACATGGAAGACGTGTACGATTTCAGCAGTTATCGGACTTTGAGCGAGGTCGTCTAGTCGGACTCCGCGAGGCCGGGTGGTCGTATCGTCTTATTGCGGAGCGAATTGGACGGGAAGTATCGGTGGTGGTACGATGGTGGCGTAGATGGTCCGAGGAACATCCCCACACGAGACGACGTGGAACCGGGAGTCACAGACGTACTGATGAGCGGACCGATCGACGCATAAGAAGAGTGGCGTTGTCAGGCAGAACATCCACTGCGACGCAAATCCGAGCTGCCGTTTAAAGTGACTGTACGAACAATCCGCAACCGTCTACTGGATGCAGGACTACGTGCACGTGTGCCTCTGACATGTGTACCTCTGACTCCAGCCCACCATCAGGAACGGCTGCAGTGGTGTCGCCAACGTCTGCACTGGAGAACGCAATGGCGATCTGTCGTGTTCAGCGATGAAAGCAGAATCTACTTGGGGGCCTCCGATGGCCGTATGCGTATTCGCAGACGCACAGGGGAGCGTCTCTACCCTTCTTGCATCCGCCAGCGACACACACAGGGCTTACACCTGGTCTCCTGGTGTGGGGAGCGAGCAGCTATCACTCCCGTACACAACTAGTGTTTGTACCGGGTACGTTAAACAGCACCTCCTACATCAACAACATCATTCAGCCCGTTGTTGTGTCATTTGTATGGTCGGTCCATCGTTGTGTTTTCCAGCAAGATAACGCACGCCCACACACGGCACGTGCAACGCAACATGCACTTCAGGGTGTGAGACAACTTCCATGGCCTGCACGTTCACCGGATTTGTCCTCCATTGAGCACCTGTGGGATTTTATGGGACAACGACTTATCCGGTCTCCATGGCCAGCTACGACCATCCCCGATTTACGCGTCCAGGTTGAGGATGCTTGGAACTCAATATCCCAAACTTACATCCAACATCTGTACGACAGACTCCATGCCAGAATTGCACAGTGTGACGCAGTTCATGGCGGTTCAACCTCGTACTAACCATGTTACATGGAAATGTTCTTTTTCAGTTTACCAGCAAATACAGCTGTATTTTGCCATAATGTTTTGATCACGTTATCCTCTGTATTCCGTTATTATGCCGTATAAATTTTGTTGGTATCAGACGTCTCCTTCGTGGTGTTCTTTTTTCACTTTCCGCCAGTGTATTTGAGTGGAACTCGAAGGGGCGTAATTTCAAGTCTCGTCTTCCCAGATAGGAAGAGCTTGCTACCGTTCTGTCCTCCATTTGTTCATCAGATACACATGGTCTCTACAGACTTCTACCTTTACACAAGCATCCTGTTGTCTCAAATTTCTTGTTCCAGTCGTAGATGGATTGTCTATTTGGCTATGTGATTTCTTGAAACGTGTTCTGGAACACCGTTGTACAACAGTAACAGAATTCATTTTGGCTTAATTCAAGCACACAGAACACCTTCTCCACAGCATTTGTGGCCATCAAACCTAAAATTTTTAGTGACGCCATCTATTTAATAAAATCGTTACTATTTGTGATAGAATGGTGCATCGTGAGTGTCAATATATTAAATAATTTAGTTTTGGTTTTATAAAGTGTTGAAACTGTCTATTTTATTTGTGATAACCCAGTATAACCGAAAAAAGCGCATAAATTAATTGCATATAACCGAGTTGAGGAAAGCAATAGAAACTACAGTAAAATACCGGAACTAACGCAGAACAAGTTAGTAAGATCATGCAATGCATTGATTATGATACGCTTTCCAACATACCAGAAATCATTACTGAAGTTATTACTCAAATTATGATGGTAATGGCTGTGGAATAAATCTCGCTTCTAGCTTCGACTCCATTTCGATGATATTCAAGAGAACCGGTTAAGTATACTTCCGGAACAACATGATAAAGTTTTGTCTCAATCGAAGCATTTTTACATAAGTTATGACACATAAAGGCGATGGAATGGATCCCGCTCTTATGTACTGACCTTTAATCCCATTTCGCCCATTTTCAACAGGGTTCGTCCCCAGGTGGTTCCCCTACCACATACTAAAATTTCATCGAAAACGAACCATTTTTACACAAGTTATGACGCATAAGGACAATGGAATGGATCCCGTTCCTATATTCTGACTTTTGACCCCATTTCGCCCATTTTCGATAAGGTTCGTTCCCAGGTGGTCCCATGCCACATACTAAAATTTCACCGAAATTGAACCATTTTTACGTGAGTTATCGTAAGGACAGACAGACAGACGGGCAAAGTTGGAGCATATATGCTTCTTTAACCTACGGTTGGAAAGCGTAAATTACGTATAAAAGGGGAAAACCGTGTAACTAAAAAACGTATAACCGAGGTTTCTTAGTACGTGTTTGGCTCATAATGGCAGCTGTCATGTCTGACTCGTATTTCTCCGAAAATTTTCTAGTTTCTGCGTTCCCAGCAAGGGAATCCTCAATCAGCACTACGTTTGTCTCTGATGTAAGAAAATAACAGTTAAGTCGAAGTGGACCCAATCCTTCTGTGCAAAAAACTAAATGTTGTGAACCTTTGGTGCCTCTTAAATTTTGGGCTCCTAGCGACACGGGGTATGCAGCTGTATTGCGTACTCCAGTGGACTCACAAGGATATTTTAATCAGTGAGTCAATTATATTATCAGCTTTTCCATAGCATTGCAAGAGAATATTCCCTAAGAATACGTTCGCTACTTAACATATCGTGCTTGAAAGTTCTTTTTCTTCGGCAGGTTTGTTCCATTGTCTTTGTTCTAAACCTCTTTTTATCCGTACTGTTGCACATTTCTTTGTCTCCTACGCACTTTCCGTAATTGTTTTCATGCCCCAAGATTCACTCACGTAATTACGTTTCGCAGATTACGACATTTATTACCCTCGCGATTTAATGGAATCTTGAATAATTAAATGTCACTTTCTTTTATGGAGATAGATAGAAAAGTTATCCCTACTTTAAAGGAGTTCTCGGTTTACTTTTACTTCCCATTTACGTACAGTTTACCTGTACATGCTGAAACTATTATAAACTAATAAAGTTAATGCTACAATTTTACTAATCTGCTGTACCGCAATTTCAGTTTTGTCAGGTTTCTTAACTCCAATGTAATTATTTTAATGTAATGCTAAATCTGGTTAAAATGAAAAAAAAAATCAAACCTTCCAGTTGTGAACAACGACAAAAATTATAAAAGAAAGATGCTGCGGCATCCAGGTTCTGTAATGCATACTCATAATAAATAGATATTAAAAGACAGTAGCACACCCAAGATTTCATTATGGGGGTGGGCCAAAATATTGAAGATGCAAATGAAAATACCCCGGAGAAAACCTTTCCCAAAATATTAAGAAGCGATAAAAATATATCCGCAATATTAAAGTTCGTGTCCAATTATTCATAAAACATATATTTAAAAACATGTCGAAATATATTTAAAAATAAGCAGCTAATAATAAAGAAATAAAGACCAAGTGTTACCTTATAGGGAGGGCCTGGGCCCCTGGGCCACCCTCATAGAGTGCGCAACTGCTAGAAGAACAATGCTTCTGTACATCCATCTCGCTGTTAAGACACGCACACACAGGAATATGTGCACATCATTTTAAAATTTTCAGCAACCTTTTATGTCATACGAATCT
Source organism: Macrothele yani (assembly GCA_039090855.1). Taxonomy (NCBI): domain Eukaryota; kingdom Metazoa; phylum Arthropoda; class Arachnida; order Araneae; family Macrothelidae; genus Macrothele; species Macrothele yani. The sequence goes on along the minus strand of CM076998.1, from coordinate 57,068,642 downwards.
GGGTGGAAAAAATAGCGCTTTGGTAGAATCATACTGTCCTTTAATTCGTTCCGTTTTCGGACAAAATGCTTTCACATCTATACTCCAAGTCAATCTGAGAGTGTATTATTTTTGAAGGCACAGAGAAGGAGACTCAGAAGTAAATCTTCCTTAGGGACTCATGGCAACAATTTGGCCCGAAGATCTTAATAGAACAGCGTGCCAGTGGACGGACATGGAACTGCAACGTCGAACCGTAACCGTCTGCCTTTTTGTTTTAATTTGTTTTCAAGAGTTTACAACTCAGATCAGATCACACGTAGAAGATTTTAGGAAAGGAGTGTCTGACCTCAGGTCTTAAACAACCTTTAGAAATACGAAGCTAGGAGATTTGGGCTAAAGTGCCCGATAGGAAGGTGACACGGAAGCGGGGTAGAAAGGGAGGGGGATTAATATACCCTTATTTATTACCGGAGGGCCAGGACCCGGGGCCCGACGGCTTAACGTGTCCATCGAACGCAAGGCGGATATTTAGTGGTTCGAGCGTTCGTACCTGCCTGGGATCGAACCTGAGATTACTCCGTGGCAGTCACGAACGTTGACCACTAGGCAACTTGTGGCCCGAGTTTACAATTGAGATCACACGTAGAGGATTTTTGGAAGGGAGTGTCTGACCCCACCTTTCTTTTTCTAATTTTTGGAAGGGAGTGTCTGACTCTACCTTTCTTTTTCTAAGGGTTGTGTCTTAAACAACCCTTAGAAAAAGAAAGGTAGAACATTTGGGCTAGAGTGCCCGATAGGAAAGTGACGTGTAAGTAAGACGCCCTTATTCATTACCGGAGGAGGGGGTAGTACCGGGGTCCGACGGCTTAACGTGCCTATCCGACGCACGGTGGGTATTTAGTGGTTCGAGCGTTTGTACCTGCCTGGGATCGAATCTGATATTCCTCAACTCAGATCAGATGTAGAGGATTTTAGGAAGGGAGTGTCTGACACCCCAGGTCTTAAACGATCCTTAGAAATAGGAAGCTGTGAGATTTGGGCTAGAGTGCCCGATAGGAAGGTGACACGGGAGCGAGGTAGAAAGGGGGAGAAAGACGCCCTTATTTATTACCCGGGGGCTAGCTCCCGGGGTCCGACGGCTTAACCTGCCCATCCGACGCACGGCGGATTTTTAGCGGTTCGAGCGTTCGTACCTACCTGGGATCGAACCCGAGGTCTTCTCCGTGGCAGTCACAAACGCCGATCAATAGGCTACCCGCGGGCCGATTCCTCAACTCACAGTATTTGTCATTTTCTTATAGGACTTCCGTCCACAGTGAGTAGAGTTTAGGTCCCAGCCACCTACAGCGAGATCGCCTTTTGGGCAGGACACAGAAACGGAAGGAATGAGAGCAAGTCTAGCGACTTTGACAGAACAGTTTGTAGTGAGATTACAGTACAGTAGATGGCGCCACCGTACAATTACGATGTTGCACACAGAGGGGTGAGAGAATTTAAGGGGGGGGGGGGGGAGGCAAAGGAAAGGATACCCATTTAACCAGTGGGTCCAGCCTGGGGGCCGTCACTTAACGTGCTCGTCCGATGCAAGGCGGATATTCAGTGATTGTTAGTAAAGTAAATCACACCATCTCTGAAAGATCAGCCCAGGTTCGAACCTGAGGACCTTGCATCGATAGTCTGAATCGCTAACCACTAAGCCATCCGCGGCTGGTTCCTCAACTCTCTCCGCGGTGCTACTTATATAGCCACTGATACCGTATCACGTGACAGACGCTATCGTAGTTTCATGTCCGACCACTGGGGCGCTGTCTTAAACACGAGCGTTGGGCCACTGTCTCTTCTCCTCTGTGGTTGAAGGTGGGATAGCCGGCTCACAACGTTTCCGGAGGAACGCAAAGCAAGAATGGTATCAAACCGCGTCAAACTCCCGCTCTGACCTTTCTCCTCCATTCGCGGCTTTATAACCTTAACGAAGTTCATTACATCGTTCTTTTTTCTCTCTGCCTTCTATGGCAGCTTAAGCATTTTCCCGATTGTACATTTATTGTTTTCTTTGGGGGGGGTTAATGACCACCTTGAGCAAATCGATGGGCAGAAGCGCGCCAAGGGCATTTGCCGCCCGGGTGCAAGCCCAGATTTGTCACCCCCTCGTACGAAAATATTTTTCAATGTTTATTCATTTTTTCCTAAAATAAATATCTTTAGCAACATTACTTTCTATTTCCCGTAAACTAAGGGTTTCATCTTATATATATATATATATAGTATACACTGAGTGGCCACTTTATTATGACTACCCCCTCAGTACATCGTTGGGCCACCTTTTGCCTTTAATACTGCGTCGATTCTTCGTGGTATGGGCTCCACGAGATGTTGATAGGTGGTTGTAAACCGAAAAATCACGTGACAGAAACTTTCTCATGCCGTCGCTCGGCTTTAAGATCAAATTCGCTTTCTCAGCAGTCTCGTTTATAAGTTCTTGGTCACTGTAGAAATTGCGTGATTCCCCTCTTTGAATTTTCACTAAACCCCACGACTATAATTTGGATAACGAAGAAAAGCAAGCTGCCGAATTTCGGACTATCTACTATGATCTTTTTCTTTTGTGGGGGCGGGGGAAGGGGAGGTAACGACCACTGTGAGCAACTCAATAGGCCATAAAGAGTCGCCTGTCAATTATTTAGGGCCACTGGTTCCTGGGAAGAGAGAGAGACTCAATGCCGTGAGGCAAATATATCATCCATGCCTCATCGGGATTTGAACTCGGACCCACCTTGGAAGAATGATTAGGAACCAGCGCTCAATACCACTCGGTCACCGGACGGGGCAGCACCACGATTTTCCGATGAGTTATGTCCACCACAGACATTCTCACTTACTATTATATAGAACACTAGGGGCTGCGCTTCTAGGCTCGCTACGCTCGTTTCCAAAGTAGCGCTAGGGCCCTGCAGCCCGATCTTCAAGTATATGACATCCAAGATGGCGGCTTGTTTGCAGTTTTTGTTTCAATCCTCGTGTACTCCCTCTTGGATTTTTGCGGAACTTTTTTCAATTTCCTTCTATTTTTATTGAAGGACTTTGCTCCGCCGCCATTCCGAAGTTTCCGAGTTTTTTACTGTCGTTATTTTTTAGAAGGGCGGACTTTTGTCGTTTGAACTTATAGCATTTACTAAATTTACCACTAAGGAAAACAAAAACGGTCCAAAAAGCATTTCCGCAAACCGTAAACCATTATGCTAAACCGTTAAACAACTGAAATTTACCAACAAAACATATGCATAACAAACTCTCTGCGTCACCATGGCAACAGGTCACGGGACCAGAGCGTTTCTCTGTGGCTATCATGAAGACAGACAAGCTGTTATTTTCTTTCCTTTGCGTCTTTAAAAAAAGCTTAAAAATCAAAAAATGATTTTTTTCTTAAAAAAATTTTTGTAAAAAAAGGAATGATAGCTGTAAGTTTATGCTGTAAAAATTGCAATGCGTTATGATTTATAGTTTGCCATATATCCGTTTTTTTTAATGGATCCCATCGCGAAATAAAGAATTTTGTGGAATTTAAAATTTTAATTTCTCGGGTGTAATAAGCACGTCTTTTGAATCCGTTCTGACGCAAATTAAATTTATCAAAGCTATTCAAAGTCAATGGAACCGGTATCGAAAACAATAGTATCTGACGGAAGGATGAAGTTTTTCAATCGGGTTTTTAATCCCTCAGATATTGCTGTAAACCGAATCGTGAGCTTACGCCCTCTGGTTTCAGACTTGTGCGTTAAGAAAAATATGAATTTATATGAGAAACATTTCGCACCGGAAACGCTCTCCAACACAGAAAGAATTTATCAAATCGGACTCTTAGAAACAGAGATATAAACAAAATTGAGATGTGACTTTACGCCCCCAGGTTGGAAAACCATGCATTATTTTAGGAAGAAGGTATTCTCAAAAGGTTTTTCAATATGAGCGGTATCGGCCCCAGAAAAAAAAATTAGTTGATTTTTTAGGAGCCCAGATTTTGCTACAAATACATCAGAAGCAGAAATTAACACTTATGCCCCCTGGTGGCCAAACCATTCTTTACCATAACATTAGAAATTATGTGAAAAATATTTTCCATCAGGTCTCGTATGCGATACAGGAAGAAGTTTTCAAATCAGAGTTTTAGAAGCAGAAATAACGCAGAAAACGCAATTTACCTTTGTGCCTCCTAGCGGAAAGTCTATGATTCACTTGAAAATTTTTGAATTTATAGGGAAAACATTTCGCATCGGAAACACTATCCAACAAAGAAGGAATTTTTTTCAAAGTGGACTCCTAGAAGTAGAGATATTGACAAAAATAAGATATATATCTACGCCCCCTGGCTTAGAAGCCATGCATTATTTCAAGAAGAAAATGTTCCTAAAAGGTTTTTCGACATGTGTAATATCGGTCAACAAACGACTTTTTTGCAATCCAGATTTTAGAAGCTCGTATTTTGCTGCAAATACATCAGAAGCGGAAATTAAGACTTACGCCACCTGGTGGCCAAACCATTTTTTACAAAAATTAGAAATTACGTGCAAAGGATTTCCCATCAGGTCAGTGGCGGCTTTTCAGGTGAAGTAGGTGAAGTGCCTCTTCACCTATTTTATTTGAAATAAGATTTTATTTAATAGTTTCGTATAACATATTCTTTTTTTGCCTTTATTGAGTGCCAAAATACCCAAAATTTTTATTAGATATCACTTCACAATGCGCGTTCAATACGGAAAACAAGTCCTTATACGCAAAACAGTTCATGAAGAGCTGAAATGAGAATGCTTGGAAGTCTTCAATTTTCTTCTAAGTTGCCATGGTAACTATGACGTTACTGCCGGTCAAGTGAAGTGTTTTATCACGAGTGTTTTATCACGGCTCTGCACCTGAAGTCGTGACCTTACGAAGAGATCGCAGTGGAACGGGACGGATTGCCAAGGGTTCTTTGCAATCCACTAAGGATTTTTTTCTTGCGGTGTTTTGGTACATACTTTCTGAAAGAGATATGTTTTTTCGTGTTTTGTGATTGTTTGTTAAAAACTTCATTAGTTACTTTAGTTTCGTGTACAGTTTATCTGATAGTGATAGTTTTAGTTTTCAGTATGTATCCTGTCTGTAATTTATTGCAAACTCCGTTCAATCGGTGGAAAGTTGAAACTAAAAGAGACATTATACTTCAAGGACGACCGACGGATTCACTGACAATTGTCGCCAAAAAAGAAATCAAGAAGAGCGGTAAATCTTACAGTATTAATTTTAAAAATTGTTGGTTTACTGAATATAAATGGCTTTGCAGCCGTTCTGTGTTACAAAAATTATTTTGTTGGCCCTGCTTATATTTTAGTAATAAAACTCGGCGGGGAATAAAGACGATTTTCAGATTTCTTAAATATAAAACGGTCACTTTACAAACGTGGTGATTCTAGCGAACACCTGAAATGCGAATTGCTGCTAAATAATTTTGAAAAGAATCAGAACACCATTGCCGATGCCCTGAGGGAGAATGCTAGACTTTTGAAAATGCATTTCAACGAAAGCGTTCGTTTAAATAGACTTTTCCTGCAGACAATGATTGATGCAGTACTGTATTTGAGTAAACAAGAACTAGCATTCCGTGACCATGACGAAGGCATTGACTCGATAAATCGTAGAAATTCAAGGAATTGCTTTCACTGTTGATATCAAGAAGTCCTTTAAAATTCAAAATCAATACGAAACGATAAAAAATGTCTTCACAGGTGACTCAAAAAATATTCAAAACGAATTAATTGAATGTATTTCTAAATATGTAAACAATCACGTCAAAAATGAAATAAATGAAGTTCAATGCTTTTATATTCAAGTAGATGGGAAGACATAACCAGACTTCCGATTGCTCTTTAATAATATCTGTTGATTCGGAAGGTGTATTGGTTGAGCGATTTTTGGGTCCCCATGGTGTGAGTGCAGATAGAATGTCAGAAGCTTTATACAAAATGCTAGACAAAATTTTGGACACAGTTTGATTATCAACACAAGTCAATAGGACAATGTTACGATGGGGCAAGCGTAATGTCTGGACACTTGACTGGACTCCAGAAAAAATTAAGCATAAAGCTTCTCAATCTGTTTTTGTTATTGCTTAGTACATCGTTTGAACCTTGTATTACATCATAGTTCTTCTAAAATTTCTAAGTGTCGAATATTTTTTGCAAGCCTCAGTGTAATTCCTTTGTTTTTTACACCACTCAGCGAAGCTATCGCTTCACTGAGTGGTGGAAAAACAATACACTCACATCAACAACCGCAAGAGGCATGACAACCATAACAGAAACTCGATGGTCCTCCACTTCGAAGTTAGTAAGTGTAATAGTTGAAGATTGGGATAAATTGAAGGAAGTATTCGAATTTCTCACAAATAGTGACCAATCAGACAAAAAATCAATTCAACTTGCCCAAGGGTTTTTAAATGATATGAACACTTTTGAATTTACATTTTTAAGAATAGTATTTAATGAAATATTTGGTTCACCGATCTATTATTCGAAATTTTGCAGAAAAAATCACTAGACATATACTCTGTTACACAAATTAAAAAAAAATTATGAAATTTTGAGCCATAAAAGGAACGATGAGATATTTGAAACACTGTTTGGAAAAGCTAGCAAAATCACAGAAATAAGCCGCTCTAAACGGGAATATGCTGTTCTTACACAAGAAACAATTTTTAAAAATTATAAACAATTGTATTTTGAAATTTTGTACCACATTCTTATGGAAATGGATTCCAGACAGTGAGAAACTTAAACTTCAATTTCCCAGTCTTGCTGACACAACCAAATTCGACCAATTTAATTCGTGCTTTCCCTCTCACGCATTTGAAAATCTACAACATTTTTACGGGAAAATATTTACTAAACACCAGAGCCTTAAAAATGAACTGAGTCCTGTATATGCTGATGAAAAACTAAGGAATATATCGACCTGAATTTTTTCGAGTGCTTCATGGAGATGAAGGCATTTTTACAAAAGCTTATAAATTGGTTTCCCGGATTTTAAGAATTGCATCTGCAAGTGTTTCAGTGGAAAGAACTTTTCTTGCCTTAAAAGAATACAAGAAGCACTATTTCTTCAGATAAACTTGCTTCTTTGGCAAATATTTCTATTCAGAAAGACATTTTCTTGATGTCACGAAGAAACAGCCATTTTATGACGACATAATCGACAAATTTCCAGCTTTAAAGGGAAGAAGAATTGATCTAATATATAAAAAAATAGGTAAGTTCTCATTAACTGATTTTCATTGAAGACAGTAGATATCTTTTCATATTGCTCTTGTAGCTCTTCACCTATTTTTCCTACTACGAGCCGCCACTGCATCAGGTGCTGTATCCGATGCAGAAAGAATTTTTTAAATCGGAGATTTAGAAGCAGAGATATAGAGGAAGAAGCAATTTACCTTTACGCCCCCTAGCGGAAGGTCTACCATTTACTTGAAAATTTTCAAATTACATGAAAAACATGTCACACTGGAAACACTATCCAACAAAGAAGGAATTTTTTAAATCGGACTCCTGGAAGTAGAGATATTGACAAAAATAAGATATACATCTACGCCCCTGGCGTAGAAACTATGCATTATTTTAAGAAGAAAATGTTTCTAAAATGTTTGACGACATGAGTAGTATCGGTCAACAAACGACGTTTTTTTGCAATCCAGATTTTAGAAGCTCATATTTTGCTGCAAATACATCGCAAGAGGAAATTAAGATTTACTCCCCTGGTGGCCAAGCCATTTTTTTTACAAAAATTAGAAATTATGTGCAAACGATTTCCCATTAGGAGCTGTATCTGGTGCAGAAGGAATTTTTCAAATCGGAGATTTAGATGCAGAGATATAGGGGAAACGCAATTTACCTCTACGCCCTCTAGCGGAAAGTCTATGAGCTACTTGAAAATTTTGAAATTATATGTAAAACATGTCACACTGAAAACACTATCCAACAAAGAAGGAATTTTTCAAATCGGACTCCTAGAGGTAGAGATATTTACAAAAATAAGATATACATCTACGCCCCTGGCGGAGAAACTGGGGAATATTTTAAGAAGAAAATATTCCGAAAAGGTTTACCGATGTGAGTGACATCAGTCTGCGAAAGAATTTTTTCAATCGATATTTTAGGAGCTCAGATTTTATGGCAAATACATCAGAAGCAAAAATTAACGCTTATGCCCCCTAGTGGCCAAAGTATTCTTTACCAAAAATTTGAAATTATATGCAAACGATTTTCCATCAGAAGGTGTATCCGCTGAAGAAAAAATTTTCAAAATCGGTGTGTGAGCGAAAGTACTGGTCACGTGCCGTGGTCCCGCCTCCTACTTATGACTCTGAGGCGTCAACCTTATAGGTGCTTCTCAGCACAGACACGAGGAAGCGTTTCTGTTTCTCTGAAAAACTCCCTAAACTCTGTTCGGGCGAACAAACGAAGCCTTCCCTACTTTGTTATGAAATCTGTGATCCAGGAAGGCGGATCGAAACAGCTGAACGAACAGAATAATAATCACAACTAAGATAGAGTGATCTCGAGAGGATTTATCAACATAACCTAAACATTTATTAAGTAATCAGTTAGGTTCTGACGGCGGTGGATTAATCTTCCTCTAGCCTCAGGTTTCACTAATGCTTTGATCTGACGGACAAGCAGATAGGAAATCTAGGAGAATCGCTTCCGAAGAAAAATATCTAAGTCCTAGCTTTCGACGTTGACTTTCCAGAGATAATCTACCTACTATTAGGTAGATCTGTATCTCTGAGAATATTATTAGTAGCCTAACTCGTGCTTCCCTGTCGTTACGATTTCAATCTTAGCCAGTACTAAGAATTGTCTTGCTATTTGAGGAATATCTATAACGCAAGCGGGATTCTCTGACCGGGACCTGTACCGCTGCAACCAAAAACCCTATTTCTCCAAGGATAGTGTTCTGGCTAACCTCATCCAGAGCCTCGGATCGTCCTAACGGGATCCGGGTTCGAATCCCGGTGAGGCATGGATGTTGTGTTTGTCTTACGGCACTGGCTCTCTCCCTTCCCTGGACCAGTGACCCTAAATTAGGGACGGGCGACTGCTTATAGCCCATTGAGTTGCTCACGGTGGTCGTTAAAAATCAAATCAAAAAAAAAAAAAAGAGCCTCGGACCTCCGTATAACTGGAGCGCCCGTCTGCTCACGAAAAAAAGGAAAACGCTTCGCGTCCCCTTACCGGAGAACTACTCTGTCCGCTAGACGAAAGCAGACTCACTAACAGGTTCTTCCTAAGAGACCTGCTCTCCTCCCCTTCTCCGCACTAAGCATGCGCGAAGCCCCCGGCGACGACACTGCCCTCTCGCCGACCTGCTGACGTGGCGCTCTTCTCCTGTCCCGCGTCCCTCCTTTGACGTCACGCGCCGACTAATCCTTAGCATCGGCGAGGCGTACTTAACTGATGGGTTTTAATCCCACCTTTCGTGTCTCTGCGGTCTGTCAGATCTATCCATTAGGAAGTGCAACACCCTTTGAGAAAGTAATCCTACCGCCAAAGTACATTCTTGCAATAACACAATATACATTGTTATATCTACACAAAGGTGGATGGCTGGCTTTCCAGACATTTAGGCGTCTGTGCAACGCTGACAATGTACAGCGAAAGACGCGTTGTCATTGAAGATGTTATCAGTTCGTTTCTAAGGCGTGAGAAAACTGAGGTTCTTTGTCCGAGGCCATCGACATCGAAAAAATGTTCTCGAACCTTCTGTTGCCTTCTTGGGCTTTGTACTGTCTTACTATTCTTTGTGAAAAAGTAGCATAATGTCCATTGTCCAGTTCATTATATTTTAACATAATTAATATGTCCGTTCCTACAATCGGAGTTTTAGAAGAAGAGTTATCGGAGAAAAGGTAATTTACTTTTACGCCCCCTAGCGGAAAATCTATACGTAATTTGAAAAAGTAGCTATATCTAAAATACTCTTCGACATAAATGGAATCGAAAGATAAAAGAATTTTTTCAATCTGATGTTTAGAAACAAATATGTGGAATAAAACGTATTTTTCAATTTGACATCATCTGCATTTACGCCCTCTAGCAGCGAAATGTACGTCGTAAAAAAAACGAAATAAAGGATCATCATTCGCATATTTCAAGCTTCCCAATGGAAAAATAATTTTTCAAATCGGACTAATAGTTGCAGAGATATCGTGGGTACAGACGACGGACAAACCGGTAACATAAGCACGATCCTTTTTTACAAAAGACGTGCTAAAAAGGGCGACGAGGTGCGAAAATTCGGTCATGGCACTACATGTCTGCAAAGTTTCGTGGTTCTGTTGCTGTTATTGTGTCCGGAACGCGACTTCATTACACTTTTTTGCTTACATTAACTTTGAAATAGAATAGCTCTTGAAGTATCGATAGAATCAAAAAACGGTTTATTTCAGCGTGTTCTCCAAATAATTATCTACAAACGACGTAAATTTCATACTTATGTGTTCAATACGTTTTGCGCTGCGGGTTTGGAAAGCAAGAGTGTCGCGAAATTTCTAAAACAGCTGCAGCGGCGGCAGTTACTCTTTTTTAGAATAGAGAGATAAAATTGTGATTTCTGATTATTGAAATAACTTCAGATGACTTTCAACACAGCTCTCATAGGATTGCGTGGTGATATGAACAAAGCGATATATACATAATTTTCAATTAATATAATTGTTATGCAGATTTAATTATGTTACTTTACTGTAATGACTCATCGTCTTACATTGTTAGCAATTGATTATATCGATTTGAAACTAACCATCGTAATCAGCAAAATTCTTTGAGACATTACGTTGTTTTTCTCCTTTAAAAGAAGGTTGATATATGCATTTCATATTAGTACTTTAAAGAAAAAAATATTTACCATAATGCAAGCAATATTCACGTGCATTAATATTAACACATTCATCAATAATAAAAAGAATTACGTCATGACTTTATAGATGATGCTGAACAACAGTAAATTTTTTTATTACGTTAAAAATGGAATGTGAAGTTCCGAAGTTTCTGTGAAATGTCATGATCCATTAAACATCCTGTTAGAAGTAGCATATAAATCAAATTTCTGGCAAAGTAAGGCCGCGTGATTAATGCCTCTACCATATAAATTAATGCTATAAAATCATATCGGAAGTGCCTTAAACTTATTTCCGCGGCAGAAACCTCATTTTAGAGTCAAATGAATAAAATAATATATTCCCAATTTCCCATTTGGAAACTAAAAATAGAGATATATTATTTTCCCATGATCCATTAAAGCGAAGGATTTCTTATTTGATGTTTTTCTGTTTGCGTTATTTTTTAGATTTTCCCCTTCTGCGGAACAAAAACATTCGAATAACTTTAAATAGAAATTGAAAACTCCACGTCGGCGAAGGAACTCATTTCGGAGTTTGTTTGAAAACTCGATTTCAATCGTTTTCAGCCAACGCGATTTTTAGCACTCCATTGGAGGGTGAGTCAAAAGTTTTGCAATATTTGGATCACTTTATGTCTTCATACATACCTTTACGACGAAAGCTGACTAGTATTCAAAGAATAAGTCATCGTGTTGCACCGTCTTTAGCCATCTGTCTGTCAGTTCTTCTATTTCGCGGAGGTACCAGTTCTTGTCCTTCGAGGCGAAGAACTCCTTCACCCCAGCTGCCACCTCCTCCTGGTTGTTGAAATACCGCCCGCTAAGGAAGTGGGCCATGGACCAAAACAGGTAATAATCCGACGGGGCAAGATCCGGACTATATGCTGGGTGTGGCATCAGTTCGATGCCCTCAAGTTCCTGAAGTTTTGCACGGGTCGTTCGCGCGGTATGAGACAGGCCGAGCGTTGTCCTGCTGTAGGAGATCGCACTTTCTGTTCATTAGTGCAGGGTATTTCTCCTCCAAAACGGCATACATCCACTCCAGCTGTTCAGAGTAGAAGTTGGCGTTGATGGTCCAACCGTCTGAAATTTACCCAGACGCAGGGCATCAAGAGCATTCAGAGTTGAGGTTGGCGTTGATGGTCCGACCCCTCGAAATTCCACCAGACGCAGAGCATCATCTTGTGCTCGAAGCGCCCACGTTTGGCAACAGGTTCAGGAAGCTCACCCGGGCTCAACCACTACCGTTGTGCGTTAGGATTACGGAAATAGACCCACATTTCATTGCACGTAATATGATCATGATCATATGTCGAGGATTTTAGGAAGGGAGTGTCTGACCCCAGGTCTTAAACAACTCTTAGAAGTAGGAAACTAGGAGCTTTGGGCTAGAGTGTCCGATAGGAAAGTGACACGGAAGCGAAGTAGAAAGGGGGAGGAAGACACCCTTATTTATTACCGGGGGCCAGTACCCGGGGTCCGACGGCTTAACGTGCCCATCCGACGCACGGCGGATATTTAGTGGACCGAGCGTTCGTACCTGCCTGGGATCGAACCTGACGTCCTTTCCGTGGCAATCACGAACGTTGACCACTAGCCTATCCGCGGCTCTTGCACGTAATAATTCTCTTGATGAAACGTATATAGCGCGGGTTTCCTAGGAGTTTCGTACACACTTCCATTCAGCGTTTTGCTGCAGCTGGCGTCAGTTCGTGAGGGACAATGCGGCAGCTCCTTGCCGAGGTGCCGAACCACGGTGGTCTGTGATATGCACAGATCGCCTGATTATCTCTGAGTGCTGGTTGTCTGATTTGCCTCTACGGCATGGCGCACGGCCTCCGAATCCACGGTTCGCAGCCTACCTGACCCTGGCTGATCGTCGAAGTTTCTGTCACCTGAGCGAAATTTCTTGAACCATCTGGTTGTGGTGCTGTGCTCCACGGAACCTTCCCCTTCCGCGAGACAAATGTTTCGTGTTGCTTGAGCATCGTTATGAGCTAGTTCAAACTTGTAAGGCAAAAGTTCCCTAAGTAGCCAGTTGTGGCTGTTCATCTTTTAGGTGTCCCAACCACAGACAGAACGACGACATGCAATGCTGTTCACAGCAACGACTACCACTTTATATCCTTTTCGACTGACTGCATTGCCCAACTTGAACTAGTTTAAACACCTGACATACCCGCCACAGCACATGCGTTTATGCAAATATTGCAAAACTTTCGACTCACCTCTGTATTTGGGAGGCAGTAATTTATTGGAAAATTATATTATTCTTTCACGTGGGTGAAAACACTGAGGTATACACGCAGGAATTTGGCAAAGTGTGTCCAGAAATTATTGTCTTTGATATCAGTGTGCATGTATTAGCTGTGTGCAAAAGTTCTACCCGTTTTTCATGATACAAATTCCAAGTTAAAAATTTCAGTAGCAAGTGCAATAACAAATGGCACAAAGTATGCAGGTGATGGTTTAGTGGTTAGCGAGTCAGACTACTGATGGGGGTCCCCAGGTTCAAGCCTGGGCTGATCTTCCAGAGGTGGTGTGATTTTCTGACAATCGCTGAATATCCGCCGTGCATCGGTCGAGTACGTTAAATGGCGACCCGCGGGTTACACCCCCCTCCCGGTTCCGTTGGGAATCCATTCCTGCCCCCTATGATTCTCTCTAACCCCTCTATGAGCAACATCGTACTTTTACGGCGGCGCCATCTACCGTGCTCTCTCTCACTTGCAAACTGTTCTGTCAAAGTCGCTAGACTTGCTCTGCCGTATTCTGCGACGAGACATCAGGAAGCAAGGACTGTTGCGGCGTGGTTTGACGATAATTCCGTATCGTGTGTGGACTGGCCAGCACAGAGCCCTGATCTTAATCCCATAGAGCACCTATGGGATCAATTAGAGCGCCGTATAAGCAGTTTAGAACCAAGGCCTACTACTAAGCGACAGTTATCGGCAGCATTATGTACTGAATGGATGCTCATACCTATAGCTGTGTTCCAAAACCTTGTCGAAAGCACGTCTCGAAGGGTCAGTGCATGAATTAAGGCCAAAGGTGGACCGATACCGTACTAATGTATGTCAATAAATGCTATGTTGTGCTTCTCCTTCAGGTGTCTGGTGACTTTTGTCAATATAGGGTATATTATATCATCATCGGGATGCAAGGTCAGGTGATGCGTAACATCACAGCCTCTCCTTGACAAATGTCAACCCCGCCTTCTCGTGGTGCATCCTGTTCCCACTAAAGGGGCTCTGACGACCGCCCATAGCGGTATAACTATACCATCGGGATCAGAGGAAATTCTATCCCACACTCACCAACCCGCTTGGCCAGCGTGGTGAGTTATGGCCAAACCCCTCCAAAATGATTCCACAACTTAAATCTTGGCCCTCAGTCTCCGGCAGCTGGAATGTACCTGGCCAAGGCAGCGGCCAGTGCGACATGAAGGCAGAGGGTGCTAAGAATCCCCGGAGGACCGGACTAGGCTGCCATCTGATGCTGACCTTGGCTACTTACAATGGACGCTCCCTATCTTCTGATTCAAGGCTTCTTGAATTGGAAGAGGAACTACAAAGGATCAAGTGGGACATCGTGGGGCTAAGTGAGGTAAGGAGAAAAGGAGAAGATCTCATCGAACTGAAAAGTGGACATCTCTTCTACTATCGTGGGACAGATACTGGCAGAACTAGTGGTGTTGGATTTATAATAAACAAGAAACTGAAGGATAAAGTTGTAGAAGTTGAAAGTTCCTCTGACAGAGCTGCACGACTTGTTATCCAACTCTCGAAAAGATACCAGGCTCAGATTATTCAAACTTATGCACCCACCACAAGTCATCCTGAAGAAGAAATTAAAGAATTTTATGAGGAAATTTGTCATCTAAATAATAAAGGTAAGCAGCACTTGAAAATAATTATGGGAGATTTCAATGCAAAAATAGGGCAACGGCAACAGAATGAAACTTCAGTAGGTAAATTCGGTCATGGCAACAGAAACCAGCGTGGAAATACTCTCGTTGAGTTTGCAGAGGCAGAAGGGTTTTTCATCTTGAACTCCTTCTTCAAGAAAAAGCCACACAGGAAATGGACATGGAGACATCCAAATGGGACGACAAGTGAAATTGATTTTATTATGTGTAACAAAAAATTCGTCATAGAAGACTGCAGTGTGCTAAACAAGTTCAACACAGGTAGTGACCATAGATTGGTAAGATGTAAGATGCACCTCAACACTAAACTTGAACGTGGCAAGCTCATAAGACAAACAAAATCTATTGACATAACCAACCTTAAAAAACACCATAATACCTTCAAGTTAGAACTGAAGAACAGGTTCTCTGCTTTAGAAGGCCTAACATCGGAAGAAGTGGACATCTCTGAAGTTAACAGAAAAGTAACCAAAGCTCTTATGGAAACAGCAACAAAATTAGCTGGGTCTAAGAACAAGTTGCATGTGAACAAATTATCAGGAAAAACCAAAATGTTGATGCAAAAAAGAAGAGAGATGAGGACAACTAAAGAAGATGTGACTTCCAAAGTGGAATATATAGAGCTATGCAAGACAGTAAGAAAAAGTATCACTGAAGACGTAAGGAAATTCAACTGTGAACTAGTGAGGAAAGCAATTGAAAACAACCAAAGCCTAAAGATAGCAAAGGGACATCTCAGTAAGGGAAGAAAACAGATTATGGCACTGAGAAAAGAAGATGGTTCTGTAACAAGAAATAGAGGCGAAATTTTGACAAGAGTGAAAGATTTCTACTCCAAATTATATGAAAGGGATGATATATGCACTCCAGACATCATGAAAGATACCAGTACCAGAGTTCCTCCAGTCCTTCCAGCAGAAGTTGCACATGCAATCAAGAACATGAAGCGAGGAAAAGCTCCAGGAGAAGATGAAATTACTGTAGACATCATAAAAGAAGCAAGTGGAGAAATCGAAACAGTACTCGCCCAAATTTTCACTCGATGCCTTAATGAAGGAAAGATTCCTGAGGATTGGAACACCGCTACAATGATCCTGCTACATAAGAAAGGTGACATTGAGGATCTCGGAAACTACAGACCTATCAGCCTCCTATCAGTAGTTTATAAAATCTTCACTAAAGTTCTTTCACACCGCTTGAAGGTAGCACTAGACATGGCTCAACCGAGAGAACAAGCTGGATTCAGGAGTGGCTACAGCACAATAGATCATATCCACGTGCTGAGAGAACTAATTGAAAGAGCGAGGGAATATGAACTTCCATTGTGCATGGCTTTTATCGATTATGAAAAAGCCTTTGATTCGGTGAAACCATCAGCAGTTACAATGGCTCTGAAAACCTGCGGTATTGAAGATGCATACATTAATATTATTAATAACATCTATGAAAATGCAAGTGCAAAGATTAGGCTGTTTGAAAATACAACACACGTAAAAATTGGAAAGGGAGTGAGACAAGGTGACACCATATCTCCGAAGCTCTTTAATGCCACATTGGAGGGTGTTTTTCAGTCGCTGAGCTGGAAAAACAAGGGGATAAAGATTAATGGAGATTATCTAACCCACCTTCGTTTTGCTGATGACGTAGTCATTTTTGCAACTACCCCATCAGAGCTGCAGAGTATGATCCAGGAACTTGCTGACAAGAGTAAAGAAGTGGGATTAAAAATGAACTTTCAGAAGACAAAAGTGATGTTCAATGCTTTTACAAGAAATGAAGATTTATCGATTGATGGAGAAAAGCTGGAGATAACAGACACGTACGTTTATCTTGGACAGCAGATATCAAGTGAGGGTCACATTGATGAAGAAATTAATCGGCGTACAAAACTTGCCTGGAGAGCTTTTGGAAGAAACAGCATAATTTTCAAGAGCAATATGCCATTATGTCTTAAAAGAAAAGTGTTTGATCAATGCATCCTTCCAGTGCTTACGTATGGTGCAGAGACGTGGACCTTAGCTAAAAGAGACATACAAAGGCTGCAGACAACTCAAAGCCGCATGGAGAGGTGCATGCTTGGTGTAACCAGGAGAGATAAGAAGAGGAACTCGTGGATCCGAAAAATGACAAGAGTGGAAGACATCATGATCAGAGTTAAATCCCTGAAATGGCAATGGGCTGGACATACTGCCAGAAGAACAGACCATCGATGGACAGCCGAAATTTTAGATTGGATTCCAAGGGACAGGAAAAGACCCAGAAGAAGACCACATGGAAGATGGGTGGATGAAATTCGAAAGTATGCGGGAGTGACATGGAGGAGACTGGCACAAGACAGACCGTTGTGGAGGAAACTTGGGGAGACCTTCGTCCAGCAGTGGATTGATAATGGTTGACAATGATGATGATGATATATATATATATATAACTAAACTTTGAACGTTATATTACTTTAGACAGAAAAGAAATCTTAGCTGTACATCAGTAACAGCAGAAGCCAGCGAGTAAAAGTAAATAATGTTTTTTGGGGTTTTTTTTTTCAAAAACGCTCTAACATTCTCTTCCGTTGCATTGGTAAATTAACATTATATGTTTTCACGAGTGCTAATTCGTCTTTATTTGGAAAGGAAATCACAGTAATAAATAAAAATAATAAAATATGAACAACTTCACAGCAACACGCTAACCGACTAATGGCGTTCATGACTTCAGAGCAGGGAAGCTGAGACCCGTTTGGTCGCATGACTAAATCGTTTCAGGGCCTCTTCTTTCCAGTGGGCTATGCTCTAATAGCTACACGTTTGTAACGTCATCCTCATCCTGTTCCAAATCTGAAAGCATATGTATTTATATGTATATATAAAAAGTAACTATGAAATGCTGCATATTTCTTTGTTGTACGTCTGCTAGTTTGTTCCGTACGTCCGTCTGTCTTATGTTTTCGACGAATGTCTCGGAAGCAGTTTGAGATGAAGACTTAAAAAAATTTATCGATAGCCTTTAGAGACCTAACGTAACTCTCAGCCTATGAAAGCACTTTGACCGTTGGTCCGACTGTCTATCTGTGCTCTTTGGTTTATACTTGAGGAACCATTTCAGGTGGAGCATGTCATGTACATTAAGAAGCGTAATAATAAAGTGAGCGTTTTTCACGATATAGAATCAGATCTCTTCGGGGCTTTTTTTTTTTTTCATTTTGTTCAACACTTCATAACACACACCTTCAACATTATAGTTAATTGGAAGGAAGGCACCACTGGAAGCACCACTTCCATTAAGAACTGGTCAACTTTTCAGCTAAAATCAATTTATTGCATTTTTTAAATCTTAATTTTTAGTAACGTGACTTTAGAGAAAATATGGAGTTACCTTACTGGTAATTATTCTAATCATTGGCGTAAATCAGGGGTGTGGTTTTTTTTATTTTATTTTCTTTTTGTCAGGAAATGATACCACTCTTTTATTTATGACATAAAAACTTGAATTTATGTCCGTATAAATGTGTTTAAAAGTACTTCCTACACTTTTCTAATTGAACTGATTTTCGTAGCATCACCACATGAATATTACATATTAACATAGCCGTTAGCGGGAAAGACTTGTATACAGTATGTTAGGCTATCATATTTTTGAGAAATTTTAGCCCGCGCGAAATTTCTAGAAATGTCATAATCTAATAAATAGAACTATTTCCACGCTTTATCATTACCATAATAAAACACTTCCGCAGGATGTCTGCCATATCGACCGTGTGTGTGTTGCGTCCGAGAAAGATCTTACATACTATATTATGAGATTTTAATGTCTTTTCCGTTAATGGTCTGAAGCACTTATTTTTAGCACTTTATGAGAAAATCAAGCGCCTTGACGCTCTTGTTGCTATGACGTAAACGACATTCATGATGTCAGACTTTTAACTCTTTCTTTAACATACCCAACCGTGTTGTGTGAACTTCTCTTAAGATGTTAAAAAGAGTGCTCTCCAATCCTTTGAAGTAACTACGAAATGCCATTATCGACTTAATGGCACTGTTTCTCGTTAAGACGAGTGCATGCGAGGGGGAAAACAACCAAAAAATCTTTTCCGACATTTTTTTATTCAACGAATTATATAGTTATGAATATTTCAAAATATGCAAGTAAAAAGGTGACTCGTGTGTGCGTGTGTGTGTGTGTATGACTTCTTCCAGGAGGCAGCATCATATGCTTCTGAAAGAGTACGAAAAAGCTTTTGGTCTAACGACAGTTCTTTATTTGTACACAAAAACATTATGATAAAAAGAAAAAAGTACCCTGTGTTTTAAAAGAACTAAATTTAAATCTCCATTAGGACCATATTGCTTGTTATTAGTGATATCTCCGCTCACGAGTATTCCATCACAGGCTCTGTTGTCCCTGTTATAGCCAAACAAATGTCGCGTTGTTTATATCTGTGAAAATTGCTTTCAGTTTTTGTTGTCCCAAAAGATAACACCAAATAAAACCCTTAGCAGACGCCAAGGGCGTTCATACGAGCCCCCGCCGTTGGTATAGCCAAATTTTTTGATAAATTTAAAACACTAAACTATACGAAACCTTTTTTTAAAGCATTTAAAAAAATAATAAGATATTAATGATTGATTGTATCAATTATTTTTCTTGTATTTTAGTATTTTGTGCATTTACAAAAATGTTTGACAGCCTTGAAGAAGGTAAGGATTTTTCTTAGCCCCCCCCCCCCCTAAAAGTACTCATATGGGCGCCACTGTGGCAGACGCCCCTGCTACGCTCATCTTGCACAATGGAAGATAGTCCCCAGATGGTGATCAGCATGACATTTTCGGGCCAGGATAAAATCCATAATTTTTGTTGTTCGTCTGGCGCGAACTGAACGGCAAGTGCAAAGTTGCCACTTGCTTTTAAAATAATCAATTACGCATTAAAAATGCATATTTACTTTTTACCTTATGAAATATTTGTATGAGTACATGTAAAAATTTGGAAATGATATCTGATTTATTTGGGCTATAGAACAAGTTCTAATAGAAACGCAAAATTTAAATTTGAAGTTTACTTCAAAGACGTAAACCGTTATAATTTTTCGTTTAAAAGTTGTAGACAAGATAGTATTTGCATAATTAAACCAATCCCTACCGAGTTGAAAATCTTTCTAAAAAGTCTCCTTTTCCGAGACTTGTAGCATGAAACGTTTTGGTGCTTTAAAGGAAAGCAAAGCTGACGATCAGAGCCATGACCGAAACGAAACACCCTTTTTTTTTTTCTTGATTGGAAGTTGTTGTTTTTCGTAATGATTTATTGGGCCTAGTGGTACAAAAACATACAGGCAGATATAAACAGGGGACAGAAATTACACAGCAACAATTACAAATCATACATTTTTGTCAGCATGCCAAATGATCAATTTACACAGATATAGACAGTGTTGTTCAAGTAACACATTGTGAACAAGTATATATCAAACATAGAATTTACAGTATGCTAAATGTACACAGATAAGCAGTGTTGGACAAGTAACATATTGAGAACCACTGCCGAAAGACTAACACAAACATCCATGCCTCCGCGGGATTCGAACCCGGACTCAAGTAGAGCGAATGATCATCATGCGCAGCGTCTTAAACCACTGCGCCACCGGGGAGGCAAACAGAACATCGAATTCCATCAATGAACGAACTACGTAGTTTAAGGATAATTATACTAGTGATCCGAAATTTCTTGGCGTAGAATAGAAATAAAAGTTTCCAAGCTTTCGCACATCAACCAGATGGCTTTCTCAAGGAAAGTATACAGTCAACTTCCTTGAGAAAGCCATCTGGTTACCTAGAGAAAGACATCTGGTTGATGTGCGAAAGCTTGGAAACTTTTATTTCTATTTTACGCCAAGAAATTTCGGATCAATAGTATAGTTATACTTCTTAAGATATAGTTGGTGTATTGTTCCTTGCTATTAAGTAGTTTAAGGAATTATGAAGTTTCAGGGTGTCTTAGCTTCGAAAGAATCGTAACAAAAAGATAACTTAACGGCAAGTCCTAACGGCAGGTGTTTATTCCAGGTATTCAACATTGTACCCCATCAAGAAGTATCCAGTGATGCAATTCAAAGAGAACAAGTTAGTAAAATCATGCATAATACGCTTTCCAACATACCAGAAATCATTACTCAAGTTATGAGGATAATGGCTGTGGAATAAATCTCGGTCCTGTGCCCTGACCTTTGATCCCATTTCGATGATATTTAACAGAACCGGTCAGTATACCTCCGAAATAACATGATAAAGTTTTGTCGCAATCGAAGCATTTTTACATAAGTTATGATGCATAAGGGCCATGGAATAGATCCCGCTCCTGTGTCTTAACCTTTGACCCCGTTTCGTCTATTGCCAATAGGATTCGTCCTCAGGCAGGCCCCTACAACATACTAATATTTCATCCTAATCGAAGCATTTGTACGTAAGTCATGAAGCATAATGGCGATGGAAGTGATTCTGCTCCTATGTCCTGACCTTTGACCTCATTTCGCCCATTTTAATAGGGTTTGTTTCCAGGTAGTCCCCTACCACATACTAAAATTTCTTCGAAATCGAACCTTTTTTACATTAGTTATGACGCATAAAAGCAGTGGAATGGATCCCGCCCCTATGTCCTGACCTTTGACCCCGTTTCGTTCACTTTCAATAGGGTTCCTTCCCAGGTGTTCCCCTACCACATACTAAAATTTAATGGAAATCGAGCGATTGTTACGCCAGTTATCGTGCGGACGGACATACGCACAGAACGCGTGACGTAATGAGACAGATGGCGTGACCGCGCGCCAACATTCTCAAACGCGAGATTGTGACGTCATAAGATTTCTAAGCATGGGTAACATTAATGGAACGACGCCATGACACTAAAAACGTTATAATTCGGGGTGGTTATTTAATCCACTAAACAATTTTCCTAAAGTCGAGATCAAGCTAAATCGATTTCTAGTACCAGAAAACGGTAGTTTAACGACTTTCATCAAAATCCTTAGAGCCGTTTTCAAAATAAAATTTACATACATACAAGAAGTGCTCCTTTAATAGTATGGGATAAGGGCGATGGAATGGATCCCGATCCTATGTACTGACCTTTGACCTCATTTCGTCCATTTTCAATAGGGTTCGTCCCCAGGTGGTCCCCTACGACATACTACAATTTCATCGAAATCGAACCATATTTACGCAAATTATGACGCATAAGAACAATGAAATGCATCCCGCTCCTATGTCCTGATCTTTAACCCCACTTCACCCATTTTGAATAGGGTTCTTTCCCAAGTGGTCCCCTACCACATATAAAAATTTCATCGACATCGAACCATATTTACGCAAGTTATGACGCATAAGGGCAATGGAACGGATCCCACTCCTATGTCGTGACCTTTGACCCTATTTCGTCCATATTCAATAGGATTTGTCCCCAGGTGGTCCCCTACCACATACTAAAATTTCATCGAAATCGAACTATTTTTACGCGAGTTATCGTGCCCACAAACAGACGGACAGACGGGCGGACAAAGCTGGAGCATATACGCTTCTTCAACCTACGGTTGGAAAGCGTAAAAAAGTGTCTTAGCGGTTAATGGGTTAGGTGAAAGAATCCCAGAAAGAAGGCCAAATTTTCAAAATTAATTTAAAATTTGATTTGTTGTTTTCATCAGTTAGCATTTTATTAAAGTTTTATTACTAAGTATTTTATCAACTACTCCCTCGATTTTTTTTAAATTACTGAATTGCAGCAATTTTAAATAAAAGATAAAAGTCATGTGAGAGTCAGATGCTATAAATATTAAGTTTCCCTTTAAACACTGCTCTCCCATTCTGTACGATTCCAAATATTCTGTGTAAATAATATAAATCAATCACACTCAATAAATACATGATTTTTTTCTTTTGAAGCTAAGCATCTTTTCCTAAAAGTAAATTCCAAATAAAAATACTTCGATGCACGAAAATGGGTAACGGAAGTAGTTAAAACCATTGTTGAAATCTGATTTTTGAATGTTGTCCCGTGAAGTAAGGCAATATTAGTTAATTTCATTGTTACTCAACAATATACTGTACTAAACTGTCACCGAACATTGTTCTCACGTTTTACATAAACGTTACAATACCACAGATCTGAGGCAGATAATGAGGACAAATTTGAGTTGCGAACAAAGGAGCAGTAAGAAGTGAGAAAAGTAAGAAGTGAGTAATCTGCGTAAATTACGAGAATCTCATACTAAATGTGATAAAGCCATTAAGAAATTAATTTTTGATGTTGTGAAAACGATACGTCGTAGCGAAATTTGGTTTCCTCTTGACCCCACCCCCTCCACCACTAAGGAGGGCTTACCTGCTGTTGACGAGAGCTTTAAAATGATGTATAAGCATTCTGGGTATTTAAACTTAGGTAGCAACACCCTCTTAGGGGGACACAATGGCATCAGCTGTTTCTGAGTGAATATCCTATCTTCGTCTACATAGGGCTATGAGACAGGATCTTCTTCGCCTCCTTCGTTTTCTTTCCTTTAGTGTGTGTAAATGCGCCCCAAGTCTTTTAAATGGAAAAAAAAAGAAAAGCACTGTGTTCCCTCAAAACAAATCCTCTACTTTCTCCACTGTATTGTACTGATACTTACGCTTCTAAAAGGTCGATTTAAAGAATTCTTTACCAGAATGCGTTAAATAAAGGAACCTGGAATATTCTTGTAGTACTGGTTTTTATCAGAGTTCTTTAAAATATGGGAGCCTAAATCATTCTTGAAATATTAGATTTTTATCAGAGTACATTAAATAAAGGAACCTGGAGTATTCTTTTAATACTGGATTTTAATCAGAGTTCTTTAAAATATGGTAGCCTAAATCATGCTTGAAATACTGGATTTTTTTTATCAGAGTGCATTAAATAAAGGAACCTGGAATATTCTTGTAATACTGGATTTTAATCAGAGTTCTTTAAAATATGGGAGCCTAAATCATTCTTGAAATATTGGGTTTTTATCAGAGTGCATTAAATAAAGGAACCTGGAGTATTCATTTAATACTGGATTTTAATCAGAGTTCTTTAAAACATGGGAGCCTAAATCATGCTTGAAATACTGGATTTTTATCAGAGTGCATTAAATAAAGGAACCTGGAATATTCTTTTAATACTGTATTTTAATCAGAGTTCTTTAAAGTATGGGAGCCTAAATCATACTTGAAATATTGCATTTTTATCAGAGTGCATTAAATAAAGGAACCTGGAGTATTAATTTAATACTGGATTTTAATCAGAGTTCTTTAAAACATGGGAGCCTAAATCATGTTTGAAATACTGGATTTTTATCAGAGTGCATTAAATAAAGGAACCTGGAATATTCTTTTAATACTGTATTTTAATCAGAGTTCTTTAAAGTATGGGAGCCTAAATCATACTTGAAATATTGCATTTTTATCAGAGTTCATTAAATAAAGGAACCTGGAGTATTTTTTTAATACTGGATTTTAATCAGAGTTCTTTAAAACATGGGAGCCTAAATCATGTTTGAAATATTGGATTTTTATCAGAGTGCATTAAATAAAGGAACCTGGATTAATCATTTAATACTGGATTTTAATCAGAGTTCTTTAAAACATGGGAGCCTAAATGAGCTAGCAGGAGATAGTATTGAATTTTTATCAGAGTGCATTAAATAAAGAAATCTGGAATATTTTTGAAATACTGCTATGTTTCAAAACAAGGAAATCTGGAATATGATTGAAATTTTTGTTCATGATATTCCAGATAAAAATTCCCAGCCTTGTTTCGCCGCTTACTTTTTGAAATAAAAAAAAATTACGAAATACTTCAACTTCTTTCGCCCGGTGGGGGGACTTTTCGCAAACATCGAGGGCTGAGCAAATGTTAAATCGAAATTATTTCCCGAGGCCATGAAAGTTTTTGTGATGACAGATCTGAGTTGCAAACAACGGAGCAGTAAGAAGTGGAAAGCGAGGAAGTAAGTTTCACATCTTCTTCGGAGAAACCCGCAATCTGAGTTTGAAGATGACAGCAGAGATGTTCTCTCACATGACAGTTAGGACAGCGAAAGAGAGACCAAAGAGAAATTTATGTGGCCCAAAATAAAGAAAGCGTTTAAAAGTGCAGGAGAGAGAGAGAGAGAGAGAGAGAGAGAGAGAGAGAGAGAGAGAGAGAGAGAGAGGCAAGAATGAAGAAGCTCGGGTTGGGAGAGCTGGCACGTACATCTCAAAATACTGAAGTTAAGGCAGCAACAGGGAGATGAAAGAGGGGGTGAAAAGAAAAGAAATGGATAGGGAGTGACGAGAATCGTATAGGAACTAAGATGAAAAAAAAATTGGAATTTCGTTATGATCAAATAACATTTCATGAAGTTTGACGTTTCTAAGATTAGTTTCCATTAATTTCTCTAAAAACAAAGCAACCACAGTGAAACTTCGGTAATACGTTTTTCTAAAGAATGGCCTTCAAAAACGTATAAACGAAATTTTAAAATGTTAAATACTATTGTAAAATTTATGCTTTAAAGGAGTACAAAATGAACCTTAATGATAATTTATTTCAAATCGAATTGCCGGCAAAATAAATAAAAGAAATGTTACAAATTTCATCGTATTGAAAAAAATCATAAAACCTTTGAAAATCATCGTTACCGCTGGCGCAATGGTCTAAGCGCTGGCGCAATGGTCTAAGCGCTGGCTTATGATCATTCGTCCGTGGAAGGGTCCGGGTTTGAATCCTGGTGAGCCATGGATGTTGTGTTTGTCTTACAGCACTAACTCTCTCCCTTCCCTGGAATCAGTGGCCTTAAATTAGGGACGGGCGACTGCTTATAGCCCATTGAGTTGCTCACGGTGGTCGTTAACCTTTCAATAAAAAAAAAAAATCATCGTGTTGAAAAAAATTTATAATATTATAAAAAAAAATTTTATTTCAGCATATTGAAGAAATCATAAAGCCTTTGAAAATCAAACTTCTTTTTTGACGACTGTATCTGTCCATAAAAATCCTGATTCTAGATTAAGTGAAACCCTCACAACTAAGAATCTAAGACCAGTGCTTCAATACGGAACTCATAATTAAAAACTTTTTTTCTTTAATGCGGATTCTGAATGCATCATTTGAAACCAGAATGTTGAATATTGATGATATATACATTATATTAATGATATATACATTGAGGATTCTATTCTACAGAAAAACTGGTTTCACATTTCATGACTCTAACACATATGCACTCTTTAAAAACTGGTTTTACTAAGCCACGAAATAGTGGAGCTACAAAGTTACGCCCAAGAAATTTATCCATTTTTTAATAACGCAGGTGTGTGTGAGTCATAAATTGCGAAACCAGTTTTTTCATCCAAACCGAAAGTAAAAAAACGTACCCTTTTCTGGTGGGATCAAAGTTCAACTTTGGCTGCACCAAGAAGGAAGGAACACAACAATGCTGTCTCAAACTTGTACAATATCGGATTACATATAAAAGAATAAAAAAACCGTGTATTTCTGATAATCTGAAATTCAAATTTTAACGTATAATCGCAAAAAACGTACAAATTAATTACGTATAACCGAGTTAGAAAAGCGATAGAAACTACAGTAAAATATCGGGAATAACGCAGAATTCCGTACAAAAGTAAACTTCGCAGTTTATTTTTTATTTGTTAAGTACTAGAAGTAACATTTTTTTCTAAATTTTAGGTACATTCTATTGCTAACATGATACCAAATAATTATGAGGATTAGGATATGAACACTTATTTGTACACGAACTCCAATCTTCTTTCCTTTTGTGTGAACTTGAGTGTTATGTTTTCATAAAAATATTTCTTCTGAGTACTTTTTCATATTTTAAAATAATGTTTTTCTCTATTAACAAACGAGCCAAGTTGCTCGAATGTGCATGTCCTTGGGTGGCTCTGATAAATCTTGATTCTTTTTAATACGGAAAAACTTCTTTCAGCAGTTGCAGTTGTTGATGAACAGTTTAATATTAGATCTGCTAATTTGTACACCTCAATAAACGCTATGACCAATTATTCAACTTTATGTAACAAGTAATGTCTCTTACTGATTTGTTTTGTATTCATCAAGGGAATTAAACAGCTTCAGTTCATTTTTTAATGGAGCTGTATCAAAATTTAAAGCATAGAGTTCTTTAAGCTCTGATAGTAGATGTTCAGGAAGCTTTCACAAAATTTATCAAAACAGTTCGAGTCCAACAAAGCCACAAATTTAATATATAATATCACTGATTTTAATTCATTGACACTTCACACAAACTGAAACAACTCTCGCGAAACACGCGCTGGAAGCATGGAGGAACTGAGGTAATCCGAAGTCTTCGTTTTTTCGGAGCGAACCCTTGGCCAAAGCAATGAATACTCACGAGCTCCGTAGCTCATTCAGGTTGTCATGGAAACGCTAGCAGTAGATAGTATTGAAGCTCTTGGCATCAGTCTCTCGAAGACCTACTTACGTTACGTTGATGCCGTTGATCATCGCTCGCCAGACTGATTCTCATAATCGAAAGAAGCGAATCCGCTCGTGTTTTTTTCGCACCGAAAGCATTGACAAATCTTAATACCGTTGATAATAATTGACTTTTATTTGTGTATATTTAATTAACTTTTATTTGTGCATTCTCTGGGCTTCGCAACTAGCCTAGCTAGCCTCGAATATACGCCACTGACGTTGAGTGTTCTTTTATTTGGAAACAAGATGAAGAGGTTTATATATTTACCAACTCGAGTGCAACTATAGAGCTGGCCATGGGAAAACCATTAATTTTGTAGATTGAGTCCACCAATTTTTAACGACTGAACCTGTGCCATGTTGATACTCATGGCAAAACTGAGAACAACAGGAAAGTGTAGGCATTTAAATTTAAATGGAAGGTCAGATGGGACGATTGGAATGCGTGGAATAAAATCATGGTGTCCTGCAGCATGACCAGTCCTGATAGTAAATTCCCGTTTTCCTCTCATTTCATTTCATGTATTCAATATAATTTCTTTCTTTCTTTTTTTTTTTTTTTTGATTGAAGGTTTAACGACCACCGTGAGTAACTCAATGGGCTATAAGCAGTCGCCCGTCCCTAATTTAGGGCCACTGGTTCCAGGGAAGGGAGAGAGCCAGCGCCATAAGACAAACACAACACCCATGCCTCACTGGGATTCGAAGCCGGACCCAAATCGGACGAATGGTCATAAGCCACCGCTCAGACCACTGCGTCACCGGGGCGGCGTTACATTTCATTGAGATATATTTCCTTTAAAAAATCGCGGAACTGTTGCTTTTTAAATAGTTACCGTTGTATAAAAAATTTGGGGAGACCTTCATCCAGCAGTAGATTGATAATGGTTGGCAATGATTTCCTTTCAACCGAATTACCATGTGTATGGACTGTTTTTTAGGCCTGGATTCCAGGTAAACTGTATCTAATTTGCATCACGAGAATGGGCAAAAAGAATCGTAGGTCAGGCTGCACCCTCCTGGCTACGAGCCTGCGCATCAGTGGCGTGCTCAGTAGGGGTGGCCCAGGGGCCCGGGCTGTCCCCAAATAAGTATCACTTGGTCCTTCGTTCTTTTTTATTAGTTGCTTATTTCTATATATACTTGCATATGTTTTAAAATATATATTTTACGAATAATCGAAAAAGCATTTAATAGGGCAAAGATACTTTTATCGCTTCCCAAGATTTCAGATGTTTTCTCCGGTGAATGTGTATTTACATCTTCAATATTTTGGGTCACCCCCGTATAGTAAACCCTGTGTGCGCCATTGGTGGGCATTGTTCACTTGAATTTCTATCTTATTTAGAATTTGTCAGTTATAGTATGTAGTTTGCTTGGGCCTTGAAGAAGCCTCCCATGTGCAAAGGTTAAAAAGATGCATCCTTACCTCTGCGACAAAGATGAAAATTGCCGCGCCGGTGGCGCAGATGGTCTGCGCACTGGCTTATGACCATTCGTCCGAGAAGGGCACCGGTTTGAATCCCGGTCGGGCATGGATGTTGTGTTTGTCTTACGGCACTAGCTTACTTCCTTCCCTGGAACCAGTGACTCTAAATTAAGGACGGGCGACTGCTTATAGCCCATTGAGTTGCTCACGGTGGTCGTTAAAATCTTCACTCAAAACAAAAAAGATGAAAATTCTGTGATATATGTACTTACAATTCTTGCTGCACATGTAATTTAGTATTGCAATAGGTTGTAATTGAGAATGATCTCATGTCTCTCATATTTTTAATAAAAAATACAGTCTGCTTTATAAAGTTCTGTTCGTTTGCTAAAAGAAGTCAGTTATATGTACCCTAAGTTTTAAAATCCATGGCATATTCACATTGTTCTTTTTAGGGATATAAAAAAGTTTCATCAGTAGGTTTTACTTTGATTTAGTGTTGTAATTATTCGACAACGTTGTTCCATAAACCTTCGGAACTCTCGAAAAAAATGTTGCCTCCACGGTATCCGCATTTTGTTCCGGCTTGCACGCACACGCACTTTTATAGCTCTACCGTTTACCAGGCTGGCAGAGCAGGGGTGGGGAACGAGGGATGAATCATGCTATCGATGTCACAATTGTTGTGTTTAACGGTCGAGGAAAGTAATAATAATGATGATAATAATTAAAAAAAATAGCCTAGAGGTCAGTTTTTAAAATTAGAATAGATAATTTTTGGAGCAGTAAAAATACGTCCCGGTATTTTTTTAAGAAGTAATTTTCGTTTTTGTTGCATGAAATACGCCTGTCCAGGCGTTAACGCGATCTCTTCTCAATAGTTATACTAGCCCAATGACACAGTCCGTTGCCCTGTTGAAAGATGGCAATGTGGTCCAGGCAAACTTCCCACATATGTGGATGGAGACCAGCCTGTTGAACCCCAACCATGCATCCTGGGGAAAGATGGCAATGTGGTCAAGGCAAACTTCCCACATATGTGGATGGAGACCAGCCTGTTGAACCCCAACCATGCATCCTGGGGAAAGATGGCAATGTGGTCAAGGCAAACTTCCCACATATGTGGATGGAGACCAGCCTGTTGAACCCCAACCATGCATCCTGGGGAAAGATGGCAATGTGGTCAAGGCAAACTTCCCGCATATGTGGATGGAGACCAGGCTGTTGAACCCCAACTGTGCATCCTGGGGAAAGATGGCAATGTGGTCCAGGCAGTGGCGGCTCGTGGTTGAAAAAATAGGTGAAGTGGTACAAGAGCAGTATGAAAAGATATCTACTGTCTGCAATGAAAATCCCTTAATGAGGACTTACCTATTTTTTGTATATTAAATCAATTTTTCTTCCTTTTAAAGCTGCAGATTTGTCGATTATGTCGTCATAAGATGGTTAGATGGTTGTTTCTTCGTGAGCATCAATAAAATGTCTTCCTGAATAGAAATATTTGCCAGAGAAGCAAGTCTATCTTGGGAACTAGTGTTTCTTGAGCAAGTTTGTATTCTTTTAAGAAAACTTCTTTCCACTGGTACACTTGTAGATGGAATTGTTAAAATGAGGAAAACCAATTTATAATCTTCTGTAAAAATGTCTTTGTCTCCGTGAAACACTCTAAGGAGTTCTTGAGTCAATATATTCCTTAATTTTTCATCGGCATATACAAGACTCAGTTCATTTTTAAGGCGCTGGTGTTTAGTAAATATGTTTCCGTAAAAATGTAGATTTTCAAGAGCGCGAGAGGGAAAGCATGCATTAAATTATTCGAATTTGGTTGTGTCAGCAAGTCAGGCAAATTGAAGTTTCTTACAGTCTTGAAATCTTATATCCATTTCCATTAGAATGTGGTCCAAAATTTTATAATACAATTGTTTATAATTTTTAAAAATTGTTTCCTGTGTAAGAGCAGCATATTCCCGTGCTTATTTCTGTGATTTTGCTAGCTTTTCCAAACTGTGTTTCAAATACCTCATCGTTCCTTTTATGGCACAAAATTTCACGAGTTTTTTTTTTTTAATTTGAGTTACACAGTAGTTTATGTTTAGTTATTTTTTCTTCAAAAGTTCGAATAATAGATCGGTGGAGCCAAAAATGTAAATTCGAAATTGTCCATATCATTCAAAAACCCCTTGGCAAGATGAATTGATTTTTTTGTCTGATTGTTCGCTATTCGTCGGAAATCCGAACACTTTCTTCAATTTATCCTAATCTTCAACAACTACACTTACTAATTTCAAAGGGCCGCCCCGGTGGCGCAGTGGTCTAAGGCGCTGCCCTCTGATCATTCGTCCGTAAGGGGTCCTGGTTCGAATCCCGGTCAGGCATGGATGTTGTGTTTGTCTTACGGCACTGGCTCTCTCCCTTCCCTGGAACCAGTGACCCTAAATTAGGGACGGGCGACTGCTTATAGCCCATTGAGTTGCTCACGGTGGTCGTTAAACCTCCAATCAAAAAAAAAATTCAAAGGGGGGGGACTACCGAGTTTCTGTTATGGTTGGTCTGCGTCTTGCGGTTGTTGGTATAAGTGTATAAGACCGCTTCGCAGAATGGTGAACTAACGAAGCAATTCCACTTAGGCTTGAAAAAAGTATTCGACATTTAGAAAAACTCTGGTGTAATACAAGATTCAAACGATGAACTAAGCAATGAACAAAAACAGCTCGAGAAGCTTTATCTTGACTTTTTTTCTGTAGCCCATTTAAGTATCCAGACATTATACTTGCTCCATCGTAACATTGTCCTATTTATTTGTGTTGGTAATCAGACTGTTCCAAAATTTTGTCTAGCATTTTGTATAAAGCTCCTGACGTTCTATCTTCACTCACATCATGGAAACCCAAATATCACTCAACCAATACACCTTCCGAATCAACAATCAAAAATTATTTAATTTTTGACGTGATCGTTTATATATTCAGAAATACATTCAATTAATTCATTTTGAATAGTTTTTTATCCTTTCGTATTGATTTTCAATTTCTAAAGAACTTCTTCATATCAACAATGAAAGTAATTCAATGAAATTTCTACGATTTATCGAGCCCATGCTTTCGTCATGGCCATGGAATGCTAAAGAACTTCTTCATATCAACAATGAAAGTAATTCAATGAAATTTCTACGATTTATCGAGCCCATGCTTTCGTCATGGCCATGGAATGCTAGTTCTTGTTTGCTCAAATACAGTATAGACTAATACTGCATCAATCACTGTCTTCAGGAAAAGTCTATTTAAACGAACGTTTTCGTTAAAATGCGTTTTCAAAAGCTTAGCATTCTTCCTCGAGGCATCAGCAATGGTGTTTTGAATTTTTTCAAAATTCCTTAACATTAATCCGGGTTTCAGGTGTTTGCTAGAATCACGATGTTTGCATTTATGCACTTCTGTGTTAATTGTTTTTTTTTTTTAGGCCAAAAAAATTAACACAGAAGTGCTGCATATACATTTATATTCAGTAAATTAACAATTTTAAAAATTAATATTGTTAGATTTACAGCTCTTCATTTCGTTCTTGGCAACAATTGTCAGTGAATCCGTCGGTCGTCCTTGAAGCAAAATGTCTCTTTTGTCTTCATCTTTCCACAGTTTAAATGGTGTTTGCAATAAATTACAAACAATATCGTTCACAGGATGCATACTAAATCTATAACTGTCAGTTAAATTGTACACAAACCTAAAATATCAGTTAAAGCTTTCAACAAATAATCACAAAGCACGAAAGAACAAATTCCTGTCGGAAAATAATGCACCACAGCAGTACAAGGAAAAAGCCCTAGTAGATTGCAAGGTATCCTGGTAGTCCGCCCGCTCCACCGTGATCTCTGACGACTTGACGATCAAAAACTGAGAGATACATAGCTAAGGCGCCGAAGCTGAAACACTTCATTTGAGCGAACAGATTGGGGAGGGTTACGTCACGGTTAGCATGACAACTCGGCCGAAAACTGCAGACTTCCAAGCATTCTCATTTCGGCTCTTCACTTGCACTGTTTTGCGTATAAGGATTTGTTTTCCGTATTGAGCGCGCCATGTGAATTAATATTTATTTTAAATTTTGAGTATTTTGGAACTGAATAAAGGCAAAAAAGAATATATTATAAAAAAATACTGAATAAAACTTTATTTTGAGTAAAATAGGTGAAGAGGCACTTCCCGTACTTCACCTGAAAAGCCGCCACTGGATCCAGGCAAACTTCCCGCATATGTGGATGGAGACCAGCCTATTGAACCCCAACCGTGCATCCTGGGAATAGGGCTTCATGCTGTTTACACTAAATGCGAACATGGCCATCAGCATGGTGCAGCAGAAAACGGGCTCATAACTCCAGACGACCTGCTACCATCTGCGAGGATCCATTGTCGACGTTCCTTGGCCCATGCGAGGCGTTGTTTGCAATGACTGCGCGTCATCATACATACTTTCGTTGGTCTCCGACTATGGAACCCCGGTGAAGCTAGGTACGGCACATGATGCATGTGGAAGCAGGTCGAACTGCACAGCTGTTGTACTGGTGGGTGAACTGGTGACTGTTGCACGTCGTTGCTAAGATACCAGTTGTGACACCCGACGCTCATCTCTAGGATTAACTACGCGTGGCTGACTAATGTAAGCCCTTCTGCTGGATGTCTGTGAATGATTAATCCGGTCCTGGTACACCCTTGATACAGTAGTACGGGAGCAGCCAACAAGTGCGGCTATTCCGAAATACTGGCACCTGCCTTCCGGGTCCCAGCCATGTGGCTGCGGTCAAATTGGCTTAAGTCGCTACGTTTCCCCATTACTGGCAAACGTCTACTGATTACGTATAGATCAGATCATACGTAGAGTATTTTAGAAAGGAAGCGTCTGACCCGTGGTCTTAAAAAACCCTTAGAAATAGGAAATCAGGAGATTTGGGATAGAGTGCCCGATAGGAAAGTGACACTGAAGTGAAGTACAAAGTGGGAGGAATACGCCCTTATTTATTACCGGGGGCCAGTACCCGGGGTTCGACGGCTTAACGTTCCCATCCGACGCACGGCGGATATTTAGTGGTTCGAACGTTCTTACCTGCTTGGAATCGAACCCGAGGCTTTCTCCGTTACAGTCATGAACGTTGACCACAAGTCCACCGCGGCACATTACGTACAGAGATCAGATCATATGTAGAGGATTTTAGGAAGCGAGTGTCTAATCCCAGGTCTTAAATAACCCTTAGAAATAGGAATTTAGGAGATTTGGGTTAGAGTGCCGATAGGAAAGTGACATGGAAGCGAGGTAGAAAGGGGAGGAAGACGCCCTTATTTATTACCGGGGGCCAGTACCCGGGGTCCAACGGCTTAACCTGTTCATCCGACCCACGGCGGATATTTAGTGGTTCGAGCGTTCGTGCCTGCTGGGATCGAACCCGAGGTCTTCTCCGTGGCAGTCACGAAGTTAACCATTAGGCCACCCGCAGCCCATTACGTACAGAGGATAGGTGTCCACAATTTATAGTAGCCGCACGTGACGTTGATATCACGTGGTACTGCGTTACCGCTCCGAATGTGTAAAACGGGAGTGTTTCTAATGAAAAAATAACTCAGTGTATAAATAACCTTTTCGCCCATTTTTGTTAATTTTTTCAGAATGCCCCTCCCCTCCCCTCCCCTCCCTAGATGTAAGAAGCTTCTTGGTACGTCCAGCTTTCTTGGTGTTTAAAACAGATGTTAGCCACAATCCTAGCTGAATTTTCTTTGAAACATCATGATTTTCCACTTCCATGCATTTTGCACCAACAATGCAAATACATTTTCTCGAAAACGTTCGTCAGTGAACACAACTTCGCAAGAACTACCGTGATTTCGAAATTTATTTACGCAATGTATTCGTACCAACAGATGAATTGTCTTTGATGTCGCTACTTCCTTCAAACGCTACGGAGTAATTAATAAGCAAACTCTGCACGTTTCGTTTAATGTATATCGATTACACTTTGACATTACAGAAATTTTAGGCTGTATTATAATTTCTAATAGACTTATCTCTTGAAAGAGATTTCTGTTCTGGGCAAATTTCTTCCTTCTGATAATATTTGGGAGGGGGGGGACGACCAAACCTATAACGAAGTAAATTTCTCCGTCATTTCTGTCCACGCCAGGATTCGAACCCGGATCCCCTCATTCCGGAATAAGTCACTCTACCAATTTAGCTACGCGGACGTTTCTTCTGACTACTATCTGCCTTTATGTCGTGTGCGTCCTGCTGGCAGGTACGTCACATCCCCCCCCCCAAAGAGGGCCGGGGGCATGGCGCACGGTTCAGCCGTGACCATGAATCGTTGCAGGCAGCCATCCTCTGTAGAACGTGCACCTGAGAACTCCCAGTTATTTTTTTTTATTTTTTTTATTTTTTGAAGCACTGGAGAAGGGATTCTCTGATTTTTCCTATCTCGCGGTGTGAAAATAATATCACACCAATGCGAGATTTTGAACGGTCGGGTCATCCGGATAGTTCGGGCGCCATTATAACGAAGTAAATTTCTCCGTCATTTCTGTCCACGCCAGGATTCGAACGCGGATCCCCTCATTCCGGAATAAGTCACTCTACCAATTGAGCTACGCGGACGTTTCTTCTGACTACTATCTGCCTTTATGCCGTGTGCGTCCTGCTGGCAGGTACGTCACACAACGTAAGCAAATCAATGGGTTATAAGTAGTCATCAGTCACTAATTTGCGACTACTGGTTCCAGGGAAGGGAGAAAGCCATGGCCGTAAAGCAAACACAACATCCATGCCTCGCCGGGATTTGAACCCAGACCCATCTCGGACGAGGCCTTCCGAGAATAATCACATTTTCTTTCCTTCAAAATTCCCGTCGTTTAATGCATTCAAAAAACAAAGCGGCAGGTAGCAAAACGTTGACACGATTTTTTTGTTAAGATGCACACAGTAACATAAAATACCGCATTTCGCTTATAGAGAGCAATGACATACTCATTTTATGTCGTGGAAACTGCAAAATATTTAACTTCAATTTCTTTTATTGGAGGTTTAACGACCATCGTGAGCAACTCAATGGGCTATAAGCAGTCGCCCGTCCCTAATTTAGGGTCACTTGTTCCAGGGAAGGGAGAGAGTCAGCACCGTAAGACAACCACAACACCCATGCCTCACCGCGGGATTCGAACCCGGACCCCTTTCGGACGAATGATCAGAAGCCATCGCTTAGCCCACTGCGCCACCGGGGCAGCAATTTCGATTACACTCGTGTTATAGAGATTTAAAAGCAATTAAGCTGTCACAGTTCCTTAACTGTCTGATTACATCTATCTTTTTAGCAAAATTCATCTACTATATATGCACATATAACGAGGTTAGGAAAACTTTTGTTTTACTTTTTCACTGAATTTTGAAACATGATTCATAGAATAAATCTTTTTTTCATACATATCCTAAGATTTAAGTACCAGAACGTTCAGTATATACGGATAGCATACGTAATTCATAGTATGAATGAGTTTATTCATATTAATACCTGGAGTCAAAAAAACAAACAAAAAAAACTATTGTTTAGATTACCATCATGTTTAAAACAAAAATCTCTCAACTAAAAGATACAAGATCACAACTTTCCGATTCCACTCCTGTAATCTGAAAGGTGACGGGCGGTATTTCTATGGAGTTTACTGTACTCCTGTGCATTTCGCGGAAACCACATATGAGTATCTCTAGCACAGAGATGTGCACATTATTAATTCTGGATGACGTGTAGCAGAACTTTGGCTAGATGCTAAAATAAATAAATTTATAAATATACGTAGAGAAAATGATAAAGCTCATAAAACTTGCATTGAGTGCCTACTTTTTCTAAAAAAAGCACAGCAATTCCCAACGACGCCTACGAGTTGCTGAAAACTCCTCCGCTTTTTGAATTATTAAATTCTGAAAGATATTATGTCGAATAACAATTTTTCCCTTGAAATGCGTTACAATATGGTAGACATTTCAAAAATATACAGCATAAAATTATTCAATTTGTGAGTACGTTTATTACAGGGGCAAAATCAGATAATTAACTCTGTTACCGCATTTTAGCAAAACAATTTTCCAGTACACAAAATGTGGGTTATATGTACAAAGGAACTTACACCGATGATCCATTACATTATGACCATCCCCAGCCTAGAGAAATGAGCGCCCCTGTAGACCGATCGGTGGCATATGTGAAGTTCACAGAACAATATACACTGCCTGACAGAGAAAATATCACACCATGAAGGAATGCTAGAAAACAGACCAAACTAGACACACGGATAGACAAGAAGGTCCTGAACAAATGATTTAATTATCACATACAGACTAGGCTTCAGTGGCCGACTATACAGGATGATCAATAAGGAGTGTGGCCCCCATTTTGGGCGACACAGCGTTGAATACGACGTGGCATTGAGGCAATGAGAGTCCGAATGGAGTTTTGGGGTATCGTGAACCATGTGGTGTTGATCCGAGTCCACAGCTCATCTTCATTTTGCGGGGGTCGGAGGGTACTCAACCGACGTCCAACCATGTCCTACAGATGCTCGATTGGAGAGATGTCAGGGGACCGTGCTGGCCACGGAAGCATCCATACACCGTGTAAAGCATTCAGGCTGTTCTGAGCAGTATGCGGCAGGGCGTTATCCTGTTAAAAAACGGCGTTTGGGATGCCATCAGATACGGTAGTGCCACGGGCCTCAGCACCTCGTTAACATGCAGGCGTACCGTCAATGTGCCAGTAATACGTACCAGCGGTGAGCGGCTGTTGGCGCTGATAGCACCCCACACGATGATTCCACGTTGCCGGCCAGTTTAGCGCTCCACAATTACCGAGGAATCCTCCCGTTGGCCACGTCGCCACCAGACTCTCAAACGACGAACATCCATGGTGAGACAAAGCCACGATTCGTCGCTGAACACCACATTGTTCCACTCGGCACCCTACGCAGCTCTGGAGCGACACCACGCCAAGAGGTGACGACGATGGCTCGGTGTTAAGGGTAGCCTTCGCAACGAACGGCTGGACAGCAAACCAGACGCAGCCAATCAGCGCTACTCTGTCCGCGTCGATATCGGAGCATCCAATCTTTCCCGTACACTCCGCACAATGTCGCCCGTTGTCGCCTGTGGGTCCGCTACGTCATGACTTCGGATGCGACGATTGGTGCGCTGGGACGTCCGTCTCCATGCGCCGGTCCCCCTACGACGTAGCACAGATTCTTCCTGGGACCACTGTCTCCAAACGCGACCGACGGTTGTTGCATCACGTTGCGTTTCTTCCGCAATACGAAGCAACGACCATCCGGCGGTAAGAAGGCCTACGATGACGCCTCTCGTGAACTCATCCGTTTGACGAAATCGTGTACGACGGCATTGGCACTCCTAGTTCGTTCTCCAGACACGGTTACAGCAGAACCACTCACTTCTTGCCGCCGTGACGACGTCTCGACTGATGGCCTCACGGGCTGGTTGTCCGCTTATATCCCACGCGCCGTTCGTGCGACTGGCCTGTAAATGCAATCATTTGCATAACTTGTACGTCTGCACCCACCCTGCAAGTTGCATGGCGCTGCGTTCACGTCTTCGTAGTGTGGCATTTTCTCTGTCGGGCAGTGTACATACAATCCCAGGACCGACTTTCGGTTGGTAGAGTGTTAGGAGTCAGGATGGGTAAAAGCTGACGATTTATCGGAGTTTAATAAAGAACAAAATGGGATGGCACTGATTCTCGGAAGAACGATATCGGAAACGGCGCGGCTTGTGGGTTGTTCACGTGCCGATGTAGTGAGTACGTATCAAAAGTGGTGCACCGATGGCCAAACGATGACCGTCGTCCAGGCGTGTGTTGTCCGCAGCTCATTGATGCCAGAGCGGAGTCTGTCGCGCATTGTTCACAGCGACCACAGAGCCACATTGTGACAAATCACCCGCAGCTACAACTTTGGTGATCAGGGCAATGTGTTCATCATAGCCATAGTTCATCGTATATAGCCTTCTGCGCATGGGCCTGCGTAGCCGAAGACCCAACCAGATCCCTATGCTCACTGCACATCATCGCCAACAACGCATGAAATGGGCCCAAAATCATCGAGATTGGACCGTGGATGATTGAAGGAAAGTGGCCTTGTCTGACGAATCAAAATTCCTGGTGCACCACGTTGTTTGCCGAGTGCGTATACGCTGATTACCAACGGAAGCTATGGCGTCTGTATGCACTTTTGGGCGGAAACAGGCCGGCGGCTGCGGTGTTATGCTCCGGGCGATGTTTTCTTGGGACACTTTAAGCCCCATTATCCCAATAGCACTATCCCTGACAGCTGCCAGGTATCTGAACATTGTTGCGGACCAAGTTCACCTGTTCATGGGAACTGTGTTATTACAGTTCCCTTGAATGGGTGAACTCCCATTCACAGTCCCTGACAGCTGCCATTACCAACAGGATAATGTGCCATGGCACAATCCCTGACAGCTGCCATTACCAAGAGAATAATGCGCCATGCCACACTGCCAGAATCGTCAAGGAGTGGTTCGAGGAACATGCTGGTGACTTTCTCTTAATGCCCTCGCCTGCAATTCACCTGACATAAACCCAATCTAACATTTGTGGTTCGACTTGGAAAAGCGGGTTCGCGCTAAATCACCACCACCCCGAAATGTGCGGGAACTGGAGGACCTGCTGCTGACGTTATGATATCTGATACCCCAGGATACCTATCGCCACCTCATCGAATCGATGCCTCACCGAGTGGCCGCTGTTTTACGGGCTGAAGGCAGTCCTACAGTTTATTATGTAGGTGGTCATAATGTAATGACTCCTCGGTGTATATAATTAAAAAATGGAGAAGAACCAAAATAAAGTAATTAATTTCAAAATGAATAAGTTTGTACAATTTAAAATACTGCCTCAGGCAACTGGGCAATTTGCTCTGCAGAACATATACCAGGGTGAATCAAAAGTTAGTACAGATTGCAGCAAAAAGTTTAATGATGCAATAAAGCAATGCACGCTCACCTTATCCGGTAAAGTACAGGTGGTTGTTTTCTGTGATCCTTTGTCAACATTCCACCAGAGCCACGATCCCACGGCGGTACCACTTGGCAGATTTCGAGGACAGAAACTCTCTGACGCCACATCCACTACTGAAGCGAAGTACCATCCTCATAGGAAATGGGCTATAGAGCGAAACCAGTGGTAGTCGGAAAGGGTAAGGTCAGGGACGTCGCTTCGCTTAGGGGTAGAGCCCACACTGAAATTTTTCTTGCCCACTCTGTTCAAGATGAGCCAGTTTTCAATTTTTTAACTTTGAAATGTGGACTTTGCCAAGTAATAATAAATCTCGTGTTTTTCGTCCTGTAACCCTTCGAATCTCCCCCAGGGAAGTGCATTGTTTACTTCTCCGTATAAAAGTCATTAAAACAGTATTTGCAGGGCTATGAAAATTCAGTTGGCCTTCCTCGGTGGCGCAGTGGTCTAAGCGAGCTTCTGATCATTCGTCCGAGATGGATCCGGGTTCGAATCCCGATGAGGCTTGGATGTTGTATTTGCTTGAGGTGCTGACTTTCTCCCTTACCTGGAGCCAGTGGCCCTAAAATTAAGGACGGGCGACTGCTTATAGCCCACTGAGTTGCTCACGGTAGTGGTTTAACCTCCATTTAAGAAAACAACAACAAGAAAAACAATTGTTCTCCACTCTTCCAAATCCTTAGTTTAAGCCTTTTTTCATGTGAGTAAGGCCAGGGCAAATGAAGAAGGTGGACAGGAATTCACTGGGGAAGGTCATTACTAATTGTTTTGCTGTTTGCTTGTGCTACTAAGTAGGAGATTCCAGCTCGGAAAAGTGGAGACAAAAGCTACACCATTGCTATTAAGCTTGTCCCAGGACAATGAGGGAATACGACGAGGCTGACGACAGCTTTGGAGGAGAGGAGTTCAGGGCAAGGTCGCCGGCTTAAAGGAAGGAACTTAAGGTGGGGAATGATATTGTGTCTTCGTGTCAAGACGTTAAAATTTTATTTAGATAAACAAAAAGAATGTTTTTCTCTAAAGTTGTGCAGATACAGCACAGTTTTCATAAGCAAAAATGCAAAATTTTGAAAAGCAATTAAAACAATGCGTTCACAGCAAGACGAAGTTGAGGGTGACATTCTACCAACCCACCACTCTTTGCCATGTTATCTTCTTGGTTTACCAGTGGCGTAACTTGTCAGATGCAGGTGTGTGTATCAAGGAGAATTGATTGTAGGAATTCCTTTGTAGCCGGTAGTAAAAAAGCATGAAAAATTCTTTTTTTCAGTGTTTCGTAAATAAAGTGGAAATCAAACTTGCCCCAGCAAAAAAATAATACTCTCCCACCAGTTATCCACCCTGATTTCGAAGCGTAGCGACGTCCCTGGGTAAGGTCCGGACTAATGAAGGATGAAGTAGGATCTCAACCATTTCCAATTCCTATAGTTTTCGGCTGACCACTCTTGATATGTGACTTGGGGCATTTTTCTACCTGCAGCAATGTCCGCTTCCTATTAATGAGCTCTGTGTGGTGTTGGCGCAGAACATCGTGGACCTCCTGCAGTTGTTCGGCATGGCGGTTCCGGTCCACAGCTTGACCAAAGAATATCTAACTGAGAAGAAGTGAAAGCTCGGCGAGACGTAACTAGCGCCGCCATATCTTAGGAGTTAAAATGCAGTGCACAGAAGCCAACATACAGGTTGATGCCGGAGCAGACTGCGCATGCGTATTTCTGTTAACTTCAATTCTTTAGGTAAAGAACAGTCAGCCGAGCTGCTCACAGCACGTGATTGTTACCTTCTCGGCAGCATAATCACTTCGCAAATCAGGTATGTTAGTTTTGTTACACCAATAGCGTTAGTTAAAGCTTTTGTTTGTTCTTCAGTTTTTCAGAAACATTTTCAGCAATGCTAAATACTAGGGAATGTCTGCATTTTGTACGGATCCTTAGGCCTAACTATAATATTTGCTAAAATTTAATTTAAATAGTAATAAGAATGTCATTGCCTATTTTTCTCACCAAAATAAGGAATGGGCGGGATATCAGAAAACAGCAACAACAACAAAAAAAAAATGCTCTAAGCAAATAGTCATCAGATCGAAGGAGACCATCGTGGATCAAAGAAAAGCTTCACTGCCGTTGTCCCCCTAAAGTGTTTTGCTCCTGAATCTTAACTTTCCCGCAGAGTATTACCTCTTAAGATATGGTGGCGCTGTTGTCGTCTGTTTTACGCTATCTCTATGAGAGTTGGCGTTCTTCACGCGTTATACATGTATATTATTTGGCTTGACCATATGGTACGGGGTCCCAGTGCACAGGACACTCACAATTCCAACAAATGCACAGCATGAGTTTCTTCTTGAACTGCCCTCTTTGCACCACTAGTTGTGCTTCTTAACATGGCGTTAGGAACTGGTTCCTGACGCCATGTTAAGCTGTCGTCCTATGGATTTGACAGCAATCTGCGACAGAGACACATTGTTTCGTCTTCTGCGGTGTCAATTAATGGGCGTCACTAAGGTGTTCAAGTCTGAAAATCGAGTCACACTCACCGTGTGGAGTTAGGCCTTCTCGGTCACTGCGGCAAAGAATATACTAGGGCCATTTAGAAAGCGAGTACCGTTCGAGTATTTCTCCCGCGCAAGTATATGCTTAAGCACAAGTGAGTACCGTTCCGGCATTTCTTCCGCATGCGCAGTTGTGTTGCCTCATCCATTAGATGCGCCCTGACGCCATTTTGAGAGGATATGCTTATGTTAAAAGTGTGTGCTGTGCGTTAATAATGTTTAAGTTAATAGAGCGGCCCGCTGACTGCGAAGTCTGGTCTGAATGCGAGAAATGCCAGACCAAATAAGATTCATCAGCAAATTTCCGAAATTTACTGCAAATTACTATGTTTACTTGGCTGTTTACTGTGAGACGCTGAGAAAGTTGCGTCTTGCAATTCAAACCAAACGGCATGGCGTGCTGAGCAAGTGAGTTGTAGTTGTTGTTCTCCCACATGACAACGGAAAGCCCCATGCCACGGATGTGACACAATAGCTGGTCCCCAAATTTGGATGGAAGCAGCAGCTCCACCCTCCTTACAACCCAGACTTGGCGCACAGTGACTATCATTCATTTCTCCACTCGAAATGAATTCTTGCCGGGCAACGGTTCGATGACCTGAAGGCTACGGTTGAGCGGTGGCTCAAAAGCCAGGCTGCAGACTTCTATGGGGAGGATATCCAGAAACTTGTGCCACGATATGACAAATGCCTTAACATCCACGAGGAATATGTTGAAAAGTAAATTACCATATATATAGAACCCAGGCGACAGACTTCAATGAGAAGGATGTCCAGAAACTTGTGCCACGATATGACAAATGCCTTAACATCCACGGGGAATCCACGATATGACAAATGCCTTAACATCCACGGGGAATATGCTGAAAAGTAGATTAAGGTATGTAGAACCCAGGCGGCAGACTTCTGTGCGGAGGATATCCAGAAACTTATGCCACGATATGACAAATGTCTTAGCATCCACGGGGAAAATGTTGAAAAGTAGATTCAGGTATGTAGAACCCAGGCGGCAGATTTCTGTGAGGAGGATATCCAGAAACTT
Source organism: Macrothele yani (assembly GCA_039090855.1). Taxonomy (NCBI): domain Eukaryota; kingdom Metazoa; phylum Arthropoda; class Arachnida; order Araneae; family Macrothelidae; genus Macrothele; species Macrothele yani. Next base: position 57,025,227 of record CM076998.1, on the reverse strand, counting down.
GTGCCACTATATGACAAATGCCTTAACGTCCACGAGGAATATGTTGAAAAGTAGGTTAAGATATGTAGAACCCAGGCGGCAGACTTCTGTGATGAGGGTATCCAGAAACTTGTGCCACGGTATGACAAATGCTTTAACATCCACGCGGAATATGTTGAAAAGTAGATTAAGGTATGTAGAACCCAGGCGGCAGACTTCTGTGAGGAGGATATCCAGAAACTTGTGCCACGATATGACAAATGTCTTAGCATTCACGGGGAATATGTTGAAAAGTAGATTAAGGTATGTAGAACCCAGGCGGCAGACTTCTGTGACGAGGGTATCCAGAAACTTGTGCCACGGTATGAGAAATGCGTTAACATCCACGGGGAATATGTTGAAAAGTAGATTAAGGTATGTAGAACGCAGGCGGCAGACTTCTGTGAGGAGGATATCCAGAAACTTGTGCCACGGTATGACAAATGCCTTAACATCCACGGGGAATATGTTGAAAAGTAGATTAAGGTATGTAGAACGCAGGCGGCAGACTTCTGTGAGGAGGATATCCAGAAACTTGTGCCACGGTATGACAAATGCCCTAACATCCACGGGGAATATGTTGAAAAGTAGACAAAGCAAAGGTGTGTAGAATTCATTGCACATTAAGAACGTGGAATTAATTTTACATACCTCTGTCCGCTTTTCAATTTTTTTTATCAATACATGTATATATATATGAAATTTGAAAAATATTTCAAAAATAGTTATCAAATGTAATATATACATTGTTTTCAAACGGTACTTACCTTGTGGACGGTCCTCGTATATACGTACGTGTATAATTGTGATTTGTAAAAATATAAAAAACGCACCTAGCTATAAATACGTTCTCGAAGACGAAAATGTTTCTTTTTTTTTTTTTTTTTTTCTGTGTTGATCCAGATAAAATGAAACTTTAAATTTTTTTATAAATTTTCTGAACGAATGAACATTTTTCTTACTCCTTGTAATCCCTTCTTGCTATACTCATCACAGGGGAAAGCATTTTTCTTTTACAGATCACAATCCAAACTGAAGATAGTTTCTTACTTGTGGGAGCTAGAAATAGCGTCATTTCGGTGACCCGCACACACAGTTGTTTTTACGGCAGAATGAGAAGTGGTAATGTCGCGTTTTAAATTTTCATTTTGCTGAAAACGAATGTTTTTCCATTTATTCGTCACCGTTCGCTACATTGTCAAGATGAGAAATTAAGTTCAAAATCGGAACTTCAACTGAGCGTCGCCGTCCGTCATGAAAGGCAAAGTAGTTTTCTCTGCACCGTGAGTAGGAAGTGTCCGTTTTGAATTTCAATTTCGCTAAGAAAATGGGAACATGCCTGCTCTGTTCTTCGAAAAAGCAAGAGATGGCTAAAGAATGGTAAAGCAGGCATTTTAAGATAAATTAATTCCCAAAAATCGGTACTACCGTATCTCACTCTGCCGTGAAAACAATTTTACGAGTCACAGAAATGGTGGCGAGATTAAGCACCGAATTTGAAATGTAATTTCGGTTTAAAAAATGGGAGAGGGTGGGGAACAAAAATACGAGCTCCGCTGATCATTTTTAAGGAGATACTGTCGAAATAGGAAAACACGCATTTCATTCAGAAAAACTCTTACAAAAATACCAAGTCACTCTTTCGCATTATTACGAAAAAATAAGAAATTAATATTACCAGAAAACAATTTAAAATGAGGAATATGCTTAGATATAAATGAGGAATATACAGATCTTCGTAAGAGAAATTCAAAACGCAAAAAATCACGGAATATTTTTATCGCTGTTAGAACGGGCATTTCCGCAGCGGACATCTCGCGACCTTCGAGAAATGCAAAACTAAGTCCGGTAAAAAGCTGTTTCCGACCGGGATATCAAATGCGGAAAATTTACCACGTATACAATTGTGTCCAATTTTTTAAAACATTTTGAGCGCTTTTAAAACATTTGGTGCAACTTTACAGTTTCAGTGATCACAGAAATACGATTTTCCAAATTTTTGACAAAATTTTCAAAAGTCGGAGGTTTTTTTCCAAAATTTTCAAAAGACAGAAATCTGTCTCCCAGGCAGTGGCATAACTAGCACAACGTGCGCCTCCTGCAAGATTTTTTTTTTTTTTTTGATTGGAGGTTTAACGACCATCGTGAGCAACTCAATGGGCTACAAGCAGTCGCCGTCCCTAATTTAGGGTCACTGGTTCCAAGGAAGGGAGAGAGCCAGTGCCGTAAGGCAAACACAACATCCATGCCTCACCGAGATTCGAACCCGGACCCCTTTCGGACGAATGATCAGAGCCATTGCTTAGACCACTGCGCCACCAAGATTTAATTCAGCACCCCTCAGCACAGTTATTTCCACAGGATTTCGAACACGAGGGAGAATGTGCTTTCCGCGGTGTGTGTGTGTGTGTGTATCTGTGGTGAAGAGGGGGGGGGACAGGAGGTCAGGGAGAGTGTCTGGAAAACTAAAGGGATACATAGAGCACTGTAGTTTTTTACGTCTTAAGTAATTTCTGGAACAGAAGTACATAATACAAGGTTAACAAGCAACTAATCAGGATTAACCCGGTGCGTGGACCGATGGATCAACGTGAATATACATTTTATGGCAAGAAACGAATTCGTAAAATATACAGGGTGATTCAGAAATGTTGGTCATAAATGAAAATATAGGTAGTACTCATTGAAACAAACAAAAAAGTCTTAGTCAACATAATTCCCCCCCTTCCCCCGGTGGCGCAGTGGTCAAAGCCCTGGCTTATGACCATTCGTCAGAGAAAGTGTCCCGGTTCGAATCCCGTCAGGCACGGATGTTGTATTTGTCTTACAGCCAGGGCCCGATTTACTACATGCGAGGCCCAGGGCACAAAACATTTCCGGGGCCCCCCTCCTTATTCTCTATCGACCAAATAATAGTCACTGTGTGCAGAGTAGCAGAATGTAGATGTGCATGCGTACGCTGATAGTTTCCAAATCATTAGCAGGTTTGCAGATAGTTTTTACATGTAGATTAAAAAAATAAAAATGTTAGGCCTATATACAGCAATTAAAACACTTACTCAACACTTTACTCAGATTAATATACTTAATTCTATTTTAACCGAAGAAAATTATTTTTCACATCTTCTGAGTTAATTTGTTTTTACAGACACTTCTGGCCTCTAGATTTTATCAAGTCCTGTTCTCAATGTATACGAACTGTATTAAAAGTTTTGTTTACACAGAATTTAAATTTTATTGCCAGGTTCTCCTTTCAGTTGCCAATTAAATAAAAATAATTTCCTTATGCATTTTGTAAGTCCAGTATTTTTGAACTAACTTGTTGAAAATCATATTTATAATTTTTAAAGGTTCACTGACAGAACTGTTTTTCTGAATATGAAAACTTTCTTTAATTAATCTCTTGTTTTTATGAGGTTCGTCGTCCAATATTTTAATATTTTGCCATAAAAGTCCATTTTACACACATTGCTGCACATTCAATTGGAATGTACTTATTTTGTCCTCATTGGAATGTGTAATGTTCTAATAATTATTTGTCTTATTAATTTTCCTTTAAATTATCTAATTCTATTGTTATCATGGTTTGTGGGTTGGCAGCGAGTTTTCTGTTTCAATAGCTGTGTACGCAGATACATTTTATTTTTATTCAACTCTGGCTGTGCGGTTACAACTGGTTGATCAGTAGTTTGTGGTGTTAATGACCCCCATAGATTCTAACTATAACAATATATCTATGACAAAATGGATGGACATCTTAATTTTAGTGAATATTGTGGTCTTGCAATGTACTGATTCTTGCGTCTAGAACATGAGAACAATGCATCCAACAAAAAATGTGAACTAAAACAAGAAAAAAAAATCCATGGTGACCACCACTGGACTTCCTCATAAATAGAGATGTGAAGCTGCAGAAAAAATTGAAAGAGTGCCACGGAAACTCCTACTTCCAGCTTCCCGGTTTCTACCAAGATCAAATCAGCGCATCATGATCAATATATCAGAAAACTGCAAAACATAAAATTTTGTCTTGATGGGGAAGAGTGAGTTATACACAAAAAAAAAAAAAAAAAAAAAAAAAAAAACAACATAATAATAGTAATCTGAAAATCTGAGGGGAACACCTAGTCCGGTTCAATTTTTGGTAAAAGTGTTGTACTTCGGCGTCATAAATTATTTGGTCTGAAAAGTTGTAAAATTAAAAAAAAAGCATATTAAAGATGTTTACTGAAAAACCTACCTCCAAGTAGGATGAGTAAACACACGCTGCGACGACGACCTGAAGCTTTGCTCCGTTGAAAGGAAGGTTTGCTGCGGCGGGGAATTCATGGACAGAAGAGTACAACAGGAATCAGGTACGCTCTTGTCAGGAAAGAGTAACAGAATACACTGCTACGCTAAAGAATGTAGTTTGTAATTTCTATCTCACTTTTTAAAGAAACATGCAGAGATTGTTATCGTTCTTTGGCATGTAATTCCGTGATACGAAATAGTAAGTATGCACGTGCCTTTCTTGTTTCTAGAAAAGCGTTGTGTCGCATTCTCTCTAACAGAAGTTAGATGGCAAGTCTCAAAGTGAAACTTTGATTACTAAATAAAAAAAAGCTTCCACGGAGAAATGAGTTCATACATTCAGCATCAAAGAATTCCATGTGAAAAAAAACAAGAAACTGTCTGATTGCGATGTCAAGAACTAACACCGAAATTAACTATTTTCTGTAGCGTAGCACTACACTCTTTCCTAACAACAGCGTACCCGGTTCCTGTTGTACTATTCCGCCCGTGAATATCCTGGCTGCAGCGATCCTTCCTTTCAACGGAGCACAGCTTCATGTCAACGCCGCAGCGTTAATTAAAGCCTCCCACAGCGTCTGCTGACTCGTCATACTTGGAGTTCAAGTATTTCGGTAAACATCTTTAATATTCATTCTAACGACGAAATTTTTTCACCATTTCCCCTTAAATTGCACATTTTAGAATCTGTACGACACACTTTTTAGAAATTTTACAACTTTTCCGACCAAATAATTTAGGATGCTGAACTACACATTTACCCAATTTTTACCAAAATCTAATGAGCACATTGTCCAGTGTCGAACAAAACTGACACTATGATGACAAAGTGCTGTTTTGGGGCACCAGATCTTTTTATTTGTAATAACTCAGTTACTATTCTTTATTTTTAGGAATGAATAAAAAGAATTGAAAATTTACCTCCTATATCAGGAAGAAACAGTTGGGTTGAATATTTTTCTTCTACATGTCCTAGATGCAGAGTCATGTATTAGAGAATCATAATTTAAAGACTGTGTCACATCACTCTCCAAAGACAGCAGAGTTAATGATGCCAGTTTCGTTTGTCGCATGGTTGATCGTAAGGGATTTTTAAGTCTTTTTAGCAAAGAAAATGACCTCTCACTTGTACAATTTGAAATCGGTAATGTCATGAACATTCTAAGTGCAGTCTCAGTGTTCGAAAATGTGGCTTCAAAGTTTGCAGCATCTGGGGAATGGTTGCATGCTCCCCCATCATTGAGGAGAATTGCAAAAACTCATCTGCAAACTGGTCGTCGAGGTCATTGTTATAGTACTCCTGCAATGCTTTTGCCCCTTCAAAAATGTCAGATCTTGATTTTTTTGTTAAAATTCAAATTTTCTCATTATATTTTCATAAGCCCTTTTTCTGCTTGAAAGCTGAGTGACTAAAGCATCACAAAGCACATAATGAACCTGAGTTCTAAATATATCCCTTGCACTGAGTTCTATATGTTCACTGTTACATTCATCTAGGTGTTTATTCTTGGGCACTTTCTTTCTTCGACAATCATGACTATGGTATTGCACATTTTCAGACACTAATGTTTCAGCTTCTTCTTCATAGACTTCAAAATTTTCCCTCACAAACTGAATGAATTCAATTAATGACTGGAAAATTTTAGGTACTTCAGAAATATTTCCTTTTGGATTCTGGCAAGTTTGATTTACACAGTTTAATCTCAGAAGTATTGTGTCCCAAACTACTGTGCTGATCGATATTTCCATTGTTCGCATTTTCTTCAGCAGTGATTTTGCTTCATCTCTTTCACTGTGGAGAATCATCTACATTTTCTGACAGAAATACTAAAACTTTCTCTATTTCACGATACTTTTTCCTCACTGATCGTGTAGCTGCAGCATCTGCACACTATCTGGTAACTGACCGACTCTTCAGTGTGCGTGATGAATTTCCATGTGCTTCCTGGACTTTCTCCTGAAGCTTCTTCCAACGGTGAGTTGATGCAGAAAAAAAGTATAAAGTTTTTGCAAAAATGTGAAAAAAGAAAGAACTTTACCACAACTATCTATGCTATTCACACCAATTAAATTTAAAGTGTGAGCAGAACATGGCACATATTCCGCTAGTGGATTGATTTCCCTAATGCGTGTTTGAACACCAGAATACTTCCCAGACATGTTGCTGGAATTGTCGTAGCTTAGGCTTCTGACATTCATAATATCCAGGCCAGCCTCCTGTAGAAAAGATATCATGGTATTTGTAATGTTTTCTGCAGTATGTCCATGGAATGGAATAAATGTGAAAACCCGTTCTTTTGCTTCACAATCTTTGTTGACATACCTTATGATAAAAGCCAGTTGATCTATGTGTGTAATGTCTGGAGTAGAGTCAACTATGACAGAAAAATATTTTGACAGTTATTTCATCAGTGATGGCATTAAAAACACGTACAGCCATTAAATCAACAAATTCATCCACACATGTTGAAGATAAGTAACTGGTGTTACCACTTCCTGGATTCCCACATTTTTCCAAGTGTTGCGCTAAGAATGGATCAAATTCTGCAATTAATTCTAAGCAGCCCAGGAAATTTCCATTCTGAACTGATCCAATTGTTTCATCATCACCATACATTGGCAACCCACGAACTGAGAGATACTTAACTGTTGCAACAACTCTATGCAAAACATCTTGCCAGTACTTGGATTCATTCTGATACTGCATAACTATCTGACAGTCAATGCGTGCAGAAGCATTCAAGCGTAATGAATAGTCACACACTGCTTGCCTGGGTATGTGTGAATTTTTACGCTCTGTAAGACGTTCACCTGCATGCTTCCAGTCAGAAAAACCTGTGGATCCTAATGCTGTAGTGCTCCTAGTATACAATTTGCATATCCAGCAGAATAGTAAACAAGTTGATGGGGATAAAAGAAGCCAGTCGCGTTTTACCTTCTCATTATTTTATTTTTATTCTGAAAAAATTACCTTCTGTTAGGAAACGTTTTTTACCACAGATATCCTTCCCTGTGAATGCCAGCAACTTTAAATCTTGGACTGGTGGATTGCTCAAAAAGCATTCGCGCATTTCTTCTGTAATTTCTCCCCATAAGGCAGGATCCACTGCATTCATTGTGGAACGTGTGCTCTCTTCATTAGATGAATTCAAAAGATTTCCCAAATTAGGAGCATCTGTGATGTTAGATGATTCTGAAGTCAGATTACTGGCTTCCAAAGACAAATTACACTCAAGAGACTCACCAGTAGAAAAATTCAACAACTAACTAAATTTGATTATATATAACATTAACATATATTCAACATTCCATCAGACTACAACCAAGCAAGCAGGTTTTTTACCACCAAGGCACCAAGCCATCGCGGCCGCCCCGGTGGCGCAGTGGTCTAAGGCGTTGGCCTCTGATCATTCGTCCGTAAGGGGTCCGGGTTCGAATCCCGGTCAGGCATGGATGTTGTGTTTGTCTTACGGCACTGGCTCTCTCCCTTCCCTGGAACCAGTGACCCTAAATTAGGGACGGGCGACTGCTTATAGCCCATTGAGTTGCTCACGGCGGTCGTTAAAACTCCAATCAAAAAAAAAAAAAAAAAAAGCCATCGCGTTCGCGGTTACAGTTACGACAACGACAAGCCGTGTGCAGGAATGAGTTTAGGTGCGTTCGGAGAAGCAAGAAAAGATCACGTGAATCAATGGAAGCGATCCTCCTCCTCAATTAAACCACTGAAACTTATTAATGGCCACGTGTTTACGTGAAACTCGAACTCACTGCGTGTAAGTACCACATTTATAAAGACATGACTCATGAGCATGCAAAAGTAAAAAAAATAAATTTTAAATATACACACACAAAATTCCCATTAACTAAGTACACATTTAATTAAAATTTGGGGCCCCTCAAAATCGGGGGCCCTGGGCACGTGCCCCGTGTGCCCTCCCGTAAATCAGGGCCTACTTACAGCACTGGTTTTCACCCTTCCCTGGAACCAGTGACCCTAAATTAAGGACGGGCGACCGCTTATAGCCCACTGCGTTGCTAACAGTGGTCGTTAAAACTTTAAAAAAAAAAAAAAAAAGAAAGAAAAAAACATAGGTCCGGAAACGAACTGTTTCCGAGATAATTGACTTTTTATTACACGGTCTCCAGAGGCAATGTAAAGTTGTTTTTTCCCCAGCTGTCAGCTATTTCGATAGTTTTTGCACTTCTGGGGAAGAAATCGGGAGGGCTGAATTGTTTGAGGGACCGGTTAGACCCCAATGGTTCAGAACACGGTTAGACCCCAAACTTGCCCTTCCCCGAAAGTGCCCCCTCGACTTCCCCCAAAGGTGAGAAACAAACAAATCAAGTTCTTGGAGTAAAACACCCCACACGGGGAATACTTTTGAGCTCCTGGGGAACAGTGAAGGGGATGATTTTTGGGAGGGGTGGGTTGAGGATCACAACGTTCAGTCCAAGAACAAATGATTCGGAGATGTCTCCCGCAGGACCTCCCCAAATACAACACAAATAAACTGTGGGGAGAAACCAACCTTACATCTGGCAACCCTGCATGATGTTAAAACGGTAAACAAAAAACAAATGCCTGAGATCTCTTCCGCGGGAGCTTGCCAAATCAATGGGACACCCAGGTGCACGGAAGTCTCTGGTGGGCGACACACAGACAGCGACCTGTTGTATGATACTAACCAGGTTCACGCAAAAACCTTCGTAGTATCAGTATACAGCGAGCACCTCCTAACACATGACAGAAGACATGCAAATACTGAGGTGACGGCATCGCGGTTAGGCGAACGCACCGCGTCTGCATGGTATCAGTTAGCACGTGGAAGCTCAAACGCGTACATTACAGGCAATATCGAAGTGTGTTCCGTACTGTTACTATTAAATGCTGCTATGTCTAGCGCTTTCACAAATGCAGAGTTATCTGACATGCATGGTCGGACAAATGGAAATGCAGCGCTCGCAGAGCGTATGTACACCGAGGGATATCCAAACCGAAGACATCCCCCGATCGTTGCATATTTGTGCGGATATACCAGCGCCTAACAGAGAATGGGTCATTTTAGTTTGCTGCACCAGCGGGGAGGCCAAGAACTGCCCAAGATCCTGGATCGGACAAGCGACTGTTACAAAGAATAGAACAAGACCCAGCTACGAGAACTAGAAGGATTGCTTTCGCGGAGAATAGGAGTCAAAGTAGCATCTGGAGAGTTCTGCATGACAACCGCCTACACCCTTACCATATCCAGCGAGTGGCCCTAGGTGTGAGGGACTTTCCGCCGAGAGTTGTATTCTGCCGGTGGCTGCTACGTCAATGTGCGCGTCATCCGCGTTTTCTCGCTGTTTTATTCATTGATGAGGCCTAATTCATCAGACATGGCATTTTCAACTTCCATAACTGCCACAAGTGGGCAGCCGAATATCCCCATGCCATGCAGCAATCACGTCACCAGGTTAGATTCGCAATTAACGTGTGAGCTTAAGTGATAGTCTTATAGGAACATTTGTGCTTCCCAGCAGATTTACTGGTGATTTGTATCCGCACTTTCTGCAGCATGACCTCTCGCAGCTACTGGAAGATGTCCCCCCTCGTACACGTGTAACAATGTGGTTCATGCACAATGGTTCACCAGTGCATTTTCGTCGCTCGGTCAGGCAGCATCTCAATGCAACGTTTGGAGAGCGATGGATAGGTCGGGGCAGGCCCAGCTGACCTGACCTCCGTCCATTGGATTGTTGCATCTGGGAGCTATTTGAAAGGACGTGTGTATGTAGTTCCCGTGGGCAACGTAGACAAATTGCGGATAAGAGTGGAAACTGCACGTGCATGAATCAGGCACAACCCAGGCATGTTTGAACAAATGCGCGTCTCTCTGAGGAGACTGGAGGTATGTATCGAAGCAAACGGAGGACATTTTGAACATTTGTTGTAAGGGTAAGCTCCCTACACGACACTTCTCTCCGTATTTGTAAGTGTTGTTTGCAGTTTTAACATCATGCAAGGTTACCAGATGTAACGTTGATTCCTCCCCATAGTTTGTGTTGTATTTAGGGAGCTCCTGCGGGAGACATCTCAGAATCATTTGTTCTTGGGCAGAACGTTGGGACCCTCAACCCACCCCCTTACAAAAATCATCCCCTTCAATGTCCCCCAAGAGCTCAAAAGTATTCCCCGTGCTTTACTCCAAGAACTGGGGTGATTTGTTTTTTACCTTGGGGGGAATTCGAGGGGGCACCTTCGGCGAGGGGTAAGTGTGAGGTCTAAACGGTCCCTCAAACAATTCAGCCCTCCCGGTTTCTTCCTCACAAGTGCAAAAATGATCGAAATAGCTGAAAGCTGAGGAAAAACAACTTTAAACTACCTTTGGAAACCCTGCAATAAAATGTCAATTATTTCGGAAACGGTTCGTTTCCGGACCTATGTTGACTAAGACTTTTTTGTTTATTTCGATGAGTACTACCGATATTTTCATTTTTGACCAACATTTCTGAATCACCCTGTGTAATAACTATTAGACTAAAATATAAATTTTCGGGTTGTTGGTTTTTGTGCGTGTTCGGATTTTTTCAGAAAACTATAACTGGCAGCTGCAGCACTCGCCCCTTCGTTACCTGCGCCACATTTAACTCTTTTCTTTCCAATAACGACGTAAAACCCGAACAGCACATTTATCGACCTCTATCCTCTGCTCACCTGATAGCGAAATGCGGCTCTGTGCCACATGAACATCATCATCCTCTTGTGTTCGACGTCATCGCGGTACCCAGTTGATGCTGGCGCGTGTTTCCCACAAGAATGGAGCCCCAACGTCATGTGTGTAGTTCAAAACAGATGAACTTTTGGACTCACCCTAGGACACTAAGGACTAAACAATTAACATAGCGAGATAAGTACTTTCAAACATATTATTTTGTACTTTGATAGCACAGGAAATATACTTTTCAGTTTCTGCCTTGATAATGCATCAAACATGCATGAGAGACCAATAGATGATTTACAGGATAATAGATTGATATTAAACACCCATAAGAAATTCATATGACCAACAAAAAGTGAATATAGTAGATAAAAATTAACATACACTATATTGAAAAATCACCGGACACCCCTTTAAAAGCAAATGAACGAAGCCGCTGCGTTGTTAAGATGCGCGGTACAGCTGCAAACAGTATAAAAACAAGCCTGCAGCTGACCGCGATCAAACCGCACTGTGAGATCGAGTGAAAATGTCGCGGCGGGAGAGAACTGACTTTGAGAAAGGAAAGATTGTTGGGTGTTATAGTAGTGAGTTGTCCATAAGAGAAACCGAGAAGCGTTTAAACATACCCGAGTCAACTGTTTTGGATGTACTGAATAAGTGGAAGACATATGGTGTGCCTGAAGCAGCAAAACGACCGTCAGACCAAAAATAAAATCAGTGATAGAGGACGTCAAAGCCTCAGGAGAGTCGTTACAGCTAGTCGACGGAGTACTGCACGAGACCTCAGCGTACAGGTGAGTAAAAATGCTGGAACCTCGATATGTACACGTACCATTCGCACAGAACTTTATTCCATGGGTTACAGTGGTTGTGCGCCTGCTCATAAGCCTTTCATCTCCACTCGGAATGCTACTCGTCGTTTAGCATGATGTAAAGAACATTTGCCGTGGACCGTAGATCAATGGAAACGGGTCCTATGGACCGATGAATCCAGATACACGATCCATCAGTCTGATGGCCGCGTGTGGGTATGGCGGCACCCGGGAGAACGCTGTTTAACACAGTGTACTGTTCCTACGGTCAAGTTTGGAGCTGGCAGTGTATTCGTGTGGGCGTGTTTTTCGTTGTATGGTCCCGGCTTATTGGTTATCGAGGACAAACCTGTTAACCAGCATGTCTACCTCGATATTCTGAACAATTATGCCTACAAACTCTGCGACAATACTATGGAACCGAGCCTTGTTGGTACTAGCAGGATAATGCACCGATCCATAAAGCAAGGACTGTTACGGCGTGTTTTGACGATAATTCCGCATCGTGTGGACTGGCCAGCACAGAACCCTGATCTTAATCCCATAGAGCACCTGTGGGATGAATTAGAGCGCCGCATAAGAAGTTTGGAAACAAGGCCTACTACTAAGCTACAGTTAGCGACAGCATTACGTACTGATGGAAGAGCATACCTATTGCTGTGTTCCAAATCCTTGTCAAAAGTATGTCTCGAAGGGTCAGTGCATGCATTAAGGCCAAAGGTGGACCGACACCGTACTAATGTATGTCAATAAAAGTTATGTTGTGTTGTGTTTCTCTTCTAGGTGCCCGGTGACTTTTGTCAATATCTTATATATAAAACACAAAACGTATGTTTGTCTGAAGCAGCAAAAACTCTCGAACGCCGAAGTGTAGCATCGTGAAAAGTTTGCATAGCTTATTAATACTGGAATTTCTAGGTCAACGCAACTATTTTAAGATCTCTACGTTGTTCCGTTCGCCAGTTATGAATTAATTAATAAGCTAATCAATAAAGTTAGAAACGTTTGCTACGTCATCGTTATCCACGTGACTGCATTCATCGCCGCGGCACATCCACAGGTGTTTCTATTCTTTGAGAACTGTGCATAAAAAAAATGCAAAAACGAACTTTGCAAAATGTTAACGAAACGGGCTGAAATTTTTATCACCATAAATTGGTAATAAGAGGAGCCCCTCAAAATTTCACCGGAATCCGGTCAACACTTTTTAAAATAGGCATGGAATTTTTAATTCATCGGTAAACAGAAATATATACGCAGAAACGGTTAATAAAATTTTGACGGCTAATTTAAAAAGTTATTTACCGTTCAGGCGAAATTTGGAGGTCATGTTCCTATTAACGATTTATAATGTTCATTAAAATTTCAGCCAGTTTCATAAAATATTCGCAAAGATACGTTTTTAACCCAGAGATTCGCCCCTCAAAGATGTCTGAAACTGAAAGTACGTGACGCATTTGATCGTCGATAACAAATTGTTAACGAATTTTGCTCATTCAGTGTTCTAATGCTATGTCTCCTGGATGCGGGCAAAGCCGGGTAGTAAAGCTAGTAGTGTATAAAAAATGCAGACCTGCTCCACAGCGTTATTATCACAGCGCTTTTCACTAAATCACAGTACTTGCAATGAAAACGGACACACATGAAATTTGAATTAAAATATTTTTAATCATTCCAGAGTACAAAATTCAGAAAATATATTTTGTTACATATTGAGATGTACAGCAGTGCACATTTAAAAAGGATTTGCTTTTAGTCCAAGCCAAATGTTTACAAATCTTAATCGTATTTTGAAACATTTTTAAGGCACATTCAAGATTGATGAACTTTCCTCTCAGAAACAATAATACAAAAACAAAACTTTTTCAAACAGAATAGTTTGCTGCATTAATTCTGCTTAATAGAAGGTAATTGTGCATATGTCAGACACTCACTAACCATGGCAAGATAAGCAGAAGCTTTCCACTGTGGATTTCCAGAAATGGTGGGTGCGCATATGCTAGGTGAAAGCAACACAGTTCGTGCTGACACATCATGCAAGAAACAAAAAAGTCAGATGCACTCTACATGAAACAAGAAATTGCTCTTAAAGGAGCAAAATTGTTTGAAGAGCAGTTCTTTTGAGAACAGAAAGACTGCATTACAAAGCAAATATGCATAGAATTACAAATAGATATGTAAGAAGTTGTGATATTCTGTTTGCCGCCTTAAAAATCGTGTAGTTGTTCCATGTATTTGTGGAGAATTTTTTCTCCACAATTCCCTTGATAACTAATTTCTAAAATAAACTGGGTATACATGCTGTGCTTACCCTGCACACCACAAATAAATATATATATATATTCTTAGCACCCTCTGCCTTCTAGGCTGCCATTTGATGCTGACCTTGGCTACCTATAACGGACGCTCCCTATCTTCTGATTCAAGGCTTCTTGAATTGGAAGAGGAACTACAAAGGATCAAGTGGGACATCGTCGGGCTAAGTGAGGTAAGGAGAAAAGGAGAAGATCTCATTGAACTGAAAAGTGGACATCTCTTCTATTATCGTGGGACAGATACTGGCAGAACTAGTGGTGTTGGATTTATAATAAACAAGAAATTGAAGGATAAAGTGGTAGAAGTTGAAAGTTCCTCTGACAGAGCTGCACGACTCGTTATCCAACTATCGAGAAGATACCAGGCTCAGATTATTCAAACTTATGCACCCACCACAAGTCATCCTGAAGAAGAAATTGAAGAATTTTATGAGGAAATTCGTCATCTAAATAATAAAGGTAAGCAGCACTTGAAGATAATTATGGGAGATTTCAATGCAAAAATAGGGCAACGGCAACAGAATGAAACTTCAGTAGGTAAATTCGGTCACGGCAACAGAAACCAGCGTGGAAATACTCTCGTTGAGTTTGCAGAGGCAGAAGGATTTTTCATCTTGAACTCCTTTTTCAAGAAAAAGCCACACAGGAAATGGACATGGAGACATCCAATTGGAACGACAAGTGAAATTGATTTTATTATGTGTAACAAAAAATTCGTCATCGAAGACTGCAGTGTGCTGAACAAGTTCAACACAGGTAGTGACCATAGATTGGTGAGATGTAAGATGCACCTCAACACTAAACTGGAACGTGGCAAGCTCATAAGACAAACAAAATGTATTGACATAACCAACCTTAAAAAACACCATAATACTTTCAAGTTGGAACTGAAGAACAGATTCTCTGCTTTAGAAGGCCTAACATCGGAAGAAGTGGATATTTCGGAAGTTAACAGAAAAGTAACCAAAGCTCTAATGGAAACAGCAACAAAATTAGCTGGGTCTAAGAACAAGTTGCATGTGAACAAATTATCAGGAGAAACCAAAATGTTGATGCAAAAAAGAAGAGAGATGAGGACAACTAAAGAAGATGTGACTTCCAAAGTGGAATATATAGAGCTATGCAAGACAACACGAAAAAGTATCACTGAAGACGTAAGGAAATTCAACTGTGAGCTAGTGAGGAAAGCAATTGAAAACAACCAAAGCCTTAAGATAGCAAAGGGACATCTCAGTAAGGGAAGAAAACAGATTATGGCTCTGAGAAAAGAAGATGGTTCTATAACAAGAAATAGAGGCGAAATTTTGACAAGAGTGAAAGATTTCTACTCCAAATTATATGAAAGGGATGATACATGTACTCCAGACATCATGAAAGGTACCAGAGTTCTTCCAGTCCTCCCAGCAGAAGTTGCTCATGCAATCAAGAACATGAAGCGGGGGAAAGCTCCAGGAGAAGATGGAATTACTATAGACATCATACAAGAAGCAAGTGGAGAAATCGAAACAGTACTCGCCCAAATTTTCACTCGATGCCTTAATGAAGGGAAGATTCCTGAGGATTGGAACAATGCTACAATGATCCTGCTACATAAAAAAGGTGACATTGAGGATCTCAGGAACTACAGACCTATCAGCCTCCTATCAGTGGTTTATAAAATCTTCACTAAAGTTCTTTCACACCGCTTGAAGGTAACACTGGACATGGCTCAACCGAGAGAACAAGCTGGATTCAGGAGTGGCTACAGCACAATAGATCATATCCACGTACTGAGAGAACTAATTGAAAGAGCGAGGGAATATGAACTTCCATTGTGCATGGCTTTTATCGATTATGAAAAAGCCTTTGATTCGGTGAAACCATCAGCAGTTACCACGGCTCTGAAATCCTGCGGTATTGAAGATGCATACATTAATATTATTAATAACATCTATGAAAATGCAAGTGCAAAGATTCGGCTGTTTGAAAATACAACACACATAAAAATTGGAAAGGGAGTGAGACAAGGTGACACCATATCTCCGAAGCTCTTTAATGCCACATTGGAAAATGTCTTTCAATCACTGAACTGGGAAAACAAAGGGATAAAGATTAATGGAGATTATCTAACCCACCTTCGTTTTGCTGATGACGTAGTCATTTTTGCAACTACCCCATCAGAGCTGCAGAGTATGATCCAGGAACTTGCTGACAAGAGTAAAGAAGTGGGATTAAAAATGAACTTTCAGAAGACAAAAAGTGATGTTCAATGCTTTTACAAGAAATGAAGATTTATCGATTGATGGAGAAAAACTGGAGATAACAGATACGTATGTTTATCTTGGACAGCAGATATCAAGTGAGGGTCACATTGATGAAGAAATTAATCGGCGTACAAAACTTGCCTGGAGAGCTTTTGGAAGAAACAGCATAATTTTCAAGAGCAATATGCCATTATGTCTTAAAAGAAAAGTGTTTGATCAATGCATCCTTCCAGTGCTTACGTATGGTGCAGAGACGTGGACCTTAACTAAAAGAGACATACAAAGGCTGCAGACAACTCAAAGCAGCATGGAGAGGTGCATGCTTGGTATAACCAGGAGAGATAAGAAGAGAAACTCGTGGATCCGAAAAATGACGAGAGTGGAAGACATCATGATCAGGGTTAAATCCCTGAAATGGCAATGGGCTGGACATACTGCCAGAAGGACAGACCATAGATGGACAGCCGAAATTTTAGATTGGATTCCAAGGGACAGGAAAAGACCCAGAAAAAGACCACATGGGAGATGGGTGGATGAAATTCGTAAATATGCGGGAGTGACATGGAGGAGACTGGCACAAGACAGACCGTTGTGGAGGAAACTTGGGAGACCTTCGTCCAGCAGTGGATTGATAATGGTTGACAATGATATATATATATATATAAAAGCCTTTGATTCGGTGAAACCATCAGCAGTTGCAATGGCTCTGAAATCCTGCGGTATTGAAGATGCATACATTAATATTATTAATAACATCTATGAAAATGCAAAGATTCGGCTGTTTGAAAATACAACACACATAAAAATTGGAAAAGGAGTGAGACAAGGTGACACCATATCTCCGAAGCTCTTTAATGCCACATTGGAAAATGTCTTTCAATCACTGAACTGGGAAAACAAAGGGATAAAGATTAATGGAGATTATCTAACCCACCTTCGTTTTGCTGATGACATAGTCATTTTTGCAACTACCCCATCAGAGCTACAGAGTATGATCCAGGAACTTGCTGACAAGAGTAAAGAAGTGGGATTAAAAATGAACTTTCAGAAGACAAAAGTGATGTTCAATGCTTTTACAAGAAATGAAGATTTATCGATTGATGGAGAAAAGCTGGAGATAACAGACACGTACATTTATCTTTGACAGCAGATATCAAGTGAGGGTCACATTGGTGAAGAAATTAATTGGCGTACAAAACTTGCCTGGAGAGCTTTTGGAAGAAACAGCATAATTTTCAAGAGCAATATGCCATTATGTCTTAAAAGAAAAGTGTTTGATCAATGCATCCTTCCAGTGCTTACGTATGGTGCAGAGACGTGGACCTTAACTAAAAGAGACATACAAAGGCTGCAGACAACTCAAAGAAGCATGGACAGGTGCATGCTTGGTGTAACCAGGAGAGATAAGAAGAGGAACACGTGGATCCGAAAAATGACAAGAGTAGAGGACATCATGATCAGAGTTAAATCCCTGAAATGGCAATGGGCTGGACATACTGCCAGAAGAACAGACCATCGATGGACAGCCGAAATTTTAGATTGGATTCCAAGGGACAGGAAAAGACCCAGAAGAAGACCACATGGAAGATGGGTGGATGAAATTCGAAAGTATGCAGGAGTGACATGGAGGAGACTGGCACAAGACAGACCGTTGTGGAGGAAACTTGGGGAGACTTTCGTCCAGCAGTGGATTGATAATGGTTGACAATGATGATGATGATGATGATGATGATATATATATATATATATACAGTATAGACACAGACAGATTCAGGAAGCTGGGGTGCTATTAATGAAACTGGTCTGAAAAACCTTAACGCTCGAAATGTGCTGAGTGCTCACTGAATTACGGCCACCCCTATTGAAAGTGAGTTACTCCTGGCATTGTGCGAAAGAGGAGGTCACCTTTCTCTAAGGAGGTGTATATAAGAGGTTGGTGGTTCAGTTAAGAGTGAAGTTATGACCATAATAAATAAAACCAAGGATTTATTGGAGTTGATGGAAGGCCAAATTGTGGCTGCACAATGTGTTGGTGCATCCATTTCGGTAATGGCGATGCTTGCGAGTTGTTTGATGGCTTCTGTGGTTAAAGTATACCAGCAGTAGAGGTGAAATGGTGAAACAACCAACCCAGTAATGCAAATATAACAGAAGACTAAAAGAAGATTCCAAAGGTGAACAGCGGGTGCATCACCTAGTACACGGCAATCTCCACACCACAGTTTAGCAGTTGAAGGCCCAATACAATATGGGTCAACCTGGAACAATATTTCATGTGACTGGATGGGTTACAAGAGTAGATGCCCTATATGCCACCCTCTCCTAACAACAGTCCATCAATATAAATGACTCTCCTGGTGCCAATAACATGTGGAATAGAATGACAGAAAATTGCAAGCAGATCGGGTGCTCCAATGAATCATGGTAAGTACTCTGTTCGGTTGATGGTAGAGTTCTTATTTAGCATCAGAAGCAGGATGCTATGGATCCCTCATGCATGACAGCAGCTATCCAGAACCATTAGGGCAGTTGTATGATGAGGCATGTTTGGTTTGCATGATCTGGGACTCCTGGTTCATGTGGGCCAGCAAACGGGCACCAGCTAATACCAGGGACTGCTTGAAGACCACGTACACCCTACAATGTTGTACCACCATCTACAGGGGGCGGGTTTTTCCAGGATGATTCCCCACCCCCATGTCATTACAGGAATGGTTAAATGAACAAAGTGTTGATAGGAGACACCTCAAATAGTCCTCAAACTCGCCTGATCTCAGCCCAATCTGTGAGATGCTGCCTGATCTCAGACCATCTGTAAGATGCTGTGAAATGCCAGGTGAGACAGCTGGACATACCACCCCACTCCATAGCAGAACTGTGGACCACAGTACAAACGGTTTGGTTGCAGGTCCCCACACATCTGTACACACACCTTGTGGAGTTTGTCACGCCACGTGGTGGCCGTTTTCTGGACAGTAGGAGGGACCACATAGTAGGTGGTCATAATTCAGCGAGCACTTAGCGTGTATGTTTAGGCTTTACACCATTTGAACCCTTTAACTAGCTATAAAGAATTAACTCGGGGAAAGCAAAATGGACTGAAATCAGCCATAACAAATAGACTCACTGTCTAAGAAGTGAGCCAAATGCAGCTGAAATTAGTAAAAGCGTGCATCAGAAAGCGTTGCTCCCCCTTTAGCTTTGATATTTAAAGTGCTCATTTAGGTGGACGACTGACACTAATCCATTCTGACTGATTACTTGATAAAAAATAAACCTGATAAAAATAACCATTGCCTGATAAAGAAACAGGTTTACAGTTAGTACTGCTGATATGAGAAGAGGAAAAGAACTGTTTCATTGTAGCTTCCATAAAACATGGCAGCTATGTAAACATTTCTGTTTGGAGAGTGCAGAAAAATTTAAACACCATTTGGTTCAGATACAGTGGTTGCTTAAACAGTTAAAATAAATATGCAGCTGTAGTTCAAAGACATGGTTAATACTTTCACTACTAAAGAGACTGGATAAAGAACAAAGCATGTAGACCGACAAGCTATTACATTATGACCACCCCCAACCTAGAGAAATGAGTGCGCCTGGAGACCGAACGGTGGTGCAGAGTGAAGTTTACAGAGCAGTATATATACAACCCGAGGACCGGCTTCTGGTTAGTAGAGTGTTTGGAGTCAGAATGGGAAAAGCTGCCGATTTATTGGAGTTTGATAAAGGACAAATTGTGATGGCATGGTGCCTTGGAACTACGATCTCGGAAACGGCGGTGCTTGAGGGTTGTTCATGTGCCGCTGTAGTGAGTACATATCAAAAGTGGTGCACAGATGGCCAAATGACAAACCGCCGCATCATTCAGCCGTGTGTCGTCAGCAGCTCTTTGATGCTAGAGGGGAGTGAAGACTGTCCCACATTGTTCACAGCGACCGAAGGGCGACGGTGTGACAAATCACCCACAGCTACAACAGTGGTGATCAGGGCAATGTGTCACAGCATACAGTTTATTGCAGCCTTCTGCACATGGGCCTGCATAGCCGAAGACCCAGCCGGGTCCTCATGCTCACTGCACGTCATTGCCAACAACGCATGAAATCATTGAGATTGGACCATGGACGATTGGAAAAAAGTGGCCTGATCTGACGAATCAAGATCCTGGTGCATCACGTAAATGGCCGAGTTCAGATATGTCGATTACCAACGGAGGCTATGGTAGATGGATGCACTGTTAGGCAGAAACACTCTGGTGGCGGCAGTGTTATGCTGTGGGCGATGTTTTCTTGGAACACTTTAGGCCCCATTATCCCAGTAGCCCAATCCCCGACAGCTGTCAGGTACCTGAACATCGTTGCGGACTAAGATCACCCATTTATGGCAACTGTGTTCCCTGCTGGTGATTACCATTATCAACACAATAATGCACCATGCCACACTGCCAGAATCATCAAGGAGTGGTTTGAAGAACATGCTGGTGATGTTCTGTTAATGCCATGGTCTCCAAATTCACCTGGCATGAACCCAATTGAACATTTGTGGTTCGACTTGGAAAAGCGGGTTCACGCTAAATCCCCACCACCCTGAAATATACGGGAACTGGAGGACCTGCTGTTAACATTATGGTCCCAGACACCCCAGGATACTTATCGCTACCTTGTCGAATCGATGCCTTGTCGAGTGGCCGCTATTTTGCTGGCTAAAGCGGGTCCTACAGCTTATTATGTAGGTGGTCATAATGTAATGGCTCATCGACACTACATCATTTTATGATGTAGAGTCGATGAGCTACTACATTATGAGAATTGACACTACATCATTTATTTGATCCTACTATCACTTTTAGTTATGAAAAAATGCAAAAGAAGGGAATGTTTAGGGGATTAAAAGCAGCTAAAATGAGTGGTGAGAAAGATATCCCCCTCCCAATCAGTAGCAAGTAAGGATTAGTAATGCAGATATTTGATCTGAAGTAGGTATTTCAATAAAAGCAGAACTGAAAACAGGCTGAAGTGGTTTGATCTAGAAGATGAATGACTTTCTTTGCAGATGTTAAATTCTATGACAACATAATGACCTAACGTGTAAAATTAGCTACTTGAGACAGACATAAAACACCACTATGTAAATAATATCTGGCATTCACAATGTGTTTTCCAAGAGAAGCAAAGAGGTCAATACAAACTTCTTTGTCAGTGACAGGTGTTTACAATGTAGCTTGTGAACCATGTGTTTAGCAAGCTGAACACCATACTGAGTAACACTAGCCTTTAATGAAAATATAAGGACCATTCAAATCAAAAGGAGCCAGCAGACATAGCAAAACTGCTGAATGGATTCACTGAAGCAGCATTGACACAAAAAAACGTAGGTGGCACCACTGTAGTGTTATGATGGAGTGAAATGTGGCAACAACAGAAGCAGTTGGCCTTTGTACAGGTCCTCGTGCAGGTGTTCAGTACAACCAGTCACGATTGATGCACCAAACATTGAATAGAGAGCAGTAATCTGGTTTTTAAGCATGGAAGGTGTTGGGAGTACAGAAATTTGCTGCCACAGGAGTAACATGTATGAAAACTGCATGTATTTGTCAAGTGTTAAAGACTGGAGTAAGTAGTTCCGAGAGGGATGGTCATGGTCGACTGATGATTCGAGGTCAGGGCAAACAAACCATGTGATTACTGATGTTTCCATTGCTGAAATCTCATTCGGGAAGGCAGACGAGTCATGGTGGAAGCACTTGCTGATAAAGTTGGAATCAGCTTTGGGAGTGTGCACACCATTATCATCTGCAGTACTGGAAGATTTGACCACAGTGGATGCCACACAACTTGCAATCTGTGCAGAAAGATATTTGCATGGGTGTGTCCATGAAACCTTTACAGTGGTGTCATGAGGAAAGTCACTGTTTCATTGACAGAATAATTGCAGAAGATGAAACGTGGTGCTGTTATTATTGACCTGAAAGCAAAACACAGAGCAGCTAATGGAAGCATACGTCATCTCCACTGCCAAAGAAGTCAAAGAGAATTCAGACAAGTTTACGAAAGGTCATGCTGACCTTCTTTTTCCAATTAATCAAGTTTCTCACCACCGTAAATGCTGCCCGGTATGCGGACACACTCGAATATCTGTGAGCAGCATCCTCACTGCCGGAGTTATTCTTCTTTATGACAATGCCCACCACACACTGCGAAAATCGTCCAGGATTATATTTCCGAATTCAGGTGGGAAACACTCCAGCATCTGGAATACAAGCCCAGATTTGTATTCCTGTGACTTTCACATTTTCAGAAAGTTGAAGAAGCATCTGCAGGGTCACAGATTTCACTTGGACAAAGAGGTGCAGGACCCTGTTCGGCAGTGGTTTTGCCGGAAATCCACCACTTTCTATGCACGAGGAATTGAACTTCTAATGTCAGGGGGAGGGGGATAAGTGCCTTAACAGCCACAGGGATCATTTTTAAGGCAAGTCACAATATTTTTCTCATATGCCATTTGGCTCATTTTCATTTGAATAACCCTCATAAGTGTTCCACAGAGATCATAATCTATTTTCTGACCATGGCACTAAGGTCACTAGTGTTTAGTGCCTGCAATACAGATTCACCTTTTCACATCCCAATCATTTGGAAAGCTATTTTGAAATCTGGCAACAACTGATGCTTATACCACGTGTTTCATTCCATGGCTGATGAAGTTAGAAGTCACTAACAAAGTGTCCCACCACTTTTAATTGTTAACGAAACTTGTGCGTGATATGAGGATATCAAGAATTCTTCCAATGTTTTGTATGTCACGTGTTTCACTGCCAGTTCTTCTCAGTATGTTTGATATGTTTCATGAAGTAAACATAAAAAATACAGTAGTGGCAGCATCACACGCTCTAAAATGTTACTTGACAGTGACAAAAACAGAAAGCATATTTTATTTTTAGAAGCACAAAATCTTGCAACAAACTACATATGTATGATGGAAAAAATTTGTGATTTCATTCTTTCATTCTATTGTTACAAATATTTTTTAATCATCATTACTGCTTTGCTGTGTTTGTATTACGTGCCATTCTACCTTAAACTTGAATGTGGCACACAGGTGTGAATTATGATTAAATGGATGCAACGTGAAAATAAAGAAATTAAGCATCATGGAATAGGCCACATATACCAAATAATGAGGAAGTTCTGTCAGTGTATAGTACATGGATTTTAAGGAAATTTTAAATATGGAATCCTTATTCAACTTTAAACAATAAAGAATATTTTCAAAGTACAGTAGAACACTGTTTATACGTCTCTCATCTATAAGTCTTTTTTTTTTTCATTTATATGTAAAATGCAATCAGGTCAAAAATTCTTAATTGCCCTTGATGTTAAATTTTATCAATTACGCATTAATCGAAACATTTCCTTATCATTTATATGTTAAACTGTGGCATTGCTGTGCTTTGAATTAGAAATTCAAACCATGTAAATTCTGTTTATTAACCTCCCTTCCCTGTGAATTCCTTTTTTCCATTTTCCAATCCCTCCTCCACCTTTTGCCTTCCCTATTTCCTGTCATCAACTTGCTTTATGAATCACTTTGCAAAATGCACATATTCCTTCTGAGCTACAATTGGTTATCTTGGTTGGCACCTGCAGTAGAGACCTGTTCTTGCTTGACATTGTCATATCAAATTCTTTTCCTGATACCTGTATTTGGATCTGCTTTCCAGACAGATCTACAACCCAAGAAGATATTCTGTGATCTCACTGGAATGCTATAATTGGAGAGGCAGATGAGTTCAGCTTCCAAGATTGTGTCAGTTGTGACACAGATTTGGCAAATCATCACTTATAACTCTACATGAAGTGATTGAGAACAAAAAGTGTGCAATGAGAATGTGCTTTTATTGGGAAGAGCGATGTTTTCTAGGTGAGTGCATCAACACCGAAATTTGGCTATTCACTGAAATCATTTGACATCATTAAGGACTTATTTTATAGCCATATTTATGAGAAAACAATACAGGCTCTCAGCAGCCTTGAAAATGCAATGTTTCAACTCCAAAATAAAGAATAAAAAAATTAATAATTTTTACACCATGTTATTGTATATGTATCCTTTATAACATTTGACATCACACTCCTTATATAACAATTATCAGTTGTAAATGAATTAATATACTCTGTACATACAGTATACAGTATGTACTACATAATATATTTACAAATGCATTAACTTTATGCAGTGTGACTGAAATCAATGAAGTTAAAAATAAAACATAACTGAAAATACTGAAACGTGAAAAAAAATACTGCTACTATGTAGTAAGTATAACACCACTAATATTATACCATGTGTTGCAACAGAATAATGTGCTGCTATCTAGGGATGGAAACATGACATTTTGTTTATATGTTGTTGTTGTTGTTTTCAATTATACATTCATTTTACTTAGTCACTTGAAAAATGCATAAACTGGATTACACTGTACATCAAAACATTTCAGATCCATCATAATTAACTAGATCAACTGGACCATAAGGGATTTGTGTGCATGGATTAAAAAAAAAATTAGGTGTAAATTTTTCATTAAAACTGTATTATGATAATAATTGAACTCAGAAAATTTTTGGGAGAAGTTATATAGAACTATAAAATACAAGTTAAACAGAACATAAGAATAAATATGAGCACACACTATCAAAATCTGTACTTGAATATCAGTTTTAAAGTTGAATTACAAACATGTTAGCCACCTAAGCTAATTTAGTCAGACACATGAACTAAAGAACTAGTATCTGTTTATGACTAGAGCTAGTGTGGTTCCAATTAAATTTTGAATTTGAACATTGGAAGTAATTTTAGTAAAAAAGTTCACTTTTATTTCATAATGAGATTGTTTAGGTTCTCACTCTGTAATCAGATAGCTGAGAAAAACTGATTAGAAAAATTTTAAATAACTAATTTTGCATAACACATAATGAGCATGCATAATCCCAAAAGAAATTTAAACTTCCTCATAGGAAAGATAGTATTACTTTAAATTTAGCAACAAAACACACAAGTATCATTAGAATGCAGTTACTTCTGACACAACAAATGTAATTAACTGCATAATTCAGTTGTTTTCAACTTCAACCATTTTTAGAAATTTAGTATAATCAAGTACATTGCATGCTTCAATATTTAGTCCCACAGCTCTAAAATTTCATGTTTATGTGCACTGCTGAAGAAATTTAACTTTTTCATTATCGTAACAGCCAAATAACTGTTTCCTTACCTGATAATGTAACAGTTTTGTTACCATCATTGGTATTTTAATTACTCCATCATTACATATGGTTTATAAGTTACATTTCTGCATTTTACTAAGCTTAAAATTGAATACCACTATTTCACTTTTTTTTTCAGTCTCCTGTTACAATATGCAGAATTTTTCCAGCATTTGAAATCTGTTAAGAGCTAATTCAACTAATGTTTGCCTGGAATATCGATTTACAAAAAATTTGTTGAGAAAAAAATATTCATTAAAACATGAATATCAAAAAATCATTCACACATGAGAAATGTATACAATAAATCATTCCAGATCAAACACACATAATTACATATGTATATAATAAATCTATATACCTCTGCTTTAAAAATAATCAGCAATATATTAAATCATTGCATTGATAAATTGGAGAATTTTAAACAATTTACTGCAATCTTTGTGAACAAAACATTATGGCCATCAGAGGCGGCGGAACCGCCCTGGGCCCGTGTCCAGTCAATAATTTCAGCCAAGATTTTTATTTTATTTTATTTTATTTGGCATATGTGCGATTGTTGTGGTGTGCCTTAGTAAGTTCCTCTAGGTAAGTAGTCGGGTGGCCCTAATTCCCAACAAAGCTAATTAGGCATTGATTTTCTTCTGTTCCGGAAAGCGGGAAGAAGGGGTTTTTCACCATGATTCGAAATTTCGGGCACGGTCAACGAACTTCACTTTCCACCGCCCCGATGGCCATTGCATATATTCTCTACTTAAAAATTGTCATTTTGAATTCTTTCTTATTTACTTTTCCCATATGATTACGTGGAATCTTGGTAACAAACTTAAATGCTTGTGGTATACAATAACGAGGCAATCTTTCCATGCACCAGGTTTTTAATTCTGAAGAAGGAATTTCGCAACCAGTTTGAGTCACTATGACAGCTACTACCTTTTCACCCCACTTATCATCTGGTACACCAAGCACAGTGCATTCGGCTATGTCAAAATGAGATAACAAGGCACTTTCAATGTCCAAAGCACTGATCTTGTATCCACCACTTTTGATGATATCCACTGAAGTTCGACCAAGTATTCGAAAACAACCATTGTCATATGAGGCAGTATCTCCTATGGTAAAAGAAATACTGGTAAAATTTAAGGAAAGTAGAAAGATACTTCATATTCATTATTTTTACACATACTTGTAGAAGAGTTAAAAACAATACATGTATTAAACAGAGTAAGGTATTATCAGAATATTGAGATACTAGCTGAATTGCCTGGTGTTGCTCTGGAGAATTTGGTGATAATTCACTATCTAAATTTTGTACAAATAAAATGAAAACAATTAATTTTTTACAGCATGAACGGTACCTAATAGTACTATATTTCATTTCTTCACTGAATTTGAATTTTATTCTCTGTAGAGCCTTTAGGCACACAGTATTTTTGGTTTTTCCGTTCGATTTTTTTTTTATAAATACATATAAGTAAGGGTACCTGGTATATATTACTATTCGTGGAATTACCAAGTTCAGTAGGTGAAAGCTTATGAATGAAAAAGATATTCCTGTAATTTTTCAGTAAATTTATTTCAATTCATTTAGGTTATTGAGCTGGGATGGCTGCAAATGTGAAAAATAAAAAAAATTGATTTATTTAATTTACTTTTACAAAACAAAAAGAAAGGAAGAGGAATGGAAATATCTTCAGTTCCGATGCTGAATTGTGTTGCGGTCTTCACTGGAAAGCACTTGTCACAAAAAAAAAAAAAAACATTCTTGCACTTATCACAACAAAAAGTATTAAATTCGAATTAAAATGAAAAAAAGTAAAAAATGGAACTTTTTATGAAAATCTTATATGGGGTTTCCTTGACCTGGGCTCCAACCTCTTCCAAAAACTATCTACAGTCTAATTTAAAGTACCATAAGATAGTATACCAAATTTGGTGGTTCTAAATTGAAAACTGTAGATTTGCATATTAACATTCAACTCTATATATTAGATAACAACAGCTGAAATAAATATAAAAAGAATTTAATTATTTAAAAGGGATTTTGTAGAAGTGAACATTTACTTAAGAATGAATTTCAACTAAAACCTCTAGCCCATCATTTGGATTACTGGTGAAGTATGTATTGCCAGTCATAATGTAACAACCACCTCCTGTGGTCATTTACCATGGTTCTTCCTCTCAATTCAGTTTACAGTGTTTCTTCTGTTTTCATTTGAAAAAAATGCTGTTTCAGACAAATTACTTTCAGAGTCCCAATTTACAGTTTCTGAACATGTTTGTTTAATTCTGTTTTATTTGACATATTTTTATCACTGCCTTGTGTTCCAGTTCACAAGTTTTCAGTTGCCTTCTCATTCCTCTTTGGGGTGTAAGGTTGCAAGAGCAACATTATACAGTGTAATTCAAAATGAGTGTCCCAATACAATAACATGTTTATGAAGATAGACAGCTGATATCCCTACACAAGAAAGAAGAAAGTTGAAAATTTTATTGGAACCTACTGCTGTATTGCTATGGTCATCCGAAAATTCTTCCGAAATGGTATGATCTTAGTAATTCTTCCAAACCATTGGATTGGTCATTGTGGACAGGATAACAGGGTTTTTGGCAAGCACCTCTCCCCCCCCCCCCCGATCTCCAGACCTTACTTCTTGTGACTTCTTTTTGTGGGGGTATGTCAAAGACCATGTGTATGTGCCACCTTTATCGAGAACACTGCAAGAACTAAAGATGCACATTTCAGCTTGCACTGGCATCGGTGACTACAGACATGCTTCATAATGTATGGCGTGAAATGGATTACTGTTAGTTGTTGTCTGCATGACCCAGGGGAGTCGCACAGAACATTTGTAAGGTATGGAAACAAAATTCTAAACTTCTTTATTGTGCAACAATGTGATCTCTGTATCTATGTTCATAAACCAGGTATTGTCATTTGTAATTGTGGCAATCATTTTGAATTACCCTGTACTATAAATCATTCCTTCCTACAGTAAGGTGGGGTTTTTTTTTTTTTTTTTTTTTTGGTGTTTTTTTTTTTCTTTCAGATTGGGCAGCAATATTTTGATTTTATTGTTTTTGCCTTTTAGTGTTCATCACACTTAAAACGTCTTATTCCCCACAGTTTTTCATAGTCCATGGGAAATCCTTTAGTCAACTTTACTTCTTTTCACAGAGGATTCCTTTTATTTTCTTCTAATAATTTGTTAACTACTGAAGTTGGGTATCTTTTCTTTAAGAATCACATTCAATTCTGCTTTCTGTCATAGCTAAAATTTATATACATGTCATCTAAGAATTTAGTCATAATCTTGAATTTTATTTTTTACATTATGATGAGAATGTAACTGCAAAATGTATACACAACCTTGGTGTAAACTGGACAGAAAGATGTAACTGTGAAACGAATAAGTATTAGATATTAAGAAACTTGTTACATAAAACTAAATGTAAAGCAAAGAAGCTTTTAACTGATAATTTCGCTTTTCCACTCCTACTTATGATAGACTTGAACTGCTGGTTACCAAATTAGAAATGTATTTTTTCGTTCACTTTTAACTTTGGAACACACTTCAGCTGAGCTCCAGTACAAAGACACTGCAAACTGTGCCATTCATTAGCCAACTTACATGCATTGTGATTCAGAGATTAGCTCCTCAAAGAAGGACCACATGCCTGATAAACGCTTGACTGCTAGACCTAGATTTTACTTATTGTTTGATGTAGGTGTGATTTTAAATGAAAAGATGAAGAGCAACTTGATTCACTATAGTTGCATAAGTGAGAGAATTCTTTGGATTCGTTTAAAAGTAAAACTTCAGAGAATAGTAATTGTTGTAGTGTGATACGACGTGGTTTGGTTGTTAAGATATTATTCTATTACGATGATGAACTTACTTCTGAAAAAATGCAAATATTACCAATTTTATTTTTAAAAGGAAGAAAATGGCCGGTGATCAATCTAGGGACCCCAATTAAGAATTTTTTTCATCAACGACTAACACCCCAGGTACGATCCTTAAAAAACTCCCAGTAAGTGGAAGGTGATTCCACCACCACCGACAAGAGAAATTCACATACGACACAAAATAATTTGATTAAGCATATGTTCCAGGTTAACTATAAATTTATTTTGTGCTCCCAGGCACAGGTTGGAAAAACACTTGATACAAGGAAACTTTAGGTGGCTAGGCAGAATAAAAAAAAAAAAATTTAGCTATGAATTTTAGAGTCCAGAGTATGTTGACAGTCCTAAATAATCCTCTGAGAAACCCTGGTCTGCAAACCAAGTAGTTTTCACCTGTGTGGTTTAGAGGATGAAGGAGGTAAGTGGCACAATTTGGTTACCAGCCTGCCTTACAAAAATCTTTAAAGAATGTGATCATTCACTCAAAGAGTGCTAAGAGCTTAATGCTCCATGTGCATATCTAATAACTGTTGAACTTTGAGCTAAATGCTCTTTACAATTTAGATTTGGATGGTGAAGAGTGACATTTTAAAATTTTCCCTTTTTTTTTTTTTTCCACAACACACCGCTTTTGATCAGTTACCTGGAAAAATCTTTTCTTAATTTACAGTAACACATTATACTACATTTGTTGGTTCTGGCCAAACCTTACACACACTCAAAATAATAAAAAAAAATTTCAATTTCTTTACTCCCCTCTTTGTTTAATAATTTTCCTTTCCCTTTTCAAAACAAGGAATATCTTTCTACAAAATCTTCCCCTATATATATATATATATATTTTTTTTTTAATGAAATAACATCGTACCATTTTTTTTTTCACATTAAAACCAAAAACAATTAGGTGGTCGCCGAAAGAAAGTTTGCCGTTGATGACGTTTTTTTTTTTTTCCCCTTCTTGTTTCCTTGTTTGCTTTTCTCTCTCTCTCTCTTCTCTTCTCAAGGAAGCTTTGTCACTTAAACAGCATAGAAATGTTTGAGCTGAGCGGAGGAATTACGGTTTTTTTTCTTTTTTTCGTTAACTGCTGAGGTTCGGCGTCACGGAGTCTGTCCGTCGCCGTGAATTTACGCAAGTTTCCTTGCTTGCTTCCGAACTGCGTGGACATATATTTCCCTGCCCTTCAAGTGGGCAATAAGAAAGGAATTAGAAGATTTCCTCGGACGAAGGTTCAAACTTAAGTAACAATGCTTGTGCCGCAATTTCTCCGTCGTCTCCGTGGGACTCCCGAACTTGGCGAACTTGGCGGGTGGAAGATATCCAGCCCAGCTACAATTCTCTGTGAGAATAAGGGCTTTCAAGTAGCTTCCTCTGTTTTGGCATTTAAAAACAAATTAAAAGGTCCTACCATGACGCTGACATCTTTTTCCTTCGTCCTCCCGGAATTTGGCGGCATTTCCGATTTAGAAGCGCGGTCTCTCCCGCATAGCTTCTTTTTCCTTCCCCTTTCTTAGTGCTTGGTGGTTTTTAGCTCAACTCTCTCTCTCTCTGCATCTCTGCATCTTCTCAGCGTACAAAAAAAAAACGGTGCTCTTCGCCTTACGCATCGCGCATGTGCGAGAAAGCGCCGACTTTCCAATTGGCTGCGTGAACGCCAGGAGGCAGAAACTTCCTCGATGGATGACTGACCTTTGACCCACGAAAACGGGCGCTGCGGTGAACTTCGCAGAATTCCACCCAAATCCCGAAGTGTTCCTGTGCAAAGCGAAAAATGCCTTTTCGAAGTAAACAAGAGCATAAATAAGTCGGACTTTCTGCACTGGTAAAGCTGGGAAAACGTCCTCACAGATGCCATTCTACGAATTTATCGCTTTTAGAAAAGCGACACCAGAACTGTAGCCATTTTCGTTCTTTCTTTCTGAACAAAGACTTTTGGAGACCACCTTTACAAAAATTCATTAAACAAATTAACTAACATTGACGAACATCGTTACAATTAACTTCGTAACGCATAAAAATCGAATTCTCTCTAGCTACAGGTACGACGATCGGAATTACGAAAAAATAGCGTAACGCAACGATGTGTTATTTTGCCCTGATGCATTAAGCCACAATTTTATTCTTTTACTAAATGGCTATTAAATATCCTTGACGATAGCGCACGCGCAATTAATTTACGAAAGTCACTTCGTTACGGAGCGATCGCCGACCCGCTTTTTCTATCAGTCGCTGAATTATACTATCACTAGTTAATACCAAGTAAGATTCATACTAAAACCAACTAAATATTAATACTAAGCAAGATTTTAATTACAAAAGGTTACTAAATTAAGCCCGATACACACAACGACGATTTTAATACACGCTACTGACATATGGCATAAACACGCGATTTTCTCATTAGATACCACTACAATAAGATAAAATACTTCAAACACTACATGTTTACAAATTACTCTTCCATTATTAAAGCTTACATAATAATACAATAAAAGAAATCGCGATAACGACGGTAAATACGGAACTACAACCTTACAATTTTTCTTTTTATCGCTACGTTATCCCGACGATCAATAACGCCGAACGCCGCGGCGTCGATGATAATTTTAAACTGATACATCTAACACTATACATATATAAACTGCACTATACACTTAAGAAACTAAGGCAAATCAATTCATATACACTACATCATATACTGTACTAAAATAAACTTCACTAATATCTCTTCCCTGAAAGTAAACAGTGCACTAAAAAATGCAATGGATGGAAGAAAAAAACATTGCATGAAAGAACAACAAAAAAACCAGCAATATAGCATGATGTCAAACTTCCTTAAATCTACTTCCCAGCTAGTTACACCTCCCTTAACTAGCAACAGACATCACAAGGCTAACTTACCTAGACCTATTCACATAAATTTAACTACATACACAGAGATCAACACTTCACAGAGAAATCAGAAAGAAAATAAAAGAAATGAAAAGAATTTACTTGATTTTTCTTGACTCTTAAATCTATTTTTTTTTTCTAACTCCCTCCTTGCCAAAGGGATTTGAGATCATCTCATGACAAAAAATCTCACTCTCATTGAGAGTGCGTGGATCTGGTGATGGTTTTTCCGACCCAAAAATATTGGCCCATTAATTTAGAGATCGGAAAAACGTCAACAGATCATCACATCCTCCTCCGAAGCGAAAAGAAAAAAAAACAATTTTTTTTTTCTTTCATTCCAAGAACTAAAAGTCCAAAGGCAAGAACAAGATGTATTCACACTCACACCAGAGATACAAAAGAAACCTACACGTGACGCAAACGGAAAGCTACACCAACAAAACTTCTAATGCTATGCAATACTGAACATGGATTACATAATTCCACAAACACCATAAAAAAATACACAGATAATTTTTTTCAACACTATGCAAGGCTTATCTCACAGAAACAGACCAGTAAAAAAAAAGGAAACTATCAACATAGGATAGAATTTGCAAATCCTATTTTCCGTAAGGGCTGTAGGCTTAGAAAAACTTCTGCACCAGTTTTCTCTTTCCATGCACTGAACATGTCTCACTCAACATAATACCTGGTAAAATGTCACACCATTCTCACTTTTGGAGTACTTATGCAGGACTCACCTTGATCTGGTCACTTCCAGAATACCATTGTGCAATACTACATGCTACCAACCACAACAGAGAATAAAAAAACATCATCTAGTTATCCCTAAATACCATCCTTATGTTACATAATAATTTCACGTACAAATCTCACAAAATTCTCATCTGATTCACTGACTCACATTATTCCTGGATTCACTTTCCCCAGAAACATCTCTCACCTCAATACCATCTCGAGGCACATCACAAACTAACCGCTGAAGTCTTTCTCTTTCTAACTGCTGAAGTCTTTGTTTTTCTAACCCCTGAAGTCTTTCTCTTTCTAACTTCTGAAGTCTTTCTCTTTCTAACTGCTGAAGTCTTTCTCTTTCTAACTTCTGAAGTCTTCCTCTTTCTAACTTCTGAAGTTGTTCCTGTTCTAGCCTTTCTTTTCCTAACTTAAAGAACAAGATGCATTCACTCTCATACCACAAGCAAAAACTACACTCAAAAGGAACACCCCCAATTACACTCAGAAGAAGCCCATGGGCTTAACACAATTCAACAACTGTTTTTACATACAAGGTGCACCTTTACCACTGTACAAGTATATACAAATGAAGCTTCTATATAACTTTCTTGCAAAACAAAATTCTCACACATGGTTTTGTCTGATCACAAAACCACGGCTGTCCCGGGGGCGTAATACATATCTCGACGGATTGGTGTTAACCACATTACTTCTTAACCTTCTCTCTCTTGGAGCAACTATTTGGCTCGGAGACTGTGACACATGAGTGCTACTTCTCGAGCTTTTCTGAGGAGCGATGAACTCTGGATTTCCTCTGAGAATAGGTATATTTGTACTCCTCCTTTGAGCAGGAAAATACAGAACTGTATCACTAACATACTCCTCTGGGTCATTCTCCTGCTGATTCTCAGCTTCCTGGTGCTCCTCTTGTTGCACCGGACTGTGTGAACTACTATCTTCTCCTGAGAAAACAATTCTGTCCCTAATTTTTGTAAGCCTATCCACATGCACTCTCTCTCTTCGACGAGGATCAGCGATAAATACAATTTCATAGTTTACTGGGGATACACATTTTGTAACTCTAAATGGCCCCGTACATAACTTGCTCAACTTCTTTGATTTACCTGGTTTCACCACAGGACTGTACAGATAAACTTTGTCTCCCAACTTAATGTGCTTATCCACAGCTGTTTTTGCCCGTTGCTTCTCTTGCAGGTCTGCAGCCTTTTCCAAATTCTGCTTAACCGCCTCAAAAGCAAGGTTAAGTCGATTGGTCATTTCATCGCAGTATTCTAACTGTGATGCGTAGGTACGAATAGCAGGGCCTCCAATTAGGTTATAAGGTAATACAAGATCTCTTCCATATGTCAAAAATGCAGGAGTCTCTCCTGTACTAGTATGTATTGACGTGCGAAGGGACAATAAAGCCAGAGGGAGGCATCTATCCCAATCTTCTTGACTCTCAGAAACTAAATGACTAATGGCCTGTATAAGCACATGATTGAGTTTCTCTACCTGCCCATTTGTCTGGGGCCTAAAACTCAGAGTGTTTAGTTTCTTTATGCCTAACCTTTCATAGAGATGCATCATTACCTTTGAGAGAAAATTTGACCCCCTGTCCGTCAGAATTTTATCCGGGATTCCATGGGTGGCGATAAAATTTTCCACCAAAACTTTGGCGATCGTTTCACTTTTTACATCCTGCAAAGCATATGCCTCAGGCCACCTAGTAAAATAATCTGTTATCACCAGAATATATTTGTTCCCAGAAAAAGTAGTTGTAATTGGACCTACAATATCCATCGCTACTTTCTCAAAAGGCCGGCTAGCTAACTGAGACCTTATCAGAGCTGCCTTCATATTTGGTTTGTGCCCCCTCTTGCTTAAGCAGGAGTGGCAAGTATCAACATAATTTTTTGTAATGACATACATGTTATGAAAATAGAATTGTGTCCTAATTCGTTCCAGTGTTTTGTGAAAACCCTGATGGGCAACTGCATCATGACATGCATTTAGTACCTCTGGAATCATTGTTTCAGGCACGACTAACTGTTCAACTGGCTGATTCCTAGTGTTCCCTGATTTCGGAAGGGCATAATGCCATAGCATACTATCATCCAAATAGAATTCATCTGAGATTTTGCATTTTTTTCCATCACCCATTCCCTCAAGCAGTTCAATCTGCTTAGA
Source organism: Macrothele yani (assembly GCA_039090855.1). Taxonomy (NCBI): domain Eukaryota; kingdom Metazoa; phylum Arthropoda; class Arachnida; order Araneae; family Macrothelidae; genus Macrothele; species Macrothele yani. The sequence goes on along the minus strand of CM076998.1, from coordinate 56,989,854 downwards.
CAATTTTTTATCTTTTCACTGAAGTTCTCTAACCCTAGCTCGCTCCAAAGTCACGTTGGAAATTTTCTCTTCTACTTCATTTGCCTGTACATGTCTAGATAAATAATCAGCTACTACATTAGATTTTCCTGGACGATGAAGTATGGTAAAATCAAACTGTTGAAGAGACATGCACCACCGTGCAATACGAGAAGTAGGATCTTTCAATTTGAAAACATATGCCAAACTAGCCTGATCAGTTATAACAGTGAAATGACGGGCATACAAGTACTGTTTAAAATAATTTATAGCAAATACCACGCTTAACATTTCCTTTTCGACTACAGAATAATTTATTTCTGCGCCCTTTAATTTACGGCTAACAAAAGCAACGGGGTGTAATTTCCCTTCATATTCCTGCTGCAGGACTGCTCCGATAGAGCTCTGAGACGCATCACAAGCCAGTGTAAATTCCTTTTCAAAGTCTGGGAGCTTAATACAGGGTTCTTTCAGCAAAGCTTGTTGTAATTCCTCAAAAGCACATTGAGCTTCAGGGGTCCAACTGAATGTCTGTGATTTCTTTATTAAGTTAGTGAGAGGTAGTGCAATTTTAGCATATTGTTCAATAAATCTACGATAAAAACCGGTAAGTCCCAGAAAAGCTCTTACTTGCTTAATTGTTCTGGGGACTTTAAAATTTCTCACTGCTTCTATGTTTCGAGGATCGGGTTTTACTCCGTCCTTACTCACAATGAACCCTAAGTAGCGAATTGAAGACTGCAGGAAGTGGCATTTATCTGGTTTAAGTTTGAGATTGTGATATTGGAGCCTTTGAAAAACAAGTTCAAGTTTCTCAAGGTGTTCCCCAACTGTTTTACTGGCCACTACGATATCGTCGATATAAATGCCAATTTGGAGAGGTCTGAGGCCAGACAAAACTATCTCCATCAGACGCTGAAAACTGTTGGGACTGTTTCTCATTCCGAACGGTACCCGCAGCCATTCATACAATCCTCCATCTGTCACAAAAGCAGTTTTGTATGCATCTTCAGGATGTAAAGCCATTTGAAAAAAACCTGAAGTGAGATCGAGGGTACTGAAATAAGTTGCCCCAGCTAATGCGTCGACCATTTCAACTAAATTCGGAATGGGAAAAGAATCGGGAACTGTCTTCGCATTGAGGCGCCGGAAGTCGGTACAGAGCCGAAAAGTGCCATCACTTTTCGTACCAAGAGTACTGGTGCTGAGTATGGACTGTCACTAGGCCTAATTATGCCTGCCTCTAATAATTCATTTATTTGCCTGTCCAGCTCAGGTCTTAAAGCATAAGGTACTCTATAGGGGCGCTGTCTTACTGGAATATCATCAGTCAAACGAACCTGGTGCAATAAAGTCTCGCACTTTCCCAATTCGAGCACACTCTTCGCAAAAATTTTGTGGTGTTTGTTTAAAAATGCCAATAATTTTTCCTGTTGGTGGGGAGGTAAATGGGACACATCAAAGTTATTTGTCCAAGATGAACATTCATCAAGTTGGCTTTCCACTGAAGCGACTCTTCCCACTTTAATGGATTCAGCAGTGACCAATTTCATATGTTTATTCACATGAATGCTTTGATCAGAGGTATTGATAACCTTAATGAATGTAACCTGTCCTTTGGTATCATTTACTGACCGAGCAACCCACAATGAATTTATACGGAGAGTGTTAACTGGCTGTAAAAGCATAATATCTCCGAGGACTGAGCAATTTGGAACATGGATAGGAATGAGTTTCTCACACCGTGGTGGTACCATTACCTTTTGAATAACTTTCCCAAATAACACTGGGCTCGGTAACTGTTCTGGGTTTTCAAATTTCTTCCAAGGGAAAGGAATTTGGCGAGGTACCAAGGAGCTAATCACAGTAATCAACCAAACAACATACGAGACAAGAACTTGACATGTCTGATGAAGGTAACGGAATGCGTTTAACTGAGTTGGTTTCACAGGTGTCATTTTTGCCTTTCTTTCTCTTTTCTTCCTGAATTTTGGGTTTTGTTTATATCTGGAAGCAACATTCTCACCCAAGTCAGAAAATGAATTTCCAGCTGTAACCTTACATGGAGCATGCCCATGAGATGATGACTGAGTTAACTCGGGATTCGTATGGGTGGAAGGTTTACACGGGGTTGTGTTTGCACCTTCCCTTTCACTGTTATTTTGCTTTGGACCAACAACTTCCTTTACTAATGCAATAGCTTGTTCCTTTTCTATTTCACATTGTGGACTTTTACTTTTTCTTTTCCATATACACCCAGTGGCAGCATCAAAAATGAATTTTTGAGATTTCAGAAGGTCAAACCCTATAATAGCATCATAAGCTAAAGACAATTTTGCATTTGTTACATACATAGGGTGAACAAATTTTTCTCCTGCGAACTCGAACTGGAGCTTGACACAACAATTGATGGGCAGGGATGTCCCTGAAACACCCTTGACTATCAGGTTTGGGCAGTCTACCCACAACTTGTCTCCCGGAAGAGAACTCAAACATTTATCTGTGATGAGACTAATGGTGGCTCCGGTATCCACTAAAAGTCGCAGGGCTTTTCCATTTACCAATCCCTGAACCACTGGCATTGCAAACTGCGCTTGATCTGCATGGCAGGACTCAATAGGAGCCTCTATAGCAGGGGGTTTCTTAATAGAAGCGGACTCCTGGAAGCTTCTCCCCTATTAGTTTAAATCCCTATTATTACTGGAATGTCCATTTCTTTCACTTTGGGTTCGCTGTTGGTTATGGTACTCTCTTGACATACTCCTGTTTTCCTTGAGGACCTCTGTTTGCAGGTCTTGGATTTCCTCTACCCCTGTCATCATACTGTTGTTGTGGCTGATAACTACTCTCACGGCATTCGTTAGCATAGTGCCCCAAGCGCCTACACCTGTAACAAGTAACTGTGGAGCGATTACTTCTCCTGTATCTCTCTGGTGGACCAGATTGAGTGGAACGGCTTCCGTCCCTGAAATCCCTCGCCGGAGAACTTTCCCTATTTTTGCATTCTGAACTTCGTAGTGACAAATCATTTAACTGATCTTTTATTTTCCTCACTTCTCCCACCAGAGCCTGAATTGCTGTCTGGCTTTTTCTTGCGCCCTCTGCAAAGTTTCCTGAGGAAGCTTCGTTACCTTCTTGTTGCTCTACCTCCGCTTCAACGAAACTCACGCTCCTCACACAGCTTCCCATACATGCCTCATTATTCTCTTCCAACAAGGCCTTTTCTTTGGCCTGCTGGTAAGACTGTGGATTATGAGATAGTACCAATCTCTTTATCTTGGGTGTTAACCCTGCAAGAAATTGTGAGAGAAGACTCTTGTCCCTGAATGAACCTACAGCAGCTGAATCTGATTCCTCCTCAAGATACCTAAATGCTAGTACTTCTAAGCGGGAGGCAAATTGTTTCACCGATTCCCCCAGGGCTTGTTTACAGCCCGTGAATTTCCCCATGCGTACTGCCAAAGGAACTGCGGACAAAAACCTTTCCAACAATGCTTCTTTCAAACCTGCAAAAGTCAACCTTCGTTCCCTGGCCAACAAGCCCCTGACGAATTGTTTTGCCTCTCCCTTGCACTTGCATTTCACCACTAGCAATCTCTGTTCATCTGTCCAACCATCCAAACCTGCTACATCCTCTACTGACTCAAAAAATTCTCCAATAGTAACACTATCTGATCCCCCTGAAAATGATGAAACTAAACTCATCAAGACTGGAATGTTGAGGTTTGCATTCCCCCCATTATTCCCTACTTCTGCTGAACCAGCTGCTCCCTCTGTCCCTGGTATCACCATCTTTCCTACAGCTCTGTACACACACACAAATGAAAATACACTGTAAATCTAAACAAGGTACACTATACTATGATTGCTGTTACTGCAATGATTTACTATCAATGATTACTTTTACCCAAGATTAGTGAGCTATAATTATTTTCTACCTGAGCCTAAAGTTATATCTTACTCTTTTTCTTAATTGAAAATAATTACCTCAATATTTCTCACCAATGTAAACAAAAGCACAATACAAAAATGCAATACACTAAAATTCAAATGCCAATTCACACTTAAAAAAAATCATGATTGCGAGCACTTGATACTGACTAAAATTTCGAAAATGAATGCCTAACATGAAGAAAATTCTCCCAATTAACTATGTTCTATGTCAAAACCTTATCCTTTAACTGTTGCTAGAGTAATTTGATCTTTTTACAATTTTCACACAGCATTACCTAATATCAGAAATAGCAAATCATAAATGTGAATCTCTCTGGTACAGTGGGTGGAATCCTGGTCACGGCACCAGTTTGATACGACGTGGTTTGGTTGTTAAGATATTATTCTATTACGATGATGAACTTACTTCTGAAAAAATGCAAATATTACCAATTTTATTTTTAAAAGGAAGAAAATGGCCGGTGATCAATCTAGGGACCCCAATTAAGAATTTTTTTTCATCAACGACTAACACCCCAGGTACGATCCTTAAAAAACTCCCAGTAAGTGGAAGGTGATTCCACCACCACCGACAAGAGAAATTCACATACGACACAAAATAATTTGATTAAGCATATGTTCCAGGTTAACTATAAATTTATTTTGTGCTCCCAGGCACAGGTTGGAAAAACACTTGATACAAGAAAACTTTAGGTGGCTAGGCCGAATAAAAAAAAAAAATTTAGCTATGAATTTTAGAGTCCAGAGTATGTTGACAGTCCTAAATAATCCTCTGAGAAACCCTGGTCTGCAAACCAAGTAGTTTTCACCTGTGTGGTTTAGAGGATGAAGGAGGTAAGTGGCACAATTTGGTTACCAGCCTGCCTTACAAAAAATCTTTAAAGAATGTGATCATTCACTCAAAGAGTGCTAAGAGCTTAATGCTCCATGTGCATATCTAATAACTGTTGAACTTTGAGCTAAATGCTCTTTACAATTTAGATTTGGATGGTGAAGAGTGATATTTTAAAATTTTCCCTTTTTTTTTTTTTCCACAACACACCGCTTTTGATCAGTTACCTGGAAAAATCTTTTCTTAATTTACAGTAACACATTATACTACATTTGTTGGTTCTGGCCAAACCTTACACACACTCAAAATAATAAAAAAAAATTTCAATTTCTTTACTCCCCTCTTTGTTTAATAATTTTCCTTTCCCTTTTCAAAACAAGGAATATCTTTCTACAAAATCTTCCCCTATATATATATATATATATATATATATATATATATATATATATATATATATATATATATATATTAATTTCTTCATCAATGTGACCCTCACTTGATATCTGCTGTCCAAGATAAACGTACGTGTCTGTTATCTCCAGCTTTTCTCCATCAATCGATAAATCTTCATTTCTTGTAAAAGCATTGAACACCACTTTTGTCTTCTGAAAGTTCATTTTTAATCCCACTTCTTTACTCTTGTCAGCAAGTTCCTGGATCATACTCTGCAGCTCTGATGGGGTAGTTGCAAAAATGACTATGTCATCAGCAAAGCGAAGGTGGGTTAGATAATCTCCATTAATCTTTATCCCCTTGTTTTCCCAGCTCAGCGACTGAAAAACACCCTCCAATGTGGCATTAAAGAGCTTCGGAGATATGGTGTCACCTTGTCTCACTCCCTTTCCAATTTTTACGTGTGTTGTATTTTCAAACAGCCTAATCTTTGCACTTGCATTTTCATAGATGTTATTAATAATATTAATGTATGCATCTTCAATACCGCAGGTTTTCAGAGCCATTGTAACTGCTGATGGTTTCACCGAATCAAAGGCTTTTTCATAATCGATAAAAGCCATGCACAATGGAAGTTCATATTCCCTCGCTCTTTCAATTAGTTCTCTCAGCACGTGGATATGATCTATTGTGCTGTAGCCACTCCTGAATCCAGCTTGTTCTCTCGGTTGAGCCATGTCCAGTGTTACCTTCAAGCGGTGTGAAAGAACTTTAGTGAAGATTTTATAAACTACTGATAGGAGGCTGATAGGTCTGTAGTTTCCGAGATCCTCAATGTCACCTTTCTTATGTAGCAGGATCATTGTAGCGGTGTTCCAATCCTCGGGAATCTTTCCTTCATTAAGGCATCGAGTGAAAATTTGGGCGAGTACTGTTTCGATTTCTCCACTTGCTTCTTGTATGATGTCTACAGTAATTCCATCTTCTCCTGGAGCTTTTCCTCGCTTCATGTTCTTGATTGCATGTGCAACTTCTGCTGGAAGGACTGGAGGAACTCTGGTACTGGTATCTTTCATGATGTCTGGAGTGCATATATCATCCCTTTCATATAATTTGGAGTAGAAATCTTTCACTCTTGTCAAAATTTCGCCTCTATTTCTTGTTACAGAACCATCTTCTTTTCTCAGTGCCATAATCTGTTTTCTTCCCTTACTGAGATGTCCCTTTGCTATCTTTAGGCTTTGGTTGTTTTCAATTGCTTTCCTCACTAGTTCACAGTTGAATTTCCTTACGTCTTCAGTGATACTTTTTCTTACTGTCTTGCATAGCTCTATATATTCCACTTTGGAAGTCACATCTTCTTTAGTTGTCCTCATCTCTCTTCTTTTTTGCATCAACATTTTGGTTTTTCCTGATAATTTGTTCACATGCAACTTGTTCTTAGACCCAGCTAATTTTGTTGCTGTTTCCATAAGAGCTTTGGTTACTTTTCTGTTAACTTCAGAGATGTCCACTTCTTCCGATGTTAGGCCTTCTAAAGCGGAGAACCTGTTCTTCAGTTCTAACTTGAAGGTATTATGGTGTTTTTTAAGGTTGGTTATGTCAATAGATTTCGTTTGTCTTATGAGCTTGCCACGTTCAAGTTTAGTGTTGAGGTGCATCTTACATCTCACCAATCTATGGTCACTACCTGTGTTGAACTTGTTTAGCACACTGCAGTCTTCTATGACGAATTTTTTGTTACACATAATAAAATCAATTTCACTTGTCGTCCCATTTGGATGTCTCCATGTCCATTTCCTGTGTGGTTTTTTCTTGAAGAAGGAGTTCAAGATGAAAAACCCTTCTGCCTCTGCAAACTCTACGAGAGTATTTCCACGCTGGTTTCTGTTGCCATGACCGAATTTACCTACTGAAGTTTCATTCTGTTGCCGTTGCCCTATTTTTGCATTGAAATCTCCCATAATTATTTTCAAGTGCTGCTTACCTTTATTATTTAGATGACAAATTTCCTCATAAAATTCTTCAATTTCTTCTTCAGGATGACTTGTGGTGGGTGCATAAGTTTGAATAATCTGAGCCTGGTATCTTTTCGAGAGTTGGATAACAAGTCGTGCAGCTCTGTCAGAGGAACTTTCAACTTCTACAACTTTATCCTTCAGTTTCTTGTTTATTATAAATCCAACACCACTAGTTCTGCCAGTATCTGTCCCACGATAGTAGAAGAGATGTCCACTTTTCAGTTCGATGAGATCTTCTCCTTTTCTCCTTCACTTAGCCCCACGATGTCCCACTTGATCCTTTGTAGTTCCTCTTCCAATTCAAGAAGCCTTGAATCAGAAGATAGAGATCGTCCATTGTAAGTAGCCAAGGTCAGCATCAGATGGCAGCCTAGTCCGGTTCTCCGGGGATTCTTAGCACCCTCTGCCTTCATGTCGCACTGGCCGCTGCCTTGGCCAGGTACATTCCAGCTGCCGGAGACTGAGGGCCAAGATTTAAGTTGTGGAATCATTTTGGAGGGTGGGGATGAAGAAATTAATCGGCGTACAAAACTTGCCTGGAGAGCTTTTGGAAGAAACAGCATAATTTTCAAGAGCAATATGCCATTATGTCTTAAAAGAAAAGTGTTTGATCAATGCATCCTTCCAGTGCTTACGTATGGTGCAGAGACGTGGACCTTAACTAAAAGAGACATACAAAGGCTGCAGACAACTCAAAGTAGCATGGAGAGGTGCATGCTTGGTGTAACCAGGAGAGATAAGAAGAGGAACTCGTGGATCCGAAAAATGACAAGAGTGGAAGACATCATGATCAGAGTTAAATCCCTGAAATGGCAATGGGCTGGACATACTGCCAGAAGGACAGATCATTGATGGACAGCCGAAATTTTAGATTGGATTCCAAGGGACAGGAAAAGACCCAGAAGAAGACCACATGGGAGATGGGTGGATGAAATTCGAAAGTATGCAGGGGTGACATGGAGGAGACTGGCACAAGACAGACCGTTGTGGAGGAAACTTGGGGAGACCTTCGTCCAGCAGTGGATTGATAATGGTTGACAATGATGATGATGATATATATATATATATATTTTTTTTTTTAATGAAATAACATCGTACCATTTTTTTTTCACATTAAAACCAAAAACAATTAGGTGGTCGCCGAAAGAAAGTTTGCCGTTGATGACGTTTTTTTTTTTCCTTCTTGTTTCCTTGTTTGCTTTCCTCTCTCTCTCTTCTCTTCTCAAGGAAGCTTTGTCACTTAAACAGCATAGAAATGTTTGAGCTGAGCGGAGGAATTACGGTTTTTTTTTCTTTTTTTCGTTAACTGCTGAGGTTCGGCGTCACGGAGTCTGTCCGTCGCCGTGAATTTACGCAAGTTTCCTTGCTTGCTTCCGAACTGCGTGGACATATATTTCCCTGCCCTTCAAGTGGGCAATAAGAAAGGAATTAGAAGATTTCCTCGGACGAAGGTTCAAACTTAAGTAACAATGCTTGTGCCGCAATTTCTCCGGCGTCTCCGTGGGACTCCCGAACTTGGCGAACTTGGCGGGTGGAAGATATCCAGCCCAGCTACAATTCTCTGTGAGAATAAGGGCTTTCAAGTAGCTTCCTCTGTTTTGGCATTTAAAAACAAATTAAAAGGTCCTACCATGACGCTGACATCTTTTTCCTTCGTCCTCCCGGAATTTGGCGGCATTTCCGATTTAGAAGCGCGGTCTCTCCCGCATAGCTTCTTTTTTCCTTCCCCTTTCTTAGTGCTTGGTGGTTTTTAGCTCAACTCTCTCTCTCTCTGCATCTCTGCATCTTCTCAGCGTACAAAAAAACGATGCTCTTCGCCTTACGCATCGCGCATGTGCGAGAAAGCGCCGACTTTCCAATTGGCTGCGTGAACGCCAGGAGGCAGAAACTTCCTCGATGGATGACTGACCTTTGACCCACGAAAACGGGCGCTGCGGTGAACTTCGCAGAATTCCACCCAAATCCCGAAGTGTTCCTGTGCAAAGCGAAAAATGCCTTTTCGAAGTAAACAAGAGCATAAATAAGTCGGACTTTCTGCACTGGTAAAGCTGGGAAAACGTCCTCACAGATGCCATTCTACGAATTTATCGCTTTTAGAAAAGCGACACCAGAACTGTAGCCATTTTCGTTCTTTCTTTCTGAACAAAGACTTTTGGAGACCACCTTTACAAAAATTCATTAAACAAATTAACTAACATTGACGAACATCGTTACAATTAACTTCGTAACGCATAAAAATCGAATTCTCTCTAGCTACAGGTACGACGATCGGAATTACGAAAAAATAGCGTAACGCAACGATGTGTTATTTTGCCCTGATGCATTAAGCCACAATTTTATTCTTTTACTAAATGGCTATTAAATATCCTTGACGATAGCGCACGCGCAATTAATTTACGAAAGTCACTTCGTTACGGAGCGATCGCCGACCCGCTTTTTCTATCAGTCGCTGAATTATACTATCACTAGTTAATACCAAGTAAGATTCATACTAAAACCAACTAAATATTAATACTAAGCAAGATTTTAATTACAAAAGGTTACTAAATTAAGCCCGATACACACAACGACGATTTTAATACACGCTACTGACATATGGCATAAACACGCGATTTTCTCATTAGATACCACTACAATAAGATAAAATACTTCAAACACTACATGTTTACAAATTACTCTTCCATTATTAAAGCTTACATAATAATACAATAAAAGAAATCGCGATAACGACGGTAAATACGGAACTACAACCTTACAATTTTTCTTTTTATCGCTACGTTATCCCGACGATCAATAACGCCGAACGCCGCGGCGTCGATGATAATTTTAAACTGATACATCTAACACTATACATATATAAACTGCACTATACACTTAAGAAACTAAGGCAAATCAATTCATATACACTACATCATATACTGTACTAAAATAAACTTCACTAATATCTCTTCCCTGAAAGTAAACAGTGCACTAAAAAATGCAATGGATGGAAGAAAAAAACATTGCATGAAAGAACAACAAAAAAACCAGCAATATAGCATGATGTCAAACTTCCTTAAATCTACTTCCCAGCTAGTTACACCTCCCTTAACTAGCAACAGACATCACAAGGCTAACTTACCTAGACCTATTCACATAAATTTAACTACATACACAGAGATCAACACTTCACAGAGAAATCAGAAAGAAAATAAAAGAAATGAAAAGAATTTACTTGATTTTTCTTGACTCTTAAATCTATTTTTTTTTCTAACTCCCTCCTTGCCAAAGGGATTTGAGATCATCTCATGACAAAAAATCTCACTCTCATTGAGAGTGCGTGGATCTGGTGATGGTTTTTCCGACCCAAAAATATTGGCCCATTAATTTAGAGATCGGAAAAACGTCAACAGATCAAGTGTATGCTCCTTGTGACTCTGAAGCTTCTGATAGGAAGGGAGATTTCTGGAATGAGCTGAAAGCTGTTTTGAGCCAGTTTGGTGCTAAAGAAAAGTTATAATAGCAAGGGATTTCAATGCTAGAGTAGGCGTGCAGAATGCAATTTTTTACAATGTTCTGGGTACGTTTAATGATCCTTGTGTGAATGATAATGGTGAAAGATTAATTGAACTCTGCATTGACAATGGTTTGCATGTACCTCTTGGTCAAAAGAGTGCGATAGATTTTGTTATATACGATCAGCGTCTGAAACACTTAGTTGGTGACACTCATGTGATGAGAGGTGCAGATATTGGTTCTGATCATTACTTGGTAGTGTCACGAGTGAAACTGAATGTTGGTTGGAGTAAAAGCAATAGGAAGCGGCCCAGGATGGAAAGAATAAAGGTTGACAGGCTCCCTGAAAAGCATCAGCATTATTCTGACTTACTCAGAGAAGGAGCTAAAGTCTTGTGAGAGGGATGTAGAAAAGAAATGGGGAATGTTTTAAGAACTGTATTGTCACTGCTGCTGAAGAGATCTGTGCCACCACAATAGTGGGTAACAATAGAGGTGATGCTTGGTGGAATAATGAGATTGAAAATGCAGTAAAGAGAAAGAAGGACATCTATTTGGGGATGCTGCAAGGTAGTGTTTCTGTGGATGAATATCGCTGCAAGAAGCATGAAGCAACTAAGCTGGTTCGCCAGAGTAAGGCAAAAGGTAGAAAGGATTAGGTGGAAAGGCATGAATTGTGTTTTTGGAAAGATAGGAAGACTTTCTGGAAGTACACGAGACTCAGGTAAAATAGGGGAATAAGTTGTGTGAAGAATAGGATCGGGAAATGATTTGGGAACCCAATGAGTTAAGTGAAAGATAGGGTGAATACTTCTGTGAGTTATTAGAACAGGAAAGCAAAGATGATGGCACAGTGAGGGATGGAAGTACAGGAGGGATCTCAAGAGAAGAGGTGTGTAAAGCTCTAAAATCTCTCCAGAACGGTAAGGCTCCAGGATTTGATGGCATAACTGCCAAAATGTTGAATTATGGTGGTGACTCTGTAATTGACTGGTTAACTGAAATTTGCCAGCTGTGCTGGGAGTTAGGAATGGTCCCTCATGATTGGAAGGGTGCTATTATCATGCTCTTGTACAAGGGAAAAGGTGATCAGACTGACTGCAAGAACTATCGTGGTATTAGCCTACTGAGTGTATCAGGAAAAGTATTTGGTAAGGTTGTTATTGAAAAAGTATGGGTTCTTACATCAGAGAAAGTATGGGATGTTCAGAGTGGTTTCATGATTGGTAAAGGCTGCACTAACCAAATTTTCGCATAACGCACGATGATTGAAAAGTATCTGGCTGTTTGTAAGAAAGTTTTTGCTGCCTTCATAGATCTAGAGAATGCTTACGACTGAGTAAATAAGACACTTTTGTGAAAGGTTTTGAATTAATATGGTGTTACTGGGAATCTACTTAATAATGTAAAAGCCATGTATGCTGGCAGTAGAGCTTGTGTTCGAGTTAATGGTGTTTTATCAAAATGGTTTTCTATTAGTGCTGGAGTCAGCCAAGGTCGTGCAATGTCACCATGGCTATTTAATATATTTATGTATGCATGCATGCATGCACGCACGCACGATGCCAAAATAGATAATAATGGTTTATGTCTTGGTGATATTCGTGTATGCTGTATGCTGACGACACTGTCCTCTCGGCAGAGAGCAAAAGTTAGTTGCAGAGTATGTTTGTTGTCCCGGATGTACAAAGTTTGCATGAAATTCAAACTGAGTACAAATAAGGAAATGACCAAATTATGGTTTTTGAGAGAGGAACTGGTAGTACTGAATGTAATATAAGTCTAAATGGCACTGTGATTGACCAGGTGAATGAGTTTGTGTATTTAGGAAGCATGTTTGACAGAGAAAACAAATTGGATGGTGAAATTAGTAGGCAATTGAATTCTTCATTGAAAGTCATAGCAGCTTTGGGAGGTGTTCACAGGAACGATGGGTTCTCAAGAGAGCCCCGCATGGTTGTGTATGAGAGTATAATTGTTCCTACTCTGATGTATGGCAGTGAAACCTGGGTACTGCAGAAGAAACATAGAAGTCGTTTGTGTGCTGGAGAAATGAGTTACTTGCGGGGAGGTTTGTGGCAAGACACGTTCCGATTGTGTGAGGAATGAAGATGTGCTACAGTTCAAAATGTTTTTAGCAAGGTGGAGACTAATGTGCTTCAGTGGTTAGGCCATGTTGGAAGAATGAGTGATGAGATGCTTACTAAGAAAATCTTTTTGGCAGGAAGAAAAGGCAGAGGAAGACCTAGGAAGTCGTGGGAGGATTAGATTCAGGAATGTCTGCATGAGAAAAAGATCATGAGTATAAAGTATAGAAGGTCTTGCGTATGGTGTGTGATGGATGTCAGTGAAACCCAAGTTGTATGTCAAGTTCGCTGTAAATTGAGAAGTTTGATACAGCAAGAGTAAGGAAAAATTATCGGGTAATTTATATTTCTTTGTGGAGCTAACCTCTGAATCTCAGAGAACAGCTTAGTGCTATGTATGTATCAAATGTCTCCATTTACAGTGATCTCGGCTCACAGCTTGAGCTTCACTGATATCAATCACATGTTGCACACAAGACCATTTGTATTTCATACACAATCTTTTTCTCATATAGGCATTCCTGAATCTGGTTCTCCAATTATTTCCTTGGCCTTCCTCTACCTTTCTTTATTGCCACTTGGGCGGAAAAAATTCTCTTAGTCAGCACCTCATCACTGATTCTTTCAACATGGCCAAACCACCAAATAATATTTGTCTCCACTTTACTAACAACATTTTGCCTCACATTACAAATCTGCAACAATATCTTCATTCTGCACATGATCAAAATGTGTCTTGCCATACATACCCCATAAATAACATCTCTCCAACACACAAGTGTCTCTTCTGAAGTACCCAGATTTCACTGCCATACATCAAAGTAGCAAAAGTTACACTTTAATATACAGTCATTCATGATTTTCTTGACAACTCATCATTCCTGTGAAATCCTCCTAAAGTAGCCTTGATTTTCAAAGAATAATTCACTTTTCTACTAATTTCACAGTCTAATTTGTTTTCTCTGTCAAATATGCTTCCTAAATATACAAACTCATTTACCTGGTCAATCTCTGTGCCATTTAGACTTATCTTGCATTCAGTACTAACAGTTCCTCACTCGGAAACCATAACTTTGGGTTTTCTCTTATTTATATACAAACTTCGTACATCCGAGACAACATATTCTGAAACTCACTTTTGCTCTCTGCCAACAGGACTGTGTCATAAGCATAAAGCAATCTGCACACATGGATATTACCAAAACATTTTGGCATCATGCATGCAGGCATTCATAAATTAAACAGCCAATATATATATATATATATATATCATCCAAAAACTGTAAATACCATTATACTATATGCATTCCACTGATCCAGAAATCAATTTTAAAAGTTAAGATTGAATATGATATTATGAGTTTGATGAGTTTGAAAGCTGCCTGACAAAATCCATATTAATTAAGGTTGAATAAGGGCCTGATTTCTGCATGTCCACGTGCACAAGGCCTCAGAATGGGAGGGGGGGCTCCAAACTACCTTGAAAATAATAATATAGATTTTCAGAACCAAAATACATTTACCCATTGTAGCACAAAATTATTATACGGTTCGGTTTCAAAATTTAGGATGATATTTTGTAAACCAAATTATTATTATTATTATCATTATTTCTAATAATAAAGCTCAAGCATTGCGCTGAGCTGTGATCGGCTAGTGTAACATCTTAATCTCACCCTCATTTGTAACAATCAAAATGCAATGGGAACAGCCAACCGAGAGTGCTACCTAGTATACAAGCCCCACCCATTATCCTTTGCCCCCTCCCAGTAGGGTTCTTCCTATGTATGAATTTGGGTGAGTGTGGGATATATTTGTTACCAAGGGATGGATGGCACCACTAATCTAATTTCCAACTAAGAGTGCGCCGTAGCACTGAAATGTTTTCCACATTTTTTTTATCTGATTGCATTATGTTTCTGATATTTAAAGTTTTAGAATTAAGATTTTATTTTATTCTCATTTTCTTTGGGCTTCCGGTATATTGGCGATTTATGTTATTATGTCATCTCATAAATTTGGCTCTGGTTCAATGAAGAGGAAGAAGAAATCTAAAAAGGCAGCACAGTTGAAGAAACTGAAATGTGCAATGGATACATATTTATTATGCGGATCACATTCAAGTACACATAATACAATGTTCTGGAAGTGCAGCCATGTGATTTCAACATTTACTAACAATTCCATCAGAAATGTTAAGCAGCAGGATATCCTAACAGAATCAGATAAATTTAAACCAGGAAATAATGATGCTGCTAATATTGAACCCACAAGTGAACAACATGTGGTCAGTGTCTGAGGAAACTAACAGGCATTTGCCAGATTTGGAAGACATGGAATCACAATCACAGAAGACTTCAATCAAATCACATCAATATGAAATTTGCAGCAAGTACTGTTCATTTTCCCGAAGATCCATAATTGTGGCCTGAAAAACCAGGGTATAACTTTTGTGAGTATTTTGTGTATAATAAACCAGATCAAAATATTAATAAAATAAGTAATTCCAAACAGAAATTTGGAGAAAAAAAAGTGTGACCAAAGAAATGTTTTATTGTAAAAAGGGAAATTGGGAAGAAGTTCTAAGAGAATGATTAGTATATTTTCCATTACGGAAGTCACTATTCTGTTTTGTATGCAAACTTTTCAGTTCAAGTGAACAAGCTCTCTGTAAAGGCGGCCTTTCAGACTAGGCACACATTTCAGTGAGATTAAAAGAACACGAAAACTCACTGGTTCACAGAAATGCTGTTTGTACGTACTCTAATCAATCTAAGATTAATAACAGGGTTGATACCAGGTCGTGCAAGAGTACTTCAGTGAGGTAACATATTGGCAAGAAATTTTCAAGAGAATTATAGCTACCATTAAAT
The DNA here is from genome assembly GCA_039090855.1 of Macrothele yani. Classification (NCBI taxonomy): domain Eukaryota; kingdom Metazoa; phylum Arthropoda; class Arachnida; order Araneae; family Macrothelidae; genus Macrothele; species Macrothele yani. The sequence continues at coordinate 56,974,181 of CM076998.1, read as the reverse complement.
TTCTTAGTCAAAATCTTGCTTTGGGGGGGGGGATGAGAATTTGCACTCCCAGCAAAATGGTAATTTTCTGGGTATTATGGAGCTAATAAGCTCCTTTGATCCCTTTCTAGTTAACACATTTAGCAAAATATGGAAATCTGGGAAGTGGTCAGGCCAACTACCTCTCTTCACTACTGTCTGTGATATATGCAAGATTTCAGCTGTCTACCTGTGCAATAAAACACCATACTATAAGTTGCAAATTAAAATCACTTTATTTACAATTTAAAAGTAGGTTAAAAAACAGACTAGCGCTTTCGGGGATCACGTTGTCCCCATCTACGGGTCCAAAGCACCACAGTGACACGATAGAGGCAGTCATTATATACAGATTACCCCCCCCTACACCACGTCACCAACATTTTAGTGATGCCAACATTTACACAGAAAAAGGCATATAGGTTAATAACAATTGATATTACAACACTAGGCAAGAAGTGCAGATTAGCCATTGGACAAAGTCTCTGTCGGGGCAACCAATCCACGCCAAGGTCCCGGTACATATGCGGGCAAGTCCAAATTACAACATCTGTCACCATAAGCAAGAAGCATCAGTGAATGCAACAAAGGCACTGACATTGGGCTAACCTGCCATTGCAGCTACACTTTGTATGATGTCAGAAGACAAAAATGAAAAGGCAACTGTACAAGAGCACGCTAAGTCCCTTCATGCAAAATTTATGAAAAAAGACTGCTTTGTTAGCGATTATCTGGGACACAACATTGCAACGAATCAATAAAGTCAGCACTTCCCTGCAATCTTCCATGGGCAATTTGTCAAAGTTCTACCATTATATGAGTCAATTATTGATTTCATCCTGAATTTTGTGAGAAAACATTTCAAACTGTTTGAAAAAGAATCCAACCAGTTGCTAGGGAGAGAAATGGATTATGAATCCTGAAGAAGGAGATTCATCAACTCCAGATGTTGTTTTTAATAACTGAGATACCTTAATCACTCAAACGTTTTGCATAATATGTGACAATCTTGTTTCACAGTTGCAAACCAGAAAGAAGTCATATGAGGAATTGGACTCTAGATTTGGATTTGTCTACAAGAATGACTTAAGGGATGTATCGCTGTTTGCATGAGTAAGTATCACGTATAATTCAGTTCGACATGTATAAAAGCGAATGCATGACTCAACTTTCCCCAAACTTCGGCCCAATGTACAAACGACAACCTCACTATGTTGTACTTTTGACACTTCACATATAAAAACTTGCATTATACAACGTAATGTATTGTAATAGGAACCACAAAAATCACGAATGGAGGTCATTGAAAGCTACAATATCAAGAATAAAAAACAGGAAGGCCATGACAGAAGAAAATAGCGATATGCTGATAAAACGCACACAAATACAGAATGATAATATTGATGGCAAAACATTTCAAAGACTAAAATTTAAAAGACGTTTCAAATGAAGGAATGCACAATGAATAAAACTTAAAACTCTTCATGAAATACGTGTTTCAAGGCATTAACTCCACGGAAAAACAGTACGCTTCAAAAGTGGCAAGTTAAAATACCAGATGCGTTTCGCATCGTTCAACTCGATGCATCCTCAGTGGTGTAAGTTGTTGGAATGAGGTTAATCATTCTTCCGCCGATGCATTGCTGTTGCACCATCTAACCGTGTCTTCAGCGACATCTATTGATGGTAACTGCAGGTATGTATGGGTTTTATCATACTTTTTCTTCCTTTTCTTTTTTGATCTATATTTCTTTCTTTCTCAATTAAATTTTTCCATGCGAAAGACAGATGAAATGGACTGTTGGTATTACAATTTCTCAGCCTGGTCTTCTCGATAACTACAGCTTCTGCTGTAAATAAGGCTTTCCATCTTCCTTGTTTACAGACGATTTCGATTTCTTCCCAATTAGGCGCTGTATTGTTTTTCAAGCAATAAAATAATCAATCAATGATGTTTTATTTTGGCTTTTATGCCAGTTACTTAAGTGTTCTGTCAATCGAGTCTCCAAATTACGCTTGGTACTACCAATACAAAAAATTTGTTCTCAATTATTCGTGCTCAGAATTGGGATACTGTAGACACCTGCTTGTTTTAGTGATTGGACTCTTTCTTGCCCTGCGATTAGCATCCTTTTGATATCTGTTACTTGCACTCCAAAGTCAAGGTCGTACTTTTTACAAATTTTCTTTAGAGTTTCTGTGATCTGTGGCACATATGGAACAGATCCACAAAATGTGGTTTGTTGACAACCCTTTGGATTTTTACCCTTGCTGTTTGCAGGGTTATTTTGGTTAATAACATTAACAATGTCCAATATTTTGTATCCAAATTTCTTTACAATTCTTTTAATCCAGTTTAGCTCTTTTTTCAAGACATGCAAATTCGATGAATGTGTGCAAGCTCTATTGACATATGCTCTAAAAGCGGAAAGTTTATAATTCCAAGGGTGGTGGGAATCAGCAGGAATGATGTTAGGCACGAACATTGGTTTCCTGTATACTCCACATTGTATACAGCCTTATTCTTCATCTCTAGTAAAAAGAATGTCCAAGAACAGGAGTTTACTTTGTTTTTCAATTTCAATTGCAACCTTAATTTTGCAATAGTACTAAGTAGAATCCATAAGCATTTGCACAGTTTTCCAACTAGCTAATATCATGCGGCCAAATAAGGAAAATGTCATCGACGTATCAGCAAAAGAACAAGGGCTATAAGTATTTCTCGTTTGTCGAATCTTCAAAATTGGTTTTCAATATTTTGCGATACTACTTCAGCTAACAGGCTGGAGAGTGGAGACCCCATGGGCACTCCTACCTGTTGTTTATACGTAGGATTTTCAAATGTGAAGTAGTTTGTTTCATCAATAAACATTAAAGCTATAATGAAGTCATCAATTTCTAATCTTGAAAGGTTGTTGCATAGTAATCTCTCTTCAATGAGGTCAATAGCTATCCTTGTTGGTGTACTAGGGTATAACGAAATCACGTATAAACTTGCTGAGATAACTCTGTCATTCATCTGAAAATGCTTAATTTTTTTATAATCTCAAACACATTATGTACTGTAAATGTATAGTCTCTGTACAATGGTTGGAGGTACCGAAACAGAGCCCTTTCGAGGTTAATGGCTGGAGCTATGTTTTTTCACAACAGGCTAATTGGGCTGTTTTCCTTGTGTGTCTTAATTTTCCCAAATTAACTGGTACTCTTGCTCTAATTGGTGGAATTGCTTGCCTTTTAACCTCTCTTGGAAGCAAACTACGATTTTTTATTTCTGCAAGCTATGAAAAATACCTTTTGTAGGATCTTTAATAATCCCCTTAACATTAAGTGCACTGATTGCTTCTTTCATTTTATCAAGGAAGTTATACCTGTTCATGATAACAATCCAGTTAATTTTGTCAGCTTATATCGTGGTAATATTGGGGTTATTTCTCAAGGCCATTAGTTCATGTTTGTTGTACGTTATTCTTTTGGGTGGCTGGAATTCTTTATTATTAATGTATTTGTCAATAGTTTGATTCATTTTGAACCTAGCCGATTCTTGAGATTTTTTTGGCAGTTGTTGTATTATTCCTTCTATTCTTGGAATCAAATTTTCAGTTTTGCCCAAATTTTGCATAAATGCAAACTTTGATCCTTGTGCCAGTGCAGATTCCTGAAGCGGTGTTAATTCTATCTTGGAAAGGTTTAAATACATATTTCTTGGTTTAATCTGTCTGTCCTGTTCATACATTTTATGATCTGTTAAGTTATTCAGTTTCTGAAAGTGTCTTCTTTGACTAGTTCTTATATTTCTGTCAACACAACAGTGTATTTTACCCATAAAAGTATCGACCTCATCTTGTTTACAGATATTGCAAATTTTAAAGTACATGTCGTAAGATTTATTAGTCAAGAAAACACAATGAACTGTCTTTTTGTGCTGATCTCACTTTTTAACCTTTTTAGTTCAGCTGTATTAAACTCAATAAGTTCAGCTGATACTTACTGTAGTTCAGTTGATCTCACTTCTTAACCTTTTTAGTTCAGTTGATCTTACTTCTGAACTTTTTTAGTTCACCTGATACTTGTTAATGCAAACAGCAATATTTTTTGAACCATGTAATAAGCTAGTCAGCAAAAGTAGCAAAACTGCCATTTAAGTGATGTGATGGAAGCAGCTGAATTGTTGCAAAAGCAGTATTCAAATGAACTTGAAGACTTTGCTGAAGAGTTACTTCAGTTTCAAATACTAACAAAAAAATTCATTGAGAGCACAAATCCCCTCATTTGCCTTGGAAAGTTATAGGAGTTGAATTTAGTTCATACTTTTCCCAATGTTGATACATGCCTCAGGATCTTTTTAATAATACCAATTTCCAACTGTTTAAGCAAACACTCATTTTTGGTTCTGAAAAGAAATAAGCATAGACTTAGAGCAAGTTTAAAAGAAGAGTCAATTGATGCTCTTGGTATATTGTCTATTGAAAGTGTTGTAACAGCAGATTTAAGTTTTGACAATATAATTGATGATTTTGCAGCCACAAAATTTAGAAAAAAGCCATTTTTTCAATATCCTGCTGCCAATTCAACAGTTAAAAATTATCAGATATTTTTTAAATATTTTTATTCATACATTTCTAATGGTTTGTTTAAAAATGGGGTGTGACTTATAATCATGCTCCTATAATAACATGTAGGTTTGTTTTTTCTTAAGATCTCATATCACGGGTGAAGCCTATATTCGGAACAATATGGTATATTATACACTAAAAGCATTTCAGCAAAACATACAGAATTTACTAAAAAACATTTTTATTATAAATATTAGTTTTGTGAGAACAAGATTTATGAATCAATATTCATAATTATGTAGGGTTTACTTTTACATAAAATACGAAAAAAGTTCAATTTATACTACTTTATTTAAAGACTGTTGTAATAATTTACATGGACTGTTGCAATAATTAATTCCACAATGTGTGCGGTTAGCTGTAACACTTTGTGAGGGATTACTTCTTACAGTTTAAACTACCATCAGTTTATCATTTCCATTAAATTTATGGTAGACTATAGGTTTTAAATTATATCTCTGGAAAGATAGTTATTTGTTTCCATAAATGATACTATAAAACAAAACAAAAAAAGAATTCCAGAGTAATTAATGTTATAGCTGTAAGCTCTGCGGGTGTGGGGAAGTACAAGTGGTGTGAATGCTTGTCTATTACAAGCCACATTGGCTAAAAAGTTGACTAACATGTGGAATGTATTTTAATGTTTTACTACTAGAAAAACTGTTTGCAAAAAAATAATTACCAGCAAATATTCTTTTCAACTATTGACTTAAAATTTTAATTGAGGGGGCGCCAGACAGACATGGCCTCAATTGACCTAAGTTGGGCCCTGGGTTGAATATGACTAAAGTTATTAGTCAAAAACACTTGCTTTGCAATTAATTTTAAGTAACTCAAGCATATATATTAGTTTTCTATTCTTGTTGGTTGTAGAAAAGCCACCCATTTTTCAAAGAAAATTTATTAAATCTTATTTTGATGGAACAAAATGAAAACAGCATGGGACTTTTGACTGTCTAAGGTTGTTTTCCAAGCAAAATGGCCAAAACATTACACTTAGTTGTCAAATTTAAACTGGTTTCCAATTCACTGAAATAGTACAAAGCAGTAACTGAGTTGCAGTTCAGGGAAGAAGGAGAATTTTTTTTTTTTCTTAGCTGCAAATTGCAAACTGATTAGCAAATAAAATGACACGTTTAATATTATTCCAATGAGATTCTGTAGAAGTGTCAGAAAAGGTTAAACAAATCAAGGTGGTGTCTGGATTTCAATTCTTGACATCAGCATTGTGTTGACCTGATCTACTTCCAATACTGTGTTAAATACTGGCAAAATAAAAGACTTTACCATAAAAAGTGGAGACTGATGTTACTCTGGAATATCTGAAAGTCTTCACTTAATTTTATTACAATTTAACTGAATTTCAGTGACTTTTTCAATCATTGGCCACTAATATCTTCATAGCTATGAATCTAACCGATATTCAAGAAAAGACATTTTGAGCACATTTACAGAAGCAGTGGGGTCCAAAGACCTGAAAAAAGTAAACCCATAAAAAAAAAATTCTGTAAACATTTAATTGATATGTTCAAGTGACTGATGCATCGAATGTATTGATTAAATGTATCAAACGTATCAACTAAAAGTCAATTTATTATGCAAATGATTTGTCAATTTCAATGTATTTCATATGCCATAATTAAGGTATCTGGCATTACTTAATGCCTACAGCAATTAAAATGCAATCGATATATTTGTGTATGTAGCCTAATTTATCATTAGGCTACATACACAAATGAAAATTTAATTAGTAAATGCAAAATTATTGTGATACTGTAGTAACTTTTTACTTCAACTAGGGCTTCAACTTTTGTGCTAACATATAGTACTTTTAAAAATGCAATTTTAAGTTTTATATATGAGGCTGATATTTGTTTGCGGATGTTGGTTCTGATCATTACTTGATAGTGTCACGAGTGAAACTTAAATGTTGGTTGGAGGAAAAGGAATAGGAAGAGGCCCAGGATAGAAAGAATAAAGGTTGAAAGGCTCCTTGAAGATAATCAGCGTTATTCTGACTTACTCAGAGAACGACTGAAAGAGCTGGTCTTGTGAGAGAAATGTAGAAAAGAAGTGGAAATGTTTTAAGAACTGTGTAGTCACTGCTGCTAAAGAGGTCTGTGGCACCACAATAGTGGGTAACAATAGAGGTGATGCTTGGTAGAATGGTGAGATTGAAGAGGCAGTACAGAGAAAGAAGGAAGCCTATTTGGGGATGTTGCAAGGTAGAGTTTCAATATTGCTGTAAGAAGCGTGAAGCTGCTAAGCTGGTTCGCCAGAGTAAAGCAAAAGATAGGAAGGAGAAGGTGGAAAGGCGTGAACTGGCTTTTTGGAAAGATAGTAAGTCTTTCTGGAAGTACACGAGGCTCAGAAAAAAATAGGGGAAACAAAGTTGTAAGTTGTGTGAAGAATAAGATCGGGGAAATGATATGGGAGCCCAATGAGTAAAGTGAAAGATGGGGTGAATACTTCTGTGAGTTATTAGATCAGGAAAGCAAAGATGATTCTGAGGCAGATGCAGATGATGTCATACTGAGGGATGGAAGCACAGGAGGGATCTCAAGAGAAGAGGTGTGTAAAGCTCTAAAATCTTTTCCGAATGGTAAGGCTCCGGGATTTGATGGCATAACTGCAGTGCCAAGATGTTGAAATACGGTGGTGACTCTGTAATTGACTGGTTAACTGAAATTTGCCAGTTGTGCTGGGAGTTAGGAATGGTCCCTCGGGGTTGGAAGGATGCCATTATTGTCCCCTTGTATAAGGGAAAAGGTGATCAGACTGAATGCAAGAACTATCGTGGTATTAGCTTGCTAAGTGTGCCAGGGAAAGTATTTGGTAAGGTTGTTATTGAAAAAGTACAGGGTCTTACATCAGAGAAAGTGTGGGATGTTCAGAGTGGTTTTATGCCTGGTAAAGGCTGCACTAACCAAATTTTTGCATTAGGCGTGATGATTGAAAAGTGTTTGGCTTTGGGTAAGAAAGTTTTTGCTGCCTTCATAGATTTAGGAAAAGCTTATGACTAAGTAAATAGGGCACTTTTTTGGAAGGTATTGAATGAATATGGTGTTACTGGGAATCTACTTAATAGTGTAAAAGCCATGTATGCTGGTAGTAGAGCTTTTGTAAGAGTGAATGGTGTTTTATCAAAATGGTTTTCTATTGCTGCAGGAGTCAGACAAGGTTGTGCAATGTCACCATGGCTGTTTAATATATTTATGGATGAGTGCATGCGTCATGCCAAAATAGATAATAGTGGTTTATGTCTTGGTGATATCCGTGTGTGCAGATTGCTGTATGCTGATGACACTGTCCTGTTGGCAGAGAGCAAAAGTGAGTTGCAGAGTGTATTGTCCTGGATGTACGAAGTTTGCATGAAATTCAAACTGAGTATAAATACGGGAAAAACCAAAGTTACGACCTTTGAGAGAGGAACTGGTAACACTGAATGTAATGTAAGTATAAATGGCACTGTGATTGACCAGGTGGGTGAGTTTGTGTATTTAGGAAGCATATTTGACAGAGAGAACAAATTGGATGGCGAAATTAGTAAACGAGTGAATTCTTCATTGAAAATCATAGCTGCTCTGGGAGGTTTTCACAGGAATGATGGGTTCTCTAGAGAGTCCCGCATGGCTGTGTGTGAAAGTGTAATTGTTCTTACTCTGATGTATGGTAGTGAAACCTGGATACTATAAAAGAAACAGAGGTTGTTTGTGTGCTGGAGAAATGCGTTACTTGCGAGGGGGGGTGTAAGACACAGTCTGATTGTGTGAGGAATGAAGATGTGTTGCAGTTGTGTGATGTGAAGCAAAATGTTGTTAGCAAGGTGGAGACCAATATGCTTTGGTGGTTTGGCCATGTTGAAAGAATGAGTGATGAGTTGGTTACTAAGAAAATCTTTTTAGCCCAAGTGGCAGGAAGGAAGGGAAGCCAAGGAAGACATGGGTGGATCAGATTCAGGAGTGTCTGCATGAGAAAAAGATTATGAGTATGAGGTATAGAAGATCTTGTGTATGGCGCGTGATGGATGTCAGTGAAGCCCGAGTTGTATGTCAAGATGGCTGTTAATGGAGAAGTTTGATACGACAACAGTAAGTTAAAATATCGGGTAGTTTGTATTTCTTTGTGGAGCTAACCTTTGAATCTCAGAGAATAGCTTAGTGATATATATGTATGTAAGATATTTTTAATCTCTCTCTTTTTTAGAAGTTATCACCAATTTTAATCATACAGAGTTTTTACTGGGTCTTTCCCTCTAGGCTAGAAGTACAAAGGGTTGGGGATGCAGAAGTTGAAGGAAGTAAATGTGATCAGGTAAATCAGAATATACAGACACTATGGTCTTTTGGGATGCCTATTCTTCTTTCAAAATTGGACTAACAGGGTAAAAAAAAAAGGGGGGGGAGGAATCTATAAAATGTTACCCATAAAATAATCATAAAACAAGTAGAACTTCTGTAAATGTATGGGTAAACATAAAACTTGGAAGGTATGTGTCGAGGGATAAAGTCAAGAGAAAATTACAGATGTGGATACCATTCAAGAGAGGATTCAGGTGTTAATGCTAGCTTTCTAGGTGGGGAACTGATAAATTTCCACTAAAAATTATGTCTGGGAAGTAATGGTTGGTTAGCTAATTGCTTTGAATGTTGATTCCCCAATAATCAACCATGTTTGAAGGCTGGCTTACCAATTGTTTTGGATGCTGATTTCCCAATCATCAACAGTGATTTAATGGCTGGCTTACCAATTAATCTGGATGTTGATTCCCCAATTATCAACAGTGATTAACTACTATATTTTATTCTTGTCACTTGAATTGTCTTATGCAAAACATTTTTTTAAATAAACATGGTTATTTAAATTTCAGTAATAGAGCAGTTAAATTTTCAATTCCAGAATTCTAAACCAAAGAAATGTATCACTGCAGAACTGTTCATTCCAAACACTTCAAGAAAATGGAAAACTAGTTTCCTTTCTCACTTTTACCATACTTCAGACAGAAACATAGGAAATCTACAATAATGATGATGGAGATAATAAAAAAATCTCCATCATCATTAGAAGATTTCAAAAATTAACTGAGGCTTTACCTGTAATGAACCACCCATCTGATGTAAAGTTAGCCTTAGTTTCATTTGGTTTATTCCAGTATTCTTTGAATACATTTGCTCCTTTAACTAGAAGATTTCCAGGTTCTCCTTGGTAGTCAGGTGCACACTTCACCTTTTCACCATCAGCATACACAAAACAATCTTCTTCACAGTTGTCTCCCTTCGAAATACATGTACTAACGCCAGACAATGGGGATCCCACAGATCCTAATTTCAAAAATAAAATTTAACTTTTAGATTTTTTAAGAACTACTTCTAACATAATGAAGATACAATAACAGAAGCTACAAATATCTATATACAGTGTCCGAGAATTATTGGACACATTACAAAATTATGTAAAAAAAAAAAACTATGTCTGAGCATTGTCTGTTTTTCTATGTCACGTATTACTAACACAGTTTCTATATTTTTGTTTTGCAGAATTGTTATTCCCAGAATCCGATAGATGGCGCTAGGTGTGGCCTGATGAGGAATGTATGAGAAATGCGCAATCAGTATCATGTCATCCGTACAGCAGAAGGCGATGTGTGTGTGTTATGGCTTGCAGAATTAAAGTCTGTCATTAAAGTTAAAAGATGGTACCGTTTAGAGTATGGTTGTAATCCTCCGTCAACGAATTCAATTAAGCAGTGGATGAAACAGTTTAAAGAAACTGGCAATGTGGAACATCGTGGAGGAGCTGGTAGGCCTAGCATCAGTGGCGAGACGGTTGACCAAGTTAATGAAAGTTTCCGACGAAGCCGCAGGAAATCCGTTCGTAAAGCAAGCAGAGAACTGTGCATTCCGAAATCGACAGTTCACGATATCTTGCACAAGAAATTAAAGTTTGATGCTTATAAAATTTAAATAGTGCAAAAGATGCATGTAAATGATCACACTCTGCGATACGATTTCACTGTGGATATGCTGAATCGAGTGGAAAACGACAAAAACTTTCTCAGTACTGTAATTTTTAGTGATGAATCCACATTTCATGTATCAGATATCGTGAATCGTCACAACTGTAAGATATGGAGCAGTGAACCGCCTCATGCTGCTGTTGAACTGGAGCGTGATTCTCCAAAAGTTAACGTGTGGAGCGCCCTACTAAAAAGAGAAGTGATTGGCCCTTTCTTCTTCTGCGAAAAAACATAAATGGTGACATTTACTTGGATATGCTAGAAAATTTCGTTATACCCCAGATCAAAAGATATGACGTTGTTTTCAACAAGACAGCACACCTCTGCATTGGTCAACGTGCATACGTAAGTGCCTAAATGAGCATTTCCCTAACAGATGGATTGGACGTGGTGGTCCTATTCCGTGGCCTCCTCGCTCTCCAGATCTAACTCCATTGGATTATTTCATGTGGGGTTATGTGACGGATCGTGTCTATCAGATGCCTTGTACTGATTTGCAGGAACTGAAACAGCATAACACAGCTGCTATTAATTCCATAACTCCTCAGATGCTTGCCAATACATGGCATGAAATAGAGTATCGCTTAGACGTACTATGAGCAACCAAGGGATCTCACCTCGAAATTTATTAACTTGTGTAGTTACATTGTAAGTTAGCATAGTCAGTTTCTTTCTATCTGTTTAATGTTTTGTTTTATATAATTTTGTAATGTGTCCAATAATTCTCGTACACCCAGTACAATGCGAATAAAATAAACTTAAACAGCTAGAAAAAAAAAAAAAAAAAAAAAGAAGTGTGAGAGTGGCTACACATTTTAAAAAAAATCAGTTTCTGTTTGTGCCATCTCCCTCATTATCCACACTACAGAGATATGGTTGTGTTCTAATACTCAGTACAATACGTGCAAAGTAGTGTTAATCATGTTTCACCCATAAACTGATTGCCAAAAATCATCAAAATATAATTAAAACTACCTTGTGCTAGAAATAACGAAAATAACTAATCGAACTAGGCAAGCAAGAATTAAATTTAACACTGAAATTCAGTCATCATTCCTAATTATACTTGCCTGGAGTTCTTGGACCATTTAAAGGGTTGGACAGAGCCATTCCAATTTCAGTCATGCCATATCTTTCTAAAATTCGATGGCCAGTAATTTCCTCCCATCTGAGAAATACCGGTTCTGGTAATGCTGCAGAGCCACATGTCATTAACCTGAGTAATGATGATGTATTAAACAAATTATCACACATATTTAGAAATCAATACTTAATGTATCTGAAACAGAAAAATGTAATGCAAAGTTCTAAGAGCAGGAGCGAAGGAGGTTGTTTTGCTATATGTCACGTGAGAATGATGTTATTGCTTGTTGTTACCCATAGGAATTCAGATATACTTTGATGGAAATCCAGAACAGGAAATTCATTTTAACATATATTCTTTACTAAAATTTCCTCTTCACATAGCATCCATTAACATAATCTTACTCCATGACACCATGATCCAGTTGGCAGCAGCATCCATAATTTTAATCATAACAGTTTTTTAGATTCTTGAAGTGGCAATACAAATAAATGAGTGGTAGGCAATGCACGTAACTAACAAACTAATTAAGAAGAAGGTAGTGTAGAACACGCTAAGTTACGTATAAAAGTTTAATGCAAATATATTTCAGCCATTATAAATATTTCACCCGGAGTTACCATTACAAGACTTACCTTTCCAATCTGGCAACGTAAACCAATCGTAGTCGCACTGATGAAGGCCATAGTAATGGCTGAAATATATTTGCATTAAACTTTTATACGTAACTTAGTGTGTTCTACACTACCTTCTTCTTAATTAGTGGCAATACAACTCACACAGTTGTTGTCCATATCATTCTTCCTTATGAAATGATCTCATGTGTTGCCTTCTAAACTTGAACTACAACATCAGACTTACTTTCTTCTTTTTGAACTGAAGATGGTTTACACAGTTGTTCATGTGATGAAACTTCAGTTAGAAAATGCAATATTATGTAAAATAATAACTGGCAATGGTGAGTTAATTTCTTGATAGTCATAGCTGCTGTTGAAGCTAGAGGGCAGAACTTAACTAATTTCTGCAAATGTTTGCTAATTTATCATTCCTTCAGTTATGTTTCCTTCATCTATGCATACAAGAATGAGTTATTTTTTATCTTCTGCAATCCAATGACTGAATTTTGCCTTACAGTCAAATCTTCGGATAATATATTATTTTATCTTCAACATTAGACAAGTCCAGAAGACGTGCTTTGGTGAATTTTTTTTCATTAACCATATTCTCCATGGTTATTTTTTTTAATTTCTTCAAAAATAAGGTATATATTCATTTCATTCAAATCACTTTTAATGACTACAGCATAATCTCTCAAGCAACAGGAAATGCCTAGCTAGTCAAATTTTTTTATCAAACCCATCATCTGCTTGTTACAGGTGTCTTCAACTGCCTTCAATATTTAAAATATGAAATCATATTGTAAAACAAAGAAAAAATCTTCGAGGAATTACAATTATTGATTGCTGCAACTGCACACTGTCAACAGAATAGCAGAATATACTGCACTTTGTAACACACACTGGTGCTTTCCAATTAAAACATTTTAAGTCTCAAGAGGCAACTGGTGAAAAATTATCTTCATCACTTTTAGACTCAGATACAAATACCAGGAGAAACTTATAATGAGTTCAGCTATTTTGAAGGCATCACAGGTTAGACCAAATATAAAATTTCACAATCACTTTCAAGTCTGATGATGCAAAAACAACCTTGTCTCTTTTCAACAGTACACCAGGGGTTAAAATTAAAGGACAGAACATTATCCTGCAGATGAGTAAAACCCTTTTAGCGACTTTTTTTAAAATAAATAAAATCAAAATACACTTATAAAGATTCAAGACTTTAGAGACTACATATACATAGCCAACTGATACTTTTTTTAAAACATAGATGGAAAGTGTTCCATATACCTAACAGCTACAAATACAAAGTAGTAATTTTACAATTAAAATATATCTGTCGTGCACACTGTTGTAAAGAGCACCCTAAAGGTGTAGGCATAAGATGTTTCAGCAGGATAACAAAATGTTATCCAACCCCATTGAAAAACAGTCTTCAAAATACATTAAAAACTTTATTTACAATAAAAGGTTAAAAACACATGTGAGATCTTTCGCGGTCACTTTGACCACATCATCAGGCGTGGTATGTATCGAGCAGGTAATAGTAAAGACAGTCCGTTCAGGTTCTTATATTCCAGATTGGAACAATGCTTCTATTTTGGGCTCTACGAGGTCTAAACCCTCTTTGCACATGATGGAAAGCTTTATTATTAAATATGGGGTGAATTGTTGTAATGAGGAACTCCCCTCTATTGCCCCCTCACCCTGGTGAACTTTAATTTTACATCAATCTCGAGCCGATGTTAGTTTCCTCGGATAATTATAACACTATCGGAACTGGCAACAATGAGTAACTTTTTTGCATAAATACTCGAGTGTGTGGGCTGTATAAGAACTGTATTACCTGCTTGATACATACCCACGCCTGATGATGTGGTCAGAGTGACCGCAAAAGATCTCGCATGCGTTTGTAACCTTTTATTGTAAATAAAGTTTTTAATGTATTTTGAAGACTGTTTTTCAATGGGCTTGGATAACACATTGTTATCATGCTAAAACAGTGTATGCCTACACCTTTAGTCATTTTAACTGAAAAACCATGAAAATTTAAATATCTTCATCTGGAAGCTCGCTACATACACAAAATTCATATCACTTGGACAGTCTGTTTGTTACGAAAGTAGCAACACTACAAATGGACATGTTCAGTGAAAGTAGAAAATAAGAATATGCATTTATTTTCCAGATTTATTGGGTGTTGGGACTAAGTCACAGTTCTTTCTAACAATTGATTGAAAGGACCGTGACTTAGTCCCAACACCCAATAAATTTGGAGTATACTGTATCCCTTTGGTTCCCCGAGATCCAGTCTTAGCCGTGAAATATTATATCGGTTCCACACTTTGGACTTTAAATGTTCATGTGTCTGAACACAAATATGCACTTAGGACTGGCTCCACATCCACTGCCCTAACCAGGACTGTGAACCAAGGTGGATACTCACCTGACTGGGACAACTCAAGGATTTTGGCATCAGCAAGTAACAGGCATTCATTACTTTTACCTGAAAGCTCACATATTATTAAATTTAGTAATTCGAGCAGCAATATAGATCTTCCTAGTTTTGTTCTATGCCCTTGGAGGCTATTCATCGAATCAGTGTTTCACATAGCGGAAGTTGAACACCTGTCATAATTTTCATGTATTTGAGAATTCCTACTGCTCACATTTGGCAATGAGGGCTCATGTAACTATTGCATCATGGTATTGCTTCTTTGTGTATATGTTGATTGCCTGCGCTGTATACTGTGGCACTATGCTGTAGGCGGCCTCAAAAGATCTCGCTTTTACGTATTTCAACTTACCTTCGTTTTAATTGTAAATAAAGTATTTTTAACTTTGCAATTTCAACTTGGTGAGTTTGACATAGTACTTCGACAGCTAAATTATACTTCTTCATATTAGTAGTACGAAATTAGTTTACTCTTCAAAGTTCATTAAGATTAGGCCAGACACTGTCATTAGGTTCTTACAGGCCACAACTTACCCTACATATATATGTTAACATACACATAAATTCATAAAGAAATTAAAAATGTTTCAATGCACAGTTCATGTAATGCACCATCTGTTACCATCAAATTAAGAAAAAGGAAGCCATTTTGGTGAAAGGTTGCTGCAAAACGCACAAAGCTCTCACTAGCTGTGATGGAAATTCTTCTCAGATGGTGCATCCTATGAGGATTGGAGTGTGGTGCCAATGGCCAGTTGCAGAATTGTTAGGTCCAAAATAATTTTTCATGGCAATAAAAATGATGGCAGAATGTACACTCATGGCACAGATCATTATGACCACCTCTGTCGTCACAAGTGGGCATGTCCCACAGCATGTAGCAGTGATATCACTGACCAGTGAAGAGAGATGGAATGGACAAGTGCATTAGTTTGTTCGTACAAAGCCCATGCACTAAGGATACAGGACTTGTCCAAATTTCAACAGGGAATGGTGAATTATATCAGCATCTCAGCAATCACAGGTGTTGTTGCTGTTTGAGGTCTCCCATAGTAAATGAATGAGTGGTGGGAATGGTCTGAAGCAGGATACACAATACACCCAATGTGCTGGAAAGGAAATATCACACCTGGTTGATTGTTAAAGTGAACAAGGTGAATGCCAGTTGGCATGTGCTGTCCAGGACAACAGACAGCTCACAATCCCTCAGTTAATAGCAGACTACAACCAGGGTGCACAGAAAGACATTTCCAAACACACAATCTAGCAGGCACTCTTGTGGATGGGCCTAAGGAGTCAGTAGCCTGTTCATGTGCCCACATTGACAGACTGTCATCAACTTTGCCTGCAGTGGAACAGGACATGGTATGATAATTGTTCTCATGAAATCGCTGGTTACCCTCATTCTTACTGAACACACCTTAACTACCAGATCCTACGTAAGAACTGTTTTGGAACAAGTGTTGCAATTGATGGTGATCCTGTATCCAGATGGCACTGAACTCTTACCATGACAATGCCATGTTCCACAAGGCCTGCATAGTAAAAAAAAAAAAGATTCAAAGATCTCATTGAAGCATTCCATGTGCTCTCCTGGGCACTGAATTCTCCCCAACTTGAATACCATCAAATATTAGGGGGATACAGTGGAACACTGCACCTGGCAGTCCATTACTGTCGCCAAATTCCAGGACATCATTCTGTCCATCTGATTCAGAATGTGTAAGGGCACACCTTCCACAGACTAGTGGAGTTGATGCCATGCTGAATGTAAACAATTATTGTGGTGAAAGGTTGCACAACGTGCTCTTACAAGTAGGTGGTCCTAATGTTATGGCACTGCTCATGAAATTTTACATCCCCAGCACCCTTTCACACCTGAGTTTTTCATAAGGTCTTAGTCAGATTAAATATTCTGAACTTACGAATATGTTTTTGCTAGTGTGTAGTTACTGAAATACAATGAACAGGTGATTTGATCAAGTACTATGGTTAGTATTTGACACTGCAAAAGTACACAAAATTATGTACATTCCACCAGTTCTCATATCATAGGTACGTACATCTAACATCTATCAACATAAGTCTTTATTGGCATACAAGTGCTGTGTTTTCCATTGTTTCCAACCATAGACATCCCTTCAGGAAACTTGAAAGTTGCATTGCCCTGGAGAGATAATCAGGCCTGCATCTCCTGAATTTCATTTCAGCATGCTACCATTACACCACCCAGGACAATGAAATTCCATGGGACTGAAGCTAGCAAATCTGAATAACGTTCAGATTAGCTGTAGTCAAAGTAACCTGATGAACCTTTTCTCATTACAGTATGAATGAAGGTCACATATCTCCAGTGCTTCAGATCATTGTGAGAGAGAGAGAGAGAGAGAGAGAGAGAGAGAGAGAGAGAGAGAGAGAGAGAGAGAGAGAGAGAGAGAGAGGGGGGGGGATATAATTCTTCACAATTACATGTAAGGCACAAACAAATGTCATTATTGGCACATGGGTTCCATATTTTTATTGCAATTTGTAAGTTAACTGAAGAGATGGCTACATGAGAAACAGTGAAAATATGACAATTTTGTGTAAATAATTACTGTACATTTGTATATACCTTTCATGTATTTGTGAAGAATTATTTCTTCAGGAGGATTTTTTTTACATTGATATTTTATCAACGTATGAATTTATTACATCATCTGGCATTTAACACCATTTATTTGTGCAAGGATTTTAGCCTATGATATCAAAAGTCAATTTACAACATGACCTATGTTTATCTACCTCCAGGTACTTTTAATGTTTGTTAAAAACTGTCATTTGAGTGAAAACTTCAATTTTTTTTGTGCTATTTACTGCAGCCAATAGTTTTTACAGCTGTCTTTGAATTTTTCAGTCCTTATCAATGATGATGAAAACTGGGAAAGGAAGCTTATCAAAAGCAAATAAAATTTACATTAAACGACATCACAAGAAGCATAACTACACACATTTTGAGCAATATCATTAATTGCAAAAGCTGAAGAAATTAGCACGTTAAATACACTCATATGTTTTTGGTTAAAATGCAACTTACATTAGAAAAAATGCTTTGATTTTTTTTCTATTATTCATTAACTTTAATTTTGTTCTGGTGGATTTCAAAAACTTCCATTTCTTGGTCTGCCCCCCCCTTCCCCCAGATAAAAAATTTTACATATGCCCCTGGCTATGCATGGCCTAGCTCTATAATTACCTTAGAAAAGATTTTTTTATTTTTAACATTCCTTTCCCTGGAGTTTTTATAACTTTTGTGTAACTACCTCAGTGACTAGGCTATAATAATGGCTATACATCTATAACTATCCTTCAATTACAACTATTGTTCTTTTAGATGACGTCTCTCTAGCTTTCCAACACACAGAATCCTCATGCATCACCCGCATTTCTTTCATTTAAACGCTATTAAAACTTGCGGATCTTATTTTTGTGACTGCCAATAAAGGAAGCCCGAAATGTTAATTTCTTTTAAAACCTTAAACTCAAACTAATTACTGTCTGTCTGTCTGTCTGTCTGTCTCTCTCTCTCTCTCTCTCTCTCTCTCTCTCTCTTTTACAAGGTATACTTCATTTTAAAGTACCAGAAGCTATGCACAGGGTGTGTCAGATAGTTCTGTCATTTCTCTGTATCCAAAATTTGCATAATGCATACTTGCTGCTGTCACATGGGAGAAACCTGTCATACTTTCCCAGCTGAGTCAAACCTCCCTCGAGTATAAAAAGCAAACAATAAACAGGTGTGGTAGTCACTTGTTTGTCTGTAAGGGTAATGTAAAAACACGCATAGATACAGTGCATTTATGACATTGTGTTCTTTGAGTTCCAAAAAGGAAACAGCCTGGAAATTGTCACTAAACTTTTGTGTAGTGTTTATGGGTCAGATGCCATTAGTGTGTGTGTATAGTGTAAAGATGGTTCATGAAATTCAGAGAAAGGAATTTCAATTCTGCATGATGAATGTCAATTGTATTGATATGTATCATTCATTATCATTATGGTGTGCAGTGTGGCAACACCCGCGAGTGTAAACTAAAATAAATTATTCATACTATGACTTGGCTTCCTATTGATGCATGGTGTTAGAAGTTAAACACATAATATTTTAAGTATTGTAAATCACCATGGAAGGGTTGAAACCTCCAGAGCTACTGAGACTGCAAGGAACGTCTCCAAGAACTTTAAAAAGTTCAAACAGACCTTCAAACTGTACTGTGATGGTACGTCACACATTCATCGTACAGACGTGATGAAAATGGCATCGTTTCTTCACGTAGTGGGGAAGGAAGCTCTGGATGTGTACAATAGTTTCACTTTTGGCTCTACTGAGGTAAGAAATTACGATGCCGTTCTTACGAAATTTGAACAATATTGTATGCCACGTGTTAATGAAACATATGTATTTAGATGTTGAATGCAGCAAGAGGGCGAAGCTGGGGAGCAGTACATTGTAGATTTGAAAAATATAGCCAGTACTTGTAACTTTAGAGATTTAACTACCTCTATGATAAGCGGTCAGTTAGTAATTGGCATTTCGAGTGCAAGAATAAGGTAAAGGCACTTATGAGAAGAAAATTTTACTCTCAATCATGCTGTTCAAATTTGTCAGTTGGC
The DNA here is from genome assembly GCA_039090855.1 of Macrothele yani. Taxonomy (NCBI): domain Eukaryota; kingdom Metazoa; phylum Arthropoda; class Arachnida; order Araneae; family Macrothelidae; genus Macrothele; species Macrothele yani. The sequence goes on along the minus strand of CM076998.1, from coordinate 56,954,722 downwards.
AGAACGAACACTTATACAAATGCATGCCATAGAAGAGAAAAAAAAGTCTGTTGATGTAATAAACAAACAGGGTAAAAGGCGATTGAAGAGACAATGGTAAAAAAGTCTTCCGGAAAGAAAACTTTAAAAGTTAATCGTAAAATTATGAAACAACCATATAAAAGATGTGGTTACAAAAATAAAATTAAAAATTGTTCTGCTTATGGGGAAAAATGCAATAAATGTGGAGGCTTGAATCATTAGGAGAAAATGTGTTGGTCAAAAAATAAAGACCCAAAGTGTAAAATACATGCAGTTGAAGATACTGTTAGTGAAGAAACTGGGGCCCTAAAGGAAAAGTGTTAGATGAAGTTGCACCAAGATCCTACCAGGTGCAAATGAAGAATGATAATATCTTGCGAAGGAACTGACAGCACCTTCAGAAGACATTGGAACTGCTTCAGATGACTGCAGATGAGGACACTGGGCAAACAGACCATCCAGAAAACTTCAATAGGTCAGAAGAAGGGGTTGAGAAGGTGATCGAATCAAACGATGGTCCTGGTCTGGAAAACCCACTGAACTTGAGAAGGTCAACTCATGTCAGAAAGGTGCCACAAAGACTAGATCTCTAATGGGTTGTTGTGAACTTGTCAGTGAACTTTTGGACAGTGAAATTTGAATACATTAATTTTCTTGTTATTTCCAAAGACGGATGATATATCGATATGTATCATTCATTATCATTATGGTGCGCAGTGTGTAGCAACAACGGCGAGTGTAAACTAGAATAAATTATTCATACTACGACTTGGCCTCCAATTGATACATCAATCAAGAAGACAATCGCAGCATGATGAAGGTGTTCTACACAGAGAATTGGAACAAAACTCCTACCCAACATCCATATGATTGGGAGACCAGCATGACATGTCCACCACCCCATTTTGTAACACATACAAAAGCTGCAACTTGTCATTAAGGTACACAAGATGGGTAGCACATAATAAATACAGACATTTGATGTGGACTAGGAACATCAAACAGAAGTCATTGCTCTTTCCACGTTTATAAGTGAGTCACGGAAAAATTCTCATTGGCCGAACACTTATACAAATGCGTTCTTAAGGACATGGCAGTTGGTGCATGTGAGTCTGGAGGAATTCAAGGCCACTGCGGTGCAACGGAAACATACTCAGCGTGTAACTGGAAGACCCTGGGTTCGATTACTGGTGGCAGCCAATGAGAATTTTTCTGTGACACTTATAAACGTGAAAAGAGCAATGACTTCTGTTTGATGAAGGGTAGCACATAAATTGAAAGAAACCTAATGGACCAGCTGCTTGTTCTTCCCTTCTCATGTGTCCCAAAACAACCTGTGTTGGGACAGGTTGGTTACTAGAGATAAAAATGAATACTCTACAGTAACCACATGATTAAAAGATCCCACTGAAAGCCCAGGTAATAATCTACTCCAATCACCAAAAGTCAAATATTCAACAGAAGTACATGTTATGCCCAAAGTAGGACAGGCACACTCTCTCCTCCCATCTATTAATATGAGGTCTTGTTGCCTGGGAAAACCATCACTACAGTATAGTACTCTAGCAGCTCTCAGATTCAGAGGAAGCAATAAAAAAGAGCATTCTGTGTTAACCAACAGAAAGGGTATAGTGTTGTTGCACTGTAACACGAGGCCATGTGTGTCCTTAAGAACACAGCAAAAGCTTACTGTATTAGGAAGTTTTATCCCATTCTCCATATTCACCAGATATTGCCCAATCTGATTTTTACCTACTTTGTTCTCTGAAAAACTTCTTCACTGGAAAATCATTTGGAAATAATGAAGCAGTTCATACACACTAATGGAATAGTTCAACTCTAAGCCCCACGAGTTTTAGACAAAGGAGATCAACAGATTTCTTGACAGAGTAACAGGATGTTGCATTGGAGATTACATGCTTAATAAATGCATCTTACATGGTAATCAATCTTTTACTTAAAACATGACAGAACTTTCCAACACACCAGATAAAAGGCAACCACTATAATATAAATAATTTTGTGAGCTTCAGAAAGATCTGTGCCTTCTTTGCATGGACCTCTAAAAAGGGAAGGAGGGAAAAAAGGAAGAAAAATAGAGAGATCTACTTTGTCAATGACGGCTTGTTTTTTCACAGTAGTGATAATTACATGTCAGTAAGCAACCTCACTGACAATTTTGATATATAAATTGTTCACTGCACTAAGAATCTCATATTTGTGACTTGTTCCACGAAGATCAATACAGTGTAAACAATTCTAGTGCAGCTACTAGCGCTATTTGGGGATAGGCTAGTAAATGAAAAATGATTTTGAGAAATGACAAAGTGGTTAACAGAACCAAAAATGTAAAATAACAAGAAATAATGTCCTACATTACCAAAACTGATGAACTACCTCATATTTTCCTTGCAGTTATTCCGACAGCTTTCTTTGCTAAGTTTTTTCGATTCCACTACCTCTTCAAATGCTTCTAATAGCTTACTATACATAGTTGGAACTCCAAAGAACAAGTTGGTTCTTCGGGACTTTTTGGGCAAGTCCAGTAAATGTTCCCAAACCTACAATAAAAAGAGAATCAAACTAAAATTACTTTTCTTCCTTTCTCTCTCTCTCTCTCTCTCTCTCTCTCTCTTTTTTTTTTTTTTTTTACCATTTTCTTTTTCTTTTCTTTCTTTACTTTTATTGTAAAAAAAAATCATGAAAAAATTATGTGAACAGCAAATGACTACATTAAAGAATTTAAAATATAAAATGAACTTAGAATTTTTATTTTATTTTTTTTTTTTTTTTATTGGAGGTTTAACGACCACCGTGAGCAACTCAATGGGCTATAGGCAGTCGTCCGTCCCTAATTTAGGGCCACTGGTTCCAGGGAAGGAAGAGAACCAGTGCCGTAAGACAAACACAACATCCATGCCTCACCGGGATCCGAGCCCGCACCCCTTCCGGACGAATGATCAGAAGCCATCGCTTAGATCACTGCGCCACCAGGGCGAGAATTCCTAATATCATCATATCGTGCATAGGTTATGTTAAGAAACTATAAGTGGTGGGACGTTTCGGTAGTGACTTCTACCTTCATCAGCCATGGAATAAAGCACATGGAATGAACCATGTGTCATAAGTAGGATATTAGGAATTCTAATTTTTTGTGTGTTATGTGTTTCACTGCCAATCCTTCTCAGTATGATAAAATGAACTTTTTGGGAATAATGTTTATTGAAAATAAGAATTGCTCACATTTACATAATTCTTACAAAGTGCAAAATAATTGAAAAAGACTCCCATAGAATTAATTTAAATTCCCTGTTCAGAAATAAGACATTGAGAATGAGTATTGATCGAACCACAATGCATTTACCAACTCACAATTTTTTAACTTATTGTGATGATTTGGATATGCCAAAACCCGGTATCATGCCAATATCATATTTTAAATGTAGTAATATGTATTTAATTACGTTTGTAATTCTGAGATTCTCTGTTAAAAGAAATAAAGTAAATAAAAAAATGCAGAATTACTTATGCTAATAGAAATGAGTAGAAGAGTGATTATTTAAAATTATTTCAAACACTCACCAATTCAACACAGATTACTTCTCCAATTTTCATTATTTGAAGGTTTTATTAAACTATCATTGTTTTTTACAGTCAAACATTGATTTTCACATGCTTTGTTGACATATATGATGTCTCTTCATCCATGTTAAGATTTTCCTCTCTCTCTTTCCCACTTACAATGTAACCATACTTCAAAATATCCAGCTGTCCCTATTGTTCCTGCCAGCATAAATGCAATTCCCAGCACTCCAGATAGCTGGAAATTGCACTTATGTTGGCAAGAACAATAGGGACAACTGGATATTTTTCTTTTTATTGTATGGTTACATTTTAAGTGGAAGAGAGAGAAGGGTAGCAAAATGACTAACAAACTTCCAGAATGATGTCTCATTTAATCATAGGGAAAAAAGATATTAAGTAGAAATAACACCCCTATCATAGCAGATGTTGAGGAAGGGAAATTGTAAGGCTATTTAAGTAACAACCACAGCTAACAGTGCTGTAATAAGGTGAGGGCATAATTATGGTAGTCCCTGTAAACAAAATGAAAATAAAAACAGAAACAGGAAAAGTCTAAGTTGCATATTAATGGCAAATTCCTAGGGAGGAGGTATCTTAAAAATATAATTTAGTAATATGGGGATGACTTTTAATTTACTTTGTTGTCAAATTTTCAGGTTGCACGCACATCAACCCCTCATTGGGACTGACTCAAGAGTGTAGGTGCTGCCACTCAAGCTGTAATACCCAGCCTTTCTGTTTGTTAATCAAGGCATATCTTCTTTTGACTTGCTGCCTTTCTTCCAACTTCCATTTTACAAAGTGTTGTTGATGTGAATTTTTTTTTAAAGATTCCCAGTTAATCAAATGTCCGGTGCTTTGTATGTGTCTATCAAGGCCTGTCTTGTTGGAAATGTTCCTTATAGCTGCTTTATGTACAGGAGTTCAAAGTTGTATTTCAGTTTCTCTTACATATGTGTTACCACAATCGCAGTTTGCACTGTAGACCGCTCCTCCTTGTAGTAGGACATTTTTCTTCTTTTTGTTTAATGGGAGAGAAGAATTGTTTACTTTTATTGTTTAGGTCCAGAGCAAGTCAAACATGGAATTTTCAGTTAATCCTCTGAGTTTTTTCAAATAACCCTTTATGGTACATGACTTTTGTGGTAAGTTCAATGTTATTGCTTGATTGTTTACAATAGCACTTTGTAAAACAAAAGTTGGAAGAAATTCTAAAAATCAGAAGAAGAAGAGGTGCCTTGATTAACAAACAGAAAGGCTGGGTATTACCGCTTGAGTGGCAGCATCTACCTTTTTGAGTCAGTCCCAGGGCCGGACTGGAGAGAAAAAGCAGCCCTGGCATTTTTAATTACGGCAGCCCACTTTTGATTTCATATAGCTTTGGGTGAAAAGCGAAAACTATTCACCACCCATCCAACCAATTTAGCAAACTGATCACTAAAGTGGAAACATTTCTCATATCTATAAAATTTTCTTGATTTATGGCATTTACTATGTCTTGCAGAGAAGCTCCAGTAAGACCAACATCTCGACAGAGCTGCACTGGACAAAGTAAGATATGCTGAAATACATTTTATGAATAATAATGGAGATGTTAATTTCTCAAGGTACGTGGAGACATATAAGAACAGATAGCATTGAGAATTGTTGGCTGCTATGGCGTAATGGTAACACACTTGGCATGCAAGTAGGAGTTCCACAGTTCGATTCCAGGTGGTGATCGAAAAACAATTTTTTAAATGCTTTGTGCTAACAAACGTGGAAGGTGAAGCCATCATCATCTGTTCTTACTGCATTTTATATGTGTTTTGGTCACAAGAGATTTCAGTTGTTCTAATGAAGTATAATAGGTTACATGCACACTGCACAGGGATGCTAAAAATGGCCAAATAACATTCAGAAAAAGAGATTCTAAATTAAAAATTTACTGTTTATGTTGGTACTTCCTGGAGAAGTGCCTCTACAACTAATTACATGTGATAATGCTGCAACAAAACTGAAGGACTGTCAAATCATGGAATTAGAAATACCATACTGTAAAGGCTAAGATTATAACTTAAAATAACAAAAGAGTATGTACTGGTTGCAACCTCCAGCAGTTAATATATTACATATTTGTTCCTGATATTGGAAAACAGACATTCATAGTTTTTCTGTACATGGTTACTAAACTTTTTAGAGACATTAATGAATCCTTCTGGGAAAATTCAAGAAAGGTAGGATTTTCTGCTTCCCTGGGTATGCTTTGTTGTGGTCAGTAATTTTTTTACAGTATCACATAAGAGAATCTCATAACTACGATGTACTGAAAAATTATGAGGATAATCTTCATGTTGATCCGCTCTGTTCGGACAAGTATATAAAATAATAATGATACATGAATTGTTAATGTGTAAACATGAATGTAAACAAATGTGTTACTTAAATAGCAGAAACTACTTGCTTGCCACCATAAATTTATATCTTATAACAGGCGAGCATGTTTTTGGATACCTATATATACGTGTGCATCTCTTTAGTCTACTTACCCAGTCACAAAACTAAAAGTTTTTTCAACAATCCACTTTTCTGACTAAGTCTCTGAATCCCCTTTTTGGGGTCAATACTGTTTAAAATGTCCCTCTCAGAATTCATATGCATTAATGAATCCAACTTCTCCTGTGAAAGAGTTGATCTTAAATTTAACCTTATGAATTTAAGTTTTGAAAACGATCTTTCACACGCTACTTGTGAGCATGACTGTTAATAATGTCTTGTATGCCAGAAATAACGATTTATATGCTTGCGCATAGAGGTTAAATTGCTTAAGCACATTGTAACAACAAACATTACAATCTTTGCACTTCTGTCCATCATGATGCCCGATGGAACTTTGATGCTCTTCATCAAAGTAGTCTTCAGAAATGATAAGATCAAGGTTTTGAGATGTCTGATTCACTACTTTAGCTTTTCTTCTTTTTTCATATTCATCTTGGAGTGACAGTCTCAGTTTTGGCCATTTGCTTGCAAAATCCTTCAATTCAGCTTTCAGTTCACTTTTATCAAAGTCAGAGTATATTCTTTTTAAAACACAGCTGAGTTTTTCCAGTGCAGTTTCTAGAACATTTTCTTTAAGTTGGGAAAAATTTCATGGGTCTAAGCAGCTGATATCAGCTGCAAGTGCACCATGCTCTCTGAAGCGATCACTAAGACTCTTAACTGCCACATCAATAACATTGTTATACACATTTATGCGGTAACGATCTTGTGCATTACTAATGGGTTCATCATATGTAGTTTCAGAAAGAGTCTTCTTTTTCCTTCGAACCCTGCTTTCTGGTAGTTCTGGAAGAATCTCCACGTCGATCTCCTGTTCTTCAAATTTCTTATTTGCCCAAAGAACAAACTCATCAGCAATTTTCTTCATGCTTAAGAAATCACACTGGATATCCTTTAACTTAATAAGGGTACAGTCCACCATGTGCTGGGCTTGGAGAACATCCATTCCCTTAGTTTGAAGATAATTTGACAGGGGCGTTGTTGATTCAAAAATACGAAGGTACAGGTGCGCAGTAAGAATTGTTGAGTACTTGCACAGTGTTTCTTGAAAGCTTCTTGCCATGAACCTCGTTTCAGAATTGAACTTCTCAGATGATACTATTTTAAGCATTGTCACTATTAAATTAACATACATTGACTGAGTGGAATCACCATACATGCCAAAAACTGACTTTAAACATCTATCTTTGGCCCACCACCTTGTTTTTCCGATAGATATTAATCGCCTGTTACTTGATCCTATTATGCTCTGCCATGTATCCATTCGCAAAGAAGAATCATGGAAGAAAGTAGCACAAGAATTTAATGTTCCAAACAAAGTCAGAGACTAAGGGGATTACTGTGTTGCATCGGTCATAACTAGGTTTAAGACATGCTCATAGCACCAGACTTGTATTTGCCCTGGAGAAGCAGCAGATAACCAAGATGTGAAGTCTTTGTACTCTCCTTGCATATTTCGTGCACCATCTGTCGCATTGCCTATGCATTTTGTTATGTCAATACCAAGAGAAAGTATCTCCGATTTCAGTAGTTCACACATGTTGAACCCTGTTCCAGATTTGCAGTTTACTACACTTACTAGACGTTCTTCAACTTTATCATTAACATATCTAACAATGATTGAACACTGATCCCTTACAGAGATGTCTTGTGTTGTATCAAGATGAAAAGAAACTATATCAGCATTACGAATTTCATCTACTATTTTTTCTTTCATTAAGGATCCTATAATATCAATAATACAGCCAACAGTTGTTTTAGAAATAAAAGTGACTTTACTTCCACGTCTCAGAACATTTTCATCAAATTCATCTTTAGCTGATTGAATAACTTTATCCAAATGCACTTTTAGAGTGGCATCAAATTTTGAATGCAACTTTAACAATTCAATAAAGTTTCCATGATCCACATTATCATCTTCCAACATGGCAGCACTTTCATTATTTCCCCTAAATGGAAGACCTTGTTTGCCAATAAACTTTACAATTTCTACAATTCTTTCTAATATTTTCTTCCTCTCCAAAATTTCTTTCTTATGTTTGGATAACATTTTCTTAAACAATAAAGTTTTAACATCACCACCACGGCTACTTATCAAATGTGCTTTGGCACATGCAAAGTGTTGTTTGCTAGTTTCATGTTCAAGAATGTGTTGCATTGCACGATGCCAATCTGTCATACCATGAACAAAAATGTTGGGATTGTATCTGTTTCCGTATGCTAAGCAAATAGAACAAAATAACGCCTTTTTTTTTTTTCTGAATAAAACAGCCACTGTCTAGGCATACCACTCTTTTGCGTAAATTTTTTTGCGATAACAGGCAAGGAGGAACTGGTTGACAAGGGTGAAACTTGAAAAAAGAGTCGATTGTAATTTTACTAACCTCAAGAGGAAGAAAAAAATCATTATTAGCAACGTCCTCATCTTGCAGTTTTGAAAAACATTCATTAAAATGAACACCAGTTCCTCTGGAAAGAGCATCCGCATCATGTGAAAGCACGTCACAAACCGTTGCTTCAGCAAAACAATGTCCTTTTTCTGGATAATTTTGCACTTCATTCCTAACAGAAATTACTTCTGTTTCGGAAGCAGACACAGCCATATCAAACTCCTTTTGTTCTGTCAAACTAGATGTTTTAGTTCTCTTCTGGGCATTAAACATATCACCTAAATTTCGAGTTGATGAAGCATCTTGTTCACGAAGCTTCACTTCCCTTTTCTTTTCTTGACCACACTCGCACTTCTGTCTTTTGGTGTAATCCATATAAAAAAAATGTTAACCTTCAAAATCTCAACTCACTAAAAAAAAATTTCTATGTACTTCCAGCTATATAAATACGCAACACGTGAAAAAGTAGAATAAGTAAGCATGGTGCTACTTCTGGTTACAGCTGTGGCCATTTTCACTGACCTGAGGGTAGCTGTCAGTGACTTCAGCAGCAGTTAAAACAACATCATGAACACCATGCCCTCAAAAAGCAGATTAGAGCACATGATTATGGGACCTCAGAGCAGTGATCCAATTCACTGTTAATCTGCAGGTTTTGTGCCTGCTTACTGCTTATGCAGACTATCACTCAGCTCATGCCGTATTTCTCAATTCTTTGTAATTTGTTTCAGTTCTTGAACAGAAATAAATTGACGCTGACGGCCCAACAGCAGAGTTTTATGATGGCCCACCGGGCATTTGCCCAGTGACTCCCATGGCCAGTCCGGCCCTGGTCAGTCCCAACAATGGGTTGGTGTGAAACTCGGAAATTTGACAACAAATTAAATTAAAATCATCCTAGTAACCCCCATATTACTAAATTATATTTTTAAGACATCTAAGTTGCTACAAAAACTGATTACCTGGAGGATATGCAATCTTATATGAAGCTTATTAGTTTCAATGACTTGTCGCTTATTTATAAAAAAAAATCTCCCTTTGTGTTTATTGTTTGCATTCAGACAGTAATGGACTAATTAATCCATAAACAAAATCTGCCTTTTCAAATTTTGTTAGAAATTTTCCAAGAACATTAAAACAGCCAGAAAAATGAAGTGTATTATTTGCTCCCTTTGTAATGTCACTGATATAGACATCACATCAAGAGACCGTTTTTGGTCTCTGGGTATCAAAGTCAAGGCCTTCTGTCAGCATTAAGCTGCTGACTTTAAAAATGAAGTTGCAAAAAGAATATTTATAAGACAGAAGCAATTTTCTGATACAAAATATAAAAATACTGGCAGTCCTACTTGCACTGATTGTTCTAAGTTCTTATACAATGAAAATTCCTTGACTGCTGTCTTCAATATACTAAAAATAGGGGTTAATTAAACATTCTGTTAGTATATTTTCTGAACTCTTTTCCCTAATATCCAAACTTTACATAAAAACTTTCTTTACTAAAATTTTTTTTTAACAGAACTTCATAATCTCAAATTCATATTTGATGCCATAAGTTTGCCTCTGCATAACTCATGTAAATAATATTTAAACTATTCAGGTCACATTTTTTAACAATTACAAAATGCACTTGAATTTTTCTTCACCAATTCAGAGCCATTTGTCCAATGAAACATTTACTGAAGGCTGTTGTCAACTTATAAACATTTCCCTTTCCATAACCGATATTATAGTCCACTGTGTTTTTATCTTTATTTGCCATTTCAATTGCCTGCCTATGTAATCTGTTATGCACTTCTTGATAATTTGCCAATTAAATATACAGTATTAATAAGTTGACAAGAAAGATGGCAAGAAAAATACCTAGGCCCTATTAAAGAAAATAAATAGTTACAAAACATTTTGCATATAAATGGTATGAAACTACTAGGCAGAAGCTAGAGAAATCTTCATTTAAGCTACAAAACAGAATTATAGCACAGCTGAAATTTTCAGTCATTAATGGCAATTATTATTTTATGTGATGCCATGATATAACAACAAAGAAAAAGGTTTTCAACATCTATAGTGATTGCCAAAATTTAAATGTGAATATTTCCATTTACAGAGTTCACATATATAGAAGTTTGCTACACATATGAAAACAACAACAGATAATAGCTGAGGCATATGCTGTGGTTACCTGAGGAAATTGTGAGGCTTACATACATATAAATATTTAAAACATGTGTCACAATAATAATTAGTGTTCTCTAATCTGTTTTGAAACTCTAGGAATTCATACAGTCGAGTCACATTATTGTGACCACCTCCTACTTGTGACGTCAACAGTGCACAGCCAATGAAAGAAGGCATGTGTCGTGAGCTGGCTTGAAGAGTATATAAGATATGCTGTAGGCATTCTGAAAACATATCACTCGTTGCTGTCATGGATAAAAGGAGCGATTTATCAGATTTGCAAAAAGGGATGATTATTGGCTTTCGGGCTAAGGGTGGCAGTATTTCTGAAACAGCACAGTTTGTGAACTGTCCGTGTGCTGCTGTGGTTAAAGTGTATCGTGATTGAAGAAATGGCACCATTGCGAATAAGCAAGGTGGAAAATGCGGAGCACCACGTGCCATTGATGTGAGAGGTGAACATCGGCTACAAAGGTGCACGAGGGCCGATCGACATGTTACAATGAAGCAACTCACTGGTCAAATGAACCAGGGAGCTACTGGAAGTGTGTCTAAAACGACAGTTCAGTGAGCCCTGCTGCGTATGGAGCTCCGATGCAGACTGATGGGCACGGCACCTATGCTAATGAAGGTACATCAGCAGAAAAGGCTTATATTTGCATGGCAGTATCGGAATTGGACCTCCGCTGATTGGCAAAGGATTGCCTTCTCCGACGAGTCCCATTTTCTGCTTCATCGAACAGATGACAGTTGGCATATAAGGCGGAAAACATCGGAGAACAAACACTCTTCAACCATTGCTGAAAGAACACAAGCTGGTGGGGGCAGCATTATGGTCTAGGGAATGTTTTCATGGCATTCCCTAGGTCCACTCATACCTGTGGAAGGCACTATGGACCGAATTTGTTATGAATCCATCTTTGCAGACCACCTACACCCATACATGCTGATTGTCTTCCCTGAGGCGGATGAGATCTCTCAGCACGACAAAGCGACATGTCACACAGCTAGAAATGTCCGAGAGTGGTTGGAAGAGCACGATGAAGACTTCAAAGTAACTCCCTGGCCCCATAATTCCCCGGACTTAAACCCAATTGAGCATCTGTGGGACCACTTTGATCGTGTTGTTTGCTCTATGGATCCTCCACCGCGCACCCTCCAGCAACTGTCAGATGCACTGCAGTCAGCATGGCTCCACATACCTGTGAACATCTTCCAGCACCTTATTGAGTCGCTTCCAGCCCGTCTAGCTGCCATCTACACTGTACATGGCGGTTACTCTGGATATTAGCTGGTGGTCACAATAATGTGACTCAACCGTGTATTTTAACCCACATTGGAATCATCATTAATAACAATGTTGAAATGCAGCCACCAACTCACCCCACAAAACAGAATAATAAGAGCTTTAGGAGACCTGAGACAGTACTAAGTATCATGCATCACAATATCATAATTACTTCTTGTCTGTTACAGCTGAATGCATCAAGAATCAATTTTCTTTTTTATAAACTGCAACATAGTTATTCTGTCTATGTTTTCTTTGGTGGAAGTTACTGTATTTTTATGTCTTTCATAACTTTGAACTAGGCCATTTCCTGCTCTTACAAGGTACATAGCTCAAATTTAAAACCATAAGCTGTTAGTTAGATATAATTTTAATAGGAATATACTGTATATGTACAATTAAAATGCAGAATATACACTGAAGAGCAATTGAATTAGAGATACCTGTCTAGTAACACGTAGCATCACCTTTCGCCCTGATGACGGCGGCGATTCGTCTCGGCATGGACTCGACAAGACACCGGAAGCGTTGGGAAGCCATACAGATCCACAACCCCTGAACAAGCTCCCACAGTTCACGAAGATTTGATGGTGTGGGTCAGAGCCTCGAACATCTCTCTCGGTGGCATCCCAGATGTGCTCGATGGGATTGAGGTCAGGTGACCTAGCTGGCCAAGAAAGCGAGGTCACGTTAGTGGAGTGTTCATCCAACCATTCGGACACAATTCGGGAGCGATGGCATGGTGCATTGTCTTGTTGCAGGATGAGGTCCTCAGTGGGATGTTGAAGACGCACAAATGGGAGCATCCAGGATATCCTGGTAATGTTGACCTGTGAGGGACGATGTCACACGTACCAGGGGTCCCATTTCAGTCCACGTAAACAGTCCCCAGATGAGAATGCCACCCCCACCAGCTTGAAGAGTACCCTGCTGGCAAGAAGGATTCATCGCTTCAAGTGGTTTGCGCCGTACTCGTATCCTGCCATCCGCATGTACCAATGGGAATCTTGGCTCATCAGTCCAGGCAACATTTTTCCACATGTCTAGGGTCCAGTGGTGATGTTCCCGTGCCCATGCTAATCTCTGCACCCTGTGACGTGCGGTCAGCAGCGGTACCCTCGTGGGACAATGGCTTCTGTACCCCATAGCGAGGAGATGGTTCTGGATGGTATGGCTGCTTACACGTTTTTGTGCGCCAGCGTTAAACTGATTTCACCAGCATTAAAGTGATTTCTTGCACTGTGGCCCGTCTATCCGCTGTTACAATGCGAGCTAGCCGACAATGATCCCGCTCATCGACACGCTGTTGTCCATGGCAGTTCGCCCTTGCAAGGATGGTTTTACTGGATTCGATGTACTCATGGTGCACCCGTGACACAGTGGCTCATGAAAATCCCAGTGCCTGCAGGACTTCCGAGATGAAGGGACCCATTCGTCGGGCCCCGACAATTTGCCCACGATCAAATGTGCTTAGATTCTTCGTCTTACCCATACTGCGTCCGACTCTTACCGATTCCCGTCGCATCACTCCTTATATTGTCGGATTGCTGCATATGTCATGTCGTTTCCATTTACAGGGCCACCCACAGTGCCACATTTGCATAACACCAGTTGTCTCTAATTCAATTGCTCTTCAGTGTAGTAGACATATCCAATGAATTATGTAGATGCTAATAATTCAGTAAGAACCAATGTGCTAGCTCAATAACTTGCAAATAAAATACTATATGAAATGTGTACATGCAGCAAATTACTAAAAGTCATTGCTATTGTCACTGTGCACAAAGTTGCTCAAAGTTGTTTTTCATCATAAAAATTTGAGTTTTCATCATGAGTGACAATCACTTGTGTTTGGATAACTTTTTGTTATGGATAACTATAAACACAACAGAAGCAGCACAGTTCTAAGCAGAAAATAGTTTCACAAAACAATGGCTACCAAAAGAAAAGGACGTCACCATATGCTCCAACTGTTAGGTGTTATTGGGAGCTAACAAACAGCCACCTGTATTTTAAGCTCTCTGATATAAAAGAAACTGGTTTCTAAGCAAACACTGCAAAGAAAACTATAGTGGCATGAAATTTATGCAAGACAGCCAAATATTCCTACCCACTAAAGGGCTCATTCTCATTTAAAATGGTGCAGACCTGATTCAGCATAGGCCCTAACTTCTAATGTGCTATCATCTGAAAGGGAAACAGGATGTGTTGTCATCCATCTGACATCACAGAAAGGGATTATTACAACATCAACAGTCTCATGTTCTGGATATGCACTATGTTTTATTTTCCATATACAATAATGGCCTAACTTTTTACATTGATGGGGCTTGTTTTTTGTTTGCTGATGATCTCAAGCTCTATCGCAATGTTTAGACTCTTGATGACTGTCTTGCTCTTCAAACTGACATCAATAACCTGCTTCAGTGGTGTACATTAAACGATTTCCACCTCAACATCTCCAAGTGTCATGTCATTTCCTTTTTTGCAGAAAAGAAACCCAATTCTCTTTGACTACGAAGATAGCAACTATACTCTTAGTCAAACAATCTCCAGGACTAGAGAGTTATGTTTGATTCCAACTTGAATTCTAAAAGCCATATCCAACAATTTGAGCCTATAGAAACTTGGATTCATTATGTGACTTTCTAAGTATTTTTTTAATCCTCAGACACTTCTTTGCATTTTTGAGACTATGGTCAGACCTTCACTAGAGTATGCTGCAATCATTTGGAGCCATAACACTAATAAATGAAATTGAGAAAATATGAAAAAGATTTCTATGATGCCTTCTTCACAAATCAACTGGAGTTTATATCACGGATATCCCAACTGTTGACTTTCTACATATGAGAAGGAAGGATCTCTGACTTCAGTTTCTGTACGGTACCATCAATGGGGGAATAGATGATATTCTAATTGTAAACTAATTAAATTTCTGGGTTCCACGTTCACCGAGGACAAAATATGAAGTATTTGCTGTGCCATTCTGCAGGACTGAAGTTGTAAAAAATTGTCCATCATGCAAAATGTACAAACTTTACAACTTACTTGAAGAATGTCCAGATATCTTTAATATAAATTATGATTTCTTTCATAAGGAATGTTTTGCAAGGTTGTAATATCAGTTTTAATGCATTATGATGTTATAGTAATCTCTGTAAATAGATCTACTGTCTGAAGGGATGTAATTACAAATAAATAAATAAAAATAAATAAACCAGTGTCAGAAGCCAGTGCCTTAGACTAAAAGCTGTATCACTGCTAGAGATTACCATTTTACTTACAATATTGTTTGGCTTATACTAGACTTTCAAGACCTTCTGATCACAATATTCACAACTATGTGCATCTTAAAAAGCCCTGTATCTTGCATATAAATGCATGCCTACAGATATTTCTGTACTTTATTGCTCACTCATTGCACTGTGTATTATCACATCATAATCCAATAAAATCAAACATATGCTATTTCTGATAGGTGAGCTTTGGTGTTTCCTACCTTAATTTTGCATACAAGAGTAAATACTTTTCTTATTTTCCTTTTCCAATATCACAATAATTTTCTATGGTTTTGTTAGACAGGCAATAACCATGCTTAAACCACATTTCACAAAGTACAATTTGCAAAAGCATATCATGGAAATAATTCAATATTTAATTTTTAAAGCATATGGTAATCACAAAGAATATCTCTCTTTGATACACTATACAATGAATCTAGCATTAAATAGGAAGAGAACTGATAAAACTTAAAAATTGTAATGCTTAGTAGTGGAAACCTCAATCCACAAGTTATTTTGACCTCACAACCCATTAAAATACATTTAACTTGCTTGGAAAAGAAATGAACTATTCTAGGTGGTACATTACTTAGTTATGATACAACAGATAACATATTAAGATGGAAATTACGACAGGTAGGTTCAACCCCCTGCCAGAATTACACAATTTTTAATACATAAGAGTACATCTGCAAATAATATATAATAGTACAATTGCCATATTCAGCAATCCAATTCACAAAAATAATAAAAAAATTATAACATTGAAGACATTACAACTTACTGATATTGCATCAAACTTTGGCAGCATGACTATGCATGCTCCAATATCTAATGGACAAAGCAAAGCATACAGAATTCCATGTATATGGTAGAGAGGCAAGGCATGCAGCATAGTGTCACGTGAAGTCCATTTCCAAGCATTCACAATGGTTGACACCTGGACAAAAAATTACCACAAAAAATTCTTGTTAGAAGTTGAACTTGTAAGTATCAATCATCTACACTCAAAATACATATAAGCACCTGGAATTCAGAGTTCCTATTTTCTCTTGTAGGTATTATTAGCACAATAACTTTGAAAACCCTTTTAATGTGCACATAACAAAACATAAATGATAAGCATCCTTATGAAAGTGATTGTGAAGCATGATGGAGTTAATGAGAAACTGATTAGCTAAAGAGTGTGTGTGTGTGTAGTGTACACAAACTCAGTCACAACTTTAGTTTTCCTAAGCTAAAGTTTTATTAATGTCAAGTGTTTCCAGAAAAGCCAGTACCACTAAAAGCGGAGCAAGTGCTAGTTAACTTTTCATAGACTAAGCCTAAATCAATGAAAGTGCATCACTTCGATAATAAAGAAACCTTTGCAACATGGTTGAAAACAGCAGGCTGCATACAACAATACAACAATAACCACAGAATAAAATGAGAACACAAAAGAGTTATGTATAGTACAAAAATTCATTAATCGGAAGCTTTCAACTGTTCTATGGTCTTGATCACCTGTGATCAACTGAATCAGAGGACTGGCTGCCTGTCCTCTGATTCAGTTGATCGCAGGTGAACAAAATCGCAGAATGGTCAAAAGCTTCTGCTTAATGAATTTTATTACTATATGTAACTCTGTGTGTTCTCACTTAATTCTATGTTTACAGAAACCTTTGCACGTATACATTACTTTATAATAGCCACATACAGCATGGAATTGAGATATTCAACCATTACGGCATTTCCAATTCCTTAAGAAACTTAAAAGTTAAGGTGTTTTTGTCCTGGCGTGTGAATAAAACTCGTGCCTCCAGATTTCAGTCTAAGTATGCTAACCACTATGTCACTCAGGAAATCACATTTTCATGTAATGAAACTGTTTTTCAGTTACTGTTAAGTTCCATCATATTAGGTGTGTGCAAAAAGTTCTACCCGTTTTTCATGATGCAAATTCCAATTAAAAATTTTAAATAACAAGTTCAATAACAGATGGTGCACATGATGGCCAAAATGCTTGAAGTAGACTATAAAATGGCACCAAGTATGCAGGAGCGTCTTTTGTAAACAAGTCACACAAGGATTAACATGTCAAGTAATAAGGATCACATTAGCCACTGTTTGCTTTATGAGTTCAACAAAGACAATAATGCAGTTGAAGCCTGCCACAACATTTGTGAGGTGCATGGCGAGGATACTGTAGACAAAAGCACATGTCACCATTGGTTCCGGAAATTCCATGGAGACAGAAGCTGCAGAGATCAACCATGTTCAGGATGCCCATCAGAGGTTTCTGAAGAATATCTCAACCAAGCCATATCAAATGACCAACATCCAACCTTTGAAGAATTATCAGAAAGGTTTTCTGTGCACAGAACAACAGTAGAAAGAATGGTGCATATGCTTGGGTTTATCACAAAGTTCAACCAGTGGATACTACACGACCTATCTGCAAGAAATCTATTGGACAGAATGACCACCTGTCTTCCTTTGCTGGTACATTAAAGAAATGAACCTATCTTGGAATGATTTGTTATGGGTGATGAAAAGCGGGTCCTTTACAGAAGTATAAAGTGTCAAAGGATTGTATGTCATATTGGATAGCCTGCTCCATCAACTTCAAGAGGAGAACTGCATCTGAGAAAGGTCTTGTTAAGTGTATGGTGGGATGCCAAGGGGGTAATCAACTGGGAGCTGCTGGCACCTAACCAAACAATAAATGCTGACTTGTACTGCCAACAGTTGGAAAGGCTGAAAACAAAATTGAAATCTTAGTGTCCAGCACTGGTTAAGTGCAAAGATGTCAGCTTGCAACAGGACAACACAAGACAACATACAACTTTAGCCACTCAGAGAAAATTACTGGACATTGGATGGGAAGTATTACCTCAGCCTACCCTGCTCCTGCATTCCCCAGACCTTGCACCTTCGGATTACCAGCTTTCTCGATCTCTTCAGAACAATTGCTCAGGAAAAACTTGCAATGAAGTTGAAGATGTCAAAACTGAATTACAAGAGTTTTTTTACTCCAAAATGGAGGAGTTTTACAGAAGGGGAATTGAATTATTACCCTTTAACCTCAATCCCATAGAGCACTTGTGGGACTATTTGGATTGACAAGTTCAACATGCCGACCCACAACCACATCATCTCCGGGACCTCCGTGCTCTGCTGCAGTCCGAAAGGGCATGTGTGCCTCGGCCAACCTTCCAGGGCCTCATTGCATCCATGCCATGCCATTTCACCACTGTCATCCGGGCCAAGAGTTGTTATTCCCATTATTATGTAGGTGGTCATTTTATTCTGATATGACTGACACTGTGTATAAATCCTTCTGATTTGTGTATCTCAAAATCTGTTAAAATAATACCTTGTTTCTACAGTTCATATTCCCTAGTCAAAGTGATTTATAATTGCATTTTTAATTAACAGTACTGATTTACTTAAGGAAAATTATCAATCCACATCATTTATGTACCTCAAAATTTGTTTTTAGATTGTTATCAGCTAAAGAAGAGCAGGGGAGTGGGGTCCCTCCGTGATATTAATAAAATATTTCTATTTCACAAGTGTTAAACTGATATATTAATGAAATAACTAAGGACAGGCTGATACAGCATCGCTTTTTCTCTCGCTCAATTTTCACTCCGGACACCCTCCCCTCTGTTTACACATTGACTGCTGTCAGCCAGAGTAAATGCAACAAATTTACCTTTATACATGTATACATATCGTCATACAGTGGAGTAGTCAGCATAGTAAAACTATACAAAATTTTAAAAGATCATGGAATTGTTTTGTCATCATAGATTCCTTGTTTTGGAAAAAAATATCTGGCTCTCAACCTTTTCATTACAGAATTGTAAGTGACACACAGAGTGAACGCAACTTTTTTATATATTGCCATATATAATAGCATATATATATGCCAAAAATTTTTTGGGAGAAGTCCTGCTTTCAAAGTTAGGGGGGGGGGTCCGCTCATATGCTGGTCAGTAAAAATCTGTACTGGCTCCAGTGAATTCTCCTGAAAACTATTGCGCAATGACAATCATATCCTCAGGTGTGCCTCCACTTAGAAGGGGAAACAGATAGGATTAATAAATGGAAGGAATGGTTTTTCTGCTCTAAAGACATTGTGGAGAAACAATAACTCTTCCATCTGCCAATGGTGTACACGCAATGTGAAAGCAGACATTGATTTCCCATTGAAGAAGAAAATTCTTCCTATTTTACTTGTATTCACTGAAATATATGTATTCTTAAAAAAATCTGATCCTTTCTTTTATTTCATTATGTATATCATGTAGTGGTACATGAAAAGACATGATCTCAAAGTAAAGAAATTGTCAACAATTGCAGTACAAAGTTTCATGTAACACCTCTTCAGAAGTACTTCCAAAAATTGAAAAAATAATGAAAATATATGAAGTATTTTTTCACCCAGAGTAGAATTCCTATGGAAATAGGAACTTATAATATGATAAGTGAAAAACCTAATCTTGTTTCAAATTGAAACCATGAAATTTCCTGCTTCCAAACACAGAATACCTCATTGCTTCCCGTGTGCAATTGCAGGATGCTGTCAACACCATGTAAATCACTTAGCTGGTGGAGTAGACTGCAGCCAATCAGGCATCTCTTCTCTCCTGAGTTTTCACAGCAAGCGTTCGCATGCATGTCTTCCACTCGGTGCTGGCGAAAGCCATCTGCAACACGGAATAGCAAAGGCAGTGTTTAATTAAAGGTGATAAAATAAAAAAAAAAAAGAAAGGCCAACACGGACTTGTTACTTCTTGAATTAAAGAATTGAGGGCTGCAATTTCACCCAAAATGGTCTTTCAAAAAATTGCTGCTAAGTAATGCAATGAATTTTACTGAAGTTATTTGGAAACTTCAACAGTGAATCATACTTTGAAGATTTTTACAAAAGATAAGCTCACAAATTTGTACAATTCATTTCAATAAATATATTTTCCCAAATCTTGAAATTTAAGGTTGGTTTATATGCGGATCAAGGTTTTTCAAAATTTTTTTAGCTTTTGAAGTAGGGGCCATTCATGCAAGATCGGATTATACACAAGAATATACAGTAGTTAAGAATTTATTTTAAAGTGGATTTCTGAATTTTTCACTTCTTTAGGAATTGTGTGAAGAAGTAAAAATTTCATGTGGTAAAGAATTGTAGCTTTTACTCATATAAACTTTAAAAGTTACTTATTATCATAGGTGTTCAACAATATCAGATGGACGCTGTGTAATGTATCTGCTCCTCCACAGCGACATCAAATGAAAGAGCCAATGAGCACATAGATTGCTAATGAACCCAACCTAGAGACTGTCTACTAACCTTGGGTAAACAGAAATACCAGCCATCCATTGCTAGTACATACAATGTGAAACATGTTGACGCATGTGCTTCAGTGACAATTTTATTGTTATTTTAACATCTTGATGGCTGTTCTACTGTTAATTAAGCATTCACTGTTACTATCATTTAAATTTATATATAAATATACATTATAGCAATGCCATAAAAACAATCATTAAGTGTTGATACATTCCAAGAAACCCTAAGAGAAAAAAAAATTCAGGCCATATTAGACTTTTTGCAGCAAAAGATTTTTAATGGAATCAGACTAGCCTTGTACATCAAGTGGGAAGATAGCACGCTCTAATTTGGTTCAGTCATCTTATTCCTCCATTGTCATCTGAAAATGATGATGTCTTCCCTTCCATGAAGATTAAATTTCAATGTTCTTTCTGGAGAGAGGTAGGTGTGAGAAACTCAAAGATCATGTCTGTGAAGTTTTTTACTGTAATGCATATTTTTTTCAACTTGTTTAATTTATTTAACTGTTTCAATTAATAAAATTCTCATAAACTAACTTTTACTGTTTATTCATTTATATGTTATTTATGTTTTGTTTTTAAAAATTGTTTAAAAGAAGAAATGCCCTACAATGGTTTAGATTTATGTGCTCCATGAACAAGTACCCCTTACTGTACAATTATTCCTACGGAAAAGTTAGCCTTGAATTATGTGTGGTCTTCCCATGTTTTACAGTTATTCCAATGGGAAAATTAGCCTTGAACTATGTATAGTAGGGTGGAGCGAAAAAATACTTTTTTTTTTTTAAATTTAAAACGTCACCACTTGCAATAGTTGCGATTTTATAACTGAAATGGCCCCCTGAAATATGGATGACATTATTTGATATCTTAGGCTTCTCCTCAAGAACCTCGAAGTTTGAAAGTTATAGGGGAAAATGCTTTAAAAACACCCACTTTCTCCATTTTGTAAATATAAAGAAATACTGTGTCACCATGTTATTTAATATCACTTCTAAGTGTATAAACACTGGTAAAAATTCAGCAGATGTGAGTTAATTTCTTAGGCTTCCCCAAAGAGCTCAAAGTTCGTCATATTTCTCTGAAAATGGAATGATTAGTTATGTAAATATGACACACCAGCCTTACCTAATGGCATAACTTGAGGAGTGAGTTTATTTCACTTGGAAATCAGACTTTTTTAAAACTTGGTGGCAGCTTGCTATCCAAAATTTTATCTTTAATGAACCATCTCTTGCAAGAAGGCTGCACACATGAGCAGAAGAATATGTTGCAATCTTAACCACTTTCTCTACTGCCTGAGAATGGCAGGGTATTTTTGTAAATTCGTGGCAAGAACTTGGATATTTATCCAATTGTAGCAATTCCAGAAACTCATCGTCTCTCCATTTCCGTGTGATAGGTCTCCCATTTTCGTATAGTCACAATACACTTTTGCCAGTCGATTAGGTTGATGTAATCATTGCTCTGGAAATTCAGCTTAGGAATCCGAAACTTCCTAATGGTAGTTGTTTCTTCTGAAGATTTCCTGGCCTTCATGATGAGTCGAACAGCAAGCTCACGGACATACCTTCTGTCATCAAACAACATTGCAGTGAGCAAGTTTTCTGCACGGGCAAAATATGTGTTGCCCTAGACGACTCTTTTTACAATATCCTTTAATATATCTGGAAGATACTGAAACTGAGATATAAAAAGCTGCAAATTTCTTGGACCATCTTTACAGGTACCGTTACATTTGATCGTTAACCACGATGGTGCATGTACTTTCATTACGAAAATGGCTAATGAGACAAGTTGTGGTGTTGGATCACTAGTTCCAACATACAAACGCAGAAAGCGATTTGCAAGGTTCAGCCAACAGGAATGTGCAAGTGTTACAGGATCCCGATTTGCCAGATCTTGTGGGCAATCACCTGCAGAGACTGCCTTACAAATTTCCCACAAATAAAGATGATCCGAGCTAAGATCTCCAAAGTTAATGTTGGACTGAAACGAAAATTCAATTTTCTGGAAATTAACGATAAGGTTTACTCACGTCTTCAGGCACTTTCCAATCAATCCACTAAATCCGCTTGGACCTGATGTTTTCCGAATGTTGGACTGAAACAAAAATTCAATTTTCTGGAAATTAACGATAAGGTTTACGCACGTCTTCAGGCACTTTCCAATCAATCCACTAAATCCGCTTGGACCTGATGTTTTCCGAATGTTGGACTGAAACAAAAATTCAATTTTCTGGAAATTAACGATAAAGTTTACGCAAGTCTTCAGGCACTTTCCAATCAATCCACTAAATCCGCTTGGACCTGATGTTTTCCGAATGTTGGACTGAAACAAAAATTCAATTTTCTGGAAATTAACGATAAAGTTTACGCAAGTCTTCAGGCACTTTCCAATCAATCCACTAAATCCACTTGGACCTGATGTTTTCCTGTCGAGTACTTCAGTGAGGTGGTATAAAGGCAGTTTGTTAAAATGAAGTTTACATATAATCCAGTGCACGGGAGAATTGAGCTTCTCTTCAAGGTGCCTAATTATAATTGCATTTGTGCCAGTATTAGTCACTTCCAATAAAGACTAACCCCAACAGATCGAAGGCCTTCTGGTCCAATAAGCTAAAGGTACCATCGGAAATGTCTTTTGCACTCTTGCTTTTCGGTGCAAAATGTCCCAAATAGACCGAACCCGGTTCTTTAACAAGTATGTTACTCCCATTCTTTTTGCTTGTGCCACTTGCCATCATCTGTCTGTGTATTCGTAACACAGACAGATGATGAGACTTTCATCCCATCTCCTGTCCGAAAATAGAGCTACAATCTTGCGACCAGTAGAGTTTACCTCATCTTGAATTGTTTGACGGGTCATTTTCTTTTTGTCGTACTTTATGCCGATTAATAACAGGTGCATTACATTCTTTCGACTGAACCTGTTCACTTACATCATGAAGCAACGCTGACACAAGATCAACTGCCGCTCCATCGCTGATGCCTCACCTATCGCACTTTCTAGAAAATGCAGACATTGTCATTTGATGCCTAGGTTTTGAAGAGCGACGTAGAGTAAAATCATAATCTTTCTCCGAGGTCAACAAATGACTAGGACCCGGCTTGTCAGGTTTTGCTGCAGAATTCGTATTTGTATCCTCTTCTGAAATATCATCCTCGACTCGCAGAGCCTATTCAGTGATGCAGTTTTCTGTAATTTCCTGGGAACATGCTCTTCCCTCTCACTCTTTCGAGCTGATCTTTTTTTCAGAACACTGGTGGTTTTTGCGTCAAGCCCATCTATTATCATTCTTCTGTTTATTCTCTGATCCATTAGACAGTCTTGCTCTTTAACGGGTACCTTTTTTTTTTTTGCAGAGCTGCATTTGCAGGTTCTAAAACAATTTACACTTGCACGAGCATATGTCAAAGATATGTCACGAATCTGCACGAAATTGTTGAACCTTCTTCCGGTAGGTTTCATCCATTCTTGGAGCATGTTTTTTCAGCTTTTGGATTTCAGTGTTGTATGCTGTAGTACGCTTTACAACTGATTTGTGGAGCGATGTCTGAAGAGATGCTTTCTTCCATATACTCAGCACTTTGTCCACGACAATACTTGCTATTTTTGCTGCAGCAGGCTCATAATTTGCACCTTTCTGCCTAAGAGTATTCCCCACAAGGTAGTAATGGCCCATTACATCATCATACGTAGGCAACACATTTTCATGCATCTTCTTATAACTTCCGAGGATCGGGCAATCAGCTTCATTTCTTGTTTCAGCCATCGTAAGTAGTTGAACGGCAAAATGAAAATGCTGGTACGCTCCAATCAATGTCACTAGGAGTGAAAGAAACTGTTGCATCATTATGATGCAGCACCCACCAACACACTCTCCCAAAACGATCTGTTATGCTACTGTGATGAGATGACTCAGCGAGTTCGCAAAGACAGCTGTACTGTGATAGGGGCTGGGGTGAGGTGAAGAAAGTAACAAAAACAAAGGAGAGCGCAAGACCGCAAGCTTTTTTTTTTTTTTTTTGGTTGGAGGTTTAACGACCACCGTGAGCAACTCAATGGGCTATAAGCAGTCGCAAGCTATGCTTCTGAAAATCAACACAAGGTTTCCAGAAAGTATGAGAGCGGGGGATTGTTAATGTTAAGCCCAAATCAGTAACGGTAAAGCTGCTGTCGAACTTGATGCTTACGCAACTTATCATAACATTTCATACTTTAGGGATCTGGGAAAGCCTAAGAAATTAACTCACGTCTGCTGAATTTTTACCAGTGTTTATACACTCAGAAGGGATATTAAATAACCTGGTGACACAGAATTTTTATATTTACAAAATGGAGAAAGCGGATGTTTTTAAAGCATTTTTCTCTATAACTTTCCAACTTTGAGGTTCTTGGGGAGGCCTAGGATATTAAATAATGTCCTCCATATTTTGGGGGGTCATTTCAGTAATAAAATCTCAACTATTGCAACATGGTGACGATTCAAATTTTTAAAAAAAAAGTGTTTTCGCTCCACCCTAATGTATAGTCTTTATAAATGAGGTCTCTTCTACTTTACAATAAATAATACTTATTCAAAAATTAGCTTTGAAGTATACAAGGACTTCATGAATGAGTCCTTTAAAGGAAATGCACCCACTCTCTGTTGTAATTTACAGGTCTAATAAAATTTAAAAAAAATCCAAATCACATGATAACACTAATTAAAGTTATGTGAGCAATGAAAATGTGTTGTATGTGTGTAATGTGAGGCAAAATGTTGTTACTAAGGTGGAGATAAATATTCTTGTGGTTTGATCACATTGAAAGAATGAGGGAAGAGGTGCTGACTAAGAAAATTTATTCAGCAGGGGTAAGAGTGATAAAAAAAAAAAAATCAGGAAACAATTTTTCTTAAATTTCAGGACATATTTTGGCAGACATGGCAGGTAAATTAAATCAAATATTGGTACAAATGCAGAAATGTTATTCTTTTACAAAAAGCTATCTAAATTATTGCCCAGTTGTTAGCAGGGATTTTTTCACTTTAAAGGCTAACAACGTCCTTAAAGTTTCAGTGACTAGGTTTGGCCTAAATTCTGTTTGACTCTTACGGACAATACTTTAAATTCTTTCCGCAGTTGCATTACTGTGTGGCACAACAAGAATAGCATGTATCAGGTGTGGTAAAACTTCATACTTTTTAGCAACAATTGCACCAGTCATTTTAAAAATGTTCGACCATTCGGTGTCAATTGTAGGACTATTCGAAACACCTTCCAATTCATCAATTTGATATAAGGCAAACTCCAATTCCAACTTGTCCAAATCACTGTCACTAACAACAGCAGGTGGGAAAATATTTGCCAAGTATGTTACTGAAGAAAAGGAAGCTTCTTCCATCCTAATTCCTATATTAGCAACTTCTGCATGCAGCATAAATTCACTTTTCAGCCAGAATTTCTTCAAGATATAGTCATATGTAACCAAGGGCACCCATAACGGGAGGGGGCGCAGCCTCACCCCCTAGCCGTTGGTATAGCCAAATTTTTGATAAATTTATAACACTAAAATAGACAACCTTTTTTTTAAAGCATTTTTTAAAATAATAAGATATTAATGATTGATTGTATCAATTATTTTTGTTGTATTTTAGTATCTTGTACATTTACTAAAATGTTTGACAGCCTTGAAGGAGGTAAGTATTTTTCTTACCCCCCCCTAAAAGTACTCATATGGGCACCACTGTATGTAACACTTAACAACAACACAGGATAGTCAAAACATCGTGGGGGGGGAATTATGACTACAGGAGAAACCTTCGCTTGAACAGTCTTCCGTTTTGGGAAACTCTTTTCTCTATTTTTAAGCACTTCCGTCCCCAAACGGACCCCCCCCCCCCCCAGATTTATGCTCTTTTTTTTATATGCGTCGATTACGAGAAAGCCCCAAATGATAACAGCTGACGTAATCTCGGGGCCCGGCGCAGTGCATTCTTTCTACTTAGCTTACAAACAAGCAAAAATAATTCCTCCTCCTCGGAAAGAAAAAAATAAGAAGAAGAAGAAAGAAAGCTGCGTCACAAACTTTGTTTAGAGGCTTCGGGCTGATGTTATCCTTGCCCGGTGCCGTGCTTTCTTTTCACTTAGTTTTGAAACAAGCAAAACACATTCCTCCTCCTCAGTAAAAGAAAAAAAAAGAAGAAGAAAAGAAACAAACAGGTGCATCACAAACTTGGTTCAGAGGCATCGTGCCGACGCAATCCCGGGCCACAGCGAAAGAAGTGCGCCGGGTTAACATAATCCCGGCCTAAGCCCCATGCTTTCCCTCCACTTAGCTTTAAAAGAAGCAAAACAAATTCTTTCTCCTCAGGAAAGAAAAAAAAAAGAAAAGAAACAAAGAGCTGCGTCCCGAACTTTATTCAGAGGCTTCGGGTCATGGCGAAAGAAGCACGCTGGGCTGATGTAATCCCGGGTCATGGCAAAAGAAGCACGCTGGGCCGATGTAATCCCGGGTCATGGCGAAAGAAGCATGCTGGGCCTACTTAATCCCAGCGCCATGTTTGGTTTTTTTTTTTCACTCTTTCAAACAAGCAAAACAAATTCCTCCTCCTAAGAAAGAAAAAAAGAAAGAAAACAGAAACAAAGTGATGTGTTACGAACTTTGTTCAGAGGCTTTCACATTGATTATTACAAAACTAGTAAAACTTTCTTACTAACAGCGAAAATCTGAATATCCGTCATTTTTCGTTAGTCATACATAATTGGCATTTCTGTGTGTACTCCGTAAAAAGCGGCTTCACGGCAGCTTTGATTCTCGAACGATCGATCTCACAAACGCGGGAGCGCATTCGCGTAATTGCAAATTACAAGAGTGAGAGTTCTTGGCAATGACATCACGATAGAGTACTTTCTCTTTTTCTATTTTTTTTTAATATTTACGCGGTACTTGTAAACGCTAGATGATGAATCACTACACATAGTTGGCCATTTAATCTTAAAATTTTAGGATTACAATCAAATTTTCAGGATATAGGACAAAAATAAGGACATTTCAGGACAATAAAAATAAAAATCTGGAACTTCAGGACAACTCCGACCCCTGTATTCAGCCATAGTGGCAGGAATGAAAGGTAGAGGAAGGCCAAGGAAATCATGGGAGGACCAAACTTAGGAATGTCTTCATGAGAAAAAGATTATGAATATGAAGGATTGTCTTTAACAAGGAACTAACCTCTTAATCTCAGGAAACAGCTTAGTGATGTGTAAATATGTACACAGTCGTATCAGAATAATATGACCACCTACCTACTAAATAACCACTCTTGACCCAGATAACAGCGGTGAGATGGCGTGGCATGGATAATGAGGCCCTAGAAGGTAGCCTGAGGCACACGTGCCCATTTGGACTGCAGCAGAGCAACGAGGTCCAGGAGATGACTTGGTTGTGGGTCAGCACGTCCAACCTGCCAATCAAAATAGTCCTGCAAGTGCTCTGTGGAATTGAGGTTGGGCAATTTCACCGGCAAAGGGAGAACAGAGAAATCACTGTCATGTTCCTGGAACCAGCCACGCACTCCCTTAGCAACATGCCACGGCGCATTGTCTTGTTAGTAGACATCATCACCACCAGGGTAAACATCCAACATGAAGGGATTCATGCGGTCAGCGAGGATGGACAGCTAGCTATTGGCATTCAGTGACCTATCCAGTAGTACCACCGGTCCTGGGGCATACCTGGAAAATATCCCCCAGACATGCACACTGCCACCGCCGACCTGTACTTGATTGACAAGTGTGTCCGTGTGTTGGTTCTCGTGTGTCTCATGCAGTATCTACCACAGCCCATCACTTCTGTGGAGTAGAAACCTCAATTCGTCGGAGAAGGCAATCTTTTCCCACTCTTCCACTGTCCAATGACGGTAGTCCCATACGAATTGCAGGTGTCGTTGCCGGTGAGCCTGGGTTAACATGGGAGCCTTGATGTAGCATCGACTCCAGAGACCCATGCACAACAGGGTTTGCTCTACTGTTGTCAGGGACACGTACCTGGGTGCCCTAGCATTCATTGGCATGGTCAATTGCTGCACTGTTGCATGTTGATTTCTCTTTACCAGTCAATGGAAGCAACATTCTCCTCTGGGGTTGATGGCGTTTGGAGGCTTCACAGTAATGACGTCGGGAGGTACTCAGTGTGCCAGCGGTCCATTCTTGGTACACCTTCACTACCACACCTTGCAAACAGCCCACGAAGTCTGCTGTTTCTGAGATGCTTCCACCCTTGGTGCAGTAGCCCATGATCATTCCTTTTTGAACGTCCATCAAATCACTACCTCTGCCTATTGTGCTCACGTTACGCACTATGTCTCATCTGTCCTGGCCGGCCGCTTATATCTTCCTGTGGTTGACTTTATCACACGCACTCTGATGTGCCTGGGCAGGTACTATGTAATTCTAGGGATGGTCATATTATTCTGACACGATTGTGTATGTACTAATTAATGTTGATGGCAGAATTAGATTATGTCAGGGTAATCATTATGTGTGTGTGTGTGTGCGCGCATATATGTATACATATATATATATATCAATAGCACATACCTGAGCACAGAAATTTCCATGTGTTAAAACAACTCCTTTTGGAGGACCTGTAGTACCACTTGTGTATATTATCATAGAACCTCTATCTAGGAAACTCTGCGAATCATCTGGAAAAAAACTTTTGGCTTCAGAAAGGTAACTGTCATTTACTTGTGGCAAAGGCCTTTCAACTTCAAGTACTGGAACTCCTAACTCATTAGCTACAGGTTTTATGCTTCTGCTAAGAGTTTTATTGGCAATAACAAGAGCACTTTGTGAATCCTTTAGAAAATACTCCAAGTAAGATGCAGGATGATCTTTGCACAGAGGCACTGCAGCATTGCCAGTTAGCCAACAAGCAATCAGAGACCCAACATATGATGCATCATTGGGACACATCAATGCTATGTTCTTGGGTGAGGAACCACTAACGACATTTGAAATCATTTTCTGAAGTTTATGACTGTAGCACAAAATATCTCTATATGTATAAGCTCCTTTTGAATCAATAACAGCCAAATTATCTGAATATGCAGGTATCTTCTGGATAATTGGTTTTAATGCCAACTGACTTATACAAGGTTTGTGCACCAGGTTCAATGTGAAACTTATTTGCAGCACAGGTTTCCTCATTTTAGAAAATGTGCAGAAAAAATAATTTGCAGCCATAGTGAACAATTGTCCTTAACTGAAAACGAAAAAAGAAAAAAATGAAATTAATATGCATTCAACCAAACTTGAAAAATATAAAATATGTGTAGTTTATACACGATACTGTTCTCATAAGTCAACTTTTTGTCCTAAATTTTTCAATGCACAAGTGGTTCACGAGACTGAAGAGAGTCAATTAAAACAATATTTCTGATGGGGAAATAGATAAAACACATATAGATGACTAAATTAACAACACTAGAAGATTTTAGAAAGTGCAAATTGCAAGGTCTATTAGGTATATGGATACAATATATGTTTATACAGTAGTACCCAATTCCAATTTTTTTAGTGTGAGTATATGCTTCCAAATTTATATCATCATCAATACACTGCTGGATGGTCTTTCCCATGCTTTCTGTCCTGAAAAACTCTAATTAATTAATTAATTAATTAATTAATAGGTAGGTGGGTAGGTAGGTAGGTAGATAAATAGATAAATATATAGGTAGATAGACAGGCAGACAGATAGACAAACATATATAGTACTTGAAATGTTACATGCCCAGCTGGGGCATGTACAGAAATCATTTACCTGTCCAGGTAGTAAAAGTTAGATGCCCAGGAAAATTTATCTTTTAAGATAAAAAACTAGAACTCACATCTTTTTTAAGTTAAAAAATATGATGGCATTTTTTTTAACATGTTTTGCATTTCCATTTTAAGAGTCTGTATTCAAAATGTTCCATGCACAAAAGTGTGTATCACAAATTTTAAGATGATGATGCTGAAAATCGATATGAAATGATATGAAGATAAAATTGATATTTGAGAAATTTAGGGGTTCTTCTGGCATGTTCCTTTCACTGAAGTGTTTGCTCTTTTTCACTAAACACCAGAGGCTAGTTCCATCAGAGGCACGCATCCCATCGCTGACTATAAACAACTTCTGGAGCAAAATTACATATGGTTCCAATTTCTGGACCTAGAGCATAATATAATTAAGGAAGTGATATTCTTCTGTCCTTGGCACTCCATAACAATAATACAACTTCTGGTTATTAGCAGTTAAATGAAACACGACATGCAACAACTTTCTTTTTTTCTTGTAGAAGGAAATTCTATTCTAAACTTTTTTTATTTTTAAATTCAGTTGCCCAAACTAGATTTTTTTTTTATCTGTCCAGACTAATAATTTACATGCCCCAGGCAACTTGGACATGGTATTTTTCAAGTCCTGTACTATATCATCATCATCATCATTGTCAACCATTATCAATCCACTGCTGGACGAAGGTCTCCCCAAGTTTCCTCCACAACGGTCTGTCTTGTGCCAGTCTCCTCCATGTCACCCCTGCATACTTTCGAATTTCATCCATCCATCTCCCATGTGGTCTTCTTCTGGGTCTTTTCCTGTCCCTTGGAATCCAATCTAAAATTTCGGCTGTCCATCGATGATCTGTCCTTCTGGCAGTATGTCCAGCCCATTGCCATTTCAGGGATTTAACTCTGATCATGATGTCTTCCACTCTTGTCATTTTTCGGATCCACGAGTTCCTCTTCTTATCTCTCCTGGTTACACCAAGTATGCACCTCTCCATGCTACTTTGAGTTGTCTGCAGCCTTTGTATGTCTCTTTTAGTTAAGGTCCACGTCTCTGCACCATACGTAAGCACTGAAAGGATGCATTGATCAAACACTTTTCTTTTAAGACATAATGGCATATTGCTCTTGAAAATTATGCTGTTTCTTCCAAAAGCTCTCCAGGCAAGTTTTGTACGCCGATTAATTTCTTCATCAATGTGACCCTCACTCGATATCTGCTGTCCAAGATAAACGTACGTATCTGTTATCTCCAGCTTTTCTCCATCAATCGATAAATCTTCATTTCTTGTAAAAGCATTGAACATCCCTTTTGTCTTCTGAAAGTTCATTTTTAATCCCACTTCTTTACTCTTGTCAGCAAGTTCCTGGATCATACTCTGCAGCTCTGATGGGTTAGTTGCAAAAATGACTACGTCATCAGCAAAACGAAGGTGGGTTAGATAATCTCCATTAATCTTTATCCCCTTGTTTTCCCAGCTCAGTGACTGAAAAAGTACAGTTTCAGTTTCAGTAGTACAGTTTCAGTCACTGTACTATATATACTTTCTTAAATTCAACTTCTCTCTTGATTAAAAATTATAACATATTATCATGTACCTACATGAACTAAAGTATTTATCTGAACTGTACAATGCTATTCATACTTTTTATTTATCATTATTAATATTATGAATTGAACTTTTATTACTGAAAATATGGTGCTATTAAAGTTGTTTTAATTAATATTTCACCAAGGTTTAATTCCAGTATTCTAAAACATAGAAATTACAAATAGTGCTTACTGAATGGATGTTACGAACAGAATATTAGAATTTTACAAAGACTCATTCTAGGACAGTTCATGACACAAATGCCCTGGCTATATCATCCAGTTTCATTTCAATTGCTTGGTCTTGCCGAGTGTACAGCAAAAACATTTTTGTGACATTGTGGATCAAATGTACGTTTTCAGTCATTTCAGTGCCAAAAAACACTTCTGGTTTAAGAATTCTGTCAGGTAAATGCCCACATAGGTTTTCATCTGTGGGAGCACGTGCCTCCATGGGCTAGGTGCTAGTGTGTTTATTATCACTAACTGGAAAGGTATTTTTTAAGGGAGGTATCTAGTGATTTTGCTCCCTATACTTCTAATGGAAAAAATTTGAACCCTATTTCCTCAGTGAAGAAAGATTTCCCATACATCAAAATTGGCACACTGATAAAAAACATCCTAACTTACATTCATTCTTCAACAGGGTGCCAAGTTGCTTCAACTTTCCACAGTTTGTTCATGTCTTCTTGGCCCTTAAAGTGGACATCTAGTGATTTTACTCCCTATACTTCCAATGGAAAAAATTTGGACCTTATTTCCCCAGTGAAGAAAGATTTCCCATACATCAAAATTGTCATACTGATAAAAAAATCTTAACTTAGATAGTACAATCGGTGTGTTTGGCAAAAAAACTTTCCTGAACTATATTACAAATCAATAACTTTACACTTTATTTAGTTATGATAGTTGATTAAAGGTGGCGCCACTCTTCCTTACCACTACATCGACATAAAGCTGTTGATTTTTAATGTAGTTCAGGAAAGCTTTTTGCAAAAAACACCATTGTGAAATCTAAGTTAGGATGTTTTTTTTATCAGTGGACCAATTTTGATATATGGGAAATCTTTCTTTGCTGAGAAAATAGAGATTTTTACCAGTGAAGTATAGGGAGCAAAATCACTAGATGTCCACCTTAAAAGTAGCTAGCTACAACTACTTTCTTGAAAAAGTAGCTTGCTGCAACTACTTTTTCTGATTTTCCGTAATAAGCGGCTACTTTTTTATGTTTGGGTTTAAGTTAAAAGCACAAATTCTGAGAATCCTGTTAATATTTACATTCTTACATATGACAGTCAGAGCTAAATAGCAAAGCAAATTACACAAATAACACTGGTCGGCATGAAAATCGGCCCTGACACCATTCCTGCTGATTCTTATGTAAAACGACCTCCTGAATTCGAATATGACCCCCGTTTTCCTACATCACCCACCGTTTTCGGAGCCCCCCCCCACCACCTAATTTTATCACTTTCCGATAATTTGGAGGGATGAAAAGGATTGTTTCAGCCTTTACATTTCTTCTGAGGGGCTACAGAGTTGAAAAGTTATAAAACATGAACATCTGTATCAAGGAGGTAGATTTGGGGGGATCCCCCCCCCAATTGTAAAGAAATCATTACAAATGATTGATTTTTCTGGTTTTTTTGGCAATTTTTTCACTTATTTGCTACATATTCCAGCCTCTTTCATCCTCCCCCAAAAAACCCGCAAATAATAAAAATATATAGCAACAGTAATAAAAAAAAAATATAGCAACAGTTCGGAACATTCACTCTACCACGCTGGCTCTCTCAATACCTCGCGCGAACAGGTTTGCACGGGCTTCGACAAGGTCAAACTTGCATTGCTCTTATCACGATAATCCTGAACTGTAAGCATTATCTTCCCTCAGTTGATCAGTAGCGATCGTTGAGTCTACTTGTTGGTGTTCTAGGCGGGGATTCTGTGTTTCCAAGTTGTTTAAATTGTGTCAAACGGTAGAAATTTGTTTAAACCGGCCTTTTCCAAGTGAATTACAGTACGTGAGTGTAATTTGTGATTAATATAGAGCATTTATTTACTGTTTAATTATGCCACGCGAGTGTATAAATCATCGAATCATCCCGATAGATTCTGCTATGTTTGCGGGGAATTGACTTTTAAAGCGCAACGAAAATCCCTTTCTCCGCTTCTTAAAACTGCTTATAAATTTTACTTTGATTGCAAAGTTGGCGATCAGGACAAGAATTGGGCTCCCACAGTTTGCTGCACTACTTATTACAGTAGCTTGACCAAATGGCTCAAAGGTACCCGTAAATCAATGCCATTTGCTGTGCCCGTGGTTTGGCGCGAACCTTGCTGTCATCTCACAGATTGTTACTTTTGTATGACTTCTACCGTCTGGTTATCTAGCAACAAAAGTAAGCATACAATTCAGTATCCTAATATCCCTTCAGCTCTAAGACCAGTTCCTCA
This sequence comes from Macrothele yani, assembly GCA_039090855.1. Taxonomy (NCBI): domain Eukaryota; kingdom Metazoa; phylum Arthropoda; class Arachnida; order Araneae; family Macrothelidae; genus Macrothele; species Macrothele yani. Next base: position 56,920,232 of record CM076998.1, on the reverse strand, counting down.
CAACGAATCATTGCCAATCCCAGTGCCCCCAAAAACCTATACTCTAGAGCCAGAAACGGATGTGACATACTTTGAGCCACAGCTTGGACCATCACACGATACGTCACCGATGATGAAGAGTGTTCTGCTGATTCAGCTCATCGAAAACTTCACCTCATTACTCAGTCGGAGTTGAAAGATCTCGTCAGGGATTTGGAGTTACCTAAGACTAAATCTCAACTTCAGCAGTGGAATCTCTTCGAAAAGGGCGTAAAAATCTCTTCTTACAGGACCAGACAGTCAACCCTGCAATTACTTTTTTTGGAAGATGAAGGCTTAGTTGTTCTACCCTAATTCAAATGCCTTGATGATAGAACTGAAGATGACATGTGACCCAGACAAATGGAGACTGTTTATAGACTCATCAAAGACAAGCTAGAAAGGCCGCCCCGGTGGCGCAGTGGTCTAAGCGAGGGCCTCTGATCATTCGTCCGAACAGGGTCCGGGTTCGAATCCCGGTGAGGCATGGATGTTGTGTTTGTCTTACGGCACTGGCTCTCTCCCTTCCCTGGAACCAGTGACCCTAAATTAGGGATGGGCGACTGCTTATAGCCCATTGAGTTGCTCACGGTGGTCGTTAAACCTCCAATCTAAAAAAAAAAAAAAAAATCAAGCTAGAAAGTTGTCCTGTTGGCCAATTGGAATGAGTTACCATCAGTCCCGGTTGCATACTCTGTGGATATGGAGACGTACGAAAACATCAGCCGAATCTTTGATAAAATCTTGTATCATGATTATAATTGGAAACTTTGCGCTGACTTAAAAGTTGTTGCTGTACTCGCGGGCCTGCAATCAGGCTTCACAAAATACTGCTGCTTCCTATACGAATGGGACAGCTGAGCACGAGACAAACATTACATCGTACGGAACTGGCTTCTGCGAGAAAGTTTTACTCCCGGTCAGAAAAATGTCGTTCACGATCCTCTGGTCCCGAAGGAAAATATTTACTTGCCGCCTTTGCACATCAAACTGGGATTGATCAAACAGTTTGTGAAAGCAATGGACAAGACAGGTGATGCATTTCAATTTTTGAAAAATAAATTTCCTCGTCTTAGCGAGACGAAAGGAGTTTTCGTGGGCCCCCAGATTACACGACTTTTCAAAAATTCGACGTTTATTGAACACCTGAATCGAAAAGAAAACAGAACTTGGCTTGCATTCCAAAACGTGTGTAAGTACTTTTGGGTAACAACAAAAGTGATGATTATGCCGCTCATATCGAGGAATTGCTGTCAGCGTACAAGGCCATGGGGTGTAACATGTCTCTTAAAGTGCATTTCCTGCACTCGTACCTGGACTTCTTCCCTGAAAATTTAGGAGCAGTTTCCGATGAACACGAGGAACGATTCCATCAAGACATCAACAAGATCGAGAGGAGATTTTCAGGGAAGTGGAATACGAGCATGTTAGCAGAGCACTGCTGGTGTGTGGTACGAGAAAAGGAAAGCAAGCAAAAGGAAAGCAAGCACCAAATGAAGGTACTTATCGTATTTATTTATTATACTTTACATTTGTATTTTACTTTTTATATATTATTCTTTACAGCTAAAATAAATAATCCTTTTCACCCCTCCAAATAAAATTCATGTCCATAACATATTACCGAAAATTGATAAAAAAAACAAAAAAATCGATCATTTTTAATGATTTCTTTACAATTTGGGGGTCAAACCCCCAAAATCTACATCCTTGCTACAGATGTTCCTGTTTTATAACTTTTCACCTCTGTAGCCCCTCAGAAGAAATGTAAAGGCTGAAATAATCCTTTTCATCCCTCCAAATTATCGGAAAGTGATAAAATTAGGGGGGCCTCCCCAAAAACGGTGGGTGATGGGGGGAAACGGGGGTTATATTAGGCTTCAGGAGGTCGTTTTACATAAGAATCAGCAGGAATAGTGTCAGGGCTCGAAATTTTTTTTTTTTTTTGCCGACCAGTGTAATTTATCTTTGCATTTACCATGATTATTGTAAAATATCAATCCCAAAACTACAGATTTCCAAATGTTTAAATATGCAAAAATACTGATAAGAAAATGTATTTTTTACATTAGATGTTAAATGTTCCATCATCTGGTTGGTACAGTTTTTCTATGCATGCATATGCTTTCTTGTTTGCAACACCACCAAGGTGGATGAGTGGTTTGAGGTACAGTCTTCTGATCAATCATATGAGGAAGATCAGAGTTTTAGTCCCAAATGGGACATGGGTAGGGTGATTTTCTGATGGGACTGGCTCTCTTCCTTTCCTTGAACCTGAAGGCTCAAACTGGAAATGAACAACTGCTTATAGCCCTTAGAATTGCTCGTGACGATCATTAACTTCCCCCTCGTGACCCCAAATCTTAAAAAAAAATTGCTGCATTTTTCATTTAATTTTTAAAAGGATGTTAAAAGTGCAATATGTATTAGATACATATTTCTGAACAAAATGGAAAATAATAATTTATTTCTCTCCCTGTAAGTGATATAATAAAGCATCAGCACATACCAATGCTTTATTATACTGTTTGTAGGTAGAAGAGAAATTTCCTTTCCAGTTAAGAAAAAAAAATTACCTTCACATTTCTTCACAATATGTTTCTGGGTATGATTTCTGTTACATTACCTTTTTTAAATAGTAAATACATTATATCTGTCCAGCAGGCAAAAGAGTACATGTAAAAAAATAGTTAATGATTTGTATGGCTTTCATAATTCAGGTACGTGATTGTAGGAAGGGTACACGATCTTCAGCTCGTGTTCCAGCCATTAACACTTCAGGACAAATGTCACATGATTTGATGATTTTTTTTAAGAGTAGGACAACTTGTAGTTTGATTTTCCGCTACAACTACATTTTCCCATTTGTAGTGATGCTACGTGAGACGCTTCTGTAAAAATAGCATGCAGCAGTAGTAGTGCACTACTTCTGATCACTGTTTATCATAGATTTGTCCATGGAATCTCATGAGACCATTTATGGGTTTAAAGATGGAACTCCACAAAAGTAAATTAAATTGTTGAAACTTATATAATTGAGGGAAATGCAATAGGGTAAGGAATTCTGCAGATTTTAGCAATAAAAAATGAGTGAGTTGGCAAATAAATAGAAGAAACCTTTGCTCAGCTGGACATAAAATGGGCACTGAATGAATGAGGTTTTAAAATAACAGAAAACTGAAGGAGTAGGGCATTGGTAACAAATCTTGAGAACAATGCACATGATAGTGTCTGTGAACAATAATAGATTTACCACTGACCACCTGCTTGATAGTGATTGAAGAGTACTGGTGAGCACCTAGTTAATAATCAGGTAAAGCATTCTTTTCTGCACAGCGTCAAGAAGTTTGAGGATTGATTTATGTGCATCAATTAAAATGTGATGGGTGAACTGGGCCATTTATAAGATCCAAAGTCATTCAAATAGAAACGCCTATTTCAAAAGAAAACTATTTTTTTTAAATCGGCTGTGCTATGCCAAAGACAAATTAGAGAAAATATTCAATTCAAAAATACCACTGAAAATTTAATGGTAATTACAGAGGATCAATTTATTAAGGTACATTAAGTCTTGAATTTCAATCTAGACACTAGATCAGCAGTTCCTATTTGGTGGTTCATGAATCCCCAGGGGATTCGCAAAGGTGCTCCAAGAGATTCACGCTAAAAATTCTGTAATGGCATCTCCATAAAATTACAATAAAGTTATTTTTTGAAACTGCAGGTAAGTTGAAATGCATTGGCAGTTTAATTATTTTTTGAAAATGTTTGGGACACGTGTGTTCTTACGTAGCCAGCATGCATGAGCACGAGAGGGTGATCAGTGCTGTATTATGTCTCAAAAACATCTGTATGCGATGAACACTCACTGCAAAGGAAAGACTACTCTGTGACATCACAAGGTCACAGAAGAGTTCATTCTACCTGACTGTAATGTAGAAAGAAACCTGTTAGTTTTTAGCTTGTGGGATGACCTTGTGGAGTGAGCATGTGCTGCTGCTATTGTTCACAGGAAATCTCAGAGCATTGAAAGTTTGTGCATTATTAAGGTAGCACTGGGATTGAAGGAGCTTGTGCGAACTTTGAACTTCAAGGTGGAAATATACTTGCCATCGGTAATTTTTTATTGGTAAATCATAGATCACTGGTTGGAGACTGGAACAGTGGTAAAACGTGGTAATGAGGAGCAAAAAATGAAATTTTTCCTTCAAATGTGCCACAAGATCATCTCCTGAAATCCCGTAAAGCGCATTCAACTAACAAAAATTCTGAAACAGTGCTTAAAGATGTTTAACTTTGAACATTACATCTAGTACTAAACAAGGAAATACAGTGAAGATCACATTAAATTCGCTATTTTACAGGAGGTGAGGACTACACATGCCCACAATGTGTCATTTGCAGAGATGTCCTCTGAAACAGCAGCTTGAAACTTTCACTAGTCTGGTCATTTAGAAACTAAGAACCAAAGTCTTGCAAATAAACCAAATGATTTTTCCAAATGAAAATCCATAGAACTCAAAGTATCTAATATTAATTTGCATATTTCACTTTGTAATCAAGATCATGAAAAAATGAATGAAGCATCATACTTGTTGTAAATGAATGTATGGCACCTCTATTCATATTGTACTGTGGAATTAACTTTTTTGCGGGTCTTACAGAGGTTATTATTCAAAAAAGTTGGTGGTCAAATTTTCGAACTAAAGCCTAGTTCGTCATCAGGACTACGTCACTGTAGTTGCTGCCACTCAGTTGGAAGAGTCCAACCGTAAATATCGTTAATTGTGGTACTTCTTCTTCTTACTATTTCGATCCCTTCTTCTAGTTTCTTCTTTACCAAGTTTGACTGGTGGGCGATTATTCTTACTGAGTCCCAATTTATGGATTGTCCACTTGCTTGTATATGTCTGTCTAGCCCTGCATCGACTGTAACTGTGGACTCAGCTATATAGGAGAAACAGGGAGAAGTATTAAAGTCCGAATGAAAGAACACCAAGCAGCTATTAGGAACATTAGTAACAAAACAGGGCTAGACAGACATATACAAGCAAGTGGACACTCCATAAATTGGGACTTGGTAACAATAATCGTCCACCAGTCAAACTTAGTCAAGAGGAAACTAGAAGAAGGGATCGAAATAGCAAGAAGTACCACAATTGATGGTAATTGCGGTTGGACTCTTCCAACTGAGTGGCAGCAACTACTCCAGTGACGTAGTCCTGATGATGAACTAGGCTTTAGTTCGAAAATTTTACCACCAACTTTTTTTAATAATAACCTCTATAAGACCCATAAAAAAGTTCATTCCACAGCATCATACTTGGTAAGCTATTAAATAGGAAAAGCTGGGGAAGCCTATACCATTGCAGAAAATCTCATTTAACTGTGTGCAAAAGCAATTGTCAAGTACATGTTTGGTGATGATTCTGCAAAGAAATTAGACATACCACTTTCTAACACAGTGTCTCACCAAATTCATGATAAGTCTGAGGATGCTGAATCTGTTATTGCAGAACAGGTGTGGAAAAGTACCATGTATGCTCTGTAGTTAGATGAGACCACAGATGTTTCTAATCTAGCACTGTTAATTGTACTTGTACGAAGCAGGCGACAAAACATGCTGTTTTGCTGCCTGTTAAAAGAGCATACAATTGGCGAAGACATTTTTTATTTAATCAATTTGTGTTATGAAGAAAAACAAATTGAATGGTCTTCTTGCTATGGAATTTGTACAGATGGTGCAAAATCAATAACAGGAAAATTTGTGGGCTTAGTTTCTCACATCAAAAATATATGTGAGAATATTTCTTGGGCGTATTATAGTATTCATAGACACACCTTGACCCTGAGATGAATGCAGCAACAATTAAAACGCGTCCGATGAAGCTATCAACGTAGTCAATTTTATAAAATCGAGACCAATTCCAGACTATTTATTTGGACATGGACAGCGAGCGTGTAACTGTTTCGACACACACAGATATTAGATAGCTCTCTTGTGGCAAAGTGCTCATGCGTTTGTTTGAATTAAGATAAGAACTAACTGTTTTCTTTGAAGATCACCCTTTTTATCTTAGTGGGTATACAGCAGATTACACATGGCTTTAAAGAATAGCCTATTAGGCAGATATCTTTTCGAAAATAAATGAACTTAATTTATCATTACAAGGTTCAAATACGACCATTTTCATTGTTCAAGATCAAGTGAAAAGTATGCTAAAAGGTTAAAAGTCTGGAAAGAAGTTATTGGGAACAGTACTAAGTGTTTTATCACCCTACACAACTTTTTGACAGAAAATGAACTGACTTTAGACAACAAATTTAAAAACAATATTAAATGTCACTTGAAGTTCCTAATGATGACTTTTAAGGAGTATTTTCCACCAGTTTCCAAAAAATTAAATTAGATTCATAATCCATTTGAAGAGTCTTTCATGTTGTTGGTTGCTGACCTATCTATGACTGAAAAAGAAAATCTTACTGATAATTTGACTGATTTTGGACTTCAAATATTATTCAAGAGTGAAAGCCTTACACATTTTTAGCTTGCATTAAAATCACAGTACCCTTCGCTTAGTGATAAAGCTGTTAAAATACATTTGTCATTTTCAACTACCTACATGTACGGGAGAGCTTTCTCTACGTGCACCTCACTGATGTCTAAATATCAAAACAAACTTGATGAAGAACCAGATCTGAGACTATGTCTGTTCTGTTGAACCGAATATTGAGATGCACTTTGTTCTACTAAACACACCCAGAAACACCATTAAGTTTGTGATTTACTTGGGTTCGTAAGTATTAATATCATTATAATTATTTTGCTATATTTGTTACCATTATAAATTGGATAATATTTGTTTCGGGAATATTTCCTACTTATTTCCAGGTTATTTAACCATTAACTTACATTTTATAATACAGTAGGTATACTTTTTAATGTTAAAATTATTTTAGGTTTACAAAATATATATTCCTGAGATAATTGTTTGTAATGAAGTTTCAGGAATTTCTATTAAAAAAAAAATGAAACTTCCATGAAAGAAACTAAGTACTGGGGTATTTAAAGAACATACATACAAAACTGTTATATTACTTATTTTGCGAACAGAATTAGCTGCAGGGGTTCGAGATAATGTAAAGTTGAAAGGGGTTCACAAGTCAAAAAAGGTTGGAAAATGCTGCAGTAGATCATCATCAGGAGTTTGTTGTAACAACTTTTGCTGTAATAAACTGGACACAAAAGGGACTGGTACTCCTTATGAGTTACCAAGCATAAATACCACACAATTACATGAAATTGAGGAATCCCTGGAAATTTGCAAGACACAAGGTGGCAATATCAACAACCATGCTGAATGGCAAATCAACCAGGCTTGGTTGCCAGACCTGTGGAAGTAGTGAGACAAGGAACTTCTGGTGATGATTTAAGTGTATAGATCAAAAATTTGAGAGGTAGTATACCTTAATAAATTTATCCTCTATAATTCCCATTAAGTGTTTTTGGTACTGACAGTAATTAGAAGAAGCCATGAAGTCATTAATTACTAAAAGAACAGACAGCCAACTTCTTGTCTGAGAGCTATTTTGAAAGGAAATAAGATAGTTTTTATCATTTTTGATGTTTTATAACAAAAGACAGAGCTAAAGGTCTAGTTTGAAAGTTTTTATGTGACATACCTTTTTACAAAGTAAATTTTCCATTTCTCTTTTCAGCACTTATTTTAGCTACTTGTTGCTACTCATTTCTCTCAAAGGACTGAATTTGGCAAAATCTGTTTTGTAAGGAAACATAATAAAAATTGGATCTTTTGTTGTGTACAGCAAAAGAATGAGTTTGTAAGAGCTGAACTCCATAATGCCCTTGCATGAAAAATAAATCTCAGGAAACACTGTAGTACACTTTTTGATGTTCGTAAGAGTTAAGTGAATAACTGAGGGAAACTTCTGAGCATGACAATATTTGCCTTCTACCTTAGGCTTTGATTACAGGGTAGTTGCTTAAGAATGTCCTGATTTGTGTGGAGGTAATCAAACTTATCGTTTGATAACAGCTTGTTTATTGTAATTAGAACTTATGGAATATCTTAAATGAATAATTTTCCAATTAGGGGATTACTAAGATGACACAAATGACCTTTTTGTCAAATTTTTGGGAATAAGATGTTTCTGTCAATTAACATCAGCCATAGATTACTAAAAATCAAAATTGATATATTCAGCACTTTTGAAATAGTATATATGTTGAAATACTATTCTAGTATAAAGAAATTCTGTAATAGTTTTAATTTTATGCTGAATTCAATACAACAAATTTTTTTCAGGTCTAATAAGAAATGAAAGTAATAAAGACAAACATGAAGGCAAACAATAAGTTGCTGCGTTAGTACGATGTGCTGACTTCCTATCATTCACTCAAGATAGGTCCAGGTCTAAATCCCAGGTAAGGCATGGATGTTCCTTGACTTATGGCACTGGCTCTCTCCTTTACCTGGCACCAGTGGCCTTGAATTAGGGACAGGTGGCTGTATATATATCACAAGTTGCTAACAAATGGTCATTAAACCTCAAAACACACAAAAAAAGAACATATTTTTCCTGTAATATATTCAAATTTATTCACAAGCATAAGAACTGAATGAAAAACTGGCACTATATCAAAAATTTTCAAAGGTTTACTACTGGATAACAACTAAAATTACATTTTTTTAATTTATTTTCTTGCTTATTTTAAAGAAAATCAGTATATAAATGCCATTTTTTTTTTTCAAGCATGCCCAGAAATTTACAAAACTCTATATGCCTATGCCCTGGACACAGTTTTAATCTTCTTCAAATCAGCCAGCTTTGGTGAAAATGGTGGCACCTGTGGGTAAACTACAGAGGGCTTTTGCACTTCCCATCATCCTCTTTCCAGAAGCCACACTCCCAAAAAATAATAGTCCAAGTGATATGGATAATAAGACATTTTCTGTCTTATGACAAGTGTGAATAAACGCAACTTTAAGGAATTCTGTTATTTTTATTGATCTGTAATATAAAATCTAAGTAAAAACAGTGATCTTGCTATTCAATTGCATCTTCAGGACAGTCCCTTAGCTTCCCTTTCCAACTGCACTGTTGCCCCCAAAGCTCTCTTCTGTATAGAAAATTAAGGAGCCCACTGCTTTTCCTTAGATTTGCAGGTCTACTATTCTCACAATTGCTAAGTCATGACCAACCCAATTAAAAAAAAATTCTGAGTAGCTCTTCTAAATCTCTGCAATCAGAAAAGGCATGGCGGGGCACCATTACACTATTTCTCCTGAAGATGGGATCTGCTGCATTCTGATTTCTTTTCATAATTACTCTGTACAAAACTCAAATCAAGCTCAATTGATAACAACAAAGATGCAAGGCTTCTGAAAATATCTCAATAAAATGACTGAGCAGTCACTCTTTCCCAGATTGTGTATCTGCACATTTAATGCAAAAACTATGTTCTTGAAACATCAATCATTATTTACTGCCCCACTTCTTTTTTACAGAGGACTGCAGCACTCTTACAGACAGATACACAAGGTAGCTAGCCATCTTTCAAAGGCAACACCATAGAGCTTTGCTATTTTGAACTATTTGTACTACCATACTTCTAAAAACTTCCTGCTACACTACAGGTAATGCTGATACTCAACATTCTAATTGCAGTGATTATCAGCATATATCCCCTATCAAAAGCTTGGATATTTTTCAACAGCTAAGGTTTCTTCTCCATTTTATTTGTTACAAGCAACCTATCTTTAAAGAATTCAGTATTTAAAACCTTCTATACGATAGCTATAAAATATGTATTCTATAATGAAGGTCAGGGGCATATAGAGATTCATTTATTTTTCAAGGCAGGAGGTCTGACCAAAAATGGAAGTTTTTGAAATCCATCAGGATAAAATAAAAGTTAATGAAAAATAGAAAAAAAAATTAAAGCATTATTTTCTACTGTACATAGATGCATTTTTATTAAATTAAAGCATTTCTAATGTAAGTCGCATTTTAAAAAAGAAATGAAACACTTTCGGGAGGCAAGGACTCCTCGAAATACGCCCCTGATGAAAGTAATTATTTTCTTAAATACTTTTAATATTTTACAACAAGGTGTATTAACTTAAAATGGTGCATCAGATATTCATAAAATATAAAAGGCTGACCCAGTAAACTCTGAGATGTTTGTTTCTTCAGACTATTCATCGGAGATGGGACTGGGTTCAATTCCCGGATAAGGCAATAAGGCAATCGTGGTGTGTCTGTCTTATAGCACTGAATCTTTCCCTTCCATGGAAACAGTGGGCCTAAAATTAGGGATGGGTGATTGCTTATAGCCCACAGAGTTGTTTGTGTCAGTTAAGTGCAGAAATTTAAAAGAAATAATAAATTAATCAGAATCCATTAATTTCTTCTACCCAAAACATGAGGCACTCTTTCATAACAGCATCTGGCCATACATATGCATATATATATAGAGAGAGTGCAACTCAATAGATTATAAGCAGTCGCCCATCCCTAATTTGGGGCCACTGGTTCCAGGGAAGGGAGAGCAAGTGTGATAAGACCAATACAACATCAATGGCTCACCCCGGACAAATGGTCAAAAACCAGCATTTAGACCACAGCACCACTGGGGCAGCTGTCATGCCATCCAATGAAAAAATAAATTTAAGAATACCAAATTTGTTTAGTTCAACAAAAACTGGGATTGCATTATCTTTTTTTTTTTTTAATATTTTTTCATTAAAATTCCAAAAAACCCTGTTACTAGAAAATACATGACTACCTCAAATAAGCGACACATCTGGTCATTTATTTTATGACTTCTAAAATAAAATATCAAATAAATTTTTAAGAAATTCCGTCAGCAGTTTTCTTTTGGACGCTGAAAATAGAAAGTGGCATTTTAATTCTAAGATACTTGAATGTTACTTATTTTATTTTCAAATGATAGGATATATTTTCAGTGACAAGCAAATTTGGACGAAGACACTGCTATTAATGGCTCATCTTCAGTAATTACGGTTTAAATATCAAACATGAAATCATCCAGAGTTTCCTAGACATCCTGAAAACGTGAGGGTTCTTTGAACTGTTTAAAAACTGCTGGTACTCCAGCTAGCCGAAGATATGCTTCGAAAATGCTATGTAATCACACACAAATTAAGTAACAGTTCATTTTTAAAACTATTTCTCAGTTGCTAAAATTATTTACTCAGCAATGTTTGCCAGCCGCATTTAACTTACATTTATGAGATAATGAATGTTTACCTACCCGTGAAGCACTGGTAAAAAGGCGCCGATTCTTTCAATACCTTCTTAAACTTTCACTTACATGCAGAATTTATTGGGATGGCCTTTATCTGTGATTTGCCCGGATGTTATCTGAATTATGATTTTCCGCAAGTGACTAGAAAAGATTACTCAACTGTTGCCCATGCTTGGTGCAGCTTAAGTAGGTTAGCAAACGAATAAATTTTCTGGCAATCTCACAAAGAAAAACTATACATGTGTATAAGTTTATTTGTCTCCCACCTTTCCCCTGGTATAGCAGAAGCAGTCACAACTCAAAATATGCGCGAAATTTAAAATAACATAGTTATAGCCCTTAAACACTCCGCCCACAATCCCACCAGTGTCTCAGAGCAACATTGACGATTTACCTCCCCGTTGCAGCAGCTGCAGAAGTTTATGAGCATAAGTTTGTGAGCGTGCGCACTGGAGCCCAGCTTTGGTGACTGGTGTTTACTTTCCGTCACCCGCTTTGCCTTGCATAATGCGAGACCCTCGTAATGCAAACAATGTAAACTTAATGACGGTGGCTAACAGCCTAACACTCATGTTCACAAAACCTGCAAAAAAACTCTTCGGAGATCCTAAGATGTTAGTTGATTGGCAGAAAATCCGTGACGTATTTTCATCTCTCTTGCTGCTGTTCAGTGAAGGCCAAGCCAAAGCCAAGCTGGGAGATGCTAAGCTCACAACGCTTGGATACCAAGGAGGTAATATAACTAAGGAGGTTGAATATAACCTCCTTGTTGAATACCATGCTGACGTCACAGATCAATGCCTCGACTACCGATAAACCGATATAATATCACTAAGGGCATAACAGATGTACACATTGTGTTTTTGGAAGCAGTCTGAAAATTCGTGCAACTGATGCGGAAGTAAAGCAGATTCAAACATAAAAGACTGGTTTGTGTCTTGCTTCTCCGTGATCTTCATTTGACCTAAAGCAGATGTGACAAACGACGTTGTCTTATCTTAATATATAACTGTTCGCTAGTTTGCATCTTGCTCCATTTCTTATCCCAACGTTCCTACTATTAGCATTATTCATTGAACAGTCAAGACAACATTGCTTGGGCAGCGATCTTGCAAACAAATCACTTTTTCTTTTTTATGTAGAGGATTTTAGGAAGGGAGTGTTGACCCCAGGTCTTAACCAACCCTTAGAAATAGGAAGCTAGGAGATTTGGGCTAGAGTGCCCGATCGGAAAGTGACACGGAAGCGAAGTAGAAAGGGGGAGGAAGACGCCCTTATTTAATACCGGAGGGTCCAGTACCTGGACAAATCACTTTCTAAGAAAATCTGAAGTGTTTAATTCGCGGGATTTCAGTAAATTTCTGATTCTAAATATTTTTCGTATATTTTGTAGAGATTCTCATTCTTGACAAAGTTACAATACAATTGTTTTTTTCTAATGACTGGTGCATACCATAGATGGCGACACTTCGGAAAATTTTGAGTTACGTTGCTTTTGAATAATGAGAATAGTAATCAGATAATTGACATTATTGTATGCAGAACACAATTATTAATAAAATTAACGACATTGTAAATTACATTGATAATGGTAATTCCACTAAATCTGTAGCAAATAATTTTTAAAATAATATTTTATTAAGATGAAAAAATTATACTTTTTTTCTTCATATTTTGAAGAAATTTTGGGACGCCCTTTTCAACCTAACTATTAAATTTCCAAAGTTTTGCAATTAGAAAAATATGTTGGTTTACATGAAAGAAACAAACGATAATCTGTTGATAAAAGCCAACTCAGAAAAGAAATAAGTAACGAAATTCAAAATAAATAAGACCAACTGAAATTAAACTAACATTTTCGCGCATATATTTATTTATATCTAAATCAAATCAACAGAGAAATATATATACGTTATATCGAAATCAAATCAACAGAGAAATTTATTTCCTAAAAGTAAGCGTCAGGAATAGCGCATCAAAGTTTCAACAAAAACCTATAAATTAAGAATATGAAAATATAATGCAATGCTATGTTCATATTATGAGCATACCATTGTATTCGTCATTTAAAACTGTTATGGGAAAATTTCAGGCCTGACTCTTCTGCATTCCAGTTTTGACTTGTCGTAACCACTGGTAGATGTCGCCGCATTAGATGTTAAAAAACCTTTCCGAACTATCTGACACCATTTGGCGTGAAATAACGTCATTGTTAACATTGTTATTGAAGTGGTTAGTAAATACTGTATAATGAAAATCTGTAAAAATACAGTAAAAATTAATTTGCTATGTTTAGCTTTGTTTCGTTACTTAAACATTTCCGAAAACGGAAACATTTGCTGCAACGGATAAAGTCTTTCAGCAATTTTCCGTGCTCTTCCTCTAATTCTAAATAACCAGAAATGAAGCCATCTTTATCACTACTGTATTCCCTCGAAAATTTCTGGAAAACGTCATTTAAAAATACCTCCATGACCTTCAGAGAAATTTCGAAATCGCTACTGTGAGTTCCGTTCCATGTTGCACCATCTGAAGAAGACATGGATGTAGGAATAAGAGGAGGCGCTGTCGCCAACTCTTCCCATCAAAGTGAAGTCGGGTTTGTACGCTTCCGCGGTGAAAGTAGTACCGCCAGCTTTGGCGTGGTTACCCTCAAGATGCAAAAGCAGACGATTTTCCGTAGGAAAGCATTAGGGAGACCCTGTTCGTTTTCTTAAGATTTTACATTGTCTTAAATTATAAGCGAAATGGAAAAGCAATGGAATAGGTTTAAGAAACTCTTAGGTTTACATGAAAGAAATTTCAGTACAGAGTCTGAGATTTTCATGGAGGAAATGAGATCTAAAAAATCGTCTTCGTACCCACTGAGACGTATATGAAATGACGATTTAAAATGTGTTTATACTAAACATAATCTTATAAAACGTTTAAAATCTTTCTCTGTCTTAGCGGATTATCGTAAAATATCGTTTATCATAGAAATTCTGACGATCGAGCTTCAGAGAATTTGTATTATGAGTGAATTTTTCAAAAGATCGCACTTCAAAGGAAGGGAACACTTCTGCCATGTTGTCAGGAGGAAAATTTAAGTAAACAACGACGTTCCACGTATGTTTTACTTGAAGAACAATTATGATTGTTCTTAAGCAAATAAGCAAAGGGAGGGGAGAATATTCTCATTGAACATTATTATTTAAGAAAACAAAAATTCATGAAATATCTAGATTTTATTTCCAAGCCTTTATAGAAAAAATGGGGAATCTGCGAACTTGTTCAAAGAAATTGAAAAAATCAGACTCAAAATATGATGTTACTGTGTCTACATTTTATTTTTTTATAATTGCTTTAAGCACTTGACTGATTTTAGTTTCTTCTAATGAAGGTAGGAAATTCCAACTGGTTTGGTTAGAACTGTGGTGAGCTTCAAAGGTATAATGCAAATAATTTTAAAACTACAGGCCTTAATAGGGAGGGAACTTTTTTCGGGGGGGGGTCCCTTTTTATCTTTTTAAAGGGTGCAGTTTCAAAATATAGCAAGAAAATATACAATTTATTAGTTTGTGGAAATAGGATTTACAAGTCCTGCTGATAGTAAAGGAAATTTGACTTGATAAAATGTCTGGATAAAAACAGATTTACATAAGCAGCAGAAATAATTCCTACTGTAAGATCTCTTTTAAAAGAAATCCAACTGCATTCAAAATATTATACTTCTAATACACATCACTATTAACAGAGGCACATTCATAATGTAATAAGTTAATAGCTTTTAAGTAGTAAATGAAACAGACGTGTGTATATAATAAGGATTCTTAATTTAGTTTTTGAAATATACGTATACCATTTATGAGCAAGGTTATATTTATTATAAAGAATTCATTGAGGATAAATCCTGCAGTTTGTTGCTAGCACAACATATGTTCAAGAATAGAAAAATCTGATCACATAAGGTGTGGTTAATCAACACAACAAGGTGATTAATTTCAGCTCCAATGACAGAGAGCATTGCTAACAGCAGCCCATATGCTAATGCACATTTAACCTACATTTTCTGGCCACAAAAATTAATGGATAACTAATCAGAAGTGCATGGGAAATATAGAAGTGCAAATTTTCTGCCATCAGATGCTAAATCATCTTTAGTTTATTGTTATCCGTGTAACATCTCCAGTACCAAAATCTGATTTCCAAAAATTATGCTGACCTTTTAAGCTAGAACTTCTTACGACCGCCTATTTCATCTGATTAGTTAAGTAATAAAGTTTTCACTCAAGTAATTTATTTGTTTATCATAACTATACATTTTCATATATTGCAATTAATAGCTTTATAATTTTATGCTGTTATATTTTTACTTCAGCTAAATTCAAGATCACCCTCGCCCCATTTCTGCCATCAAAGAGCCTAGCTGTGAGCTACATTTCACACTAATTATGTACATTGTAAGCTGGAGAAAATATGCAAGTCCTTTTTGTATATGCAAGAAAAGAAAAGCTTACCCAACAGTATTTGTAGCTGGAACTTAGCTTACTGCTAAAATTCAAACCTTTAAAGGCAAATGTTTGTATGGAAATTTATATGTACATCCAATACAAAACACTTATCTCAAATAGTTAAATCTCATCTTCGGTAACCTTCACTAGCAGCAGCAAAATGCTTTCCTTCACATACAATGGGTGCCACACCAGGTATGAGTGTCCTTAAAAGGCTTAGTCCTTCAGTCCTAATGGGAAAACAAAAAATGAAGGGTGTGGGATGCATGAATACACAACAAGAATACCAAAGAATATAAAATAATATATATACAATACAGGAAATCTGTAACAACTATCAAAATATTGGGTACAAGAGATTTACATTGATGTGCGAAACAGTACAGGCTAATTACACTGAGCTAATCAGAACCTGAACTGTGAGCAAAAACACCACAATAAATATTTGAATGTTTCAGCTACCACAAATACCTCGGCTTTGAAGAAATTACAATATACTGATTAAATAGAGACAGATCATAAGCTCGATAGACAAAACACACATGCCACACCCACTGTGCAAGGAATGACCTTTTAGCTACATCTCACTGATTTTACCAAAAAAAAGTAAGATATGATGTAAAGGAAGAAAAGGTAATAAGATGGACTTTAAATATCAACGGAGAACCAAAAGGGGAAAGTTTAATTAGAGCATATATGCTGTAGAGCATTAATGCTATAATTAATATTAGATAGAAAAAGCAGATTACTCATGAGAGAGTTAAAATGCATGAAAACAATGTTTAATCTCAGAACATATACATGCATTACAGAATAGCAACTAAATCAGGAAAAGAAAACATTTGGTACCAGAAGGGAATGAAATATATGACTGATAGCTTGTTTATGGAATATCAAAGTAACTGATGATCCTAAAATGTTTACTGCTCTGTAAAATGAATAAGAGAACAGGAAGTTTTAGAATACCAAAAATGTGCAGTGACTAGAAATGGGGTGGTCGAAGAGAATCAAATCTATTTTTGGAATGAACAGGAAATACAGGCAATTTAGAGATGTATGATTGCTGTGTTAATAATGATAATGTATTTCAATGTATTATGAGAATATTTCTTCAAAAATCAAAATGTGCATACATATGTTTACAGGGTCATAGCTTGAGAGGAGCCAGAAGTGCAAATCTTCACTGTAAGGTACTCATGTTCAGTCACTTTCAAATGTTTCCTTGTTCATTTGTCTCTTACTTCTATTCTTTTTTTAATCTTTTAAATATCTGTGCACCCTTTGTGTTTCAACTTTCACTTTTCTCATCTACTGTGTTTAGTATAACCATCATTTTATGTTTCATATACAAAGTGGTTTTGTTGTAAATCAGGAGATATTAACAGTGATGTTTTGCATTGTCATATAAATCCAAGAAATGGTTAGTGCATTGTCTCACATGCAAAAGTTACTGTTTTAATGTCCTCTGCTAATCCAGAGAATCTGCATTTGTACTGTGAAGTTCAGTTTTAAATAAAGGAGCTCCAGTTCCATTAACTGATCTTGTAGCACACTATTAAAAACACCTTGTCTATTAGTTTAAAATAAGTATTTAATAGCAATGGTCAAATCTGCAATTTGATATACTGGTCAAGCCCTAAAACAGGAAAAAACGAATAGATGAACTTTTGGTAAATGTAGCTAATTCCTAACCCCTATCGTTGTTGTTTACAGTGCAAAGTTTTTGGATATGAACACTGTCATAATTATAGGTGGGTTATTAATAATTCAAAGACGATTATCTTAACAATGTAGTTATATTGAACATCCTTTTAAATGTGGTTCAGTTATGAATACCCCTCCGATTACATAACCTGCACTATTCCAGAAAAATTTGCTACAACTTTCGTAAGCAGATCTGTGTAACCTACCTAAACCTAGCGACTTCTTTAATTTTGCTACAAATTTAGAACATTACATAATATGCTAAAAGCAAGCAAATCACAGCAAAATATACCGTTGTCATTCACAGCAAAATTGCAATCGACGATTGAATCCCAAAGAACTTAATTAAACCTAGTAAACGAAAATAAAGTGATACCAACCGGTGGAAAGACATACCTGGTATTTTCTTTTTAAATTTATTTGCACAGTTGAATGCCACGCAGGATCCCATGGAAACTAAACATGAACAAGCTAAAGTATGTTGTCAAACACAGAAAAAAATCTACGCTGACAAACCAGTTTAACGAAAAATATGAGCTTCTAAAAATCACATATTTTCAATGCTTTGGTATGGCAGACACGACCAAGAGGGTAACCAAGCACGCGGAGGGATATCATAGCAGTTAACAGGTAGGCTTCAGAAATCTGCGGTTAAAGCGTCTCCTATATTTCCTACCTCCATGACTTAGCATATCTCGTGTATTAAGACGTGTTCATTCTTAAATAAGGTGACCATATATTGGAACACTGATTTGAGGACAAAATGGCGTAGTGTCCCCAAATCATCATTTCACTTGGGGACACATACATACTCAAAATAAATGTGCAAATCTTTTTGTCACATAACTGTATTGCTTCTATAAGCGTGAAATTACATATGAAATTTTATGTCTTAAACGCATATATCTTGTAGAATTTTGGTACTTTATACTGACAAAGCAGAGCTATGATGCTGAAAACATAGGAAAAGTGAAATGCTTTTACTTATACGTACTGAATTAAAATCAGATATATGTCCCCATAGGAAAAGTGAAATGCTTAGGTAAGCCATGGGTATACGTACTGAATTAAAATCAAGCTGCACACTAATGAACAAACTGCATGGCAAATTTTTCATTTTGCCAAAGTTTTTGAAGGACCTCAGAACAAGTACAGTCAAAATTTTGGCCACATTGCTCTTGGTGATGGCCACAGACTATTCGTATAAGTTGATACGATTTCGTGTCCCGAATAAAGCATGGATGGTGTCTTTGTCTTACAGTATTTCTCTGTCCCTTCCCTAAAATGAATGCCCCCAAATTAGGGACAGGTGGCTGCTATGGTCTTTAGAGTTGCTCATTGTGGCTGTTAAACTCGGAAAAAGGAAAAACAAACAAACATTGTTTTCACCAGAAACGTGTTGGAAAATTAGTACAACGGAAACTAGTTTTAAGAACATTTTTCATTAGAAATCTAACGAGTTAATGGGAAGTGTAAATTCCAGGACATTTGACGACAAACATCAGAATTTGAGGACAATTTGCGTTTCCAAAGGTATCAGATGTTTTTGAGGACAGTAAACTAAATTCAAGGACTGTCCTCAAGAATTCGAGATTTCTGGTCAGCTTATCTTTAAAGCTATAATCATTTGGATAGAAATAAAAATAAAACTGTTTGTATGGACTTTTCGCTACCTATATGTTAACACGTGTTCATTCTTAGAGTTTTAGTCACCAGAAATAGAAATCAAACGGTGTGTACTGACTTTTCGCAACCTATATGTTGACACGTGTTTATTCATATAGCTCTAGTCACCAGAAATTCGATGGAAATTATGCTTGAGATTTACATAAAAAAAATTTAGTGGGAAACGCTCTGCTATGAAAATTTTTGTTTCTTTAGACACTGAGCAGTTTTGCCTGTAAACACTTGAATTACAGTGGAGAGTGGGCAGTGCATTCTAGAACATTTAAGTTTTGCTAGGGACACGAACAGTTTTCTTCCCAGCAATGCAAATATTTCTGAAGATCTATGAACAATTTTAAAAAGCATTTTTCAGAAGCTTGAGATAAACGTAAATTTCTCACTGCACAAGCTCCTGTAAAGAGCTTGTTGAAAAATCTAATTTCAATAACACATTGGAAATAAAGCATCACGGGATGAAATTTTCTTATATATTGATGTAAATTTCTTTTCATACCGAATGTCTTGTTACAATTCGGGCATGTGTAATTCACAAGTGCCATTTAAAACGATATTTGTGAGTACTAAGAACTTACTGCTTTATCTTATCGCCTTTATCTGGGGCTCGAACAAGGTTTCAGGTTCGATAGCTACCCAGAAGCACACGTGTTTCATTAAGCGATTCGGGATTCGATAGGTAACGTTAGTGCTGTTCAAGAGGTGGTACAAATACCGCTGAGCAGTAGACAGTGGCGTACCGGAAAAAATTGGGGTCCCCGCAAAAAAAATGTTTGAGGCCCTTTTATGAAAATCTATTAGCTTAAATTTTAAATTCCACGTTATTAATTAGGTTTTATAGGTGTTCTAATGATTCAAATTTTGTGGAAGTTACAGGAATTTTTCGTAAAACATAAATTACTGCATTTTATTGCATAAAACACAAATATACACGTTGTAATTGAAATTATTGGCTGGGTTTTATACCACTGCAAAGTACTACAAAAAATACCTTAATGGTATAAAACTAGGCTAAAGTTAACCGTATCATGCAAATTTTATTCTGTTAGTGAACTCTTGAAATGTCCCACAATCACACACACACAAAACATTTAACTGCGATGTGACAGTGTCTAATAACATTTTCCGTTTTATGTGATATCAGAATGTATTTATATGATTCAGATTTTTACAATTAAGAATTATGTGTTCTTGAAAAATACATTAAATTATTTGTTTTTGAATGTACAAAAATATTTTGTACGAATACCACACTTAACATAATGCCACAAAGTTTTCAACATATTATTTTTTTCTTGACTTTGTTATAAAAAAATGACACTGATCTCCGTTTCTTCGACCCCCCCCCCCCCCCAAGAACACCTTTCACTTTCACTTCATGATATTCTGAATGCTGCGTGGTTATGTGCAAACAACTGTAATACAGGACATCTTATCCTTATTGGTAGAAAAATTACATTCATTGAACTGATATTTCTTTTACATTTTCCTGTTAATATATATGTACAGGGATTACTGTCATGGCTGTAAAAGAGGCTTCCAGTTGCTTAGAATAGCTGCTTTCCCGTCATCCAGTTTTTATAAATTAAAATCGCGAAATGATTTTCGAACATTGTTCTTATTTAATGAAAGAAACACCAAAATTTTCTTTTCTTTTAAATACACTGATGTTCAAAATTAAGAGAATTTGCACATTTTGTCGAATTTCTAAAAAACTAGTGCACACATTTTAATGAAATTTGGAATGGATACACAGTCATATAAGAGAAAAAATTATACCATACAACAGTCATGGTACGCACTCATGATCGTCAGTAAGGCTCATCAGCGCAGGAATGTCCAAAATCCACGTTGCAAGATCGAACAAATAATCATGACTCTAATATGGGGTATGGTCCTCTCTCACAGTCATACAGCTCTCACAGCGCGACGTCATACTGGAAACGAGGCAGTTGATGATTCCCTGTGGCAGTCGGTCGCACTCCTGCAGCAACGCAGTTTTCAGCTCCTGGATGGTTCTCGGAGGGGATAGTGAGCTGCAATTGCCCTACCAAGAGCGTCCCAGAGATGTTCGATAGGGTTTAGGTATGGCGATCTGGCTGGCCAATCCATCCGGCGAAGATCCTCACTTTCAAGATAATCGTCGACCAGGTGAGCCCTATGTGGACGAACGTTGTCGTTCATAAAAAGGAACCGAGGGCCAACTGCGCCCCTGAAAAAACGAACATAGGGCTATAAGATCTCATCCCTATACCTCTCAGCAGTCAAGGAGCCTCCGTCAAACACATGGAGAGGTGTGCGGCCGTCCAACATGATGCATGCCCAGATCATGACACCTCCGCTGCCATAGCGGTCCCTTTCTAGGATGTTGGAGGAAAGGTATCGGGTCCCAGGTTCTCTCCAGATGAAGGTACGTCGAGAATCAGTGCCCAGGCTAAATCGCGACTCGTCTGTGAAGAGAACGTTACCTCACTGAAGTCGTCCTAGGCTGATGTTGTCTGCACCATGCTAAACAAACTCTCTTGTGTGCTGAAGTGAGCTGGACGCAAACAACGGGTCTTCTGGCAAAAAGCTCTCTCTCATTTAGCCTTCGGGAAATAGTAACCCATGAAACTCGGGTTCCAGTGGCGGCATGCAGCTCACGAGATAGCTGTGCAGTTTTAGCAGTCCTGTTGCGCCTCGCTGAAAGTGCCAAATAACGCTCTTCATTGGCCGTTGTAGCTCTTGGACGACCTTGCTCAGGCCTTCTTAATATAGATCCGGTGTCCTTAAACTGTTTCCACAAATTGCACACGACATTGGGCGTTACATTGAGCTCTTTAGAAACCTGCACTTGCGGTTGCCCTGCCTCCAATCAACCGACGATTCTCCACCTCATTCCGTCATCAATACGTTCGTGGTGACTCATTTTACCTGATTGCTTATGAAATTGAACCAACTCCTGCAAGAAACACAACGAATGTCGCCGAGGAGTACGAGCGAACTAATCGCGGAAAAAGTCACGTGTGCTTTTCATGCCCTCCGCTGTATTAGCTCCTCCCACACACACGCGTACGCTTATGTATTCGACACTGCAAATTTGCATTCTTATTCGGCGGCATAATTTGTATCTTCGGTTCCGTGATTTTTGTGAAAATCGACAAAATGTGCAAATTCTCTTAATTTTGAACACTAGTGTACTTCATTCAAAGCTGTGGTAAAAATAAATCCTGGTTATTCTTTAACCCGCTTCATATCAGTTTCCGAAAAAATAAATGATAAAATATTTTTCCTGAGCTTCAACGCCGTCTTAGCCTTGGGACCCCCGCAATGCGGGGGTTGGGTGGGCTACAAGTACGGTCCAGGCAGTAGACCATCAGTGACCAAATAAATATAATTATGTGGTTCAACACCCCATTTTGAGCGTGGTTTGATATAGTACATTTAGTCACGAGTGGATTTTTAAAATTCTCTCATCCTTAAATTCCAGCTAAAATTTGTTTACGACAGAAATAGTTTCACAATACATAATTCAATAGTTCTATTTCGTCCCGGTTTTTTCATCATGGAATTTATAAGGTGTTACACTGCAGTTACGTGTGTTTCTATAGTAGACCACAAGACCAAAATTCTCGGCTGGTTTCGTCGACCCAATTCTCCCCTGACTTGGTCTTTAGTTCTTTGTAATTTACTGCTTATTTTTAAATATAATTGTAAACGCTTTTAAATACATATTTCACGAAACAATTTTATCCCTTCACAATGTTTTGGAAGATATTTTATCCGGGGTATTTTTATTGACATGTTCAATGTTTGGGGCAACCCTTATTAAGAAATTCTGGGTGCGCCACTGTATCACGAAGAAATTTGGCTAAATCCGAAAGTACAATACAGCCTCCTTCGTGTTAGCGTTTCCATTTACCCCAAGCGTCGATAGATGCCTCTACGTCAGTTCGCTTAAAAAAGATACAATGGAAGCATATCTCTCCAGGCTTCGCGGATTTTCATCATCTAATATTTAGATTTGAAAATAAATAAAATACCTGTTAAGAATATCAGTCGATCTACGCTTTTTTGTTTTCTTCTCTCACTTCTTTTTTACAAGATGTTTTTAAATAAAGTTACATAGAACAGTTCTTCCTTCTCTACTAATTTTTTTTTCTATGGATTGGAGGTTTAACAACCACCGTGAGCAACTCAATGGGCTATAAGCAGTCGCCCGTCCCTAATTTAGGGTCACTGGTTCCAGGGGGAAGGGAGAGAGCCAGTGCCGTAAGACAAACACAACATCCATGCCTCACCGGGATTCGAACCCAGCCCCTTTCGGACGAATGATCAGTGGCCATCGCTTAGACCACTGCGCCACCTGAGTGGCCCCCGTTCTTTTGATTCTGTAGTGAAAGTTAATCTTTCCTTATCTTTCTCGTCGAGACTACAATTTTTCTGTTTCACCTTACGGAACCGGCAGCCTGTCATCTCTCATTTGCTTCAATTCGTTCAGCCCTCGTTGATCAATTCCAGATAAGACTCTGTGCTTATGGGCAATTAGAGTACAGGGTGTCTATAAAGTCTTTCCCACATTACAAAAAAATAATATAAAAATGTATTACAGGAACAAGAAAGAGATTGCACTACAATGGTGGTGCACAAGTAAAGTTTTGTTTTCCAGTGTCAGTACACCTCCACATGGGCGCCATTTGTGGCCCGGGGGGACATCTAAGCAATATTCGATTTCACATCATGTTTTGTTTAACGTCTCAGCAGAGACAGAACCAATGAAGTCCGTTATTCTACTTTTCAACGTCTCGACATCCGGAACACTGCTAGAGTAAACTTGGTCTTTCATATAATACCACAAGAAAAAGCCTAGAGGAGTTATTGTTAGATATTTCTAATAAATAAAATCTATAATTCTTTTAAGTAACGCAGTAAGCCACTTACCAGCTGCAGGAAGATCTATCCTTAGTAATCACAGAGAGAAAAAAGGGGATTCCACGCATATAAACGCTTCAAATGACAACACACTAATACTTATTGTACATCTCCACAAAAAGGTAATAACTCACTCTTCCAACACGCACACCCTCTACATATCACTGACATTGTTGTTGTTTAGTCAAAGATCAACCACTTAGATTACTAACCGACGTGAGCAGCAGAAGGGGATCTTCTTTTCAGGCAACGCCCGCTAGAGTAAACAACTAAAAAACGTTTCGAGCAGCGCCACCTGCAATTCTGTTAAATGTTCGCTGAGGCGTCTGGTTCAAAGAACTCTGACAGTCATATTTCTTATAATAATTTCTAACAGTCTCCCACTTGGCTGGAGGAGTTCATTTTATCATACCTAGTGTCAATCTAAGTTTTTCAAACTGGGGTCCAGCCAATGGCTTGGTAAAAATGTCCGCAACCATTTGAGAAGTGTTACAGTAGTTTAAATGAAGCATAGTTCCACACAATTCTTTTACAAACTGATACTGCACCATAATGTGTTTAGATCTGGAATTTATCTTTTGATTTTCTATAAGATGTATATTTGATTTGTTATCCTGAAATATTGTAGTGGTTCCAGTCTTTTCACAATCAAAATCCTTGAGTAACTCTCGCAACCACAATAGTTCTTTGCTTGCTTCTGCAGTGGCGATGAACTCTGCTTCGGTTGTCGATAAGGCTGTTGTTGACTGCTTACGGCTGGTCCAACATATGGCACTCTTTCCAAGCATGAAAACAAATCCAGATGTTGATTTCCAGTCAGTCCGGTCTCCTGCCCAGTCAGCGTCTGCATAGCCTTTTAAAATTAGTGGGTCTTGTGAAGATAGTCTTAATTTAAGGTTTACTGTTGATTTCAAATAATAAATTAACTTCATAATGACTAACCAATCTTGTTTACTTGGTTTTTCTACTTTTCTGCTTAAGATGCCTATGGCAGTTGAAATGTATGGTCTTGTTACTGTAGATAAATACATGACAGCTCCCACTATTTCTCTATAAAGTCCATTATCTTTTAGAAATTCTTCTTCTTCTTGAATGTTCCTTTTGTAGTCTGTACTGATTGGTGTTTTACTTTCCTTATTTTGATCTGTAGCATAACTTTGTATAATTTCCTTTATTTTATTACTTTGACTCAGAAGAAAACTTCCATCTTCTTCTCTTTCTATTTGAATTCCAAGATAATATGTTATGTGGCCTAAATGTTTGACTTCAAATTGATTTTTCAACAAAATTGCAGTTTTCTTTATATTTTCTGTGTTATTCGATGCAATTAATATATCATCTACATAAATAGCTAAATAAGTTGTTTGTTTTCCATTCTTTAGTGATAGTAAGCAAGGATCTGTTGTACTTTGTTTGAAGCCCTTGTTGAACAAATATTCGGTTATTGTTTTATTCCAATTTCTGGCACTTTGTTTGAGACCATATATGCTCTTATGCAATTTACAAACTTTTTCTTCTTTTCCTGATTCTCTGAAACTTTCTGGTTGTTCCATAAATACATCTTCTTCTAATTTTCCATACAGGAAGGCAGATATATCAAGATGATGAACATTCCATTTTCTATTTGCTGCAACTGTTAAAAGAGTCCTTAAAGTGGTATGTTTTACTACGGGTGAAAAAGTTTCTTCAAAGTCTAATCCCAGTTGTTGTGCATACCCCTTTGCAACAAGCCTTGCTTTATAGCTTTCGACTTTTCCACTTGCATTGTATTTTGATTTGAAAATCCATTTATTTTTAATGGCTTTCTTTCCTTCTGGAAGATCTACCAAAGTCCATGTTTCATTTTCCTTCAGTACATCTAGTTTTTCCTTTATGGAATTCAACCAGTTTTCTTTTTCTACTTCGTTCATGTCCTGGATTTCTTTTAAATTTTGAGGATCCTTTTTATACTGAACTTTTGCAACATATGCTAATCTTTCTGGTGGGTTTCCTTTGTTAATTCTTGAAGACATTCTTTGAACATTTTCATTTTCTTCTCTATCATTATTTTCTTCCACAGTTTCTGATGACATTACTTCATTTTGAACGAAAATTTCTTGTTCATCTTCTTTTCTTTCAGCAGGTTTACTTTTTATTATAGCTTGCTGACGTACATCAAATTTTACTGATCTGGTAATGATTATTTTGTTTGTTTCTTTATTTAATACTCTGTATCCATTAGATCTTTGATCATATCCTAATAAGATTCCCTCTTGTGCTCTATTGCCAAATTTTCTTCTTTATTGCTTTGGTACATATACATAAGCTTTTTATCCAAATACTTTAATATGACCAAGATATGGTTTAAAGCCGTTCCATAATTCAAAAGGAGTTTTTCCTGTTGCTTGTGCTGGAACTCTATTTTGTATGTAAGCTGCTGTTATTACAGCTTCTACCCAGTATTTACCATCCATATTAGCATCTAACATCATAGTTTTTGTCATTTCTGTCAAAAATCTGTTTTTTCTTTCAGCAATTCCATTCATCTGAGGACAGTATGGAACCGTTGTTTTATGTTCTATCCCTTGTTCCACTAAATAATTTTCAAAATCTCTTCCACAATACTCTCCTCCATTATCTGTTTTTATTGATTTTGGCATTTTTCCAAATTTGGTTTTCACTGAAGCTACATATTGCTTAAATTTTACAAATGCTTCATCTTTACTTTTAAGCAAATAGATGTAACAGTATCTGCTATAGTCATCTATAAATGTGATAAAATACTTGTAACCACTAGGACTGGCCTCAACCATGGGACCACAAATATCTGTGTGTACTAATTCTAACACAGCTTTGGCCTTAAAATTACTTTCTTTGGAGAATGGCTTCTGTGTAAGTTTGCCTTTTATGCAAAACTCACAATTTTCTTCCTTTTTACAAATGGAAAGAGTTATTCCTCTTGCCAACTCCTTTTTCTCCATTTGTTTTATCATTTCAATATCCCTATGACCTAGCCTTCTGTGCCATAAATTCAAACAATTTTTATTTTCACATGTAGTGGCCAAATTTGCCTTTTCATATAATATTTGTAGTTTGTACAAATTATCTGAGGCATCTATTAATCCCATAGCTACAAGAGTCTCCCCATACCTAATTGTGCATTTTTTATTCTTGAATAAAACTTCAAATCCTTTTTCTGTGGCTTTTCTAACAGATAACAAATTAGTGTCTATATCTGGAACATATAACACATCCTTTACTTCCACTTTTCGAACTTTTCCTTTTTCGATTTTGCAGTTTAAGGTTATATTTCCCTCGCCTTCTGACTTTATCTGAGAACCGTCGGCAGTAGTGATCAGCTCTGATTCACCTTTTGAAAGTTCTTTAAACAGTGTTGCATAATTTGTCATGTGACACGTTGCACCGGAATCAATTGACCAACCTTTGGATATTTTGTTGGGTTTTGACTTCGTTTCTAATGAGAAATTTTCATTTTCTCTTTTTATGTCATTTTGTTAACAATCTAATTTTGTCTTTCTTGTCTTCACGGCAATATTACTGTGAGACTCTGTATGTGGGTTTATTTTGTGAAACTTACCAGTGTTACCTTTATTTTGATTTCTTTTGTAATGCCAACAGTCATCTTTGACATGATTCTTACTTTTACAAAAAAGTGCAAAATCTTTCTTGTTTAGAGCTGTAATTTTTCTTTTTATAACTTGTTTTCAAAACAGTTGTGTGATCGGTGTGTGCCTGTGAGTTTTCTTTCCTTCTATTAGATTCATCTATCACTTTACAATTGATAAACTCAAGTGTTAAATCTTCTTCCTGTCTTGCTTCTAATGCAGTAACTAAATTTTCATAGGTACTTGGTAAACTATTTAGCAAGATAGCCCCCAAATGTGTGTCTTTGAATTCCTCTCCCTGTGCTTTAAGCTTGTGAACTATTTCCAGCATTCTATTTACATGCTCTTGCATAGTTGATCCATTTTCTTGAAAACGTAAACTATACAGTTTTCTAAGCAAATACAATTTACTACTCAAACTTTCTCTTTCGTAAACCATTTTCAAAGCATTCCACATTTCGGAACTCCTTCTCTTATCGCGTACGTGAATAATTTGATCATCAGACACGCAAAGTGTTACTGTAGCTTAAGCCAGTTTGTCATTTCTCAACCATGCATCACTCTTTTCTTCTGGAATTGGTTCTGAAACAACCTTCCATAAATTATCTTTAATAAGAATCATTTCCATTCTTACTTTCCAAATTTGATAATTAAAATTATCTAACTTTGTTATGCTGTACATGCCGCTTCCTATGAATGACGCCATTTTGTTCCGCTTTCGATTTTCTAATGGGGAACTACGCAGTAACAAATACGCCTTCAATCCACTCGACTCAAATGTTTGATGAATTTGACGAACTTTGCTTTTAATCTTCCTGACAGCAGTGAGATTTCAGTTTCATAATCAAGATTGTTAAATATTTCTAAACAATTAAAATCTATAATTGTTTTAAGTAACGCAGTAAGCCACTTACCAGCTGCAGGAAGATCTATCCTTAGTAATCACAGAGTGAAAAAAGGGGATTCCACACATATAAACGCTTCAAATGACAACACACTAATATTTATTGTACATCTCCACAAAAAGGTAATAACTCACTATTCCAACACGCACACCTTCTACATATCACCAACATTGTTGTTGTTCGGTCAAAGATCAACCACTTAGATTATTAACCGAAGTGAGCAGCAGAAGGGGATCTTCTTTTCAGGCAACGCTCGCTAGAGTAGACAACTAAAAAACGTTTCGAGCAGCGCCACCTGCAATTCTGTTAAATGTTCGCTGAGGCGTCTGGTTCGAAGAACTCTGACAGTCATATGTCTTATAATAATTTCTAACAGTTATGTCGGGCGATCGAGGCGGCCGTGTCATGGGACCGTCGCGGCCAATCCATCTGTCCGGAAATGTGGCATTCAGGAACTCACGAACCATTACTGACCAGTGTAGTGGGGCACCGTCATATTGGAAAATAACCGAAGGTTGGAGTGCATACAACTGAGGTGCTATAAAAAGTTCAAGAATGTCCAGGAACACGTTATATGTTACCGTGGGCTCTGTAAAAAAAGGAAGAGTCCAGTGATTCTGCCATGTATCAGGCCGCACCATACGTTCACTTTCGGGCTAGCCCTCTGTTGTTCGGTGACATAACGGGGATTTTCTGATCCCCAGATTCGCACATTGTGCCTATTTACAATACCAGAGAGTTGAGTGTGGTTTCATCTAAGAAACAGACATGGTGCAGATGATCACTATCATGAGTTTGCATTGCAACATCTCCGTCGCAAATGCAGCACGGCGAGGCCAGTCGTCAGACTGCAGATCTTGAACGATCTGTACTTTATAAGCATACAGATGAAGACGTTTGGGTAAAAGTTTGAGAACAGCAGCACAGTGAATCCCAGTTTCCAGTGAAGCACGACGAAGGGATTTCCTGGGGCTTCGCAGAAATGTCTCCTGAACAGCTGCAGCTGTTTCTTGTGTAACCGGTGGTCGGCCCTATAGGGGTAGATCGCCAAAACTACCTGTGTCTTTAAACTTTTCATACCAAGCTTTTATGCTATTTTATTCCGGTGGTAATCGTCTGTACTCTTTTCTGAAATGACGCTGGACAGTAACCGCCGATTTGTTCTCATGGAACTGTCACCACGCCAAGTCCCGTTGGGGTACTTGAGGGCATAAATTTTGTTAACGATTTTCGATCGACTATATTGGCAACAATGACATTGGGTTTCCTAGTATAGGCGACCCAGTCTCATCGTTGGGACTTGAAAGCGTTGTGTTTCATACGAGCTCGTACGAGGTTGTCGTAAGAACTCATATGCCGTAAAGAAATTAAATTTAAAAGCCAACATTTCAGTTTTATGCTTGAATGGGGGTATCGGTGAAGAAAAAAATATTACTTTAAATTAAACAAGAACACCGACACTCGTACTCATTTGCAGAGCAGCGAGAAGAAAAACACGTTGTTTAAAGAAACAAGTATAAAATTTATTTGTGTATAATTCATAATTTAGGTACAATTTAATGGTGAGGCCAGTTTAAGTTATAATAAGACATCTCTACAAAAAGAAGTTATGGTTTAACCTGACAATTGTAGAACTACAAACGTCCCTATCGATCCAACTAGTACGAGGTGAGCAATAATATTTCATTTCTAAACTTTCAATGAATACACAGTATGCAAGGGATTGAAATAATTGGATGATGTCTTACCGTAAATAGAACTTCTGCTGTGCTGCACCGATCCGGCGGTTGAGGAAGGCGCTTGTCGTCTGGTGGCCGTAGTCTTTGGCTGGTATCCTCCGTGGATAAAACACAGCCAGTAGATTTCTAAGATTTTTCCTCTAATTTTCTAGGGTATCTTAACGTCCTGCCTCCGTGACGATCGACTTCTTGAACCCTGCACAGTTAGGCATTTCTTGCCTACCGCTGCGACTTCCAACAAAAATGACGACGACCCACTCCGACCACAATACTGCGACCGACCGACGTCCAAAAAAAAAAAGCCTCTTCCAAGTTTCTCCTTTTATTTTAGTTTCGCTTATCTTACAGCCCCGCTGCGAGGCGTGCCCTTACCTCGAGAAGACGTCCCTTTCTCTTTTATTGGTTTCCTGATTCCCCCTCCCTCTCTCGTACGCAAGTGGGCCGGCGTCCAGTTGCTGCGACCAGTGGCTACTTTGAGCAGATGTTCTCTGAGCCTACTGACCATTTGCTGAGCTAAGCCCTTTAAAAATTTATTTGGCCGTAACTGTCACCCACTTGTTGAGTTCTATTATCGAAGCATTCGAGGAAACCCTTTATAAAACTTGCAGACTGCCCGAAGGCACGTATGCCCGACTGAAATATGTTCTCCGACACCGCGCTTGGGTGACATTTATTGCCTAGCCTTACTTTCTTACCAGCTTTAAGATTCTTTCTTAAATTTCCGCCGTATAGCCACCGCTGCACCATTGTTAGTTAAGGAAGCATTATGTAATTCGCAATGCTGTTGCTTCTCATATGCCGGGAAATAGAAGAAAATACCTTTCGCTTCGTTTGCGAAATTTTGCACCTGGCCTGGATTTTGCGATTTAGATCTTCTTCCCCTCGCGAAGGGAAAGCAAAGAAAAAAAAAAGAAAAGAACTCAGTGAATCCCTACGCAGCCTGGATTGAGATAAATTTCTTGCACCTAATTACGAATTGCTCCAATTAAGCAGTTACACAATTAATTATGTTAATTAATTAACACAATTAAAACAATTAGTTGGGTAATTGAATCCCGAATTTCTATACCGAAAGCAATGTGCCAAATTAGAAGAATTTTCGCGGCAACACAACCACAACACGCACTGCGCTTTTTCTTGCATGGAAGCCATTATCGATGAAATGCTCCTCTTATTCAGTAGAAGTGCTCATCTAAAGAACAGAAAAAAGATATTTATGAGTGCTACTATATTACACAGGCCTGCGATGGGGAAGTATGAGAAGTAATAATTGATTCTTATAGATTTTTAGGTGCTCAGTTGAGAAAAAAATAGTAAAAAACTTCCATCACCCACCAATTTTACTCAATTTCTGATTTTATCGTTTTTATTAGTAGTATTTGGATTAAAATTTACCGCACTAGTATTTATTTTCATTCTCCATTATTTACAGCTAATTAGTTGTATAAGTGCTGCGTTGAAGTGCATTTTTATGGAAAACAAAGAATATTTCCTGAAACTTGTTATATTTTTTCTCTCTCTCTATCTCTTTTTTTTTTTTTTTTTTTGATTGGAGGGTTAACGACCACCGTGAGCAACTCAATGGGTTATAAGCAGTCGCCCGTCCCTAATTTAGGGTTACTGGTTCCAGGGAAGGAAGACAACCGGTGCGGTAAGACCAACACAACATCCATGCTTCACCGATATTCGAACCTGGACCCATCTCGGGCGAATAATCAGAGGCCATTGCTTAGACCACTGCGCCACCGGGGCGGCCTCCCTGACTTCCAATCCTCCCACCACACACCACACATACATACATCACGAAAAACACATCCTCCCTCGTGTTTGAAAAACCGCACATTGTGCTAGTTACTCCACTGCCAAGATGGGTCCGGGTTAGAATCCCGGTGCGGTATGGATGTTGTTTTAAACTTACAGCACTGGCTCGCTTCCTTCCCTGGAACCAGTGGTATTCAATTAGGTACGGATGACTGCTTGCAGCCCAGCGAGTTGCTCACGGTGGTCGTTTTCCCCCGCCCCCCTAAAAAAAGAAGAAGAAACAAAATACCCAACCAAACCAACCTATTTTGCTACAGGATTTCTAAAAAACACAATTCTGGTTGATCATCATGATCATGAACATC
Organism: Macrothele yani; assembly: GCA_039090855.1. Classification (NCBI taxonomy): domain Eukaryota; kingdom Metazoa; phylum Arthropoda; class Arachnida; order Araneae; family Macrothelidae; genus Macrothele; species Macrothele yani. The sequence goes on along the minus strand of CM076998.1, from coordinate 56,887,758 downwards.
TGTAGAGGATTTTAGGAAGAGAGTGTCTGACTCCAGGTCTTAAACAACCCTTAGAAATAGGAAACTAGGAGATTTGGGCTAGAGTGCCAGATAGGAAAGTGACACAGAAGCAAAGAAGAAAGGGAGAGAAAGACACCCTTATTTATTAACCGGGGTCTGACGGCTTAACGTGTTCATCCGACGCACGGCGGATATTTAGTGGATCGAACCTGAGGTCTTTTCCGCGGCAGTCACGAACGTTGCCCACTGGGCCACCCGCTGCCCATTTTTCTGGTTAAATTCTTTTGGCTGTTAAATACGTACGTACATTGTGTAGACGCTTTTGGAATAAGAAAGTGCACTTACGGGGACATGTTTTGAATCAAGCTCATAATCCCATCATTACGCGCTGGATTCAAAATAAGTCACCACATTTTTACGAATTTTCACGTTTTAAATATACCAGCATATGTTGATGTTTTTCAGGTAAGTATGAATAACTAACAAGTTTCAAGCTTTAATTTCTCCGAAACGCAACTTTCGCGGACGCTTCTTCATTACTTAGTAGGTCAACGAGATGCTAATCGCTGATTAATAAATTTAAGGTGATTTGATGCCTTGATGCCGAGATTTGTTCTTAAATGTAAAATAATACATGGCTTAAATAGCCCCCGTGGAAATTAGTTGGGAACTTCGTAGATCCATTTCTGAGAAGAATTTTTTTATGATATAGCGCCGTTACAGCTGTTTATTTACTATCTATTTTGTGGACAGATGATTGAATTTCTAAAATTCAAGAATTTTTTTCGACATCTTAAAAATTTCTTTTATGTATAGAAAAGGGTAGATTTTGACCTCTTTCAAGTTGTTTCCAAGTTCTAGTGTATCTGCATGCAGTGTTTACGTACAGCTAGTTCACACCCACACTGACTAGGAAATGGAGCTAGTTCGGCCCTAGATGAAGACAATAAAAACATAGGACAAACAAGATATGATATAATTAGGAGCTGGGCGTTTTTTCTAATAGAATATAGAGTGAAACCCCTGAATAGCGGTCGCTTCTCGAACCCGAGAAACGTGACCGTTGTTAGGAGGTGGCCATTGTTTTGACGTTAGGCCTAAATTAATTGTTTGTCCATTGTGTTTGGGCTAAATATATCCTGGAAGTAAATGTCGAACTAGAGGCAGATGTGGTCAGCGATTACAGTTATGAGATCATGAAAATGAAGGCTGCAGAATGTTAGGCTACAGGAACCTAAGCTCAGTTCAAGAGTGAAGTAGTATCCAGACCAGAACAGGAAATACAACTGTCTGTTTAGCAGTTTAAATGCAAGACTTTTTCTCTCGTTATCTTCACCTAATGTTGATAGAATTGAATGCTCTGCAGCTAAATTTTAGCAATTAATGGTTGTGTAAAATAGTTTAGGAAGGCGGTGTCCGTACCTTGACTTCAACTGCTCGTAGAAATAGCAAGCTAGGAAATCAGGATTCAGATACCTTGTAGGAAAGAAGCACAGAACAATTTTAGAGATAGTGAAGTGTAACGGCGCAATTAGGCGAAAGGCAGGTTAAGCGGAAGGCCTGTGGCGCAGTGGTCTAAGCATTGGCTTCTGACCATTCGTCCGAGATGGGTCTTTGTTCGAATCCCAGTGAGGCATAGATATTGTTTGTCTTATTGCATTGGCTCTCTCCCATCCGTGGAAACAGTGTCCCTAAATTAAGGACGGGCGACTACTTATAGCACATCAAATTGCTCACGGTGGTCGTTAAACCTAAAAAAAAACAAAAAAAAAAACAGGAGAAGTGGAATTAAGGGAATGATTTTAATACAGTAGAACCCGCATCCACGGTGTTATTATTTTACATTTACTCCGTATAAAAGAATTCGAATATCTGGGATAAAAAGTCAGTGTTATTGGAGTGTCGAAATTAATTTTTTCGATTAAAATAATGAACATAAAATTTATGCGAAGCTCTTTCTCTTGCCCCTTCACGTCAGTGTGAGCCGGCTGTACGGAAACACGGTATACCGGTACATACGAACTTGGGAACTGCTTGAAAGTTGCAAAAATTAGAAGTCCATCCGTAAGCAATGCGCCATAAAAAAATTTTGATGTCGTTTTGCGAGATGCCGCACTAAAATGGCGGTCTCACAAACAGAAAGTCGTCAAAACAATTGTATCATAAATATAGTTTCAAACATACTAATAACGGCGTATTTTGTAATTAATTACTTTAAAATAAGCAATTTTCGGAAGCACATCTAAGTGACCACGTGATCAGAAGCCGAGGTTCTGATTATTAGTCACAGATATCGTATAAGGGACTAGATTGGCTGTCTGCTCTGTTGAGCATGGGCTTGCGCTGTGAGAAGCATGGAGCCACATTGAGCGGGTCAAGATGGTGGCGGAGCATGGCACGTTACGCAGGATGGGTTTGGAGTTCGTTATTGTATAAATCATGGTGAAAGCTTCCTCAGATAAAAATCTTACGTAGAGAGACGAAAATATAATTGCTGTTACTTATTTGCCTCTTGCCCAATGCTGAAAACAATACATATATATAATAAAATTTAAAGCTGGTATTGTATACAAATATAGAAAATTATTGGAAAACATTTTTAAGAAGGTAATGCGGCAACGATTTAAAATAATGGAAATGCAAATAATTTATTTAAAATCAATAAGTAGCTATTAAATACAGCAAACTACTGATTTGAACCCGAAAAAAAGGCTTCCACATGCTTTACATAGAAAAGCTGAAATTATGTGAATCTTTTTCCTTGTTGCTTATTACCTCTGTCATTCTGATTTATTTATTATGTTTGCTCAGAAAGTTTTGAATTTCACCAAACATTTTTTGTTACGCACTAAGGAAATTTCAGGTTTAACATTTCATATTATTTATTTGGGCAATATAACAACGAAATGGCGTATTAAATGGAAGCATTCATTAACAAGAAACGTCAAAATCATATCTCTCAGCAAATTAAAACCAGCGTGATATTTTTTTATATCGCAGATACCGGAATGTCTTCTCTGGAATTTAAGCCCTGGCCGAATCCGAAATAATTCAATATTTTGCAAGACCCTTGGCATTCTACTTAGCACTAAGGAATATTACTGTTTTTTACTTAAATTTTATAACTTCCGCCGCTAAATGGGTACTGACTGCTTTGAATCTCAATATAAATAGAAAATCACAGTACCAAACTCGTTTTCCTTTGACTTAATGCAAAGTAGCCTTGCTTAAATGGATCGTGATGACCCGCTGAAAATGGCGCCTACCTTCTCACGCCTCATGGGCTGGGTGTCCAATCTAGCTTCTTGTATATGATATCTGTGTTATTAGTCCAAATCTTGTCTAAGCCAGAACACCAGTTGAGGCAAGACGATGTGTTTGCCACAGAACACTGTTCTCCCCCGAAAACCAAAGCCCCCAAATTGCGGATAGGTTTCTAGGTATTTCAAATTGTCAAAGCGCTCGTTATAGCAGGAATGGGGGGACCTAATAAAGGGGGTAGAAGGACATCTTAGTTAGATACTTTAATTGATAACTTTTTACTCCTTGATTTATTGTCAGGTATTTGTTTATTGGGATGTAAGGTCAGGTGATGCGTAACATCACAGCCTCTCCTTGACAAATGTCAACCCCGCCTTCTCGTGGTGCATCCTGTTCCCACTAAAGGGGCTCTGACGACCGCCCATAGCGGTATAACTATACCATCGGGATTAGAGGAAATTCTATCCCACACTCACCAACCCGCTTGGCCAGCGTGGTGAGTTATGGCCAAACCCCTCCAAAATGATTCCACAACTTAAATCTTGGCCCTCAGTCTCCGGCAGCTGGAATGTACCTGGCCAAGGCAGCGGCCAGTGCGACATGAAGGCAGAGGGTGCTAAGAATCCCCGGACTAGGCTGCCATCTGATGCTGACCTTGGCTACTTACAATGGACGCTCCCTATCTTCTGATTCAAGGCTTCTTGAATTGGAAGAGGAACTACAAAGGATCAAGTGGGACATCGTGGGGCTAAGTGAGGTAAGGAGAAAAGGAGAAGATCTCATCGAACTGAAAAGTGGACATCTCTTCTACTATCGTGGGACAGATACTGGCAGAACTAGTGGTGTTGGATTTATAATAAACAAGAAACTGAAGGATAAAGTTGTAGAAGTTGAAAGTTCCTCTGACAGAGCTGCACGACTTGTTATCCAACTCTCGAAAAGATACCAGGCTCAGATTATTCAAACTTATGCACCCACCACAAGTCATCCTGAAGAAGAAATTGAAGAATTTTATGAGGAAATTTGTCATCTAAATAATAAAGGTAAGCAGCACTTGAAAATAATTATGGGAGATTTCAATGCAAAAATAGGGCAACGGCAACAGAATGAAACTTCAGTAGGTAAATTCGGTCATGGCAACAGAAACCAGCGTGGAAATACTCTCGTTGAGTTTGCAGAGGCAGAAGGGTTTTTCATCTTGAACTCCTTCTTCAAGAAAAAGCCACACAGGAAATGGACATGGAGACATCCAAATGGGACGACAAGTGAAATTGATTTTATTATGTGTAACAAAAAATTCGTCACAGAAGACTGCAGTGTGCTAAACAAGTTCAACACAGGTAGTGACCATAGATTGGTGAGACGTAAGATGCACCTCAACACTAAACTTGAACGTGGCAAGCTCATAAGACAAACAAAATCTATTGACATAACCAACCTTAAAAAACACCATAATACCTTCAAGTTAGAACTGAAGAACAGGTTCTCTGCTTTAGAAGGCCTAACATCGGAAGAAGTGGACATCTCTGAAGTTAACAGAAAAGTAACCAAAGCTCTTATGGAAACAGCAACAAAATTAGCTGGGTCTAAGAACAAGTTGCATGTGAACAAATTATCAGGAAAAACCAAAATGTTGATGCAAAAAAGAAGAGAGATGAGGACAACTAAAGAAGATGTGACTTCCAAAGTGGAATATATAGAGCTATGCAAGACAGTAAGAAAAAGTATCACTGAAGACGTAAGGAAATTCAACTGTGAACTAGTGAGGAAAGCAATTGAAAACAACCAAAGCCTAAAGATAGCAAAGGGACATCTCAGTAAGGGAAGAAAACAGATTATGGCACTGAGAAAAGAAGATGGTTCTGTAACAAGAAATAGAGGCGAAATTTTGACAAGAGTGAAAGATTTCTACTCCAAATTATATGAAAGGGATGATACATGCACTCCAGACATCATGAAAGATACCAGTACCAGAGTTCCTCCAGTCCTCCCAACAGAAGTTGCACATGCAATCAAGAACATGAAGCGGGGAAAAGCTCCAGGAGAAGATGGAATTACTGTAGACATCATACAAGAAGCAAGTGGAGAAATCGAAACAGTACTCGCCCAAATTTTCACTCGATGCCTTAATGAAGGAAAGATTCCTGAGGATTGGAACACCGCTACAATGATCCTGCTACATAAGAAAGGTGACATTGAGGATCTCGGAAACTACAGACCTATCAGCCTCCTATCAGTAGTTTATAAAATCTTCACTAAAGTTCTTTCACACCGCTTGAAGGTAACACTGGACATGGCTCAACCGAGAGAACAAGCTGGATTCAGGAGTGGCTACAGCACAATAGATCATATCCACGTGCTGAGAGAACTAATTGAAAGAGCGAGGGAATATGAACTTCCATTGTGCATGGCTTTTATCGATTATGAAAAAGCCTTTGATTTGGTGAAACCATCAGCAGTTACAATGGCTCTGAAAACCTGCGGTATTGAAGATGCATACATTAATATTATTAATAACATCTATGAAAATGCAAGTGCAAAGATTAGGCTGTTTGAAAATACAACACACGTAAAAATTGGAAAGGGAGTGAGACAAGGTGACACCATATCTCCGAAGCTCTTTAATGCCACATTGGAGGGTGTTTTTCAGTCGCTGAGCTGGGAAAACACTGGGATAAAGATTAATGGAGATTATCTAACCCACCTTCGTTTTGCTGATGACGTAGTCATTTTTGCAACTACCCCATCAGAGCTGCAGAGTATGATCCAGGAACTTGCTGACAAGAGTAAAGAAGTGGGATTAAAAATGAACTTTCAGAAGACAAAAGTGATGTTCAATGCTTTTACAAGAAATGAAGATTTATCGATTGATGGAGAAAAGCTGGAGATAACAGACACGTACGCTTATCTTGGACAGCAGATATCAAGTGAGGGTCACATTGATGAAGAAATTAATCGGCGTACAAAACTTGCCTGGAGAGCTTTTGGAAGAAACAGCATAATTTTCAAGAGCAATATGCCATTATGTCTTAAAAGAAAGTGTTTGATCAATGCATCCTTCCAGTGCTTACGTATGGTGCAGAGACGTGGACCTTAGCTAAAAGAGACATACAAAGGCTGCAGACAACTAAAAGCAGCATGGAGAGGTGCATGCTTGGTGTAACCAGGAGAGATAAGAAGAGGAACTCGTGGATCCGAAAAATGACAAGAGTGGAAGACATCATGATCAGAGTTAAATCCCTGAAATAGCAATGGGCTGGACATACTGCCAGAAGGACAGATCATCGATGGACAGCCGAAATTTTAGACTGGATTCCACGGGACAGGAAAAGACCCAGAAGAAGACCACATGGGAGATGGGTGGATGAAATTCGAAAGTATGCAGGGGTGACATGGAGGAGACTGGCACAAGACAGACCGTTGTGGAGGAAACTTGGGGAGACCTTCGTCCAGCAGTGGATTGATAATGGTTGACAATGATGATGATGATGATGATTTGTTTATTTACATAAAATCTTTCCTTTAATTTCTTTTTCGAAAATTACGAATTAAACGAATTTCTCGTAGCCCTAGATGAGAAAATTCAAGATGGCAACCAGAGTTCCTCAAAAAGAATCCTGCTATTTTAAAAATTCTGTATCAAGAAAATGGGCTACCACGTTGATAGATATGAAGGAGAGTGCATAATTGAATAAATACTTTCCTCGCCTTAAGAGAAGGGAAATGCTACTAAATTGAAAGATGTCTGTCCGAAATGATGGGGAAGGAAGATTTCGTAAACGTATGAGCATTTCTAAAGAAAATATGAGGCAACGAAGTGGGACCTTTTTGTATCAGCGTGCATCGTGAAAAAGAGTACAGATCGCCAAATGCTGTATAAAGGCATTTCCTTTCTTTATCTTGAAGTTTAACAACCAAGAAATCGTTAAGTAATGCTGAATCAACTGAATTTAAAACTCATATCTCATCTAAGAAATAAATACCCCGGACATCTTCAACAGATTATTTTTTAAATCGTGAGTGAAGAAATCGAATAGATTAAAAAAAATTGTTTGTAAAGCGAAACTGAGATAGAATCATTTAAAAGAAAAAAAAGTGGAATCATATGAAGGTGTAGCTGGCTTAAAAATGCTATGTTTAAACCAAGGATGTTAGAATAAGGTATCTAGACAAAGAGGTTATATTACTGGAGACACCACTGGCTCCGCCGCCATAGGTCACATCTAATCTGTGGTGTGACGTCACAAGCAGACAAAAAGTAACTAAATCATGCAGTTGATAAAACAGTAAGCTTGTGTATCATTGATAAAGATTATTGAATTACTCATTTTATCTGTTTATACGCTTAGAAGCTTTTGTTCCCTTGGTTTCCAAGCAGCTTCTCTTCTGCGGTTGCGTCGTGCCTGCTCATGATGTCATTTGCAGCACGGACGGTGACTTATGGCGGCCAATGCTACGTGGATAGGAGTGGTGTCTCCAGTAATATAACCTCCTTGTATCTAGAGATGCCCTCGTCAAAATAGCAGTACCATTTTGCGTAAAGCCTACAGCCGCAAACAGCGGGCATTAACTTGTGGAAAATTGGTGGTTTCAATGCATTTTGTGTTGGCCGAATCGCATTCTTTCGTCGTAAATGCTTCTAATTTTCAATCGTAACTTCCTGCCGATGTGAAAACGCTGGATTAATAAAATTCTTCATTTTTTTGAGGCATCTTCCCATTTCTATTTTAAACTGAAATTCGTGAAATTTTAGTGCAAGTTCGAAACGAAATATAACGTTGAAGTTGAAAACTTCAGTCTCGTATGAAGTATAATTTATTCCGGTTTGATATTAACACGATATCTGCAACTAAAAACCACGCAATTCAAAAATGCACGTATTTGAAACTGTATGGGTATCATCACAGAGAAGAGAGGTACAGAGTGTGCACTCTAGAAGATCGTAAAGGAAATTCTCCACTTTGTCCGATGGCAACAGCATAATGTTAAACTCACATAGACGTTGGCGGCCCCACGGCCTGTTAATGAGAACTAAAAGTGACGTCACAACTACGCTCCTCCCACTTGTTTACAAATGTCTCTCTCGACTTTCCTTCCCTGCGAGAGCCGCCATTTTCCTTACTTCCCGAGTTGGTAAGGTTCACTGTAGTGTGATTGACCGAGGAATTTTGCCGTAGGTGTAACGGAATTAGGCGTATATTCTTAATCGTAAGAACAGTACTTTGCAGTCGGGAATTATACTGAGAAATAAAGTACTAACTCTGACTTAAAAGAAACTAATAAATCTGTAGCAGCTTTCGTTCTCAAAATGCAGACCTTCGTCAACGCAACATACTACTGCCGGAATTTGAAAATAAACAACGGAAAAATATCAAAGCAATGGCAAATAAAAAGTAACAAACTGACATAATTGTATCACGAATCAAACATCTGTAAACATCTGCCCGAAGGATCAAATGGAATTACGAAAAACAAAATACAGTAAGGGCTCTACTCTGCTATAAATTTTACTTATATCTATTTTTAGCAGTTAAAAAATAGACAAAGATTTCCTACATATAAAAGATGAAATAATTATCCGCCGAAAATAACTTCTACGAAATAACGAAAAGCGTTGTTATAATCACAGAATCACACAGTGGTAACAATAGTAATAACAAGCAAAGTAACCAATTTCGAATTATGAGCGTTACAGTAGGGACGTTACGTCAGAGAGCACGTGGGGTTTAGTTCCATACAGCGCCGACGGTGCTCTGCTATCGTTCTTTTTCCCCGCCCACCAATTTCCATAACTCTGGCTTGTGCACGCTCTGTCTCTCCATTCTCTGTGGGTATCATGTAAACAACATCAAATTCCCATAATCTGCAGCTTCACGGTTAAGAGAACCACGGCATACCCAGAAGTCTTATTCTAACATCCTTAGTTTAAACGTAATGAGGAATGACGTCACAAACGCTGTTTGGTTGGGCGGAAAATATTACTTAAGCAATGAGTCTCTGTGGCAACAGCTACGATCAAGCAAAACCAAACGTAACAATTAAAAATTCATACGTCATTGTCAACAAAGTCAGGTGATTATAATTTTCCGAAAAAAATTCAGTCTGTTTTGATCTTCGGAACGAACAGGTTTGCGGCAGAAGTGATCAAGAATTATATCAAGAACTGAAGATAAAGTTAAGGTAAATATGGCTTTTTTTTATATTTTTGAGGTAGTAATGGCGGGACTCGAGGGGTGGGTTACAGACGTTATGGAGCAGCGTAGGCGAAGGGAGAGGTTGAGGCTGATAGCGGAGGAGGTCAGGAAGCTTAGGTTGAGGCGGATCACGAAGAGGGTTAAGTTGAGGCGGTTAGGGGAGAGGGCGCAGGAGCTTATGGAATTTGAGGTAGATTGGGCGCCGAGGAGAGGGTAATAATGGGAGAAGGTAACTTCAACGACAGGGTCAGGGGTGATGAGATGGTATTGGCTAAGAAATGCAACATTAGAGAAAAACGGGGTGAGGTCATGCATGAAAAGTAAAGTTTCATTTATATTGTGATATTTATTGTTATATATGTTTTTGTTATAGTTATGTGTTATATATTGGAATTTCTTATAGTTAAGTTTTTATGTTTTTGTCTTCACAGTGAGGTATTTGACATTAGGACTCCTCATTGTCCAGGCATTTCTTATAGTTAAGTTTTTTCTTTTTCCTAAAATGTTAATAAAATGGAAAAAATTACATCCTTTTGCAAACATATTTACTGAAACTGCAAATCTGAAAATAACAGCAAATATATACATAACTTTTTTGTCCAAATCAATATTTACCAAATTTTCCATAGCTAATATTTTTAATAATTCCTGAAAAAAAAAATTCTTGCAGTAAACTAAAGTTCCAATTTAAAAAATCTGTAGAAATCGTGGGTTGATTCTTATTTGACGAAGATCAGGGCGATTGGAATTGAAGTTGTTGCGGGCACCTGTTTCTTGTTGAGATGCTGGTATCAAATGCATCAGAGTTTTTGGAGTAAATGATCACTGGTGAGCTTACTATTCTGAAGAATAGTAATCTGAAAACATTCTACAGAATGTTGCTCTAAAATGTTTGTACATTGTTTAAATGTACTTGATCAGTGAAGATTGAAACATAACTTGGATGGATTTGGCACAAGAATTTTGTCAGGAACAGGCAGACCGCATCTTCTCGTTATCTCACCCGCTTGGTCTCACGTATCACACAAATATCAGTATCATTTTCCTTTCCCTTTCTGTCTTTTGCTATCTGCATAATGCATATATCTTCCGCTTTTTTCTGTTTATTTCTATTTATATCTTAATTCTGCTTTTCTCTGCTTATTTCTGCTTCCTCCTCATATCTCCTCCACCGTTCCTTCTTGCTTATCTCAAATTCAGCTGCCCTCTTCAGTTGACCTGATGTTTTTTTCTTTGTACAACTTTTTCTCTGAGTCTTTCTTCCTCTAAACTTACACTGAATTTCATTTTTGTGTTTATTTTCTTCCTTTCTTACTTTGCAAACTTTCTAGGAAAAATCCTGTTAGTCAGAAATTTGTCTTTAAAATGAAATAAATCATAAAACAACAAATAATGTATCGAGAAAAATTTAAGATAAATTTCCCAATGATTAATAATATATCAGAAATACCACTTTTCCTCTTTTTTTTTTATTTTCAAATTTAACTGGGCGATTCAGGAGATCAATTTTTTCTGTCTTTTTTATTGAACTGCAGAATTTATATAGAGTGTAATTTATATCCATGACCATTTTTGCATTGTACTTTTTAAAGTTGACTTTGTACAGTTATTTCTTTACTTTTTCTTCAAGTTAAAATTGTAATAAAATGAAAATATAGCTGGAAAAAAATAAGCAAATAACTTTCAAAAAATAGATAAAACAAAAAGTAATATAAAAATAATAAAAAACAAAAAACAAACAAAATGGTTTTGTAAAGTTGACAGAGTAAACAGCTTTGTTTATTTTTTTTTTGACTATTTTAAGTACAAAAAGTTATAAGCGAAGAAAAAAGATTAAAATTTGATTTGAAAGAGTAAAACGTAAATTAATTGTAAATTAATGAAAAAAAACTGAAGAAAAACTTAAAAGTTCAAAAAAAAAAAATTCAAAAAAAAAAAAAGAAAAAGAAGAAGAAAGGAAAAAAAAACAAGGGGGGGGGGGGTTCGAATGGCAGAGCTAAACAGGAGATTTCTGTCGATGAACCTCGGAGTATTTAACGCTGAGAGTAGTTATTTCAATACTCTTCTCAAAAAGCGATGCAAAAGAACAAAAGAAAAAAATGAAACGGAATGAAGATTTCGTCGGAATTTATAAACTACTTTAGAAACCCACGAACGCATCGTTTGTGTAACCTCATTTTTTTTAAACAGTATACCCAAAATCATTAACATAAGCGTATGTTAACAAAATGAGTTGAAAAAATTGAAATAAATAAAGTTTTTCTTTCACGAGAAGTAAGGATTATTTATGGAACACTATGTGTAGAAAAATACACGTACATAATTTAAAAGTGGTACATAATTCAACAGATAAAACGAACGCAGCTTTCGTTTATGCATCTGATCATTTTATAGAAAATAAAGTATTTCATTATTATGCATTGACGTATGGAAACGATCGTTAAAAAATCATCCAAATAAAAAACAAGTTTTAAAATGGTACACTATTGAAAAACAGCATTTCTGTTTGTGAAATATGTACTCTTACTTTAAAATTTTACTTTTCATGCAATTTCATAGGCACATATCTATTTGAATGAGTGTTCTTTGTAAGATATACTCAAGTATTTTGAGTAACAAGTTGGTGGACAGTCGGTTGTCTGGAGGACAGCGTGGTCCCAGGAGTAGGTACAGAATACCAGGATAATATATTTATTCTCAGGCAGCTTCTACAAACAATTCATGAAATGAATGAATAAATGAATTGTATTTATTAGTAACGAAAAAGTTGGTGAGCAAGCTGTTCTGTTATAGAGTGAAAAACAGGATGGCAAGCCTGTACACACAGAGGTTTACAACAACCAGGACGGAAAGAAGTTATTTATTGTCGGCTGATTTGAAATTATCTCTGAGATCAGAAAGGAATGTAGCTCGTTCTCGTTCACATGTTTTATAATCTGTGATCTACAGCGATTGAATATTAAAAAACTAATTGTGTTTCAGACAGGTGCTCTGATAACAGTAATTTGCTGCATGTTGAGAACTTAGTGTTGCTGTCTAATTGCACAGGAAAGTTGCGACGTAACATCAATAAGCAAATTATGACGTGTGAAAGATTTGGGACGAATATCATTGATAAATTGGAATCACTGGCTCTAAATCTAACCCCCAAATCACCAGAATTTTGTTCAGGGAAAGAGTCTACAACAGCTAACAGGTTTCAATTAACTTTCCTGGTGTGATGATGTTGATGAAACTAGGGAGCTTAGTATAGGCAACTAGACAAATGAATCGGAAAAGGCAGGGAAGTCTTTTATCAGTTGTGTAAAATAATTTTCACTCAGAGGTTGAATGAATGATGTTGGAGAGGATTTTAGAAAGGGAGTGTCTGATAGCAGGTTTTAAACAGCCATTAGAGGAAGGAAAGCAAGAGGTTTGATCTAGGGTTGCCGATAGGAAAGACACGTGGGAGTGAGGTAGAGAAAGCTAAGTGCTTGTGTCTCATTCAGTACTGTCCTCCGCTCAGATGTTAGGAGACGAAAGGGTCTTGTTTGTGAGTTGCTTGATAACTAGGAAAAGAAACACTGTAGGCAGTGGAGCTGGAAAAGAGGCACTTCCCAACTTCAGTGGCATGTCTCAGGGACATGCTATCTAACAGAGGATTGATAAGTTGCTAGGCATCTGGAAAAGCTGGGAAGCATTTCATTATCTCCATAAAAGTGTTTTCATTCGCAGAGGTTGGCGTATAAAAACGCCTTGAATAAAATGCATCGTTTAGTTTAATCCTTTGTCATTGCGGGGTGTGTTGTGGAAAGGGTAAAGGACTTTTTACAGGATCTCCAAATCTGGGTAGAATGAAAAATCAGGGAAGTTCGGCAGTCCAGAGGTAAAACAGAATTACTAATACAGACAGCAGAAGTCATCTGGGTATTTCTTTTGTAGGAGAGAAACTTAATAGGAGTATGTATTGGGAAAGCTTCGACATGTGCGTTTAGTGAGAAATGAAATATTATTTAAGCAGGTATAAGATTCTGTGCTAGACTTAGAGCAAGATGAACTGAAGTTGGGAAATGAATCATAAGTCTTAAGGGAGACAATATGTTAGAGGAAGGAAATCTTATAGTCAACATATAGACGCGGGAAAAAGTTTATTTCATACAAGTGCTGTTTTATGTATATTTATATCATGTGTGTCTATATATATATATATATATATACTATAAAGATACCTAAGCAAAAAAATACATATATAATTTTGACTCACACCTAGTACAACATAGAAAAGGTTATGTATCTACCTGTGTGAGTAAAAGGAGAAAAGAAAAAAATAAAATAAAACAACTGAATGTAGAAGGTGTCGAGAATACTGAGCCTTGGCTTTATCAAGGACCAGCAAAAACTCTGCATTTTCTCACTTCCACAAAGACCTAGTTGGAAATGGGTTTCTGCAAGGCCATAGATGCAAGTAACATTCCCACCTAAAATAGTTTAAAAAATATATATATAAGTCATGTCCTCCGTAGAGTAGCATGACCTAGCACTAGTTAACAATTTCGCTTGCATCCATTAACCTTCATGGCCCGACCCATGCTCTTCATCTGTTACTATTAAACAGAGAGAAGAAGATTAAAGAGAACTCAAGCTGTGAGAGTGACATAATAAATAGAAATGATTTTCAGCTATAACGAAATTCCAAGTTCGTTTGAGAGAGAATTTAAACCTGAAAAACAAATTTTACATTGCAATTAAAAAGGAAATGTTAATTTATAACGAACAGATTTTTGAAAGAAAACTTGAGTCTAAAACCCCCTACTCTACAACTTATGACAGCACGAAAACGAGAATAAGTTAAAGATAATAATTAACTAAAGAAAACTTTGTGAAAGTTATATACCTTAAACAGTTAGTTGCAATATGTACAAAGTATTTCAGCAGTGCTTTAAGTGCATAATTAATTAGTTATTAAGAACTTAACTACTTTGAAAAAACAGCGCATAGACAGCGCATAGAAAAGGAACAAGCTTAGCCATCTTCTGTTCCTAGGTACCACAAAAGACGCTCAAAGTTACAAAGAAAAGTAAGAGTTAAAACCCGCATAAATGTTGGTTTTAAATTCTAAAATTTTTTCCTTAGTCTTCAGTTTTGCTCTTAAGTATATATATATATATATATATATATATATATATATTTATGATCTAAGAAACAAAATATACAAGAAAAGTCCGAATATATTTTTCGAGCACAGGCATGAGATGATAAGATTTTTTTTTTTTTTACTATATCCTATTTTCAAGAAAGGGGCTCATGTTCTGTTAGGCAGCAGTGTTGTTCAGCGTCCACCTGTTATTATTATATTATATCAGTCCATATTAACTTAAAAAGCATAATAGCTTCTGTAGGTGAAGAAACAACTTAAAATAAATAAAGATATATCTTAAAACTCCTATGATCGAATGCACGATTAACCCAGCTGTCGAGTGTCCAGACGCTCGGTATTCTAACGACTTGTACTTCTGAGCCTGGGTTCAAATTCCGAGGCAAGACTTTGATGTTGTGTTTCTCCTTTCACTGCTAGATCTCTCCCCTCTCTAGAGCCAGTGACTGTAAATTACGTACAGGCGAACCCTTACAGCCAGGAATTGAATACGGGAAAAACAGGTACAACATGTAAACTAAAATTATGGCGCCAAATTAAAGTGCGGATGCGGAAGATTGCCGCTGTTAGCGATATTTTCAAATGCGCTTGGCGTTAATAATCGGTATTTCGGGAAATTTCTCTTGCGAAAAGAGAGTAAGATTCGCCGAGAGAATAGATCCGTTAGGCATGTCTAACGGATGGTATTTATTGCAAGAAGTCCGGCAATTAAGCGATCTGCACGGGTCTTTACTTGGGAAGCCGGGCGCCCCCCCCCTTCCCAACAGAACGTTTTACACCACGGCGGGGCGTCCGTCTAACATTTCTAAATTTTGGAGCGGCATTTTGACACTTTTGTGTACAATAAAGGGACGCATTTACGCTTGCATAGGGTTATTTACTCAGTTCGCCTACCTCTTTTAAGAGCCACCGCTGGGACATGGTTTTACAACTGGCCCTTGCCTGGCATATTTCAGAATTACAAATTTATTGCCAAACCAGGAGCGTTTAAGACTTCCAGTTTATAGTCCTGGTTTAACGCCGGCAGCAAGGTTTTGTCTTTACGTAAAGTGGAACATCAGTATTTAAGATTCTTAATTATTGTAAACAGCTTCACATTAATGGGTCACGGAAATGATTTATCACGTGTATTAATCTTTGCAATGAATTGAGTATAAAGGTTTGCGCGATAAAAAACTGAATTGTCATTTGTGTGCTGCTACATGCTTGATTGTTCTTGTTTTGGTGGTCTCATTATTGGCGTTGCTTCAAAATTGCTTAATAAGCATTTTCAACGAGGTTACGGCCAGATGCGCAACAAAACTAACAGAGAAGATCGTACAATAAAAAAAAAGAATTCATTTCAGCCTTTCAGAGTTCAGTTTTTCAATCGGATGGGAACAGGGGTATGGATGGTAATAATTAGAGAGAATCTAAGACAATAATATTTCTGCTAAAAAATCTAAATCATATGTCTCTTTATATATATGCGTTTCGAGGAAATCAGCTTTCGACTAAATTATATTTGATTTTGTCTTTAGAAAATCAAATGTGGTTTCATTTCGTTTGCTAATTTGAATCATTACTTTTGGGAAGGTACTGTAAGAGATAACTGATTGCGTCGGAAATTACCACACATTTTGCCATCCCACATGTTTTTTTTTTAATCCAGCAGCAAAATATTAAACGTGTTGGTGTTCCGGCGGGAGCGCGCTCGGCAGTCGAGAATGATGATGTTTGCAGCGTAATGAAACCGGAAATATTGAGCACCGATGCGGAGAACGATGTTACTGATAATGTGGTAGCCTAATGATGATGATGATGCCGGCAAGAGCGTACTCAGCTATAGAGAATGATGATGCGACAGCCTGACAATACCAGAGACAGCGCTTGGCTGTTGATTATAATGATGTTGTAGCAGCCCACTGATGATGGTGACAGCGTGCTGGGCTCTAGAGGATGTTGATGTTGTGGCTGCCTATATAACAGAGCCGGCGACAACGCGCACGGCTGCAGCTTCTCGATGACGCCGGTGACAGCGCGCTCCACTGCAGTTCTTTACTGAGCTCACCCGGTTCGTAAATCCCGATCCCAACCCATCCTCCGACAGGGCTAGGCTTTCCTTTTCGCCAATGGTAAGAAAAAATTCGGTGTACGGCCGGGTGGAGCCTGAGATAGAAAATTTAGCATTTTGCTGCTGAATTAAGATAAAAAAAGCATGCTGTCTTGCAAAATACGGACTGATTTGTGACGCAATCAGTTGTACCTTTCATAACTTTCCCTTGCTACTGATTGACATTAGCAAATAAAAATAAACCTAATTTTATTTTGTAAAAAGAAAAAATCTCTTTATATTTTCACTTGTAGGTCTGTTTCATCGAAATAGATATATTTGAAGAGAAATTCCATTCAAATTTTTCAGTAGAAATGTTAAGAGTCTCTCTCTCTCTTCTCCAACACAACCACCTGCGCCACCGTTCCCATTCATCTCACACTGAAGTTCGGAACGCTCTATACCCAGTTTTGGGATTTTTTTAATGTTTTCTGTTAATTACCCTTAAGAACGTAAATGGGCGAGAAAGGTCACCGAGTAAAACGAAAGATTTCGACGTTAAACGCAAACTCATCGCGTTCATTAATTAGATCTAAAACCAACGTGCCGGGTTGTAAATTTAAAGGCTTAACAGGAACGTGCTATAACTAGTACGTTTGAAACTGGTGGGGCCATATTTCCCGAATAACGGCTCATGCAGATCGCTACATTTGGTGCAGACGACGACGATGTTGTGTCTTCCTGAGGATATCGCTAACAAAACGTTCTGCTGCATAGAGTGAAAATTTTTTTAATCAAATAAAGCAATGTACACAACAGCTAGTGAAACAGAACTACAGAAGACCTGAGTAATGTTCAATTCTATCCGTAATACAACAAACTGTACATAGTAAATTAACTGTTAATAATATACACGTTTTTTTGTGGGGGGGGGTGTTAATGAACACCGTGAGCAACTTATTTGGATAAATTAGGGAGGGCGACTGCTTAGTCGCTCTTCCCTAATTTAGGGCCACTGGTTCCCGGGAAGGGAGAGCACTAGTGTCATACGACAAACATGGCGCATGCATACCTCACCAGGACCTATTTCCGACAAATGCTCAGAAGCCAGCACTTAGACCACTGCGCCTCCGGTGAGGCATACTGGAGTTGCTAAAATCAAAAAGGGATCCTGGCGGAGGCCAGATTGGCACGAAGTTTTAATATCGTGTCGTAATGCAAGTTAAAACATGATACCGGTAGTCCGCTCGAAGGCGAGAACGTAATCTAAGGACAAAGTAGGCTTAAAATGCCCGTTTTACAAAGCATTCATCTGGTGATTGAACCGAAAGTCAATGCGTGTTTGAAAAGTACAGATAACATGCTTCAAAAGAAGGAGAAATAAGAGCATAGTCGTTTTCAGAGGTTTCCGACGGTAGGATGTAACAGTCATCAGTAAGAGTGTACTGATGTGTACAAAATATGTAAAAGCTCTCCCGAATATAGTCAAGTAGCAGATCTAATATGATACACCGACCATACATGTAATGGACAGTACTCGGTTGACTGCAATAAGGACACAGGAGAAAGGAAGTCATCTTGAAACGGAATGATACTTGATGAAGGGTGACTTGCCACGCAAGATTCTCCACTGCACGTCATTTTCAAGTTTTCTGTGAAATGCAGCATAGGTAAATCTCTAGATCGGACGGATGGAAATCAGAGATACACCGTCAATCGGACGAGGGGAAGACCGTAGAAACAAGAGCTGTAGATATCACTGGCGGGAAGAAATAGTGCTTAGTCGACGATGTTGAAATATTGAAAAGCAAAGGAAGGAAACATATGGTAAAACCGCTGGGTACAATAGAATCCCCAGTCAGATAAAGTGTACATACAGCCAACTGTAATTCACGTACATTGACGAAGTTAGTCTCCAATCTGGTGAGGTTCAGGAAATACCACTTAATGTATTCCATCGAAGGAACGGAGTGAAAAGTTGATCATGACACTATCCATGTAGGGTAGGCAAAGTACGGGTGATTCGAAGGGTGTACCTGCGAGTTATAGGGAAAAAGGTTCCATCGACAAAGTATGGATTACTCTAGTAATAGGTAACGAGCACCAGATGAAGAGGCAAGATTTGTTATCGTCACTCAGCGTTGGAGGAATCAGATTACAGTGATCCATTTTAAGAAAGGTATGGTGGATAAGGTAAGGATTTCAGGGTGCAATCATGAGGTCAACAAGTATGGGCGCCTTTAGCTTACTTTTCAGGAGGGGGCAAACTGAAATTATAACTACGAATAGCATGTAAAAACACCATATGCGAATTTCGACTGTACCTTCCAGTTATCCAACAGTTTTTGACTCACTTTCAAGACATAAATCCGATTAATTGGGCCACCGCTAATCAGAGCAGCCATTTTTTTGGGGGGACAATTCTTGAAGAACATCCTAAATTAGCTCTTTCAGGTACAGCTTCGCATAATTGGGACAGTCACTTTGTTGGGCCAAAGCATTCTAGTTCCGACGTATTCCAACGAACCAGAATAACTGTACATAGAAATGATGGATAAATGAAATTAGGCAGCTTGTTGGTAAAATAAGGAAATTTCTTTCTCGTTTTTTTCTATCCTTTCAACCACATGCGTCGCATGCCCCACGAAACCCCAGAAATCACTCATTTGGTCATGGAGAAAGACGAACTACCCTCAAGACAATTTTTTGCGGAAAAATTTCGAAAGTTCTTTATCCAGCAATGAATAGCTTATGCAGAGGATGATATATTTTTCATTTCTTCGCATTTCATACTTTTCCTTACTGTAGGCATATACGCTGCTCTCTGGCATGTAATAGGAAATTTCACTGTTTCTACCGCAAATTTTTACTTTTTCTACTGGAAATTACCAACGTTTTTTTCTATTTTTACGGCATACATACGCATCCAGAAGTTCTACAGGAAAATTAGCAATCTGAATGAGTGTAAACGCCAAAAG
Organism: Macrothele yani; assembly: GCA_039090855.1. Classification (NCBI taxonomy): domain Eukaryota; kingdom Metazoa; phylum Arthropoda; class Arachnida; order Araneae; family Macrothelidae; genus Macrothele; species Macrothele yani. The sequence goes on along the minus strand of CM076998.1, from coordinate 56,868,159 downwards.
CTGTGTAGTACCTTTCAAGAACAGAAAGGGTTCAATCCAGTTTCCAGGGGATGGCAAATGCCCCTTCTTGCCCCATATAAAGGCGCTCATGTCAGCAAGTCTAGTTAACAGCAATACATAATCCTGAATGAGGTGCAGGAATCAATGAAGGAAAAAGGACTGGACCCGTTCGTCCAAAGAAACAAGTCCTTGACCTGCAAAATTCTACGGACGCATTAGGTTACAAACTGCTGCTACCCAATGGGTGGTTTTCTTGATATATCGCATCAAGATACATTGAAGTTGTCATACCATGGTGACTGGTGCAGGGATCACTTTAGAAATATTTCACAAAATCGACGAGGCCAGTGCACTGGAGATGGCAGTTCGACAGCAGACAGACGTAGAAGACTTTACCTTCTCCGTTTGTTCAGGACTGTAGGGACTTCATTTGATAGGTTAGTCCACTTATGCAAATAACTGGCAGCATAATTACTTAACCAGACCCTAAGGTATCGTTGTTTCGCAAAGCATCACAGGATACTCCGAGACAACCAAATCAGATCTCATACTATAGCCCTATACATTCTGCTTAATTCACAAAAGTACCGGAGCTGGATACATTAAAGGTGAAAGGCTTGATCAAGGATGGAAAAATCGTCCATATTTCTGATTAAACCCTAATGTTTTCAGCATAAGCAGAGACTGACGCAAGTGGTCAAGTAGTTAGAGAAACCTCCTTCCAACGAGATGACCACTGGTTCCATCCCAGTATATTGAGCTGCTCTGAACCACTGAATACTCACCATGAGTTGGATGGATACGTTATGCCGTCGGTCCGAGTATTGGACCCCCGTTACAAATAAGGTCATCTGTTCCTATTCTCCAGCTTTGCTCTCTCTTCTTGGAAGTGCTTGTTGTGACGTCATAGAGTGGCACTCTCAACTGCTCGTATGTCGTCTCGAGCTTTCAATCTGACACTCCTACTTCTCTGACCTATCTACCCTCTGTCGTATCTGAACCTCTAGGTTCAGTCTAATCTAACTTCATTTCTGATACGCAACACAAAAGTCCCACGGAACGTATTTAGTTCCATCTAAACCTTCCCTGTCGGTATAATGGGTACGAGAATTTGCCGGGAACCATGCCGTTCACTTCTCACAAACGGAGACTATCAAAGAGAAGTGACGGCTATTAGAAGAACAGAGATCAGTGTGTCTTCTGAAAGATCATTTCCATTGGAACAAAAAAAAAAGGCTTAACGAGGAGCACAAAGTTTCTCAGACTAATGGCAATCCTTACATGACAGCGCCGGCTACTGTTGAGAAATATGATGTGGCTGACGATCAGGTACACAGCGCGCTCGATAGCCGAGAATGATGATAATGTGGCTGGCTGACGATGGCGGCTAGACAGTGCTCCACAGAAGAGAAGGATGATGATGTGGCTGGCAAACAATATCTACTAGAGAACGTTCTACAGCATAAAACAACGATGATGAGTCCGGCCGACGAAAGCGGCGATAGTGTGCTCGGCTGCAGCGAATGATGTTTGGATTAGGCGACAATACCGGTGACAACTCGCTCGGCTGCTGAGAACAAAGACGGTGTATATGTATAACATACAAAATACACAAAAATGATGAAAGACATGTTTTGTAATGTCTTGTTTATAAATAAAGTATTTGCGTCTTAGCAGTTGTGCGTGTCGCTTTCTTAAGTGTTTACATTTAAAAACATTTTATAATAAGTTTTGGTAATTCTCTTATTATTTACATTTTCATATACTTTCGTAAAAGTGTAGATGTTGAGCCCCTGACCCGAAATGCTTGGGGTTGGAGGTGTTTCGGACTTTTTTCGGTTTAGGGTGTACGAAAAAAACCACTTATAACTAATAACGAGCCCGTATTTAGTGAGACCTCTGATTTGACAAGAAAAGCAGGAAAATTTGTTAGATATAATGTTAATTCAAAGCTTTTATAATTTGATCGTTTCAGCGAATAAAATTTAATGAAGTCCCCGGATTTAACGAGGGAGGGAAAAGTTAAGGTGATCACTTTTGATAAAGTTTAATGAAATTTCATATTTATTGAGGCAGAGAAAATCTGCCGCGTGGTGTTTTGGATTGGAGGAGTGAAAACAGCAGTATACAAGAAGATATTGCAAGAGTGCAGGGGGAAAATATGGAATTTCATTGAATAGCCTGCTAGTGAAAGATGTTCCTGCCACTTGGAGGGTTGGCTTGTCACACATTACTTCGGAACGGAAACGAAACGTCAGAACAAAATCGCCGGAAAAAAAAACTGGTAACCATTATTTCCAATGGTAGCCCGCACATTACGCCAGAAATGCATCTGAATTCTTGCTTCGGAAACGAACAATCGAAATCGGAATTTTTGATATCTCTTGCTGAAAATATTTCTTCCGAAGCGATTTTATTCCGAAGCATTTGCGCATGCGTTAAGTGAAAAACACGTGCCTCAGCTGCTCATTTTATCACATCGACAGATGTGAAAGCTCTTACCGCGACATGATCATTGCTGCGTTTAGCGGTTCTGCCTTTTTGGAAATTGTTCTGCTATCATTTGATTCTTTCAGAAATGTGCTCTGATAAAAAATTAATCAACACTGTGCAAAAATTTCGATTTTGTACGAAATAAAACTTTTTTTGTGAGAGTGTGATGAAACAAAACGAGTGGGATGAAAAATCAGAAAATCTCACTAAAGCAGCTAAGTTGAGTATTTTTCTTTTCTCATTTAGTAAAAATATATTTAACAAAAAAATAAATGCACAAGAGAAATAGCATTCATAGGTTGTTACATATCGCTGGTGTAAGATCATCTTATTACGATGGCCGTTCCATAAAAACAGAGTAAAATCACACAAAATGAAGAAATTTAGGTACAGCAAAATATATGTTATTCTTTCTCAAAATATCTTCCCTCGGAGGATACGCAACGGTCCCATCGTTTAGTCCACTTTTCAAAGCACGTGGCGAAGGCATTATGTGGAAGCTGCTTTAGTGACCCCTGTACAACTGCAATAACGTCAGCATCTGTGTTGAATGTTGCGCCACGGATCTTCTCCTTCATTGTTGGAAACAACTAAAAATCTCACGGGGCGAGGTCAGGACTGTAGGCAGGCTGTGGGATGATTTCAATACTGCATTTCGCAAGAAACTGTTGAACATAAGCAGCCACATGTGGGAGGGCGTTATCAGGGTGTAGGGTACACTTGCCCACCAGTTCCGGGTGCTTAATCGATATGTGTCGTTGCAGACGCATCAAGACTGAAATGTAATACTCAGCATTGACAGTAATTTGTGGGAAAATGGCACGTTGGTAGACTACACCTTTATGATCAAAGAAAATTATCATCACTTTCCCAGCTGATTTGTTTTGGCGGATTTTTTTCGGAGGCAAGCCTGTGTTTTTTCAGACACTGGTTGCGCGCTTCGTGAGGGGTTCGAAATAGTGGACCCATGTTTTATTGTCAGCTATTACTGTGTATAGAAAGTTTGGATCATTTTCAATTACTTGTTTCTAGTCATGACACACCTGAATTCTGGCTAATAATTGTTCTCTCGTTCAGGTGATGAGGTACCCATCTGGAACACACGCGGTGCAGCAGTAATTTTTCGGGTAGAATGCGGAATGCCGACGTTTTTGAAATATTGGTTGACGCCGCTACGTCTTCACACTTTATTCGTCGATCTTCTTGCAGGATTTCCCAAACAGTGTTGACAATACGATCCGTAACAATACTCTCAGGTCGACCAGACATAGGAGCGAGTTCTGCCGACAAATGCCGTTTTTTGAAATCATGATGCCACCTAAAAATTGTTGACTCACCCTAACATTTATCTTTGTAAGTTTTTATCATGAAATCAACTTTTTGTGAAGACGTATTACCCAAATGATAGCAACATTTTATCGCACAACGCGTTTGACTTCTTAACTGTATCACTCACCTGCGCAACTGTATGGCGAATTGAAGACGTACCTTAAACCAGTGGCGTCGGAACTATTTTTTGACAGCGGGGGCAAGACGTCAGATGTAATTTTTGATCAGAGCATAAAACTGATCGCACTGTTGTAAAATATCGTGGTGACGTTAATAAGAAAAGCTCTGCAGACAACATGATTATATAGATAAAACATTAACCAATACAAAAAATTCGTTTTATATTGACATGGAATTTTATTAATGTAGAACGTACTCAGAGACTGTGTTAAATTATGTTATTTGGAAACTTTCATATCGGTACGAATTACAGAACCTTAGCCGTTGACGTTATAACCAAACAGTGAATAAAGGTATATCGCATTCCTCTCTTCCTACTTAAATTTTCTTAATTTGTTTTTTTGAGGAAGGCTTATTTTTATGCTTAACAAAAAACAAAATATTAGTGCTCTGATATAAGAACACAATACTTTTCAGGAATTTCGGGGAAACTGATTTTTTAATAATTAAAGAACAATCAAGAATGAATTTACGGACACTAAAAGTACCTAAGTAAATATCAATAAAACTCTTAATAAAGTCTTTGGACATAAATTTACAAAATAAGAGAGCAAATTATATGTAATTGATGTAAAATACCGTCTAGAAGTTTCCAAATACTGCTTTCCGTTCATTGATGCTGGCAGCAAACTTTCTGGCCACATTTTTTAAATATAGATTCGCAGTACGTTTTTCGTGCACATGAAGAAGAAGCAAATGGTTCAGCCTTTGTTGAGTCATCGTTGTTCTTAAACATGTCTTTAAACGACGAAGTGCGCTGAAAAATCTTTCACAAGAAGCAGCAGAAGCAGGCACCGTTAAAACTAAAATTACTAGGCGAGCAACTTAATCCAAAAAGATGCGAACAGCATGCGGTGATTCACGAAGATTTCTTGCAATCACGTTAGTGCTATCTTGATACTGAGAGAAAAACATGAAACTCAGGAATGCAGGGAGGAGCACGTGATCCTTGGCCCTTTCACACATGTAGAGAGACCCCGTAGGGAATCTGGTGTACATGGTCGGTTTGTAGCATGTGGGTAGGACAATTGTTTTGAATACGGCCGCATAGAGGTTGAAAAGCTTCAACCAGAGTTTTGGTGGAATGGTGGTGATCTCAGGCATACCGTGCTTTTAAACTTCTTATTGGATTTTAATAGTGAAATATTTTAAACTAGTGGTGCAACAAGTACAGTGAACATCGATGGAATGTGATTTTTAATGATGAATTTCTAAACTTCAAATTAAACTACTGGTGCAATAAGTACAGTGAACATCGATGGAATAGAGTATTTTATCAACGTGTACATAGTGATTTTAACATTAAAAGAGCTGCAACCATAGTGCAATAGTGTACATAAAAGAAAATATTAAAACCAAAAAGTCTCATCTACCAAGGAATTATTATTGGAATATCGCGACATGTGTTGAGAATCGTCAATGAATCCACAAGTAAGAAAATTGACACACCGACAATGTGAATCATTTAACTGAGGATTAGAGGTACGTAATAGTACTTAATCTGTTAGTGCATATATAATTGTTACTATGTACTTTCGGTGTGAGTTATCAACGTGGACCCGAAACAAACTTTTGTGGTTCTACTGAGATATTTTATCGTTCTATGTAAGCCAAGCGAAAATTGCTGTGTTCAGGAAAGGACAATAAGGTGGGATTTTTTAATAACGCTGCACTTTTACTTTGGCACTAAATATTTCCATAACATGTCAAATTTGTAATATTTTTCTTTTACTTAATTAATTCATAGGCCCTACACCTCGGCCTTTTTAACAGCTTTTAATCCGCCGACTTCATATTCCTAATACTTACGTATCAAATCAAGTCAGTAGCATTGCGCTTTTACTAGGCACTAAATATTAAAGTCCTAGGCCTTTTTAACAGTTTTTATTCTACCAGTGTCATATTCACAACGTTTACACAGCAAATCAAGTTAATAATATTAGGGTTTACTTAGGCACGAAATATTAATTCATAGGCCCTAGGCCTTTTTAGTAGTTTTTAAAAAATGTAATAATATTGCTCTTTTACTTAGGCACGAAACATTCCGTTCATAGGCCCCAATTCTGGGCCTATAAATTAATATTTCGTGCCCAAGTAAAAGTGTAATATTATTAACTTGATTTGCTGTGTAAACGTTATGAATATGGCATTGATAGAGTCAAAACTATTAAAAAGACCTAGGGCTTATGAATTAATATTTCGTGCCTAAGTAAACGCCCAGTATTATTAACTTGATTTGATGTGTAAACGTTGTGAATATGACACTGGTAGAATAAAAACTGTTAAAAAGGCCTATGCCTGTGGCCTATGACTATAATATTTAGTGCCTAAGTAAAAACGCAATGCTATTGACTTGATTTGATACGTAAGCGTTATGAATATAAAGTCGGCGGGTTAAATGCTGTTAAAAAGGCCGAGGTGTGGGGTCTATGAATTAATTAAATAAAAGAAAAATATTACAAATTTGATATGTTATGTAAATATTTAGTGCCGAAGTAAAAGTGCAGCGTTATTAAAAATCCCACCTTATTGTCCTTTTCTGAACACAATTTTCGCTTGGCTTACATAGAACGTTTTCTCAAAATTTGTTGGAGTTCCCAATTCAATTCTCAATATAGGCCAGGAAACGGCAATCTTTATACCCCCCCCCTCTCGAACTTGGCCAGTTTCCCTAAGTATGAACCGACATGAAAATTCAGACGAACAAAAGAGCTCCTTCCCATCGTTAGGCACCTTATGAAACTGCCACACATGAAACTGCCACACATAATTCGGAAACTTGGAAAACTGCCACACATTCAAAGTGTTCCTCGGAGGAGTAGCAATTTGTGCCCGACCCCTTAATGAAAAATGTGTGGCAGTTTTCCTGTGTGGTGGTTTTCCGATATGTGGCAGTTTTCTGAGTTGCTGAAAGATGTGTGGCAGTCTTCCTGTGTAGCGGTTTTCCACCAACCCTGTGCCATACTGTATACTTGTATATTACTATTATCCTTTTATTAAAAGTTCAACAACAATCATCCATTCCACTAACTTCACAGAGTTACTGTGCTGTTAGAAGAAATTGCATATTCCTAGGGAGAAAAAAATGTCATTATGTAATCAGAATAGCATCGAATATTTTTGCTTTTGTCTTTCATCGATTTTGCAGCTACGTGTCGCAGGGAAGGGGTGGGGCTCTTTGGAGAAATTTTGTTTATACAGCAGAATTAGCAGCTGTCAAACAGGACTTAGAATATCTAATAACACATTCGTCTCAACGATACCATTGTGGCCGATCGTAAAATCAGAAAACGGTGGACACACAAACACCCATATTTCCGTAAAAATTATTTGGTGTTCAGAACTACAATTACCAAATACGATACCTCTTGCCTGAGCTTAAGGCTGCCTTTCGAGCCTATACTGACCAATGTCGGAAACTGAAATTCACATTCTGGAATATAACAAACTAAAACCTTTAAAAATCCGTGACACAATAAGAAATGCAAAGTTGAATGTATGACGTAGAAGCCGTGAAAAATTAAGGTATTTATATGAATAACAATAATTTTAATTTTAAGGCATGTGGCAAAATCTACATTCCGAATATTAGTTACGAAGAAAATAAAATATAAAACTGAACGTTCTGCAAATGCTTATTACCACAAGTCTTACAATAACTATTTTTCTACGCTGCCATGAAATTTATAATTTTCCGTGATGTAAAAGTTTATGAGAATGTAAATTTTCAATATCGTGCCATTGGTTCTACGGGGTTGCTAAATATCTAGATTTCTTTTGCTACACCAGATAACACTACTATATTACGTTTGCTTCAGTTATAGTAATAAGTATTTTATGAACGTTTAGTTTTATATTTTCCTTTCTTTCTCACGAGTTTTCAGAATGCAGATGGCGCCATGTACCGTTAAATTAAAATTACTGTAAATATAAGTACCCTGATTTTTCGCAGTTTCTTCACCATACGTTAAACTTTAGTGCATTTCTTTTCGTGTCACCAGTTTTCAAAGCTTCTGCTTCATTTCTTATATTTCAGAATGTGAATTTCAGTTTCCACCTTGACGACTATAGGCTCGAAAGACAGCCGTATGGGAGGAGAGACAAGACGCATCACAGCATTGTATAACTTCCAGTAAATACACCGCAATGTTGCTGGCTGCTGCAAAACACTATGGATGTTACACAAGTCAACTTTATGCTTTACTGGAACTTTCGAAACCTTGCGGTGAATTCATAATGTCTGTATACTTCAACTACGTATTCTACTTCTTGAGGTGCTATGTCCAGACAGGGACGTTTGGCGACTCATCATCATAAGCTGTGCAGAGTCTTGGTGACGAAACTCCTGGGCCGTTTCAGTGCCGCAGTCAGTAATGTATTCAGGCATCTTTTTCGGGAGTGCTTAGCCCCATGAAAATCCATGGACGGCCCCCCGTAGGTTTTTGGGTGATCAGCCCTTATATTTAGTCTAATTGCTTTTGTTTATAGATGAATATTTAGAGAAATTAATTTAAAAAACTTAAGAAAATGAGAGAAAATATTATAATAAAAAAAACGCATCCAGATGGACTCAGTAGCATTTAACTTATTTGTTTTATACACTAAAACTGTCCTCGGCATGTATATTTAGGTTTTTCTAACTCCGACGAGTCAATGCAGCCAATAATGTATACAGTACCTCAACAACAACAACAACAAAAAAAAAACGAAAAATAAAAAAAAATAAAAAAATTTCCATTTTTAATTAGAACCATAAATTACTTCATACAAAGTGTTAACACTTTAAATAACTTTTTTTTATGTCGATCTAAAATCAAAGTAGTTATGAAAATGTATACACTCTATAAAGCAAAATATTGTTGCTCTACATGAAAATGCTTTTGTAAATTCGTTTATTAAATGGAACAATTGTCCATGTTAAAAATCTAATATGAAGCTCTACCAAAATTATTTAATACTTTCTCTGGATAAAAATCAAGAGCATAGAAAAAGATCAGTTGATCTTGATTATATGTGCAAGAGGGGAAAACAAGAAAACCAAGTATTGTTTCACAATTCTGTAAATTTTTTAAAGCCTTTTTATTTGATATTTAAGTTTACTGTGGATTTGTAATTACCAACGGAATGCCGTTTGCACTGCAATACATCATCATATTGTGGAAGCTGGGCTGGTATTCAGCTGTATTTCAATCTTCTGGATGCCGAGTGCCCATGTTTAAGATTAAGCCTCAATGTAGCTAACGTGACGTTAGGGCTTCCAATGCAAAATATTTGCGCTATCTATTTTTTAACGATAGCAAATTATTAAAAATTACTCCCATAAAAAGTTTTTTTTCCGGGCAGTATGTGCACTCCGTGACAAAAAGAAAATCCAGGAATTTCAGACTATTAATTAGTATTTTTTTTTACTACTATATGCAAATCTAAGTAATCTAAAGAAGCCAAAACCAAGTGGTAGGGGAATAGTTTACAGCATACCTTTTCAGTTAACACTGTAATGATTCCTTTGTAATCAGAAAAACGCTTGTAGTAAAACGAATATATTTTTGCCACTTCTAATGTTTTTTTTTTTTTTTTGGGGGGGGGGGATTTTCTCCAGCACAGCGTTATCTTACTAGCATCCTTAATATTTTATACCACCGCATGGTGAAATTCGTGATAATTACTGAATTAAAATAAAGGTATAATTTCACAGTTTTCATCACTTGTATGTGTAGATTTCTTGCATTTGTGATATACGAGCACAATTTTTTTTTATACTCTAGTAAAACTTTTGTTATATGTATTAATGTATAATATACACTGACGGAAAAAAAATCCCAACACCACGAAAAAATAGTTGTAGAAGAATGAAATGGCGGCAATACATTTGTATAGGTAACATATTTAATTGATTACATTTTCAAGATCGCAGCCTAATGTAAGCGCGAGAAGAGCCATTTTAAATGTGAAATGCTGGTACATTAATAACCGGTGTAACCGCCAGAATGTTGAATGCAAGCATGCAAACGTTCATGCATTGTGCGTACAGGTGCTGGCTGGATGTCAGTTTCTGGGATGGAGTTCCATGCCTGTTGCACTTGGTCGGTCAATACAGGAACGGTTAATGCTGGTTGGGGGTGACGCTGGAGTTGTCGTCCAATGATGTCCCATACGTGCTCGATTGGAGAAAGATCTGGTGATCTAGCAGGCCACGGCAACATGTCGACACTCTGTAGAGCATGTTGGGTTACAAGAGCGGTATGCGGGCGAGCGTTATCCTGTTGGAAAACACCACCTGGAATGCTGTTCATGAATGGCAGCACAACAGATTGAATCACCAGACCGACGTACAACTGTGCCGTCAGGGTGCGTGGGATAACCACGAGAGTGCTCCTGCTGTCATAGGAAATTGCTCCCCAGACTATAACTCCAGGTGTAGGTCCAGTGTGTCTCGGCCGCAGACAGGTTGGTTGCAGGCGCTCACCTGGCCTCCTTCTAAACAACACACGGCCATCACTGGCACCCAGGCAGAACCGGCTTTCATCAGAAAATACAACAGATCTCCACTCCATCCTCCAATGAGCTCTAGCTTGACACCACTGACGTCGCAAACGGCAGTGGTTTGGAGTAAGTGGAATGCACGCTACAGGGCGTCTGACTCGGAGCTGTCCTTCAAGTAACCGATTTGTAACAGTTCGTTGTGTCACTGTGGTGGCCTCGAATTGCTACCGCAGACGCAGTACGATGCGCCACGGCCATACACCGTACACGGCAGTCTTCCCTCTCAGTAGTGCCACGTGGCCGGCCGGAACCCGGTCTTCTTGAGGCAGTACCTTCCCTTGACCACCGCTGCCAACAATCATGCACAGTGGCTACATTCCAGCCAAGCTGTTCTGCAATATTGCGGAAAGAAAATCCACTTTCTCGTAGCCCTATTACACGACCTCGTTCAAACTCCGTGAGCTGTTGACAATGGCTTCTTCATCTTCTTAAAGGCATTCTTGACTAACATCAACACACACACTACGTCGAATCTCAACGATAACTAACGCTCACGAACGTTACAGCGCGTATTTACAGCAAACCTGCTTTGCATGTTCCGAAGGGCGCTACTAGCGCCACACGTATGCGCCGAGCGCGAAATTTGCATAGACGTCATCTTACAGATGTACTCTCACCGTCTACCAACTGTCGTTTATCTAACACAACCCCTTCTTGGTGCTGGGATTTTTTCCCCCGTCAGTGTATATAAATAACATATGTATTAATGTACATATAAATGACAAATAATAACAAGTTTGAGCCCCCTCAAAATTTGTAATTGCCCCACCCCCCGGAAAACCCCCTCTGAATGCAACGCTGGGCGCAGTGGTCTAAGTGTTGGCTTGTGATCATTCGTCTGAGATTGGTCTGGGTTCGAATCCCGGTGAGGCATGGATGTTGTGTTTGTCTTACGGCACTGGCTCTCTCCCTTTCCTGGAACCAGTGGCAGTAAATTAGGAATGGGTGACTGCTTATAGCCCACTGCGTTGCTCACGGTGGTCGTTAAACTTCCAACAACAGCAACAAATAAAATATCCTGGAGAATACAATGGGTTGGTTTCCCATTGCATTCCTCATTAAGCGTCATAGGCCAATCAGCAAAAACGGCTCGATACGTCCAATCCCGATTTTAGGGATCCATCCATGCGTTTGTGTTACATTCACGGAAACCCTAAGAATAAAAAGAACTGCAGACTTGCACCTAGGAGAATGGCCGGATTAAGATGAGCCGAGGGGCCCGACGTTACCAACGGCCCGACCGGCATGCCGCTCCACAAGAAATACACCAGCTCTCTTTTTTCCTCTCTATATGTAGTTTCTAATCTTCTACTGCTGGTTTCTTTTACAAAATGTATGTAAATATATATATATATATATATATATAAAAATAGGGGGTATATATTTATAAATACACATATATATATATCATCCTCATCGTCAACCATTATGAATCTACTACTAGATGAAGGTCTCCCCAAGTTTCTTCCACAACGGTCTGTCTTGAGCCAGTCTCCTCCATGTCACTCTGGCATGCTTTCGAATTTGATCCACCCATCTTCCACGTGGTCTTCTTCTGGGTCTTTCCTGTCCCTTGGTATCCAGTTTAAAATTTCCGTTTCCGTCAGTGGTCCGTTCTTCTGCCAATATGTCCACTGTCCAGCCCATTGCCACTTCAGGGATTTTACTCTGATCATGATATCGTCACTCTTGGTTTTTTTTTAATCCATGAGTTCCTCTTCTTATCGTTCCTAGTTACACCAAGCATTTTTTTTTTTTTGATTGGAGGTTTAACGACCACCGTGAGCAACTCAATGGGCTATAAGCAGTCGCCCGTCCCTAATTTAGGGTCACTGGTTCCAGGGAAGGGAGAGAGCCAGTGCCGTAAGACAAACACAACATCCATGCCTCACCGGGATTCGAACCCAGACCCCAGACGGACGAATGATCAGAGGCCAGCGCCTTAGACCACTGCGCCACCGGGGCGGCACACCAAGCATGCACCTCTCCATGTATATACATACTTCATAATGACGTGTGTGTGTGTGTGTGTGTGTGTGAATATTAACTGAAAAATAATACAACTGAATTTTTCTGTCATAAATAACTGAAATAAAAAAAATTAGTGGTTTAGTGGTTTTTCATCATTTTAGAATTGAACGATCGCGTAAATAAACCAAGCATGTGAACAAAAAATGTTGTGTAATTTGCATGATATGAAAGATGCGCCAAGAAAAATATACAGTATTGAATTATTAAAAAATTCAGAGCAAAATCTAGGCATGTTCAATTTTCAACACATATCCTTGTGAGAACAGTGAAAAAGGACTTGAACCAAGGTGATTCAGAGCAAAATCTAGGCATGTTCAATTTTCAACACATATCCTTGTGAGAACAGTGAAAAAGGACTTGAACCAAGGTGAAAATACTCCAAATACGTGGCGACAGTTAATAAATAAATACATCGCTCTTTCCACGTTCCAGAAACACACAGCATCCGAAAAATTGTTTTTCAGCCGCCGCTATGGAATTGAACCAACAGAACTCTCGATATCTAGCCGAGTGCGTTACATATACGCCACGGCGGCCAACAATCCACGGTGCTATGACTTAAAAATACACATAGCACCGTGGATTGTTGGCCACCGTGGCGTATATATGTAACGCGCTCGGCTACATATCTAGAGTTCTGTTGGTTCAATTCCATAGCGGCGGCTGAAAAACAATTTTTCGGATGCTGTGTGTTTCTGGAACGTGGAAAGAGCGATGTATTTATTTATTATTATGAAAAAGGACTTGTTGGTATGAAAACTGAAGATAATTTATTAGTTTGAAGAATGCACAACATATTAGTTATCAAAAATTCAATGCATATTGCTACAGTTTATGTTTTAATTGATTTCAAAATTATTCTCCGTCATAATTTCTGTGGGGGCCCATTCAGACGTCTTAGCCTAGGGGCCCACTCTGGCCTTAATCCGGCCCTGCCCAGGAGATTGGTTCACCGAAACTCGTACCCGGGAGTCTGGTATCTTCAAAGTCAACGATGTTTCTGTGATGTTATGGAAGCTTATACAAACTTCATTAATGACAGCTCACTACCCCCCCCCCAGTGCACCCAAACAGATTAGCTACAACTCAAGAATGACCCATCAGATCACCAAATATGCTGTAACCGAACAACGGCGTGTCAGACGCCGCTGAAATTTTAATAATTTATTCAGTGTCACTAAATTCTAACTGTCTTGAATCTGCGCGAAGAGGGTTGCCCATATCCCCCTCCCCGCGCGTCTTTTGCTAACTGTAAATCCGAAATGGCATACCCGAAATGATATTCACGTAATTTTAATGGTCTGTAGTGTGGCTTAATACACGCTTTGAAAAAGAAGACTCAAATTATCTCGACTGGGGGAAAGGGCAAATAGACCCCAAATGACCGCACAATGCGTCCAACTTCAATGCGATACCCAGATCTCTACTATACTATCCAAATTTACTCGGCGCGACCAAATCAGATTCTGACAGATGACACCTTCCTACTCGGCTGTAAAAGGGGGTTACGCTACAAATATCATTTGTTTATTCCTGAATGGCATTCCAAATGATTTCCACGTAGTTGAAATCCTTTCGGAAACCGAAATTTTTTCTTCAGGACGCAAATGACTAAAAAGTGGGTCTGCTTGAAAACTTCTATTTTTGACCGAAAAAGCAAAATGTAATTATCAACAGCGATGCTGATCTTCCCCTTCGCCCTGGTTCAGTAATGCACACTACCTCCAAAAACCAGAATCACGCTGCTTTATTATTCTAATGAAAAAAATTCTACATAAGTGGTTCAATTAGCAGATTAAAGACAATATATCGCATTTCAGGGAGAACCCTTCCCTATTCAGATGGAGCAACCGAAAGTTCCATCAGAAACCGAAATTTTGTTTCAGAAAACAAATGATGTTATGATGAAAGTGGGTTTGATTGTAAACTAACGTTATTATTCGAAAATGCAGCTATCAGCAGCAATGCTGACTCACCCCCCCTCCCCACGAAGCTTAGAAGAGGCACAACACCTCCAAAAATAGAAAATTTAGGTTACTTTAGTATTCTGAAGAAAAAAAAAATTACATTTGAGGTGCAATTCTTAGTAGAACACCCACTCTCCGCCTTCAAATGGAACAGCTCAATTTTTTTTTTAATTCTGGGTTTAAAGCCTAATTATTTCACTATACGAATTTTTAACCTTCAAAAAATTTCTTTTCATCCAACACCTCCTCCCCAAATCTTTTTGCCCCCCCTAAATGAAATTCCTGCCACCAACACACCAATCAAACTAAATCTAGCAAGTAGAACTCACCCTCCGAAACCTAATTTTAGTACCAGAGTAAAAATCAGTGAAGTTGATCAGTTTGGAAACTAATATTAGTAATCAAAAATGCAGTTATCAACAAACGGTAATTCCTTAACAGCAATGATCTTCCTTTAACGCAGTTGGTATACGTTCCTTTGGATGGTCAGGCGGAAATTAACACATAAAGCAG
Source organism: Macrothele yani (assembly GCA_039090855.1). Taxonomy (NCBI): domain Eukaryota; kingdom Metazoa; phylum Arthropoda; class Arachnida; order Araneae; family Macrothelidae; genus Macrothele; species Macrothele yani. The sequence continues at coordinate 56,853,103 of CM076998.1, read as the reverse complement.
GAATTATTTGGGTAACGATAACGATCTTATGTGTATGAATTTACTGGGGTTCGGACATTTGGGCACCGGACATTTGGGCACATTCCCTTTTAAAGCAATGAAACTGCGCTGCGTAAAAAATTATAGTGTTTTTATATTTCTCCCTATACTTGAGCAAGTGGTGTGCACAACATTTTTTTTACTTATATCTCATAATCATTAAGAAATTGAGACACATTTACGATTTTTTGTCTGAAAGACGGGGCGGACATTTGGGCACCCGGACTTTTGGGCACAAATGTTTAAGGGGACGTATAACAATTGCCGTTTCTTGGCCCAATAGTAAGAGTTTGACCGAGAAAATGTTCACCGTAAGTTAGTTAGGAACTAAATTTTTGCATAACATGTCACGTTATTAATATTTGTCTTTTACTTAATTAGGCACTAAATTACTATGCCTCATTCGTAGGCCCTTTTGACAGTCTTTTTTCTACCGATGTCATATTCATAATGTTTACATATCAAATCAAGTTAATAGCAATGCGCTTTTACTTAAGCACTAAATATTAACACATAGGCCCTAGGCCTTTTTAACAGTTTTTGTTCTAAAATTTATCGTCCAATCGGGAGATTTTCAACATTTACAAGCTACAACTCGACAGAGTTGTAGCTTTAGAAAAAGCGCAATATTATAACCTTGACTTGATACGTAATTGTTATGAATGTGACATCGATAGAACAAAAACTGTTAAAAAGGCCTAGGCCTAGGACCTGTGAAATAATATTTAGTGCTTAAGTAAAAGCAGAATATTATTAACTTGATTTGATAGGTAATTGTTATGAATGTGAAATCGATAGAACAAAAGCTGTTAAAAAGGCCTAGGCCTAGGCCCTGTGAGAACATTTTTAGAAAAAAAGTAAAGGCAGGATATTATTAACTTGAGTTGATATGTAATTGTTATGAATGTGATATCGAAAGAACAAAAGTGTTTAAAAGGCCTAGGGCCTATGAAGTAATATTTAGTGCTTAAGTAAAAGCGGAATATTATTGAGTTGATACGTAATTGCTATGAATGTGACATCGATAGATCAAAAACTGTTAAAAAGGCCTATGAATTAATATTTAGTGCTTAAGCGAAAGCACAATATTATTACCTAGAGTTGATACGTAAACGTTATGAATATGGCTTCGGTAGAAATAAAGGCTGTCAAAAGTGCCTACGAATGAGGCATAGTAATTTAGTGTCTAATTAAGTAAAAGAGAAATATTAATCACTTGACATGTTAAGTAAATATTTAGTGCCTAAGTAAAAGTGAGGCGTTATAAAAAAATTTCTCCTTGTCGTCCTTTTCCGAACATAGTATGAGTTCTGGTGTAATTGTTTTGTTACGTTGAAACCTAAGAAATGTGCTATGCAGGGGCGCCCGTATGAGTACTTGGGGGGGGGGGGGGCTAAGAAAAATTCTTACCTCCTTCAAGGCTGTCAAACATTTAATAAAAGGTTTCATCAATTTTAGTGTTTTAAATTTATCAAAAATTTGGCTATATTAACGGCGGGGGCTCTCCCCCTATGGGCGCGGCGCCCTGGGTGCTATGTAATCATGAATATCATGTAATCCATATTCATGATTATGAGCTATGTAATCCAGATCCAGGCCGACGAAATTGTCAAGTTTTCGGATATTATGCTTGTCATATTTACACCCCCAAAAAACGTATTGTCATCTTCAAAATTTGCGCATTGTAATATTTTTTTAAATTCAATTATAATTGTCGTTTGTCTTACTGGAAACCTTTTCTCCATTCAATTCCCCTCACAGCGCCAAGAAACGGCAATTTTTGTACGGCCCCTAAAGATTTGTGCCAAAATGTCCGGGTCCCCAAAAGTACGGTGCCCAAATGTCCTAAACGCGAATTTACCGGGTATCAGTCTCCTGTGCACCAGTTTGCCAGGTATACCTATCTCCCGGGTACGAGTTTTCTGAAAAGTTTGTTTTACGGAAATGTCATGATTGCTTCAATTTATGTAATAATTTACGAATTTGAAAATAAAAAATTATGCATCGAAATAATTAGAAGTAGTGAAGCTGATGCAAAAGCCAGAAATTCAGACATTAAAATTGAACAGATAACAGTAGGAGATAAAACTGCGTGTGTACCAGTATCCTGTGCACTACAGTACTAGTTTGTCTGGGATCAGTTTTCTGGGTACACTACTAATCTCACGTCTGCTAATCATCCTGGATCTGGTTGCCACAGGCACAAACTTCCCAAACTTGAAGCCCGGGTCAAATGGAAAACCCTTGTGATACATCATGCACTGCTATAAACATTTTTTCCGCTTCAAGGCTCAACTTATAAGTGGATGAAACTTTGAAACATCTGAGTAAGCGTGTTAGTTTGATATTAAAATTTTAATATTGACTTAGGCTACTTATTTTGCGTGGTTACTTAAAACAAGTACACTTTAAAATGAACATACAATCATACATACTTTAAAACTTACTTGTTCTTTACTCTCAAGATTGTAGAAGTCATTAATTTTTTTTTGATAAACATACTTTTCAAGCAAAGACTTTAAATTGACTGAGGAAAATTACGGTTTCAGCTGTTAATTCTCTCTCTCATCTGACTCGGATATTTCGGCTGCTTCCAGGCGCCACATTTCCACCTCTTCAAATTAAGATCGACAGGCAATAAAAGTTAAAATCCATGGCCCACCCATTCCGATGTCCTTCAGATCAGGGGTGGCAAAGCGAATGGGGGAAGCAGATCTTTGAACAAAGGCTAAGACTAAGAGAGGTCGAGAAAGCGATAGTAACAACTTTGCTCCCCCCCCCTTATTTGCAACGTAATAGGGTCCAGCAAAAAGAAAGGGGCGGGGGCAAGGAACTGTTACATGAAACGAATCTCTTCTCACGAGATCCTTTTGTGGGCTATTTATTGGGGCTGGTATTTCCTGAAACTTTTTTTCCCTTAACTGGACACAGATTTCTTGATGGTTCACGTTCAGTTCATGAAAAACGGTACTAATTTTATCAAAAGGAACTTTAAATGACAAAACATAAAAGGAATTTTAAATGTTTATGAGAATGAGAATCACACGAGCATAATTTGAAAGATCAAAAAATGAGGGGGCAAATGTGATGGTTTGCCCCCGCAGGTAAATCAGTGCGGGGGCAGCTGCCCCCTCTGCCCCCACGGTTGCCCCCGCGGTTCCGACGCCACTGCCTTAAACAACTGCGCAATAACAAAATCAGATTTGTCTGCCACGGCTAATAGCTATTTGTCATATATACTTCCTTAATTCAGTTAGTCGTCTGCATGGTTATTTTTCCCTTCGCACTGTTGCCAATTAAAAAAAAAATACTCTCGGTTTTTATGGGACAGCCATTGTATATTCCATGTTATTTTTTGTTTATTTGTTATGTAGCATATGATTGACAGTGTCATTTTATTTTGCATTCATTCGGGTGCAATGCTGTTATTTTATTTAGTCCGCAGTTTTTCTGCGAACAACGGAAACTGGTGTTTCTTTATAATGTGACTGTCTAATTTAGAGCTATGATTCCATGAAAGAATACATGAAATTTAAGCGAAACTTAACACGTATGGAGGGAGGAAGGAAGGAAGTATTTAATTTCTGAGGGACTACATGAATGCGGTGGGCGAGGAGAGAGTATTATGCGGCTTGAGGCAGTAAGTAGATCGTATGACCACCATGCTGGGATATACTGGTTGCATAGGAAAATCCCTTTAGCCTGGAATAACTTGTGAACGGAGAGAGGTCTAGTTATGCAAGTGAGATAACGGTATAGTAAAGTGACTACGCCCGATTGAACGCAACCAATAGCAGCGCCCCTAGTGGCAAAATGAGGAAGTTAGCCATTGCAAATCGAAAACGAAAAGAGATAGAGCAAAATTTCCAACCACAAAGTTGTAGAGCATCAATTAATTAGTACAAAACGACATTTGTTTCACAAATGAAGCAATGATATTATCAAGAGACGTTAGATGTATTTTGAATGAGGGGAACTTTAAAATGAGAAAATGGAGAACAAACAGCGAATTCCTTCAGCAATTGTGGAATAACGAAGAAAATGATATTCAATGCGCTGCAAGCAATAAAGTTTTGGGATACCTATGGGATAGAGAGAAGGATGTTATGCGAATAGATGTTTCTGAAGTGATTGCATATGTGAGAAAGAGAAAGGACAAGGTATGCAAAAGAGAAGTTCTGAAGTCTGTTAGTCGTCTATATGGCCCGATTGGATTTTTAAGTCCATTTACAATAAGAGGCAGAATTACCTTGCAAGATGTTTGGAAATCAGCTGCAAATTGGGATGCAGAATTGTCTGTAGAAATAGAGAAAAATTGGAAAGATTGGTGCACAGAGTTATCACAGCTGGGAAACGTTTACGTACCAAGATATTATTTTGGAGACATCGAAGAAAGGGAATTGAGAAATATCAAGTTGCATTGTTTCACAGATGCGAGCCAAAAGGCTTATGGTGCAGTGATATACACTATCTACCAACAAGTAATTGGATACCCCTGCAATCGACGATATCTGCGGTCCTGATACACGTCACGGCCGCCGCCGTTAAATATCGTGTGGGAAACAACAACTCAACCAGTCGCATGCAAGATGCCACGCAGTTCGGAGCTCTCTGATTTCCAGAAAGGTGTAATCGAAGGGTATCACAGAAATGGCCGATCCATACGTGCCATATCCAGCGAGTGCAAGTACCCAAAATCGACAGTGGCCTACGTGATTGGCAAGTGGAAGATGAGAGGTAACTGTCGGAATGTGCCCCGACCCGGCAGACCCACAAAACTGGGAGTTAGAGACCGACGGGTGCTGGCCAGAGAAATTCGGAAGAACCGCACAAAGTCGATGGGCCACATCCGCGAGGAGTTTCAACAGGCATCCGGGAGTGTTCTTTTGATGAATACCATCCATAAGGAAGCCCATCTGCTCGGTTATCATGGACATGCTGCCACCCACAATCCTTTGATCACCAAGTCCAATAGCGCTGCTCGGCTAACGTGGTGCAAAGAACGTCGACAGTGGACCGTTGAACAGTGGAAACAGGTTCTCTGGAGCGACAAATCAAGGTTCACCCTCTACCGTTCGGATGGCAGGGTCTGGGTTTGGCGTCTGCCTGGAGAACGCCTCCTGCCGGAATGCATTGTGCCAACTGTGAAGTTCGGCGGCGGTGGAATTATGCTATGGGGGTGTTTCTCCTTGTATGGCAAGGGACCCTTGGTCGCAATTCTTGGTAGACTCAACTCCGAGACCTACTGCACCATTTTGGATGACCATGCGCTTCCTACGTTGTGGCAGTTTTACGGGGTGAACCCATGTTACTTTCAGGAAGACAATGTCACCAGTCATGTTGTGAGGTTCACCATGGCTTGGTATGGTGACAATGGGGTTAATCAAATGGACTGGCCTGCGCAGAGCCCGGACCTTAACCCTATCGAGCACCTCTGGGAAGAGTTGGAGCGTCGACTTAAGGGGTGCCCCCACCGTCCGAAATCGGTGAAGGAACTGACCTGTCTTCTCCAGGCCGAGTGCAAGAAAATACCGCTAGCCGTCGTACAATGCCTGGTTGAGAGTATGCCCTGGAGGGTCGCAGCTGTAATCGCCGCTCGTGGAGGCTCCACCAACTATTGAAGGTGAATAAACTTCGTTTTCCTTTGCTATCACAGGTGTCCAATTACTTGTTGGTAGATAGTGTATTTGAGATATGAAACCAAAGATGAAATAAATTCCATAAATTTGATTTCAAAGGCAAGAGTAACGCCCTTAAAGAAACTATCCTTACCTACGCTAAAATTGATGGCGGTGTTAATAGGAGCTAGACTAGCTGAATCTGTTGAAAGGCAACTGAAGCTTGATTTAACCTTACATTTTTGGACAGATTCCAGTACAGTTTTGCATTGGATAAAAGGAAATGCCAAAAAATGGAAGCCGTTTCTGCAAAATAGGATAAAAGAAATACAAGGGAAGTCCGATCCGTTATCATGGACATCAGTGGTGGCTCGTGGCAACTGAAACAGGTGGGGCCAGTAGCCGAAGTGAAACAATGAAATAAAAAAAAACTGTCATTATTAGGCCAACTATTCAGACCCCACCCCACCCCCAAGATTCCTTTACTCTGCCTCTGTTTACCCCTTGACTCACAATAATGCCCAAATAAGATAGGAATGTGTCAACTATTGTATTGTACACGAAAAAATTTTCCTCAGAATAGAATGCATAAATTATTAACAGAAAAATGTTAAAACTCCTTCAATAAATTGTTTACCTTAAAACATATGAGCATTAATTTATGTTAGTTGTGCTTTGTGTTTCTTCAGATTTCTCAATTGAGGAATAATCACAAGATTCACAGGATAAAAAAATGTAGTGAAAAAATATGAACTCCAAATATATGCAGGGAGGGAACGTTTCATGAATTTCGTCATATATAGAATGAGTACCATACTACCATTTGCATTATTTGAAAGGTTTAACCTTTTTTTTAAAAGACTTGTGAAACCTAAAAACATATATATACTCATGTGCAAATTATACTTACATGTTTTCTCATTTATTTATTTATTTGTAACATAGAAAATCATCTTAGTTAAAACTGAAATTAGTTCTGCAAAGCGTTTGTAAACTTCATACTCTTGGAAACTCAAATTCTTGGGGTGATAAGCACAGAGTTTTTTTAAGTGAAGCTTTTTGACTCAAATTCTTGGGCTGATGAGCACTGTTTTTTTTTTAAGTGAAGCTCAAACTAAACATTCTTGGGGTGATAAGCACTGAGTTTTTTTAAGTGAAGCTTTTCTTCCAGATTTAATGCAAAGAATGGAGATTTTAACAAAATATCCACTCCATTCCTTGTACTCGACAAGCAAAAAAGTCACGACACGAAGGAACAACACATCACCCAGAGAGACACACACAGAAAAAACAACTGAACTTTGCTACGACATTTAAAACCCTCCCACCACCTTTGAGCTTGGTCGGGGTAAGCTTCTGTGTCAACCCACGGCGTTAAGGAAATGGATACACTCCCGGCCAATCAAATTAGCGCAGGGCCAGATCCTTTTTTTGCACACGCGGTTAAGACAGTGTTGTATGTAGGTCTTCATACTGAATGAGATGGGGAAGTGCACAAGAGGGGAGTTTGGGTACCTTATCAATTCACAATTGAGAAGAAAGCAAATTGCATGTGTTTCCCTGCTTGTACACGACCAAGTTTAACTGTTGTTGGGCCGCATTGTGACAGGTGACAAGAAATGAGTCCTGTATGACATTGTCAGCACCTAAGACAGAAGCCTATGCCGACCCCAATACCAGCTTACACCCACATAAAGTCTTGCTGTCGGTTGGTGGTATATGCAGGATATCATGTTTTTTGAACTGCTGCCGGACAACACCATTAGCACCGCCGATGTGTACTGCTGTCAGATCAACTATCTTCATGCATCACGCACACCAAAATGACCAGCACTGCTGAACTGCAAAAGCATCCTCCTACAGCAGGATGGAGCGACACCTCACACAGCACGGGTAACCTGTAACAAAATCAGAGACCTGTGCTGGGAGCTGCTACTGTACCCAGCCTATTCCTCGGACATAGTCCGAAGTGACTACCACTGCTTCCAGTCATTGCAGCATTTCATGAATGAACAGCAGCAAAGTCGAATGTGCACTTACTCACTTCTTTATGACCAAGTTGCCACAATTCTACAGGGACAGTATCCAACAGCTGCTCAGATGACGAGAGCAGGTCGTGGCACATGATGGCAACTACATTTTGGACTGATTTACTTGTTTTAGGCGTGCAACTTAATTCTCGGCCCCTAACCACAAACGATCATAGAGCGTCGGCAAATGCAAACAGCTATGTGCGATAAAGGCTGATTGCAGCGCCATCCAACAGCTTTCCAGGCAACCATAACTGCTGACAGCTGTAGTGACAGAAGGGTTGAAAGTTGACGGTGAAAGCAATGTTGTTCGAGAAGCAACATTTGAGGCACTGCCTCCCGTTCGCGTTTCAGCTGAAAAAAAGTGCCGCGGAAGCCCAGCAAATGATCTGTGCTGCTTTGGGTGAGACTGCTGTGTCCTATAATACGTGTAAGAAGTGGTTCCAGCAGTTTAAGCAGGGAAATTTCGATCTCCGTGATGCAGAACGTCCGGGACAGCCACAGAAAGCTGACGATGAGGAACTGGAACAACTGTTCGATTCAGATTCCTGTTGCACACAGTCAGAGCTTGCCCAGGAACTTGGAGTAACATGACAAGCCATTGCAAAGTGCCTGCACAAGCTTGGAGGGATTCACAAGGAAGGCCATTGGGTGCCCCACCAACTCACAGCTGCGAACAAGTCTAGGCACTACGATGTTGCTGTGATTTAAGAAGAAGGATTTCGTCCACAAGATTTTGACCTGTGATGAGAAGTGGATCCTCTATGATAATCCTAAGCGGTGCAAATCGTGGGTTTATTCAGGTCAGCCTACCACCAGTACCGCCAAAACAAATATCCACGCCAGGAAGTTGTTGCTGTGCATATGGTGGGATCAGCACGGTGTCTTACACTATGGGTTGCTCAAACCTGGTGAAATGGTCAATGCTGTGTGTTATTGTCAGCAACTCATTCGTGTGAGCGAGGCAATGGAGGCGAACAGGCCATACACCGGCAAGGGCAGAAGGCCGGTCCTGTTGCTTCAGGATAACGCATGTCCTCACACCGCAAAAACGACTTTAAACATGATCACCAACCTGGGATGGGAGATTTTGTCCCACCCGGCGTATTCTCCAGACTTCGTTCAATCGAATTATCACCTCTTTCGCTCCCTGCAACATCATCTGAGTGATACGCACTTCACACTTCTGTCGAGGAGGTCCATGCAAGCATTTCCTTTATCAACTCGAAACAGCCCTCTTTTTTCCGCAGTGGCATTCAGCAGCTCCCTGACCGATAGCTCAAATGTATCCAACACGACGGGGATTATTTCCCTGATTAGGTACGTATTTGATTTGCTATAATTTGCTGTCAACATGTCGTGCCTGTGGCCGAGAATTAAGTTGCATACCTAATATATATGGTAATTAGCACTTTTCTGTTGCCTTACATTTGCAGACATTACTTTCTTTCCAACCCAATACTAAAGCACTTTAGGTTTTCTATCACTGTGATGTTTTACAAAGGCAACATGGAAATACAACTTGGTAATAAAAAAGGTGTGTGTGTAATCATACATGTGAAAAAAAAAATCTTAAAATCAACACAACATATGTAATAATTAGGTAGTATCTCTTTGTTGACTAAAGACATGGAATATTATTAAATTAATTACTATTATGCCATAGTAAATAACACATACACTGTGTAGAAAAGGAAAAAAAAACAACCTCAGTTAAGCTAGTAATTTTTTCCCCATTTTATTTTGAAAAAAAAAAAAAAAAAAAAAAAAAAAAAAAACTATGATGAAGGAACATTTATTTTTCTGTTTGTAGTAAAAAAAGTGAGACTATTGATGAAATACTGTAATCTCCAACCAAGGAGGGCTGACGAAGTATTAGGTAAGCATAATAATTTTACCAGTCAGTTTCTATCTATATGAGTGTGATAAATTGATATGTGTGCATATTGAACTCAAATTGAACTCAAAAACAATATTTTCTGGACTACCCTTTTGTCAAAATCTTGAGTGCATCCCTGTGTCGATAAACCAAAATGCAGAATACAGGGAAGAAATGCATTTAAAGTGATGACAAAATAAAAGTAGAAGATACACTTGATAAGGTTCACAATTTGGGCTTTTTAAATTTGTGCACATGTATTTCTGAACTTGGAAGCCCCAAATAGTATGGTGTAAAAAAAAAGTGGTTACAAGAATTACAGATTCAATGTAACATCATCTTCTGAGGATATGAACTGATAACACATGCCAATTTTCCCATATCAAGCATTTTTCAGTACTTATTTACTTTGACATGATTAGTTTACACAAAATAGTTGACTAAATATATTTTATGACTACAAAACATGTGATGAGATAAAATAAAATAAAATAGCAATGTTTATTCACAATTAAATATTTGTTTCAATATCTACTAAATTTGTTGAGTGTTAGGCTTGGCTTCTTCAGAACATGTGGAGTGTAAACATTCAAGTTATTGTGACATCATCAGAGTTCTCACAGGCATGGATTTTGATGAGTTGTTCCCATGCTCTTGAAAGAAATGGAGTAGATATCATGTCTTTGACAAGCCAGAGTTGCAGTTTATATGGAAAGCTTCAGATATATTAAGCTTGATAGTCAAATCAAGTTTATCAACAAGCATAGCATTTTCAAAGAAAAATTTATGGTTAAAAATGTTGGGCTATGGACAATTACTTCAGTTCACATCTCTATGTATGTCTTGTGTTTCTTCACATGGAAACTTAAAGGCCTGTGGGTCTGTCCTATATACTGTATGAATTCACAAGGGATCTGATAAATTCCCCAGGAATTTATGTCTTCGACAGTCTTTTGATCCTTAAAAAAATCACCTTGTTTATAGGTTTGAAAATAACTTTGTTCTGAAGCAAATCTGAGGAGCAAATGGGATAACAGTCCAATTCTCTAATACTGGGAGATCTATTGGCATGAGCGAGCAGACAAGCTTTGGTTTCTTAAATTTTTGGATGATTTTGTCTATAATGGAAGGGCTATATCCTCTGTGAACTGCAATTTCTTTAAGAAAATGTTTTTTCTGCAAGGAATCCTCAGTTGAGCATATATGTATTGCATAATATACAGAATGTGTAGAAAGAAGAGATTTTCTGTTTCCATGGGTGATCTTGGCTTTGCATGTGGGGGTAAGAAGACAGCAAATGGTTTTAAATTGATTTTTTTCAATGAGATTCCTTGCAGAAAGAACTTTATTTTCTTAAAGGAATTGTAGCATTCAAAGGATATAGCCCTTCCACTATAGACAAAGCGATCCCAAAATTTAGGAAACCGAAGCCTGTCTGCTCACTCACGCCAATAGACCTCCCAGTACGAGAGAATTGGGCTGTTATTCCGTTTGCTCCTCAGATTTGCTTCAGAATTTCAAAAATTCACAAAAGTTTTAATTTCAAGGTTATTTTCAAATCTATAAACAAGGTGAATTTTTATGGATCAAAAGATAAATTCCTGGAGAATTAATTAGATCCTTAGTGAATGTGGACTGTCATGTGTAGGATAGACATGCCATACTTAAAAGTTTCTGTGTGAAGGAACGCAAGACTAACGTGCAGAACTATGAACTGAAAAAGTCATCCATAACCCAACACTACCATGAAAATAACCATAAATTTTCCTTCGAAAATGCTACACTTATTGATGAACCTGATTTTACTATCAAGGTTAATATACTGAAAACTTTCCACATATAATTGTACTGCAACTCTTCACAGCTTGTCAATGACATGACATCTACTCCATTTCTTTCAAGTGTGTGGAAACAACTCACCAAAATTTGTGACCATCAGAACTCTGATGATGCCCCAATGATTTGAATGCTTTATTTGTCCTAATGAAGCCGAGCCAAATGCTCTGTGAAACTACAGTAGATATTGAAAAAAATATTTAATTGTGAATAAATGCTGCTATTTTATTCAACTGCTGACTAAAGTGTGCATCATGCCACAATAAAATTTTTACATGACACTTGTGCATCAGATATCAAAATTAATATGAATATACACTGGCTGAAAGTGAAAAAAGAACACCAAGAAGGGATTGGCGGACGATCATGAAATTTACATATGTTAATGGGGTAGAGTTTACGTAGGTGTGATGTTCATTTCGGGACCAACCGGTGAGCACTTACGCCACAGCATGGCATAATATGCAAATTATCGTCGGTGGTATTTAACGAGTACGGCAAAGTGAATGTAATCAGTCGTCGGCGTATGGACACGTGCGAAGACCCTGAAGAAGCTGCAATGCCTGGACATGGAAGATGTGTACGATTTCAGCAGTTATCGGACTTTGAGCGAGGTCGCCTAGTCGGACTCCGCCAGGCCAGGTGGTTGTATCATCGTATTGTGGAGCGAATTGGATGGGAAGTATCGGTGGTGGTACGATGGTGGCTTGGATGGTCCGAGGAACATTCCCACACGAGAAGACGTGGAACCGGGAGTCACAGACGGACTGATGAGCGGACCGATCAACGCATAAGAAGAGCGGCGTTGTCAAGCAAAACATCCACTGCGATGCAAATCCAAGCTGCCATTGCACCTGAGCTGACTGTGCGAACAATCCGCAACTGTCTACTGGATGCAGGACTACGTGCACCTGTGCCTCTGGCATGTGTACCTCTGACTCCAGTTCACCGTCAGGAACGGCTGCAGTGGTGTCACCAACGTCTGCACTGGAGAACACAATGGCGATCTGTTGTGTTCAGTGATGAAAGTAGATTTTGCCTGGGAGCCTCCGATGGTCATATGCGTGTTCGCAGACGCACAGGGGAGCGTCTCCACCCTTCTTGCATCTGCCAGCGACACACAGGGCCTACACCTGGTCTCCTGGTGTGGGGAGCGATCAGCTATCACTCGCGTACACAACTAGTGTTTGTACCAGGTACGTTAAACAGCATCTCCTACATCAACAACATCATTCAGCCCGTTGTTGTGCCATTTGTAAGGTCGGTCCATCGTGGTGTTTTCCAGCAAGATAATGCACGCCCACACACGGCACGTGCAATGCAACATACACTTCAGGGTGTGAGACAACTTCCATGGCCTGCACGTTCACCGGATTTGTCCCCCATTGAGCACGTGTGGGATTTTATGGGACAACGACTTATCCGGTCTCCACGGCCAGCCACGACCATCCCCGATTTACGCGTCCAGGTTGAGGATGCTTGGAACTCAATACCCCAAACTTACATCCAACATCTGTACGACAGACTCCATGCCAGAATTGCACAGTGTGACGCAGTTCATGGCGGTTCAACCTCGTACTAACCATGTTACATGGAAATATTATTTTTCAGTTTACCAGCAAATACAGCTGTATTTTGCCATAATGTTTTGATCACGTTATCCTCTGTATTCTGTTATTATGCTGTATAAATTTCGTTGGTATCAGACGTCTCCTTCTTGGTGATCTTTTTTCACTTTCCGGCAGTGTATATCTCATCCAAAAAAATTTGCTTTCAGTTCCTTTTTATTTACTTTACCCATATTATTACGTGGTATCTCGGAAACAAATTTAAAGATTGCTGGTATACTGTACCGAGGCAATTTCTCCATGCACCAGGTTTTTAATTCCGAAGGCTGAATTTCAGTACCACTTTTAGTCACTATGAAAGCCACTACTTTCTCACCCCATGTGTCATCTGGTAAACCAATCACTGAACAATCAGTTATATTAGCATGAGACAGCATTATTCTTTCAAGGTCCAAAGCACTGATCTTGTACCCTCCACTTTTTATGATGTCTACTGAAGTCCTACCAAGTATTCGAAAGCACCCATTTTCATACAAGGCAGTGTCACCTGTTCAAAAGTTAAACATGCATGGTAGTTAGTGCTGAAAATAATCTGATCATTAACTTTATATACTTAAGAAGAACACATATGGGTCATTCATTCATTTCACGTCAAATCAACAAAGCTCACAGCCTGACCTCTTTTGATTCCCTTGAAATTTGGTGTGATTGTTAGGCATGGAGACTTATGCATAAATACAAAATTTTAGCTCTGTCCACCCACAGAGTTTCAAACCACATGACCTTGAAAATTAGAAAATCATGACCTTCAGGCAATCTTCAAGTAATTGTATCTCATTGCCTAATTGGGCTACAAGGTTGAAATTTGTGTCTTTTTACAGCATTTTATGAGAACTTTTATATCATGCGCTGAAAAATAACAAAAAATCCCATATGTGGACCTTTTCAAGGTCATAGAAATAGCCTTTGACCATGAATATTTTAAAAGGCTGCCTTTTTAAAATTTTGAAAAAAATTACATGGCATCCTTAACAGTTTTGTTTTCCAGTATGCCAACTTTCAAGTTGGAACAGCAATGAGATTGTTATTTATAAAATATTAAAATGAAATACACCATCATTAAAAATGGCTTCAAAAAGAACATAATAAAGGTGAAAGCATTTTAAGGGTTAAATAGCCAGGGATGATTCATTAGTTAGAAGTTATCTCCGTCATATGTAATCCAGTAAATCTTTCACAGGCCTGCAACCAAAAAAGTGTTTAGAAACCAATAGCTGATTCTGATAGATTTTTGGATGCTGATTTCAGGAAAAATAGTAAAAAAATTCCATCATGTACCATTTTTTCACAAATTGAAAATTTTGATTTTCGTAGCCACCAATCCATTGTGTTATAATCTACTAAGGAAGAGGATGAGCATTTAGTGTCATAAGTCGTCATTACTGGCAAAAACTAGAGATTTTTAGGGCAGTCTCTGGTGCGAAAAAAAACAAACAAAAAACAATTTTCAAGTAATAATATGTCCAAAAAAAAAAAGTTTTGTTTGGACAGATTTTACTTCAAAATGGCTCTTATTCGTCGAGAGCCTACGTTAAAAAACACCATGATTCACCAGTCGTTATCATGAGGAGAATTCCAGGAACATCAAGTGTGACCGGAAATGAGTTAGTTGATGACTCACTCCCTTTCGTTCCCCTCCCCTATTCCATGCTTCCCGCTCTCTGCTCAGTTGTTCTTTGATCTTTGAGTGAAATGTTGTGTGCTGAGCAGTGCAATTTTTCTCAAGGTGTTATATCTGTAGAGGTTAAAAATTTTTTTCCCGCAGCGGATGATTATACTCATTTTTATAGTTTTCATATTTAAAGTTTTAACCTATAAAATGTACGAAATGGCATCAAGGGCTTGTCTTAATTCACCTGATTCCTTTTGTTATATTTGTGGGGAATTTGTAGTGAAGAAATGTCAAAGAAATATAACAGATCTTGTGAAGAAAGTATATTATGCATATTTCAGTGTAAAACTTGGTGACCAGAATAAGTCATGGGCCCCACATAAAGTGTGTTACCCTTGTGTAGAAGAATTGTGAAAGTGGTCAAAAGGCACGAAAAGTCTTTCCGTTTTGGATTCCCAATGATCTGGAGGGAACCTAAAAATCATAGTGATGACTGCTACTTCTGTTCATGTAACGTGCAGGGTACAATTTAATTAATAAGAGAGAAATATTTTATCCAAACCTTCCGTCGGCAATACGTCCTGTTCCTCATAGCTCAGAAATACCTGTACCTAAACCTACTGAGAAACTAGAATACATTCCTGAAGACTCTGAAGATGAAGGTCAGGCTTATGACAAGGACTTTCACGGCGATTCAGATATCAGTGAGCCCCAACCTTTTTCCCAGCTGGAATTGAATGATTTAGTCAGAGATTTGGGCCTTTCTAAAAAATCTGCAGAACTCTTAGGCTCTAGGCTAAAGGAAAATAATTTATTGGCTCCTGGTACCTCTTTCTCATGGTTCAGAAAGAGAGAAACAGATTTCGTTCCATACTTTTCTCAAGATAGTGGCTTGGTTTACTGTAGCAATGTCCCTGGATTGATGGAGATGTTTTATATACAGTATGACATGAACGAGTGGAGGCTCTTTATTGACTCGTCAAAAAGAAGCCTCAAAGCAGTGCTTCTGCATAATGGCAGGAAGTATGCTTCAGTGCTATTAGGGCATTCTGTGTACCTGAAAGAATGTTACAAGAATTTAGCCTTGATTCTCACGAAATTGAAATATAAAGATATTGGATGGATGATATGCGGTGATCTAAAAGTGCTTTCCATGCTTCTTGGACAACAAGCAGGATACACTAAGTACCCTTGCTTCTTGTGTGAATGGGACAGTCGGGATAACGGCAATCACTGGATCAAAAAGGAGTGGCCGCATAGGAAAGCATTAAAACCTGGAAACAGAAATGTAGTAAAGGAAAGTTTGGTTGATCCCAGTAAAGTCCTATTGCCTCCACTTCACATCAAGCTTGGCTTGATGAAACAATTTGTTAAGGCTCTATCAAAAGAAGGAGAGTGTTTTAAATGCCTTGGCAACAAGCTTCCAGGACTGTCGGAAGCAAAACTAAAGGAAGGTGTTTTTCGTAGGTCCAGATATTTGGAAACTTTTTACAGATGAAGTGTTTGAAAGTAAAATGGTTTTGAGTGAAAAAGAGGCCTGGGGAGCTTTTAAGGAAGTCGTCAAAAAATTCCTCGGGAACTTTAAGGACCCCAACTTTAAATATATCGTGGAAAATATGTTAACAAAATTCAAAGACTTAGGTTGTTCGATGAGCTTGAAAGTGCATTTTTTAAAATCGCATTTGGACTACTTTCCCAAAAATCTTGGTGCTGTTAGTGAAGAACAGGGAGAAAGATTTCACCAAGATATCATCAAGGAGATGGAGCGTAGGTACCAAGGTAGGTGGAACGTCAATATGATGGCGGACTACTGTTGGATGCTGCACAGAGAAGACCTGCATACTGCCTACAAGAGACAAAGTGCCAAAAGGAGCTTTCAGGGGAAAAGGAAAATACAGCATAAGGACCTATGAATACCAGGATGTATTAACAATGGTAACTGCTCTTATTAATATAATTTAGCAAATCATTTCCAATAGTTTGATAAATAATAAATTTGTAAATAAAACACTTAAAAATATTTTGAAAAGACCTACTTTTTGCCAGAATATGTAAAATAGGCTTTCTTCCCCATATATTCAAGCCCATTTTGTGAAAAATCCTTACGTGATTGAGAAAAATGGATGCCATATTTGAAATCAGCATACCAAACAATATAAAAATCAGTCATTACATAGCAAACACTTTTTCATGACTCAAATTTTGCAGGCCTGTGTAATCATCATTTTTGAACTAAAATGATATAAAAAGGAAATAATGAAATAGCAATGCCTTTAGTCTTAACAACAAAAAACTCTTCTGCTGATCAGCTGATTTTTTCAGTTTCAAGAGATGTTTGGTTGACAGATACCCACAGCTTAAATGTCAGACAGTCAATGTTGCTCTTTTCCATTCGATCAAAAATGTAATTTTTCAGTAAATCTGATGATGGGAGATATTGACAAACAGTAACAGTAGTAACATGCAGGAAGTAAAGGATTGCATATAATTCTTACAACACAGTCTTTATAGCTGCCAGTGAGAAGTTTATTTTTAGTAGTTAATTTTGCCATCTGATGCCCTAATTCTTTTGGATGCAGCTCTGCAAACTTTGAGAAGTCAATTTTTAACCTCTGAGTATGCAGTTTTAAACAGTTTAAAAATTTCTCTCAGATTATTTAACAGAAGCCTTATTTTTTTTTTTTTTTTTTTTTTTTTTTGTGGATCTACTGTTTTAGCTAGTATAGCCACAATAAGTCAAGAAGGTCGATATTTGTCTCTAACAGCTCACAGCTGTAGCGAGTTAACATCTAGGCAACTCTCATAGGAGTTCTCCTCTGCTACAGGAAACACAATATAAAGTTTACAGAAGACTCCACAAGAGAGGCCTGTATCCCATTCACTGCATCACACAGAAGGGTCTGTCTGAATTGGGCTCAACAACATCACCACTAGACCTCTGATTAATGGACTTGTGTTCTCTTCAGTGAGGAGTCACGGTAAAGCCAAAACACGGATTCTTGATGAGTGTACATTTGAAGAGAGGTGGGAAGCCAAAATCTTCCCTCTAGCATTAGGGAAATTGGCCGCTATGGTGGCAGAGGACTCCTGATTTGGGCTGGCCTCATGTTGAATGGACACACGCTGCTACATGTGTTTCCAGGAGGCACCCTGACTGCTGCACACTACAGGGAATGACATTCTAGAGCCTTATGTATGGCCTTTTAAGGGAGCTGTTGGCCACCAGTTACATTTTATGGATGATAATGCCCCATCCCCTAAGGCTCGGCTAGTCGAGGAATACCTGGAGAGTGAGAATATTCACAGGATGAAGTGGCCTGCGAGATTTCTGGACCTGAGGCCAACTGAACATGTCTGGGATGCCCTGGGAAGGGTAATTGCAAGCTGGCAGCCCCCTCCCACAAACCTCCCGGGACTCTGATGCACCTTGGTGGAGGAGCGGCATATTGCCTCAAACTCTCATTCACAGCCTTGTAAGCAGCATGAGGGCTTGTTGTGCAAGTTGTATTGCTGATTGGGGTAATCCCACTCCCTATTAGCCTCTCAAA
Organism: Macrothele yani; assembly: GCA_039090855.1. Classification (NCBI taxonomy): domain Eukaryota; kingdom Metazoa; phylum Arthropoda; class Arachnida; order Araneae; family Macrothelidae; genus Macrothele; species Macrothele yani. The sequence goes on along the minus strand of CM076998.1, from coordinate 56,834,913 downwards.
ATCTGTGCCACTTGCTGCATCACTTTAGAACTGCCATGTGCGTGCATCCTCCTCATGCAGTGATGACATTCCTTTTGTGATGCTGCACTATCAATATATATATGAGTATTTTCATACCAATAAACTCTGTCCTGTGAATTTTGTGTTATTCATGATAATTTTGGACACCTGTGTGCATGTGTGTGTGTGTGTGTGTGTGTGTGTGTGCACACACATACGAAAAACACCAAGACTGTAAATTTCTTCAATAATTACTGAATAGCAAGACCAAAACATCACTAACCACTGGGATAAGAAGAGAGGGATATAGAGCAATGGTAAGCTGTTCTCCGTGGCGTTGTCAAGGGCCAGGCACGGGTCCTTAGAATGTCTAGAATTTGCAGCTCGGAAAAAGACTTTATTCAAAATGTTCATTTACTAATCAGTCAGTTTATTGCCGACCAGGTTCCAAAAGCTTTCCTTAAAGCCACACTAAGGAAAATAGTACTTAATTACAGTGTCAGGATTGCAGACCTACTCTAATTTAGCAATCTTGTAACCGAATGAATCACCTAAATGAAAGCTATAACATAGAAGTTTAGGTGAGGATGTGGTTACATTCTCCTTTTCAGGAACTCAATAGGCTCTCACTGCCCCCCTTCTTTTTAATTCAAAAAAGTTAAAAATGACAAAAAATTAAACTAAAAATAGTTTTATGATGGTTAAAAATACAAAAAAAAGTATAAATATTTAAAATTACGAAAAAAAAAGTAAAATTTAATTCAATTAAATAAAGGGGAACGATGTTAGTTCTTTGGGTATTTTAATACTTTTAAAATACAACAGTGTTAGTTGTTCCCAATTGGAATTTTTGAAGTATTCTGGCTGGTTAATTTTAAGCTAAAAACTGTTCAGAATTGTACTACATGGCAGCACGTACAAAATTATCTGGGAACGATGTTCCCCCTTTGAGCGGCAGATGGCGGTGCGGTCATTACTCTTTGAGTGGCATACATTTTATATTTGCAAGTCATAGATGCAGCATGCGGTAATGGTAAGTGGTTTCTTTAATAATTTGCTTTGGGTGGTTTTCTAATTTAATTTTTGTTTTCAGGTGCCCTTTCTTGACTACTTCGTTTTTATAAAATAGTTGGTTATTATTGCCTCGGGTTTTAGGGCAGAGTTTTTAGTTTTCAAGGTGTTTTGCACTAGCCTTGTTTTGCATATCGTTTTAGGCATAATTGTACAGTGTTAACATGCTTCTGTGCTTTCCATACTACGATTAATTTTCTCAATAGGCAGTTTTCTTGTAAATAAGTAACTTTTTTTTAGTCCTTATCCACCTTTAGGTTTTGTGTTTTGCTTATATGTAATTACGGTTCGTGTTTGGTGGTTGTGATTTATTTCCTTTGACATCGGCATCTTTGGTTCTCTATGAGTTTTTGCTCAGTATATTTTTCGGTTCGGCTGTAAGGTCGGGCCTCGTGGAATTTACTCTGCTGTGGGTAGTGTCTAGTATTTGGAAAGTTTTTTTTTGTTTTTTCACTAATAGGTTTTCCATTTTTTTAAATAAAATTATTTTCTTTATTTTTTATTTTTGTTGGTTTTTTTTTAGGCATCAGGGGTTCGGACGATAGCTTGGTCCATTTTCTGGGGTGTTGTTCTAAATTTTTATTTTTGTTTTAATTCTTATTCTTATTTTTAATTAATTTTTATTTCTTTTTTATTGTTTAGTAGGATTTTTTATTTTTTTCTGTTGCTGGTTCAGGCTGGCTCATTGCCGTAACCTTGTAGACTAGATTCTAGCAGAAACCCACACTTTCAAGTCTCTGCAGAGCCTGGTTGGGTGTTGTCCGTGCCCGGCCCTTGACAACACCACGCAGAACAACTTACCATTGCTCTATATCCCTCTCTTCTTATCCCAGTGGTTAGTAACGTTTTGGTCTTGCTATTCAGTAATTATTGAAGAAATTTAGTCTTGGTGTTTTCCGTATTTAATTTGAATTTTCTTTAATGCAGCCTATTGGCGCTTTAGAACTTCAAAAACATTTTTAACTGTTACCTTGTTTGCATTTTCTATGCACACACACACACACACACACACACACACATATATATATATATATCATCATCATTATCAATCCACTGCTAGACAAAGGTCTCTCCAAGCCTCTTCCACAACGGTCTGTCTTCTGCCAGTCTCCTCCATGTTACTTCCACATACTTTCAAATTTCATCCACCCATCTCCCATGTGGTCTTTTTCTGGGTTGTTACCGCAGAATTTTCTATATCCCCGTAACATTTAAATTTCATCTGTATAATTTTGCTCATCTATTATTATTTTTTATTTTTTTCCCTCTAAGGCGGTAGGAAATAAATATTTAAATTGCCAAAATAGAATATCAATGATTAAAAATTACTTTCCGGTGAAGCTGAGCCAGGCTACCCGAAAGTTTAGGTTGATAATTAGATCAGTCCTAATTGCACTCAAGCCAAACGAAAAGGGGAAAATTATATTTTTTTTTCTCACGGAAACCTGAAGAAAATCCCAGATGGGAAGGAAGAGAAAGGAAGACATTCACAGTTTTTTTCTCACGAAACTCAAAGAAACTGAAGAGAATAGCAGCAGCGCAATAAATCCTTTTGGGGGCGTCACCCCTTTTCTCAAGCAACTGTTGCGAGCGTCTCTGCATTGTCCAGGGTAGCGACCAAATTTGAGATAAGTCACTTCGCCGGAAATACCTACGTGACAATCTTCGCTTCTAAGTAGCTAGGCGAGGTCAATTAACCAAAAAGGTGCGAGGACAAGTTGACAGCTGAAAGAAGACATAATTTTTGGGAAAGTGACCCGAACTGAACGGATGGCCAGCGAATCACATAGCAGGGCTATCTGTGAGGGCCAATGGCATAACCCGACGCGATTCGGACGGCCTGGCCGTCACGCCCCAAGATGGACACCGGACACGGGAAAAACAAAAATGGACTGAATGAAGACTAAGAGGAGAGACGACTACACACAGATTTTAAAATAACGACAGAGGGAACACTGCAGAATTGCAGCTGAGCAGAAGAGAGGTCTCAGCGGTTTCGGAGGAGAGATGTTTCCAAGATAGAGAAATGAGGTAGTAAATATTTTAGAGTTTAGTCGATAGATACCACCAGTTAAGATGGAGAGTTGACTCTACGACCAGCCGGCAAGCCAGATTCGCGACTGGGGCTTCTCAAGGAAAAGAGGGTATGATGACATTTGTCTTACACATTTCTGATTCGTGCCTCATAGCTTTGCATGTGCTATACAGGACTAGTTACCCGAAAGTCTCTCACATAGTGCATTAACAATTTTTTTCCTCTGGCGCACCACGCGTAGTTTAAACCAGTAACTAAAGTTTAAAGTCAGTTATATAATATTAAGTGCATTATATCCGTTTGAAATTAAAACTAAATTGTTTAGCTAAAGCAAGCAACCTCACCGGTACATTGTACCTAGCTTTAAGACCATATTCTAAAAAGAAATAAACAGTTAAATTTTAATTCACGTGTCACTCAGATCATTTCTCCAAATATCATTAGAGTTAAATTTGTGATTTTATGATTGTTATTCATGCAACTTTTTATTTTAACTTCTTTGCGGCACATGAATGAGCATGGAAACCCCATGCTGATTCATATGAAACACAACGCGATGCATTTGTCGACCCTGAGCTTGGAGACCCTTAGTTAGGGAATCCAAATTCATTGTTGACACCACTAGGCGAAATTTTGGGGGGTGAATTGATTAGTATTGAATTTTGACCTTTTTAACTTGCACCTACTACGGCGAATAAGACGTAGTAGTGGTTCGCTGATACCCGACAGGGAGCGGTAATAGGGTCTTTTCCTGTCCTTTGGAATCCAACCTAAAATTTCGACTGCCCATCGATGGTCTGTCCTTTTGGCAGTATGTCCAGCCCATTGCCGTTTCAGAGATTTTACTCTCATCATGATGTCTTTCACTCGTGTCATTTTTCTGATCCACGAGTTCCTCTTCTTATCTCTCCTGGTTACACAAAGCATGCACCTCTCCACGATTCTTCTCTGAGTTGTCTGCAGCCTTTGTATGTCTCTTTTAGTTAAGGTCCACATCTCTGCACCATACGTAAGCACTGGAAGGATGCATTGATCAAACACTTTTCTTTTAAGATATAATGGCATATTGCTCTTGAAAATTATGCTGTTTCTTCCAAAAGCTCTCCAGGCAAGTTTGCACACACACATATATATATACATATACACACACACATATATATATGATTTTCAGGTTATTTTGCAACCTTCGTTTTAAATTCTAAAGTTTTTCCTTAGTCTTCAGTTTTGCTCTTAAGTATATATATATATATATATATATATATATCATCATCATCATCATTGTCAACCATTATCAATCCACTGCTGGACGAAGGTCTCCCCAAGTTTCCTCCACAACGGTCTGTCTTGTGCCAGTCTCCTCCACGTCACCCCATGCATACTTTCGAATTTCATCCACCCATCTCCCATGTGGTCTTCTTCTGGGTCTTTTCCTGTCCCTTGGAATCCAATCTAAAATTTTGGCTGTCCATCGATGATCTGTCCTTCTGGCAGTATGTCCAGCCCATTGCCATTTCAGGGATTTAACTCTGATCATGATGTCTTCCACTCTTGTCATTTTTCGGATCCACGAGTTCCTCTTCTTATCTCTCCTGGTAACACCAAGTATGCACCTCTCCATGCTTCTTTGAGTTGTCTGCAGCCTTTGTATGTCTCTTTTAGTTAAGGTCCACGTCTCTGCACCATACGTAAGCACTGGAAGGATGCATTGATCAAACACTTTTCTTTTAAGACATAATGGCATATTGCTCTTGAAAATTATGCTGTTTCTTCCAAAAGCTCTCCAGGCAAGTTTTGTACGTCGATTAATTTCTTCATCAATGTGACCCTCACTTGATATCTGCTGTCCAAGATAAACGTACGTGTCTGTTATCTCCAGCTTTTCTCCATCAATCGATAAATCTTCATTTCTTGTAAAAGCATTGAACATCACTTTTGTCTTCTGAAGGTTCATTTTTAATCCCACTTCTTTACTCTTGTCAGCAAGTTCCTGGATCATATTCTGCAGCTCTGATGGGCTAGTTGCAAAAATGACTACGTCATCAGCAAAACGAAGGTGGGTTAGATAATCTCCATTAATCTTTATCCCCTTGTTTTCCCAGCTCAGCGACTGAAAAACACCCTCCAATGTGGCATTAAAGAGCTTTCGGAGATATGGTGTCACCTTGTCTCACTCCCTTTCCATATTTTATGTGTGTTGTATTTTCAAACAGCCTAATCTTTGCACTTGCATTTTCATAGATGTTATAAATAATATTAATGTATGCATCTTCAATACCGCAGGTTTTCAGAGCCATTGTAACTGCTGATGGTTTCACCGAATCAAAGGCTTTTTCATAATCGATAAAAGCCATGCACAATGGAAGTTCATATTCTTTGCTCTTTCAATTAGTTCTCTCAGCACATGGATATGATCTATTGTGCTGTAGCCACTCCTGAATCCAGCTTGTTCTCTCGGTTGAGCCATGTCCAGTGTTACCTTCAAGCGGTGTGAAAGAACTTTAGTGAAGATTTTATAAACTACTGATAGGAGGCTGATAGGTCTGTAGTTTTCCGAGATCCTCAATGTCACCTTTCTTATGTAGCAGGATCATTGTAGCGGTGTTCCAATCTTCAGGAATCTTTCCTTCATTAAGGCATCGAGTGAAAATTTGGGCAGTACTGTTTCGATTTCTCCACTTGCTTCTTGTATGATGTCTACAGTAATTCCATCTTCTCCTGGAGCTTTTCCCAGCTTCATGTTCTTGATTGCATGTGCAACTTCTGCTGGAAGGATTGGAGGAACTCTGGTACTGGTATCTTTCATGATGTCTGGAGTGCATGTATCATCCCTTTCATATAATTTGGAGTAGAAATCTTTCACTCTTGTCAAAATTTCGCCTCTATTTCTTGTTACAGAACCATCTTCTTTTCTCAGTGCCATAATCTGTTTTCTTCCCTTACTGAGATATCCCTTTGCTATCTTTAGGCTTTGGTTGTTTTCAATTGCTTTCCTCACTAGTTCACAGTTGAATTTTCTTACGTCTTCAGTGATACTTTTTCGTACTGTCTTGCATAGCTCTATATATTCCACTTTGGAAGTCACATCTTCTTTAGTTGTCCTCATCTCTCTTCTTTTTTGCATCAACATTTTCGTTTTTCCTGATAATTTATTTACATGCAACTTGTTCTTAGACCCAGCTAATTTTGTTGCTGTTTCCATAAGAGCTTTGGTTACTTTTCTGTTAACTTCAGAGATGTCCACTTCTTCCGATGTTAGGCCTTCTAAAGCAGAGAACCTGTTCTTCAGTTCCAACTTGAAGGTATTATGGTGTTTTTTTAAGGTTGGTTATGTCAATAGATTTTGTTTGTCTTATGAGCTTGCCACGTTCAAGTTTAGTGTTGAGGTGCATCTTACATCTCACCAATCTATGGTCACTACCTGTGTTGAACTTGTTTAGCACACCGCAGTCTTCTATGACGAATTTTTTGTTACACATAATAAAATCAATTTCACTTGTCATCCCATTTGGATGTCTCCATGTCCATTTCCTGTGTGGCTTTTTCTTGAAGAAGGAGTTCAAGATGAAAAACCCTTCTGCCTCTGCAAACTCAACGAGAGTATTTCCACGCTGGTTTCTGTTGCCGTGACCGAATTTACCTACTGAAGTTTCATTCTGTTGCCGTTGCCCTATTTTTGCATTGAAATCTCCCATAATTATTTTCAAGTGCTGCTTACCTTTATTATTTAGATGACAAATTTCCTCATAAAATTCTTCAATTTCTTCTTCAGGATGACTTGTGGTGGGTGCATAAGTTTGAATAATCTGAGCCTGGTATCTTCTCGATAGTTGGATAACGAGTCGTGCAGCTCTGTCAGAGGAACTTTCAACTTCTACCACTTTATCCTTCAGTTTCTTGTTTATTATAAATCCAACACCACTAGTTCTGCCAGTATCTGTCCCACGATAGTAGAAGAGATGTCCCCTTTTCAGTTCGATGAGATCTTCTCCTTTTCTCCTTACCTCACTTAGCCCCACAATGTCCCACTTGATCCTTTGTAGTTCCTCTTCCAATTCAAGAAGCCTTGAATCAGAAGATAGGGAGCGTCCATTGTACGTTGCCAAGGTCAGCATCAGATGGCAGCCTAGTCCGGTCCTCCGGGGATTCTTAGCACCCTCTGCCTTCATGTCGCACTGGCCGCTGCCTTGGCCAGGTACATTCCAGCTGCCGGAGACTGAGGGCCAAGATTTAAGTTGTGGAGTCATTTTGGAGGGGTTTGGCCATAACTCACCACGCTGGCCAAGCGGGTTGGTGAGTGTGGGATAGCATTTCCTCTGATCCCGATGGTATAGTTATACCGCTATTGGCGGTCGTCAGAGCCCCTTTAGTGGGAACAGGATGCACCACGAGAAGGCGGGGTTGACATTTGTCAAGGAGAGGCTGTGATGTTACGCATCACCTGACCTTACATCCCTATATATATATATATATATATATATATATATATACACATATACATATATTTGACAACAGATATGAAGCAAGGGCCACATTGAAAAAGAAAACAGGTGTAATAAAACTTGGCTGGAGACTGTTTGGAAGAAACAGTATGATTTTCAAGTGCAATTCACCATTATAATCAATGTATCTCTCCAGTTTTTACTTCTGGATCAGAGACATGGGCCTTAACTAAAAAGGACATCCAGAGGCTTCAAACTACTGAAAGAGGCATGGTGAAGTGCATGCTCGGAACAACCAGGAAGGATACGAAGAGGAAATCAAGGATCAGGAAAATGATGAGAGTTGATGACATCATGATCAAGGAAAAATCCCTGCAATGGCAATGGGCTGGACACATTGCTAGAAGAACTGACCACTGTTGGAAAACTGAAATGCTACTAAACGACCCAGAAGAAGACCAAATGGGAGATGAGTGGAAGAAATTCGGAATCATTTTGGAGTGACATGGAGGAGACTGGCTTAAGACAGAAAGTTGTGAAAGAAATTTGGAGTGACCTTCATCCAGCAGTTGATTAATAATGGTTGATGATGATGACAAATATAAAAGTGAAATCCTCCTAAATACTTGTTAAAAACAGTTTTTTCCTGTGACTGAAAATACTTATGTTTCATATTAAGTATTTTCTTTCCCATCTAGATGAATAACATGCGCTTTATCTTTCGTGCTTCATACTGAAGAAATAAAAATTATTCTTTAGTTGCTGAATGTGGTCCTATTTTTCTTGCTTTGCTTAAGAGAGAGAGAAACCGTGCATGCACTGACATACAAATTATCAGGAAAAACCAAAATTCTGATGCAAAACAGAAGAGAGATGAGGACAACTAAAGGAGATGTGACTTCCCAAGTGGAATATATAGAGCTATGCAAGACAGTACAAAAAAGTATCCCTGAAGACGTAAGGAAATGCAACTTTGAACTAGTGAGGAAAGCAATTGAAAACAACCAAAGCCTGAATAGAGAAAAGGGACATCTGAGTACGGGAAGAAAACAGATTATGGCTCTGAGAAAAGAAGATGGTTCTGTAACAAGAAATAGAGGACAAATTTTGACAAAAGTGAAAGATTTCTATTCAAAACTATATGAAAGGAATGATACATGTACTCCAGACATTACGGAAGGTACCAGTACCAGAGTTATTCCAGTCCTCCCAGCAGAAGTTGCACATGCAATCAAGAACATGAAACGGGGTAAAGCTCCAGGAGAAGATGGAATTACCGTAGACATCATACAAGTAGCAAGTGGAGAAATTGAAACAGTATTCGCCCAAGTTTTCACTCGGTGCCTTAACGAAGGGAAGATATCCGAGGATTGGAACAATGCTACAATGATCCTGCTACATAAAAAAGGTGACATTGAGGATCTCAGGAACTACAGGCCTATCAGCCTCCTATCAGTGGTTTATAAAATCTTCACTAAAGTTCTTTCACACCGCATGAAGGTGACATTGTACATGGCTCAACCGAGAGAACAAGCTGGATTCAGGAGTGGCTACGGAACTACAGATCATATCCACGTACTGAGAGAACTAACTGAAAGAGCGAGGGAATATGAACTTCCGTTATGCATGGCTTTTATTGATTATTATGAAAAGGCCTTTGATTCGGTGAAACCATCAGCAGTTACAATGGCTTTGAAATCCTGCGGTATTGAAGCTGCATACATTAATGTTATTAATAACATCTATGAAAATGCAAGTGCGAAGATTCAGCTACTTGAGAATACAGCAGCCATAAAAATTGGAAAGGGAGTGAGACAAGGTGACAATATATCTCCAAAACTCTTTAATGCCACTTTGGAAAATGTCTTTCAATCATTGAACTGGGAAAACAAAGGGGTGAAGATGAATGGAGATTATGTAACTCATCTTCATTTTGCTGATGACGTAGTCATTTTTGCTATTACCCCATCAGAGCTGAAGAGTATGATCCAGGAACTTGCTGACAAGGGTAAAGAAGTGGGATTAAAAATGAACTTTCAGACGACAAAAGTGATGTACAATGCTTTTACAAAAAATGAAGATTTATCGATTGCTGGGGAAAAGGTGGAGATAACCGATACCTACTTTTTCTGGACAACAGATATCAAGTGAAGGTCACATTGATGAAGAAATTAATCGGCATATAAAACTTGCCTGGAGAGCTTTTGGAAGAAACAGTATAAATTTCAAGAGCAATATGCCATTATGTCTTAAAATAAAAGTGTTAGATCAATGCATCCTTCCAGTGCTTATGTATGGTGCAGAGATGTGGACCTTAACTAAAAGAAAGGCTGCAGACAACTCAAAGAAAAAGCATGGAGAGGTGCATGCTTAGTGTAACCAGGAGAGATAAGAAGAGGAACTTGTGGATCAGAAAAATGACAAGAGTGGAAGACATCATGATCAGAGTAAAATCCCTGAAATGGCAATGGGCTGGACATACTGCCAGAAGGACAGACCATCGATGGACAGCCGAAATTTCAGACTGGATTCCAAGGGACAGGAAAAGACCCAGAAAAAGACCACACGGGAGATGCGTGGACGAAATCCAAAAGTATGCAGGAATAACATGGAGGAGACTGGCACAAGACAGACAGCTATGGAAGAAACTTGGGGAGACCTTCGTCCAGCAGTGGATTGGTAATGGTTGGCGATTATGATGATGATGATATTGAATTTGATAGCATGCCAGAGTAACCATGGAGGACAGACAGTTGTGGTAGAAACTTGGGGAGACCTTCATCCAGCAGTGGATTGATAATGGTTGACAATGATGATGATGATGACATACATGTCTAGTCTTACCGTAAATACTGTACAAAGTATTCAATGAAATAACAAAAGAAATTTAAAGATATTTTAATAGACCTGTGATATGACATAAGTAGTACACTTGTGAATACATGGAACCAATCACTTTTCCAGGTGCGGAATCCTACTGAAGCTTTCAGTAGGATTCTGCCAGATAGTAGGAATGCTTTCAGTAGGATTCTTGGCAGGTGCGGAATCCTACTGAAAGCTTCACTGTTGGTTTTGAAAGAGGGTGTGACTCACATTTTTAACCACTGGCTCCAAAACCCTATCCTGGTAGACTTTGGTGGATGTTTTCACTCCTTTCTCACAGAAATAGAGCTCTGTGGTACCCTTGTAGGAGACTTTACACCAAACCATGACAGAAGCAGGATGATGACCCCTAATGATCCTTGGAGCTTTCTCCTGAGCTTCTCGTGAGGTTGACGCATACACCCTGTCATTCTGGCAGTTGAAAGCCTCTTCAATAGTGAAAATTTTTTCATCAGAGAAAAGGATCCGTCTGTCATGATTGTCTGCATAATGCTGCAGCAAACATTTCGCTTTTAGTACCCTCTGCTGCTGCATCAGTTGTGAGGTGAGGAAGTGCCCTGTATGCCATCAGTAAGCTCTCACCCTTAGGTCACTCCACATCATACATGACATAGACATTCTTGAAATGTTTAGCTCACGAGCCATCACCGAATGTTTTCTGACAGGATTTCTTCGAATATGGGCTGCCCCTGCTTTCACTAGGTGAGTGGTCCTCACGATACGCGACCAACCCTTTCTGGTGTGGTCAGCGATGATCCCGGTCTCAAAGAACCTTTTTATGGTCCGATAGACAAACATTCGGCTAAGTTTCAGCTTCTTCAGGAGGTTGAAAATCTCGGAAACTGATTTTACAACTTTGTGCTGTACTATTACAGCAACACGATTCTTATAATTACCCCACTCCATTACAAGTACTTTACGAAATGCGCTATCTCCTCTGTGATTGAACGCACAATTATTCACAAGCTGCTTCATGTCTCCTGGCTGGTCAGTGATGTTGCACACTATCTGTCGACCATTTGTAATAGTATTTACGCTAAGACTGGGTACATACATACATATCCCTAAGCTGTTCTCTGAGATTCAGAGGTTAGCTCCACAAAGAAATACAAAGTACCAGATAAATTTTCAACTGATTATTTACTTACTGTTGCCATACCAAACTTCTCTGTTTAAAGCAATCTTGACAAACAACTCAGGCTTCACTGACATCTATCACAGGACGTACACAAGATCTTCTATACTTCATACTCATAATCTTTTTCTCATGCAGACACCCCTGAATTTAAACTATACATAATATCTAAGGTATTTTACCTGATATTGTCGAAGTATTTCTCACGTTGTTTGCTCTGTGAGACAACCTATAAGGTAGTCTAATGAATTGCATTTTTCGTAACTCCTGAATTTGATCCTCTCATGACTTCCTTGGCCTTCCTCTGCCTTTCCTTTCTGCCACTTGGGCTAAAAAAAAATTCTTAGTAAGCATCTCATCACTCATTATTTCAACATGGCCAAACCACCAAAGAATATTATTCTCCACCTTGCTAACAACATTTTGCATCACATTACACAACAGTAACACATCTTCATTCCTCACATGATCAGAACGTGTCTTGCCCAACCCCCTCGTAAGTAACGCCTTTCTCCAGCACACAAACGACTCCTATGTTTCTTTTGCAGTACCCAGGTTTCACTGCCATGCATCAGAGTAGGAACAATTACACTTTCATACACAGCTATGCAGGACTCTCTTGAGAACCCATCATTCCTGTGAAAATCCTCCAAAGCAGCAATGACTTTCAATGAAGAATTCATTCACCTACTAATTTCACCATCCAATTTGTTCTCTCTGTCAAACATGCTTCCTGAATACACAAACTGATTCACCTGGTCAATCACTGTGCCATTTAGACTTATATTACATTTAGTGCTAACAGTTCCTCGCTCAAAAACCATAACATTGTTTTTTTCCTTATTTATAGTCAGTTTGAATTTCATGCAAACTTCGTACATCTGGGACAACATACCCTGCAACTCACTTTTGCGCTCGGCCAACAGGACTGTGTCATCAGCATACAGCAACATGCACACACAAATATTACCAAGACATAAACCAATATTTTTCATCATGCATGTACACATCCATAAATATATTAAACAGCCATCGTGACATTACACAACCTTGTCTAACTCTTCTACCAATAGAAACCCATTTTGATAAAACACCATTCAGTCATACACAAGCTCTACTGTCAGTATACATGGATTTTACACTATTAAGTAGATTCCTAATAACACCATATTTATTCAACATCTTCCACAAAAGTATCCTATGACTTGGTCTTAAGCTTTCTCTAAATCTACGATGGCAGCAAAAAGTGTCTTACCAACAGCCAGATACTTTTCAATCATCGTGCGCAATGCAAAATTTGGTTAGTGTGGTAACAGCAGTCAACAATTTCCAGTAACTTGTACTTTACTTCTGCAGTCATTTCACAATGTTTTGAAAAGTCCATTGCTTCTATGTTACCCTTGATAGCTCTGTGTGTATGTCCTTGAGAGTTCGATTTGTAATGCAGGGGTCATTTACAACTATGCAATTTAGATCATTTGTTTGTCTGGATGGCTTTGAGTAATAAGATGTTCAATTTTTTTCCCTCCTTTCTAGCTTTCAAGACTTAATGTAAAGTTATTAGCTTTGAGACATGAGAACTGGAGCTACAGGATGAATGCACCATACACATCCCAAAGATTGCAGAAGTGCCACAACCACAGGAGCACCAAGAGAGTTAAAAAGGATGTTCACACATTTTAAAATTATTTTCCAACAATATGATTAATGTTTAAAATAAAATTATTTATTTCTTAAATGTTCTATCTGATAGCCCTTTCTCTGGACTATGAACCTATGTCAGTGAAGCCCGAGTTGTAAGTCAAGATCACTGTAAATGGAGAAGTTTGATGCGGCAACAGTAAGTAAATAATCAGTTAAAAATTATTTGGTAGTTTGTTTTTTGTTTGTGGAGCTAACCTCTGAATCCCAGAGAACATCTTACTGATATATGATATATGATGAACCTACATCTAATTTCAAGATAACAGGACATTTCTTAAAACTGGTAGTAGTAGTTCATTCCACTCATCTTTCATATCATGTCATTTAGGCAAATCCATGCTTCATCAAAAGTCACAATAAATTTCCATCTGACTCTAGCTAAGTTATTTTCATAAAGAAGTCAACATCGTGTTCTGCATTCAGTTACATGCCTAGGCAAAAGGCAATAAACATTATGTTTTTTTTTTTCAGACTCAAATCTTTGTTTATTACCTTGTTTACTGTTGACACAGAGGTTTTTAATGACAGTGATTGCTTTTTGAGTTGGAGGATTTTCTTTTAGAGACCTTACTTTTGAAATAGTTGTAAAAGTACACGCCTTCTTTGGATATTCGTTTGGTGTTCTTTTTTGTATAAAAAGCAATGGTTGATGATGTTTCCCCCTATTATTAATAACAGTGCTTATTTTACATTTAGAAAAGTTAATTCTATGATTTTCACACCATCTTTTAATTGCAGAATATGAATATTTCTCTCTGTAAAGAGCAAAAACATAATCTTCTATCCACAGCTTGTTTATGCTCACCATTTTCTTAGCAGAAGATATTTATCTGCAGCAGATGTTTCTTTCATTTTCATCTAACACACTGTTTCTAGTTTCATCTTTGAACTTCTTTTATTTTCCGTAATTTCTTATCAAAGATGTTCTAAAAATGTGTGAACATCCTCTGTATTACTGTAGTAATTTATGTTTGCATCTGATGGTAGCTTTCAAACTCTTTACTTTTAATACAACATATTATTTCTTATTTTTTTTATAATCAGGTGAGATTCGCATGTGATATTTTGTTTTTTGGCTTTGTTAAGGAACCTAGCAGTATGAACTTTAATTGAAAATGCTCGAGTTTTACAAAATCTTTTAATGTTTCTCTGTGTTATACACTATGTAGACGAAACTATTCAGACACCTAGGCTGAATGGAAACAAGAACATTTGTTACCCAAAATCAGTTCACAGTTGGCCCACATTTGGATGGTATGACTGCATTGACCCTTTCTAGGCATGCTTCCCATGAGATGATAGGTCTGTACCAGAATGCACTTCTGCAAAGCTCCTACTGTAGAGAAAGGTCTTACTAACAGAGATCAGATTCAGCACCAGCTAGTCCCCACAGATGTTCTATCGGACTAAGATCAGGACTTTGAGCTGGCCAATCTAACACTTGGACATCCTGCTCCTCAAACCAGGTGCGGACAGATTACGCAATGTAGTATGGCACTCGATCTGCCAAAGTACTGCCACAACAGAGGTAGTGCAGAATTGTTCAGAATGTCTTCGTATCTGATGGGTGCTAGGATGCAGGGCAACACAACCAAAGGACCGAGTCTTTCTCAGTTGAAACATCCTCACACTATCACAGATCTTTCTCTGAACTTGACTGAAGGGGCAATGTAGTCTGCCCAACAGTATTCCTTGGGTAAATCCCACACCCAAATACATACATCCAAATGAAAAAACGAGAAGTGTAATTCATCATGCCACACGACCCTCTCCCACTCTTTTGTTGCCCATGTACAGTAAGAAAGGTACCACTGCAGTCATTGTCTGACATTGCCTGGAGTGGTGGAGGGCTTGTGCACAACTGACCTAACATGGTAACCATCGACATTCAGTTCTTAACAAACTGTTCTGGTGCAAAAGCTGTTATAGTGGCTAGTGTGATGCCGCCAGCTAGGTGTGTGGCGGAGGATATGCTAATCTTCTTCACATTCCACAGTAAGTTACATTTGGCATGATCACTCAGTCTGGTTCAGTCTTCTAGAATGTGGCTTTGCTGTAGTGGAACCACCTACTTTCCATCAATAATGGTGGATTTGGGGAATGCCAGATGAGTGGCAATGCTATGCAATCATTACCTGCCCAGGTGGCATCCAAACACCATGACTCTTTCATGGTTTGCCAATTCAGCTCCATGAGACATAGTTGTTTCCAATGCAGTCTAAC
The DNA here is from genome assembly GCA_039090855.1 of Macrothele yani. Classification (NCBI taxonomy): domain Eukaryota; kingdom Metazoa; phylum Arthropoda; class Arachnida; order Araneae; family Macrothelidae; genus Macrothele; species Macrothele yani. The sequence continues at coordinate 56,819,423 of CM076998.1, read as the reverse complement.
AGTCATGCAAACATTCTCCTTTATATACAGCACCCAATACATGATGTGCATGCACCTTTGGTTCTGCAAATGTACGTTTATTTGCATATGTGGAAGTATCAGTCTACATAGTGTACATGGATGGGAAAGTATAACAACAAACAATTGCACACAACAAGATAACAACGGAGAGGTTAATTTTGGGTTCCTACATTAATATCTCCAACGTCATCTATTTGTTGTGTTTATAAGGTTCGTATACGTTTACACAAAATAAATTCCAGGACTGTCCCAGAGGTTTTCTAGGAGTTCATCAAAAAATTCGATGAGCTTAAATGTTTGCTAGAACCATACAGCTTTGTTTTATATTTTGCAAATTACAGAATGTTCTACAGTGTGTGTGCATGCGTGTGTGTGTTTGTGTGACTGTGTGTGTGTTACATTTTAAATGAAGTGGCAATATCTCCCTATACAAAAAAAAATTGCTCTGTATAAAATGTACATGTAGCAATCTGGAACTTAGCACAATAATAAAAATACAAAACGATTTTGTTGTAATGGCATTTTTGTAATGAAAATTCAATGTTCCACCGCCATCTGTATCCACTAACATTAACAACAGGGAGGCCAGATATCAATCTCCTTGAACAAGCAAAGCGCATACTAGAAGAAAGGACCATCTTTGATTCACAGGAAGGTTTCCACACACTGTTGTGACTCCAACTACACACAGCTGCTGTACCACACATCAAGGTCACTGGAATTATGTCACTTAAGAATCTTGCCCTAGAGCATCACATGGGATGAAAGAGATGGCATCATATCTCCACACTCCATGGAAGGAAGTGATGTCATCATGAGCAGATGCCATAGGGAGCTAGAATGGAGTGATGCCCAACATTTCGACCAATTTTTTTCATTGCAAGAAAAAATTCCAGGACTATTGCAGGACGTTTTGCAAAAACATGAAAAATCATGGACTTCCATCCAGGCCTGGAAAAAAAGGAAATCAAATTCCAGGACTTTTCCAGGATTCCAATCGTGCAAACCCTATGTTCAAATAATGTACAAAATGTTTCACTAGGGAAACAATAGCAGTGGTGTGAGATAGTAGACATGTGTTTATTTAAATGTCCCCATATTTGAGAACAGATTTTCAGATAAAAAGTGTACGACATGGTGAGTCTGTGTTTCAGATATTTTAGGAAAGGTACCTAACCTTTCCCAAAACACCTGTAATGCAGATTCACTGTGTCACATTCTTCTTATCCAGAAATCTGTTCTAAAATCTGGCAACATTCAAATCAACACATGTTTATCACCTCACACCATTTCTATTCATTCCACAGCTGATGACATATTAGCTATTACCAAAATGTTTTGTGTATTATGAGTATTTACTACTTTACTGTAACTAATTAGCACAGGTTTTCACATTGTAATTTTAGTATTGGTAGTTTGTCTAAATGTTTTGTGTTGGACAAACTACTAATACTAAAATTACATAGTGTGGCTTTACCTAAAAACATAATCAGAACTTTGTACCTATAAGTAACATAACCCTTAAAAAAGACTGGAAAGTAAATTTTTGCAAACTGGGGTGAAATTACACCAATTTGGAGAGGTTCTTTTAGGTTTTCTAACACAAAAACCTGTGCTAATTAGTTACATTACAGTAGTAAATGATCATATTACAAAGAACATAATGGCTATAATTATACAAATATGTTACAATATGCAAATGTTCCATATAATCAGATAGAGAAATTTTAAAGACATGATTCAACATTTTTTTTCAGTTATTCCATGTCAACTCACCTGTTTTGAACCATCCATCTAATGTAAAGCTAGATTTTGTTTCATTTGGTTTATTCCAATACATTTTAAATACTGCTGGACCTTTCACTAATAGATTTCCAGATTCTCCCTTGTAGTCTAACACACATTTAATATTTCCATCTTCAGCATGAACATAGAAGTCCTGCCCACAGTTGCCTGTCTTTGATATGCATACACTTACATCTGGCAAAGGAACACCAACAGATCCTAAATTGAAAACCAAAATCTATGTTGTGTAATAATTTACAAAGCACTTGTGCATTAAAATATTTGTAAAACACAAACTTGAAGCAGGTGTTACAAACAATAAAAACACCTAAGCCAATTAAGCATGAACATTATATTTAAAAAGCAAGCTTATTCTAAAACAGTCCTCAGAACTTGTATGAAGACTTCATAACAAACACACTCACTGAAAACCACACAATTTACGACTAAGTCCTTTTTTTTCTTTGCACATAAGTCATTTTCCTTCATCCATAATGTCTGCTATAAAAGTGCTTAATTCAAAGTGTGATTTTTGAGCCTTGCACATACATGCCAAATCCTTCACTGAATGTTCATTCTCACAAAACAAACAAACAACAACATTTAAACAGGGAACTCTAAAGGTAAAATTAAAATTCAATTCATATTTACATCTTAAATTCTGCTGACTTTATTTTCTATTCTACATATTTTTCTGATTAACACCTTTTAACTCATTCTTTTTAAAATTTAGCTTAGTATTTTTACAAGTTTATTCAAAACATTTTTATTTCCTGTAATTCTTAGAAATTTCCTACAATAATATTTTCATCTTTTCAAATTTTCTACTTTTTTTAATTTTTTCTTTTGGTTAAGGCAACCTTTCAGTGTTTGTCCAACTACCATCATATCCACAAAAATGTTTTTTTTTTTTCTTGGGTGGAGGATATAATAATTTTTTAACTGTTACATCACAATAAAAATTACAAACAGAAACTTTTCTTGGTGATGTGTTTAGCTTACATACTGCCGCAAACACATTTTACAGCCATCTTTCAACTTTATAACTTTGGCTTCATCCTTGCCCTAGGCTTGTAATCTCCTGTGCTCTCTCTTTTCATGGTAAATACTATATTTTGAGCTGCTAGGTCTAAAAGAGGTTTGGAATTTTTTAATATTCACAACTAGTTTTTGCTGAATGGTTTGTGTCCATGCACAAGACAGATTTACTAGACTATGGCAATTGCATTTTTTTGTTAATTGATGAGCAACTGTTTTTTCCCCCAATCTGGCTAAATGCTATCACTAAAGCACAATGGCTCCAATTTTTTACATATTCATGCAGATGGTTTTTTCAGTTCCTTTTAATGTTGTCAATTAAATGGGATAATGTTTTATTTCATTGGCTCTCTTGATTGGTATTTTACATATATATTAGCTTTATTTAAGATTTTCTCTTTTGCCCTGTCTTTAAACATTCTTCTTGATGTTTCCAACACTTTCCTATTTTTCATTTAGCCAATTTTTAGATACCTCTAACGGTTTTGTGCTTTCTTCAAAGTATGGCATATAAATTTACAGTATCATTTTTGACATTTTCATTTCTTAAAATAGTGTTTGGCTTCTTATGTTTTACTCTTCAACAAGTTTTAAATCGCACCTTTTTTTTTTTTTTTTTTTTTTGCACACCCGTTTTCCACAGAAAGACATTTTTTGAATCTTTCAATTAGTTTAATACAAATGCTTCTTTTCTAAAAAGATATGAATGGTCATTATTTGCTTTAATTAGTGACATGAATTCTGTAGGAATGATTATTGGTGTACATAATATCTTTTTTTCCTTTTCACATTCGCTACATGTTTCTGTCATTGGTTAAAAGGCAATATGGTAACACCATATTTTTCAGAATACAAGATGCACTTTTTTCCAAAAACTTTCCTGTCAAAATCCCCCTGCTTCTTACATACTGAAGTACATTATCATGAATAAACATGCTGAATGAGTTTAAAATGTTGTCGCTTTATCTTAGGTACAGTAACTGATACTCTTCTGCACTTTTTCTACAATGTCATTGTATCATGAATGCTTCTACATACAATACTTTTATGTTCATGTATTGTTAACTACAGGGTGTCCCACTCGCTACCGAACCTGACATTTCTTTAATAATATTAACACCAATAAAGATATTGCAACGAAATTTGAAGTGGACTTACCTCATTTCGTGCAAAATGTGATAACATCAAACATGTTCTGGAAGTGGTTACCATTTACATCCAAACAGCATTGAACCCGGCGCTGTCTGCTAGCCAGTCAGGGTGCTCCTTAGTGGGAGGGAGGTCATCCACAAATGTCCGAGGAAACGATCCATAATGCAAAGGGCTGACTACTTGCGTCTCCCAGGAAGTCACTTTGCCGACTGTCACAGGAAACAGGGTTGTCCAAGAGCACTTGTCAACATACTGTGAAAAAGCGAAGCTTCATGCGCACCGTATCTTCGTGGTCCACGAACTGAAAGAGCCTGACCACGTGACACGAGTGACATACTGTCGATGGTTTCAGAAATTTTTTCAGGAAAATCTGGGCATTCTGGACTACACGTGGTTCTCGGATGAGGCGTGGTTTCACCTGTCCGGATACGTCAATTCTCAAAATTCCCGTATTTGGGCCAGTGAAAATCCTAACGCAATACATGAAGAACCCCTTCACTCACAGAAAATTGATGTTTGGTGTGGGATAACCCGGCGCCACATAATTGGTCCCATCTTCTCAGACACAACCATCACAACAGCTGCATATATGGAAATCTTTAACACCTTTGTAAATCAACTGGAAGACAAAGAACTCTCCATTCGATATTACCAGCATGATGAAGCAACATCACATACCAGTATGGTCGAAACTCAGTCCTTCTTCGGCGACCGCGTCATTTCGAAGGGGTCTATGGCCACCGCGCTCACCTGATCTGACGCCTCCTGATTTCTTTTTATGGGGATATCTAAAAGGGAGAGTTTACCAAAGAAACCGTGAACCATAGATGCCTTGAAAGCAAACATCACCAAAGAAATTCAGGCAGTGATGGTGGACGTACTGGCAAGGACTTTCCACAATATGGTGTGCTGGGTTCAATGCTGTCTGGACGCAAATGGTGGCCACTTCCAGCACATGTTGTGATGTCATCACATTTTGCACAAAATGAGGTAAGTCCACTTCAAATTTCATTGCAATATCTTCATTGGTGTTAATATTATTAAAGAAATGCCGGGTTCGGTAGCGAGTGGGACACCCTGTACATGCATGCTTTTTATGAACTGGGCTGCTATCTCTATTTACAACCATGATTCATTGATGCAAAATACAGTTTATGCGCATCATATCATTAAGCTGTTCTCTGAGACTCACGAGGTTAGCTCTACAAAGAAAGACAATCTGCCAAATAAATATTTAACAGATTATTTACTTACTATTGTTGTATCAAACGTCTCCATTTACGGCGATCTTGGCATGCAGCACAAGCTTCACTGACATCCATCACACAATGTACACAATACCTTTTGTACTTCATACTCATAATCTTTTTCTCATGCAGATATTCCTGAATCTGGTCCTCCCATGATTTCCTTGGCATTCCTCTACCTTTCTTTCCTCCACTTGGGCTGAAAAAATTTTCTTAGTCAACATCTCATCACTCATTCTTTCAACATGGCCAGACCACCTAAGAATATTAGTCTCCACCTTACTGATAGCATTTTGCCTCACAATACACAAATGCAACACATCTTTATTCCTGACATGATCAGAGAGTGTTATGCCGCTACTATCATAAACCCTTTGAAAAGCAAAGTGATAGAAAATGAAAGGAAAGAACCACATTTCAGGACAAAACATCACAACAGACGCTTAAGACACCCGCCAGCAAACTGGCAGATGCAAACACATTAGTGCCAGCTTCATTATTACTGCTGCAGATTCTTCCATTTATGCAGAACTTTCATAGACCAAACACAAAAATCTTATTCATTCACATTATCATACATACTGTGGAGATGTGATTTTTGGAAAAATCTGTTTGTGAATTGTGCAAATTTTGCTGGAACTTTTAACTGGCACAAATGCATTTCTATTTGCAGTTTATGACAGAAGATGCCACCACATCTGACCGACTTGAAGATCTTCTACTAAGTTTCAGTATATCACTTCCTTGCTGTCTGCCAACCACATGAAGAAGTTAACACACTCGCTTCTTTTTTGATATTTTGTATTCTGAGAGGTTCTTGGCAAAGCTTTAAATTAGAAAAGACCAGTTTCCATTCCCCACAATTGTTTGCATTTTTTTTTTATTGAAGGTTTAACAACCATCGTGAGCAATTCAATGGACTATAAGCAGTTGCTTGTTTGATTTAGGGCGACTGGTTCCAGGAGGGAACGGAGAGACAGCCATTGCCGTAAGACAAACACAACATCCATGACTCAACGGGATTCAAATTCGGACCCATCACAGATGAATTATCATAAGCAAGTGATTAGACCACTGTGCTACCACAGAATGTTGGTATACTTCTCCTAAGGCAGTCTTACTTTGACGCATCAGCCATGCAGCAAGGATGACCATATGAACAACAACAAAGGCTACTGGCTGTAGGGAGGTGTGACATCACAGGCAAATCCTGCAATTCATTTACACCACTGGCTGATGGACTGAGTGGCATTTCTCTACATTGTTTTCATCAGTGGTATTGCACATTGCTAATTTTGCAAATCACAAGGATTTGATGATTTATAAGCTGCTGCTTTTACACGTAAAGTTTAATTTAAAAAAAAAATCTTTAAAATGCCATTTTATTTTAATTTTCTTAAATTTTTTCACAAAAAAAAAGGGAACATCTTACATTTCTAAAAATACGGTATGTTATTTTATTCTACTTTTTGTATTGGGTATATAAATAAGTTTTGAGGGATTTACGTTCAGTGTCGTACTTATTACTGCTCGCATGTATTTTAAGGTGGCAACACTGCGTATCGCAGTACAAGATGCCAGCTGTCAGAGTCAGTATATGACATTCGATTGAGGTGCGAAGACGTATTTGTTTTACTCGATGGAAAATGGCAACTTTCATCCCGACAAAACAGCATTTGCGGGAAGTGTTAGTGCGTTACTTTTTTGTCAAGAAAAGTGCTGCCAACAGCTATCGCTTAATGTCAGAAATCTATGGTGAACATTCCCCATCCATAAAAACATGTGAGTATTGTTTTAGACAATTCAAAAGGAACGATTTCGATGTCAGTAATAAAGAACGTTCTGGACCACCCAAAAAAATTGCTGATGTCGAATTTAAAGCTTTACTCGACGAGGATCTGTGCCAGACTAAAAAAGAACTAGCAGCAGCATTAAATGTTAGTCAACCATGCATTTCACAACGTTTAGCTGCCATGGGAATGGTGCAAAAAGAAGGGAATTGGGTTCCACATGCTTTGCGGGAAAGAGACCTTGAACGTCTAAAAACCATTTGCGAATTGCTGCTTCAAAGGCAAAAAAGACATTTTTTTGCATCGTATTATTACTGCCAACGAGAAATGGATATGGTACGATAACCCTAAATGGAAGAAAGCATGGGTGAAGCCAGGTCCTTCAATGCCAAAATGCAATATCCATGGTTCAAAGGTAATGCTGTGTATCTGGTGGGACCAGAAGGGTGTGATCCACTATGAACTGCTGAAACCGTCAGAAACTATTACTGGTGATCGGTATCGAACCCAATTAATGCGTTTAAAACGAGCTCTCATGCAAAAACGGCCGGAATGGGAGAATAGACAAAACAAAGTCATCTTACAGCATGACAACGCAAGACCACATGTTTCTCGACCTGTGAAAAAGTACTTAGAAGGATCAATTAATGCGTTTAAAACGAGCTCTCATGCAAAAACGGCCGGAATGGGAGAATAGACACAACAAAGTTATCTTACAGCATGACAACGCAAGACCACATGTTTCTCGACCTGTGAAAAAGTACTTAGAAAAATCCAACAGGGAAGTTCTACCCCACCCGCCATATTCGCCAGATATTGCGCCATCGGATTACCATTTGTTCCGGTCGATGCAGTCAGCACTTTTTGGAGGACGGTTTAGTTCTTATGAAGACATCAAAAATTGGCTGAACAACTGGATCTTTTCCAAGGAACCGGAATTCTTCCTTCGGGCATACGTTCACTGCCCGAAAGATGGGGTAAAGTTGTAGCTTCAGAGGGAGCATACTTTGATTAATATTAAAATATTGTTTCTGTTCTACAACAACGTGTTTTATTCACCTCAAATCCCTCAAAACTTATTTATAGACCCAATACTTTCTTCAAAGTTTTGGTATTAGAATACATGCTAACATGTTTTATTTTGTTTTTAGTCACATTTACTAATGGATATAAATATGTTCAAAAAATATAAACTCTTGTAATTCTTTTTGTGAAAAATCCTTGATTTAACAAATGAAACAACAGACATGTTTTTTTGCTGGATAGATAAAATCCATTGCAATGCTTGGAGATCACACAAATATTACATGTCCTTTTCTATTTTCATCTGTAGATTCTAAAATGTTTAACATACAGCATGTTGGCAAAGACATTTTATTTGACCTTTTACTTACAAATATCACTTCTTCTGCTCCAAGGCCATCCAGCTAATTTTTATATTCTCAGCTGTGAATTTATATTAGTACTAATTTTGCTAAACTTAACATAGTTAGAATTACATGCTTAATTAAATGAACATTATTAAAATTTCTTTTTTCAGAACTAATACTTGCCTGGAATCCTTGGGCCATTTAATGGGTTGGACAATGCCATTCCTATTTCAGACATCCCATATCTTTCTAAAAGTCGATGGCCAGTTAGCTCCTCCCATTTTAGAAAAATGGGTTCTGGTAATGCTGCAGAACCACAAGTCATTAACCTGAACAACAACACGCAAACGTTAAAAAAGCAATATTTTAATAAATTACTATATAATGAGGTAAAAAACATTCAGTTTCATTAAAACTGTGAATTTTTGTTATTCTAATGCAATAAGAGAGCAAAATATCAATAAAGTAAGAAAACATTTTATCATGAACTACAAATGAGAGAGAGAGAGAGAGAGAGAGAGAGAGAGAGAAAAAGAATGTATTCATGTTAAATGAGTAAGATTGTCAATGATCAAAGTAACAAATATCATAAAAAAATCCATTTATTTTTGTAATTCAATTATAGCTAAAATGCCAAGATTTTGTTTTTCAACTGATGGCTTTATCAATATTACAGCAAAATGAAATAACAAATGCAGACAAGTTTAGGAACACTGATAACAATTGATGAATGTTAACTATTCATTACACTAATAAAATACAAATATGTTGTATGATATGTTAGAGAATGAAATTTTCCAAGTGATTTGTTACACACAGGGGCTGCTTGTCCCTAAAAATAACATCAGACAGCAGAATGATACATTCATAAAAACAAAGTAGCAACAAGAAAGAGATGAAAAGTGAAAAGAATTCCTAATGACATATTAGAATTTAATGCATAAAATTTACGTGACAAATGTTTAATGGAGGAATGTTTCAGTCATAACTCCTATCTTCATCAGCCTTACACTGAATGGGCAAAACATTAGAGATACCTACCTAATAGCATATTGGTCCTCCTCTAGCAGAAATAACAGACCAAGGCATCGACTCCACTACATGCCAGAGGGTTTCTGGAGGTAATGCCAGTCATGCCTGTTGCAGCATTATCCACAACTCCACCCAAGACACATGGATTTGATGTTCTGCTCCACAATATCCCAGAGAGCTTCCACAGTGTTTAAATCCAGGGACCTTCGGGGCCACTGTATGGTTCCAAACTCAGATGAGTGTTCTTTGAGCAATGCCTGCGTGGTTGCGATCTGGTGGAGCGCCACATTGTCCTGCTTAAATGGACCATCGGCTGCATGATGCACAAAGGCCATGAAAAGTGTGTAGGTGATCAGCCAGCACATGCTGGTACCATGCAGCAGTCAACAACCTCTCCACACACAGTAAGGTGCCTAATGTGTTCCATTAGAAGACTCCTGAAACCATCACAGAGCCAACCTGGCACGACGGGGCTATGGCCTCACGCTGATAATGCTACACCTGCACCTTTTTGTCAGCTCGGTACAGCTGCAAATAAGATTTATCGGACCACATGATATGGTGCCACTCTGCAGAGTTTCAGTTTTGATGTTACCAGAACCAGGCGAGGTGCAATTACAGATGACGAGCAGTAAACAATGGCACACAAGCAGAGCGTTGGCTCCCGTAGCCCAGTGTGTGTAGCATGCACCATACCATTTGCTCACTGACATTGCTTGGCCTCCAACATTTAACCTGGATGTGATTTGCACCACTGCTGCCAAGTGGGCAATGTGAATGAGCCTGGATAAGTCTATGGTGCAATTACTGATGACAAGCAGTAAACAATGGCACACGAGTAGGGCGTTGGCTCCCGTAGCCCAGGGTATGAAGCATGCAACATACCATTTGCTCAATGACACTGCTTGGCCTCCAACATTTAACCTGGATGTGATTTGCACCACTGCTGCTAAGTGGGCAATGTGAATGAGCCTGGATAAGTCTATGGTGCAATTACTGATGACAAGCAGTAAACAATGGCACACGAGTAGGGCGTTGGCTCCCGTAGCCCAGGGTATGAAGCATGCACCATACCATTTGCTCAATGACACTGCTTGGCCTCCAACATTTAACCTGGATGTGATTTGCACCACTGCTGCCAAGTGGGCAATGTGAATGAGCCTGGATAAGTCTATGGTGCAATTACTGATGACAAGCAGTAAACAATGGCACGCGAGTAGGGCGTTGGCTCCCGTAGCCCAGAGTATGAAGCATGCACCATACCATTTGCTCACTGACACTGCTTGGCCTCCAACATTTAACCTGGATGTGATTTGCACCACTGCTGCCAAGTGGACAACGTGAATGAGCCTGGATAAGTCTATGGTGATCCTGGTCATCAATCGTGTGTGGTCGGCCACTATTTGCTCTCTAGGTGCCATTACATCCATTGATGTTATATTCAAGGTACACCCTTGATACAATTGCCCTCAGAAACCCTAGGGTTCTTACCACTTGGGCAATAGAATAACCCATCTGTCATGTGCCAACAATGCATCCACAATCAAAGTCGCTCAAATCACCAAGTTTACCTTTGTTTGTCAATTTCAATGCACTATAGGAAAGCCCTGCTGTACGGCTATATATCGTCTACATTAAGTTTGGGCTTGTTCCATTCTGCATGGTGGATGCTCATGTCAACTGCTCATCACTCCTATTTCTAATGTTTTATCTACCAAGTATATATATACAGGGATGGTGCTGCTGATCACATTCTTTGCAATTTGTGAAAAAAAAATCATTTTGGTGATGGAAAAAAGTTGGTGAAAATATTGGTGATTACCTTTTTGTAGTACTTTAACACTTCAATGAAATAAAATTGAATTTGGTGAATGGGTTTGTGAAAACTTTTAAAAAGATAGAGCAATCACTATATATATATATGCACATAATATACTTAAGCACACAGGAGGGACATGGAGGAAACTGACTCAAGAAGACAGACCATTATGGAAGAAACTTGGGAGACCTTCATCCTACAGTGGATTGATAATGGTTGACAATGATGATATATCAATCTTCGCCAAAAAAAAAACAAAAAAAACTGAAGTGCCCTGAGAAAGTTGTTCGATCTTGATGATACTTTGCATGCAAGTACCTCATGGCTGAAATGCAAATGATTAAAAAATAATAACCAATAGTGAAATAGTGGCCTGCCACAGTGCATGGGAGCCACGTGTTGAGGAGAGTATATCAAGAGTAAAGCTCACATGCAAAGATAATTGTGGCAGCAGATTGTGGTTGCATTAACTTCCAGAAAACTGTGAGGATGCCTCAATGTCGGATCTGTGCACAATCGAGCAGTTCAGTGAGTTTGAGGCTGAGAGAGGCAGGTTGGTCAAGTTGCTGTATCGCCAGGCATTTGGGTCAGAGCGACACAGCAATTGGATGATGTTGGCACTAATGGGGTTGAGGAGAGCACAACCTAGCGGCATGCAGCCTGTGGATGGCAGAGGGCAACCACAGAACATGAGGATAAAGTGATTGTGAGAGCCACATGAACAGAACCGAATTTGTCACTCTCAATCCTCCATGGCCATGTTGTGTCATCACAGGTATGGAAGTGGCCATCTGGACCATTGCGTGACTAATTGCGATACGGGGACTACATTTGAGGAGGTCACTACACCGCCTACCACTGAGAACAAGCATCCCTGGCACTGGCTGCACTGTGGTGTTGAAACTGATCAACATGGGAAAGTGTGCAGTGGCATCTTGTTGTCTTCAGTGATGAGTCACGGATGACCAGCGCATACACATCTGGAGACAAACTGGCCAGCGCATGGATCCTGTCTTTACTGTGGAATGGCACACGGCTTGTGACTATCTGGGGAGACATATCCTACATCAGCCAGACACCCTTGGTAGTTCTCTGTATCACCCTCACAACTCAATGGTAAGTTGAGACATTCTATGACCTGTTGTGTTGCCATTCCTGTTGCAAAATGAAGAAATATAGGTACAGTGAAATATATGTTATTCTTTCTCAAAGTATCTTCCTTCAGATGATATGCAGCGGTCCCATCGTTCAGTCCACTTTTCAAAGCATGTGGCAAAGGCATTTTGTGGAAGCACCACTGTACAGATTGAATAATGCCAGCATCTGTGTTGAATGTTGTGCCACAGAACTTCTCCTCTACTGTTGGAAGCAACCAGAAATTGAACGTGGTGATATCAGGATTGTAGGCAGGCTGTGGCATGATTTCAGTATTGCATTTGTAAGAAACTGTTAAACACAAGCAGCCACACATGGGCGAGCATTATCATGGTGTAGGGTCTACTTGCCCTCTAGTTCCGTTCGCTTAATGGATATGTGCCGTCACAGATGCTTCAAGACCGAAATGTAATACAGTCAACTATGCTTATAGTGGAACTCTGCGGACTCACATATTTTGTTCACAATGTCTAAGGTTCACTAAAACCGAAGTGTCTTTCCCTTAACCTGAATTGAGAGGAATGGTGAGCAAGAAAATAGAATATGTACATACGTATCTAAAAAATAATATTCTTATGTACGTAATGTATATTCATTAAACTAAGCAAAATTAATTTTACATTACCTTAACTAACATGAAAATAGTCTGTTATGTGCCACTGCTTGCTGCTAACATTTTAAATAAATATTTTTTCTATGTCCTTTTCTAGAGTCTGTGCTTTTGCTACACTCAATTCTACATTTTTCATACATTCTAGGAACTTTAACACAGTCTCAACACCCTCCAACATCTCTTTCACTGTTGAAACATGCTCTTCATTATTGCCCTCGTCATCTTCAACCTCGTTTTCTTCTGTGATGGAACCACCTTTCACAGCCTCGACAATAGCTTCATCCGATGAGATTTCATTCGTTATAACTTCACAGTCAGCATCGATAAAATCTTCAGCTTCGGTGGAATTCGCACCGATATGGTGAAGCCGGTCCTTAAGAGGCACATCACCCTGTTCGTCGAATGCGACACGCCCGGCAGGCAAGCCAAACCTCCAGAAACAGTTCTGTATAGTGACAGTTGACACACTCCTCCATGCTTTGTTTCCAAAAAGTACAGCATTCAGAACATTTATTGATGTATTCTGCTTTGATTCCAAGGCTTGGATTAAATGAAGTGTTACTTCCCTTCTGCAATAGGTTTTAAAGCAGCAAATCACACCCTGCTCCATGGGTTGGAGGACTGACATGGTGTTGGCACGCAGGAACACCATCTTGATGTTGCTGACGTTTATAATCCTACCTTTGTCCTTCAATGCACTTAAGGAGTAGTAGGCCTCTAATATTGTTCTCAACACATTCAAGTTTTTACAAGAAGGTTTGCTTTGAAATAAGTTACAATTTCATGTTACCAGTAGATTCTTTCCTTTGAAGTTTTATTTTTAGGTTCACTATAACCAAAGTTTAGGGTTCACTATAAACAAAAATTTTAATGCACATTTCCGATGTTGCGAATCGGGACCAATGATTTAGGCTCACTATAGCCGAATGTGCACTATAACAGAGTTCACTATATCCAGAGTTGACTGTACTCAGCATTGACAGTAATTTGTGGAGGAACAGTATGCTGGTAGCCTACACCTTTATGATCAAAGAAAATTATCACCACCACCTTCCCAGGTGATTTGGTTTAAAAAGTTTGGATCTTTTGCAATCATTTGTTTCCACTCATGACATACCTGAACTCTGGCTAACAATTGTTCTCTCATCAGGTGATGAGGTACCCATCTGGAACACACATGGCGCAGCAGTAATTTGCCCAGTAGAATGTGGAATGCCGACGTTTTTAAAATATTAGTTGACGCCGCTATGTCTTCACACATAATTCATCGATCTTCTTTCAGGATTACCCAAATGGTGTTGATAATATGCTCTGTAAAAACATTTTCTGGTCAATCAGGCCTAGGAGCGAGTTCAGTCAACAAACACCTTTTTTGAAATCACGGTGCCACCTAAAAATCATTGACTCACCCAACCATTTATCTTTGTAAGCTTTTTTCATTAAATCAATTGTTTTTGGAGCTGCTTACCCAAACAATAGCAGAATTTTATCGCACAACGCATTTCACTTCTTAACTCTGAATCACTCACCTCCATAGCTGTATGACAAAATGCAGACATACCTTAAACAACTGCGCAATAACAAAACCAGATTCACCTGCCACGGCTAATAACTGTTACCATAGATACTTCCTTAATTCAGTTAGTCCTCTGCGTGGTTATTTTTTCTCTTTGCACTGTTGCCAACTAAAAAAAAATACTCTCAGTTTTTATGGAACAGCCTTTATATACATATGCATACCTATGTCACTTCAGTATGCTTCCAATTTTCATCCATCCATGTCTGACATGGTCTTCTTTTTCAGTCTTTTCCTGGCCCTTGGAATACAGTTTATTATTTCATTTCATTTCTCCAACAGTGGTCGATTCTTCCAGCAATGTGTCCATCTCATTGCCATTTTGAAGTATTTCAATACCTTGATCATGTCATCAACTCATGTCGTTTTCCTGATCCACGTGTTTTTCTCCCTATCTTTCCTGGTTATACCAAGCATGCCCCTCTCCATGCTTCTTTCTACAGTCTGCACCCTCTGCAATGTCTTTCACACACACACATATACATATTTATACCTAATAATTTCTTGTTTAATGTCGCTCACATTTGATATTGTCCAAGTTCTATTTTAAATGTTTTTCAACTTCCTCTGATGTAGTCGTTAAGATGTTTCCAGATGCAAAATAAGGTCTACAATTTTCTGCACAGGGATTCAGTGATTTGAAGGTGAAGAAGGGATGGGGAAAAAACAGACATGTTTGGTAAGCAGGGGTGGAGAGGGCTAGCAAAAAAAAAAAAAAAAAAAAAAAAAAAAAGGATCTAAAACATTCTTCTCTTCATACAAACTGACTTATCTGAAAGGGGAACCATGGGATGTTGTCTCAACAAGAGATAATTCCTTATTTTCCAGTGAAAAAAAAACTGAATGAATGCCACCAATTATTCTGTTTGCTGATAACCATGCTGAACTTCGATGTATGCAATTTCTTCAAAACTACAGTTCGTAATCTGTGGATGAAATAACAAGAGAGAACATTATATAGTTCAAGGGATCTATATAAAACTTTGGGATTTATACAGAACTTTGTATTATGCAAGCTCATTACATGTGGATTTGACTTTATATATGAATGTTTTCAAAAGGCTAAATAGCAAAAGCAGGAAGTGGTCTTTTGTAGGGTTTGTAGACAGTCTTGTGCTCTCTATACATGCATGCATAGATTGATTGTACTTACAAAAATAATTCTAGAAATCATTGAAGAGAGTGAGCACCTAAATGTGTTGTGACAAGTTAAAGTATAATGGCCAGATGTGGCCCAAGCACTATCTGGTAAGAGCACAAGTCAGGAAACACAAAATTGTGTTTTGTGCAGTAATTAATTAATCATGACAGCTTATAATAATACATAGATCTAATGCTTTAGAGTAAAAAGAAAAAACAACAACCGTAAAACATGTCTATAGTGTCAATAGCAGAAATGATTTTATTGCAGCTTCTATATTAACTGCAGTGGAATGGATGATAAAAAAATGTGGATGAGAAAAAAACATTAAAAAAAAACATTTTACTAAACTTTTACATATTACTGCAATACTAAAACAGGACATAACTCCCCTCCCCTCAGAACTGTAGGAAGAATTCTATGTTACAACAGAAACTCAATACCTTACCTTATCTTTTCCATACAGATTTTTTTACAGAATTCTTTGCTTATTTTTTTTGAAGTTGTAAAGTCTTCAAGGGCTCTTATCAGCTTGTTATACATTGTTGGAACACCAAAGAACATGTTAATCCTTCTAAATTTCTCTGGCATGTCCAACAAATGTTCCCATACCTGCAAAGGAAAAGATAAACAGGCATTCATTGGCTGTTTACTAGTCATCTATACTCAGGAAAAAATTGTAATTTATACATATTTAATTACTGACTTTGTTGCTTTTACTAATCAGTGACTTTACTATATAGAACCACAAGATTTTTACGGACAGACAGCACAGCGACTAATGTTTTTAAGAATATGTTTCTGTCAGTCATACACATCACCCAACACAAATTCCCAAACAGCTCAAGATACACCTAGAGCTGTAACTGAATTTTCAGTGAAATACACAACCACCATGCATTTGTGGTGGAGCTAAACTAAGTCAAACATGAGAAGGCATAGCTCAGAAATTCTATAATTTTAGGTACTATGTTTTCAAAGACCAATGAGTGATGCCATCCAATTTCTTCCAAAAGAAGTGATCTTCACACATTTTAAGTTAGCATATTTTAAATATCTCCAAGATTTCACTGCATGATTGCAGTTTAACATTTATTTTGAGTTATGTCACAACAATACAAAGTAGCATAAACAACTTAAGCAGTATGTAGTATTTTTTACATCAGTACATGTGACATGCATTCTGATCTAACAATAAACTTTAAAGCAGCATCAGATAATTTGTACCATTTGGCTAATGATAATTATAACCTCAGTTTCATCAACATGTGATTTAACAAACTGCCAATACTCTAAAATGATTTCTGCACTTTGCTGCCAATGCTAGGCACTGGACAACTGGTGAGTTACTGTAAGCGACAATGTAGTAACTTATACACTTGGTCTAGTCCATATCTATAAGTGCTAGTCAGTATGTATTGAAGAATTTTATATGCATGATTCCCTAAGTTTTTTTATACCTCCCATCTTATTGACATGT